>JAYKKT010000090.1:20502500-21952500 GCA_036023115.1 Brasenia schreberi
CGAATTGGTCTATGGCACAAACGCCATACTTCCCATTCATACTCAACTGCATTCATTCCATACATCCATAGCACTCAACCTTCCCCTAGAGACGCTTCAGCATGCTAGGATGGCCGAACTAGATTTGGTAGATGAGAGGCGATTCCTTGCCATGGATCATGCTCATGCATACCGGCAAAGGATAGCCCGACACTATGGCAAACACATGAGACCTCGCCACTTTGAAGTGGGAGATCTGGTCTTAAAAACCATCCATTATCGTGGCCCACATCCTCTTGGAAAGTGGCGCCCCAAGTGGGATGGACCCTATGTTGTATGAGCAACCACCACGAATAATTCGTATTGGTTGATCGATGTAGAAGGTAGGAATTTAGCAGATCCTATCAATATTCAATACTTAAAGAAGTATCATGTGTAGGATTTGGATTAAATTCCAATTTTCGAAAATTTTAGGGATAGCTGCCCTGAGACATGAAAATAAGGTGCAAAGGCAAAATCGTGTGACCCTGAGTAAGTTGTGAAAGAGTGGAGTCTTCAAAATCGTGGTTACATTTCAAAATCCTTCTTCTTACAAAGAAAGGCCTTGTTCAATATAGCAAGATACTTGCAAGTAGTACGTGCTATTTCTAAATAGGCTGATCTGGGATGGATCAAGTGTAGGCTTGGGATAAGTCCTCCCCTCTTCTCTTCTCCTTCCAAAAGGAAAATAAAGGCCCAAACGAAGGGAATTTCCCATTCAAAGTATCTTTCCAAAAGAAAGAAACCAGAATTCCAAAGAAAAAATCGATTCTCTTGTGAAAAAGAGGGATTAAAAAAAAAATACTCCCAAAGGGAGACCCTCTATGGAAAAAAGAAAAAGAGCCCAAAAAGCTCAAAAAGAGCAGTTTTCCGCCTTCTGTGCCTTAAACCACGGGACGCTTCAGAAGGGACCGTGGTATCTCTTTCCCATCCCTGGCTTATCCCAAGCTAAAGCATGGTTCATTTCGAGGAATCCTAAAGTAAAAATAGGATTTATTTACTTGAATTTCATCTTGTTTGAGAATTCAACGTTTCGAGTAAGGCGTAGGAATTTGAAATATGGCTTGTTTTCTTATAAAACCTCCGCTAGATAAGTGAGTGTTAAGACTCAAAAAAGGGCAAACACGAAGAGCTCGAGATCCTTAGGATCGAGACTCAAGACAGTTGTCCCTTTTGTAAATAAATTTTGTAAATAAGTTTTGAAAATCGAACATCGAACAGCATAGGATTTGCTCACTTGGAGCAGTAGGCCTTGTAAGTCTCTAGAGTTCGACCACATCTGGTCTCTGGGAGGTCGTAACTCTTGGCACCACACCCATATCATGCATATGCATTCCACGCATGGTACTTACATAAACATGATCCCATTTAGGACCAGATTCCATAACAAATCCCTTTGGCGTGATATCTCCTCCTACTAGAGTTGTTAAATTGAGATTTTGCTAAAGATTGGGACGATCCCATATTCTTCGTGGTTAGATCTAGGGAGACATTGAAAGGGGTGTTTATCATCTTTGCCCTTATCCTAATTGATTTGGACAAGGCCAAAGAGGGGCATCTGTAAACACCCCGAAATCCCACGAATTTCTCGAATCCACCTGGTTTTATAAAAGCAGCCCCAAAGGGCCTATTTTGAGTCTGGAAACCCAAGAGCCTTCCAGGCAACCCTGTACATATGTTTTAAACTTTACATATTTCAAAAATGTATAATATGGCTTTAAAAACATTTTAAAACACGTTTTTGAAACCCCGAAGCAACTTGGCCTAATCCAGACATAACCAGAAAAGCTAAGGAGAGCCTGGCACAGCAACTCTCACATTGAATCCACCCACAGGATCTCGAACGTCGAAGAACCTGTTATCATCAAAACATCATTTGAAGTCATCTCCGTTAGGCGAAAACAGAGGCGGACGATCATCTTGGCGAAGACCCAATGCACACGGAGTACTGATGCTATCAGACCCCGCACAAGCCGTTCGTTTCGAACACAGCCCGAAGGAGTCAGAATTCAGTTTGGATCGAATCTGAACCATATATATCCAGATCCCAATCCAAACCCATGTGTGGACTTGGATTTGGATTTCGATCCAGAGATCCAATCCAATATCCACATCCATGGCCCACATCACCTTCTCATAAATGGAGGTGGGGCCCACTTGAATTTCACGTGGGATTATGGGAATGAGAGAGAGTGGGGGAAGATAAGATTAGAGTGTGTTTGTAATTAAGCTTGACTTGTGTGTCAAGTTTGGGGTTAATCATGTGGGTTAGCCTAATTAATGTAGGTTTAAGCTTGTAATTAGCCAAAACCTAACCTAGGGTTGCACCAACATGATGTGATTAAGGTCTATGGGTCATGCAAAGGGAGCTCCTTAATCCAATTCTAACCAAAAACACCTAATCCTAGCCTTTTACCCTAATCCTGAACTAATCCTAGCCTAATCACCTAACCCACTTCCCTATTCCCGGACTAATCCCAACCTAATCACCTAACCTAGGTTAATCACCTAACCCACTTCCCTAATCCTTCCCTAAACCTAGGTTAATTTCCCTAAACCTAACCTAATCCTAGCCTTATCACCTAACCCACCTCACTAAACCTCACCCCAAAACCAACCCACCTAGCTAAACCCTAAACCTCTAAACCACCACACCTAAACCTAGCACACCATCTACCCAAAACCCCTTGTATGAAAACATCTGGCCCTACCCTAATACCAGCCCACCTTATCACCACACCCCCCTACCTAAACCACCTAACCACCCTCCTAATACCAGCCCCAACCGCCCTTCAAAAAAGCTATACCCCCCCCTAGTGGGCGGGTTTTCAAGCTCTTCCATCCCCTTTCCAGCCCAACCGAGCCCAGCCAGCCCAGCCGACTCCAACCTTGCTCCACTTGCCCCACAGCCAGCCACCACCTCGCTCCACCTGCTCCACCACATCCCAACCGGCCAACCATCCGTCGCCACCATTTCCATCCGGCCGAACCACCCACCTCAACTGTCCGGCTGCTCCTCTTCCATCCGCCGCCTCCCATCACCACCGGTTAGTATCTTCACTTCACTCCACCTCTCCTTCGCTCCCCCTCCACTCCCAGCCACCTACACCACCACCACATCACCCTAACACCAGCCACCTTCCATCCTACCCATTCGGCCAAGCCTTAGCCACTCCAACCACCCGCCATTACCTAGACACCCTAGCTACACCCGGCCACTCCACTTAACTCCCTAAGACCTACCCATATCACCTCACCACAGCCGGCCACTACCTTACCCCATACCCTAGCTAGCTCCCTTCCCATCTACAACAGCCCTAGCTACCGTAGCAACCACCACCACCGAGTCTCCCTTAGTCGGCCACTCCAACCGACTGTCACATACCCATTCGGCCAGCCACATACTTCCCCTAGGCACTCCCTTAGACACTCCCTTAGGCTCCCCCTTAGTGCCACATTTCCTAATACTACACCCTCCCTTAGTGACCCTACTTAGTCACTTTAGCCCAACACGCCAAGGCGTCCCCCTTCCTAGCAGCTGGCCACCTTCGAGGCGCCCCTCCCGCGCACCTAAGGCATCTGGCCAGCAGCCTCTCTTGCCATCCAACTCCGTGGAGCTCCCTCTTGCTGCCCAAGGAGAAGGCCAAGCCCACACTCAAGCAAGGCATCTTCGGACCAGCTTTTAGTAAGTGCCTAACTCGATCCTTAGTTGTAGACTTGCTTGAATTCAATTCGATACGGGGTTGTAATAATGGAGCATAGAGTCCCCCTGCTTGTAATAACGTGGCTTGGCACACCCACACACACGTGCACTCTCTTAGTCGTGCACGATTTTGAACACACACGGGCCTAATTAGCCCCTAATACATAAGTATATATATATATATATATATATATATATATATATATATATATATATATATATATATATATACTTTAACATACGTAGGGTTTTGCTTAAGTTGGGTGTGTTGTCTTTCAATTCAAGCACTCACACACATTGAGCCTTCGCTCTTATTTGTAAGACCCAAGTAAGGGCCGTGTTATACTATTTGAGTTTAATTTCATGTTGTGTGCGTAGTACTTCAATTCAAGCACTCACACACATTGAGCTTTCGCTCTTATTCCCAAGACCTTAGTTAAGGCCATATTGCAAGTTATATTTGGGTTTTATTTCATGTCGTATGTGTAAGTCTTTCAATTCAAGCACTCACACACATTGAGCCTTCGCTCTTATTTGTAAGACCCAAGTAAGGGCCGTGTTATACTATTTGGGTTTAATTTCATGTTGTGTGCGTAGTACTTCAATTCAAGCACTCACACACATTGAGCTTTCGCTCTTATTCCCAAGACCTTAGTTAAGGCCATATTGCAAGTTATATTTGGGTTTTATTTCATGTCGCGTGTGTAAGTCTTTCAATTCAAGCACGCACCCACATTGAGCCTTCGCTCTTATTTGGAAGACCCAAGTAAGGGCCCGTATATACCCTATATACATATCTTCCTTCGGCATTTACATTACAAGTCATTTCCCTTCGGTTATTTCCCTTCGGTTATTTCCCTTTGGCATTGTCTTTACATTCGGGTTTTCCCTTTGGAGTAGCGTGAGTTTGCATTGCATCTACGCCATACCACGAGGTAGGATGCATATTTCATCAAAGCAAACCCCGTACTCCCGCTCAAAATTCGCCCCATGTAGTGGAGTGTTCATAACACACACATAGGCAGCCCATAAAGGGATAAAAAGAAAGACTTAGGCACATGCAAATCCACGTGATCTAAAATCTGCAATCGCATTAAAAAGACCCGAATCAAACACCTCGAACCGCTTTCGTAGGCTTTTTTTTTACCCCAAACTCGATTTTTAAAGCATACAGACTAACCCTTGCGCATCGGTGCAAGAAGGTCTGCGACGACAAGAGCTCACTTGCTCACAGTCGCCACGTTAGAAGTCAGGTTAAAATATATCTTCGCTAGCTTAGGTATTTAGCTGGCACGCCCTGTTTATACAAATAGGACTTAGAAACGCGAAAGGATCCACTCTAGGCCCTGAGAAGCCAAGGGAGGCGGGGATTTTCCTACGTCTACACGGCCTAAAGTGTGCTGCAGGGGTGCGCAACCTGCAGCAGGCAGTAGCGGGGGCCGCGGCAGTTGCGGAGCCTACCTCTTGGAGCCAGGTCCACCTTGATCGAGCCCATGTCCACGCCTTGGTTGTAGCCTCCTCCTTGGTTGAGCCCACCTTGGTTGCAAGCCTTAGGTCAAGCCTTGATCAACATGGCTCAAACCCACCTCACTCATGAGCCCACATGGCTAAGCCTCTCTCTCACTCTCTCTCCTCTCAAGCAATTCACGTGAACCCTTGATTTGGGACCCTCTCACCTCTATTTATAGGCAAATGAGGTGGGTCTTGGATATGGGTCTTTGAATCCAGATTCGATCCAAACACTGTTTGAGTTTGGATCTCAGATCTCGGATATTTTGGGATTCAGATCCGACCCAAATATTTAGTTGGGTTTGGATCTCAGATCTCGGATATTGGGATCCAGATCCAATCCAATTTTTTATTTCTTCAATCCTTTTTGGCGTTTCGAGATGGACGGTTTGTGCGGGCCCTGGCTTCATTAGCGCTCCATCTTGTGCTGGGTTTTCTCCAACTTTGTCATCCAAACTCCTTCTCACCCTTCTGGACTTCATTTCAGCTCATTTCCGTCATTTCCGGCTTGGATTTCTGCTATTTTAGTGAATGTGCTTGGCTTGGCTTTTGGTGCTCCGGGCTTGTAGTCTGCTTCGAGTCTAGGCCTTCCTTTTGCCTTTTGACCCTGGCTTTTATTAGGCTAGGGTACTTTCTTTGGGCTTCTGAACCTGCTTCTGAGGCTACTTTTGATCAGGCTTCACCTGTTGGCTTTTGGCTTTTTTCAAAAATTGGGACTTGACCCATGTTTGAGGAATTCAATTTGAATGGGTTTTAGACAAAATTTAAAGCTCTCGCAACTCCTGGGTTTTCAAAAACTCCAGAATCTGGTTTTGAAATGAATTTTCAAACCAGGTGTTTGTTTTTGAAAATCGTTTTATTTTGGGGTGTTTACAAATGCCCCTCTTTGGCATTATCCAAATTTATTTGGATAATGGCGAAGAAGACCACACCCCTTTTAATTTCTCTCTGGATTCGTCCTCGAGAATATGGGATCATCCAAGTTTTGAGAAAACATTTCCTTTGTGCCCAGTAAGAGGGAATTTTTGCCAAAGGGGACTTTACCTAAGGTGGTGCTAGTCCTAAACGGGATTGTGTAAGTGTCCATGCATGAATATATGAATGAATGGCATGGATGACATGCTAGGAAGTATGGTCTCCTAGAGACGTAATGGGATGGTCGAACTTGGGAGTCTTATGAAGACCTGCTACATCAAGTGAGCTGGTCTTATGTTGCTCGATATTCGAGGTTTTCTAAATTCGCTTTTGAAAGAGGAAAGCTCCTTTTTAACTTCACTCCTAAGGATTTCAGTTTTTCGTGTTTCCCTTTACTTGAGTCTTAACACTCGCTAATCTAGCGGAGGTTTTATAAGAAAATCAAGCTATATTTCAAAATTCCTACGCCTTACTTAAAACGTCTAACTCTCAAACAAGATGAGATTCAAGTAAGCAAATCCTATTTTTACTTTAGGATTCCTTGAAATGAACATTTCTTCACTTGGGATAAGTCACAGGGATGGGAAAGAATTACCACGGTCTCTTTTGGAGTGTCCTGTGGTTTAAGGCAAAGAGGCGGAAAACTGCTCTTTTGAGCTTTTGGTTATTTTTCTGTTTTTTTCATAGAGGGTCTCCCTTTGGGAGTATTTTTTCTTTGTTCCCTCTTTTCCATGGAAAAAACGATTTTTCGTTTTGGGCTTCATCTTTCTTTTGGGAAAGAGATTTTTGCAGGGATTTCCCTTTTGGCTTTTTGCCAAGTTTTCCTTTTGGGGAAGAGAAAAGAAGAGGGGAAGGACTTATCCCAAGGATCTACTCGATTCATCCCAGATCAGCCTATTTAGAAATAGCACGTACTACTTGCAAGTATCATGCTATTTTGAACCAGGCCCTCTTTTGTAAGAAGAAGGATTTTGAAATGTAACCCATTTGTTTTGAAAACTCCGCTTTTTCACAAGCATCGATTCTCTCATTCAGGGTTTTGCACGATCTACTTTGATCCTCACTCACGAAGTTTCAAAGGAGATTTTCCTCAAAATATTTTCGCAATATGACTTAGTTAGACCCTACACATGGTATTTTTTCAAATATTGAGCATTCATAGGGTCAGCTAAGTTCCTACCCTCAACATCGACTAACCAGTAGGCGTTGTTCGTGGTGGTTTCACGTACAACATAAGGGCCATCCCACTTGGGCCGCCACTTTCCAAGTGGATGTGGGCCATGTTGTTGGATGATTTTTAGCACAAGGTCTCCCACTTTGAAATGGCGAGGTCTCATATGCTTCTCATAATGTCGGGCTACCCTTTGCTGGTATGCATGTGCATGATCCATGGCAAGGAGCCTTCTCTCATCTAATAAATCGAGCTCGGCCATTCTAGCATGCTATAGCGTCTCTAGGGGAAGGTCGAGTGCAAGTGATGTATGAAATGAATGCAGTTTGGTATGAATGGGGAGAATGGCATTTGTGCCATAGACCAACTCAAACGGCGTGGCATTTGTGGGAGTTCAGATGGAAGTCCTATAAGCCCATAAGGCTTCATCCAACTTTTCATGCCACGTCCTACCCTTCTCTAAGGTTTTCTCAATAATGCTTATGAGAGTCTTACTGGTGGCTTCGGCTTGGCTGTTGCCTTGAGGGTAGTAGAGCTATGAGAAGTGGTGAGTTATGCCATACGTGTTACATAACTTCGGCTTCGGCTTGGCTGTTGCCTTGGTTTTTACTTAAGCAATTTGGTAAGATATGATTTTGAAATTGGTTTTGAAAGATGCCTTCATCGGGCATTTTGTCAAGTTTGGGATATGAATCCTCTAAAGGCAAGTCAGCCACATAGTCGGCTAGGGCTTGCTCCTTAATGGAGGTTTGATGGTGGAATTTCAGGTCATACTCCATCAAGAGGAGCTGCCATTTACCCAGCCTACCCGTGAGGATAGGTTTTTCAAACAGATGCTTGATTGGATCAAGCCTAGACACTATCCAGATCTCATGATCTAGGAAGTAATGTCGAAATTTCTGGCAGGCCCATACCAAGGCCAAGCACGTCTTCTCCATGGCTTGATAATTTCGTTCATAAGCCAATAGAGTTTTCGAAATATAGTAGATGGCATACTCTTTATAGGTATCATCCTCATATTGAGCTAATAAGGCACCCAAAGCATTCGCATGCACGGAAATATAAAGTAAAAGAGGTTTTCCTTGCTTTGGAGGGTTTAAAATAGGAGGATTAACCAAATACACTTTTAATCTTTCGAAAGCTTTTTGGCAATCGTTGTCCCACGCAAATTTCACCCCTTTTCTCAAAAGTTTGTTGAAAGGTTCGCATCTTGTAGCGAGGTTCGAAATGAACCTTCTAATTGATTGGAGGCGACCTTGGAGGCTTCGGATTTGAGTTAAATTGGAGGGTGGAGGCATATCTATGATAGCTCGACACTTAGAGGGGTTGACTTTAATGCCCCTTTGGCTTACCATAAAACCTAAAAGCTTGCCGGATTCTACTCCGAATTATTCGAAAACTTTTTGCAAAGATTAGATGTGCGTATCTCGGGTTTTTGACTTTACCAAGAGATCATCCACATACACTTCCAAGAGCTCATGAATTTGATCATGAAAAATCGTAGTCATGGCTCTTTGGTATGTGGCAACAGCGTTTTTCAAACCAAAGGGCATGATGACTGTTGTAAACACCCCAAAATCCCACGATTTTCTCAAATTACCTGGTTTTGTCAAAGCAGCCCCAAAGGGCTATTTTGAGTCTGGAAACCCAGGAGCCTTCCAGACAACCCTGTACATATGTTGAAACCATATATGATTTAAAAATATATACATACAGTTTTAAAACCTTAAAAAGGTGTTTTGAAACACCGAAAAGCAGCTTGGCCTGATGAAAGCAGGACCGAAGAAGCGAAAGAGAGCACGGACCCGGAGCATATTTCAAGCCCGGCACATCAACTCTCGTATCAGAATCATCCCCAGATTCTCGGACATCCAAGCCCCTGATATCAACAATATGTTCAAAATGATCTCGGGAAGGTGAGAAGAAGAGCGGACGACAATGTTGGTGAAGACCCAACGCAAGACGAAGTATTGATGCAGTCAGGCCCCGCACAAACCGTCCGTTTCGAAATGCCATGAAGGAATCAGAAAATCAGATTTGGGTCAGATCTCGACCATATATATCCAGATCCAAACCCAAACATGCATCTGGATTATCCACATCCATTGCTCACATCACCTTCTCATAAATGGAGGTGGGGCCCACAGAGATTTCACGTGAAAAGCTTAGGTAGAGAGAGAAATGGGGTAATAAAGTATGAGTGAGAAAGTTGGTGGTTTTGACTTTTAGTCAAGGGTGGGTTAACTATGTGGGTTTAGCCTAGAGTGTGGGTTTGAGCTTGTATGCACCTACACCTAACCTGGGGCTACACCAACATGAACATGGCTGCAACAAGGTCCATGGATCGATGCCAAGGGGATGCTCTTAAAACCTAGCCCTAAGCTAACCCACCTCACCTAGCCGACCTCACCTAGCTCACCCCACCTAACAAGACCACCTAGGTCTTAGCTAGACTAAACCTAATCCCACCTTAATGCCCCTAATTAGGCCCTTAACCACTAATTCCCAGCCCCCCTAACCGACCTACCCTAAACAACCATACAACCCACCCTAACCGACCTACCCAAACCACCCCACTAGCCCACCTTATTGTAAATATCTAGCCTAAACCACTCCCCACCGACCCAGCTGTAAATACCCCGAAATCCCACGAATTTCTCAAAACAAACCTGGTTTTGTAAAAGCAGCCCCAAAGGGTCATTTTTGAGTCTGGAAACCCAGGAGCCTTCTAGGCAACCCTGTACATATGTTTAAACCTTACATGTTTTAAAATATGTATAATATAGTTTTAAAACCTCTAAAAACACATTTTGAAAGCCCACGAAGCAGCTTGGCCTGATCAAGACAGGACCAGAAAAGCTAAAGAGAGCTCGGAATCGGAGCACAAGTCGAGCCCGGCACAACAACTCTCGTATTGAACCCACCCCCAGGATCTCGAACGTCCAAGACCCTATTATCAGCAAAACATTACTTGAAATTAGCTTTGGAAGGCGAAAACAGAAGCGGACGATCATGTTGGCGAAGACCCAACGCAGACGGAGTACTGATGCTGTCAGACCCCGCACAAACCGTTCGTTTTGAACACAGCCTGAAGGAGTCAGAATTCAGTTTGGATTGGATGTGGACCATATATATCCAGATCCCAATCCAAACCCATGTGTGGACTTGGATTTGGATTTGGATCCAGAGATCCAATCCAATATCCACATCCATGGCCCACATCACCTTCTCATAAATGGAGGTGGTGCCCACTTGAATTTCACGTGGGAGGGATTATGGGTATGAGATAGAGTGGGGGAGGATAAGATTAGAGTGTGGTTGTAATTAAGCTTGACTTGTGTGTCAAGTTTGGGGTTAATCATGTGGGTTAGCCTAATTAGCATGGGTTTAAGCTTGTATTAGCCAAAAACCTAACCTAGGGTTGCACCAACATGATGCAACAAGGTCTATGGGTTATGCAAAGGGAGCTCCTTAACCCAATCCTAATAAAAAAAACCTAATCCTAGCCTTTTACCCTAATCCCGTCCTAAACCTAGCCTAATCACCTAACCCACTTCCCTAATCCCGGCCTAATCCCAACCTAATCACCTAACCCACTTCCCTAATCCCGGCCTAATCCCAACCTAATCACCTAACCCACTTCCCTAATCCTTCCCTAAACCTAGCTTAATTTCCCTAAACCTAACCTAATCCTAGCCTAATCACCTAACCCACCTCACTAAACCTCACCCCAAAACCAACCCACCTAGCTAAACCCTAAACCCCTAAACCACCCCACCTAAACCTAGCACACCATCTACCCAAAACCCCTTGTATTAAAATATCTGGCCCCTCCACAAAACCAGCCCACCTTATCACCACACCACCACTACCTAAACCACCTTACCACCCTCCCAATACCTGCCCCAACCGCCATCTCCAACCCTATAAACCCCCCCCTAGTGGGCGGGTTTTTCAAGCACTCCAGTCCCACTTCTTCCAGCCCACCTTGGCCCAGCCGACTCCAGCCACCTTCGAACCAAGCCTTCCGCCTTGCACCACCTGCACCACCACACCCCGGCCAGCTCCGCCCCGCACCACCACTGCCTCCCTGTCTGCTTCACTCCACATCGCCACCATTTCCATCCGGCCGAACCCCATCCACTTCAACCGCCCGGCTGCCCCTCTTCCATCCACCACCTCTCTTCATCACCCGGTTAGTATCTCAACCTAACTCTACCTCTTCTTCACTCCCCCTCCACTCTCAACCACCTACACCACCACCACATCACCCCAACACCACCTACCCATCATCCCTACCCATTCGGCCAGACCTTAGCCCTTTCAACCACCTGCCTTGAACCACTTCCCCTAGCAACACCCAGCCACTCCACTTAGCTCCCTAAGACCTGCCCATACCACTTCCCACCAGCCCCTAACTCCACCTCACACAACACCCTAGCTAGCTCCCTTCCCATCCTCGCCATTACCTAGCCACCCTAGCAGCCGGCCACCACCAAACTTCCCTTAGTCGGCCACTCCAACCGACTGTACCAAACCCACTCGGCCAGCCATACACTCCCTTAGGCTCCCCTTTAGCACTACCTACCTTAATACCAGCCCATCCCCTAGTGACCTTCCTTAGTCACCTTAGCCCAAAACACCAAGGCAGCCCATTCCTAGCAGCCGACCACCTTCAAGGCACCCTTCCCACGCACCCAAGGCACCCGGCCAGCATCTCGCCTTGCCGTTCAACTTCGAGGAGCTCCCTCTTGCAGCCCAAGGAGAAGCCCAAGCCTACGCTCAAGCAAGTCACCTCCGGACCAGCTATAAGTAAGTGCCTAACTCGGTCCTTAGTTGTAGACTTGCTTAAATTAAATTTGATACGGGGTTGTAATAACAGAGCATAGTCTCCCCCCGCTTGTAATAACGTGGCTTGGCACATCCACACACACGTGCACTCTCTTAGTCGTGCACGATTTTGAACACACACGGGCCTAATCAGCCCCTAAGATATAGATTTATGTATATACTTTAAATTACATAGGGTTTTGCTTAAGTTGGGTGTGTTGTCTTTCAATTCAAGCACGCACACACATTGAGCCTTCGTTCTTATTTGTAAGACCCAAGTAAGGGCTGTGTTATACTATCCTTGGGTTTATTTCTTGTTGTGTGCGTAATACTTCAATTCAAGCACTCACACACATTGAGCTTTCGCTCTTTTTCCCAAGACCTTAGTTAATGCCATGAATTTCTCGAATCCACCTGGTTTTATAAAAGCAGCCCCAAAGGGCCTATTTTGAGTCTGGAAAACCAGGAGCCTTCCAGGCAACCCTGTACATATGTTTTAAACTTTACATATTTCAAAAAAGTACAATATGGCTTTAAAAACCTTTTAAAACACGTTTTTGAAACCCCGAAGCAGCTTGGCCTAATCCAGAGAGGACCATAAAAGTTAAGGAGAGCCCGGAACCGGAGCACAAGTCGAGCCCGGCACAGCAACTCTCACATTGAATCCACCCCCAAGATCTCGAACGTCCAAGACCCTGTTATCATCAAAACATCATTTGAAGTCATCTCCGAAAGGGGAAAACAGAGGCGGACGATCATGTTGGTGAAGACCCAATGCAGACGAAGTACTGATGTAGTCAGACCCCGCACAAACCGTTCGTTTCGAACACAGCCCGAAGGAGTCAGAATTCAGTTTGGATTGGATCTGGACCATATATATCCAGATCCCAATCCAAACCCATGTGTGAACTTGGATTTGGATTTGGATCCAGAGATCCAATCCAATATCCACATCCATGGCCCACATCACCTTCTCATAAATGGAGGTTGGGCCCACTTGAATTTCATGTGGGATTATAGGCATGAGAGAGAGTGGGGGAAGATAAGATTAGAGTGTGTTTGTAATTAAGCTTGACTTGTGTGTCAAGTTTGGGGTTAATCATGTGGGTTAGCCTAATTAAGTGGGTTTAAGCTTGTAATTAGCCAAAACCTAACCTAGGGCTGCACCAACATGATATGGTTAAGGTCTATGGGCCATGCAAAGGGAGCTCCTTCACCTAAACCTAACCCAAAGCACCTAATCCTAGCCTTCCACCCTAATCCACCCCTAATCTGAGCCTGAGCACCTAACCCACTTCCCTAATCCCAACCTAATTACCTAACCCACTTCCCTAATCCTTCCCTAAACCTAGGTTAATTTCCCTAAAAATAACCTAATCCTAGCCTAATCACCTAACCCACCTCACTAAACCTCACCCCAAAACCAACCCACCTAGCTAAACCCTAAACCTCTAAACCACCCCACCTAAACCTAGCACACCATCTACCCAAAACCCCTTGTATGAAAATATCTGGCCCTACCCTAATACCAGTCCACCTTATCACCACACCACCCCTACCTAAACCACCTAACCACCCTCCTAATACCAGCCCTAATCGCCCTTCAAAAAAACTATAAACCCCCCCCCCCCCCCTACTGGGCGGATTTTCAAGCTCTTCCATCCCCTTTCCAGCCCAACTGAGCCCAACCAGCCCAGCCGACTCCAACCTTGCTCCACTTGCCCCACAGCCAGCCACCACCTCGCTCCACCTGCTCCACCACATCCCAGCCGGCCAACCATCCGTCGCCACCCTTTTCATCCGGCCGAACCACCCACCTCAACTGCCCGGCTGCTCCTCTTCCATCCGCCGCCTCCCATGACCACCGGTTAGTATCTTCACTTCACTTCACTCCCCCTCCACTCCCAGCCACCAACACCACCACCACATCACCCTAACACCAGCCACCTTCCATCCTACCCATTCGGCCAAGCCTCAGCCACTCCAACCACCCGCCATTACCTAGACACCCTAGCTACACCCGGCCACTCCACTTAACTCCCTAAGACCTACCCATATCACCTCACCACAGCCGGCCACTACCTTACCCCATACCCTAGCTAGCTCCCTTCCCATCTACAACAGCCCTAGCTACCTTAGCAACCACCACCACCGAGTCTCCCTTAGTCTGCCACTCCAACCGACTGTCATATACCCATTCGGCCAGCCACATACTTCCCCTAGGCACTCCCTTAGGCTCCCCCTTAGTGCCACATTTCCTAACACTACACCCTCCCTTAGTGACCCTACTTAGTCACTTTAGCCCAACACGCCAAGGCAGCCCCCTTCCTAGCAGTCGCCACCTTCGAGGCGCCCCTCCCGCGCACCTAAGGCATCCGGCCAGCAGCCCCTCTTGCCATCCAACTCCGTGGAGCTCCCTCTTGCAGCCCAAGGCGAAGGCCAAGCCCACGCTCAAGCAAGGCATCTTCGGACCAGCTATTAGTAAGTGCCTAACTCGGTTCTTAGTTGTAGACTTGCTTGAATTCAATTTGATACGGGGTTGTAATAACGGAGCATAGTCTCCCCCCGCTTATAATAACGTGGCTTGGCACACCCACACACACGTGCACTCTCTTAGTCGTGCATGATTTTGAACACACACGGGCCTAATCAGCCCCTAATACATAAGTATATATATATATATATATATACTTTAACTTACGTAGGGTTTTGCTGAAGTTAGGTGTGTTGTCTTTCAATTCAAGCACTCACACACATTGAGCCTTCGCTCTTATTTGTAAGACCCAAGTAAGGGCCGTGTTATACTTACTATTTGGGTTTAATTTCATGTTGTGTGCGTAGTACTTCAATTCAAGCACTCACACACATTGAGCTTTCACTCTTATTCCCAAGACCTTAGTTAAGGCTATATTGCAAGTTATATTTGGGTTTTATTTCATGTCGTGTGTGTAAGTCTTTCAATTCAAGCACTCACACACATTGAGCCTTCGCTCTTATTTGTAAGACCCAAGTAAGGGCCGTGTTATACTATTTGGGTTTAATTTCATGTTGTGTGCGTAGTACTTCAATTCAAGCACTCACACACATTGAGCTTTCGCTCTTATTCCCAAGACCTTAGTTAAGGCCATATTGCAAGTTATATTTGGGTTTTATTTCATGTCGCGTGTGTAAGTCTTTCAATTCAAGCACGCACCCACATTGAGCCTTCGCTCTTATTTGCAAGACCCAAGTAAGGGCCCGTATATACCCTATATACATATCTCCCTTCGGCATTTACATTACAAGTCATTTCCCTTCGGTTATTTCCCTTCGGCATTGTCTTTACATTCGGGTTTTCACTTTGGAGTAGCATGAGTTTGCATTGCATCTATGCCATACCACGAGGTAGGACGCATATTTCATCAAAGCAAACCTCGTACTCCCGCTCAAAATTCGCCCCATGTAGTGGAGTGTTCATAACACACACATAGGCGGCCCATAAAGGGATAAAAAGAAAGACTTAGGCACGTGCAAATCCACGTGATCTAAAATCTGCAATCGCATTAAAAAGACCCGAATCAAACACCTCGAACCGCTTTCGTAGGCTTTTTTTTACCCCAAACTCGATTTTTAAAGCGTACAGACTGACCCTTGCTCATCGATGCAAGAAGGTCTGCGACGACAAGAGCTCACTTGCTCACAGTCGCCACGTTAGAAGTCAGGTTAAAATATATCTTCGCTAGCTTAGGTAAGCTAGCTGGCACGCCCTATTTATACAAATAGGACTTAGAAACGCGAAAGGATCCACTCCAGGCCCTGAGAAGCCAAGGGAGGCGGGGATTTTCCTGCGTCTACAGAGTTTGGCACGCCCGGTGGGACCTGAGCCTTTCAAAAATCGAGTTAGGTCTAGAAGCTTAAGAAAAATTTTGTTGAAAAGGTGTTGTTTTTAACTTTGTTTTCTTTACTTGTACTTAGAAAATTTTGAAAAAGCTTGAAAAGCATGCAAAAATCCAATCCAAGTGAAGTGTCGAGCCAAGGCTCATGCGCATCAAGTTCTCACTCTAGGAGGATTTTCAAAAACAAGATCACACTAGATGAAATCGAGGACCTGAGAAGGGAATTTGAGGCCAAAATCGATGCTCTCAGCCAAGAGGCTGAAGTAGGCGATTCGTGTTCATCAAACGGTGAACAAAGGCCTAAGAAAAAATCTGAAAATTCTCGCAAGCACAAAGAGGCCTCCGTAATGGAAGGCAACCAATACCACGAGTCCTTCACACAAAAGGACCGTAAAGCCCTACAGCAATTGCTGAAAGGGCAGAATAAAGAGAAAAGAAGCTACGCCCTGTCTAATTTCCTTCCCATAGATTACGAAACAGACAGTGACGATGAAATACCGAACTTCCATCGGTATGATGGCATGGGAGACCCTAGGTCTCACTTGCAGCTTTTCTCACGTCGAGCCCATAAGAAGAAAAAGGACTCGATGAAATGGGTGTATTGGTTCCCTTTATCCCTTAAAGTTACAGCTACCAAATGGCTGGCTTCCTACGACTTAAGCCAGTTCACTACTTTTGAAGAGTTAGCGAACTGCTTCATGCAAAGATTTGCACACAACGTAGAAGTCACGCCGACTCTGAATACCTTAAGGGATACAAAGCAAGGTATGAACTAAGACGTACATGCCTTCATTATAAGATGGAGGTCACTTTTGGGCCAAGTGCGAGAGCCCATATCCGAAGGATGCGTAGTCATGCTCATCCTGGATAACTTTAAAAGCGAGTTAAAAACCCTTCTCTCGCTCCATGAGATCTCAACTTTCCATAAGTTGATCAAAAAGGCCTCCCTTTTCGAAACCAACTTAAGAAAAGGGATATACGATCACTTATGGAAAGGAAGTGCCGTTTCTAAAACCCGCCTGGAAAAGCCCATCACTTATGGGCTACCCACGGTGGACAAAGGGGCAAAGCCCCATAAAATCGCCAATGTCTGTGTGGATCCAGGCGTGGCAGGCACTTCCAAAAATTTTGAAAAACTAGAAAATAAAAGGGAGCGAACCTTTCAAAAACTGGTTGAAAAACGGGAGTATACACCGCTGGGGCAACCTATGTCGGAGGTCATAGACCTCCTACTTGCCCAAGGCATGATAAAACTTCCCGAAATCCCTGAAGGAGTCACTTCCAAAGGGGGGTATTTAAATCGATTTTGTAAGTATCATCGGCTCAAAGGCCATGATACCAAACGCTGTTTCTCCTTTTTAAATAAAATTGAGAACTTGATAGCGGAGGGCCGGCTCCAGGTCACTGCGGAACCTGAGCCACCTCAAGCTATCTTCAAAGAACCCTTTCCCATACACGCCAGTGGCAGTGGAAAGGAAAGGAGGTATGTACCCTCACCTTTTCTAAGGAACTAGCGCAAAAACCAGAGTCTGGTCGACCCACTTGTGCGCCTACTCTTGTATTGTACAAGAAGCCTGCCCAAGTCGTCATTCGGGGACCACCAAAAGTGGAATCCCCAGCAAAACCAGTTTTGAAACTCCAAGGTTCTCCCCAACTCAGCCTTAGAGCCAAATTTAGCGCGAACCCTAGGCTGGTCGTAGGGGAAGTGACTAGATCCGGGAGGATCTATCAACCCCCGCACCTACAAGGTGCTAAAAAGGTGGTCAATGTGCCTGGCCCCTCAAAAGCATGTATCCCTAGTGTTCTGCCAAAAGCAGACAAGGATAAAGTCATCCTAAATCCTTATGACTTCGAAAACCACCTTTCAAAGATTCCTATCCATATGTCTATCCTAGAGCTTATACAAACCTCGCCTAGGCATAGACTCGTGCTAGAGAAAATTCTAGAAAGGGCCAAGGTTGATTCGAACATAAGTCCGGAATCCCTATCTGCCCAAGTGGCTTTATTAGGAGCAAAATCGCCCATCACTTTCTCGGAAGATGATGTAGATAGACCCTACGAGTCCCACAACCAGGCCCTGCATATCGAGGTGCTTCTGAATAACCACTCTCTGGACAGGTGCCTAGTCGATGGGGGAGGAGGGCTCAACATCCTTCCACTTCATGTGGCGTATCAAATCAGAGTCATCTTGACTTCAGTAAACCCAAGCCCCATCGTTATCACTGGATACGATGGGAATGCGTCTAAGCCGTTAGGATCCATCGAACTCCCAATGGAAACGGGAGGGATCGCGCACACGGGGGTGTTCCATGTCTTGGACATCCACCCCCATTATAACCTGTTGCTAGGAAGACCCTGGATACACAGCTTGTGCGTTGTGCCATCCACCTTCCACAGGTGTGTCAAGATCCCTTTCAAGGACCAAGTCGTAGTGATCCTAGGTGAGAGTCACCCACAGCTTCAGGGGATCATAAACTCCTCTTGTTTATCGAGCTCCCAGGCCCATGAGGCTAACTTGAGGCAAATTGTGATTGAGCTGCCAAGGCTCGTGTTGAACAACCCTAGGAAGGTTGTATGTGTGAAGGGGCCGCCCAAAGCAGGCCCCCTCCCGATTCTAACTCTTCTAGGAAAACCCAAGCGTTCCCTATTTCCAAAGCCCCTAGACAAGAGGCCATATGAGCACAATAAGGACGACAGCAAGTTCCAGGACCACGATCTTTATCAAAAATTTTCCAAAAACAAAAAAATCGTGGAACATGTTGTTGAACATGGGCTACACGCCCTACAAGAGTCTAGGGGCGCAGAACCAAGGTCTCCTAGAGCCCATCCTTCCTAGAGCCAACCCAAGCCGATATGGGATCGGCTATACTCCGAGAATACCGCTAGAGCCACCCCCTGTGACCATCTGGGTGAAGGGTGCCCTGGAACTTGCCTTAGAAGAGACCTACGATTTCGATCTCCTATTCCGAGTCTAACCCGTAGTGTTTTCCCTTTGTAGGTATGACGGAAGATCCCTTTTATAAAAATACAAAAAACATTTGAAAAACTTAAAATCAAAAAAATCAAAAAAGAAGAAAAGCCAAAAACAATGGAAAAACAAAAACTCGAAAATAGAGTGCTTTGTATAGTTCCCAAGGTTCTTGTTTTACAAAAACCCAAAAAAATCGAAAATTTGGAAAATACCAAAAAGATTTTGTATATAGCTGCTCCTGGTAGGACTTTGGCAAAAGAAAAGGATTTCGAAAGTGTAAACACCCCGAAATCCCACGAATTTCTCAAATCCATCTGGTTTTGTAAAAGCAGCCCCAAAGGGCCATTTTGAGTCTGGAAACCCAGGAGCCTTCCAGATAACCCTGTATATATGTTTTAAACTTTATATTTCAAAAATATATGATATGGCTTTAAAAACTTTTTTAAAACATGTTTTGATACCCCGAAGCAGCTTGGCCTGATCAAGACAGGACCAGAAAAGCCAAGGAGAGCCCGGAACCGGAGCACATGTCGAGCCCAGCACAGCAACTCTCGTATCAAATCCACAACCCTAGGATCTCGAACGTCCAAGACCCTGTTATCATCAAAACATCGTTTGAAGTCATCTCCGGAAGGCGAAAACAGAGGCGGACGATCATGTTGGCGAAGACCCAACGAAGACGGAGTACTGATGCTGTCCGGCCCCGCACAAACCGTTCGTTTCGAACACAGCTCGAAGGAGTCAGAGTTCAGTTTGGATCGGATCTGGACCATATATATCCAGATCCCAATCCAAACCCATGTATGGACTTGGATTTGGATTTGGATCCAGAGATCCAATCCAATATCCTTATCCATGGCCCACATCACCTTCTCATAAATGGAGGTGGGGCCCACTTGAATTTCACATGGGATTATGGGCATGAGAGAGAGTGGGGGTGGATAAGATCAAGTGTGTGTTGTAATTAAGCTTGACTTGTGTGTCAAGTTTGGGGTTAATCATGTGGGTTAGCCTAATTAAGTGGGTTTAAGCTTGTAATTAGCCAAAACCTAACCTAGAGCTGCACCAACATGATATGGTTAAGGTCTATGGGCCATGCAAAGGGAGCTCCTTCACCTAAACCTAACCCAAAGCACCTAATCCTAGCCTTCCACCCTAATCCACCCCTAATCTGAGCCTGAGCACCTAACCCACTTCCCTAATCCCGGCCTAATGCCAACCTAATCACCTAACCCACTTCCCTAAACCTAGGTTAATTTCCCTAAACCTAGCCTAATCACCTAACCTAGCTCACTAAACCTCACCCTAGAACCAACCCACCTAACTAAACCCTAAACCTCTAAACCACCCCTAGCCCACAACCTACCCAAACCACTTGTATTTAAAATATCTGGCCCTACCCTTTCCAGCCCACCTTATCATCATACCACCCTACCTAAACCACCTAACCACTACCCCAAACCCAGCCCTAACCGACCTAACCCAGCCCTATATAACCCCCCCCCTTGGGGGCGGGTTTCAGAATCAAGCAGCCCACCCATTCCCAGCCGGGTCCTCCACTTCCCCAAGCTCAGCCGAATTCCGCCTGCTCCACCTGCTCCACATCCCGCCACCACCTACACCACTACCTTCTAGCCGAACGCCACCACCACCGCCACCATCATCCGGTTGATTCCCTTCCACCCGCCACCATTTCTTCACCCGGTAAGTCCCCTACATCCTACCTTACTACTTCTTCACTCCCTCTCCACTCTCAGCCACCTTATCCACTCCCCTATCACCCTAACACCAGCCCTTCCACTTGCTGCCCCCCTTCTCACTCAGCCGAACCCATCGCTCCCTAACTACCCGCCACCACCTAGACCTTTTAGACCCATTCGGCCACCCTATCCGACTCCCTAAAACCTGCCCGTATCATCCTAATACACCTACTATAACCACTACCCCCTGGCCCCATCTCCTAGCTAGCTCCCCTACCTTACATCACTCCTAGCCACTCCAACTACCCGCCACCACTAAGTCCTCCAAGTCGGCCACTCCAACCGACTGTCACTTCATTCGGCCACCATAACCCACCTCACTAAACCTCACCCCAAAACCAACCCACCTAGCTAAACCCTAAACCTCTAAACCACCACACCTAAAGCTAGCACACCATCTACCCAAAACCCCTTGTATGAAAATATCTGGCCCTACCCTAATACCAGCCCACCTTATCACCACACCACCCCTACCTAAACCACCTAACCACCCTCCTAATACCAGCCCCAATCGCCCTTCAAAAAAACTATAAACCCCCCCCCCCCCCCCCTACTGGGTGGATTTTCAAGCTCTTCCATCCCCTTTCCAGCCCAACTGAGCCCAGCCAGCCCAGCCGACTCCAACCTTGCTCCACTTGCCCCACAGCCAGCCACTACCTCGCTCCACCTGCTCCACCACATCCCAGCCGGCCAACCATCCGTCGCCACCCTTTCCATCCGGCCGAACCACCCACCTCAACTGCCCGGCTGCTCCTCTTCCATCCGCCGCCTCCCATGACCACCGGTTAGTATCTTCACTTCACTTCACTCCCCCTCCACTCCCAGCCACCAACACCACCACCACATCACCCTAACACCAGCCACCTTCCATCCTACCCATTCGGCCAAGCCTCAGCCACTCCAACCACCCGCCATTACCTAGACACCCTAGCTACACCCGACCACTCCACTTAACTCCCTAAGACCTACCCATATCACCTCACCACAGCCGGCCACTACCTTACCCCATACCCTAGCTAGCTCCCTTCCCATCTACAACAGCCCTAGCTACCTTAGCAATCACCACCACCGAGTCTCCCTTAGTCGGCCACTCCAACCGACTGTCACATACCCATTCAGCCAGCCACATACTTCCCCTAGGCACTCCCTTAGACACTCCCTTAGGCTCCCCCTTAGTGCCACATTTCCTAATACTACACCCTCCCTTAGTGACCCTACTTAGTCACTTTAGCCCAACACGCCAAGGCATCCCCCTTCCTAGCAGCTGGCCACCTTCGAGGTGCCCCTTCCGCGCACCTAAGTCCTCCGGCCAGCAGCCTCTCTTGCCATCCAACTCCGTGGAGCTCCCTCTTGCAGCCCAAGGAGAAGGCCAAGCCCACACTCAAGCAAGGCATCTTCGGACCAGCTTTTAGTAAGTGCCTAACTCGGTCCTTAGTTGTAGACTTGCTTGAATTCAATTCGATACGGGGTTGTAATAATGGAGCATAGTCTCCCCCTGCTTGTAATAACGTGGCTTGGCACACCCACACACACGTGCACTCTCTTAGTCGTGCACGATTTTGAACACACACGGGCCTAATTAGCCCCTAATACATAAGTATATATATATATATATATACTTTAACTTACGTAGGGTTTTGCTTAAGTTGGGTGTGTTGTCTTTCAATTCAAGCACTCACACACATTGAGCCTTCGCTCTTATTTGTAAGACCCAAGTAAGGGCCGTGTTGTACTATTTGGCTTTAATTTCATGTTGTGTGCGTAGTACTTCAATTCAAGCACTCACACACATTGAGCTTTCGCTCTTATTTCCAAGACCTTAGTTAAGGCCATATTGCAAGTTATATTTGGGTTTTATTTCACTAAACCCAAAACCAACCCACCTAGCTAAACCCTAAACCTCTAAACCACCACACCTAAACCTAGCACACCATCTACCCAAAACCCCTTGTATGAAAATATCTGGCCCTACCCTAATACCAGTCCACCTTATATCACACCACCCCTACCTAAACCACCTAACCACCCTCCTAATACCAGCCCCAATCGCCCTTCAAAAAAACTATAAACCCCCCCCCCCCTACTGGGCGGATTTTCAAGCTCTTCCATCCCCTTTCCAGCCCAACTGAGCCCAGCCAGCCCAGCCGACTCCAACCTTGCTCCACTTGCCCCACAGCCAGCCACCACCTCGCTCCACCTGCTCCACCACATCCCAGCCGGCCAACCATCCGTCGCCACCCTTTCCATCCGGCCGAACCACCCACCTCAACTGCCCGGCTGCTCCTCTTCCATCCGCCGCCTCCCATGACCACCGGTTAGTATCTTCACTTCACTTCACTCCCCCTCCACTCCCAGCCACCAACACCACCACCACATCACCCTAACACCAGCCACCTTCCATCCTACCCATTCGGCCAAGCCTCAGCCACTCCAACCACCCGCCATTACCTAGACACCCTAGCTACACCCGGCCACTCCACTTAACTCCCTAAGACCTACCCATATCACCTCACCACAGCCGGCCACTACCTTACCCCATACCCTAGCTAGCTCCCTTCCCATCTACAACAGCCCTAGCTACCTTAGCAACCACCACCACCGAGTCTCCCTTAGTCGGCCACTCCAACCGACTGTCACATACCCATTCGGCCAGCCACATACTTCCCCTAGGCACTCCCTTAGACACTCCCTTAGGCTCCCCCTTAGTGCCACATTTCCTAATACTACACCCTCCCTTAGTGACCCTACTTAGTCACTTTAGCCCAACACGCCAAGAAGGTCTGCGACGACAAGAGCTCACTTGCTCACAATCGCCACGTTAGAAGTCAGGTTAAAATATATCTTCGCTAGCTTAGGTAAGCTAGATGGCACGCTCTGTTTATACAAATAGGACTTAGAAACGCGAAAGGATCCACTCCAGGCCCTGAGAAGCCAAGGGAGGCGGGGATTTTCCTACGTCTACAGAGTTTGGCACGCCCGCTGGGACCTGAGCCTTTCAAAAATCGAGTTAGGTCTAGAAGCTTAAGAAAAATTTTGTTAAAAAGGTGTTGTTTTTAACTTTGTTTTCTTTACTTGTACTTAGAAAATTTTGAAAAAGCTTGAAAAGCATGTCAAAATCCAATCCAAGTGAAGTGTCGAGCCAAGGCTCATGCGCATCAAGTTCTCACTCTAGGAGGATTTTCAAAAACAAGATCAAACTAGATGAAATCGAGGACCTGAGAAGGGAATTTGAGGCCAAAATCGATGCTCTCAGCTAAGAGGCCGAAGTAGGCGATTCGTGTTCATCAAACGGTGAACAAAGGTCTAAGAAAAAATCTGAAAAGCCTCGCAAGCACAAAGAGGCCTCCGTAATGGAAGGCAACCAATACCACGAGTCCTTCACACAAAAGGACCGTAAAGCCCTACAACAATTGCTGAAAGGGCAGAATAAAGAGAAAAGAAGCTATGCCCTGTCTGATTTCCTTCCCATGGATTACGAAACAGACAGTGACGATGAAATACTGAACTTCCATCGGTATGATGGCATGGGAGACCCTAGGTCTCACTTGCAGCTTTTCTCACGTCGAGCCCATAAGAAGAAAAAGGACTCGATGAAATGGGTGTATTGGTTCCCTTTATCCCTTAAAGGCACAGCTGCCAAATGGCTGGCTTCCTACGACTTAAGCCAGTTCGCTACTTTTGAAGAGTTAGCGAACTGCTTCATGCAAAGATTTGCACACAACGTAGAAGTCACGCCGACTCTGAATACCTTAAGGGATACAAAGCAAGGCATGAACTAAGACGTACATGCCTTCATTATAAGATGGAGGTCACTTTTGGGCCAAGTGCGAGAGCTCATATCCGAAGGATGCGTAGTCATGCTCATCCTGGATAACTTTAAAAGCGAGTTAAAAACCCTTCTCTCGCTCCATGAGATCTCAACTTTCCATAAGTTGATCAAAAAGGCCTCCCTTTTCGAAACCAACTTAAGAAAAGGGATATACGATCACTTATGGAAAGGAAGTGCCGTTTCTAAAACCTGCCTGGAAAAGCCCATCACTTATGGGCTACCCACGGTGGACAAAGGGGCAAAGCCCCATAAAATCGCCAATGTCTGGGTGGATCCAGGCGTGGCAGGCACTTCCAAAAATTTTGAAAAACTAGAAAATAAAAGGGAGCGAACCTTTCAAAAACTGGTTGAAAAACGGGAGTATACACCGCTGGGGCAACCTATGTCGGAGGTCCTAGACCTCCTACTTGCCCAAGGCATGATAAAACTTCCCGAAATCCCTGAAGGAGTCACTTCCAAAGGGGGGTATTTAAATCGATTTTGTAAGTATCATCGGCTCAAAGGCCATGATACCAAACGTTGTTTCTGCTTTTTAAATAAAATTGAGAACTTCATAGCGGAGGGCCGGCTCTAGGTCACTGCAGAACCTGAGCCACCTCAAGCTATCTTCAAAGAACCCTTTCCCAAACACGCCAGTGGCAGTGGAAAGGAAAGGAGGTATGTACCCTCACCTTTTCTAAGGAACTAGCGCAAAAACCAGAGTCTGGTCGACCCACTTGTGCGCCTACTCTTGTATTGTACAAGAAGCCCGCTCAAGTCGTCATTCGGGGACCACCAAAAGTGGAATCCCCAGCAAAACCAGTTTTGAAACTCCAAGGTTCTCCCCAACTCATCCTTAGAGCCAAATTTAGCGCGAACCCTAAGCTGGTCATAGGGGAAGTGACTAGATCCGGAGGATCTATCAACCCCCGCACCTACAAGGTGCTAAAAAGGTGGTCAGTGTGCCTGACCCCTCAAAAGCATGTATCCCTAGTGTTCTGCCAAAAGCAGACAAGGATAAAGTCATCCTAAATCCTTATGACTTCGAAAACCACCTTTCAAAGATTCCTATCCATATGTCTATCCTAGAGCTTATACAAACCTCGCCTAGGCATAGACTCGTGCTAGAGAAAATTCTAGAAAGGGCCAAGGTTGATTCGAACATAAGTCCGGAATCCCTATCTGCCCAAGTGGCTTTATTAGGAGCAAAATCGCCTATCACTTTCTCGGAAGATGATGTAGATAGACCCTACGAGTCCCACAACCAGGCCCTGCATATCGAGGTGGTTCTGAATAACCACTCTCTGGACAGGTGCCTAGTCGATGGGGGAGGAGGGCTCAACATCCTTCCACTTCATGTGGCGTATCAAGACACCCCCGGCTCCTAGCTAAACCTTCACCCTTGACCTGCCACCACCTAGCCAACACCCTAACCGTCCCCATCCTAACCAGCCACCTTAAACTGCTGCATCCTTGCCGCGCCCATCACCCGGCCAACACCAAGACACCCCCGGCTCGCACCCTACCTGCCGCCAATCCACATCCAAGGAGCTCCCCTTCGGCTGTCTAAGGCGACTCACTAGGCCAAAGCGAAGCAAGTTGAGCCCGGACTGGCTACACGTAAGTGCCTAACTCGGTCCTTATTATGAACTTGCTTACATTTAATTAAATTTGATATGGGGTTGTAATAATGGAGCGTTGTCTCCCCCCGGTTGTAATAATGTGGTTTGGCACACCAACACACACGTGCACTTGAGTCATTCCGCTCTTAGCTGCACACCATTTTGACAGACACACGGGCCTAACCAGCCCTTAAGATATAGTTATACCTATATGTATTAAGCTGCGTGGGATTTAATTCAAGTTGTGTGTGTGGTTGTAAACACCCCGAAATCCCACGAATTTCTCGAAACAACCTGGTTTTGTAAAAGCAGCCCCAAAGGGCTATTTTGAGTCTGGAAACCCAGGAGCCTTCCAGACAACCCTGTACATATGTTTTGAACTTTATATTTCAAAAATATACAATATGGTTTTTAAAAACCTTTTTAAAACATGTTTTGAAACCCCGAAGCAGCTTGGCCTAATCAAGACAGGACCAAAAGAGCTAAAGAGAGCCCGGAACCGGAGCACATATCGATTCCGGCACAACAACTCTCGTATTGAATCCACCCCCCAGGATCTCGAACGTCCAAGACCCTGTTATCATCAAAACATCCTTTGAAGTCATCTCCGGAAGGCGAAAACAGAGGCGGACGATCATGTTGGCGAAGACCCAACGAAGATGGAGTACTGATGCTGTCAGACCCCGCACAAACCGTTCATTTCGAACACAGCTCGAAGGAGTCAGAGTTCAGTTTGGATCGGATCTGGACCATATATATCCAGATCCCAATCCAAACCAATGTATGGACTTAGATTTGGATTCGAAAATCCAATCCAATATCAATATCCATGGCCCACATCCCCTTCTCATAAATGGAGGTGGAATCTTGAATTTCACGTGGGATTAAGGGCATGAGAGAGAGTGGGGGAGGATAAGATCAAGTGTATGTTGTAATTAAGCTTGACTTATGTGTCAAGTTTGGGGTTAATCATGTGGGTTAGCCTGATTGAGTGGGTTTAAGCTTGTAATTAGCCAAAACCTAACCTAGGGCTGCACCAACATGATGTGACTAGGGTCCATGGGTCATGCAAAGGGAGCTCCTTCACCTAATCCTAACTAGAAACACCTAATCCTAACCTTCTATCCTAATCCTGTCCTAATCTGAGCCTAATCACGTAACCCACTTCCCTAATCCCAACCTAATCACCTAACCCACTTCCCTAATCCTTCCCTAAACCTAGGTTAATTTCCCTAAACCTTGCCTAATCCTAGCCTAATCATCTAACCTACCTCACTAAACCTCACCCTAAAACCCACCCACCTAGCTAAACCCTAAACCTCTAAACCACCCCTAGCACACAACCTACCCAAACCCCTTGTATTTAAAATATCTGGCCCTACCCTATCCAGCCCACCTTACCACCATACCACCATACCACCACCCCTAGACCACCTAACCACTACCCCAAAACCATCCCCAACCGACCTAGCCCAGCCCTATATAAACCCCCCCCTAAGGGGCGGGTTTTTCCCATCTTCATACTCCATCTTCCACCAACCGGGTCCTCCACTCTCCAGCCCAGCCGACTCCCATCTTGCTCCACCTGCCCCACAGCCAGCCACCACCTACGCCACTACCTCCCAGCCGAGCACCACCACTCCAGCCGAGGTCTACATCCCCACCTTCCTTCCGGCCGAACCTCATCTTGCGCATCCCAATCACCCGGCTGCTCCCCTTCCATCCGCCACCACCTCCCATCATCCGGTTAGTATCCTCCACCTTACTCCTTCTCCACTCCCTCTTCACTCTCAGCCACCTAACCCACTACCATATCACCCTAATACCAGCCACTTGCCGCCACCATTCCCACTCGGCCAAGCCATAACCACTGTAGACGCGCGAAAAAATCCCCACCTCTCATCTTTTCAGGCCTTGGAGCGGATCCTCTCGTGCGTCTAAGGCCTATTTGTGTAAACAGGGCGTGCCAGCTAGCTTACCAAAGCTAGCGAAGATATATTCTAAACTGACTTCTAACGTGGCGACTGTGAGCAAGTGAGCTCTTGTCGTCACAGACCTTCTTGTACCGATGCGCAAGGGTCAGTCTGTACGCTTTGCAAAAATCAAGTTTTTTTGGATAGAAAGCATACGAAGCGATTCGAGGTGTCTAGTTCGGGTCTTTTAGATGCGATTGCAAATTTTAGATCACGTGGATTTGCACGTGCCTAAGTCTTTCCTTTTATCCCTTTATGGGTCACCTAGTTTGTGTGTTATGAACACTCCACTACATGGGCGAATTCGAGCGGGGCTTGCTTTGATGCAATATGCGTCCTACTTCATGGTATGGCGTAGATGCAATGCAAACTCACGCTACTCCAAAGGGAAAACCCGAATGTAAAGACAATACTGAAGGGAAATAACCGAAGGGAAATGACTTGTAAAGTAAATGCCGAAGGGAGATATATATATAGAGTAGGTATATGGGCCCTTACTCGGATCTTGCAAATAAGAGCGAAGGCTCAATGTGGGTGCATGCTTGAATTGAAAGACTTACACACACGACATGCAATTAAACACAAATATAAATTGCAGTATGGCCTTGACTAAGGTCTTGGGAGTAAGAGCGAAAGCTCAATGTGTGTGAGAGTGCTTGAATTGAAAGACTTACACACACGACATGAAATGAAACCCAAATAGTATAGGTCGGCCCTTACTTGGGTCTTTCAAATAAGAGCGAAATCTCAATGTGTGTGAGAGTGCTTGAATTGAAAGACTTACACACACGACATGAAATGAAACCCAAATAGTATAGGTCGGCCCTTACTTGGGTCTTTCAAATAAGAGCGAAAGCTCAATGTGTGTGAGAGTGCTTGAATTGAAAGACTTACACACACGACATGAAATGAAACCCAAATAGTATAGGTCGGCCCTTACTTGGGTCTTTCAAATAAGAGCGAAGGCTCAATGTGTGTGAGTGCTTGAATTGAACGACAACGCACCCAACTTAAGCAAAACCCTACAAAATCAAAGTATACATATATATATATTTATGTATTAGGGGCTGATTAGGCCCGTGTGTGTTCAAAATCGTGCACAACTAAGAGAGTGCACGTGTGTGGGTGTGCCAAGCCACGTTATTACAAGCGGGGGGAGACTATGCTCCGTTATTACAACCCCGTATCGAATTGAATCTCAAGCAAGTATACAACTAAAGACCGAGTTGGGCACTTACTAATAGCTGGTCCGAAGATGCCTTGCTTGAGCGTGGGCTTGGCCTTCGCCTTGGGCTGCAAAAGGGAGCTCCGCGAGGTTGAACGACAAGGGGTGCTGGCCGGGTGCCTTGAAGGTGGCTGGCTGCTAGCAAGGGTGTCGCCTTGACGTGTGGGATTAAAGGGGCTAGGTAAGGTCACTAGGGGGAGTGTAGTGTTGGGGGAGTATGGCACTAAGGGAAGTTCAAGGGAAGATCGAATGGGACACTTAAGGTTGGCGGGTTGTTAGGGTGGCCGAGTGGAGCTAGAAGGTCTAGGTGGTGGCGGGTAGTTAGGATGCTATGGGTTCGGCTGAGTGGGGATGGTGGCAGCAAGTGGAAGGGCTGGTGTTAGGGTGATATGGGAGTGGATTAGGTGGTTGAGAATGGAGAGGGAGTGAAGAGGGAGTAAGGTGGAAGGTAGGGCACTTACCGAGTGAAGAGAGGGTGGCGCTCGGCTGGAAGGAAGTGGTGCAGGTGGTGGCGTTCGGCTGGGCTGGGGAAGTGATGCAAGTGGTGGCGGGATGTGGAGCAAGTGGTGGTGGGATGTGGAGCAGGTGGTGGTGGGATGTGGAGCAGGTGGAGCAGGTGGAGCAGGCGGCTGAGCTTGGGGAAGTGGAGGACCCGGCTGGGAATGGGTGGGCTTCTAGATGGAAAGCCCGCCCCCAAGAGGGGGGTTTATATAGGGCTTGGTTAGGTCGGTTAGGGCTGGGTTTGGGGTAGTGGTTAGGTGGTTTAGGTAGGGTGGTATGATGATAAGGTGGGCTGGAAAGTGGAGGGCCAGATATTTTAAATACAAGTGGTTTGGGTAGGTTGTGGGCTAGGGGTGGTTTAGGGGTTTAGGGTTTGGTTAGGTGGGTGGGTTCTAGGATGAGGTTTAGTGAGCTAGGTTAGGTGATTAGGCTAGGTTTAGGGAAATTAACCTAGGTTTAGGGAAGGATTAGGGAAGTGGGTTAGGTGATTAGGTTGGGATTAGGCCGGGATTAGAGAAGTAGGTTAGGTGATTAGGTTCAGATTAGGGGCAGATTAGGGTGGAAGGCTAGGATTAGGTATTTTGGGTTAGGTTTAGGTGAAGGAGCTCCCTTTTCACGGCCCATAGACTTTAACCACATCATGTTGGTGCAGCCCTAGGTTAGGTTTTGGCTAATTACAAGCTTAAACCCACTCAATTAAGCTAACCCACATGATTAACCCCAAACTTGACACACAAGTCAAGCTTAATTACAACCACACTTGATCTTATCCACCCCCCACTCTCTCTCATGCCCATAATCCCACATGAAATTCAAGTGGGCCCCACCTTCATTTAAGAGAAGGTGATGTGGGCCATGGATATGGATATTGGATTGGATTTTTGAATCCAAATCCAAGTCCAAGTCCATACATGGGTTTGGATTGAGATCTGGATATATATGGTCCAGATCCGATCCAAACTGAACTCTGACTCCTACGAGCTGTGTTCAAAACGAACGGTTTGTGCGGGGCCTGACAGCATCAGTGCTTCGTCTGCGTTGGGTCTTCGCCAACATGATCGTCCGCCTCTGTTTTCACCTTCCGAAGATGACTTCAAACAAGGTTTCGATGATAACAGGGTCTTGAACGTTCGAGATCCTGGGGGTGTGGATTTGATACAAGAGTTGCTGTGCCGGGCTCGACAGGTGCTCCGGTTCCGGGCTCTCCTTAGCTCTCTTGGTCCTGTCTGGATTAGGCCAAGCTGCTTCGGTGTTCCAAAACATGTTTTACAAAGGTTTTAAAAGAAATATTATATGTTTTTGAAATACAGAGTTTAAAACATATGTACAGGGTTGTCTGGAAGGCTCCTGGGTTTCAGACTCAAAATGGCCCTTTGGGGCTGCTTTTTATAAACCAGGTTGTTTTGAGGAATTCGTGGGATTTCGGGGTGTTTACAGATGCCCCTCTTTGGCCTTGTCCAAATCGATTTGGATAAGGGCAAAGATGACAAACACCCCTTTCAATGTCTCCCTAGATCTAGCCACGAAGAATATGGGATCGTCCCAATTTTAGCAAAATCTCAATTTACAAACCCTGGTAGGAGGAGATATCTGGTCCTAAAATGGGATCATGTTTATGCAAGTGCCTTGTGTAATTAGAATACGGAATCTGGTCCTAAAATGGGATCATGTTTATGCAAGTGCCATGTGTGGAATGCAGATGACATGGGTGTGGTGCCAAGAGTGGCGACCTCCCAGAGACCAGATGTGGTCGAACTCTAGAGACTTACAAGGCCTGTTGCTCCAAGTGAGCAGATCCTATGCTGTTCTATGTTTGATTTTCAAAACTTATTTACAAAACTATTTACAAAAGGGACAACTGTCTTGAGTCTCGATCCTAAGGATCTCGAGCTCTTCGTGCTTGCCCTTATTTGAGTCTTAACACTCGCTTATCTAGCGGAGGTTTTATAAGAAAATAAGTTGTATTTCAAATTCCTATGCCTTACTCGAAACGTCGAATTCTCAAACAAGATGAAATTCAAGTAAGTAAATCCTATTTTTACTTTAGGATTCCTCAAAATGAACCATGCTTTAGCTTGGGTTAAGCCAGGGATGGGAAAGAGATACCACGGTCCCTTCTGAAGCGTCCCGTGGTTTAAGGCATAGAATGCGGAAAAACTGCTCTTTTTGAGCTTTTTGGCCTCTTTTTCCTTTTTTTCATAGAGGGTCTCCCTTTGGGAGTATTTTTTATTTAATCCCTCTTTTTCATAAGAGAATCGAATTTTCTTTTTGAAGTCTGGCTTCTTTCTTTTGGAAAGATACTTTGAATGGGAAATTCCCTTTTGTTTGGGCCTTTGCTTTCCTTTTGGAAATAGAAGAGAAGAGGGGAGGACTTATCCCAAGCCTACACTCGATCCATTCCAGATCAGCCTATTTAGAAATAGCACGTACCACTTGCAAGTATCTTGCTATGTTGAACTAGGCCTTTCTTTGTAAGAAGAAGGATTTTGAAATGTAACCACGATTTTGAAGACTCCGCTCTTTCACAAGTGCAGATTCTCTCACTTAGGGTCACACGACTTTGCCTTTGCACCTTATTCCCATGTCTCAGGGCAGCTATCCCTTAAATTTTTCGAAAAATGGAATTGAATCCAGATCCTACACATGATATTTCTTTAAGTACTGAACATTGATAGGATCTGCTAAATTCCTACCTTCTACATCGATCAACCAATACGAGTTGTTCGTAGTGGTTGCTCGTACAACATAGGGTCCATCCCAGTTGGGGCGCCACTTGCCCAAGGGGTGTGGGCCACGATGATGGATGGTTTTTAAGACCAGATCTCCCACTTCAAAGTGGCGAGGTCTCATGTGTTTGCTATAATGTCGGGCTATCCTTTGCCGGTATGCACGAGCATGATCCATGGCAAGGAGTCGCCTCTCATCTAGCAAATCTAGTTCGGCCATCCTAGCATGCTGAAGCGTCTCTAGGGGGAGGTCGAGTGCAATGGATGTATGAAATGAATGCAGTTGGGTATGAATGGGAAGAATGGCGTTTGTGCCATAGACCAATTCGAATGGTGTGGCATTCGTGGGAGTCTGGATGGAAGTCCTATAAGCCCATAAGGCTTCATCCAGCTTCTCGTGCCATGTCCTACCCTTCTCTAAGGTTTTCTCAATTATGCTAATGAGAGTCTTGTTTGTGGCTTCGGCTTGGCCGTTGCCTTGAGGGTAGTAGGGCGAGGAGAAGTGGTGAGTTATGCCATACGTGTTGCACAACTTAACCATCCGCTCGTCCTTGAATGGTGTACCATTATCAGACACAAGGTCTCGTGGAACTCCAAATCGAGCCAAGATATTCCTCCGGATGAAAGCCACCACATGTTGCCCCATCACATTGGTTAGGGAAATGGCTTCCACCCACTTGGAGAAATACTCCGTGGCTGCTAAAATAAATCAATGTCCATTCGAGGCCTTTGGAAATATTGGGCCTATGATGTCAAACGCCCACATGGTAAATGGCCAGGGGCTGACCACGGAATGCAATGCAGATGATGGGATATGAATGGCGTGCCCATGCACTTGGCATGGATGACATTTCCTAACATGATCGTGACAATCCTTTTTCTGGGTGGACCAGAAATAACCCCCTCTAAGTATTTTCATTGCCATCACGTTGGCATTAACATGACCTCCACATTCTCCATCGTGGAACTCGTGCATCACTATCCTAGCCTAGTTTGTGTGTTATGAACACTCCACTACATGGGCGAATTCGAGCGGGGCTTGCTTTGATGCAATATGCGTCCTACCTCGTGGTATGGCGTAGATGCAATGCAAACTCATGCTACTCCAAAGGGAAAACCCGAATGCAAAGACAATATTGAAGGGAAATAACAGAAGGGAAATGACTTGTAAAGTAAGTGCCGAAGGGAGATATGTATATAGAGTATGTATATGAGCCCTTACTCGGGTCTTGCAAATAAGAGCGAAGGCTCAATGTGGGTGCGTGCTTGAATTGAAAGACTTAAACACACGACATGAAATTAAACCGAAATATAAATTGTAGTATGGCCTTGACTAAGGTCTTGGGAGTAAGAGCGAAAACTCAATGTGTGTGAGTGCTTGAATTGAAGTACTACGCACACGTCATAAATGAAACCCAAATATAACTGCAATAAGTCCTTTACTAAGGTCTTGGGAGTAAGAGCGATGGCTCAATGTGTGTGAGAGTGCTTGAATTGAAAGACTTACCCACACGACATGAAATGAAACCCAAATAGTATAGGTCGGCCCTTACTTGGGTCTTTCAAATAAGAGCGAAGTTTCAAGGTGTGTGAGAGTGCTTGAATTGAAAGACTTACCCACACGACATGAAATGAAACCCAAATAGTATAGGTCGGCCCTTACTTGGGTCTTTCAAATAAGAGCGAAGGCTCAATGTGTGTGAGAGTGCTTGAATTGAAAGACTTACCCACACGACTTGAAATGAAACCCAAATAGTATAGGTCGGCCCTTACTTGGGTGTTTCAAATAAGAGCGAAAGCTCAATGTGTGTGAGAGTGCTTGAATTGAAAGACAACGCACCCAACTTAAGCAAAAACCCTACAAAAATTAAAGTATATGTATATACTTATGTATTAGGCGCTGATTAGGCCCGTGTGTGTTCAAAATCGTGCACAACTAGGAGAGTGCACGTGTGTGGGTGTGCCAAGCCACGTTATTACAAGCGGGGGGAGACTATGCTCCGTTATTACAACCCCGTATCGAATTGAATCTCAAGCAAGTATACAACTAAAGACCAAGTTAGGCACTTACTAGTAGCTGGTCCGTAGAGGCCTTGCTTGAGCATGGGCTTGGCCTTCGCCTTGGGCTGCAAACGGGAGCTCCGCGAGGGTGAGCGATAAAGGGGTGCTGGCCGGCTGCAAATGGGGCGCGGGATAGGCGCCTTGATGGTGGCCGGCTGCAAGCAAGGGTGTCGCCTTGGTGTGGGGGATTAAAGGGGCTGGGCAAGGTGAGTATGTAGGGTCACTAGGAGGGTATATAGTGTTAGGGAGTATGGCCCTAAGGGGAGTTTAAGGGAAGACCGAATGGGACACCTAGGGGAAAAGAGATGGCTGGCCGAATGGAAGGGAGAGTCGGTTGGAGTGGCCGACTAGGGGAATATGGTGGTGGCGGGCTGCTAGGATAGCTGTGGGTGGAGTATGGGAAGGGAGCTAGCTAGGTGATGGTGCTAGGTGGTAGTGGGTGTAGTGGGTATAAGTGAGTGCTATGGGCAGGTCTTAGGAAATCGGATAGAGTGGCCGGGTGTAGCTAGGGTAGTTAGGTAGTGGCGAATAGCTAGGGCGGCTAAGGCTTGGCCGAGTGGGAGTGGTGGCGGCGAGTGGCTGATATTAAGGTAAGGTGGTGGTATGGTGGGTGGCTGGGTGTGGTGAGGGAGTGGAGAAGGAGCTAGGTAGGGTGTGGGGTACTTACTGAGTGGAGAGAATGTGGCGCTCGGCTGGAAGGGAGTAGGGCAGGTAGTGATGCTCGGCCGGGAGGTGGTGGAAATTGTGGTGCAAGTGGTGGTGGGATGGAAAGTAGGTGGTGGTGCAGGCGGAGCAGGTGGAGCAGCTGGGGAAGTGGAGGAGTCGGCTGGACTTGGGGCAAGGAGAGGAAGGAGAGGACCCGGCTGGCTTGGAGAGGGCTTCCCGATAGGACAACCCGCCCCCAAGGGGGGGGGTTTATATAGGGATGGGTAGGTCGGTTAGGGCTGGGTTTGGGGTAGTGGTTAGGTGGTTTAGGTAGGGTGGTATGAAGATAAGGTGGGCTGGAAAGGGTAGGGCCAGATATTTTAAATACTAGTGGTTTGGGTAGATTGTGGGCTAGGGGTGGTTTAGGGGTTTAGGGTTTGGTTAGGTGGTTGGGTTCTAGGGTGAGGTTTAGTGAGCTAGGTTAGGTGATTAGGCTAGGATTAGGCTAGGTTTAGGGAAGGATTAGGGAAGTGGGTTAGGTGATTAGGTTGGGATTAGGGAAGTGGGTTAGGTGATTAGGCTCAGATTAGGGGTGGATTAGAGGGTGGAAGGCTAGGATTAGGTGTTTTGGGTTAGGTTTAGGTGAAGGAGCTCCCTTTGCATGGCCCATAGACCTTAACCACCTCATGTTGGTGCAGCCCTAGGTTAGGTTAACCCACACCCACTCAATTAGGCTAACCCACATGATTAACCCCAAACTTGACACACAAGTCAAGCTTAATTACAACACTCTTGATCTTATCCACCCCCACTCTCTCTCATGCCCATAATCCCACGTGAAATTCAAGTGGGCCCCACCTCCATTTATGAGAAGGTGATGTGGGCCATGGATATGGATATTGGATTGGATTTTTGAATCCAAATCCAAATCCAAGTCCATACATGGGTTTGGATTGGGATCTGGATATATATGGTCCAGATCCGATCCAAACTGAACTCTGACTCCTTCGAGCTGTGTTCGAAACGGACGACTTGTGCGGGGTCTGACAGCATCAGCACTTCGTCTGCGTGGGGTCTTCGCCAACGTGATCGTCCGCCTCCGTTTTCGCCCTCCGGAGATGACTTCAAATGGCATTTTGATGATAACAGGGTCTTGGACATTCGAGATCCTGGGGTATGGATTTGATACGAGAGTTGCTGTGCCGGGCTCGACATGTGCTTCGGTTCCGGGCTCTCTTTGACTTCGCTGGTCCTGTCTTGATTAGGCCAAGCTGCCTTGGGGTTTCCAAAACGTGTTTTAAAGGTTTTCAAAAGCCATATTATATATTTTTGAAATATGAAGTTTAAAACATATATACAGGGTTGTCTGGAAGGCTCCTGGGTTTCCAGACTCAAAATAGCCCTTTGGGGCTGCTTTTACAAAACCAGGTTTGTTTTAAGAAATTCGTGGGATTTCGGGGTGTTTACAGATGCCCCTCTTTGGCCTTGTCCAAATAGATTTAGATAAGGGCAAAGATGACAAACACCCCTTTTAATGTCTCCCTAAATCTAGCCACGAAGAATATGGGATCGTCCCAATTTTTAACAAAATCTCAATTTACAAACTCTGGTAGGAGGAGATATCACGCCAAAGGGTCTACATGGAATCTGGTCCTAAATGGGATCATGTTCATGCAAGTACCATGCGTGGAATGCAAATGACATGGGTGTGGTGCCAACAGTGGCGACCTCCCAGAGACCAGATGTGGTCGAACTCTAGAGACTTACAAGGCCTACTGCTCCAAGTGAGCAAATCCTATGCTGTTCGATGTTCGGTTTTCAAAACTTATTTACAAAAATTATTTACAAAAGGGACAATTGTCTCGAGCCACGATTCTAAGGATCTCGAGCTCTTCGTGCTTGCCCTTGTTTGAGTCTTAACACTCGCTTATCTAGCGGAGGTTTTATAAGAAAACAAGGCATATTTCAAATTCCTACGCCTTACTCGAAACGTCGAATTCTCAAACAAGATGAAATTCAAGTAAGTAAATCCTATTTTTACTTTAGGATTCCTCGAAATGAACCATGCTTTAGCTTGGGATAAGCCAGGGATGGGAAAGAGATACCACGGTCCCTTCTGAAGCGTCCCGTGGTTTGAGGCACAGAAGGTGGAAAAACTGCTCTTTTTGAGCTTTTTGGCCTCTTTTTCCTTTTTTTCATAGAGGGTCTCCCTTTGGGAGTATTTTTTCTTTAATTCCTCTTTTTCATAAGAGAATCGATTTTTCTTTTTGAAGTCTGGTTTCTTTCTTTTGGAAAGAGACTTTGAATGGGAAATTCCCTTTTGTTTTGGGCCTTTGTTTTCCTTTTGGAAATAGAAGAGAAGAGGGGAGGACTTATCCCAAGCCTACACTCGATCCATTCCAGATCAGCCTATTTAGAAATAGAACGTACAACTAGCAAGTATCTTCCTATGTTGAACTAGGCCTTTCTTTGTAAGAAGAAGGATTTTGAAATGTAACCACGATTTTGAAAACTCCACTTTCACAAGTGCGAATTCTCTTACTTAGGTTCACACGAGTTTGCTTTTGCACCTTATTCACATGTCTCAGGGCAGCTATCCCTCAAAATTTTCGAAAAATGGAATTTAGTCCAGATCCTACACATGATATTTCTTTAAGTATTGAATATTGTTTGGATCTGCTAAATTCCTACCTTCTACATCGATCAACCAATACGAATTGTTCGTAGTGGTTGCTCGTACAACATAGGGTCCATCCCAGTTGGGGCGCCACTTGCCTAGGGGGTGTGGGCCACGATGGTGGACGGTTTTTAAGACCAGCTCTCCCACTTCAAAGTGGCGAGGTCTCACGTGTTTGCTATAATGTCGGGCTATCCTTTGCCGGTATGCACGAGCATGATCCATGTTAAGGAGTTGCCTCTCATCTAGCAAATCTAGTTCGGCCATCCTAGCATGCTGAAGCGTCTCTAGGGGGAGGTCAAGTGCTATGGATGTATGGAATGAATGCAGTTGAGTATGAATGGGAAGAATGGCGTTTGTGCCATAGACCAATTCGAATGATGTGGCATTCGTGGGAGTCCGGATGGAAGTCCTATAAGCCCATAAGGCTTCATTCAGCTTCTCGTGCCATGTCCTACCCTTCTCTAAGGTTTTCTCAATTATGCTAATGAGAGTCTTGTTTGTGGCTTCAGCTTGGCCGTTGCCTTGAGGGTAGTAGGGCGAGGAGAAGTGGTGAGTTCTGCCATACGTGTTGCAAAACTTAACCATCCGCTCGTTCTTGAATGGGGTGCCATTATCAGACACAAGGTCTCGTGGAACCCCAAATCGAGCCAAGATATTCCTCCGGATGAAAGCCACCACATGTTGCCCCATTACATTGGTTAGGCAAATGGCTTCCACCCACTTGGAGAAATACTCCGTGGCTGCTAAAATAAATCGATGCCCATTCGAGGCCTTTGGAAATATTGGGCCTACGATGTCAAACGCCCACATGGTAAATGGCCAGGGGCTGACCACGGAATGCAATGCAGATGAAGGGATATGAATGGCGTGCCCATGCACTTGACATGGATGACACTTCCTAACATGGTCGTTACAATCCCTTTTCAAGGTGGACCAAAAATAGCCCCCTCTAAGTATTTTCATTGCCATCATGTTGGCATTAACATGACCTCCACATTCTCCATCGTGGAACTCATGCATCACTATCCTAGCCTCCTCTAGGTCGATACACCTAAGCAGAATGCCGGTAAAATTTTTTTTGTATAAGACCCCACCCAGAATGGTGTATCGGGTCGAAATCTTACGAATGAATGCCTTATCTTTGGATGTGGCATCCTCGGTGAATCCCCCATTTTCTAAAAATTGTTTTATGTCATAAAACCAAGGTTTTTCAATAGACTATGGGTTGTTTTGGCAAATATCCAAGTCGTGTGTGGATGGGTGGGGCGCATGCCATATTTCCAAAGATCTGGTCCCTGAAATGGGATCGACCTTCAGGGCTGAACCCAAGGAGGAGAGGGCATCGGCGATGCCATTGTCCTCTCTTCCTATGTGTGTGAGTTTACACGACTGGAAGGTTTGGACCAATCGAGTGGCCAACTCGTGATATGGAAGTAGTTTCTCATTACGTACTTGCCAAATTTTCAAAACCTGGTTTATGACAAGGAGCGAATCTCCAAAGACCTCGATGCATGATGCCCCTAGATTTTTCGAAATCCTTAAGCCTTGTATGAGTGCTTCATACTCAGCTACGTTGTTGGAACATTCGAAATCTAAGCGGACTGCTATGGGAATCTCGCCCTTTTCAGGGGAGATTAGGATGATCCCGGCACCAGCCCCTCGTTGGTTTCGTGCCCCATCGAAGTGCATCTTCCACACTTGGTTTTCGAAAGAATTTGCCAAAATGTGGTTTTGAAAATGGTTTTGCAATATGCCTTCATCAGGCATTTCGACAAGAGTGGGATATGCGTCTTATAAGGGGAATTCTGCCACGTAATCTGCTAGGGCTTGCCCCTTAATGGAGAAGTGGTGATGGTATTTCAGGTCATACTCCATTAGAAGGAGTTGCCATTTGCCCAATCTACCCGTGAGAATGGGTTTTTCGAACAAGTGCTTGATTGGATCAAGCTTGGACACTATCCAGATCTCATGATCTAGGAAATAGTGTCTGAACTTCTGGCAGGCCCAAACTAGGGCCAAGCACGTCTTCTCCACGGCTTGATAATTTCGTTCATAAGCCAAGAGAGTTTTCGAAATATAGTAGATGGCATACTCCTTATGGGTGTCATCCTCGTATTGAGCCAACAGGGCTCCTAAAGCATTTGCATGCACGGAGATGTATAATAAAAGCGGTTTTCCTTGCTTTGGAGGGTTCAAAACAGGGGGATTAACCAAGTATGCCTTCAGTCTCTCGAAGGACTTCTGGCATTCGTCATCCCATAAGAATTTCGTGCCCTTCCTCAACAGTTTGTTGAAGGGTTTGCATCTAGTTGTCAGATTCGATATGAATCGGCGAACGGATTGTAAGCGACCCTAGAGGCTACGGATTTGGGTGAGATTGGAGGGTGGAGCCATGTCTATGATGGCTCGACACTTAGAGGGGTCGACTTCTATTCCCCTTTGGCTCACCATAAAGCATAAGAAGCTTCCCTGATTCTACCCCGAACACACATTTTTGAGGGTTTAGCTTTACTTTGTAAAGCCTAAGCCTTTCGAAAATCTTTTGTAAACATTCAATATGGGTGCATTGGGTTTTGGATTTTGCCAAGAGATCATCTACATACTCTTCTACAAGCTCATGAATTTAATCATGGAAGATCGTGGTCATGGCTCGTTGGTATGTTGCGCCGGCATTTTTCATACCAAAGGGCATGACTGTATAGCAGTACGTGCCCCATGGGGGATTGAAGGCGGTCTTACCCTGATCTCGTGGACTTAGTTTGATTTGATTATAGCCTGAATAGCCATCCATGAACGAAAAATTTCATGATTTGCAGTACTATCGACTATCAAATCTATGTTTGGTAAAGGATAATTATCCTTAGGAGTGGCTTTATTCAGGTTTCTGAAATCGATGCATATTCGAATCTTCCCATTGGTTTTTCGAACCACAATGATATTTGACAACCAATCAGAATACGCAATGGGTTTTATAAATCTGGCTTTTAGCAGATCTTCTAAACCCTCTTTGACTTGCGTGTGTACATTCGGGTGTATCTTCCTAAGCTTCTGCTTTATGGGTTTTACACCTGCATCTAAGGGAAGACGATGCTCGACAATGCTGGGATCTATGCCCGGCATGTCTTCATACGTCCATGCAAACACTTCTTAATAGGTTCGTAGAAATGCAATGAATGCTAACTTTTCAGTTTCATGCAAGCATGCGCCTATTTTGATGGTTTTGGGATTGGAATCATCCCCTAGGTTCACCTCTATGAAATCTCCTCCTACTGATTGGGAAGGTCTTTCAAAATCGAGAATTCTATGAAATTCTGGGAGGTCAGAAGTAGGATCTTCCTCCAGGGGATCCACTTCTGGGCTTTGATCATTCTCGTGGGCTATAGACCCGAGGGAATTTGATGCGTGGTTTTCAAAATGACCTGGTCTTGTACTTGGATTTTCAAGTGATTTCGAAATTTTTGGTCTGGCTATGCAGACGGCGTTTCTTTCGAAATCCTTTTCTTTTGCCAAAGTCCTACCAAGAGCAGCTATGTACAAAATCTTTTTGGTATTTTCCAAATCTTCTATATTTCAAAAACTCTCAAAACACCAAAAAGCTCGTTTGAGCCAAAACGACAACCTGTTTTGAAATGTGAAAACAGGTACAGAAGGCAAAAGAAGACCCTAGGCCCGAAGAGGATTCAAGCCCAGAGCTTCAGAAGCCACTCCCTGATAAAAAAAAAAACAAAAGAAAGCAGAGCCCGTTTGATGAAAAGCTCAATGGAGTCCAGAACGGCGAGACGAAGTCCGGACGACAAAGTTGGGGAAAACCCAGCACCAGACAGAGCGCTGATGAAGCCAGTGCCCGCACAGATCGTTCGCCTCGAGAAGCCAAGAAGGACTGTCCGAAGAAATTTTTATTTGTATCTGGACCATAAATATCCAGATCCAAATCCATATAATGAATAGTGTTTGGACTTGGGCCAATCCAAATAGTGTTTGGATTTGGATCGGATCCAAATAGTGTTTGGATTGGATCGGATCTGGATCAAAATATCCAGATCCATATCCATAAAAATGTTGGGTTTGGATCGGATACGGATCTCGAAATATTCGAGATCCAATATCCAGATCCAAATAGTGTTTGGATTTGGGTCTGGATCCAAACCCCAAACCCAAACCCAAATCCAAGACCCACCTCAAATCTCTATAAATAGAGGTGAGGGGGTCCATGTAAAGGGTTCATGCAAATATTTGGGAGGAGAGAGAGGGAGTGATAAACCTAGCCATGTGGGCTCATGAGTGAAGTGGGCTTGAGCCATGTTGGCCAAGGCTAGATGAAAGGGGCTGCACCAACTCGAGCCTAGCTGCACCAAGAGGTGGACCGCGGGCGTGGAAGTGGGCTGGACCGATTGGAGGTGGCTGGACCTAGTGGGCTGCACCTAAGGTAAGCCTCAACTAAACCTAGCCCTTCTCTCTACCCTTCTAAACCTAACCCATATGAACCCACCTACACCTAACTCACCCTAAACCGCCCCAAGTAAGTCCAACCAAGTGCTGGCCGAACTTCACAAAACCCCTTTCCCAACCGACCTGCCCTAGCTGGCCGAACCCCACCTCGCCACCAACCAACATCCCTTAGTCGCCACCCCCACCACCGGCCGCAACCTGGCCGAACCTACCTATCACCGCCTCAACCAAAACCCACCTTGACCTGCACTACCTAAGCCTACCACCACCTGCCCTTAACCACCCAACTCCACCTGCACCTCACCTACCCCGACTAGCCTACCACCACCTACAAACCGCCGCCCCTAACCTGCCTTTAACCGAACCCCACTTCGCCACCATCCCTTGCCCCAAACCAAACCCAATGGCCTGCTCCTTGGCAGGCCATTCCCTTTAGTAAACCCACGGCCTGTTGGTGCAGGCTGTGTCTCATCCAAACCCAGCCAGGGCCTGCCACTCGGCAGGCCACTTCTTACCAAAAACCCGCGAAGGCCTGCCACTCGGTAGGCCCTCTCCCTACAAGCCCACGGCCTGCTAGTGCAGGCCGTGTCCTTTCCTTCACCCCCAAGCCCCACGGCCTGTTGGTGCAGGTCGTGTATCATCCCCACTACAAGAGCCTCCGGCCTGCCACAAAGCAAGCCGTTTCCTTGGGCCACCTACCTCTGGCCGTGAATCCACCCAGCCAGGCCGAGCCCTAGCTTAGCCTTGGCCTTGACCGACTGAACCTAACCTAGTTAGGGTTTCCCCTAAAACCCAACTCGAGTCATCCCAAACCAGGCCCATACAAAGCCTACTCAAACACCTCTCCCAAGTCCTCAAAGGTTCTCAAACACCTCCAAGCTAGCCGGTTCCACTTCCATGTGATCCGGGCTCCACACGCAAGGCGTACGCGTCCTAGGCACACCCCACATAGCGGGCTAGGTGAGTTGTAAGTCCTTACATTTGGTGTTTTATTAAACTTTGATACGGGGTTGTAGTAAAGGAGCTTTGTCTCCCCCGATTGTAATAACGTGGTTTGACACACCCACACACACACGCACTTGAGCCTTTCCGCTCTTAGTCGTACACTTCTTGTACACACACGGGCCTAACAAGCCCTTAATATATAGTTATATTTATATATTTTAAGTCAAGGGGGTTTTTAATTAAGTCGTGTGTGTTGTCTTTCCATTTTCCAGTAAAGGCCTTATTGCACTTATATTTGGGTTTCATTTCATGTCGTGTGTCTTTCAATTCAAGCACGCACACACATTGAGCCTTCGCTCTTATTTGCAAGACCCAAGTAAGGGCCCCTACATATACTCTATATAAAGTATTTCTTTCGGCTATGTCTTTAAGATTCGGGTTTTAAGGTTCAAGTCGTGTGCGTTGTCTTTCAATATATACACGACACACACTTACACAATTGAGCCTTTCCGCTCTTAAGATATAGCCATATTTCCCCTTTCGCTATTTACTTTACAAGTCATTTCCCTTCGGCTATTTACTTTACAAGTCATTTCCCTTCGGTTATTTCCCTTCGGCAATTTCCCTTCGGCATTGTCTTTTAAATTCGGGTTTTCCCTTTGGAGTAGCGTGAGTTTGCATTGCATCTACGCCATACCACGAGGTAGGACGCATATTGCATCGAAGCAAGCCCCGTACTCCCGCTCAAATTCGCCCCATGTAGTGGAGTGTTCATAACACACAAACTAGGCCCATAAAGGGATAAAATGAAAGACTTAGGCACGTGCAAATCCACGTGATCTAAAATCTGAAAATCGTACAAACCCGAATCAATCGTGCAAATATGCCAAGACTTAGGCTATTTCGATGCATGCACATCGTGCCTAAGTAGATTAAAATTTGAAAGACTTAGGGTCGTCCAACCCTTACAAAGTCAAAATCGCCCAAATGCATGGTTTTCAAAAGGTTTTAAAACACTTCTTCATTCAAAATATATTTTGAGTTAAACTTGTTTCAAAACGAAGTCTCTAAGCGTACAGACTGACCCTTGCGCATCGGTGCAAGAAGGTCTGCGACGTAAAAATCCCGCTTGCCTACAATCGCCTTTCAAAAGTCAGATTATTTTCAAAACATACTTTGCTAGTTAAAGTAAACTAGTTGGCACGCCCATAAAGCGAAGTAGATTGCGAAAAGGTTCACTTTAGGCCTAAGAACCCGCAAGTGAAAATTTTCCATGTCTACAGAATTGGCACGCCCGGTGGGACCCGGGACTTAAGCAGACTTCAAACAAACGAGTTATACTCAAATTTTCGAAAAAAAGAGTGTTTTTTTCAAAAATCGTGCATACTTAGGAAAAATGCATGAAAATGGAAAGAAAGCTACAAAAATCTTCGTTGAGTAAACTAAAAGCGGCTTTCAAATCAGATAAAGCCCAAAGAGAGCTCGATGAGATTGAAAAAATATTTCAAAAGATGGATGCTTTAAGCAAGGAGCTTAAAGCCCATCGAACACATAACAACTCTTCTAGGGCACATACAGATCGTGAATTGAAAACCGATCTCAAACTCAACGAAGGATTGGAGATTAGAGACAAATCCCTGCAAAGGGATAAGTCATCCACTCCTACAGCTTCAAGCTTTTCAAAATCCATAGAAAAACCAAAAAAAGATTTTTCTATTTCAAAAAACAAAAAAAATCTTGAAAATTTGGAAAAAGACCTAAAAATTGAAAAACAAAATTTTGGAATTTCGAAAACTTCAAGTAAAAGTCCTAATTCTAGGCACACATATACAGTGGGACATGAAGTCCACTCCCTACAAAGGAACGAGAGTGAAAAACAGGAAGGTTTCGAAAGGAAACGCCTCGTAAAACCCCGGGGGCTCAAAATAGAGTTACCCGGGAAATCGGCTTGCTCTCACCTTGAAAAGGTAGACAAGCCACAAAGAGGTATGCCTGAAACCCATCCTTCTCAAGACTCTCTTCTTCATATAGGGTCATCAGATGCATTCGATAACCCCTATGCACACACAAACCCACAAACTGTGCCAAAACTTGAGGATTTTCAAGGTGCGCCAACTATCGTGCACCATTCAACGGAATTTCAAAAACAAAAAGAAGTTCCGAAAATGGTAGACATGGAGACCCCTAATGCATGCATCGACATCTTAGGAGCTCATAACCCTACCATAGAAAAACCCACTTCTTCGAGCCTAGTCTTGTGCCCTGGAACCAAGGCTATGGCTTTGAAACAAAAAAATCAATCCCTAAGGGCACCACGAGTTGAACCTAGGGACCAAGTCAAAAACTTCAAGGGACCTTGCATGGCTCCCCTTGAAGTAAATTTTTCCCAAAATGGGGTATGGAACCATAAGTTTTCCATAACCCTGCTATGTCCAAAACTCCTCAAGGAACCAAGCTTGGCTTTCCTTGAGGGCAAAGTCTCCTAAACCAGGTTTGTATGGAAGCCCAAGTCTTCCATCACCCCGGAATCCAAACTCCCGATATCTAAAAGGGTATATGTCCCCAACATGGACGATTCCATGTTCCAAGATCATGATTTATACCAAAATTTTTCGAAAAGCAAAAAGTCTTGGAACATGATTCTGAATATGGGATATAAACCCTACGCGGGCCTGGGAACCCGAAACCAAGGTAGGCTTGAGCCTGTCCTATCTAGAACCAATAGGGAACGATATGGACTGGGCTACAGCCCACCCATACCACCAGAGCCGCCACCTAAGACCATCTGGGTCAAGGGTGCCCTGTAGAACCTCTAAAACCGAAACCCATGTCTTAGACCTATCTGATTAGAGTCTGATTCATGAATGTTTTCTTTGAAGGTTCAATGGAAGATCCCTACTTTTGAAAAAGACAAAAAAAATTGAAAACTCTCAAAATCTCAGAAACATTTGGAAAAACGAAAATTTCAAAAAGAAATTTTGTTTCAAAAGCCTTTGGCCATGTACAAAGCCCATTTTCAAAAAATTGTAAAAATGCTTTCAAAAAAATGTATATACTCCCTGAAACAAAGTATCCAAAAAGCTGGTCCTATCCACCCTTTTGCCTAGAGCTTTTTCAAAAATGAAAAGCTCGAGAATCACCAAAGCAAGGAGGAATAAACACCTCCAAGCTTCTTGAACTTCGCAAAATCCTTAACTTATGAAAAATTGGGGATTTTTAGAAATAAGTTAACCCATAGTGTGTGCATAAGCATCATGCATTACACCTTGAAATCATTCATATGCATCGAGTCTAGACATCATTCTAGAAATCGAATTCAGGGTTTTGCAAAATCAAAGGGGCAATAAGAGTCGACCCCCTAAGTATCGAGCCTTCATAGGCATCTCTCCATACAAATCAAAACCAACACCTTCGAGGCAAATTTTAAAAAGGAAATGAGAATCTCGAAAAAGGGTTAGCATTTCACAAAAAAGCTTTCATGGCTTTGAAAAGAAAGATTTTCTTCAACTTCTGGTTTATATGAAAACCTTGATTGTGTTAGGATAAAGAACATGAATCTCACGATGAAATATGGAGACCATGTCAAAACTAAAACCTGATGGCCATGACGATCACTTAGGGCTGGTTATGTTTCCCATCCTTGAGCAAAAAGTATCATGATCATGTTAGAAAAACCATGGAAGTGCATGGACATGAACATACCATTGTCCATCCAAAATCCTTTTGAAAAGCCATGGCCCTTCACCATATGGCCATGCGAAATTCCCATCAAGCTAGGGGCATTTTTAAATACAGCCCCTAGACACTTTCCATGGATAAGCGAATGCATCTCCTTCATGATTTGTGAGATACATTTCATGTGTTCATCGTTGCATAAAAACATGTATTTCCATTTTAAATCACATGGAGTGCATAGCATGCATCATATCACCCCGAAGAAAGCCCAAAAGGGTGGCAAACTCGAGTAGGAATGTCCCCATGTCTTCAAAAGGGCAACAAAAATTAGAAATTTGTTGATATTGTTGGTAGAAATTAGCAAAACCCCGAAAATGCAAGAATATTCAAAAGGGTTTATGTTGAATTCTTTTTTCAAAAAGATTTTGAAAAATCGAACTCCTTTGAAACTTCTTGAAAGAAGGATCGAAGTAGATTGTATAACCCCGAATGGAGGAATCTATACTTTTTGAAAAGTAGAGTCTTCCAAAAATGAATTGGCGATATTTCAAAGAACCCTGGCTTACAAGATTAAGTCTTGTTCACAATATCAAAATATTTTCGAATAGCAGATGCTATTAAGAAATAGGACGATCTCGTTTGAATCGAGTAACCAAAGGGATAAGCCCTCTCCCATCCTACTTTCTCTCCGAAAAGGAAAATTGGCTGTGTTCAAAAGAAAAACAAAAAAACGAGAATGCAAAAACTCCTCCGAAAGTGGTCTTCCCTTCATAAACAGGGAATACAAAAACTCCTCCGAAAGAGGTATTCTCGTTTCAAAAGAAAAAGGAGATATAAAAACACTCCTCCCAAAGAGGTCTTCCCTTCATAAACAGGGAATACAAAAACTCCTCCAAAGAGCTGCTCTCCTTTAAAGAAAAGAGGGATTAATGAAAAAATACTCCCAAAGGGAGACCCTCTAGGAAAAAAAGAAACAAAAAGCCAAAGCTCCAAAGAGCGATTTTCCGATTCTTTGCCTAAAACCACGGGACGCTTCAGAAGGGACCGTGGTATCTCTTTCCCATATCCCTACGGCTTATCCCCGAGGAAAAAGATTCAAATTTGCGAAAATCCTAAAGTACGAATAAAATCGGCTTATTTGGATTTCATTTTGTTTGAGAACTCGACTCTGTTTTGTAGGAAATAGAACTTTGAAATGTTTTCCAAGTTTTCCTACCGAAAAACCTCTACTGAGTAGCAGGTATTGAAACCCGAATGAAGGGAAGTATGAAAAATGGAAGTCCTTTTCGATACGAGTAAAAAGGAGTTCCTTTTCAAGGGAACTAGGGGGAGTGTAGTGTTGGGGGAGTATGGCACTAAGGGAAGTTCAAGGGAAGATCGAATGGGACACTTAAGGTTGGCGGGTTGTTAGGGTGGCCGAGTGGAGCTAGAAGGTCTAGGTGGTGGCGGGTAGTTAGGATGCTATGGGTTCGGCTGAGTGGGGCTGGTGGCAGCAAGTGGAAGGGCTGGTGTTAGGGTGATATGGGAGTGGATTAGGTGGTTGAGAATGGAGAGGGAGTGAAGAGGGAGTAAGGTAGAAGGTAGGGCACTTACCGAGTGAAGAGAGGGTGGCGCTCGGCTGGAAGGAAGTGGTGCAGGTGGTGGCGTTCGGCTGGGCTGGGGAAGTGATGCAGGTGGTGGCGGGATGTGGAGCAAGTGGTGGTGGGATGTGGAGCAGGTGGTGGTGGGATGTGGAGCAGGTGGAGCAGGCGGCTGAGCTTGGGGAAGTGGAGGACCCGGCTGGGAATGGGTGGGCTTCTAGATGGGAAACCCGCCCCCAAGAGGGGGGTTTATATAGGGCTTGGTTAGGTCGGTTAGGGCTGGGTTTGGGGTAGTGGTTAGGTGGTTTAGGTAGGGTGGTATGATGATAAGGTGGGCTGGAAAGGGGAGGGCCAGATATTTTAAATACAAGTGGTTTGGGTAGGTTGTGGGCTAGGGGTGGTTTAGGTGTTTAGGGTTTGGTTAGGTGGGTGGGTTCTAGGGTGAGGTTTAGTGAGCTAGGTTAGGTGATTAGGCTAGGATTAGGCTAGGTTTAGGGAAATTAACCTAGGTTTAGGGAAGGATTAGGGAAGTGGGTTAGGTGATTAGGTTGGGATTAGGCCGGGATTAGGGAAGTAGGTTAGGTGATTAGGTTCAGATTAGGGGCGGATTAGGGTGGAAGGCTAGGATTAGGTATTTTGGGTTAGGTTTAGGTGAAGGAGCTCCCTTTTCATGGCCCATAGACTTTAACCACATCATGTTGGTGCAGCCCTAGGTTAGGTTTTGGCTAATTACAAGCTTAAACCCACTCAATTAGGCTAACCCACATGATTAACCCCAAACTTGACACACAAGTCAAGCTTAATTACAACCACACTTGATCTTATCCACCCCCCACTCTCTCTCATGCCCATAATCCCACGTGAAATTTAAGTGGGCCCCACCTTCATTTATGAGAAGGTTATGTGGGCCATGGATATGGATATTGGATTGGATTTTTGAATCCAAATCCAAGTCCAAGTCCATACATGGGTTTGGATTGGGATCTGGATATATATGGTCCAGATCCGATCCAAACTGAACTCTGACTCCTTCGAGCTGTGTTCGAAACGAACGGTTTGTGTGGGGCCTGACAGCATCAGTGCTCCGTCTGCGTTGGGTCTTCGCCAACATGATCGTCCGCCTCTGTTTTCGCCTTTCGGAGATGACTTCAAACAAGGTTTCGATGATAACAGGGTCTTGGACGTTCGAGATTCTGGGGGTGTGGATTTGATACAAGAGTTGCTGTGTCGGGCTCGACAGGTGCTCCAGTTTCGGGCTCTCCTTAGCTCTCTTGGTCCTGTCTGGATTAGGCCAAGCTGCTTCGGGGTTCCAAAACATGTTTTACAAAGGTTTTAAAAGCCATATTGTATGTTTTTGAAATACAGAGTTTAAAACATATGTCCAGGGTTGTCTGGAAGGCTCCTGGGTTTCCAGACTCAAAATGGCCCTTTGGGGCTGCTTTTTATAAAACCAGGATGTTTTGAGGAATTTGTGGGATTTCGGGGTGTTTACAACCACCCTAACTACCCGCCACTACCTAGACACCTTAGCTCCATTCGGCCACCCTATCCGACTCCCTAAGACCTGCCCATATCACCCCACTACACCCACTACCACTTGACCCCATCTCCTAGCTAGTTCCCTTCCCTTACACCACTCCTAGCCACCCTAGCAACCCGCCACCATCAAGTCCTCCTAGTCGGCCACTCCAACCGACTGTCATTCCATTCGGCCACCCTAGCAACCCGCCAACCCTAGGTGCTCCGTTAGACCATTCCCTTAGTCCCCCTTAGTGTCATACTCTCTAAACTCAACCTTCCTTAGTGACCCTACGTAGTCACCTTAGCCCTACATACGAAACCAGCCCATCCCAAGTAGCCGGCCACCTTCAAGGCTCCTCTTCTGCGCACCAAGGCACCCGGCCAGCAGCCCCTTGCCGTTCAATCCGCAGAGCTCCCTCTTGCAGCCCAAGGCGAAGGCCAAGCCCACGCTCAAGCAAGGCTTCTTCGGACCAGCTATTAGTAAGTGCCTAACTCGGTCCTTAGTTGTATACTTGCTTAAGATTCAATTCGATACGGGGTTGTAATAATGGAGCGTAGTCTCCCCCCGCTTGTAATAACGTGGCTTGGAACACCCACACACGTGCACTCTCTTAGTTGTGCATGATTTTGAACACACACGGGCCTAATCAGCCCCTAATACTTAAATTATATATATATATATATATATATATATATATATATATATATATATATATACTTTGATTTTGTAGGGTTTTGCTTAAGTTGGGTGCGTTGTCTTTCAATTCAAGCACTCACACACATTGAGCCTTCGCTCTTATTTGAAAGACCCAAGTAAGGGCCAACCTATACTATTTGGGTTTCATTTCATGTCGTGTGGGTAAGTCTTTCAATTCAAGCACTCACACACATTGAGCCTTCGCTCTTATTTGAAAGACCCAAGTAAGGGCCGTGTTATACTATTTGGGTTTAATTTCATGTTGTGTGCGTAGTACTACAATTCAAGCACTCACACACATTGAGCTTTCGCTCTTATTCCCAAGACCTTAATCAAGGCCATACTGCAAGTTATATTTGGGTTTCATTTCATGTCGTGCGTGTAAGTCTTTCAATTCAAGCACGCACCCACATTGAGCCTTCGCTCTTATTTGGAAGACCCAAGTAAGGGCACGTATATACCCTATATACATATCTCCCTTCGGCATTTACATTACAAGTCATTTCCCTTCGGCTATTTCCCTTCGGTTATTTCCCTTCGGCATTGTCTTTACATTTGGGTTTTCCCTTTGGAGTAGCATGAGTTTGCATTGCATCTACGCCATACCACGAGGTAGAACACATATTGCATCAAAGCAAGCCCCGCTCAAATTCGCCCATGTAGTGGAGTATTCATAACACACAAACTAGGTGGCCCATAAAGGGATAAAAAGAAAGACTTAGGCACGTGCAAATCCACGTGATCTAAAAAAATGCAATCGTATTAAAGACCCGAATTAAACACCTCGAACCGCTTCGTAAGCTTTTTCTATCCCAAAAACTCGATTTTTCAAAGCGTACAGACTGACCCTTGCACATCGGTGCAAGAAGGTCTGCGACGACAAGAGCTCACTTGCTCACAGTCGCCACGATTAAAAGTCAGTTTAAAATATATCTTCGCTAGCTTTGGTAAGCTAGCTGGCACGCCCTGTTTATATAAATAGGCCTTAGACACACGAGAGGATCCGCTCCAAGCCCTGAAAAGGCGAGAGGCGGGGATTTTTGCTGCGTCTACAGTGGTCTTCCAATTTCTACACTCACATACATTGAGCTTTCGCTCTAATTCCCAAGACCCTAGTAAGGGCCATATTGCAATTTCCCTTGGGTGTTTTAATTCAAGTTGTGTGCGTGGTCTTTCAATTTCCACACTCACACTCATTGAGCTTTCACTCTTACTCCCAAGACCTTAGTAAAGGCCATATTGCAATTTCAGTTGGGTTTTAATTCAAGTTGTGTGTGTGGTCTTTCAATTCCACACTCACACACATTGAGCTTTCGCTCTTATTTCCAAGACCTTAGTAAAGGCCATATTGCAATTATATTTGGGTTTACATTACAAGTCGTGTGAGTTGTCTTTCCATATACACACAACACCCTGTAAACATCCCGAAATCCCACGAACTTCTCAAATAACCTGGTTTTGTAAAAGCAGCCCCAGAGGGCTATTTTGAGTCTGGAAACCCAGGAGCCTTCCAAACAAACCCTGTACATATGTTTAAAACATATATGTTTTAAAATATGTATAATATAGTTTTAAAACCTTTTAAAATATGTTTTGAAACCCCACAAAGCGGCTTGGCCTGATGAAAGCAAGACCAGAAGAGCCAAAGAGAGCTTAGAACCGGAGCACATGTCGAGCCCGACACAACAACTCTCGTGTTAGATTCATCCCCAGGATATCGAACGTCCAAGCCCCTGTTAACAACAAATCATTTGAAATCATCCCCGGAAGGTGAAAACAGAAGCGGACGACCCTGCTGGCGAAGACCCAACGTAAGACGGAGTACTGATGCTGTCAGGCCCCGCACAAACCGTTCATTTCGAACATACCCTGAAGGAGTCAGAATTCAGCATTGGATTGGATCTGGACCATATATATCCAGATCCCAATCCAAACATATATGTGGATTTGGATTTGGATCCAAAGATCCAATCCAATATCCACAACCATGGCCCACATCACCTTCTCATAAATGGAGGTGGGGCCCACTTGAAATTCACGTGGGATCTTGGGCATGAGACAGAATGGGGAGGATTACATGTGAGTTAAATGTATTAAGCCTGACTTGTGTGTCAAGTTTCGGGTTAATCATGTGGGTTAGCCTAATTAGTGTAGGTTTAAGATTGTATGAACCTACACCGAACCTAGGGCTGCACCAACATGATGCAATGAAGTCCATGGGCTATGCAAAGGGATGCTCCTAACCCAATCCCAAGCAAAACCCCCTAATCCTAGCCATTTACCCTAATCCCAGCCTAATCCTAACCTAATCACCTAGCCCACCTCCCTAATCCTTCCCTAATCCCAACCTAATCACCCAACCCACTTCCCTAATCCTTCCATAAACCTAGCCTAATTCCCCTAATCCCGACCTAATCCTAGCCTAAACACCTAACCCACCTCACTAAACCTCACCCTAAAACCAACCTACCTAGCTAAGCCCTAAACCACTAAACCACCCCACCTAAAACCCTAGCACACCATATCCCTAAAACCACCTGAACTAAATATCTGCCCCCCCTAAATATCTAGCCCACCTTATTCCTAAACCACCACCTAACCACTAAACCACCACCCCAAAACCGGCCCAACCGACCCTCTTAAAATCCTATAAACCCCCCCCCCTAGTGGGCGGGTTTTTCAGATTTTGGACCTCCACCTTGGGCCAGCCGAGCCCTTCCTCTCCTCTCTCATCCCTTGCTCTCCTCTCTCACCTGCTCCACCTTGGACCTCCGGCCAGCTCCACTCCACGCCACCACCACCTCCGGCCAGCTCCACTCCTTCCACCCGACTGCACCCATCTTCCACCCGGCTGCCTCCCTTGGACACCCGCCACCTTCCCCTTCCTCTCTGGTTAGTACCCCATCCTAACACTACCCTTTCTTCACTCTCTCAGCCATCACACGCCACCCTTCCCTAGCCTAACCTCCACTACATCCAGCCAGACACCACCTAACTACCTGCCACTAGTCAGCCAGCCACAACCGACTGCACCTTATCACACCCGCCACCTTACCTCTCCCCTAGACAGCCCCTAGTTAGTCACCCTTAACCTTACCTCTTCCCTTAAACCAGCCCTTAGCCAACACCCTAGCTAGCTCCCCTTCCTTTCCTAAGTACCCCCTAACTACCCCAGCCCAAGACGCCACAGCAGCACCCCTCCTTCCATCACCCGGCTAGCGCCAAGGCACCACATCCGCTCCCTTGTCACCCGGCCAACACCCTCCTTTGCCGTGCCCTTCCGAGGAGCTCCCTCTTGCAGCCCAAGGTGACGCCCAAGCCCAAGCTCAAGCAAGTCACCTCCGGACCAGCTATACGTAAGTGCCTAACTCGGTCCTTGTTTATAGACTTGCTTAAGCTCAATTAAATTTGATACGGGGTTGTAATAACGGAGCATTGTCTCCCCCCGCTTGTAATAACGTGGCTTGGCACACCCACACACACGTGCACTTGAGCCTATCTCGCTCTTAGTTGCACACGATTTTGAACACACACATGGGCCTAATCAGCCCTTAGGATATAGACTTACTTACATAATTTAAGTTGCGTGGGGTTTTGCTTAAGTTGTGTGTGTTGTCTTTCAATTCTCGCACTCACACACATTGAGCTTTCGCTCTTATTTGCAAGACCCAAGTAAGGGTCGTGTTATATCTTCCCTTGGGTGTTTTAATTTCATGTCGTGTGCGTAGTACTTCAATTCTATACTCACACACATTGAGCTTTCACTCTTACTCCCAAGACCTTAGTCAAGGCCTATTGCAATTTATATTTGGGTTTAATTTCATGTCGTGTGCGTAGTACTTCAATTCTACACTCACACACATTGAGCTTTTGCTCTTACTCCCAAGACCTTAGTTAAGGCCATATTGCAATTTATATTTGGGTTTCATTTAAGTCGTGTGAGTTGTCTTTCAATATACACACAACACCCACGCAACACGTTGGCGACCTTTGGGCCCATATATATTATAAGTATTTCCCTTTTGGCTATGTCTTTTAGATTTGGGTTTTAAGGTTCAGCAGTGTGCGTAGTCTTTACATATATACATGGCACACACTTGCATCATTGAGCCATTCCGCTCTTAAGATATAGCCATATTTCCCTTTTACAATTTCCCTTTTACAATTTACATTTCAAGTCATTTCCCTTCCGCATTGTCTTTCAATTTCGGTTTTTCTCTTTGGAGTTGCGTGAGTTTGCATTGCATATACACCATACCACGAGTTAGGACGCATATTGCATCAAAGCAATCACCATACTCCCGCTCAAAGTCGCCCCACTTAGGTCAAGTGTTCATAACACACACCTAGTTGGCCCGAAAAGGGATAAAAAGAAAGACATAGGCATGTGCAAATCCACGTGAAATAAAACTTGAAAATCATACAAAAACAACCCGAATCGAACACCTCAAACGTTTTCGTAGGTTCTCATATTTTAAAACTCGATTTTTAAAGCGTACAAACTGACCCTTGCGCATCGGTGCAAGAAGGTCTGAGACGAAAAGAGCTTGCTTGCTCACAGTCGCCACGTTAAGAGTCAGATTTCAAAAATATCTCTTCGCTTCGCTAGCTTAAGTAAGTTAGCTGGCACACCCTTTTGCTTAAATAGGACTTAGACACATGAAAAGATTCGCTTCAGGCCTAAGAACCAGAAGCAGGAACTTTCTGCGTCTACAGGATTTGCCACGCCCGATGGGACGTGAGTCTTTTTAAAAATCGAGTTATCTTAGGAACCTTGCGAAAATATTTTCCAAAATGTGTTATTTTTAACTCTTTCTTTATTGTACTTCATATGTAGGAATTTTGAAAAGCTTGAAGGCATGTCAAAATCCAACCCAAGTGAAGTGTCGAGCCAAGGCTCATGCGCATCAAGTTCTCACTCTAGAAGGATTTTGAAAAATAAAATCAAGCTAGACGAGATAGAAGACTTGAGAAGGGAATTCGAGGCCAAAATCGATGCTCTCAGCCAAGAGGCTGAGGTAGGAGATTCATGTTCATCGAATGGTGAACAAAGGGCCAAGAAAAAAACTGAAAAACCTCTCAAGCATAGAGAGGCGTCCGTAATGGAAGGCAACCAATACCACGAGTCCTTCACACAAAAGGACCGTAAAGCCCTACAGCAGCTGCTGAAAGGGCAAAATAAAGAGAAAAGGAGTTACGCCCTATCTGATTTCCTACCCATGGATTATGAAACAGACAGTGACGACGAAATACCGAACTTCCATCGGTATGATGGCATGGGAGACCCTAGGTCTCACTTGCAACTTTTCTCGCGTCGAGCCCATAAGAAGAAAAAGGACTCGATGAAATGGGTGTATTGGTTCCCTCTATCCCTTAAAGGCACAACTGGCAAATGGCTGGCTTCCTACGATTTGAGCCAATTCGCTACTTTTGAAGAGTTAGCGAACTGCTTTATGCAAAGGTTTGCACATAACATAGAAGTCACGCCGACTTTAAACACTTTAAGGGATACAAAGCAAGGCATGAACGAAGACGTGCATGCTTTCATTATTCGATGGAGGTCCCTTTTAGGGCAAGTGCGAGAGCCAATATCCGAAGGATGCGCAGTCATGCTCATGCTGGATAATTTTAAAAGTGAGCTAAAGACCCTTCTCTCGCTTCACGAAATCTCAACTTTCCATAAGTTGATAAAAAAGGCATCCCTTTTCGAAACAAACTTAAAAAAGGAGATATACGATTACTTATGGAAAGGAAGTGCCATTTCCAAAACCCGCTTCGAGAAGCCCATCACTTATGGGCTACCCATGATGGACAAAGGGGCAAAGCCCCATAAAATCGCCAATGTCTGGGTGGATCCAAGTCCGGTGAGCACTTCGAGAAATTTTGAAAAACTAAAAAACAAAAGGGAGAGAAACTTCCAAAAACCTGTTGAAAAATGGGAGTACATTCCGCTAGGGCAACCTGTGTCGGAGGTCCTAGACCTCCTACTTGCCCAGGGCATGATTTAACTTCCCGAAATCCTCGAGGGAGTCACTTCCAAAGGGGGATATTTAAACCCCTTTTGCAAGTATCATCAGCTCAAAGGCCATGATACAAAGCGTTGTTTCTCCCTTTTAAATAAAATCGAGAACTTGATAGCGGAGGACCGGCTCCAGGTCACTGCGGAACCTGAGCCAACTCAAGCTATCTTTAAAGAACCCTTTCCCAAGCACGCCAGCAGTAGTGGGAAAGGAAAGGAGGTATGTACCCTCACCTTTTCGAAGGATCTAACGCATTCATCTGAGTCTGGTCGATCCACTTGTGCGTCCACCCTTGTACTTTACAAGAAGCCCGCCCAAGTGATCATTCGGGGACCACCAAGAGTTGAATGCCCGGCTAAACCAGTTTTAAAAATCCAAGGTGCTCCAAAATTCACGATTAGAGTCAGTTTAAGTGCGAACCCTTGGTTGGTCGTCGGAGAAGTGACAAGATCCGGGAGGATCTATCAACCCCCGCACCTACAAAGTGCTAAAAAGGTGGTCAGTGTGCCTAGCCCCTCAAAAGCATGTATTTCTAGAGTTCCGCTGAAAGCAGACAATGGGAAAATCATCTTAAACCCTTATGATTTCGAAAACCATCTTTCAAAGATTCCTATCCACATGTCCATCCTAGAGCTTATACAAACTTCGCCTAGGCATAGGGGCACAAAACCAGGGTCTCCTAGAACCAATCCTTCCTAGGGCCAACCCAAGTCGATATGGGATCGACTATACTCCCAAAATACCGCCAGAGCCACCCCCTGTGACCACCTGGGTCAAGGGTGCCCTGGAGCCTACCCTAGAAGAGACCTACGATTTACACCTCTTATTCCGAGTCTAACCCGTAGTGTTTTCCCTTTGTAGGTATGATGGAAGATCCCTTTTATAAAAACACAAAAACATTTGAAAAACTTAAAATCAAAAAAATTGAAAAAGGGGAAAAACCAAAAACAATGGAAAATCAAAAACTCGAAAATAGAGTGGTTTGTATAGTTCCTAAAGTTCTTGTTTTGCAAAAACCCAAAAAAATCGAAAATCTACAAAATACCAAAAAGATTGTGTACATAGCTGCTCCTGGTAGGACTTTGGAAAAAGAAAAGGATTTCGAAAGAAACGTCGTCTGCGAAGCCAGACCAAAAATTTCGAAATCAATTGAAAATCCAAGTATAAAACCAGGTCTTTTGAAAACTCATGCATCAAATTCCTTTGGGTCTATAACCCACGAGAATGATCGAAGCCCAGAAGCGGATCCCCTCGAGGAAGATTCACTTCTGAGCTACCAGAATTTCATAAAATTCTCGATTTTGAAAGACCTTCCAATTCAGTAGGAGGAGATTTCATAGAGGTGAACCTAGGGAGTGATTCTAATCCCAAACTCATCAAGATAGGCGCATGTTTGCATGAGCATGAAAGATCAGCATTCATTGCATTTCTACGAGCCTATTTAGATGTGTTTGCATGGACGTATGAAGACATGCCGGGCATAGACCCCAGCATTGTCGAACATCGTCTTCCCTTAGATGCGGATGTAAAACCCATAAAGCGAAGCTTAGGAAAATACATCCGAATGTACACACGCAAGTCAAAGAGGGTTTAGAAGATCTGCTAAAAGCCGAATTTATAAAACCCATTGCGTCTTCAGATTGGTTATCAAACTTCGTTGTAGTTCGAAAAACCAATGAGAAAATTCAAATATGCATCGATTTCAGAAACCTAGCCACTCCAAAGGATAACTATCCTTTACCAAACATAGATTTGATAGTCGATAGTGCTGCAAATCATGAAATGTTTTCGTTTATGGATGGCTATTCAGGCTATAATCAAATTAAATTAAGTCCACGAGATCAGGGTAAGACCCCATTCACAACCCCGTGGGGCACGTACTGCTATACAGTCATGCCCTTTGGTTTGAAAAATGCCGGCGCAACATACCAGAGAGCCATGACCACGATCTTCCATGATCAGATTCATGAGCTCGTAGAAGTGTATGTAGATAATCTGTTGGCAAAATCCAAAACCCGATGCACTCATATCGAATGTTTGCAAAAGATTTTCGAAAGGCTTAGGCTTTACAAAGTAAAGCTAAACCCTAAAAAGTGTGTATTCAGAGTAGAGTCCGGGAAGCTTCTATGGTTTATGGTGAGCCAAAGGGGTATAGAAGTCGACCCCTTAAATTCCCCTTGTTTGTCAGGCTCCCAGACCCACGAGGTAAAATTGGGGCAAATCATGCTTGAGCCACCAAGGCTCACTTTGTATAACCCTAGGAAGGTCATGTATGTGAAGGGGCTGCCCAAGGCTGGCCCCCTCAAAGTTTTGACCATTCTAGAAAGACCCAAGAATCCCTTATTTCCAAAACCCCTAGATAAAAAGCCCTATGTACACAACATAGATGACAACAAGTTCCAGGACCACGATTTGTATCAAAATTTCTTCAAAAACAAAAAATTGTGGAACATGCTGTTAAACATGGGCTATTTGCCTTATAAGAGTCTAGGGGCACAAAATCAGGGTCTCCTAGAACCCATACTTCCTAGGGCCAATCCAAGGTGATATGGGATCGGCTATACTCCCAAAATACCACCAGAGCCACCCCCTGTGACCACCTGGGTCAAGGGTGCCCTGGAGCCTACCCTAGAAGAAACCTATGATTTAGACCTCCTATTCATAGTCTAACCTGTAGTGTTTTCCCTTTGTAGGTATGATGGAAGATCCCTTTATCAAAAATACAAAAACATTTGAAAAAATCAAAATCGAGAAAATGGAAAATTTACAAAAGCCAAAAACATTGGAAAATGAAAAAATCGAAAAAAGAGTAGTTTGTATAGTTCCCAAAATACTCGTTTTACAAAAGCACAAAAAAATCAGAAATTTACAAAATTCCAAAAAGATTTTGTACATAGCTGCTCCTGGTAAGGCTTTGGAAAAAGGAAAGGATTTCAAAAGAGACGTTGTCAGTATAACCAGACCAAAAGTTTCGAAATCAATAGAAACTCCAAGTGCAAAACCAGGTCTTTTGAAAATCCATGCATCAAATTCCCTTGGATCTATAAACCACGAGAATGATCGAAGCCCTGAAGTGGATCCCCTTGAGGAAGATCCCACTTCTAAGCTCCCAGAATTTCATAAAGTTCTCGATTTTGAAAAGCCTTCAAATTCAGTAGGAGGAGATTTCATAGAGGTAAACCTAGGGAGTGATTCCAAGCCCAAACTCATTAAAGTAGGCGCATATTTGCATGAGCATGAAAGATCAACATTCATTGCATTTCTACAAACCTACTTAGATGTGTTTGCATGGACGTATGAAGACATGCCGGGCATAGACCCCAGTATTGTCGAACATCGTCTTCCCTTAGATGCGGATGTGAAAAACCATAGAGCAAAAGCTTAGGAAAATACATCCGAATGTACACGCACAAGTCAAAGAGGGTTTAGAAGATCTGTTAAAAGCCAGATTTATAAAACCCATTGCGTATTCTGATTGGTTATCCAATATCGTTGTTGTTCGAAAAACCAATGGGAAGATTCGAATATGCATCAATTTCAGAAACCTGAATAAAGCCACTCCAAAGGATAATTATCCTTTACCAAACATAGATTTGATAGTCGATAGTACTGAAATCACGAAATGTTTTCATTTATGGATGGCTATTCAGGGTATAATCAAATCAAATTAAGTCCACGAGATCAGGGTAAGATCGTGTTTACAACCCCATGGGGCATGTACTGCTATACAATCATGCCCTTTGGTTTGAAAAATGTCGGCACAACATACCAAAGAGCCATGACCACGATCTTTCATGATCAAATTCATGAGCTCGTAGAGGTATATGTGGATGATCTCTTGGCAAAATCCAAAACTCGATGCACTCATATCGAATGCTTACAAAAGATTGTCGAAAGGCTTAGACTTTACGAAGTAAAGATAAACCCTTAGAAATGTGTATTCGGAGTAGAGTCCAGAAAGCTCTTAGGCTTTATGGTGAGCCAAAGGGGTATAGAAGTCGACCCATCTAAGTGTTGAGCCATCATAGACATGGCTCCACCCTCCAATCTCACACAGATTCGTAGCCTCCAAGGTCGACTGCAATCCATTCGTAGGTTTATCTCAAACCTGGCGACTAGATGCAAACCCTTCAACAAATTGTTGAGGAAGGGCACGAAATTTTCATGGGATGACGACTGCCAAAAGTCATTTGAAAGACTAAAGCCATACCTAGTTAATCCCCCTATTTTAAATCCACCAAAGCAAGGAAAACCTCTTTTGCTTTACATTTCCATGCATGCGAATGCTTTGGGAGCTTTGTTAGCTCAATACGAGGATGACACCCACAAGGAGTATGCCATCTATTATATTTCGAAAAATCTCTTGGCTTATGAAAGGAATTATCAAGCCATGGAGAAGACGTGTTTGGCCCTAGTTTGGGCCTGCCAGAAATTTTGACACTATTTCCTAGATCATGAGATCTGGATAGTGTCCAAGCTTGATCCAATCAAGCATTTATTCGAAAAACCCATTCTCACTGGTAGATTGGGCAAATGGCAACTCCTTCTAATGGAGTATGACCTGAAATACCATCATCAGATCTCCATTAAGGGGCAAGCCCTAGTTGACTACGTGGCTGAGTTCCCCCAAGAGGACGCATACCCCACATTTAGTGAAATGCCTGATGAAGGCATATTGCAAAATCAATTTCAAAACTACATTTTGGCAAACTCTTTTGAAAACCAAGTGTGGAAGATGCACTTCCGTCTTGCGTTGGGTCTTCGCCAACATGGTCGTCCGCTTCTGTTTTCACCTTCCGAAGATGATTTCACATGACTTTTGTTGATAATAGGGACTTGGACGTTCGAGATCCTGGGGATGAATCTAACACGAGAGTTGTTGTGCCGGGCTCGACATGTGCTCCGGTTTCGGGCTCTCTTTGGCTCTTCTGGTCCTGCTTTCATCAGGCCAAGCCGCTTTGTGGGGTTTCAAAACGTATTTTACAAGGTTTTAAAACAATATTATACATATTTTAAAACATATATAGTTTAAACATATGTACAGGGTTTGTCTGGAAGGCTCCTGGGTTTCCAAAGTCAAAATAGCCCTTTGGGAATGCTTTTACAAAACCAGGTTATTTTGAGAAGTTCGTGGGATTTCGGGGTGTTTACAGATGCCCCTCTTTGGCATTGTCCAAATTGATTTGGATAATGGCAAAGATGACAAACACCCCTTTCAATGTCTCCCTAGATCTAACCACGAAAATATGGGATCGTCCCAAACTTTAGCAAAATCTCACTTTTAAGACCCTGGTAGGAGGAGATATCACGCCAAAGGGATATGCATGGAATCTGGTCCTAAAATGGGATCATGTTTATGCAAGTGCCATGCATGGAAATGTAGATGCATGACATGGTGTGGTGCCAAGAGTGGCGACCTCCCAGAGACCAGATATAGTCGAACTCTTGAGACTTACGAAGGCCTGTTGCCCCAAGTGGGCAGACCCTATGCTGTTCGATGTTCGACTTTTCAAAATCTATTTACAAAAGGGACAACTGTCTTGAGTCTCAATCCTAAGGATCTCGAGCTCTTTGTGTTTGCCTTTGCTCAAGTCTTGACACTCGCTTATCTAGCGGAGGTTTTATAAGAAAACAAGCTATATTTCAAATTCCTACATCTTACTCGAAACGACGAATTCTTAAACAAAATGAAATTCAAGTAAGTAAATCCTATTTTTACTTTGGGATTCCTCGAAATGAACCGTGTTTATACTTGGGATAAGCCAGGGATGGGAAAGAGGTACCACGGTCCATTCTGAAGCGTCCCGTGGTTTAAGGCATAGAAGGCGGAAAAATGCTCTTTTTGAGCTTTTTGGCCTCTTTTTCCTTTTCATAGAGGGTCTCCCTTTGGGAGTATTTATTCTTTAATCCCTCTTTTTCATAAGAGAATCGAATTTTTCTTTTGGATTCTGGTTTCTTTCTTTTGGAAAGAGACTTTGGATGGGAAATTCCCTTTATTTGGGCCACGTTTTCCTTTTAGAAGGAGAAGAGAAAAGGGGAGGGCTTACCCCAAGCTTACATTCGATCCATTCCAGATCAGCCTATTTAGAAATAGCACGTACTACTTGCAAGTATCTTGCTATATTGAACTAGGCCTTTGTTTGTAAGAAGAAGGATTTTGAAATGTAACCTCGATTTTGGAAGACTCCACTCTTTCACAAGTGTGAATTCTCTTACTCAGGGTCACACGATTTTGCCTTTGCATCTTACTTTCAAGTCTCAGGGCAGCTATCCCTAAAGGTTTTCGAAATTTGGAATTTAACCCAAATCCTACACATAATACTTCTTTAAGTATTGAATATTGATAGGATCTGCTAAATTCCTACCTTCTACATCGGTCAACCAATACGAGTTGTTCGTGGTGGTTGCACGTACAACATAGGGTCCATCCCATTTGGGGCGCCACTTTCCGAGAGGATGTGGGCCACGATAGTGGATGACTTTCAAAACCATATCTCCCACTTCAAAGTGGCGAGGTCTCATGTGTTTGCCATAGTGTCGGGCTATCCTTTGCCGGTATGCACAAGCATGATCCATAGCAAGGAGTCGCCTCTCATCTAGCAAATCTAGTTCAGCCATCCTAGCATGCTGAAGCGTCTCTAGGGGGAGGTTGAGTGCTATGGATGTATAGAATGAATACAATTGAGTATGAATGGGGAGAATGGTGTTTGTGCCATAGACCAATTCGAATGGTGTGGCATTCGTGCCACGTCCTACCCTTTTCTAAAGTCTTCTCAATTATGCTAATGAGAGTCTTGTTTGTGGCTTCGGCTTGGCCGTTGCCTTGAGGGTAGTAGAGCAAAGAGAAGTGGTGAGTTATGCCATACGTGTTGCACAACTTAACCATCCACTCGTTCTTGAATGGGGTGCCATTATCAGACACAAGGTCTAGTGGAACCCCAAATCGAGCCAAGATATTTCTCCTAATGAAAGCCACCACATGTTGCCCCAGTACATTGGTCAGGGAAATGGCTTCCACCCACTTGGAGAAATACTCAGTGGCTGCTAAAAAAAATCGATGCCCATTCGAGGCTTTTGGAAAGATTGGGTCTACGATGTCAAACGCCCACATGGTAAATGGCCAGGGGCTGACCACAGAATGTAATGCAGATGATGGGATATGAATGACGTGCCCATGCACTTGACATGGATGACACTTCCTAACATGATCGTGACAATCCTTTTTCAGGGTGGACCAAAAATAGCCCGCTCTAAGTATTTTCATTGCCATCATGTTGGCATTGACATGACCTCCACACTCTCCATCATGGAACTCATGCATCACTATCCTAGCCTCCTCTAGATCGATACACCTAAGTAGGTGTAGACGCAGAAAATTCCTGCTCCTGGTTCTTAGGCTTAAAGCGAACCTTTTCGTGTGCCTAAGTCCTAATTAAGCAAAAGGGCGTGCCAGCTAGCGAAGAGAAATTTTTAAACCTGACTCCTAAAGTGGCGATTGTGAGCAAGCAAGCTCTTTTCGTCGCAGACTTTCTTGCACCGATGCGTAAGGGTCAGTCTGTACGCTTTTAAAAATCGAGTTTTTGGAGTATAAGAACCTATGAAAACGTGTTTGAGGTGTTTGATTCGGGTTGTTTTTGTATGATTTTCAAATTTTATTTCACGTGGATTTGCACGTGCCTATGTCTTTCTTTTTATCCCTTTTCGGGCCAACTAGGTGTGTGTTATGAACACGTAACCTAAGTGTGGCGACTTTGAGTGGGAGTATGGGGTTTGCTTTGATGCAATATGCATCCTAACTTGTGGTATGGCGTATATGCAATGCAAACTCACGCAACTCCAAAGGGAAAACCCGAATTTAAAAGACAATGCCAAAGGGAAATGACTTGTAATGTAAATTGCCGAAGGAAAATTGCTGAAGGGAAATTGCAAAAGGGAAATATGGCTATATCTTAAGAGCGGAAAGTCTCAATAGTGCAAGTGTGTGCCGTGTATATATGTAAAGACTACGCACAATGCTGAACCTTAAAACCCAAATCTTAAAGACATAGCCGAAAGGGAAATACTTATAATATATATGGGCCCGAAGGTCGCCAACGTGTGACGTGGGTGTCGTATATATATTGAAAGACAACTCACACGACTTAAATGAAACCCAAATATAAATTGCAATATGGCCTTAACTAAGGTCTTGGGAGTAAGAGCGTGGTGTGTGAGTGCGAGAATTGAAGTACTACGCACACAACATGAAATTAAATCCAAATATAAATTGCAATATGGCCTTAACTAAGGTCTTGGGAGTAAGAGCGAAAGCTCAATGTGTGTGAGTGCGAGAATTGAAGTACTACGCACACAACATGAAATTAAATCCAAATATAAATTGCAATATGGCCTTAACTAAGGTCTTGGGAGTAAGAGCGAAAGCTCAATGTGTGTGAGTGCGAGAATTGAAGTACTATGCACACAACATGAAATTAAACCCGAGGGAAATATAACACGGCCCTTACTTGGGTCTTGCAAATAAGAGCGAAAGCTCAATGTGTGTGAGTGCGAGAATTGAAAGGCAACACACACAACTTAAGCAAAACCCCACGCAACTTAAAATATATAAATAAATTTATATCTTAAGGGCTGATTAGGATCATGTGTGTTCAAAATCGTGCACAACTAAGAGTGAGGTAGGCTCAAGTGCACGTGTGTGTGGGTGTGCCAAGCCACGTTATTACAAGCGGGGGGAGACAATGCTCCGTTATTACAACCCCGTATCAAATTTAATTTAACTTAAGCAAGTCTACAAATGAGGACCGAGTTAGGCACTTACTTATAGCTGGTCCAGAGGTGACTGGCTTGAGCTTGGGCTTGGGCCTCGCCTTGGGCTGCAAGAGGGAGCTCCTCGGAATGGCACGGCAAAGGGGTGTGCTGGCCGGGTGACAAGGGAGCGCGGGTGTGGCGCCTTGGAGCTTGCCGGCTGTTAGTAGGGTGCTACCGTGGTGTCTCGGGCTGAAGTGGTTAGGGAGAGTCCCTAAGGCGTAGGGTAGGTTCTATGGAAGGTAGACCTAAGGGGTGACTAAGGAGGATGGTTTAAGGAAGAGGGTGTGACTGGCCGGGTGGCTTGGGTGTAGTCGGTTATGGCTGGCCGACTGGTGGCGGTTTAAGTGGTGGTCGGCTGGGGTAGTTAGGGGATGTCACGAATAGGGAGGTAGGGTGCTATGGAAGGTGGAGCTAAGGGGTGACTAAGGAGAGGAAGGGCAGGTCCTAGGGAGCAAGGTAAGGTGGCTGGGGTGTCACTAAGGAGGAAGGTAGGGAAGCGGGTGGTGTAATGGGTTGTGTCTGGCCGAATGGGGAAGGGTGGCGGGAAGGTTGTGGTGGTGTAGTGTTGTGGTGGTATGGGTGGCTGAGAGTGGAGGGGGAGAGAAGATAGGGTGAAGTTGGGACGAGGTACTAACCGGATAGGTGAGCGAGGTCGGTGTGTGGAAGGAGGGCAGTCGGGTGGAAGGTGGATGGAGCTGGCCGGGCGGTCGATGGCAACGTGGAGTGGAGCAGGCCGGGAGGTAGTGGTGGCGTGGGGTGGAGCAGGCCGGGAGGTAGTGGTGGCGTGGAGTGGTGCAGGCCAGGGGTAGTGGTGGAGTGAAATGAGAGAAGAGAGCAAGGTGAGAGAGGGCTCGGTTGGCCCAAATGCTGGCTGAAAAAGATTGAAAAACCTGCCCACTAGGGGGGGGGGTTTATAGGTTTCAAAGGGTCGGTTGGGGCTGGTTTTGAGAGGGCGGTTTGGTGGTTAGGTGGTGGTGGTGTGGTGATAAGGTGGGATGGTTTTGAGGGGGGGCCAAATATTTTGTTTTAGGTGGTTTTAGGGATATGGTGTACTAGGGTTTAGGTGGGGTGGTTTAGTGGTTTAGGGCTTAGCTAGGTGGGTTGGTTTTGGGGTGAGGTTTAGTGAGGTGGGTTAGGTGTTTAGGCTAGGATTAGGTTAGGATTAAGGGAATTAGGCTAGGATTAGGGAAGGATTAGGGAGGTGGGTTAGGTGATTTGGTTGGGATTAGGCCGGGATTAAGGAAGTGGGTTAGGTGATTAGGCTAGGATTAGGCCGGGATTAGGGTAAATGGCTAGGATTAGGGGTTTTGGCTTAGGATTGGGTTAGGAGGCTCCCTTTGCATAGCCCATGGACTTCATTGCATCATGTTGGTGCAGCCCTAGGTTAGGTATAGGCTCATACAAGCTTAAACCCTCATTAATTAGGCTAACCCACATGATTAACCCCAAACTTGACACACAAGTCAAGCTTAATACAATTCCCCTCATGCTTATCCTCCCCATTCTCTCTCATGCCCATAATCCCACGTGAATTTCAAGTGGGCCCCACCTCCATTTATGAGAAGGTGATGTAGGCCATGGATGTGGATATTGGATTGGATCTCTGGACCCAAATCCAAATCCAAATCCAAATCCACACATACGTTTGGATTGGGATCTGGATATATATGGTCCAGATCCAATCCAAACTGAATTATGACTCCTTCAGGGTATGTTCAAAACGAACGGTTTGTGCGGTGTCTGACAGCATCAGTACTCCGTCTGCGTTGGGTCTTCGCCAACATGGTCGTCTGCTTCTGTTTTCACCTTTCGGAGTTGATTTCAAAGGATTTTTGCTAATAACAGGGACTTGGATGTTCGAGATCCTGGGGGTGGATCTAACACGAAAGTTGCTGTGCCGGGCTCGACATGTGCTCCGGTTCCGGGCTCTCTTTAGCTCTTTTGGTTCTGCTTTCATCAGGCCAAGCCGCTTCGTGGGGCTTCACAATGTGTTTTAAAAAGTTTTAAAAGCATATTATACATATTTTAAAACATATACAGTTTAAACATATGTATAGGGTTGCCTGGAAGGCTCCTAGGTTTCCAGACTCAAAATAGCCCTTTGGGGCTGCTTTTACAAAACCAGGTTTTATTTGAGAAGTTCGTGGGATTTCGGGGTGTTTACAGATGGCCCTCTTTGGCATTGTCCAAATTGATTTGGATAATGGCAAAGATGACAAACACCCCTTTTAATGTCTCCCTAGATCTAACCACGAAAATATGGGATCGTCCCAATCTTTAGCAAAATCTCAATTTTAAAACCCTGGTAAGAGGAGATATCACGCCAAAGGGATTTGCAGAACGGTTTCTAGTCCTAAAATGGGATCATGTTATGCAAATGTCCATGCGTGGAAATGCAGATGTATGACCTGGGTGGGGTGCCAAGAGTGGCGACCTCGCAGAGACCAGATATGGTCGAACTCTTGAGACTTACAAGGCCTGCTGCTCCGAGTGAGCAGATCCTATGCTGTTCAATGTTCGATTTTTCAAAATCTATTTACAAAAGCTAGTTACAAAAGGGACAACTGTCTTGAGTCTCAATCCTAAGGATCTCGAGCTCTTCGTGTTTGCCTTTGCTTGAGTCTTGACACTCGCTTATCTAGCGGAGGTTTTATAAGAAAACAAGCTATATTTCAAATTCGTATGTCTTACTCGAAACGTCGAATTCTCAAACAAAATGAAATTCAAGTAAGTAAATCCTATTTTTACTTTAGGATTCCTCGAAATGAACCATGTTTTAGCTTGGGATAAGCCAGGGATGGGAAAGAGATACCACGGTCCCTTCTGAAGCGTCCCGTGGTTTAAGGCATAGAAGGCGGAAAACTGCTCTTTTTGAGCTTTTGGCCTCTTTTTCCTTTTTTTCATAGAGGGTCTCCCTTTGGAAGTATTTTTTCTTTAATCCTTCTCTTTTTTTCATTGGAGAATCGATTTTTCTTTTGAATTCTGGTTTCTTTCTTTTGGAAAGAGACTTTGGATGGGAAATTCCCTTTATTTGGGCCACGTTTTCCTTTTGGAAGGAGAAGAGAAGAGGGGAGGACTTATCCCAAGCTCACACTCGATCCATTCCAGATCCGCCTATTTTGAAATAGCACGTACTGCTTGCAAGTATCTTGCTATATTGAACTAGGCCTTTCTTTGTAAGAAGAAGGATTTTGAATTGTAACCACAATTTTGAAGACTCCACTCTTTCACAAGTACGAATTCTCTCACTCAGGGTCACACGACTTTGCCCTTGCACCTTATTTTTAGGTCTCAGGGCAGCTATCGCTAAAATTTTTGAAAATTAGAATTTAACCCAAATCCTACACATAATACTTTTTGAAGTATTGAATATTGATAGGATCTGCTAAATTCCTACCTTCTACATCGATCAACCAATACGAGTTGTTCGTGGTGGTTGCACGTATAACATAGGGTCCATCCCACTTGGGGCGCCACTTTCCAAGGGGATGTGGGCCACGATAGTGGATGATTTTTAAAACCAGATCTCCCACTTCAAAGTGGTGAGGTCTCATGTGTTTGCCATAGTGTCGGGCTATCCTTTGCCGGTATGCACGAGCATGATCCATAGCAAGGAGTCGCCTCTCATTTAGCAAATCTAGTTTGGCCATCCTAGCATGCTGAAGCGTCTCTAGGGGGAGGTCGGGTGCTATGGATATATGGAATGAATGCAATTGAGTATGAATGGGAAGAATGGCGTTTGTGCCATAGAATAATTCGAATGGTGTGGCATTCGTGGGAGTCCGGATGAAAGTCCTATCAGCCCATAAGGCTTCATCCAGCTTCTCGTGCCACGTCCTACCCTTCTCTAAAGTCTTCTCAATTATACTAATGAGAGTCTTGTTTGTGGCTTCGGCTTGGCCGTTGCCTTGAGGGTAGTAGGGCGAAGAGAAGTGGTGAGTTATGCCATACATGTTGCACAACTTAACCATCCGCTCGTTCTTGAATGGGGTGCCATTATCAGACACAAGGTCTCGTGGAACCCCAAATCGAGCCAAGATATTCCTCCTAATGAAAGCCACCACATGTTGCCCCAGTACGTTGGTCAGGGAGATGGCTTCCACCCATTTGGAGAAATACTCAGTGGCTGCTAAAATGAATCGATGCCCATTCGAGGCTTTTGGAAATATAGGGCCTATGATGTCAAATGCCCACATGGTGAATGGCCAGGGGTTGACCACAGAATGCAATGCAGATGAGGGGATATGAATGGCGTGCCCATGCACTTGACATGGATGACACTTCCTAACATGATCGTGACAATCCTTTTTCAGGGTGGACCAAAAATTGCCTGCTCTAAGTATTTTCATTGCCATCATGTTGGCATTAACATGACCTCCACATTCTCCATCGTAAAACTCATGCATCACTATCCTAGCCTCCTCTAGATCGATACACCTAAGTAGGATGCCGGTAAAACTTTTCTTATATAGAATCCCACCCAGAATGGTGTATCGGATCGAAATTTTACGGATGAATACCTTATCTTTAGACGTGACATCCTCGGTGAATCCCCCATTTTCTAGAAAATGCTTGATGTCGTAAAACCAAGGTTTGTCAATAGAATCTGGATTATTTTGGCAAATATCCAAATCGTGTGTGGCTGGGTTGGGCGCATGCCATATTTCTAAAGACCGGGTCCCAGAAATGGGATCGACCTTTAGGGCTGAACCCAAGGAGGAGAGGGCATCGGCAATGCCATTGTCCTCTCTTCCCACGTGTGTGAGTTTACACGATTGGAATGACTCAACCAATCGAGTGGCCAACTCGTGATATGTGTAAACACCCCAAATCTTCTATTTTTCAAAAACTCTCGAAACACCAAAAAGCTCATTTGAGCCAAAACGACGACCTGTTTTGAAATGTGAAAACAGGTACAGAAGGCAAAAGAAGACCCTAGGCCCGAAGAGGATTCAAGCCCAGAGCTTCAGAAGCCACTCCCTGATAAAAAAACAAAAGAAAGCAGAGCCCATTTGATGAAAAGCTCAACGGAGTCCAGAACGGCGAAACGGAGTCCGAACGACAAAGTTGGGGAAAACCCAGCACCAGACGGAGCGCTGATGAAGCCAGTGCCCGCACAGATCGTTCGCCTCAAGAAGCCAAGAAGGATTGTCCGAAGAAATTTTGATTTGGATCTGGACCATATATATCCAGATCCAAATCCATGTAATGAATAGTGTTTAGATTTGGGCCAATCCAAATAGTATTTGGGCCAATCCAAATAGTGTTTGGGTCGATCCAAATAGTGTTTGGATTTGGATTGGATCCAAATAGTGTTTGGATTGGATCGGATCTGGATCAAAATATCCATATCCGTATCCATAAAAATATTGGGTTTGGATCGGATACAGATCTCAAAATATCCGAGATCCAATATCCAGATCCAAATAGTGTTTGGATTTGGGTATGGATCCAAACCCCAAACCCAAACCCAAATCCAAGACCCACCTCAAATCTCTATAAATAGAGGTGAGGGGGTCCATGTAAAGGGTTCATGCAAATATTTGGGAGGAGAGAGAGGGAGTGATAGACCTAGCCATGTGGGCTCATTGGGTGAGGTGGGTTCAAGCCATGTGGGCTAAGTGGGTCTAGACCAAGTGGCTGCAACCAAGGTGGGCTGGACCAAGTGGCTGCAACCGTGGAGACGTGGGCTCAAGCCAAGAAGGACCGGCTCCAAGAGGTAAACCTAACCCCAACCTAGCCTAGGTTCGAACCTACCTAACCCTAACTGAACCAACCTAACCCTAACTGAACCCTAACTAGACCTAACCTAACCCCAACCGCCTCAAACCATCCCTAACAAACCCCAACAACTTCACCCCGGCCGGCCGTGAGCAAACAGCGCCTGCCGCGCGCCCCTGTTGCCTGCCGCGCCACGCGCCACAGCGCTCCCCGCAGCACACCGCGCCCTGCTGCCTGCCGCGCGCCCCTGTTGCCTGCCGCGCCACACGCCACAGCGCTCCCCGCAGCACACCGCGCCACTGCAGCCGCGTCAGGCGCCCGTCTGCTGCGCCAGGCGCCCAACAGCCGCGCCAGCCACCCGACCACCTCCATACTGATTTGATCACCCCCCTGCTGACCTAACCTGCACCCTGGCCGTGACCTGCACCCTAGGACAGACCCTAGGACAGACCCTACACAGCCCCCGTCTTGGCCGAACCTTAGTTCCCCTAAGACCCTAATCGTGCCCCATAGAACCTCCCTCAAAGCCACCTAGGATAACCCCCTCTTGGCTGCCCAAGGTGAACCGTGAGCCCACGTGCAAGCAAGTTGAACATGGACCAGCTATTTGTAAGTGTCTAAACTTGGTCTATTACATTAACTTGCTTTATATTCAATTAAATTTTGATACGGGGTTGTAGTAAAGGAGCTTCGTCTCCCCCGATTGTAATAACGTGGTTTGACACACCCACACACACGCGCACTTGAGCCTTTCCGCTCTTAGTCGTACACTTTTTGCACACACACGGGCCTAACAAGCCCTTAATATATAGTTATATTTATATATTTTAAGTCAAGGGGGTTTTTAATTAAGTCGTGTGTGTTGTCTTTCCATTTTCCACACGCACACACATTGAGCCTTCGCTCTTACTCCCAAGACCTTAGTAAAGGCCTTATTGCAGTTATATTTGGGTTTCATTTATGTCGTGTGCGTAGTACTTCAATTCTACACTCACACACATTGAGCTTTCGCTCTTACTCCCAAGACCTTAGTCAAGGCATACTGCAATTTATATTTGGGTTTCATTTCATGTCGTGTGTGTAAGTCTTTCAATTCAAGCACGCACACACATTGAGCCTTCGCTCTTATTTACAAGACCCAAGTAAGGGCCCCTACATATACTCTATATAAAGTATTTCTTTCAGCTACGTCTTTAAGATTCGGGTTTTAAGGTTCAAGTCGTGTGCGTTGTCTTTCAATATATACACGACACACACTTACACAATTGAGCCTTTCCGCTCTTAAGATATAGCCATATTTCCCCTTCGGCTATTTACTTTACAAGTCATTTCCCTTCGGCTATTTACTTTACAAGTCATTTCCCTTCTGCAATTTCCCTTCGGCATTGTCTTTTAATTTCGGGTTTTCCCTTTGGAGTAGCGTGAGTTTGCATTGCATCTATGCCATACCACGAGGTAGGACGCATATTGCATCGAAGCAAGCCCCGTACTCCCGCTCAAATTCGCCCCATGTAGTGGAGTGTTCATAACACACACCTAGGTGGCCCATAAAGGGATAAAAAGAAAGACTTAGGCACGTGCAAATCCACGTGATCTAAAATCTGAGAATCGTACAAAACCCGAATCAAATCGTGCAAGACTTAGGGTCGTCCAACCCTTACAAAGTCAAAATCTCCCAAATGCATGGTTTTCAAAAGGTTTTAAAACACTTCTTCATTCAAAATATATTTTGAGTTAAACTTGTTTCAAAACAAAGTCTCTAAGCGTACAGACTGACCCTTGCGCATCGGTGCAAGAAGGTCTGCGACGTAAAAATCCCGCTTGCCTGCAATCGCCTTTCAAAAGTCAGATTATTTTCAAAACATACTTTGCTAGTTAAAGTAAACTAGCTGGCACGCCCATAAAGCGAAGTAGATTGCGAAAAGGTTCACTTCAGGCCTAAGAACCCGCAAGTGAAAATTTTCGGTATCTACAATATGGAAGTAGTTTTTCGTTACGTACTTGCCAAATTTTCAAAACCTAGTTTATAACAAGGAGCGAATCTCCAAAGACCTCGATGCATGATGCCCCTAGAGTTTTCGAAATCCTTAAACCTTGTATGAGTGCTTCATACTCAGCTATGTTGTTGGAACATTTGAAATCTAAGCAGATTGCTATGGAAATCTCGCCCTTTTCAGGGGAGATGAGGATGACCCCAGCACCAGCCCCTCGTTGGTTTTGTTCCCCATCGAAGTGCATCTTCCACACTTGGTTTTCGAAAGTGTTTGCCAAAATGTGGTTTTGAAAATGGTTTTGCAATATGCCTTCGTCGGGCATTTCATCAAATGTGGGATATGCGTCCTCCAGGGGGAACTCAGCCACGTAGTCTGCTAGGGCTTGCCCCATAATGGAGATTTGGTGATGGTATTTTAAGTCATACTCCATTAGAAGGAGTTTCCATTTGCCCAATCTACCCGTGGGAATGGGTTTTTCGAACAAGTGCTTGATTGGATCAAGCTTGGACACTATCCAGATCTCATGATCTAGAAAATAGTGTCCGAATTTCTGGCAGGCCCAGACTAGGGCCAAGCACGTCTTCTCCATGGCATGATAATTTCGTTCATAAGCCAAGAGAGTTTTCGAAAGATAGTAGATGGCATACTCCTTATGGGTGTTGTAAACACCTCAAATCTTCTATATTTTAAAAAACTCTCGAAAAAGCTCGTTTGAGCCAAAACGACAACTTGTTTTGAAATGTGAAAACAGGTACAGAAGGCAAAAGAAGACCCTAGGCCCGAAGAGGATTCAAGCCCAGAGCTTCAGAAGCCTCTCCCTGATAAAAAAATAAAAGAAAGCAGAGCCCGTTTTATGAAAAGCTCAACGGAGTCCAGAACGGCGAGACGGAGTCCGGACGACAAAGTTGGGGAAAACCCAGCACCAGACGGAGCGCTAATGAAGCCAGTGCCGGCACAAATCGTTCGCCTCGAGAAGCCAAGAAGGACTGTCCGAAGAAATTTTGATTTGGATCTGGACCATATATATCCAGATCCAAATCCATGTAATGAATAGTGTTTGGATTTGGGCCAATCCAAATAGTGTTTGGGTCAATCCAAATAGTGTTTGGATTTGGATTGGATCCAAATAATGTTTGGATTGAATTGGATCTAGATCAAAATATCCAGATCCATATCTATAAAAATGTTGGGTTTGGATCGGATACGAATCTCAAAATATCCGAGATCCAAATAATGTTTGGATTTGGGTCTGGATCCAAACCCCAAACCCAAACCCAAATCCAAGACCCACCTCAAATGTCTATAAATAGAGGTGAGGGGGTCCATGTAAAGGGTTCATGCAAATATTTGGGAGGAGAGAGAGGGAGTGATAGACCTAGCCATGTGGGCTCATTTGGTGAGGTGGGTTCAAGCCATGTGGGCTAAGTGGGTCTAGACCAAGGGGCTGCAACCAAGGTGGGCTGGACCAAGTGGCTGCAACCGTGGAGACGTGGGCTCAAGCCATGAAGGACCGGCTCCAAGAGGTAAGCCTAACCTAACCTAGCCATTCTCTCTACACCCCTATAAACCTAACCCCCAACCTAGCCTAGGTTCGAACCTACCTAACCCCAACTGAACCTAACCCTAATTGAACCGACCTAACCCTAACTAGACCTAACCTAACCCCAACCGCCTCAAAACATCCCGCAAACCACGAACCCATACCCCCGGGCGCCTACCGCGCGCCCTGCTTCCTGCCGCGCGGCCCTTCTACTGCCGCGCGCCACTGCGGCGCCCCTCAGCGCCCTGCCGTCCCTCTAGCGCCAGGACCCCTCCTAGCGCCAGACGCCCGCCAGCGCCCAGCGCCCAGCGCCAGGCGCCCGTCTGCTGCGCTAGGCCCCAGACGCCTCCCTGCCGACCCGACTGCCTCCCTACCGACCTGTCCACCTCCCTGCCGACCTGTCCACCCCCCTGCCGACCTAACCTACACCCTGGCCGTGAACTGCACCCTAGGATAGACCCTAGGACAGACCCTACACAGCCCCTGTCTTGGCCGAACCTAAGCATCCCTAAGGCCCTAACCGTGCCCCATAGAACCTCCCTCAAAGCCACCTAGGATAACCCCCTCTTGGCTACCCAAGGTGAACCGTGAGCCCACGTGCAAGCAAGTTGAACATGGACCAGGTATTTGTAAGTGTCTAAACTTGGTCTATTACATTAACTTGCTTTATATTCAATTAAATTTTGATACGGGGTTGTAGTAAAGGAGCTTTGTCTCCCCCCGATTGTAATAATGTGGTTTGACACACCCACACACACGCACTTGAGCCTTTCCGCTCTTAGTCGTACACTTCTTGCACACACACGGGCCTAACAAGCCCTTAATATATAGTTATATTTATATATTTTAAGTCAAGGGGGTTTTTAATTAAGTCGTGTGTGTTGTCTTTCCATTTTCCACACGCACACACATTGAGCCTTCGCTCTTACTCCCAAGACCTTAGTAAAGGCCTTATTGCAGTTATATTTGGGTTTCATTTATGTCGTGTGCGTAGTACTTCAATTCTACACTCACACACATTGAGCTTTCGCTCTTACTCCCAAGACCTTAGTCAAGGCATACTGCAATTTATATTTGGGTTTCATTTCATGTCGTGTGTGTAAGTCTTTCAATTTAAGCACGCACACACATTGAGCCTTCGCTCTTATTTGCAAGACCCAAGTAAGGGCCCCCACATATACTCTATATAAAGTATTTCTTTCGGCTATGTCTTTAAGATTCGGGTTTTAAGGTTCAAGTCGTGTGCGTTGTCTTTCAATATATACACGACACACACTTACACAATTGAGCCTTTCCGCTCTTAAGATATAGCCATATTTCCCCTTTCGCTATTTACTTTACAAGTCATTTCCCTTCGGTTATTTCCCTTCGGCAATTTCCCTTCGGCAATTTCCCTTCGGCATTCTCTTTACATTTCGGGTTTTCCCTTTGGAGTAGCGTGAGTTTGCATTGCATCTACGCCATACCACGAGGTAGGACGCATATTGTATCGAAGCAAGCCCCGTTCTCCCGCTCAAATTCGCCCCATGTAGTGGAGTGTTCATAACACACACCTAGGTGGCCCATAAAGGGATAAAAAGAAAGACTTAGGCACGTGCAAATCCACGTGATCTAAAATCTGAAAATCATACAAACCCGAATCAATCGTGCAAACACGCCAAGACTTAGGCTATTTCGATGCATGCCCATCGTGCCTAAGTAGATTAAAATTTGAAAGACTTAGGGTCGTCCAACCCTTACAAAGTCAAAATCGCACAAATGCATGGTTTTCAAAAGGTTTTAAAACACTTCTTCATTCAAAATATATTTTGAGTTAAACTTATTTCAAAACGAAGTCTCTAAGCGTACAGACTGACCCTTGCGCATCGGTGCAAGAAGGTCTGCGACGTAAAAATCTCACTTGCCTACAATCGTCTTTCAAAAGTCAGATTATTTTTCAAAACATACTTTGCTAGTTAAAGTAAACTAGCTGGCATGCCCATAAAGCGAAGTAGATTGCGAAAAGGTTCACTTCAGGCCTAAGAACCCGTAAGTGAAAATTTTCGGTGTCTACAGGTGTCATCCTCATATTGAGCCAATAGGGCTCCTAAAGCATTCACATGCACGGAAATGTAAAGTAAAAGTAGTTTTCCTTGCTTCGGAGGATTCAAAATGGGGGGATTAACCAGGTATGCCTTTAGTCTCTCGAAGGACTTCTGGCAGTCGTCATCCCAGAAGAATTTCGTACCCTTCCTCAACAGCTTGTTGAAGGGTTCGCATCTAGTCACCAGATTTGATATAAATCGGCGAACGGACTGTAATCGACCCTGGAGGCTACGAATTTGGGTGAGATTGGAGGGTGGAGCCATGTCTGTAATCGACCCTGTAGAAGCTTCCCAGATTCTACCCCGAATACACATTTTTGAGGGTTTAGCTTTACTTTGAAAAGCCTAAGCCTTTCGAAAATCTTTTGCAAACATTCGATATGAGTGCATCGGGTTTTGGATTTTGCCAAGAGATCATCTACATACACTTCTACGAGCTCATGAATTTGATCATGGAAGATCGTGGTCATGGCTCTCTGGTATGTCGCGCCGGTATTTTTCAAACCAAAGGGCATGACTGTATAGCAGAACGTGCCCCACGGGGTTGTGAATGTGGTCTTACCCTGATCTCGTGGACTTAGTTTGATTTGATTATAGCCTGAATAGCCATCCATAAATGATTTGCTGTACTATCGACTATCAAATCTATGTTTGGTAAAGGATAATTATCCTTTGGAGTGGCTTTATTCAGGTTTCTGAAATCGATGCATATTCGAATTTTCTCATTGGTTTTTCGAACTACAACGATGTTTGACAACCAATCAGAATACGCAATGGGTTTTATAAATCCGGCTTTTAACAAATCTTCTAAACCCTCTTTGACTTGCGTGTGTACATTCGGGTGTATTTTCCTAAGCTTTGGTTTTATGGGTTTTACATCCGCATCTAAGGGAAGACGATGTTCGACAATGCTGGGGTCTATGCCCGGCATGTCTTCATACATCCATGCAAACACATCTAAATAGGTTCGTAGAAATGCAATGAATGCTGATCTTTCATGTTCATGCAAACATGCACCTATTTTGATGGTTTTGGGATTGGAATTACTCCTTAGGTTCACTTCTATGAAATCTCCTCCTACTGAATTGGAAGGTCTTTCAAAATCGAGAATTTTATGAAATTCTGGGAGCTCAGAAGTGGGATCTTTCTCAAGGGGATCCACTTCTGGGCTTCGATCATTCTCATGGGTTATAGACCCGAGGGAATTTGATGCGTGAGTTTTCAAAAGACCTGGTTTTGTACTTGGATTTTCAATTGATTTCGAAATTTTTGGTCTGGCTATGCAGACGACGTTCCTTTCAAAATCCTTTCCTTTTTCCAAAGTCTTACCAGCAGCAGCTATGTACAAAATCTTTTTGGTATTTTATAGATTTTCGATTTTTTTGGGTTTTTGCAAAACAAGAACTTTAGGAACTATACAAACCACTCTATTTTCGAGTTTTTGATTTTCCGTTGCTTTTGGTTTTTCCCCTTTTTCGATTTTTTTGATTTTAAGTTTTCCAAATGTTTTTGTATTTTTATGAAATGGATCTTCCATGATACCTACAAAGGGAAAACACTACGGGTTAGACTCGGAATAAGAGGTCTAAATCGTAGGTCTCTTCTAGGGTAGGCTCCAGGGCACCCTTGACCCAGGTGGTCACAGGGGGTGTCTCTGGCGGTATTTTGGGAGTATAGCCGATCCCGTATCGGCTTGGGTTGGCCCTAGGAAGGATGGGCTCTAGGAGACCCAGGTTTTGTGCCCCTAGACTTTTATAAGGCGTGTAGCCCATATTTAACAGCATGTTCCACGATTTTTTATTTTTTGAAAAATTATGGTACAAATCGTGGTCCTGGAACTCGTTGTCGTCCATATCGTGCTCGTATGGCTTTTTGTCTAGGGGTTTTGGAAATAAGGGACGTTTGGGTCTTCCTAGATGGGTTAGGATCTGGAGGGGGCCTGCTTTGGGCGGCCCCTTCACATACACAACCTTCCTAGGGCTGCTTAACACGAGCCTTGGTGGCTCGACCATGGTCTGCCCCAGGTTAGCCTCATGGGCCTGGGAACTCTACAAACAAGGGGAGTTTGTGATCCCCTGAAGCTAAGGGCGACTCACCTAGGATCACCACGACCTGGTCCCTCAAAGAGATCTTGACACACCTGTGGAAGGTGGATGGCACAGCGCACAAACTGTGTATCCAGGGCCTTCCTAACAATAGGTTATAATGGGGGTGGATGTCCAAGACATGCAACACCCCCGTGTGTGTGATCCCTCCCGTTTCCATAGGGAGTTTGATCGATCCTAAAGGTCTAGACGCATTCCCATCGTATCCAGTGATAACGATGGGACTTGGGTTCACAGAAGTCAAGGTGACTCCGATTTGGTATGCCACATGAAGTGGAAGGATGTTGAGCCCTCCTCCCCCATCGACTAGGCACCTATCCACAGAGTGGTTATTCAGAACCACCTTGATATGCAGGGCTTGGTTATGAGACTCGTAGGGTCTATCTACATCATCTTCCGAGAAAGTGATGGGCGATTTTGCTCCTATTAATACCACTTAGTCAACTAGGGATTCCGGACTTATGTTCGAACTAATTTTAGCTCTTTCTAGAATTTTCTCTAGCATAAGTCTATGCCTAGGCGAAGTTTGTATAAGCTCTAGGATGGACATGTGGATAGGAATCTTTGAAAGATGGTTTTCAAAATCATAAGGGTTTAGGATGACTTTCCCATTGTCTGCTTTTGGCAGAACTCTAAGAATACATGCTTTTGAGGGGCCAGGCATACTGACCACCTTTTTGGCACTTCGTAGGTGCGGGGGTTGATAGATCCTCCCGGATCTAGTCACTTCCCCCACGACCAACCTAGGGTTCGCACTAAAATTGGCTCTAATTACGAATTGAGGAGTACCTTGAAGTTTTAAAACTGGTTTAGCTGGGGATTCAGCTCTTGGTGGTCCCCAGATGACGACTTGGGCGGGCTTCTTGTAAAGTACAAGAGTAGACGCACAAGTGGGTCAACCAGACTCTGACGTTTGTGCCAGATTTTTTGAAAAGGTGAGGGTACATACCTCCTTTCCTTTCCCACTGCTACTGGCGTGCTTGGGAAAGGGTTCTTTGAAGATAGCTTGAGTTGGCTCAGGTTCCGCAGTGACCTGGAGCCGGCCCTCCGCTATCAAGTTCTCGATTTTGTTTAAAAGGGAGAAACAACACTTTGTGTCATGGCCTTTGAGCCGATGATACTTGCAAAAGTGATTTAAATATCCACCTTGAAAAGTGACTCCCTCGGGGATTTCGGGAAGTTCAATCATGCCTTGGGCAAGTAGGAGGTCTAGGACCTCCGACACAGGTTGCCCCAACGGTATGTACTCCTATTTTTCAATAGGTTTTTAAAAATTTCTCTCCCTTTTGTTTTCTAATTTTTCAAAATTTTTGGAAGTACCCGCCACACCTGGATCCACCCGGAGGTGACTTGCTTGAGCTTGGGCTTGGGCGTCACCTTGGGCTGCAAGAGGGAGCTCCTTGGATGGGCGCGCCAAAGGGAGGTGCTGGCCGAACAGCAAGGGTGCGGTTGTGGCGCCTTGGCGCTAGCCGGGTGATGAAAGGGACGGTGCTGCTGTGGTGCCTTGGTGTTGAGGTAGTTAGGGAGTGTCACTAAGGTGTAGGGCAGGTCCTAGGGAAGGTGGAGCTAAGGGGTGACTAGGGGCTGGTTTAAAGGAGAGGATGGAAGGCTGCGGATGTGGCAAGGTGCAGCCGGCTGTGGCTGGCCGACTAGTGGCAGGTTAGGTGGTGGCCGGCTGGGGTAGTTAGGGGTGATTAGGAACGGCAAAAGGGAGCTAGCTAGGGTATTAACTAAGGGCTGGTTCAAAGGAAAGGAGAGGCAGGTCCTAGGGAAAAAGGTAAGGTGGCTGGGGTAGTTAGGGGGTGTCACTAATGGGAAGGTAGGGCAGCGGGTGATGTGGTCGGGTATTGTTGAAGGGTGGTGGGTAGCTAGGTGGTGTGGTGGCTGAGAGTGGAGGGGGAGTGAAGAGAGGGTGGAGTTAGGATAGTGTACCTGAGTGGAAGGGGGATGCAGTCGGGTGGAAGGAGTGGAGCTGGCCGGGCTGGTGTGGTGGCGTGGAATGGTGCAGGCCGGGAGATGATGGCGGCGTGGAGTGGTGCAGGCCGGGAGGTAGTGGTGGCGTGGAGTGGTGCAGGCCGGGAGGTGGTGGTGGAGCAGGTCAGAGAAGAGAGCAAGGGGTGAGAGAGGGCTCGGCTGGCCCAAGGTGGCTGGGGAAAGCTTGAAAACCCGCCCACTAGGGGGGGGGTTTATATAATTTTCAAGAGGTCGGTTGGGCTGGTTTTGAAGGGGTGGTTTAGTGGTTAGGTGGTGGTGGTGTGGTGATAAGGTGGGCTAGATATTTAGGGGGGCCAGATATTTAGTTTAGGTGGTTTTAGGGATATGGTGTGCTAGGATTTAGGTGGGGTGGTTTAGGGCTTTGCTATGTGGGTTGGTTTTAGGGTGAGGTTTAGTGAGGTGGGTTAGGTGTTTATGCTAGGATTAGGTTAGGATTAAGGGAATTAGGCTAGGTTTAGGGAAGGATTAGGGAGGTGGGTTAGGTGATTAGGTTGGGATTAGGCCGGGATTAGGAAAGTGGGTTAGGTGATTAGGCTAGGATTAGGCCGGGATTAGGGCGAATGGCTAGGATTAAGGGTTTTGGCTTAGGATTGGGTTAGGAGCATCCCTTTGCATAGCCCATGGACTTCATTGCATCAGGTTGGTGCAGCCCTAGGTTAGGTGTAGGTTCATACAAGCTTAAACCCACACTAATTAGGCTAACCCACATGATTAACCTGAAACTTGACACACAAGTCAAGCGTAATACATTCCCCTCATGCTTAATCCTCCCCATTCTCTCTCATGCCCATAATCCCACGTGAATTTCAAGTGGGCCCCACCTCCATTTATGAGAAGGTGATGTGGGCCATGGATGTGGATATTGGATTGGATCTTTGGATCCAAATCCAAATCCAAATCCACATATACGTTTGGATTGGGATCTGGATATATATGGTCTAGATCCAATCCAAACTGAATTCTGACTCCTTCAGGGTATGTTCGAAACGAACGGTTTGTGCGGGGCCTGACAGCATCAATACTCTGTCTTGCATTGGGTCTTCGCCAACATGGTCGTCCGCTTCAGTTTTCACCTTCCGGAGATGATTTCACATGACTTTTGTTGATAATAGGGACTTGAACATTCGAGATCCTGGGGATGAATCTAACACGAGAGTTGTTGTGTCGGGCTTGACATGTGCTCCGGTTTGGGGCTCTCTTTGGCTCTTCTGATCCTGCTTTCATCAGGCCAAGCCGCTTTGTGGGGTTTCAAAATGTATTTTACAAGGTTTTAAAACAATATTATACATATTTTAAAACATATATAGTTTAAACATATGTACAAGGTTTGTCTGGAAGGCTCTTGGGTTTCCAGACTCAAAATAGCCCTTTGGGTTTGCTTTTACAAAACCAGGTTATTTTGAGAAGTTCGTGGGATTTCGGGGTGTTTACAGCACACAGCTGAACCTTAAAACCCAAATCTAAAAGACATAGCCGAAGGGAAATACTTATAATATATATGGGACCGAAGGTCGCCAACGTGTGCGTGGGTGTTGTGTGTATATTGAAAGACAACTCACACGACTTGTAATGAAACCCAAATATAATTGCAATAGGCCTTGACTAAGGTCTTGGGAGTAAGAGCGAAAGCTCAATGTGTGTGAATGTGGAAATTGAAAGACCACACACACAACTTGAATTTAAACACCCAAATGAAATTGCAATATGGCCCTTACTAGGGTCTTGGGAGTAAAAGCGAAAGCTCAATGTGTGTGAGTGTGGAAATTGAAAGACCAAGCACACAACTTGAATTAAAGCACCCAAACGAAATTGCAATATGGCCCTTACTAGGGTCTTGGGAGTAAGAGCGAAACCTCAATGTGTGTGAGTGTGGAAATTGAAAGACCAAGCACACAACTTGAATTAAAGCACCCAAACGAAATTGCAATATGGCCCTTACTAGGGTCTTGGGAGTAAGAGCGAAAGCTCAATGTGTGTGAGCGTGGAAATTGAAAGACCACGCACACAACTTCAATTAAAACACCCAAACAAAATTGCAATATGGCCCTTACTAGGGTCTTGGGAGTAAGAGCGAAAGCTCAATGTGTGTGAGTGTGGAAATTGAAAGACCATGCACACAACTTGAATTAAAACCCATGCAACCGAATATATATAAATAAGGCTATATCTTAGGGGCTGTCAAGGCCCATGTGTGTGCAAAAAGTGTGCAACTAAGAGCGGAAAGGCTCAAGTGCACGTGTGTGTGGGTGTGTCAAACCATGTTATTACAATCGGGGGGAGGCAAAGCTCCTTTACTACAACCCCGTATCAAAATTTAATTGAATATAAGCAAGTTAATGTAATAGACCAAGTTTAGACACTTACAAATTAGCTGGTCCATGTTTAACTTGCTTGCACTTGGGCTCGCGGTTCACCTTGGGCAGCCAAGAGGGGTTATCCTAAGTGGCTTTGAGGGAGGTTCTATGGGTCACGGTTAGGGCCTTAGGGGAGCTTAGGTTCAGCTAAGATGGGGTTGTCTAGGGTCTGTCCTAGGTGGCTGGAAGGGGTGCAGGTCACGGCCAGGGTGCAGGTCAGGTCTGTAGGGGGCTGGTCAGGTCAGCAAGGAGGCATCGGGCGCTTGGCGCAGCAGTCGGGCGCCTGGCACGGCAATCGGGTCGCCTGGCAGAATGCAATGGCGCGGGGTGCGCAGTGGCACGGCCAGGGAGTTCGGGTGACGCGTAGGGCGCGCAACAGCGTAAGAGGGCGTGGCAGGCAGCAGAGGGGCGCGCGGCAGGCGCCGTTTGCTCACGGTCGGTCAGGGTGAAGTTTTTGGGGTTTGTTAGGGATGGTTTGAGGTGGTTGGGGTTAGGTTAGTTCTAGTTAAGGTTCAGTTAGGGTTAGGTTGGTTCAGTTAGGGTTAGGTTCAGTTGGGGTTAGGTAGGTTCGAACCTAGGCTAGGTTGGGGGTTAGGTTTACCTCTTGGAGCCGGTCCTTCTTGGCTTGAGCCCACGTCTCCATGATTGCAGCCTCTTGGTCCAGCCCACCTTGGTTGCAACCCCTTGGTCTAGACCCACTTAGCCCACATGGCTTGAACCCACCTCACCCAATGAGCCCACATGGCTAGGTCTATCACTTCCTCTCTCTCCTCGCAAATATTTGCATGAACCCTTTACATGGACCCCCTCACCTCTATTTATAGACATTTGAGGTGGGCCTTGGATTTGGGTTGGGATTTGGATCAAAACCCAAATCCAAACACTATTTGAATTTGGATATTGGATCTCGGATATTTTGAGATTCGTATCCGATCCAAACCCAATATTTTTATGGATACGGATCTGGATATTTTGGTCTAGATCCAATCCAATTCAAACACTATTTGGATCCAATCCAAATCCAAACACTATTTGGATCGACCCAAACACAATTTGGATTGGCCCAAATCCAAACACTATTCATTACATGGATTTGGATCTGGATATTTATGGTCCAGATCCAAATCAAAATTTCTTCGAACAGTCCTTCTTGGCTTCTCGAGGCGAACGATCTGTGCGGGCACTGGCTTCATCAGCGCTCCGTCTGGTGCTGAGTTTTCCCTAACTTTGTCGTTTGGACTCCGTTGAGCTTTCATCAAACGGGCTCTACTTTCTCTTATTTTTTATCAGGGAGTGGCTTTTGAAGCTCTGGGCTTGAATCTTCTTCTGGCCTAGGGTCTCCTTTTGCCTTCTGTACTTGTTTTCACATTTTAAAAAAGGTTGTCGTTTTGGCTCAAACGAGCTTTTTGGTGTTTTTGAGAGTTTTTGAAATATAGAAGATTTGGGGTGTTTAGAGATGCCCCTCTTTGGCATTATCCAAGGCAAAGGAGAAACACCCCATTTTGGTTTTTCTCTCAAATTTTGTCGAGAATACACCATTTATTTCGCAAAAACCCTGTTTTCTTTTTCCACAAGTGGGGATTTTTAGCAAAAGGGGGCTTTTCCTAGCTATTTCCCTATATGTATGATCATGCACGAACGACTCTTTGAATGCATGCATGAGAAAATTTTTATTTTTGGGTTTTGAGCCCGAAGAGAGCCTTTTGAGGCTGGCTGCTTCGAGCAGGTTTTTACCCATGTCTTCTTGACATTTTCTGGGTTTTCGAGCTTTACAGAGAGCCTTTTGAGGCTATCTGCTCTAAGCAGGTTGTACCCTTGTCTTTTTGACATTCGTGGGTTTTTCGAAAATTTCTTTTTGAAAAGGAACTCCTTTTAACTTGTATCGAAAAGTACTTCCATTTTTCATACTTCCCTTCATTCGGGTTTCAATACCTGCTACTCAGTAGAGGTTTTTGGGTAGGAAAACTTGGAAAACATTTCAAAGTTCCATTTCCTACAAAACAGAGTCGAGTTCCCAAACAAAATGAAATCCAAATAAGCCGATTTTATTCGTACTTTAGGATTTTTGCAAATTTTAATCTTTTTCCTCGAGGATAAGCCGTAGGGATATGGGAAAGAGATACCACGGTCCCTTCTGAAGCGTCTTGTAGTTTTAGGCAAAGAATCGGAAAATCGCTCTTTGGAGCTTTGGCTTTTTGTTTCTTTTTTCACAGAGGGTCTCCCTTTGGGAGTATTTTTTCATTAATCCCTCTTTTCTTTAAAGGAGAGCAGCTCTTTGAAGGAGTTTTTGTATTCCCTGTTTATGAAGGGAAGACCTCTTTGGGAGGAGTGTTTTTATATCTCCTTTTTGAACGAGAAGACCTCTTTCGGAGGAGTTTTTGTATTCCTTGTTTATGAAGGGAAGACCACTTTCGGAGGAGTTTTTGTATTCTCGTTTTTTTCTTTTTTTCTTTTGAACACAACCAATTTTCCTTTTCAGAGAGAAAGTAGGATGGGGGAAGGCTTATCCCTTTGGTTACTCGATTCAAACGAGATCATCCTATTTCTTAATAGCATCTGCTATTCGAAAATATTTTGATATTTTGAACAAGGCTTAATCTTGTAAGCCAGGGTTCCTTGAAATATCGCCAATCCATTTTTGGAAGACTCTACTTTTCGAAAAGTATAAATTCCTCCATTCAGGGTTATACAATCTACTTCGATCCTTCTTTCAAGAAGTTTCAAAGGAGTTTGATTTGTGCAAATCTTTTTGAAAAAGAGTTTTAACATAAACCCTTTTGAATATTCGGGCATTTTCGGGGTTTTGCTAATTTCTACCCACAATATCAACAAATTTCCGATTTTTGTTGCCCTTTTGAAGACATGGGGACATTCCTACTCAAGTTTGCCACCCTTTTGGGCTTTCTTCGAGGTGATATGATGCAATGCACTCCATGTGATTTAAAATGAAAATACATGTTTTTATGCAACGATGAACACATGAAATGTATCTCACAAATCGTGAAGGAGATGCATTTGTTTATCCATGGAAAGTGTCTAGGGGTTGTATTTAAAAATGCCCCTAGCTTGATGGGAATTTTGCATGGCCATATGGTGAAGGGCCATGGCTTTTCAAAAGGATTTTGGATGGACAATGGTATGTTCATGTCCATGCGCTTCCATGGTTTTTCTGACATGATCATGATACTTTTTGCTCAAGGATGGAAAACACAACCAGCCCTAAGTGATCGTCATGGCCATCATGTTTGATTTCGACATGGTCTCCATATTTCATCGTGAGATTCATGTTCTTTGTCCCAACACAATCAAGGTTTTCATATAAACCAGAAGTTTGAGAATCCTTCTTTTCAAAGTTGTACGTAGGGTTAAAATTTTCGAAATTTTGATCCCTTTTGAGAAAGCAATTTTGGGAAATCCTCCCTTTCTATATGAAGATGGTTTTATACCAGCCCTTTTGATCAAAATATGTTTTCCATACTTGGTTTTGGTCAGGCATGGTTTTTGGAATTCATTTTGAAGATTCATGCCTTCATGGGCATTTGATCGAGTGTGGGAAATGTGTCTCAAAGAGGCACTTTAGCCACACGATGTAGGGCTTGTCCCTTAATGGAGTTTTGAACTCATACTCCATTTGAAAAGGGCTGCCATCTATCTTGCCTATCTGTTTAAGATAGGTTTTTCAAATGAGTGCTTTAATGAACATCATTCCCTTTTCAGGCTAGGGGAGATGATGTCTCAAAATTTGGAGGCCTACAGCAAGGCCAAGCACGATTCTTCTCTTGGCTTAGTGATTCCTTTCACATGCCAATAGAGTTTTCGAAAATGTATGGCACATTTGGATGAATGCCATCTTCATTTTGATCGGATCAAGCACACAATGCACGAATTGTAATGCTTGGGAGGTTTTTACCAAAAGAATTTTGAAAGGTTTTTGTGAAATGCTAACCCTTTTTCGAGATTCTCATTTCCCTTTTGAAATTTGCCTTGAAGGTGTCGGATTTGATTCGTATGGAGACATGCCTATGATGGCCCGATACTTAGGGAGTCGACTTTCATTGCCCCTTTGGTTTTTCAAAACCCTGAATTCGAGTTCTAGGATGATGTCTAGACTCGATGCATATGAATGATTTCAAAGTGTAATGCATGATGCTTATGCACACACTATGGGTTAAACTCATTTCTAAAAATCCCCAATTTTTCATAAGTCAAGGATTTTGCAAAGTTCAGGAAGCTTGGAGGTGTTTATTCCTCCTTGCTTTGGTGATTCTCGAGCTTTCATTTTGAAAAGGCTCTAGGCAAAAGGGTGGACAGGACCAGCTTTTTGGATACTTGGGTTCTTGGAGTATATACAATTTTCGAAAAAGCTTTTTACAATTTTCGAAAATGGGCTTTGTACATGGCCAAAGGCTTTTGAAACAAAATTTCTTTTTGGAATTTTCGTTTTTCCAAATGTTTTTGAGATTTTGAGGGTTTTCATTTTTTTGGTCTTTTTCAAAAGTAGGGATTTTCCATTGAACCTTCAAAGAAAACATTCATGAATCAGACTCTAATCAGATAGGTCTAAGACATGGGTTTCGGTTTTAGAGGTTCTACAGGGCACCCTTGACCCAGATGGTCTTAGGTGGTGGCTCTGGGGGTATGGGTGGGCTGTAGCCCAATCCATATCGTTCCTTGTTGGCTCTAGGTTGGACAGGTTCTAGCCTACCTTGGTTTCAGGTTCCCAGGCCCGCATAGGGTTTATATCCCATATTCAGAATCATGTTCCAAGACTTTTTGCTTTTCGAAAAGTTTTGGTATAAATCATGGTCTTGGAACATGGAATCGTCCATGTCGGGGATATATACCCTTTTGAATATTGGGAGTTTGGATTCAGGGGTGATGGAAGACTTGGGCTTCCATACAAACCTGGTTTGGGAGACATGTCTCTTAAAGAAAACCATGCTTGGTTCTTGTAGACGCAGCGAAAATCCCCGCACTCTCGCCTTTTCAGGGCTTGGAGCGGATCCTCTCGTGTGTCTAAGGCCTATTTATATAAACAGGGCATGCCAGCTAGCTTACCTAAGCTAGCGAAGATATATTTTAAACTGACTTCTAATCATGGCGACTGTGAGCAAGTGAGCTCTTGTCCTCGCAGACCTTCTTGCACCGATGCGCAAGGGTCAGTCTGTACGCTTTGAAAAATCGAGTTTTTGGGATAGAAAGCCTACGAAGCGGTTCGAGGTGTTTAATTCGGGTCCTTTAGATACGATTACAGTTTTTAGATCACGTGGATTTGCACGTGCCTAAGTCTTTCCTTTTATCCCTTTAGGGGCCACCTAGTTTGTGTGTTATGAACACTCCACTACATGGGCGAATTTGAGCGGGAATACGGGGCTTGCTTCGATGCAATATGCGTCCTACCTCGTGGTATGGCGTAGATGCAATGCAAACTCACGCTACTCCAAAGGGAAAACCCGAATGTAAAGACAATACCGAAGGGAAATAACCGAAGGGAAATAACTGAAGGGAAATAACCGAAGGGAAATGACTTGTAATGTAAATGCCGAAGGGAGATATGTATATAGGGTATATACGTGACCTTACTTGGGTCTTGCAAATAAGTGTGAAGGCTCAATGTGGGTGTGTGCTTGAATTGAAAGACTTACACACACGACATGAAATAAAACCCAAATATAAATTGCAGTATGGCCTTAACTAAGGTCTTGGGAGTAAGAGCGAAAGCTCAATGTGTGTGAGTGCTTGAATTGAAGTACTACGCACACAACATGAAATTAAACCCAAATAGTATAGCTCAGCCCTTACTTGGGTCTTTCAAATAAGAGCGAAGGCTCAATGTGTGTGAGTGCTTGAATTGAAAGACTTACACACACGACATGAAATGAAAGCCCAAATAGTATAACTCGGCCCTTACTTGGGTCTTTCAAATAAGAGCAAAGGCTCAATGTGTGTGAGTGCTTGAATTGAAAGACTTACACACACGACATGAAATGAAAGCCCAAATAGTATAACACGGCCCTTACTTGGGTCTTGCAAATAAGAGCGAAGGCTCAATGTGTGTGAGTGCTTGAATTGAAAGACTACACACCCAACTTAAGCAAAACCCTATGAAAATTAAAGTATATATATATATTTATGTATTAGGGGCTGATTAGGCCCGTGTGTGTTCAAAATCGTGCACAACTAAGAGAGTGCACGTGTGTGGGTGTGCCAAGCCACGTTATTACAAGCGGGGGGAGACTATGCTCCGTTATTACAATCCCGTATTGAATTGAATCATAAGCAAGTATACAACTAAGGACCAAGTTAGGCACTTACTAATAGCTGGTCCGAAGATGTCTTGCTTGAGCGTGGGCTTGACCTTCGCCTTGGGCTGCAAGCGGGAGCTCCGCGGAGTTGAACGGTCAAGGGGCTGCTGGCCGGGTGCCTTGGGCGCGTGGGAAGGGTGCCTTCAAGGTGGCTGGCTGCTATGAAGGGGGCTGTCTTGGCGTGTCGAGCTAAAGGGCCTAAGTAAGGTCACTAGGGAGGGTGTAGTGTTAGGGAGTATGGCACTAAGGGGGAGCCTAAGGGAAGGTCTAATGGAGCACCTAAGGTTGGCGGGTGGCTGGCCGAATGAAGAGGTGACAGTCGGTTGGAGTGGCCGACTAGGGGAGCTTGGTGGTGGCGGGCTGCTAGGGTGTCTAGGCTATGGTGGATAGGAGGGGAACTAACTAGGATATGGGGTAAGGTAGTGGTGGTTGTGGTGAGATGATAGGGGCAGATCTTAGGGAGTTGGATGGGGTGGCCGGGTGTAGCTAGGGTGGTTAGGTAGTGGCGGGTAGTTAGGATGGTTATGGCCTGGCCGAGTGGGAATGGTGGCGGCAAGTGGAATGGCTGATGTTAGGGTGATATGGTAGTGGGTTAGGTGGCTAGGAGTGGAGAGGGAGTGGAGAAGGAGTAAGGTGGAGGATACTAACCGGATGATGGGAGGTGGTGGCGGATGGAAGGGGAGCAGCCGGGTGAAGAGGATGCGCAGGATGAGGTTCGGCCGGATGAAGAGGATGGCGATGTGGACCTCAGCTGGAGTGGTGGTGGTGGTGGTGGTGCTCGGCTGGGAGGTAGTGGCGCAGGTGGTGGCTGGCTGTGGGGCAGGTGGAGTAAGGTTGGAGTTGGTTGGGCTGGAGAGTGGAGGCATGGAGATTCAAGGTGGGAAAAACCCGCCCCTTAGGGGGAGGTTTATATAGGGCTGGGCTTGGTCGGTTGGGGCTGGTTTTGGGGTAGTGGTTAGGTGGTTTAGGTAGGGTGGTGTGGTGATAAGGTGGGCTGAAAAGGGTAGGGCCAGATATTTTAAATACAAGGGGTTTGGGTAGGTTGTGTGCTAGGGGTGGTTTAGAGGTTTAGGGTTTAGCTAGGTGGGTTGGTTTTAGGGTGAGGTTTAGTGAGGTAGGTTAGGTGATTAGGCTAGGATTAGGCTAGGTTTAGGGAAATTAACCTAGGTTTAGGGAAGGATTAGGGAAGTGGGTTAGGTGATTAGGTTGGGATTAGGCCGGGATTAGGGAAGTGGGTTAGGTGATTAGGCTCAGATTAGGATAGGATTAGGGTAGAAGACTAGGATTAGGTGTTTTTAGTTACGATTAGGTGTTGCATGACCCACAGACCTTAACCACATCATGTTGGTGCAGCCCTAGGTTAGGTTTTGGCAAATTACAAGCTTAAACCCACTTAATCAGGCTAACCCACATGATTAACCCCAAACTTGACACACAAGTGAAGCTTAATTACAACACACACTTAATCTTATCCACCCCACTCTCTCTCATGCCCATAATCCCACGTGAAATTCAAGTGAGCCCCACCTCCATTTATGAGAAGGTGATGTGGGCCATGGATATGGATATTGGATTGGATTTTTGAATCCAAATCCAAATCCAAGTCCATACATGGGTTTGGATTGGGATTTGGATATATATGGTCCAGATCCGATCCAAACTGAGCTATGACTCCTTCGAGCTGTGTTCGAAACGAACGGTTTGTGCGGGGCCTGACAGCATCAATACTCCGTCTTCGTTGGGTCTTCGCCAACATGATCGTCCGCCTCTGTTTTTGCCTTTCGGAGATGACTTCAAATGATGTTTTGATGATAACAGGGTCTTGGACGTTCGAGATCCTGGGGGTGTGGATTTGATACGAGAGTTGCTGTGTCGGGCTCGACATGTGCTCCGGTTCCGGGCTCTTCTTAGCTTTCCTGGTCCTGTCTCGCTGCTTCGGGGTTTCAAAAACGTGTTTTAAAAGGTTTTTAAAGTCATGTTGTATATTTTGAAATACAGAGTTCAAAACATATGTACATGGTTGTCTGGAAGGCTCCTGGGTTTCCAGACTCAAAATAGCCCTTTGGGGCTGCTTTTACAAAACTAGATGGATTTGAGAAATTCGTGGGATTTCGGGGTGTTTACAGTTCTTTAAGAGGCTTTGGATATTTCGAGATGATGGAAGACTTGGGCTTCCACGCATCCCAGGTTTGGGAGATGTGTCTTTCGAGGGTGTAAACACCCCAAATTCCAAAAATTTTGCAAAAATAAATGCCTGGTTCGAAAATGAGCTCAGAAAGCCAAAATTGGAATTTTCGAAAACCAAGGAGCTCAAATACTTCAAACCTCTGTTTTACAAACCCTGTCGGAACATACATTCTTGAAAATGGACGAAAGTCCTATTTTTGCAAAAGCCCAGATGAACAGGTAAAGCCTGGTCCAAAGCAGTTGCAACAGAGATTCAAAAAATTCAAAGAGCAAGCCCAACTCGATCAAAGGCCAAATTCAAAGACAAAAGAGGAGCCCCGGGCCGCAAATGGACTTCAAGCCAGAAGCATCAGAGGCCCAGCCAACAGTGCCCCTGAAATCACGAACAATCCAAGTCGAAAATAACCAAAATCAGTTGAAACAGAGTCCGGAAAGGCGAAAAGGAGCTTGGACGATGAAATGGGGAAAACCCCGCTTAAGACGGATCGTTGATATACTCAAGGCCCGCACGAAGCGTTCGACTCAAGACGCCAAGAAGGAGAGAAGAAGAAAAAAAAATTGGATCAAAATTGTATCCAAATATCCAGATCCAGACCCAAGGTCCAGATCCAAACAAGACTTGGATTGGATCCGGATTTCAGAACCAATCCAGGATCTAATATCCACATAAGAAATCTATAAAAGGATGCGAGGGGCTGATTCACGGGGGCCGCAAAATTTTTTTTCACGTCTTTGCTTGGGTTGGAGAGAGAGAGAGAGAGAGAGAGAGAGAGAGAGAGGAAAAGCAAGTCAAGGAAAGTGGCTTGACTTGGCCTTTCCATTGTGGGCTGAACATGTGGGTGTATGTTGTGGGCTGATCTTTTCATTTCACGCAAGGAAGGTGCTGCACCAAGGTGGAATCCGGCAGCTTGGATGGATTTCTCAAGGCGTGAAGGATGGGTACGTGGAACCAATAGGAGCTGGCCGGTTTTCCCTAACTAAGGTTAGTTCCTAAAACACTAAACTAAGCCTCTCTTTCCCTAATCCTCCAAACTACCCAAACCATACTCCCTAAAAACTACCCAAGCTCAGCCAAAGTGCTGGCCGAGCCTTGCCAAAACTCATCCTATTCTACCCAAAAACCAGTCCCAAACAAAACCACCTAAGCTCGGCCAATATCTAGCCGAGCTTTTCCTAGATCTACCCCATTAACCATCCTAAGTCTTGGTCTTAAACCCTCCCTTAAATCCTTACCATTCAACCTAAAAGGCCTAACCAAACCGAGTGCCTAATGCACTCGATTCCCCTAGCCACCCACACTCATCGGGCTTGGCCACTAGCTGGCCGAATATTGGCCTAAAACTACCTAAGCCACCCACTAAACCCAATCCAGCTCGGCCACCATTTGGCCGAGCATTCACCTAGATCCTGGTTTTCAAAACCCACCTAAGACCATCTACTAAATCTCACCCACTCGGCCACCATTTGGCCGAGCATTGCCTTAGTGTAGACGCGCGAAAAAATCCCCACGCCTCCCCGCCTTTTCTGTGGGCTTGGAGTGGATCCTCTCGTGCGTCTAAGGCCTATTTATGTAAACAGGGCGTGCCAGCTAGCTTACCTAAGCTAGCGAAGATATATTTTAAACTGACTTCTAATCGTGGCGACTGTGAGCAAGTGAGCTCTTGTCGTCGCAGACCTTCTTGCACCGATGCGCAAGGGTCAGTCTGTACGCTTTGCAAAAATTGAGTTTTTGGGATAGAAAGCCTACGAAGCGGTTCGAGGTGTCTAATTCGGGTATTTTGGATGCGATTGCAGTTTTTAGATCACGTGGATTTGCACGTGCCTAAGTCTTTCCTTTTATCCCTTTTCGGGCCACCTAGTTTGTGTGTTATGAACACTCCACTACATGGGTGAATTTGTGTGTGTGAGTGCTTGAATTGAAGTACTACGCACACAACTTGAAATTAAACCCAAATAGTATAACACGGCCCTTACTTGGGTCTTTCAAATAAGAGCGAAGGCTCAATGTGTGTGAGTGCTTGAATTGAAAGACTTACACACACGACATGAAATGAAACCCAAATAGTATAGGTCGGCCCTTACTTGGGTCTTTCAAATAAGAGCGAAGGCTCAATGTGTGTGAGTGCTTGAATTGAAAGACTACATACCCAACTTAAGCAAAACCCTACAAAAATGAAAGTATATGTATATACTTATGTATTAAGGGCTGATTAGGCCCGTGTGTGTTCAAAATCGTGCACAACTAAGAGAGTGCACGTGTGTGGGTGTGCCAAGCCACGTTATTACAAGTGGGGGGAGACTATGCTCTGTTATTACAACCCCGTATCGAATTGAATCTCAAGCAAGTATACAACTAAAGATCGAGTTAGACACTTACTAATAGCTGGTCCGAAGATGCCTTGCTTGAGCGTGGGCTTGGCCTTTGCCTTGGGCTACAAAAGGGAGCTCCGCGAGGTTGAACGGCAAGTGGAGGTGCTGGCCGGATGTTCTTGGTGCACGGAAGAGGCGCCTTGAAGGTGGACGGCTACTAGAGACGGGTTCTTTTTGGCGTGTTGTGCTAAAGGGCCTAAGTAGGGTCACTAAGGATAGGGTTTAGTTTTAAGATAGGTTGTGCAAAGGGTGAACCTAAGGGAAGGTTTAACGGATCACCTAGGGTTGGCGGGTTGCTATGGTGGCCGAATGAAGTGACAGTCGGTTGGAGTGGCCGACTAGGAGGACTTAGTGGTGGCGGGTAGTTGGAGTGGCTAGGAGTGATGTAAGGTAGGGGAGCTAGCTAGGAGATGGGGCCAGGGGGTAGTGGTTGTAGTAGGTGTATTAGGATGATACGGGCAGGTTTTAGGGAGTCAGATAGGGTGGCCAAATGGGTCTAAAAGGTCTAGGTGGTGGCGGGTAGTTAGGGAGCTATGGGTTCGGCTGAGTGAGAAGGGTGGCAGCAAGTGGAAGGGCTGGTGTTAGGGTGATAGGGGAGTGGATTAGGTGGCTGAGAGTGGAGAGGGAGTGAAGAAGTAGTAAGGTAGGATGTAGGGGACTTACCGGGTGAAGAAATGGTGGCGGGTGGAAGGGAATCAACCGGATGATGGTGGCGGTGGTGGTGGCGTTTGGCTGGAAGGTAGTGGTGTAGGTGGTGGCGGGATCTGGAGTAGGCGGAATTCGGCTGAGCTTGGGGAAGTGGAGGACCCGGCTGGGAATGGGTGGGCTGCTTGATTCTGAAACCCGCCCCCAAGGGGGGGGGTTTATATAGGGCTGGGTTAGGTCGGTTAGGGCTGGGTTTGGGGTAGTGGTTAGGTGGTTTAGGTAGGGTGGTATGATGATAAGGTGGGCTGGAAAGGGTAGGGCCAGATATTTTAAATACAAGTGGTTTGGGTAGGTTGTGGGCTAGGGGTGGTTTAGAGGTTTAGGGTTTAGTTAGGTGGGTTGGTTCTAGGGTGAGGTTTAGTGAGCTAGGTTAGGTGATTAGGCTAGGATTAGGCTAGGTTTAGGGAAATTAACCTAGGTTTAGGGAAGGATTAAGAAAGTGGGTTAGGTGATTAGGTTGGGATTAGGGAAGTGGGTTAGGTGCTTAGGCTCAGATTAGGGGTGGATTAGGGTGGAAGGCTAGGATTAGGTGCTTTGGGTTAGGTTTAGGTGAAGGAGCTCCCTTTGCATGGCCCATAGACCTTAACCATATCATGTTGGTGCAACCCTAGGTTAGGTTTTGGCAAATTACAAGCTTAAACCCACTTAATTAGGCTAACCCACATGATTAACCCCAAACTTGACACACAAGTCAAGCTTAATTACAACACACACTTGATCTTATCCACCCCCACTCTCTCTCATGCCCATAATCCCACGTGAAATTCAAGTGGGCCCCACCTCCATTTATGAGAAGGTGATGTGGGCCATGGATAAGGATATTGGATTGGATCTCTGGGTCCAAATCCAAATCCAAGTCCATACATGGGTTTGGATTGGGATCTGGATATATATGGTCCAGATCCGATCCAAACTGAACTCTGACTCCTTCGAGCTGTGTTCGAAACGAACTGTTTGTGCGGGGCTTGACAGCATCAATACTCCGTCTTCGTTGGGTCTTCGCCAACATGATCGTCCGCCTCTGTTTTCGCCTTTCGGAGATGACTTCAAACGATGTTTTGATGATAACAGGCTCTTGGACGTTCGAGATCCTGGGGTTGTGGATTTGATACAAGAGTTGTTGTGCCAGGCTCGACATGTGCTCCGGTTCCGGGCTCTCCTTGGCTTTTCTGGTCCTGTCTTGATTAGGCCAAGCTGCTTCGGGGTTTCAAAACATGTTTTAAAAAAGTTTCTAAAGCCATATCATATATTTTTGAAATATAAATTTTTAAACATATATACAGGGTTATCTGGAAGGCTCCTAGGTTTCCAGACTCAAAATGGCCCTTTGGGGCTGCTTTTACAAAACCAAATGGATTTGAGAAATTCGTGGGATTTCGGGGTGTTTACAGATGCCCCTCTTTGGCCTTGTCCAAATTGATTTGGATAAGGGCAAAGATGACAAACACCCCTTTCACTGTCTCCCTAGATCTATCCACGAGAAATAAGGGATCGTCCCAATTTTTAGCAAAATCTCAATTTACAAATTCTGGTAGGAGGAGATATCACGCCAAAGGGATTCCTATGAAATCTGGTCTTAAAATGGGATCATGTTTATGCAAGTTCCATGCGTGGAATGCAGATGACATGGGTGTAGTGCCAAGAGTGGCAACCTCCCAGAGACCAGATGTGGTCGAACTCTAAAAGACTTATAAGGCCTACTGCTCCAAGTGTGAAAGATCCTATGCTGTTCGATGTTCGACTTTTCAAAACTTATTTACAAAAGTTATTTACAAAAGGGACAACTGTCTTGAGTCTCAATCCTAAGGATCTCGAGCTCTCCGTGCTTGCCCTTGTTTGAGTCTTAACACTCGCTTATCTAGCGGAGGTTTTGTAAGAAAACCAGCTATATTTCAAATTCCTACGCCTTACTCGAAACGTCGAATTCTCAAACAAGATGAAATTCAAGTAAGTAAATCCTATTTTTACTTTAGGATTCCTCGAAATGAACCATGCTTTAGCTTGGGATAAGCCAGGGATGGGAAAGAGATACCACGGTCCCTTCTGAAGCGTCCCGTGGTTTCAGGCACAAAAGGCGGAAAACTGCTCTTTTTGAGCTCTTTGGCCTCTTTTTCCTTTTTTCCATCGAGAGTCTCCCTTTGGGAGTATTTTTTCTTTAATCCCTCTTTTTCATAAGAGAATCGATTTTCTTTTGAATTCTGGTTTCTTTCTTTTGGAAAGAGACTTTGCATGGGAAATTCTCTTTGTTTGGGCCTTTGTTTTCCTTTTGGAAGTAGAAGAGAAAAGGGGAGGACTTATCCCAAGCATACACTCGATCCATTCCAGATCGGCCTATTTAGAAATAGCACGTACTACTTGCAAGTATCTTGCTATATTGAACTAGGCCTTTCTTCGTAAGAAGAAGGATTGTGAAATGTAACTACGATTTTGAAGACTTCGCTCTTTCACAAGTGCGAATTCTCTCACTCAGGGTCACACGACTTTGCCTTTGCACCTTATTCTCATGTCTCAGGGCAGCTATCCCTAAAATTTTTGAAAATTGGAATTTAATCCAAATCCTACACATGATACTTCTTTAAGTATTGAATATTGATAGGATCTGCTAAATTCCTACCTCCTACATCGATCAACCAATACGAATTGTTCGTAGTGGTTGCTCGTACAACATAGGGTCCATCCCAGTTGGGGCGCCACTTGCCCAGGGGGTGTGGGCCACGATGATGGATGGTTTTTAAAACCAGATCCCCCACTTCAAAGTGGCAAGGTCTTATGTGTTTGCTATAATGTCGGGCTATCCTTTGCCGGTATGCATGAGCATGATCCATGGCAAGGAGTCGCCTCTCATCTAGCAAGTCTAGTTCGGCCATCCTAGCATGCTGAAGCGTCTCTAGGGGGAGGTCGAGTACTATGGATGTATGGAATGAATGCAGTTGAGTATGAATGGGAAGAATGGCGTCTGTGCCATAGACCAATTCGAATGGTGTGGCATTCGTGGGAGTCCGGATGGAAGTCCTATAAGCCCATAAGGCTTCATCCAGCTTCTCGTGCCACGTCCTACCCTTCTCTAAGGTTTTCTCAATTATGCTAATGAGAGTCTTGTTTGTGGCTTCGGCTTGGCCGTTGCCTTGAGGGTAGTAGGGTGAGGAGAAGTGGTGAGTTATGCCATACGTGTTGCACAACTTAACCATCCGCTCATTTTTGAATGGGGTGCCATTATCAGACACAAGGTCTCGTGGAACCCCAAATCGAGCCAAGATATTCCTCCAGATGAAAGCCACCACATGTTGCCCCATCACGTTGGTTAGGGAAATGGCTTCCACCCACTTGGAGAAATACTCCGTGGCTGCTAAAATAAATCGATGCCCATTCGAGGCCTTTCGAAATATTGGGCCTACGATGTCAAAGTACCACATGGTAAATGGCCAGGGGCTGACCACGGAATGCAATACAGATGAAGGGATATGAATGGCGTGCCCATGCACTTGACAGGGATGACACTTCCTAACATGATCGTGGCAATCCTTTTTCAGGGTGGACCAAAAATATCCCCCTCTAAGTATTTTCATTGCCATCATGTTGGCATTAACATGACCTCCACATTCTCCATCGTGGAACTCGTGCATTACTTTCCTAGCCTCCTCTAGGTCGATACACCTAAGTAGAATGCCAGTAAAACTTTTTTTGTATAAGACCCCACCCAGAATGGTGTATCGGGTCGAAATCTTACGGATGAATGCCTTATCCTTGGATGTGGCATCCTCGGTGAACCCCCCATTTTCTAAAAACTGTTTGATGTCATAAAACCAGGGTTTTTCAATAGACTATGGGTGAGTTTGGCAAATATCCAAGTCGTGTGTGGATGGGTGGGGCGCATGCCATATTTCCAAAGATCTGGTCCCTGAAATGGGATCGACCTTCAGGGCTGAACCCATGGAGGAGAGGGCGTTGGCGATGCCATTGTCCTCTATTCCTACGTGTGTGAGTTTACACGATTTGAAGGACTGGACAAATCGAGTGGCCAACTCGTGATATGGAAGTAGTTTCTCATTACGTACTTGCCAAATTTTTAAAACCTGGTTTATGACAAGGAGCGAATCTCCAAAGACCTCGATGCATGATGCCCCTAGAGTTTTCGAAATTCTTAAGCCTTGTATGAGTGCTTCATACTCAGCTACGTTGTTGGAACATTCGAAATCTAAGCGGACTGCTATGGGAACCTCGCCCTTTTCAGGGGAGATTAGGATGACCCCAGCACCAGCCCCTCGTTGGTTTCGTGCCCCATCGAAGTGCATCTTCCACACTTGGTTTTTGAAAGAATTTGCCAAAATGTGGTTTTGAAAATGGTTTTGCAATATGCCTTCATCAGGCATTTCAACAAGAGTGGGATATGCGTCCTCTAAGGGGAACTCAGCCACGTAATCTGCTAGGGCTTGCCCCTTAATGGAGATCTGGTGATGGTATTTCAGATCATACTCCATTAGAAGGAGTTGCCATTTGCCCAATCTACCCGTGAGAATGGGTTTTTCGAACAAGTGCTTGATTGGATCAAGCTTGGACACTATCCAGATCTCATGATCTAGGAAATAGTGTCTGAATTTCTGGCAGGCCCGGACTAGGGCCAAGCACGTCTTATCCATGGCTTGATAATTTCGTTCATAAGCCAAGAGAGTTTTCGAAATATAGTAGATGGCATATTCCTTATGGGTGTCATCCTTGTATTGAGCCAACAGGGCTCCTAAAGCATTTGCATGCACGGAGATGTATAATAAAAGCGGTTTTCCTTGCTTTGGAGGGTTCAAAACGGAGGGATTAACCAAGTATGCCTTCAGTCTCTCGAAGGACTTCTGGCATTCACCATCCCATAAGAATTTCGTACCCTTCCTCAATAGTTTGTTGAAGGGTTCGCATCTAGTTGCCAGATTCGATATGAATCGGCGAATGGATTGTAAACGACCCTGGAGGCTACGGATTTGGGTGAGATTGGAGGGTGGAGCCATGTCTATGATGGCTCGACACTTAGAGGGGTCGACTTCTATTCCCCTTTGGCTCACCATAAAGCCTAGAAGCTTCCCTGATTCTACCCTGAATACACATTTCTGAGGGTTTAGCTTTACTTTGTAAAGCCTAAGCCTTTCGAAAATCTTTTGTAAGCATTCGATATGGGTGCATCGGGTTTTGGATTTTGCCAAGAGATCATCTACATACACTTCTACAAGCTCATGAATTTGATCATGTAAGATCGTGGTCATGGCTCGTTGGTATGTTGCGCCGGCATTTTTCATACCAAAGGGCACGACTGTATAGCAGTACGTGCCCCATGGGGTTGTGAAGGCAGTCTTACCCTGATCTCGTGGACTTAGTTTGATTTGATTATAGCCTGAATAGCCATCCATAAACGAAAACATTTCATGATTTGCAGTACTATCGACTATCAAATCTATGTTTGGTAAAGGATAATTATCCTTTGGAGTAGCTTTATTCAGGTTTTTGAAATCGATGCATATTCGAATTTTTCCATTGGTTTTTCGAACCGCAACGATATTTGATAACCAATCAGAATACGCAATGGGTTTTATAAATCCGGCTTTTAGCAGATCTTCTAAACCCTCTTTGACTTGCGTGTGCACATTCGGGTGTATTTTCCTAAGCTTCTGCTTTATGGGTTTTACACCAGCATCTAAGGGAAGACGATGTTCGACAATGCTGGGGTCTATGCCCGGCATGTCTTCATACGTCCATGCAAACACATCTAAATAGGTTCTTAGAAATGCAATGAATGCTAACCTTTCAGTTTCATGCAAGCATGCGCCTATTTTGATGGATTTGGGATTGGAATCATCCCCTAGGTTTACTTCTATGAAATCTCCTCCTACTGATTGGGAAGGTCTTTCAAAATCGAGAATTCTATGAAATTCCGGGAGCTCAGAAGTGGGATCTTCCTCAAGGGGATCCACTTCTGGGCTTTGATCATTCTCGTGGGCTATAGAGCCGAGGGAATTTGATGCGTGGTTTTCAAAATGACCTGGTTTTGTACTTGGATTTTCAAGTGATTTCGAAACTTTTGGTCTGGCTATGCAGACGACGTTTTCCTCGAAATCCTTTTCTTTTGTCAAAGTCCTACCAGGAGCAGCTATGTACAAAATCTTTTTGGTATTTTCCAAATTTTCGATTTTTTTGGGTTTTTGTAAAACAAGAACTTTGGGAACTATACAAAGCACTCTTTTTTCGAGTTTTTGTTTTTCCATTGTTTTTGGTTTTTCTTGTTTTTTGATTTTTTTTATTTTAAACTTTTCAAATGTTTTTGTATTTTTAGAAAAAGGGATCTTCCGTCATACCTACAAAGGGAAAACACTACGGGTTAGACTCGGAATAGGAGATCTAAATCGTAGGTTTCTTCTAAGGCAGGTTCCGGGGCACCCTTGACCCAGGTGGTCACAGGGGGTGGCTCCGGCGGTATTCGGGGAGTATAGTCGATCCCATATCGGCTTGGATTGGCCCTAGGAAGGATGGGCTCTAGGAGACCCTGGTTCTGTGCCCCTAGACTCTTGTAGGGCGTGTAGCCCATGTTCAACAACATGTTCCACGACTTTTTGTTTTTTGAAAAAGTCTGATATAAGTCGTGGTCCTGAAACATGCTATCGTCCATATTATGCTCATATGGCCTCTTGTCCAGGGGCTTTGGAAATAGGGAACGCTTGGGTTTTCCTAGAAGGATTAGAGTCGGGAGGGGGCCTACTTTGGGCGGCCCCTTCACACATACAACCTTCCTAGGGTTGTTTAACACGAGCCGAGGTGGCTCAACCATAATTTGCTCCCGGTTAGCCTCATGGGCCTGGGAGCTCGATAAACAAGGGGAGTTTATGATCCCCTGAAGCTGTGGGTGACTCTCACCTAAGATCACTACGACCTGGTCCCTAAAAGGGATCTTGACACACCTGTGGAAGGTGGATGGCACAGCGCACAAACTGTGTATCCAGGGCCTTCCCAGCAACAGGTTATAATGGGGGTGGATGTCCAAGACATGGAACACCCCCGTGTGTTCGATCCCTCCCGTTTCCATTGGGAGTTCGATGGATCCTAAAGGTCTAGACGCATTCCCATCGTATCCAGTGATAACGATGGGGCTTGGGTTCACTGAAGTCAAGGTGACTCCGATTTTATTCTCCACATGAAGTGGAAGGATGTTGAGCTCTCCTCCACCATCGACTAGGCACCTGTCCAGAGAGTGGTTATTCAGAACCACCTCGATATGCAGGGCTTGGTTATGGGTTTCGTAGGGTCTATCTACATCATCTTCCGAGAAAGTGATGGTCGATTTTGCTCCTAATAATGCCACTTGGGCAGACAAGGATTCCGGACTTATGTTCGAATCAACCTTGGCCCTTTCTAGAATTTTCTCTAATACAAGTATATGCCTAGGCGAGGTTTTTATAAGCTCTAAGATAGACATGTGAATAGGAATCTTTGAAAGGTGGTTTTCGAAGTCATAAGGATTTAGGATGACTTTGTCCTTATCTGCTTTTGGCAGAACACTAGGGATACATGCTTTTGAGGGGCCACGCATCCTGACCACCTTTTGAGCACCTTGAAGGTGCGGGGGTTGATAGATCCTCCCGGATCTAGTGACTTCCCCCACGACCAGCCTAGGGTTCGCGCTAATTTTGGCTCTAAGGATGAGCTGAGGAGAACCTTGGATTTTCAAAACTGGTTTTCCCAGGGATTCCACTTTTGGTGGTCCCCGAATGACGACTTGGGCAGGCTTCTTGTACAGTACAAGAATGGGCGCACAAGTGGGTCGACCAGGTTCTGGTTTTTGCGCTAGTTCCTTAGAAATGGTGAGGGTACATACCTCCTTTCCTTTCCCACTACCACTGGCGTGTTTCGGAAAGGGTTCTTTGAAGATAGCTTAAGGTGGCTCAGGTTCCGCAGTGACCTGGAGCCGGCCTTCTGCTATCAAGTTCTCAATTTTATCTAAGAGGGAGAAGCAGCGTTTGGTATCATGGCCTTTGAGCCGATGATACTTACAAAATCGGTTTAAATACCCCCCTTTGGAAGTGACTCCTTCGGGGATTTCAGGGAGTTCTATCATGCCCTGGGCAAGTAGGAGGTCTAGGACCTCCGACAAAGGTGCCCCAGCGGAGTGTATTCCCGTTTTTCAACCGTTTTTTGAAAATTTCGCTCCCTCTTATTTTCTAACTTTTTAAAATTTTTGGAAGTGCCCGCCACGCCTGGATCCACCCGGACACTGGCGATTTTATGGGGCTTTGCCCCTTTGTCCATCGGGGGTGGCCCGTATGTGATGGGCTTTTCCAAGCGGGTTTTGGAAACGGCACTTCCTTTCCACAAGTGATCGTATGTCCCTTTTCGCAAGTTGGTTTCGAAAAGGGAGGCCTTTTTTATCAACTTATGGAAAGTTGAGATCTCATGGAGCGAGAGAAGGGTTTTTAACTCGCTTTTAAAATTATCCAGGATGAGCATGACTGCGCATCCTTCGGATATGGGCTCTCGCACTTAGCCCAGAAGCGACCTCCATCTTATAATGAAAGCATGTACGTCTTCGTTCATGCCTTGCTTTGTATCCCTCAAGGTATTCAGAGTCGGCGTGACTTCTACGTTGTGTGCAAATCTTTGCATGAAGCAGTTCGCTAACTCTTCAAAAGTAGCGAACTGGCTTAAGTCGTAGGAAGCCAGCCATTTGGCAGCTGTGCCTTTAAGGGATAAAGGGAACCAATACACCCATTTCATCGAGTCCTTTTTCTTCTCATGGGCTCGACGTGAGAAAAGCTGCAAGTGAGACCTAGGGTCTCCCATGCCATCATACCGATGGAAGTTTGGTATTTCATTGTCACTGTCTGTTTCGTAATCCATAGGAAGGAAATCAGACAGGGCGTAGCTTCTTTTCTCTTTATTCTACCCTTTTAGCAACTGTTGTAGGGCTTTACGGTCCTTTTGTGTGAAGGACTCGTGGTATTGGTTGCCTTCCATTACGGAGGCCTCTTTGTGCTTGCGAGGTTGTAAACACCCCAAATCTTCTATATTTCAAAAACTCTCAAAAACTCTCGAAAACGCTCGTTTGAGCCAAAAACGACAACCTATTTTGAAATGTGAAAACAGGTACAGAAGGCAAAAGAAGACCCTAGGCCCGAAGAGGATTCAAGCCCAGAGCTTCAGAAGCCACTCCCTGATAAAAAAACAAAAGAAAGCAGAGCCCGTTTGATGAAAAGCTCAACGGAGTCTAGAACAGCGAGACGGAGTCCGGACGACAAAGTTGGAGAAAACCCAACACCAGACGGAGAGTTGATGAAGCCAGTGCCTGCATAGATCGTTCGCCTCGAGAAGCCAAGAAGGACTGTCCGAAGAAATTTTGATTTGGATCTGGACCATAAATATCCAGATCCAAATCCATGTAATGAATAGTGTTTGGATTTGGGCCAATCCAAATAGTGTTTGGATTGGATTGGATCGGATCTGGACCAAAATATCCAGATCCATATCCATAAAAATATTGGGTTTGGATCGGATACGGATCTCAAAATATCCGAGATCCAATATCCGAGATCTAATATTCAGATCCAAATAGTGTTTGGATTTGGGTCTGGATCCAAACTCCAAACCCAAACCCAAATCCAAGATCCACCTCAAATCTCTATAAATAGAGGTGAGGGGGTCCATGTAAAGGGTTCATGCAAATATTTGGGAGGAGAGAGAGGGAGTGATAGACCTAGCTATGTGGGCTCATTGGGTGAGGTGGGTTCAAGCCATGTGGGCTAAATGGGTCTAGACCAAGGGGCTGCAACCAAGGTGGGTTGGACCAAGTGGCTGCAACCGTGGAGACGTGGGCTCAAGCCATGAAGGACCGGCTCCAAGAGGTAAGCCTAACCTAACCTAGCCATTCTCTCTACACCCCTCTAAACCTAACCCCAACCTAGCCTAGGTTCGAACCTACCTAACCCCAACTGAACCTAACCCTAACTAGACCTAACCTAACCCCAACCGCCTCAAAACATCCCGCACACCACGAACCCATACCCCTGGGTGCCTACCGCGCGCCCTGCTTCCTACCGCGCCTGCCGCGCGCCCCGCGCCCAGTCCGCGCTCCCTATTGCCTGCCGCTCCCCGCGCCGCAGCGCACCCCGCAGCACACTACGCCCTGCGCCCCAGCGCGCCCCGCGCCACTGCACTCGCGCCAGGCGCCCGTCTACTGCGCTAGGCACCAAACGCCTCCCTGCCGACCTGTCCACCCCCCTGCCGACCTGACCTGCACCCTGGCCATGAACTGCACCCTAGGACAGACCCTACACAGCCCCTGTCTTGGCCGAACCTAAGCTTCCCTAAGGCCCTAACCGTGCCCCATAGAACCTCCCTCAAAGCCACCTAGGATAACCCCCTCTTGGCTGCCCAAGGTGAACCGTGAGCACACGTGCAAGCAAGTTGAACATGGACCAGCTATTTGTAAGTATCTAAACTTGGTTTATTACATTAACTTGCTTTATATTCAATTAAATTTTGATACGAGGTTGTAGTAAAGGAGCTTCGTCTCCCCCCGATTGTAATAACGTGGTTTAACACACCCACACACACACGCACTTGAGCCTTTCCGCTCTTAGTCATACACTTCTTGCAGACACACGGGCCTAACAAGCCCTTAATATATAGTTATATTTATATATTTTAAGTCAAGGGGTTTTTTAATTAAGTCGTGTGTGTTGTCTTTCCATTTTCCACACGCACACACATTGAGCCTTCGCTCTTACTCCCAAGACATTTATGTAGTGTGAGTCGTCTTTACATTCCCACACGCACACACATTGAGCCTTCGCTCTTACTCCCAAGACCTTAGTCAAGGCATACTGCAATTTATATTTGGGTTTCATTTCATGTCGTGTGTGTAAGTCTTTCAATTCAAGCACGCACACACATTGAGCCTTCGCTCTTATTTGCAAGACCCAAGTAAGGGCCCCTACATATACTCTATATAAAGTATTTCTTTCGGCTATGTCTTTAAGATTCGGGTTTTAAGGTTCAAGTCGTGTGTGTTGTCTTTCAATATATACACGACACACACTTACACAATTGAGCCTTTCCGCTCTTAAGATATAGCCATATTTCCCCTTCCGCTATTTACTTTACAAGTCATTTCCCTTCGGCTATTTACTTTACAAGTCATTTCCCTTCGGTTATTTCCCTTCGGCATTGTCTTTACATTTCGGGTTTTCCCTTTGGAGTAGCATGAGTTTGCATTGCATCTACGCCATACCACGAGGTAGGACGCATATTGCATCAAACCAAGCCCCGTACTCCCGCTCAAATTCGCCCCATGTAGTGGAGTGTTCATAACACACACCTAGGTGGCCCATAAAGGGATAAAAAGGAAGACTTAGGCACGTGCAAATCCACGTGATCTAAAATATGAAAATCATACAAAAAACAACCCGAATCAATCGTGCAAACACGCCAAGACTTAGGCTATTTTCGATGCATGCACATCGTGCCTATGTAGATTAAAATTTGAAAGACTTAGGGTCGTCCAACCCTTACAAAATCAAAATCGCCCAAATGCATGGTTTTCAAAAGGTTTTAAAACACTTCTTCATTCAAAATATATTTTGAGTTAAACTTGTTTCAAAACGAAGTCTCTAAGCGTACAGACTGACCCTTGCGCATCGGTGCAAGAAGGTCTGTGACGTAAAAATCCCGCTTTCCTACAATCGCCTTTCAAAAGTCAGATTATTTTCAAAACATACTTTGCTAGTTAAAGTAAACTAGCTGGCACGCCCATAAAGCGAATGTAGATTGCGAAAAGGTTCACTTCAGGCCTAAGAACCCGTAAGTGAAAATTTTCGGTGTCTACAGAGGTTTTTCAGTTTTTTTCTTAGGCCTTTGTTCACCATTTCATGAACATGAATCGCCTACTTGAGCCTCTTGGCTGAGAGCGTCGATTTTGGCCTGAAACTCCCTTCTCAGGTCCTCGATCTCATCTAGTTTTATTTTGTTTTTTGAAAATCCTCCTAGAGTGAGAACTTGATGCGCATGAGCCTTGGCTCGACACTTCACTTGGATTGGATTTTGACATGCTTTTCAAGCTTTTCAAAATGTCCTAAGTACAAGCAAAGAAAACAAGTTAAAACTAACACCTTTTTTAACAAAATTTTTGCAAACTTCTAATCTTTAAAACTCAATTTTTGAAAGGCTCACGTCCCACCGAGCATTGCCTTAGTGTAGACGCGCGAAAAAATCCCCACGCCTCCTCGCCTTTTCTGTGGGCTTGGAGTGGATCCTCTCGTGCGTCTAAGGCCTATTTATGTAAACAGGGCGTGCCAGCTAGCTTACCTAAGCTAGCGAAGATATATTTTAAACTGACTTCTAATCATGGCGACTGTGAGGAAGTGAGCTCTTGTCACCACAGACCTTCTTGCACCGATGCGCAAGGGTCAGTCTGTACGCTTTGCAAAAATCGAGTTTTTGGGATAGAAAGCCTATGAAGCGGTTCGAGGTGTCTAATTTGGGTCTTTTGGATGCGATTGTAGTTTTTAGATCACGTGGATTTGCACGTGCCTAAGTCTTTCCTTTTATCCCTTTTTGGGCCACCTAGTTTGTGTGTTATGAACACTCCACTACATGGGCGAATTTGAAAGGGGCTTGCTTTGATGCAATATGCGTCCTACCTCGTGGTATGACGTAGATGCAATGCAAACTCACGCTACTCCAAAGGGAAAACCGAAATGTAAAGACAATGCCGAAGGGAAATAACCGAAGGGAAATGACTTGAAATGTAAATGCCGAAGGGAGATATGTATATAGAGTATGTATATGGGCCCTTACTCGGGTCTTGCAAATAAGAGCGAAGGCTCAATGTGGGTGCGTGCTGGAATTGAAAGACTTACACACACGACATGAAATTAAACCCAAATATAACTTGCAGTATGGCCTTGATTAAGGTCTTGGAAATAAGAGCGAAAGCTCAATGTGTGTGAGTGCTTGAATTGAAGTACTACGCACACAACATGAAATTAAACCCAAATATAACTTGCAGTATGGCCTTGATTAAGGTCTTGGGAATAAGAGCGAAAGCTCAATGTGTGTGAGTGCTTGAATTGAAGTACTACGCACACAACATGAAATTAAACCCAAATAGTATAACACGGCCCTTACTTGGGTCTTTCAAATAAGCGCGAAGGCTCAATGTGTGTGAGTGCTTGAATTGAAAGACTTACACACACGACATGAAATGAAACCCAAATAGTATAGGTCGGCCCTTACTTGGGTCTTTCAAATAAGAGCGAAGGCTCAATGTGTGTGAGTGCTTGAATTAAAAGACTTACACACACGACATGAAATGAAACCCAAATAGTATAGGTCGGCCCTTACTTGGGTCTTTCAAATAAGAGCGAAGGCTCAATGTGTGTGAGTGCTTGAATTGAAAGACTACACACCCAACTTAAGCAAAAACCTACAAAAATGAAAGTATATGTATATACTTATGTATTAGGGGCTGATTAGGCCCGTGTGTGTTCAAAATCGTGCACAACTAAGAGAGTGCACGTGTGTGGGTGTGCCAAGCCACGTTATTACAAGCGGGGGGAGACTATGCTCCGTTATTACAACCCCGTATCGAATTGAATCTCAAGCAAGTATACAACTAAAGATCGAGTTAGGCAATTACTAATAGCTGGTCCAAAGATTCCTTGCTTGAGCGTGGGCTTGGCCTTCGCCTTGGGCTGCAAAGGGGAGCTCCGCGAGGTTGAACGGCAAGGGGAGGTGCTGGCCGGATGTTCTTGGTGCACAGAAGAGGCGCCTTGAAGGTGGCCGGCTACTAGAGACGGGCTCTTTTTGGCGTGTTGGGCTAAAGGGCCTAAGTAGGGTCACTAAGGATAGGGTTTAGTTTTAAGATAGGTTGTGCAAAGGGTGAACCTAAGGGAAGGTTTAACGGATCACCTAGGGTTGGCGGGTTGCTATGGTAGCCGAATGAAGTGACAGTCGGTTGGAGTGGCCGACTAGGAGGACTTAGTGGTGGCGGGTAGCTGGAGTGGCCGACTAGGAGGACTTAGTGGTGGCGGGTAGTTGGAGTGGCTAGGAGTGATGTAAGGTAGGGGAGCTAGCTAGGAGATGGGGCCAGGGGGTAGTGGTTGTAGTAGGTGTATTAGGATGATACACGGGCAGGTTTTAGGGAGTCGGATAGGGTGGCAGAATGGGTCTAAAAGGTCTAGGTGGTGGCAGGTAGTTAGGGAGCTATGGGTTCGGCTGAGTGAGAAGGGTGGCAGCAAGTGGAAGGGCTGGTGTTAGGGTGATAGGGGAGTGGATTAGGTGGCTGAGAGTGGAGAGGGAGTGAAGTAGTAAGGTAGGATGTAGGGGACTTACCGGGTGAAGAAATGGTGGCGGGTGGAAGGGAATCAACCGGATGATGGTGGCGGTGGTGGTGGCGTTCCGCTGGAAGGTAGTGGTGTAGGTGGTGGCGGGATGTGGAGCAGGTGGAGCAGGCGGAATTCGGCTGAGCTTGGGGAAGTGGAGGACCCGGCTGGGAATGGGTGGGCTGCTTGATTCTGAAACCCGCCCCCAAGGGGGGGGTTTATATAGGGCTGGGTTAGGTCGGTTAGGGCTGGGTTTGGGGTAGTGGTTAGGTGGTTTAGGTAGGGTAGTATGATGATAAGGTGGGCTGGAAAGGGTAGGGCCAGATATTTTAAATACAAGTGGTTTGGGTAGGTTGTGGGCTAGGGGTGGTTTAGAGGTTTAGGGTTTAGTTAGGTGGGTTGGTTCTAGGGTGAGGTTTAGTGAGCTAGGTTAGGTGATTAGGCTAGGATTAGGCTAGGTTTAGGGAAATTAACCTAGGTTTAGGGAAGGATTAGGGAAGTGGGTTAGGTGATTAGGTTGGGATTAGGCCGGGATTAGGGAAGTGGGTTAGGTGCTTAGGCTCAGATTAGGGGTGGATTAGGGTGGAAGGCTTGGATTAGGTGCTTTGGGTTAGGTTTAAGTGAAGGAGCTCCCTTTGCATGGCCCATAGACCTTAACCATATCATGTTGGTGCAGCCCTAGGTTAGGTTTTGGCTAATTACAAGCTTAAACCCACTTAATTAGGCTAACCCACATGATTAACCCCAAACTTGACACACAAGAAAAGCTTAATTACAAACACACTCTAATCTTATCCTCCCCCACTCTCTCTCATGCCCATAATCCCACTCTAATCTTACCTAAGCTAGCGAAGATATATTTTAACCTGACTTCTAATGTGGCGACTGTGAGCAAGCAAGCTCTTGTCATCGCAGACCTTCTTTCACCGATGCGCAAGGGTCAGTCTGTACGCTTTAAAAATCGAGTTTTGAGTGGAAAAAGCCTACGAAAGCGATTCGAGGTGTTTGATTCGGGTCTTTAATACGATTTCCAGATTTTAGATAACGTGAATTTGCACGTGCCTAAGTCTTTCTTTTTATCCCTTTATGGGCCACCTAGGTGTGTGTTATGAACACTCCACTAGATGGGGCGAATTTGAGCGGGAGTATGGGGTTTGCTTTGATGCAATATGTGCCCTAACTCGTGGTATGGCGTAGATGCAATGCAAACTCATGCTACTCCAAAGGGAAAACCCGAATGTAAAGACAATGCCGAAGGGAAATAACCGAAGGGAAATGACTTGTAATGTAAATGCTGAAGTGAGATATGTATATAAGGTATATATGGGCCCTTACTCGGGTCTTGCAAATAAGAGCGAAAGCTCAATGTGGGTGCGTGCTCGAATTGAAAGACTACACACACGACGTGAAATTAAACCCAAATAGTACTTGCATTATGGCCTTAACTAAGGTCTTGGGAATAAGAGGGAAAGCTCAATGTGTGTGAGTGCTTGAATTGAAGTACTACGCACACAACATGAAATTAAACCCAAATAGTATAGCACGGCCCTTACTTGGGTCTTACAAATAAGAGCGAAGGCTCAATGTGTGTGAGTGCTTGAATTGAAGTACTACGCACACAACATGAAATTAAACCCAAATAGTATAACACGGCCCTTACTTGGGTCTTGGGAATAAGAGCGGAAGCTCAATGTGTGTGAGTGCTTGAATTGAAGTACTACGCACACAACATGAAATTAAACCCAAATAGTATAACACGACCCTTACTTGGGTCTTACAAATAAGAGCGAAGGCTCAGTGTGTGTGCGTGCTTGAATTGAAAGACAACACACTCAACTTAAGCAAAACCCTTCGTAATTTAAAGTATATACATATATTTATATCTTAGGGGCTGATTAGGCCCGTGTGTGTTCAAAATCGTGCACGACTAAGAGAGTGCACGTGTGTGTGGGTGTGCCAAGCCACGTTATTACAAGCGGGGGGAGGCTATGCTCCGTTATTACAACCCCGTATCGAATTTAATTCAAGTAAGTCTACAACTAAGGACAGAGTTAGGCACTTACTTATAGCTGGTCCAAAGATGCCTTGCTTGAGTGTGGGCTTGGCCTTCGTCTTGGGCTGCAAGAGGGAGCTCCATGGAGTTGAACGGCAAGGGGGGCTGCTGGCCGGATGCTTTGGCTGCGCGGGAAGGGCGCCTTGAAGGTGGCCAGCTGGTATGAAGGGGGTTGCCTTGGCATGTTGGGCTAAAGTGACTAAGTAGGGTCACTAAGGGAGGGTGTAGTATTAGGAAAGATGGCACTAAGTGGGAGACTAAGGGAGTGTCTAAGGGAGTGCCTAAGGGAGATATATGGCTGGCGGGTGGCTGGCCGAGTGGTTTAGGTACAGTGGTAGAGTCGGTTGGAGTGGCCGACTAAAGGAAACTTGGTGGTGGTGGTTGCTAAGGTAGCTAGGGATGTCGTAGATGGGAAGGGAGCTAGCTAGGGTATGGGATAAGGTGGAGTTAGGGGCTGGTGGGAAGCATAAGGGATAGGTCCTAGGCAGCTAGGTGGTGTGGTCGGATGCTAAGGGGAGTGGTTCTAGGCGGGTGGTTGAAGTGGCTAAGGTCTGGCCGAATGGGTAGGAATGATGGGTGGCTGATGTTGGCAGGGTGTGGTGGTGGTGTAAGTGGTTGAGAGTGGAGGGGGAGTGAAGAAGGGGTAGAGTGAAGCTGAGGTACTAACCGGATGAAGAGGCGGTGGATGGAAGAGGGGAAGTCGGGCGGTTGGAGTGGATGGGGTTCAGCCGGGCTTGGATGCGTAGGATGCAGCCGGGAGGTGGTGGCGACGGGGAGCTGGCCGGCTGGGAGTGGTGGTGTAGGAGGAGCTGGGTGGTGAGTGGCGGTGGTGCAGGTGGAAGACTCGGCTGGAAGGTGGCAGGAGTCGGCTGGGATCGGCTGGGCTGGAAGATGATGAAAAACCCGCCCCTTGAGGGGGGGTTTATATAGGGCTGAAGAGGACGGTTGCAGCTGGTATTAGGTGGGTGGTAAGGTGGTCTAGGGGTGGTGGTGTGGTGATAAGGTGGGCTGGTTTTGGGGAAGGGCCAGATATTTTCATACAAGGGGTTTTGGGTAGATGGTGTGCTAGGTTTAGGTGGGGTGGTTTAGAGGTTTAGGGTTTAGCTAGGTGGGTTGGTTTTGGGGTGAGGTTTAGTGAGGTGGGTTAGGTGATTAGGCTAGGATTAGGTTAGGTTTAGGGAAATTAAACTAGGTTTAGGGAAGGATTAGGGAAGTGGGTTAGGTGATTAGGTTGGGATTAGGCCGAGATTAGGGAAGTGGGTTAGGTGATTAGGCTAGGTTTAGGACAGGATTAGGGTAAAAGGCTAAGATTAGGGCTTTTTGATTAGGGTTGGTTTAAGGAGCTCCCTTTGCATAGCCCATAGACCTTGTTGCATCATGTTGGTGCAGCCCTAGGTTAGGTTTTGGCTAATTACAAGCTTAAACCCACTTTAATTAGGCTAACCCACATGATTAACCCCAAACTTGACACACAAGAAAAGCTTAATTACAAACACACTCTAATCTTATCCTCCCCCACTCTCTCTCATGCCCATAATCCCACGTGAAATTCAAGTGGGCCCCACCTCCATTTATGAGAAGGTGATGTGGGCCATGGATGTGGATATTTGATTGGATCTCTGGATCCAAATCCAATTCCAAGTCCACACATGGGTTTGGATTGGGATCTGGATATATATGGTCCAGATCCAATCCAAACTGAATTCTGGCTCCTTCAGACTGTGTTCGAAACGAACGGTTTGTGCGGGGTCTGACAGCATCAGTACTCCGTCTACGTTGGGTCTTCGCCAACATGATCGTCCGCTTCTGTTTTCGCCTTCTGAAGCTGATTTCAAGTAATGTTTTGCTGATAATAGGGTCTTGGACATTCGAGATCCTAGGGGTGGATTCAATACGAGAGTTGCTGTGCCGGGCTCGACTTATGCTCCGGTTCCGGGCTCTCTTTAGCTTTTCTGGTCCTGTCTTGATTAGGCCAAGCTGCTTCGGGGTTTTAAAATGTGTTTTAAAAGGTTTTTAAAACCATATTATACATATTTAAATCATAGAGAGTTTAAAACATATGTACAGGGTTGCCTAGAAGGCTCCTGGGTTTCCAGACTAAAAATGGCCCTTTGGGGCTGCTTTTACAAAACTAGGTGGATTGAAGAAATTTGTGGGATTTCGGAGTGTTTACAGATGCCCTTCTTTGGATTTGTCCAAATTGATTTGGATAAGGGCAAAGATGACAAACACCCTTTTCAATGTCTCCCTAGATCTAACCACGAAGAATATGGGATCGTCCCAATCTTTAGCAAAATCTCAGTTTTAAAACCCTGGCAGGAGGAGATATCACGCCAAAGGGATATGTTATGGAATCTGGTACTAAATGGGATCATGTTTATGCAAGTGTCATGCGTGGAATGCAAATGCATGACATGGGTGTGGTGCCAAGAGTGGCGACCTCCCAGAGACCAGATGTGGTCGAACTCTAGAGACTTACAAGGGCTACTACTCTAAGTGAGCAAATCCTATGCTGTTTGATGTTCGATTTTCAAAACTTATTTACAAAATTATTTACAAAGGGGACAACTGTCTTGAGTCTCGATCCTAAGGATCTCGAGCTCTTAGTGTTTGCCCTTGTTTGAGTCTTAACACTCGCTTATCTAGCGGAGGTTTTGTAAGAAAACAAACTATATTTCAAATTCCTACGTCTTACTCCAAACGTCGAATTCTCAAACAAGATGAAATTCAAGTAAGTAAATCCTATTTTTACTTTAGGATTCCTCGAAATGAATCATGCTTTAGCTTGGGATAAGCCAGGGATGGGAAAGAGATACCACGGTCCCTTCTGAAGCATCCCGTGGTTTAAGGCATTGAAGGCAGAAAACTGCGCCTTTTGAGCTTTTGGCCTCTTTTTCCTTTTTTTCATAGAGGGTCTCCCTTTGGGAGTATTTTTTCTTTAATCCCTCCTTTTCACAAGAGAATCGATTTTTCTTTCGAATTCTGGTTTCTTTCTTTTGGAAAGAGACTTTTGAATGGGAAATTCCCTTTGTTTGGTTCGTCTTTTTCCTTTTGGAAGTAGAACAGAAGAGGGGAGGACTTATCCCAAGCCTACACTCGATCCATTCCAGATCAGCCTATTTAGAAATAGCACGTACTACTTGCAAGTATCTTGCTATGTTGAACTAGGCCTTTCTTTGTAAGAAGAAGCATTTTGAAATGTAACCACGATTTTGAAGACTCCACTCTTTCACAAGTGCGAATTCTCTCACTCAGGGTCACACGACTTTGCCTTTGCACCTTATTTTCAGGTCTCAGGGCAGCTATCCCTAAAATTTTTGGAAATTGGAATTTAATCCAAATCCTACACATGATACTTCTTTAAGTATTGAATATTGATAGGATCTGCTAAATTCCTACCTTCTACATCTATCAACCAATACGAATTGTTCGTGGTGGTTGCTCGTACAACATAGGGTCCATCCCACTTGGGGCGCCACTTTCCGAGCGGGTGTGGGCCACGATAGTGGATGATTTTCAAAACTAGATCTCCCACTTCAAAGTGGCGAGGTCTCATGTGTTTGCTATAGTGTCGGGCTATCCTTTGCCGGTATGCACGAGCATGATCGCAAGGAGTCGCCTCTCATCTAGCAAATCTAGTTCGGCCATCCTAGCATGCTGAAGCGTCTCTAGGGGGAGGTCGAGTGCAATGGATGTATGAAATGAATGCAGTTGAGTATGAATGGGAAGAATGGCGTTTGTGCCATAGACCAATTCGAATGGTGTGGCATTCGTGGGAGTCCGGATGGAAGTCCTATAAGCCCATAAGGCTTCATCCAGCTTCTCGTGCCACGTCCTACCCTTCTCTAAGGTTTTCTCAATTATACTAATGAGAGTCTTGTTTGTGGCTTCTGCTTGGCCGTTGCCTTGAGGGTAGTAGGGCGAAGAGAAGTGGTGAGTTATGCCGTACGTGTTGCACAACTTAACCATCCGCTCGTTCTTGAATGGGGTACCATTATCAGACACAAGGTCTCGTGGAACCCCAAATCGAGCCAAGATATTCCTCCGGATGAAAGCCACCACATGTTGCCCCAGCACGTTGTTTAGGGAAATGGCTTCCACCCACTTGGAGAAATACTCCGTGGTTGCTAAAATAAATCGATGCCCATTCGAGTCTTTGGGAAATATTGGGCCTACGATGTCAAACGCCCACATGGTAAATGGCCAGGGGGTGACCACGGAATGCAATGCAGATGATGGGATATGAATGGCGTGCCCATGCAGTTGACATGGATGACACTTCCTAACATGATCGTGACAATCCTTTTTCAGGGTGGACCAAAAATAGCCCCCTCTAAGTATTTTCATTGCCATCATGTTGGCATTAACCTGACCTCTACATTCTCCATCGTGGAACTCATGCATTACTATCCTAGCCTCCTCTAGATCGATACACCAAAGCAGGATGCCGGTAAAACTTTTTTTGTACAAAACCCCACCTAGAACGGTGTATCGGGCCAAAATCTTACGGATGAATGCCTTATCTTTGGATGTGGCATCCTCGGTGAATCCCCCATTTTCTAGAAATTGTTTTATGTCGTAAAACCAGGGTTTTTCGATAGACTCGGGGTTATTTTGGCAAATATCCCAGTCGTGTGTGGATGGGTTGGGCGCATGCCATATTTCTGAAGACTGGGTCCCTAAAATGGGATCGATCTTTGGGGCTGAACCCAAGGAGGAGAGGGCATCGGCGATGCCATTGTCCTCTCTTCCTACGTGTGTGAGTTTGCACGATTGGAAGGACTGGACCAATCGTGTGGCCAACTCATGATATGGAAGTAGTTTTTCATTACATACTTGCCAAATTTTCAAAACCTGGTTTATGACAAGGAGCGAATCTCCAAAGACCTCGATGCATGATGCCCCTAGAGTTTTCGAAATCCTTAAGCCTTGTATGAGTGCTTCATACTCAGCTACATTGTTGGAACATTCAAAATCTAGGCGGACTGCTATGGGAATCTCTCCCTTTTCGGGGGAGATGAGGATGACCCCAACACCAGCCCCTCATTGGTTTCGTGCCCCATCGAAGTGCATCTTCCACACTTGGTTTCCGAAATTGTTTGCCAAAATGTGGTTTTGGAAATGGTTTTGTAATATGCCTTCATCAGGCATTTCAGCAAGTGTGGGATATGCGTCCTTTAAGGAGAACTCAGCCACGTAATCTGCTAGGGCTTGCCCCTTAATGGAGATCTGGTGATGGTATTTTAGGTCATACTCCATTAGAAGGAGTTGCCATTTGCCCAATCTACCCGTGAGAATGGGTTTTTCGAATAAGTGCTTGATTGGATCAAGCTTGGACACTATCCAGATCTCATGATCTAGGAAATAGTGTCTGAATTTCTGGCAGGCCCAGACTAGGGCCAAGCACGTCTTCTCCATGGCTTGATAATTTCATTCATAAGCCAAGAGAGTTTTTGAAATATAGTAGATGGCATACTCCTTATGGGTGTCATCCTCGTATTGAGCCAATAGGGCTCCTAAAGCATTTGCATGCACGGAGATGTAGAGTAAAAGCGTTTTTCCTTGCTTTGGAGGATTTAAAACGGGGGGATTAACCAGGTATGCCTTTAGTCTCTCGAAGGACTTCTGGCATTCGTCATCTCATAAGAATTTCGTGCCCTTCCTCAACAGTTTGTTGAAGGGTTCGCATCTAGTCGCCAGATTCGATATGAATCGACGAACGGATTGTAATCGACCCTAGAGGCTACGAATTTGAGTAAGATTGGAGGGTGGAGCCATGTCTATAATGGCTTGACACTTAGAGGGGTCGACTTCTATACCCCTTTGGCTCACCATAAAGCCTAGAAGCTTCCCTGATTCTATCCTGAATACACATTTTTGAGGGTTTAGCTTTACTTTGTAAAGCCTAAGCCTTTCAAAAATCTTTTGCAAACATTCGATATGAGTGCATCGGGTTTTGGATTTTGCCAAGAGATCATCTACATACACTTCTACGAGCTCATGAATCTGATCATGGAAGATCGTGGTCATGGCTCGTTGGTATGTTGCGCTGGCATTTTTCAAACCAAAGGGCATGACTGTATAGCAGTACGTGCCCCATGGGGTTGTGAAGGCGGTCTTACCCTGATCTCGTGGACTTAGTTTGATTTGATTATAGCCTGAATAGCCATCCATAAATGAAAACTTTTCATGATTTGCAGTACTATCAACTATCAAATCTATGTTTGGTAAAAGGATAATTATCCTTTGGAGTGGCTTTATTCAGGTTCGTGAAATCGATGCATATTCGAATTTTCCCATTAGTTTTTCGAACTACAACGATGTTTGACAACCGATCAGAATACGCAATGGGTTTAATAAATCCAGCATTTAGCAAATCTTCTACACCCTCTTTGACTTGCGTGTGTACATTCGGGTGTATTTTCCTAAGCTTCTGCTTTATGGCTTTTACATCCGCATCTAAAGGAAGACGATGCTCGACAATGCTGGGGTCTATGCCCGGCATGTCTTCATACGTCCATGCAAACACATCTAAATAGGTTCTTAGAAATGCAATGAATGCTAATCTTTTAGGTTCATGCAAACATGCGCCTATTTTGATGGTTTTGGGATTGGAATCATTCCCTAGGTTTACCTCTATGAAATCTCCTCCTACTGAATTGGAGCTTTCAAAATCGAGAATTTTATGAAATTCTGGGAGCTCAGAAGTGGGATCTTCCTCAAGGGGATCCACTTCTGGGCTTCAATCATTCTCGTGGGCCATAGACCTGAGGGAATTTGATGCGTGATTTTCAAAAAGACCTGGTTTTGTACTCGGATTTTCAAGTGATTTCGAAATTTTTGGTCTAGCTATGCAGACGACGTTTCTTTCGAAATCCTTTTCTTTTACCAAAGTCCTACCAGGAGCAGCTATATACAAAATCTTTTTGGTATTTTCCCAATTTTCGGTTTTTTTGGGTTTTTGTAAAACAAGAACCTTGGGAACTATACAAAGCACTCTATTTTCGAGTTTTTGTTTTTCCATTGTTTTTGGCTTTTCGATTTTTTCGATTTTTTTTATTTTAAGTTTTCCAAATGTTTTTGTATTTTTATAAAAGGAATCTTCCATCATACCTACAAAGGGAAAACACTACGGATTAGACTCGGAATAGGAGATCTAAATCGTAGGTCTCTTCTAAGGCAGGTTCCAGGGCACCCTTGACCCAGGTGGTCACAGGGGGTGGCTCTGGCGGTATTCTGGGAGTATAGCCAATCCCATATCGGCTTGGATTGGCCCTAGGAAGGATGGGCTCTTGGAGACCCTGGTTCTGCGCCCCTAGACTTTTGTAGGGCGTGTAGCCCATATTCAACAACATGTTCCACGATTTTTTGTTTTTCGAAAATTGATGATAAAGATCGTGGTCCTGGAACTTGCTGTCGTCCATATTGTGCTCATATGGCTTTTTGTCCAGGGGCTTTAGAAATAGAGAACGCTTGGGTTTTCCTAGAAGAGTTAGAATCGGGAGGGGGCCTGCTTTGGGCGGCCCCTTCACACATACAACCTTCTGAGGGTTGGTTAACATGAGCCTTGGCAGCTCAATCACAATCTGCCCCTGGTTAGCCTCATGGGCTTGGGAGCTCGATAAACAAGGGGAGTTTATGATCCTCTGAAGCTGTGGGTGACTCTCACCTAGGATCACTACGACCTGGTCCCTTAAAGGGATCTTGACACACCTGTGGAAGGTGGATGGCACAGCGCACAAGCTGTGTATCCAGGGCCTCTCCAACAACAGGTTATAATGGGGGTGGATGTCCAAGACATGGAACACCCCCGTGTGCGTGATCCCTCCCGTTTCTATCGGGAGTTCGATTGATCCTATTGGCCTAGACACATTCCCATCGTATCCAGTGATAACGATGGGGCTTGGGTTCACAGAAGTCAAGGTGACTCCGATTTGGTACGCCACATGAAGTGGAAGGATGTTGAGCCCTCCTCCCCCATCGACTAGGCACCTGTCCAGAGAGTGGTTATTCAGAACCACCTCGATATGCAGGGCCTAGTTATGGGACTCGTAGGGTCTATCTACATCATCTTTCGAGAAAGTGATGAGCGATTTTGCTCCTATTAAAGCCACTTGGGCAGACAAAGATTCTGGACTTATGTTCGAATCAACCTTGGCTCTTTCTAGAATTTTCTCTAGCACGAGTCTATGCCTAGGCGAGGTTTGTATAAGCTCTACGTTAGACATGTGGATAGGAATCTTTGAAAGGTGGTTTTCGAAGTCATAAGGATTTAGGATGACTTTATCCTTGTCTGCTTTTGGCAGAACTCCAGGAATACATGCTTTTGAGGGGCCAGACACACTGACCAACTTTTTAGCACCTTGTAGGTGCAGGGGTTGATAGATCCTCCCGGATCTAGTCACTTCCCCCACGACCAGCTTAGGGTTCGCACTAAATTTGGCTCTAAGTATGAGTTGAGGAGTACCTTGAAGTTTTAAAACTGGTTTTGCCGGGGATTCAGCCTTTGGTGGCCCTCGAATGACGACTTGGGCGGGCTTCTTGTACAGCACAAGAGTGGGCGCACAAGTGGGTCGACTAGACTGAGGTTTTTACGCTAGTTCCTTAGAAAAGGTGAGGGTACATACCTCTTTTCCTTTCCCACTGCCACTGGCGTGTTTGGGAAAGGGTTCTTTGAAGATAGTTTGAGGTGGCTCAAGTTCCACAGTGACCTGGAGCCGGCCCTCCGCTATCAAGTTCTCGATTTTATTTAAAAGGGAGAAGCAGCCCTCCGCTATTAAGTTCTCGATTTTATTTAAAAGGGAGAAGCAGCGTTTGGTATCATGGACTTTGAGCTGATGATACTTACAAAATCGATTTAAATACCCCCCTTTGGAAGTAACTCCTTCGGGGATTTCGGAGAGTTCTATCATGCCTTGGGCAAGTAGGAGGTCTAGGACCTCCGAGACAGGTTGCCCCAGCGGAGTGTACTCCCGTTTTTCAACCGGTTTTTGAAAGGTTCGCTCCCTTTTATTTTCAAAATTTTTGGAAGTGCCTGCCACACCTGGATCCACCCGGACATTGGCGATTTTATGGGGCTTTGCCCCTATCCATCGTGGGTAGCCCATAAGTGATGAGCTTTTCCAAGCAGGTTTTAGAAACGGCACTTCCTTTCCATAAGTGATCGTATGTCCCTTTTCTCAAGTTGGTTTCGAAAAGGGATGCCTTTTTGATCAACTTATGGAAAGTTGAGATCTCATGAAGCGAGAGAAGGGTTTTTAACTCGCTTTTAAAGTTATCCAGGATGAGTATGACTGCGCATCCTTCGAATATGGGCTCTCGCACTTGGCCCAAAAGTGACCTCCATCTTATAATGAAGGCATGTACGTCTTCGTTCATGCCTTGCTTTGTATCCCTTAAGGTATTCAGAGTCGGCGTGACTTCTACGTTGTGTGCAAATCTTTGCATGAAGCAGTTCGCTAACTCTTCAAAAGTAGCGAACTGGCTTAAGTCGTAGGAAGCCAGCCATTTGGCAGCTATGCCTTTAAGGGATAAAGGGAACCAATACACCCATTTCATCAAGTCCTTTTTCTTCTTATGGGCTCGATGCGAGAAAAGTTGCAAGTGAGACTTAGGGTCTCCCATGCCGTCATACCGATGGAAGTTCAGTATTTCATCGTCACTATCTGTTTCGTAATCCATAGGAAGGAAATCAGACAGGGTGTAGCTTCTTTTCTCTTTGTTTTGCCCTTTCAGCAGCTGCTGTAGGGCTTTACGGTCCTTTTGTGTGAAGGACTCGTGGTATTGGTTGCCTTCCATTACGGAGGCCTCTTTGTGCTTGCGAGGTTTTTCAGATTTTTTCTTAGGCCTTTGTTCACCGTTTGATGAACAGGAATCGCCTACTTCAGCCTCTTAACTGAGAGCATCGATTTTGGACTCAAACTCCCTTCTCAGGTCCGCTATCTCGTCTAGTTTGATTTTGTTTTTGAAAATCCTCCTAGAGTGAGAACATGATGCGCATGAGCCTTGGCTCGACACTTCACTTGGATTGGATTTTGACATGCTTTTCAAGCTTTTTCAAAATTTCCTAAGTACAAGTAAAGAAAACAAAGTTAAAACAACACCTCTTTGAAAATTTTTCACAAGCTATTAGAGTTAACTCGACTTTTGAAAGACTCGCGTCCCACCGGGCGTGCCAAACTCTGTAGACACGGAAAACCTTCGCCTCCCTGGTTTCTCAGGTCTGGGGCGAACCTTTTCATTTGTCTAAGTCATATTTGAATATACAGGGCGTGCCAGCTAGCTTACCTAAGCTAGCGAAGATATATTTTAACCTGACTTCTAACGTGGCGACTGTGAGCAAGAAAGCTCTTGTCGTCGCAGACCTTCTTGCACCGATGCGCAAGGGTCAGTCTATACGCTTTACAAATCGAGTTTAGGGTAGAAAAAGCCTACGAAAGTGGTTCGAGGTGTTTGATTCGGGTCTTTTTAATGCAATTGCAGATTTTTAGATCACGTGGATTTGCACGTGCCTAAGTCTTTCTTTTTATCCCTTTATGGGCCACCTAGGTGTGTGTTATGAACACTCCACTACATGGGGCGAATTTGAGCGGGAGTATGGGGTTTCCTTTGATGCAATATGCGTCCTACCTCGTGGTATGGCGTAGATGGAATGCAAACTCATGCTACTCCAAAGGGAAAACCCGAATGTAAAGACAATGCCGAAGAGAAATAACCGAAGGGAAATGACTTGTAATGTAAATGCCGAAGGGAGATATGTATATAAGGTATATATGGGCCCTTACCCGGGTCTTGCAAATAAGAGCGAAAACTCAATGTGGGTGCGTGCTTGAATTGAAAGACTACACACACGACATGAAATTAAACCCAAATAGTACTTGCATTATGGCCTTAACAAAGGTCTTGGGAATAAGAGCGAAAGCTCAATGTGTGTGAGTGCTTGAATTGAAGTACTACGCACATGACATGAAATTAAACCCAAATAGTATAGCACGGCCCTTACTTGGGTCTTACAAATAAGAGTGAAGGCTCAATGTGTGTGAGTGCTTGAATTGAAGTACTACGCACACAACATGAAATTAAACCCAAATAGTATAACACGGCCCTTACTTGGGTCTTGGGAATAAGAGCGGAAGCTCAATGTGTGTGAGTGCTTGAATTGAAGTACTACGCACACAACATGAAATTAAACCCAAATAGTATAACACGGCCCTTACTTGGGTCTTACAAATAAGAGCGAAGGCTCAATGTGTGTGCGTGCTTGAATTGAAAGACAACACACTCAACTTAAGCAAAACCCTACGTAATTTAAAGTATATACATATATTTATATCTTAGGGGTTGATTAGGCCCGTGTGTGTTCAAAATCGTGCACGACTAAGAGAGTGCACGTGTGTATGGGTGTGCCAAGCCACGTTATTACAAGCGGGAGGAGGCTATGCTCCGTTATTACAACCCCGTATCGAATTTAATTCAAGCAAGTCTACAACTAAGGACAGAGTTAGGCACTTACTTATAGCTGGTCCGAAGATGCCTTGCTTGAGCGTGGGCTTGGCCTTCACCTTGGGCTGCAAGAGGGAGCTCCGCAGAGTTGAACGGCAAGGGGTGGTGCTGGCCGGAAGGGCGCCTTGAAGGTGGCCCGGCTGTTATGAAGGGGGCTGCCTTGGCATGTTGGGCTAAAGTGACTAGGTAGGGTCACTAAGGGAGGGTGTAGTATTAGGAAAGATGGCACTAAGTGGGAGCCTAAGGGAGTGTCTAAGGGAGTGCCTAAGGGAGATATATGGCTGGCCGAGTGGTTTAGGTACAGTGGTACAGTCGGTTGGAGTGGCCGACTAAGGGAAACTTGGTGGTGGTGGTTGCTAAGGTAGCAAGGGATGTCGTAGATGGGAAGGGAGCTAGCTAGGGTATGGGATAAGGTGGAGTTAGGGGCTGGTGGGAAGCGTAAGGGACAGGTCCTAGGGAGCTAGGTGGAGTGGCCAGCTGCTGAGGGGAGTGGTTCTAGGAGGGTGGTTGAAGTGGCTAAGGTCTGGCCGAATGGGTAGGAATGATTAGTGGCTGATGTTGGCAGGGTGTGGTGGTGGTGTAGGTGGTTGAGAGTGGAGGGGGAGTGAAGAAGGGGTAGAGTGAAGCTGAGGTACTAACCGGATGAAGAGGCGGTGGATGGAAGAGGGGCAGTCAGGCGGTTGGAGTGGATGGGGTTCGGCCGGGCTTGGATGCGTAGGATGCAGCAGGGAGGTGGTGGCGACGGGGAGCTGGCCGGCTGGGAGTGGTGGTGTAGGAGGAGCTGGGTGGTGAGTCGCGGTGGTGCAGGTGGAAGACTCGACTGGAAGGTGGCTGGAGTCGGCTGGGATCGGCTGGGCTCGAAGAAGATGAAAAACCCGCCCCTTGAGGGGGGGTTTATATAGGGCTGAAGAGGGCGGTTGGGGCTGGTATTAGGAGGGTGGTAAGGTGGTCTAGGGGTGGTGGTGTGGTGATAAGGTGGGCTGGTTTTGGGGAAGGGCCAGATATTTTCATACAAGGGTTTTTGGGTAGATGGTGTGCTAGGTTTAGGTGGGGTGGTTTAGAGGTTTAGGGTTTAGCTAGGTGGGTTGGTTTTGGGGTGAGGTTTAGTAAGGTGGGTTTGGTGATTAGGCTAGGATTAGGTTAGGTTTATGGAAATTAAACTATGTTTAGGGAAGGATTAGGGAAGTGGGTTAGGTGATTAGGTTGGGATTAGGTCGGGATTAGGGAAGTGGGTTAGGTGATTAGGCTAGGTTTAGGGCAGGATTAGGGTAAAAGGCTAGGATTAGAGCTTTTTGATTAGGGTTGGTTTAAGGAGCTCCCTTTGCATAGCCCATAGACCTTGTTGCATCATGTTGGTGCAGCCCTTGGTTAGGTTTTGGCTAATTACAAGCTTAAACCCACTTTAATTAGGCTAACCCACATGATTAACCCCAAACTTGACACACAAGTCAAGCTTAATTACAAACACACTCTAATCTTATCCTCCCCCACTCTCTCTCATGCCCATAATCCCACGTGAAATTCAAGTGGGCCCCACCTCCATTTATGAGAAGGTGATGTGGGCCATGGTTGTGGATATTGGATTGGATCTCTAGATCCAAATCCAAATCCAAGTCCACACATGGGTTTGGATTGGGATATGGATATATATGGTCCAGATCCAATCCACACTGAATTCTAGCTCCTTCAGGTTGTGTTCGAAACGAATAGTGTGTGCGGGGTCTGACAGCATCAGTACTCCATCTACGTTGGGTCTTCGCCAACATGATCGTCCGCTTCTGTTTTCGCCTTCTAAAGCTGATTTCAAGTAATGTTTTGCTGATAATAGGGTCTTGGACGTTCGAGATCCTGGGGGTGGATTCAATACGAGAGTTGCTGTGCTGGGCTCGACTTGTGCTCCGGTTTCGGGCTCTCTTTAGCTTTTCTGGTCCTGTCTTGATTAGGCCAAGCTGCTTCGGGGTTTCAAAATGTGTTTTAAATGGTTTTTTAAACCATATTATACATATTTAAAACATATAGAGTTTAAAACATATGGACAGGGTTGCCTGGAAGGCTCCTGGGTTTCCAGACTGAAAATGGCCTTTTGGGGCTGCTTTTACAAAACCAGGTGGATTCGAGAAATTCGTGGGATTTCGGGGTGTTTAGAGGTCTCCATGTCTACCGTTTTTTGAACTTGTTTTTGTTTTTGAAATTCATTTGGGTGGTGCGGGATATTTGGCACACCTTGAAAATCCTCAAATTTTGGTACAATTTATGGGTTTGTGTGTGCATAGGGGTTATCCAATGCATCTGATGACCCTATATGAAGAAGAGAGTTTTGAGAAGGATGGGTTTCAGGCATACCTCTTTGTGGCTTGTCTATCTTTTCAGGGTGAGAGCAGGCCGATTTCCTGGGTAACTCTGTTTTGAGCTCCTGGGGTTTTACAAGGCGTTTCCTTTAGAAACCTTCTTGTTTTTCACTCTCGTTTCTTTATAGGGTGTGGGTTCCATGTCTCACAGTGTTGTAGACGGAGCGAAAAATCCCCGCCTCTCGCCTTTTAAGGGTTTGGAGCGGATCCTCTCATGTGTCTAAGGCCTATTTATATAAATAGGGCATGCCAGCTAGCTTACCTAAGCTAGCGAAGATATATTTTAATTGACTTTTTATCGTGGCGACTGTGAGCAAGTCAGCTCTTATTGTCGCAGACCTTCTTGCACCGATGCGCAAGGGTCAGTCTGTACGCTTTTAAAAATTGAGTTTTTGGGTATAGAAAGCCTACGAAACGGTTCGAGGTGTCTGATATCAGGTCTTTTAGATACGATTGCAGATTTTAGATCACGTGGATTTGCACGTGCCTAAGTCTTTCCTTTTATCCCTTTATGGGCTACCTAGTTTGTGTGTTATGAACACTCCACTACATGGGCGAATTTGAGCGGGAATACGGGGCTTGCTATGATGCACTATGCATCCTACCTCATGGTATGGCGTAGATACAATGCAAACTCATGCTACTCCAAAGGGAAATAACCGAAGGGAAATGACCGAAGGGAAATGACTTGTAAGGTAAATGCTGAAGGGAAATGACTTGTAAGGTAAATGCCGAAGGGAGATATGTATATAGGGTATATACGTGCCCTTACTTGGGTCTTGCAAATAAGAGCGAAGGCTCAATGTGGGTGCGTGCTTGAATTGAAAGACTTACACACACGACATGAAATAAAACCCAAATATAACTTGCAGTATGGCCTTGATTAAGGTCTTAGGAATAAGAGCGAAAGCTCAATGTGTGTGAGTGCTTGAATTGAAGTACTACGCACACAACGTGAAATTAAACCCAAATAGTATAACACGGCCCTTACTTGGGTCTTTCAAATAAGAGCGGAGGCTCAATGTGTGTGAGTGCTTGAATTGAAAGACAACACACCCAACTTAAGCAAAACCCTATGAAAATTAAAGTATATATATATATATTTATGTATTAGGGGCTGATTAGGCCCGTGTGTGTTCAAAATCGTGCACAACTAAGAGAGTGCACGTGTGTGGGTGTGCCAAACCACGTTATTACAAGCGGGGGGAGACTATGCTCTGTTATTACAACCTCGTATCGAATTGAATTTTAAGCAAGTATACAACTAAGGACCGAGTTAGGTACTTACTAATAGCTGGTCCGAAGATGCCTTGCTTGAGCGCGGGCTTGGCCTTCGCCTTGGGCTGCAAGCGGGAGCTCCTTGAAGTTGAACGGCAAGGGGAGGTGCTGGCCGGATGTCTTTTCTGCGCGGAAGAGGCGCCTTGAAGATGGCCGGCTGCTAAGGATGGGCTGGTTTTGGTGTGTTGGGCTAAAGGGCCTAAGTAGGGTCACTAAGGGAGTATGGCACTAAGGGAAGGGAACTAGCTAGGGGAAGGATATGGCTGGCGGATGGCTGACCGAATGAAAAGGTGACAGTCGGTTGGAGTGGCCGACTAAGGGTGCTTGGTGGTGGCGGGCTGCTAGGGTGTCTAGGAGTGGTGTAAGGGAAGGGAACTAGCTAGGAGATGGGGTAAGGTGGTAGTGGGTGTAGTGGGGTGATATGGGCAGGTTTTAGGGAATTGGATGGGGTGGTCGGGTATAGCTACGATGGTTAGTTAGTGGCGGGTAGTTAGGATAGCTATGGCCTGGCTGAGTGGAAATGGCGGCGGCTAGTGGCTGGCATTAGGTTGATATGGTAGTGGGTTAGGTGGCTGAGAGTGGAGAGGGAGTGGAGAAGGAGTAAGGTGGAGTGTAGGGTACTAACCGGATGAGGGAAGGCGGCGGGTGGTTGAGGGCCAGCCGGATGTGGGGGATCAGCTGGTTGTGGGGCAGGTGGAGCAAGGTTGGAGTCGGTTGGGCTGGGAAATGGAGGAACCAAGGTGATGGAGGATGGGAAAAACCCGCCCCAAAGGTGCGGGTTTATATAGGGCTGCAAGAGGCGGTTGGGGGTGGTTTTGGGGTAGTGGTTAGGTGGTTTATGTAGGGTGGTGTGGAGATAAGGTGGGCTGGAAAGGGTAGGGCCAGATATTTTAAATACAAGGGGTTTTGGTAGGTTATGTGCTAGGGGTGGTTTAGAGGTTTGGGGTTTAACTAGGTGTGTTGGTTCTAGGGTGAGGTTTAGTGAGGTAGGTTAGGTGATTAGGCTAGGATTAGGCTAGGTTCAGGGAAATTAACCTAGGTTTAGGGAAGGATTAGGGAAGTGGGTTAGGTGATTAGGTTGGGATTTGGCCGAGATTAGGGAAGTGGGTTAGGTGATTAGGCTCAGATTAGGACAGGATTAGGGTAGAAGGCTAGGATTAGGTGTTTTTAGTTAGGATTAGGTAAAGGAGCTCCCTTTGCATGACCCATGGACCTTAACCACATCATGTTGGTGCAACCCTAGGTTAGGTTTTGGCTAATTACAAGCTTAAACCCACTTAATTAGGCTAACCCACATGATTAACCCCAAACTTGACACACAAGTTAAGCTTAATTACAACACACTTGATCTTATCCACCCCCACTCTCTCTCATGCCTATAATCCCACGTGAAATTCAAGTAGGCACCACCTCCTTTTATGAGAAGGTGATGTGGGCCATGGATATGGATATTGGATTGGATTTTTGAATCCAAATCCAAATCTAAGTCCATACATGGGTTTGGATTGGGATCTGGATATATATGGTCCAGATCCGATCCAAACTGAATTCTGACTCCTTCGGGCTGTGTTCGAAATGAACGGTTTGTGCGGGGCCTGACAGCATCAGTACTCCGTCTGTGTTGGGTCTTCGCCAACATGATCGTCCGCCTCTATTTTCGCCTTCTGGAGATGACTTCAAATGATGTTTTGATGATAACAGGGTCTTAGACGTTTGAGATCCTGGGAGTGTGGATTTGATACGAGAGTTGCTGTGCCGAGCTCGACATGTAATCCGGTTCCAGGCTCTCCTTAGCTTTCCTGGTCCTGTCTGGATTAGGCAAAGCTGCTTTGGGGTTCCAAAACATGTTTTAAAAGGTTTTCAAAAACCATATCACATATTTTTGAAATATAAAGTTTAAAACATATATACAGGGTTGTCTGGAAGGCTCCTGGGTTTCCAGACTCAAAATAGCCCTTTGGGGCTGCTTTTACAAAACCAGGTTGTTTTGAGGAATTCGTGGGATTTCGGGGTGTTTATAGATGCCCCTCTTTGGCCTTGTCCAAATCGATTTGGATAAGGGCAAAGATGACAAACACCCCTTTCAATGTCTCCCAAGATCTAGCCACGAAGAATATGGGATCGTCCCAATCTTTAGCAAAATCTCAATTTACAAACTCTGGTAGGAGGAGATATCACGCCAAAGGGTCTTTACTATGGAATCTGGTCCTAAATGGGATCATGTTTATGCAAGTGCCATGCGTGGAATGCAGATGACATGGGTGTGGTGCGACCTCCCAGAGACCAGATGTGGTCGAACTCTAGAGACTTATAAGGCCTACTGCTCTAAGTGAGCAAAATTCTATGCTGTTCGATGTTCGATTTTCAAAACTTACTTACAAAAACTATTTACAAAAGGGACAACTGTCTTGAGTCTCGATCCTAAGGATCTCGAGCTCTTCGTGTTTGCCCTTGTTTGAGTCTTAACACTCACTTATCTAGTGGAGGTTTTGTAAGGAAATCAGCTGTATTTCAAATTCCTACGCCTTACTCGAAACGTCGAATTCTCAAACAAGATGAAATTCAAGTAAGTAAATCCTATTTTTACTTTAGGACTCCTCGAAATGAACCATGCTTTAGCTTGGGATGAGCCAGGGATGGGAAAGAGATACCACGGTCCCTTCTGAAGCGTCCCGTGGTTTAAGGCAGAAAAGGCGGAAAACTGCTCTTTTTGAGCTCTTTGGCCTCTTTTTCCTTTTTTCCATCGAGAGTCTCCCTTTGGGAGTAATTTTTCTTTAGTCCCTCTTTTTCACAAGAGAATCGATTTTTCTTTTGAATTCTGGTTTCTTTCTTTTGGTAATATATTTTGAATGGGAAATTCCCTTTTGTTTGGGCCTTTGTTTTCCTTTTGGAAGTAGAAGAGAAGAGGGGAGGACTTATCCCAAGCCTACACTCGATCCATTCCAGATCAGCCTATTTGGAAATAGCACGTACCACTTGCAAGTATCTTGCTATATTGAACTAGGCCTTTCTTTGTAAGAAGAAGGATTTTGAAATGTAACCACGATTTTGAAGACTCCACTCTTTCACAAGTGCGAATTCTCTTACTCAGGGTCACACGACTTTGCTTTTGCACCTTATTCACATGTCTCAGGGCAGCTATCCCTAAAATTTTCGAAAACTGGAATTTAATCCAAATCCTACACATGATACTTCTTTAAGTATTGAATATTGATAGGATCTGCTAAATTCCTACCTTCTACATCGACTAACCAATACGAATTGTTCATAGTGGTTGCTCGTACAACATAGGGTCCATCCCAGTTGGGGCGCCACTTTCCCAGGGGGTGTGGGCCACGATGATTGATGGTTTTTAAGACCAGATCTCCCACTTCAAAGTGGCGAGGTCTCACGTGTTTGCCATAATATCGGGCTATCCTTTGCTGGTATGCACGAGCATGATCCATGGCAAGGAGTCGCCTCTCATCTAGCAAATCTAGTTCGGCCATCCTAGCATGCTGAAGCGTCTCTAGGGGGAGGTCGAGTGCAATGGATGTATGGAATGAATGCAGTTGGGTATGAATGGGAAGAATGGCGTTTGTGCCATAGACCAATTCGAATAGTGTGGCATTCGTGGGAGTCCGGATGGAAGTCCTATAAGCCCATAAGGCTTCATCCAGCTTCTCGTGCCACGTCCTACCCTTCTCTAAGGTTTTCTCAATTATGCTAATGAGAGTCTTGTTTGTGGATTCGGCTTGGCCGTTGCCTTGAGGGTAGTAGGGCGAAGAGAAGTGGTGAGTTATGCCACACGTGTTGCACAACTTAACCATCCGCTCGTTCTTGAATGGGGTGCCATTATCAGACACAAGGTCTCGTGGAACCCCAAATCGAGCCAAGATATTCCTCCGGATGAAAGCCACCACATGTTGCCCCATCATGTTGGTTAGGGAAATGGCTTCCACCCACTTGGAGAAATACTCTGTGGCTGCTAAAATAAATCGAAGCCCATTCGAGACCTTTGGAAATATTGGGCCTACGATGTCAAACGCCCACATGGTAAATGGCCAGGGGCTGACCAGAGAGCTCAATGCAGATGAGGGGATATGAATGGCGTGCCCATGCACTTGACATGGATGACACTTCCTAACATGATCGTGACAATCCCTTTGCAGGGTGGACCAAAAATAGCCCCCTCTAAGTATTTTCATTGCCATCATGTTGGCATTAACATGACCTCCACATTCTGCATCGTGGAATTCATGCATCACAATCCTAGCCTCCTCTAGGTCGATATACCTAAGCAAAATGCCGATAAAACTTTTCTTGTATAAAACCCCACCCAGAATGGTGTATCGGGTCGAAATCTTACGAATGAATGCCTTATCTTTGGAAGTGGCATCCTCGGCGAATCCCCGATTTTCTAGAAATTGTTTTATGTCATAAAACCAGGGTTTTTCCATAGACTCTAGGTTGTTTTGGCAAATATCCAAGTCGTGTGTGGATGGGTTGGGCGCATGCCATATTTCTAAAGATCGGATCCCTGAAATGGGATCGACCTTTAGGGCTGAATCCAAGGAGGAGAGGGCATCGACAATGCCATTGTCCTCTCTTCCTATGTGTGTGAGTTTACACGATTGGAAGGATTGGACCAATCGAGTGGCCAACTCGTGATATGGAAGTAGTTTTTCATTACGTACTTGCCAAAATTTCAAAACCTGGTTTATGACAAGGAGCGAATCTCCAAAGACCTCGATGCATGATGCCCCTAGAGTTTTCGAAATCCTTAAGCCTTGTATGAGTGCTTCATACTCAGCTATGTTGTTGGAACATTTGAAATCTAAGCGGACTGCTATGGGAATCTCGCCCTTTTTAGGGGAGATTAGGATGACCAGAGCACCAGCCCCTCGTTGGTTTCGTGCCCCATCGAAGTGCATCTTCCACACTTGGTTTTTGAAAGAATTTGCCAAAATGTGGTTTTGAAAATGGTTTTGTAATATGCCTTCATCAGGCATTTCAACAAGCATGGGATATGCGTCCTCTAAGGGGAACTCAGCCACGTAGTCTGCTAGGGCTTGCCCCTTAATGGAGATCTGGTGATGGTATTTCAGATCATACTCCATTAGAAGGAGTTGCCATTTGCCCAATCTACCCGTGAGAATGGGTTTTTCAAATAAGTGCTTGATTGGATCAAGCTTGGACACTATCCAGATCTCATGATCTAGGAAATAGTGTCTGAATTTCTAGCAGGCCCAAACTAGGGCCAAGCATGTCTTCTCCATGGCTTGGTAATTTTGTTCATAAGCCAAGAGAGTTTTCGAAATGTAGTAGATGGCATACTCGTTATGGGTGTCATCCTCGTATTGAGCCAACAGGGCTCCTAACCCATTCGCATGCATGGAAATGTAAAGTAAAAGCGGTTTTCTTTGCTTTGGAGGGTTCAAAACGGGGGGATTAACCAAGTATGCCTTCAGTCTCTCGAAGGACTTCTGGCATTCGTCATCCCATAAGAATTTTGTGCCCTTCCTCAACAGCTTGTTGAAGGGTTCGCATATTGTTGCCAAATTCGATATGAATCGGCGAACGGATTGTAAACGACCCTGGAGGCTACGGATTTGGGTGAGATTGGAGGGTGGAGCCATGTCTATGATGGCTCGACACTTAGAGGGGTCGACTTCTATACCCCTTTGGCTCACCATAAAGCCTAGAAGCTTCCCTGATTCTACCCCGAATACACATTTTTGGGGGTTTAGCTTTACTTTGTAAAGCCTAAGCCTTTCGAAAATCTTTTGCAAACATTCGAGATGAGTGCATCGGGTTTTGGATTTCGCCAAGAGATCATCTACATACACTTCTACGAGCTCATGAATCTGATCATGGAAGATCGTGGTCATGGCTCGTTGGTATGTTGCGCTGGTATTTTTCAAACCAAAGGGCATGACTGTATAGCAGTACGTGCCCCATGGGGTTGTGAAGGCGGTCTTACCCTGATCTCGTGGACTTAGTTTGATTTCATTATCGCCTGAATAGCCATCCATAAATGAAAACATTTCATGATTTGCAGTACTATCGACTATCAAATCTATGTTTGGTAAAGGATAATTATCCTTTGGAGTGGCTTTATTCAGGTTTCTGAAATCGATGCATATTCGAATTTTCCCATTGGTTTTTTGAACTACATCGATATTTGACAACCAATCAGAATACGCAATGGGTTTTATAAATCCGGCTTTTAGCAGATCTTCTAAACCCTCTTTGACTTGCGTGTGTACATTCGGGTGTATTTTCCTAAGCTTCTGCTTTATGGGTTTTACACCTACATCTAAGGGAAGACGATGCTCGACAATGCTGGGATCTATGCCCGGCATGTCTTCATACGCCCATGCAAACACATCTAAATAGGTTCGTAGAAATGCAATGAATGCTAACCTTTCAGTTTCATGCAAGCATGCGCCTATTTTGATAGATTTGGGATTGGAATCATCCGCTAGGTTCACCTCTATGAAATCTCCTCCTACTAATTGAGGTCTTTCAAAATCGAGAATTTTATGAAATTATGGGAGCTCAGAAGTGGGATCTTCCTCAAGGGGATCCATTTCTGGGATTTGATCATTCTCGTGGGCTATAGACCCGAGGGAATTTGATGTGTGGTTTTCAAAAAGACCTGATTTTGTACTTGGATTTTCAAGTGATTTCGAAATCTTTGGTCTGGCTATGCAGACGATGTTTCTTTCGAAATCCTTTTCTTTTGCCAATGTCCTACCAGGAGCAGCTATATACAAAATCTTTTTGGTATTTTCCAAATTTTCGATTTTTTTGGGTTTTTGTAAAACAAGTGGTCATAGGTGGTGGCTCCAGCGGTATTCGAGGAGTATAGTCGATCCCATATCAGCTAGGATTGGCCCTAGGAAGGATGGGCTCTAGGAGACCCTGGTTCTGTGCCCCTAGACTTTTGTAGGGCGTGTAGCCCATGTTTAACAACATGTTCCACGACTTTCTATTTTTTGAAAAGGCGTGGTACAAGTCGTGGTCCTAGAACATGCTGTCGTCCATATTGTGCTCATATGGCTTCTTATCCAGGGGCTTTGGAAATAGGGAACGCTTGGGTTTTCCTAGAAGGGTTAGAATCGGGAGGGGGCCTGCTTTGGGTGGCCCCTTCACACATACAACCTTCCTAGGGTTGTTTAATACGAGCCGAGGTGGCTCAATCACAATTTGCCCCAGGTTAGCCTCATGGGCCTGGGAGCTCGATAAACAAGGGGAGTTTATGATCCCCTGAAGCTGTGGGTGACTCTCACCTAGGATCACAACGACCTAGTCCCTAAAAGGGATCTTAACACACCTGTGGAAGGTGGATGGCACAGCGCACAAGCTGTGTATCCAGGGTCTTCCCAACAACAGGTTATAATAGGGGTGGATGTCTAAGACAAGGAACACCCCCGTGTGTTCGATCCCTCCCGTTTCCATTGGGAGTTCGATGGATCCTAACGGCCTAGACGCATTCCCATCGTATGCAATGATAAGGATGGGGCTTGGGTTTACTGAAGTCAAGGTGACTCCGATTTTATACGCCACGTGAAGTGGAAGGATGTTGAGCCCTCCTCCACCATCGACTAGGCACCTGTCCAGAGAGTGGTTATTCAGAACCACCTCGATATGCAGGGCCTGGTTGTGGGATTCGTAGGGCCTATCTACATCATCTTCCGAGAAAGTGATGGGCGATTTTGCTCCTAATAAAGCCACTTGGGCAGACAAGGATTCCAGACTTATGTTCGAATCAACCTTGGCCCTTTCTAGAATTTTCTCTTATACAAGTCTATGCCTAGGCGAGGTTTGTATAAGCTCTAAGATAAACATGTGAATAGGAATCTTTGAAAGGTGGTTTTCGAAATCATAAGGATTTAGGATGACTTTGTCCTTATCTGCTTTTGACAGAACACTAGGGATACATGCTTTTGAGGGGCCAGGCACACTGACCACCTTTTTAGCACCTTGAAGGTGCGGGGGTTGATAGATCCTCCCGGATCTAGTCACTTCCCCCACGACCAGCCATGGGTTCGCGCTAAATTTTGGTGGTCCCCGAATGACGACTTGGGGGGGCTTCTTGTACAGTACAAGAATGGATGCACAAGTGGGTCGACCATGCTCTGGTTTTTGCGCTAGTTCCTTAGAAATGGTGAGGATACATACCTCATTTCCTTTCCCACTGCCACTGGCGTGTTTGGGAAAGGGTTCTTTGAAGATAGCTTGAGGAGGCTCAGGTTCCGCAGTGACGTGAAGCCGGCCCTCTGCTATCAAGTTCTCAATTTTATTTAAAAGGGAGAAACAGTGTTTGGTATCATGGCCTTTTAGCCGATGATACTTATAAAATCGGTTTAAATACCCCCCCTTGGAAGTGACTCCTTCGGGGATTTCAGGGAGTTCTATCATGCCTTGGGCAAGTAGGAGGTCTAGGACCTCCGACACAGGTTGCCCCAGCGGTGTATACTCCCGTTTTTCAACCGGTTTTTGAAAGGTTCGCTCCCTTTTATTTTCTAATTTTTCAAAATTTTTGGAAGTGCTTGCCATGCCTGGATCCACCCGGACATTGGCGATTTTATGGGGCTTTGCCCCTTTGTCCATCGTGGGCAGCCCGTATGAGATGGGCTTTTCCAAGCGGGTTTTAGGAACGGCACTTCCTTTCCACAAGTGATCGTATGTCCCTTTTCGCAAGTTGGTTTCGAAAAGGGATGCCTTTTTGATCAACTTATGGAAAGTTGAGATCTCATGGAGCGAGAGAAGGGTTTTTAACTCGCTTTTAAAGTTATCCAGGATGAGCATTACTGCGCATCCTTCGGATATGGGCTCTCGCACTTGGCCCAAACACCTCCATCTTATAATGAAGGCATGTACGTCTTCGTTCATGCCTTGCTTTATATCCCTTAAGGTATTTAGAGTCAGCGTGACTTCTACGTTGTGTGCAAATCTTTGCATGAAGCAGTTTGCTAACTCTTCAAAAGTAGCGAACTGGCTTAAGTCGTAGGAAGCCAGCCATTTGGCAACTGTGCCTTTAAGGGATAAAGGGAACCAATACACCCATTTCATCGAGTCCTTTTTCTTCTTATGGGCTCGACGCGAGAAAAGCTGCAAGTGAGACCTAAGGTCTCCCATGCCATCATACCGATGGAAGTTTGGTATTTCATCGTCACTGTCTGTTTCGTAATCCGTATGAAGGAAATCAATCAGACAGGGCATAGCTTCTTTTCTCTTTATTTTGCCCTTTCAGCAGCTGCTGTTGGGCTTTACGGTCCTTTTGTGTGAAGGACTCGTGGTATTGGTTGCCTTCCATTACGGAGGCCTCTTTGTGCTTGCGAGGTTTTTCAGATTTTTTCTTAGGCCTTTGTTCACCGTTTGATGAACACGAATCGCCTACTTCAGCCTTGTAGACGCGCGAAAATCCCCTCGCCTCTTCGCCTTTTCTAGGCTTGCAGTGGATCCTCTCGTGCGTCGAAGGCCTATTTATGTAAACAGGGCATGCAGCTAGCTTACCTAAACTAGCGAAGATATATTTTAAACTGACTTCTAATCATGGCGACTGTGAGCAAGTGAGCTCTTGTCGTCGCAGACCTTCTTGCACCGATGCACAAGGGTCAGTCTGTACGCTTTGTAAAAATCGAGTTTTTGGGATAGAAAGCCTACAAAACGGTTCGAGGTGTTTAATTCGGGTCTTTTAGATGCGATTGCAGATTTTAGATCACGTGGATTTGCACGTGCCTAAGTCTTTCCTTTTATCCCTTTATGGGCCACCTAGTTTGTGTGTTATGAATACTCCACTACATGGGCGAATTTGAGCGGGGCTTGCTTTGATGTAATATGCGTCCTACCTCGTGGTATGGCGTATATGCAATGCAAACTCATGCTACTCCAAAGGAAAAACCCGAAATGTAAAGACAATGCCGAAGGGAAATAACCGAAGGGAAATGACTTGTAATGTAAATGCCGAAGGGAGATATGTATATAGAGTATGTATATGGGCCCTTACTCGGGTCTTGCAAATAAGAGCGAAGGCTCAATGTGGGTGCGTGCTTGAATTGAAAGACTTACACACACGACATGAAATTAAACCCAAATATAACTTGCAGTATGGCCTTGATTAAGGTCTTGGGAATAAGAGCGAAAGCTCAATGTGTGTGAGTGCTTGAACTGAAGTACTACGCACACAACATGAAATTAAACCCAAATAGTATAACACGGCCCTTACTTGGGTCTTTCAAATGAGAGCGAAAGCTCAATGTGTGTGAGTGCTTGAATTGAAAGACTTACACACACGACATGAAATGAAAACCCAAATAGTATAGGTCGGCCCTTACTTGGGTCTTTCAAATAAGAGCGAAGGCTCAATGTGTGTGAGTGCTTGAATTGAAAGACAACACACCCAACTTAAGCAAAACCCTACAAAATTAAAGTATATGTGTATATTTATGTATTAGGGGCTGATTAGGCCTGTGTGTGTTCAAAATCGTGCACAACTAAGAGAGTGCACGTGTGTGGGTGTGCCAAGCCACGTTATTACAAGTGGGGGGAGACTATGCTCCGTTATTACAACCCCGTATCGAATTGAATCTCAAGCAAGTATACAACTAAAGACCGAGTTAGGCACTTACTAATAGCTGGTCCGAAGATGCCTTGCTTGAGCGTGAGCTTGGCCTTCGCCTTGGGCTGCAAAAGGGAGCTCCGCGAGGTTGAACGGCAAGGGGTGCTGGCCGAGTGTCCTTGGTGCACGGAAGAGGCACCTTGAAGGTGGCCGGCTACTAGGGAAGGGCTCTTTTTGGCGTGTTGGGCTAAAGGGCTAAGTAGGGTCACTAAGGATAGGGTTTAGTTTTAAGGTAAGTTGTGCAAAGGGTGAACCTAAGGGGAGGTCTAACGGATCACCTAAGGTTGGCGGGTTGCTAGGGTGGCCGAATGAAATGACATTCGGTTGGAGTGGCCGACTAGGAGGACTTGGTGGTGGCGGGTAGTTAGAATGGCTAGGAGTGTTGTAAGGGAGGGTAACTAGCTAGGAGATGGGGCCAGGTGGTAGTGGTTGTAGTAGGTATATTGGGATGATATGGGCAGGTTTTAGGGAGTCGGATAGGGTGGCCGAATAGAGCTAGGGTGGTTAGGTAGTGGCAGGTAGTTAGGATGGCTAAGGCTTGGCCGAATGGGAAGGGTGGCGGCAAGTGGAATGGCTGGTGTTAGGGTGATATGGGAGTGGATTAGGTGGCTGAGAGTGGAGAGGGAGTGAAGAAGGTGTAAGGTGGGATGTAGGGTACTAACAGAGTGAAAAGATGGTGGCGGGTAGAAGGGAATCAGCCGGGTGATTGGGAAGCCTAGGATGGAGTTCAGCCGGGCGATGGTGGTGGTGGTGGTGCTCGGTTGGAAGGTAGTGGTACAGGTGGTGGCGGGACGTGGCGCAGGTGGAGCAGGTGGAGCAGGAGGGGATTCGGCTGAGCTGGGAAGTGGAGGACCCGGTTGGGGAGGTGGGGCTGCTAGATGATGAAACCCGCCCCCAAGGGGGGGGTGTTTATATAGGGCTGGGCTAGGTCGGTTAGGGCTGGGTTTGGGGTAGTGGTTTAGGTAGGGTGGTATGATGATAAGGTGGGCTGGAAAGGGTAGGGCCAGATATTTTAAATACAAGTGGTTTGGGTAGGTTGTGGGCTAGGGGTGGTTTAGAGGTTTAGGGTTTAGTTAGGTGGGTTGGTTCTAGGGTGAGGTTTAGTGAGCTAGGTTAGGTGATTAGGCTAGGATTAGGCTAGGTTTAGGGAAATTAACCTAGGTTTAGGGAAGGATTAGGGAAGTGGGTTAGGTGATTAGGTTGGGATTAGGCCCGGATTAGGAAAGTGGGTTAGGTGATTAGGCTCAGATTAGGGTGGAAGACTAGGATTAGGTGTTTTTGGTTAGGTTTAGGTGAAGGAGCTCCCTTTGCATGGCCCATAGACCTTAACCATATCATGTTGGTGCAGCCCTAGGTTAGGTTTTAGCTAATTACAAGCTTAAACCCATTTAATTAGGCTAACCCACATGATTAACCCCAAACATGACACACAAGTCAAGCTTAATTACAACACACACTTGATCTTATCCACCCCCACTCTCTCTCATGCCCATAATCCCACGTGAAATTCAAGTGGGCCTCACCTCCATTTATGAGAAGGTGATGTGGGCCATGGATATGGATATTGGATTGGATTTTTGAATCCAAATCCAAATCCAAGTCCATACAATGGGTTTGGATTGGGATCTGGATATATATGGTCCAGATCCGATCCAAACTGAACTCTGACTCCTTCGAGCTGTGTTCGAAACGAACGGTTTGTGCGGGGCCTGACAGCATCAGTACTCCGTCTTCGTTGGGTCTTCGCCAACATGATCGTCCGTCTCTGTTTTCACCTTCCAGAGATGACTTCAAATGATGTTTTAATGATATCAGGGTCTTGGACGTTCGAGATCCTATGGGTGTGGATTTGATATGAGAGTTGTTGTGCCGGGCTCGACATGTGCTCCGGTTCCGGGCTCTCCTTAGCTCTCCTGGTCCTGTCTGGATTAGGCCAAAGCTGCTTCGGGGTTTCAAAAACATGTTTAAAAAGGTTTTCAAAAGCCATATTGTATATTTTTGAAAGATAAAGTTTAAAACATATATACAGGGTTGCCTGGAAGGCTCCTGGGTTTCCAGACTCAAAATAGCCCTTTGGGGCTGCTTTTACAAAACCAGGTTGTTTTGAGGAATTCGTGGGATTTCGGGGTGTTTACAAGCCTCTTGGTTGAGAGCATCAATTTTGGCCTCAAACTCCCTTCTCAGGTCCACGATTTCATCTAGTTTTATTTTGTTTTTGAAAATCCTCCTAGAGTGAGAACTTGATGCGCATGAGCCTTGGCTCGACACTTCACTTGGATTGGATTTTGACATGCTTTTCAAGCTTTTTCAAAATTTCCTAAGTACAAGCAAAGAAAACAAGTTAAAAACGACACCTTTTTAACAAAATTTTCGCAAGCTCTAAAAACTCGACTTTTGAAAGGCTCACGTCCCACCGAGCGTGCCAATCTCTGTAGATGCAGCGAAAAATCCCCGGCTCTCGCCTTTTCAGGGCTTGGAGCGGATCCTCTCGTGTGTCTAAGGCCTATTTATATAAACAGGGCGTGCCAGCTAGCTTACCTAAGCTAGCGAAGATTTATTTTAAGCTGACTTCTAATCGTGGCGACTGTGAGCAAGTGAGCTCTTGTCGTCACAGACCTTCTTGCACCGATGCGCAAGGGTCAGTCTGTACGCTTTTAAAAATCGAGTTTTTGGGTATAGAAAGCCTACGAAACGGTTCGAGGTGTCTGATTCGGGTCTTTTAGATACGATTGCAGATTTTAGATCACATGGATTTGCACCTGCCTAAGTCTTTCCTTTTATTCCTTTATGAGCCACCTAGTTTGTATGTTATGAACACTCCACTACATGGGCGAATTTGAGCGGGAATACGGGGCTTGCTTTGATGCACTATGCGTCCTACCTCGTGGTATGGCGTAGATGCAATGCAAACTCACACTACTCCAAAGGGAAAACCCAAATGTAAAGACAATGCCGAAGGGAAATAACCGAAGGGAAATGACCGAAGGGAAATAACCGAAGGGAAATGACTTGTTAGGTAAATGCCGAAGGGAAATGACTTGTAAGGTAAATGCCGAAGGGAGATATGTATATAGGGTATATACGTGCCCTTACTTGGGTCTTGCAAATAAGAGCGAAGGCTCAATGTGGGTGCGTGCTTGAATTGAAAGACTTACACACACGACATGAAATAAAACCCAAATATAACTTGCAGTATGGCCTTGATTAAGGTCTTAGGAATAAGAGCGAAAGCTCAATGTGTGTGAGTGCTTGAATTGAAGTACTACACACACAACATGAAATTAAACCCAAATAGTATAACACGGCCCTTACTTCGGTCTTTCAAATAAGAGCGGAGGCTCAATGTGTGTAAGTGCTTGAATTGAAAGACAACACACCCAACTTAAGCAAAACCCTACGAAAATTAAAGTATATATATATTTATGTATTAGGGGCTGATTTGGCCCGTGTGTGTTCAAAATCGTGCACAACTAAGAGAGTGCACGTGTGTGGGTATGCCAAGCCACGTTATTACCAGCGGGGGGAGACTATGCTCCGTTATTACAACCCCGTATCGAATTGAATTTTAAGCAAGTATACAACTAAGGACCGAGTTAGGCACTTACTAATAGCTGGTCCAAAGATGCCTTGCTTGAGCGTGGGCTTGGCCTTCGCCTTGGGCTGCAAGAGGGAGCACCGCAGAGTTGAATGGCAAGGGGCTACTGGCCGGGTGGCTTAGGTGCGCGGAAGAGACGCCTTGAAGGTGGCCGGCTACTTGGGAAGGGGCTGCCTTGGCGTGTGGGGCTAAAGGGCCTAAGTAAGGTCACTAAGGGAGTATGGCACTAAGGGAAGGGAACTAGCTAGGGGTAGGATATGGCTGGCGGATGGCTGGCCGAATGAAAAGGTGACAGTCAGTTGGAGTGGCCGACTAAGGGTGCTTGGTGGTGGCGGGCTGCTAGGGTGGCTAGGAGTGGTGTATGGGAAGGGAACTAGCTAGGAGATGGGGTAAGGTGGTAGTGGATGTAGTGGGGTGATATGGGCAGGTTTTAGGGAAGTGGATGGGGTGGCCGGGTATAGCTAGGATGGTTAGTTAGTGGCGGGTAGTTAGGATAGTTATGGCCTGGCCGAGTGGAAATGGCGGCGGCTAGTGGCTGGCATTAGGTTGATATAGTAGTGGGTTAGGTGGCTGAGAGTGGAGAGGGAGTGGAGAAGGAGTAAGGTGGAGTGTAGGGTATTAACCGGATGAGGGAAGGCGGCGGGTGGTTGAGGGGCAGCCGGATGTGGGGATCGGCTGGTTGTGGGGCAGGTGGAGCAAGGTTCGAGTCGGCTGGGCTGGGAAATGGAGGAACCAAGGTGATGGAGGATGGGAAAAACCCTATAGGGCTACAAGAGGCGGTTGGGGGTGGTTTTGGGGTAGTGGTTAGGTGGTTTAGGTAGGGTGGTGTGGTGATAAGGTGGGTTGGAAAGGGTAGGGCCAGATATTTTAAATACAAGGGGTTTGGGTAGGTTGTGTGCTAGGGTTGGTTTAGAGGTTTGGGGTTTAGCTAGGTGGGTTGGTTCTAGGGTGAGGTTTAGTGAGGTAGGTTAGGTGATTAGGCTAGGATTAGGTTAGGTTTAAGGAATTTAACCTAGGTTTAGGGAAGGATTAGGGAAGTGGGTTAGGTGATTAGGCTCAGATTAGGACAGGATTAGGGTAGAAGGCTAGGATTAGGTGTTTTTAGTTAGGATTAGGTGAAGGAGCTCCCTTTGCATGACCCATGGACCTTAACCACATCATGTTGGTGCAGCCCTAGGTTAGGTTTTGGCTAATTACAAGCTTAAACCCACTTAATCAGGCTAACCCACATGATTAACCCCAAACTTGACACACAAGTCAAGCTTAATTACAACACACACTTGATCTTATCCACCCCCACTCTCTCTCATGCCCATAATCCCACGTGAAATTCAAGTGGGCCCCACCTCCATTTATGAGAAGGTGATGTGGGCCATGGATATGGATATTGGATTGGATTTTTGAATCCAAATCCAAATCTAAGTCCATACATGGGTTTGGATTGGGATCTGGATATATATGGTCCAGATCCGATCCAAACTAAATTCTGACTCCTTCGGGCTATGTTCGAAACGAACGGTTTGTGCGGGGCCTGACAGCATCAGTACTCCGTCTGCGTTGGGTCTTCGCCAACATGATCGTCCGCCTCTGTTTTCGCCTTTCGGAGATGACTTCAAATGATGTTTTGATGATAACAGGGTCTTGGACGTTCGAGATCCTGGGGGTGTGGATTTGATACGAGAGTTGTTGTGCCGGGCTCGACATGTGCTCCGGTTTCGAGCTCTCCTTAGCTTTCCTGGTCCTGTCTGGATTAGGCCAAGCTGCTTCGGGGTTCCAAAACATGTTTTAAAAGGTTTTCAAAAACTGTATCACATATTTTTGAAATTTAAAGTTTAAAACATATATACAGGGTTGTTTGGAAGGCTCCTGGGTTTCCAGACTCAAAATAGCCCTTTGGGGCTGCTTTTACGAAACTAGGTTGTTTTGAGGAATTTGTGGGATTTCGGGGTGTTTACAAGTGTGTGTGCGCCTAGACTTAGGACTTTCACTTGAATTTTTTGAAATTTCAAATTTCAAATTTTGATTTTTCAATTTTTTTGTCTTTTTAAAAGTTTTCAAGATTTTTTTGATTTTTTGAAACAAAACAATTTGTTTTTGAATTTCCCTTGGATTTTGAAAAGCTTCAAGATGTAGAAGTGGATGACTCATCCCTTTTCCAGGATTTGTCTTTAATCTCCAATCCTTCATTGAGTTTGAGATCAGTTTTCAATTCATGATCCTTATATGCCCTAGAAGAGCTGCTATGTGTTCGATGGTCTTTAAGCTCCGTGCTTAAAGCATCCATCTTTTGAAATATTTTTGAAATATTATCGAGCTCTCTTTGGGCTTTATCTGTTTTGAAAGCCTCTCTTAGTTTACTCAACGAGGATTTTTGTAGCTTTTTATCCATTTTTATGCAATTTTCCTAAGTATGCACTCTCTTTTTTTGGAAAATTTTGAGTGTAACTTGTTTGTTTGAAGTCTACTTAAGTCCCGGCGTCCCACCGGGCGTGCCAATTCTCTAGACACCAAAAATTTTCACTTACGGGTTCTTAGGCCTGAAGTGAACCTTTTCGCAATCTACTTCGCTTTATGGGCATGCCAGCTAGTTTACTTTAACTAGCAAAGTATGTTTTGAAATAATCTGACTTTTTAAAGGCGATTGTAGACAAGCGGGATTTTTACGTCGCAGACCTTCTTGCACCGATGCGCAAGGGTCAGTCTGTACGCTTAGAGACTTTGTTTTGAAATAAGTTTAACTCAAAATATATTTTGAATGAAGAAGTGTTTTAAAACCTTTTGAAAACCATGCACTTTGGGCGATTTTGATTTTACAAGGGTTGGACGACCCTAAGTCTTTCAATTTTAATCTACTTAGGCAGGATGTGCGTGCATCGAAATAGCTTAAGTCTTGACGTGTTTGCACGATTGATTCGGGATTTGCTTTGATGCAAGTATGCACTCTAGCTCGAGTATGGCGAGTATGCAATGCAACTCACACAACTCCAAGGGAAAACCCGAAATTGAAAGACAATGCTTAAGGGAAATTGCGTAATGTAAATTGCAAAAGGGAAATATGGCTATATCTTAAAAGCGGAAAGGCTCAATTGTGCAAGTGTGTGTCGTGTATATATGGAAAGACTACGCACACAACTGAACCTTAAAACCCAAATCTAAAAGACATAGCCGAAGGGAAATACTTATAATATATATGGGACCGAAGGTCGCCAATGTGTGCGTGGGTGTTGTGTGTATATTGAAAGACAACTCACACGACTTGTAATGAAACCCAAATATAATTGCAATAGGCCTTGACTAAGGTCTTGGGAGTAAGAGCGAAAGCTCAATGTGTGTGAGTGTGGAAATTGAAAGATCACGAACACAACTTGAATTTAAACACCCAAATGAAATTGCAATATGGCCCTTACTAGGGTCTTAGGAGTAAGAGTGAAAGCTCAATGTGTGTGAGTGTGGAAATTGAAAGACCACACACACAACTTGAATTAAAACACCCAAACGAAATTGCAATATGGCCCTTACTAGGGTCTTGGGAGTAAGAGCGAAAGCTCAATGTGTGTGAGCGTGGAAATTGAAAGACCACGCACACAACTTGAATTAAAACCCCCAAACGAAATTGCAATATGGCCCTTACTAGGGTCTTGGGAGTAAGAGTGAAAGCTCAATGTGTGTGAGTGTGGAAATTGAAAGACCACGCACACAACTTGAATTAAAACACCCAAACGAAATTGCAATATGGCCCTTACTAGGGTCTTGGGAGTAAGAGCGAAAGCTCAATGTGTGTGAGTGTGGAAATTGAAAGACCACGCACACAACTTGAATTAAAACCCACGCAACCGAATATATATAAATAAGGCTATATCTTAGGGGCTGTCAAGGCCCGTGTGTGTGCAAAAAGTGTGCAACTAAAAGCGGAAAGGCTCAAGTGCACGTGTGTGTAGGTGTGTCAAACCACGTTATTACAATCGGGGGGAGACAAAGCTCCTTTACTACAACCCCGTATCAAAATTTAATTGAATATAAGGCAGGTTAATGTAATAGACCAAGTTTAGACACTTACAAATAGCTAGTCCATGTTCAACTTGCTTGCACTTGGGCTCGCGGTTCACCTTGGGCAGCCAAGAGGGGTTATCCTAAGTGGCTTTGAGGGAGGTTCTATGGGTCACGGTTAGGGCCTTAGGGGAGCTTAGGTTCAGCCAAGATGGGGCTGTCTAGGGTCTGTCCTAGGTGGCTAGAAGGGGTGCAGGTCACGGCCAGGGTGTAGGTCAAGTCAGCAGGGGGCTGGTCAGGTCGGCAGGGAGGCGTCAGGCGCTTGGCGCAATAGTCAGGTGCCTGGCGCGACAATCGGGTCGCCTGGCGGGCTGCAATGGCATGGGGTATGCAGTGGCGCGGCCAGGGAGTTCGGGTGACGGGCAGGGCGAGCGGCAACGTCAGAGGGGCGCGACAGGCAGCAGAGGGGCGCGCGACAGGCGCCGTTTGCTCATGGCCGGCCGGGGTGAAGTTTTTGGGGTTTGTTAGGGATGGTGTGAGGCGATTGGGGTTAGGTTAGGTCTAGTTAGGGTTCAGTTAGGGTTAGGTTGGTTCAATTAGGGTTAGGTTCAGTTGGGGTTAGGTAGGTTCGAACCTAGGCAAGGTTGGGGGTTAGGTTTACCTCTTGGAGTCGGCCCTTCTTGGCTTGAGCCCACGTCTCCACGGTTGCAGCCTCTTGGTCCAGCCCACCTTGGTTGCAGCCCCTTGGTCTAGACCCACTTAGCCCACATGGCTTGAACCCACCTCACCCAATGAGCCCACATGGCTAGGTCTATCAGTCCCTCTCTCTCCTCCAAAATATTTGCATGAACTCTTTACATGGACCCCCTCACCTCTATTTATAGACATTTGAGGTGGGTCTTGGATTTGGGTTTGGGTTTGGGATTTGGATCCAGACCCAAATCCAAACACTATTTGGATCTAGATATTGGATCTCGGATATTTTGATATCCGTATCCGATCCAAACCTAATATTTTTATGGATACAAATTTGGATATTTTGGTCCAGATCCGATCCAATCCAAACACTATTTAGATCCAATCCAAATCCAAACACTATTTGGATTGACCCAAACACTATTTGGATTCGCCCAAATCCAAACACTATTCATTACATGGATTTGGATCTAGATATTTAGGGTCCAGATCCAAATCAAAATTTCTTCGGGCAGTCCTTCTTGTCTTCTCGAGGCGAATGATCTGTGCGGACACTGGCTTCATCAGCGCTTTGTCTGGTGCTGGGTTTTCCCCAACTTTGTCGTCTGGACTCCGTCTCGCCGTTCTAGACTCCGTTGAGCTTTCATCAAACGGGCTCTGCTTTCTCTTATTTTTGATCAGGGAGTGGCTTTTGAAGCTCTGGGCTTGAATCCTCTTCTGGCCTAGGGTCTCCTTTTGCCTTCTGTACCTATTTTCACATTTTAAAACAGGTTGTCGTTTTGGCTCAAACGAGCTTTTTGGTGTTTTTGAGAGTTTTTGAAATATAGAAGATTTGGGGTGTTTACAGAAACAAATTTGAAAAAAGGGGTGTATGATCACTTATGGGAAGGAAATGCAGTTTCAAAAACTCGCTTGGAGAAGCCCAACACTTATGGGCTACCCACCGCGGACAAAGAGGCAAAACCCCACAAAATCGCCAATGTCCGGGTGGATCCAAGCCCGGCAAGTGCTTCAAGAAATTTTGAAAAGATAAAAAATAAAAAGGAGAGGAGTTTTCAAAAACCCTTCGAAAGACGGGAGTACACTCTACTGGGGCAACCTGTACTCGCCCAGGGCATGATTGAACTCCCCGAGATTCCCGAGGGAGTCACTTCGAAGGGGGGGGGGGGTTTAAACAAATTCTGCAAGTATCATCGACTCAAAGGCCATGATACAAGGCGGTGTTTCTCCCTCCTAAATAAAATTGAGAACTTGAAAGCAGAAGGCTGGCTCCAGGTCGTTGAGGAACCTGTGCCTGCCCAAGCTATCTTCAAAGAACCCTTCCCCAAGCACGCAAGTACCAGTGGGAAGGGAAAAGAGGTATGTGCTTTCATGATTTTGAAGAGTCTAGCGCATGCATGTAAGTCTGGTTTGTCTACTTGTGCATCTACTCTCATACTTTACAAAAAACCCGCCCAAGTAGTCATCCGGGGACCACCAAGAGTTCCGTCCCCGGTTAAACCAGTTTTAACTAATGAGGGTGCTCCAAATCTCTCGATTAAAGCCATGTTAAGTGCGAAACTGTAAACACCCCGAATTTTCCAAAAATAAAAAACTCTCAAAAACACAAAAAGCTCGTTTGAGCCAAAACGACAACCTGTTTTAAAATATAAAAACAGGTACAAAAGGCAAAAGGAGAGCCCCGGCAAGAAGAGCAAATGGAGCCCGGAGTCTCAAAAGCCATCCCTTGTTCAAAAATGGAAGAAAAAAAGAGCCTGCTTGGAGAAAAGCCCGAGAGAAGGGTAAAAATGTAATTTGGGTCAAAGAAAAAATGCAAAGCAGCTTCAAAAATATAGAAAGAAGCCCAGTACCTGAGGAAGTCGACAGAAGTCACGTCCCATCAGAATGAAGAACAGAATCCGTGCGGCAATTTGAGTTCGATATCAACAGGAACCGGCCAAAAACCAAAACGACAGACCGAAACGAACGCCGAAAAAGTCCCGAAAAGCAGAACACCGATTGGAAGAAAGACTTGGGGATGACCTAGGCCAGAGTTGGGCGTCCGATGAATCGAAGCCCGCTCAAAACCGACGATGAAAAGCACCAGAAAGGACTAGAAAACCAAGGAGTAGAAGAAAAGTCTGGATTGGGTCTGGACCCAAAAATATCCAGATCCAGATCCAAATTGTGTTTGGATTGGATCTGGATCTCAAAATATCTGAGATCCGAGATCCAAGATCCAAACCCAAATAAATATTTGGATTGGATCTGGATCTCAAAATATCCAAGATCCGCGATCGAGATCTACATAGAGTTTGGATTGGATCCGGATAGCCAGACCCAAATCCAAGACCCAATATCCAAGACCCACTTAAAACCTCTATAAATAGAGGTGCTGGGCTTGAAAAAAATCAGGGACGTGAGGCTCAAAGGGGAGAGGCCTTCACTTGAAAATAAAGGGGGGAGGAGAGAGAAGAGGCCTTATTGGCCAAGGTGAGTTTGGTTTGAGAGTTTGGATTGGCTCATGGAGCCAAGGGCTGCACCAACCAAGGAACGTCCCCTACAAGCTGGCTGGGAGCATGGCGTGGTGGAGCTTGGCTGCTTGAGCGGCGGCTTGGAGCGGTGCTGTAACTAGGTAAGCCCCTAAGACCTAAACTAAACATCTTCTTTCCTAACCACTCTAGACCACCCATCCTAGCCAAAACAACCCCCTAAAATCACCACCAAACCAGCCAAGTGCTGGCCGGTTTTCACCAAATTTCCCACCCAAAACCACCACCTAGATGAGCTACCCCAAGGCCTAACCTAGTTCGGCCACCACCTGGCCGAACTCCCACTTTGAACCCACTTAGTTCAGCCAACCTTGGCCGAACTCCCCCTTGAAACAACATAGCTCGAGCCACCTTGAGGGTAGAGACTTACAAGGCCTGCTGTGCTCGAACTCTAGAGACTTACAAGGCCTGCTGCTCCAAGTGAGCAAATCCTATGCTGTTCGATGTTAGATTTTTAAAACTTATTTACAAAAGTTATTTACAAAAGGGACAACTGTCTTGAGTCTCGATCCTAAGGATCTCGAGCTCTTCGTGCTTGCCCTTGTTTGAGTCTTAACACTCGCTTATCTAGCGGAGGTTTTATAAGAAAATAAGTTGTATTTCAAATTCCTACGCCTTACTCGAAACATCGAATTCTCAAACAAGATGAAATTCAAGTAAGTAAATCCTATTTTTACTTTAGGATTCCTCGAAATGAACCATGCTTTAGCTTGGGATAAGCCAGGGATGGGAAAGAGATACCTCGGTCCCTTCTGAAGCGTCCCGTGGTTTAAGGCATAGAATGCGGAAAAACTGCTCTTTTTGAGCTTTTTGGCCTTTTTTTCCTTTTTTTCATAGAGGGTCTCCCTTTGGTAGTATTTTTTCTTTAATCCCACTTTTCATAAGAGAATCGATTTTTCTTTTTGAAATCTGGCTTCTTTCTTTTGGAAAGATACTTTGAATGGAAAATTCCCTTTTGTTTGGGCCTTTGCTTTCCTTTTGGAAATAGAAGAGAAGAGGGGAGGACTTATCCCAAGCCTACACTCAATCCATTCCAGATCAGCCTATTTGGAAATAGCACGTACCACTTGCAAGTATCTTGCTATATTGAACTAGGCCTTTCTTTGTAAGAAGAAGGATTTTGAAATGTAACCACGATTTTGAAGACTCCACTCTTTCACAAGTGCGAATTCTCTCACTCAGGGTCACACGACTTTGCTTTTGCACCTTATTCACATGTCTCAGGGCAGCTATCCCTAAAATTTTCGAAAACTGGAATTTAATCCAAATCCTACACATGATACTTCTTTAAGTATTGAATATTGATAGGATCTGCTAAATTCCTACCTTCTACATCGACTAACCAATACGAATTGTTCATAGTGGTTGCTCGTACAACATAGGGTCCATCCCAGTTGGGGCGCCACTTTCCCAGGGGGTGTGGGCCACGATGATTGATGGTTTTTAAGACCAGATCTCCCACTTCAAAGTGGCGAGGTCTCACGTGTTTGCCATAATATCGGGCTATCCTTTGCTGGTATGCACGAGCATGATCCATGGCAAGGAGTCGCCTCTCATCTAGCAAATCTAGTTCGGCCATCCTAGCATGCTGAAGCGTCTCTAGGGGGAGGTCGAGTGCAATGGATGTATGGAATGAATGCAGTTGGGTATGAATGGGAAGAATGGCGTTTGTGCCATAGACCAATTCGAATGGTGTGGCATTCGTGGGAGTCCGGATGGAAGTCCTATAAGCCCATAAGGCTTCATCCAGCTTCTCGTGCCACGTCCTACCCTTCTCTAAAGTTTTCTCAATTATACTAATGAGAGTCTTGTTGGTGGCTTCAGGTTGGCCGTTGCCTTGAGGGTAGTAGGGCGAGGAGAAGTGGTGAGTTATGCCATATGTGTTGCACAACTTAACCATCCGCTCGTTCTTGAATGGGGTACCATTATCAGACACAAGGTCTCGTGGAACCCCAAATCGAGCCAAGATATTCCTCCGGATGAAAGCCACCACATGTTGCCCCATCACGTTGGTTAGGGAAATGGCTTCCACCCACTTGGAGAAATATTCCGTGGCTGATAAAATAAATTGATGCCCATTCGAGGCCTTTGGAAATATTGGGCCTATGATGTCAAACGCCCACATGGTAAATGGCGAGGGGCTAACCACGGAATGCAATGCAGATGATGGGATATGAATGGCGTGCCCATGCACTTGGCATGGATGACATTTCCTAACTTGATCGTGACAATCCTTTTTCAGGGTGGACCAGAAATAACCCCCTCTAAGTATTTTCATTGCCATCACGTTGGCATTAACATGACCTCCACATTCTCCATCGTGGAACTCATGCATCACTATCCTAGCCTCCCCTAGGTCGATACACCTAAGCAGAATGCCGGTAAAACTTTTTTTGTACAAAACCCCACCCAGAATGGTGTATCGGGTTGAAATCTTACGAATGAATGCCTTATCTTTGGACGTGGCATCCTCGGCGAATCCCCCATTTTCTAAAAATTGTTTTATGTTATAAAACCAGGGTTTTTCAATAGACTCTGGGTTATTTTGGCAAATATCCAAGTCGTGTGTGGACGGGTGGGGCGCATGCCATATTTCCAAAGATCTGGTCCCTGAAATGGGTTCGACCTTCAGGGCTGAACCCAAGGAGGAGAGGGCGTCGGCGATGCCATTGTCCTCTCTTCCTACGTGTGTGAGTTTACACGACTGGAAGGATTGGACCAATCGAGTGGCCAACTCGTGATATGGAAGTAGTTTCTCATTACGTACTTGCCAAATTTTCAAAATCTGGTTTATGATAAGGAGCGAATCTCCAAAGAACTCAATGCATGATGCCCCTAGAGTTTTCGAAATTCTTAAGCCTTGTATGAGTGCTTCATACTCAGCTACGTTGTTGGAACATTCGAAATCTAAGCGGACTGCTATGGGAATCTCGCCCTTTTCAGGGGAGATTAGGATGACCCCAGCACCAGCCCCTCGTTGGTTTCGTGCCCCATCGAAGTGCATCTTCCACACTTTGTTTTCGAAAGAATTTGCCAAAATGTGGTTTTGAAAATGGTTTTGCAATATGCCTTCATCAGGCATTTCAACAAGAGTGGGATATGCGTCCTCTAAGGGAAACTCAGCCACGTAATCTGCTAGGGCTTGCCCCTTAACGGAGATCTGGTGATGGTATTTCAGATCATACTCCATTAGAAGGAGTTGCCATTTGCCCAATCTACCTGTGAGAATGGGTTTTTCGAATAAGTGCTTGATTGGATCAAGCTTGGACACTATCCAGATCTCATGATCTAGGAAATAGTGTCTGAATTTCTGGCAGGCCCAGACTAGGGCCAAGCACGTCTTCTCCATGGCTTGATAATTTTGTTCATAAGCCAAGAGAGTTTTCGAAATATAGTAGATGGCATACTCCTTATGGGTGTCATCCTCGTATTGAGCCAACAGGGCTCCTAAAGCATTTGCATGCACGGAGATGTATAATAAAAGCGGTTTTCCTTGACCAAGTATGCCTTCAGTCTCTCGAAGGACTTTTGGCATTCGTCGTCCCATAAGAATTTTGTGCCCTTCCTCAACAGTTTGTTGAAGGGTTCGCATCTAGTGGCCAGATTCGATATGAATCGGCGAACAGATTGTAAACGACCTTGGAGGCTACGGATTTGGGTGAGATTGGAGGGTGGAGCCATGTCTATGATGGCTCGACACTTAGAGGGGTCGACTTCTATTCCCCTTTGGCTCACCATAAAGCCTAGAAGCTTCCCTGATTCTACCCCGAACACACATTTTTGAGGGTTTAGCTTTACTTTGTAAAGCCTAAGCCTTTTGAAAATCTTTTGTAAACATTCGATATGGGTGCATCAGGTTTTGGATTTCGCCAAGAGATCATCTACATACACTTCTACGAGCTCATGAATCTGATCATAGAAGATCGTGGTAATGGCTTGTTGGTATGTTGCGCCGGCATTTTTCAAACCAAAGGGCATGACTGTATAGCAGTACGTGCCCCATGGGGTTGTGAAGGCGGTCTTACCCTGATCTCGTGGACTTAGTTTGATTTGATTATAGCCTGAATAGCCATCCATGAATGAAAACATCTCATGATTTGCAGTACTATCGACTATCAAATCTATGTTTGGTAAAGGATAATTATCCTTTGGAGTGGCTTTATTCAGGTTTCTGAAATCGATGCATATTCGAATTTTCCCATTGGTTTTTCGAACTACAACGATATTTGACAACCAATCAGAATACGCATTGGGTTTTATAAATCCGACTTTTAGCAGAATACGCATTGTGTACATTCGGGTGTATTTTCCTAAGCTTCTGCTTTATGGGTTTTACACCTGCATCTAAGGGAAGACGATGTTCGACAATGCTGGGATCTATGCCCGGCATGTCTTCATACGTCCATGCAAACACATCTAAATAGGTTCGTAGAAATGCAATGAATACTAATCTTTCAGTTTCATGCAAGCATGCGCCTATTTTGATGGTTTTGGGATTGGAATCATCCCCTAGGTTCACCTCTATGAAATCTCCTCCTTGGGAAGGTTTTTCAAAATCGAGAATCTTATGAAATTCTGGGAGCAGAGAAGTGGGATCTTCCTCAACGGGATCCACTTCTGGGCTTTGATCGTTCTCGTGGGCTATAGACCCGAGGGAATTTGATGCGTGGTTTTCAAAATGACCTGATTTTGTACTTGGATTTTCAAGTGATTTTGAAACTTTTGGTCTGGCTATGCAGACGACGTTTCTTTCGAAATCCTTTCCTTTTGCCAAAGTCCTACCAGGAGCAGCTATGTACAAAATCTTTTTGGTATTTTCCAAATTTTCGATTTTTTTGGGTTCTTGTAAAACAAGAACCTTGGGAACTATACAAAGCACTCTATTTTCGAGTTTTTGTTTTTCCATTGTTTTTGGTTTTTCTTTTTTTTCGATTTTTTTGATTTTAAGCTTTTCAAATGTTTTTGAATTTTTAGAAAAGGGATCTTCCGTCATACCTACAAAGGGAAAACACTACGGGTTAGACTCGGAATAGGAGATCTAAATCGTAGGTCTCTTCTAAGGCAGGTTCCGGGGCACCCTTGACCTAGGTGGTCACAGGGGGTGGCTCCGGCGGTATTCAGGGAGTATAGCCGATCCCATATCGGCTTGGATTGGCCCTAGGAAGGATGGGCTCTAGGAGACCCTAGTTCTGCGCCCCTAGACTCTTGTAGGGCGTGTAGCCCATGTTCAACAACATGTTCCACGACTTTTTGTTTTTCGAAAAAGTTGGATACAAGTCGTAGTCCTGGAACATGCTATCGTCCATATTGTGCTCATATGGCCTCTTGTCCAGGGGCTTTGGAAATAGGGAACGCTTGGGTTTTCCTAGAAGGATTAGAGTCGGGAGGGGGCCTACTTTGGGCAGCCCCTTCACACATACAACCTTCCTAGGGTTGTTCAACACGAGCCGAGGTGGCTCAACCATAATTTGCCCCAGGTTAGCCTCATGGGCCTGGGAGCTTGATAAACAAGGGGAGTTTATGATCCCCTGAAGCTGTGGGTGACTCTCACCTAGGATCACTACGACCTTGTCCCTAAAAGGGATCTTGACACACCTGTGGAAGGTGGATGGCACAACGCACAAATTGTGTATCCAGGGCCTTCCCACGTGTGTTCGATCCCTCCCGTTTCCATTGGGAGTTCGATGGATCCTAAAGGTCTAGACGCATTCCCATCGTATCCAGTGATAACGATGGGGCTTGGGTTCATTGAAGTCAAGGTAACTCCGATTTTGTACGCCACATGAAGTGGAAGGATGTTGAGCCCTCCTCCACCATCGACTAGGCACCTATCCAGAGAGTGGTTGTTTAGAACCACCTCGATATGCAGAGCCTGGTTATGGGTTTCGTAGGGTCTATCTACATCATCTTCCGAGAAAGTGATGGGCGATTTTGCTCCTAATAAAGCCACTTGGGCAGACAAGGATTCTGGACTTATGTTCGAATCAACCTTGGCCCTTTCTAGAATTTTCTCTAATACAAGTCTATGCCTAGGCGAAGTTTTTATAAGCTCTAAGATAGACATATGAATAGGAATCTTTGAAAGGTGGTTTTCGAAGTCATATGGATTTAGGATGACTTTGTCCTTATCTGCTTTTGGCAGAACACTAGGGATACATGCTTTTGAGGGGCCAGGCACACTGACCACCTTTTGAGCACCTTGAAGGTGTGGGGGTTGATAGATCCTCCCGGATCTAGTGACTTCCCCCACGACCAGCCTAGGGTTCGCGCTAAATTTGGCTCTAAGGATGAGCTGAGGAGAACCTTGGATTTTTAAAACTGGTTTTATCGGGGTTTCCACTTTTGGTGGTCCTCGAATGACGACTTGGGCGGGCTTCTTGTATAGTACAAGAATGGGCGCACAAGTAGGTCGACCAGGTTCTGGTTTTTGCGTTAGTTCCTTGGAAATGGTGAGGGTACATACCTCCTTTCCTTTCCCACTGCCACTAGCGTGTTTGGGAAAGGGTTCCTTGAAGATAGCTTGAGGTGGCTCAGGTTCCGCAGTGACCTGGAGCCGGCCTTCTGCTATCAAGTTCTCAATTTTATTTAAGAGGGAGAAGCAGCGTTTGGTATCATGGCCTTTTAGCCGATGATACTTATAAAATTGGTTTAAATACCCCCCCTTGGAAGTGACTCCTTCGGGGATTTCAGGGAGTTCTATCATGCCTTGGGCAAGTAGGAGGTCTAGGACCTCCGACACAGGTTGCCCCAGCGGTGTATACTCCCGTTTTTCAACCGGTTTTTGAAAGGTTCGCTCCCTTTTATTTTCTAATTTTTCAAAATTTTTGGAAGTGCTTGCCATGCCTGGATCCACCCGGACATTGGCGATTTTATGGGGCTTTGCCCCTTTGTCCATCGTGGGCAGCCCGTATGAGATGGGCTTTTCCAAGCGGGTTTTAGGAACGGCACTTCCTTTCCACAAGTGATCGTATGTCCCTTTTCGCAAGTTGGTTTCGAAAAGGGATGCCTTTTTGATCAACTTATGGAAAGTTGAGATCTCATGGAGCGAGAGAAGGGTTTTTAACTCGCTTTTAAAGTTATCCAGGATGAGCATTACTGCGCATCCTTCGGATATGGGCTCTCGCACTTGGCCCAAAAGCGACCTCCATCTTATAATGAAGGCATGTACGTCTTCGTTCATACCTTGCTTTGTATCCCTTAAGGTATTCAGAGTCGGCATGACTTCTACGTTGTGTGCAAATCTTTGCATGAAGCAGTTCGCTAACTCTTCAAAAGTAGCGAACTGGCTTAAGTCGTAGGAAGCCAACCATTTGACAACTGTGCCTTTAAGGGATAAAGGGAACCAATACACCCATTTCATCGAGTCCTTTTTCTTCTTATGGGCTCGACGCGAGAAAAGCTGCAAGTGAGACCTAGGGTCTCCCATGCCATCGTACCGATGGAAGTTCGGTATTTCATCGTCATTGTCTGTTTTGTAATCCATAGGAAGGAAATCAGACAGGGCATAGCTTTTTTTCTCTTTATTCTGCCCTTTCAGCAACTGCTGTAGGGCTTTACGGTCCTTTTGTGTGAAGGACTCGTGGTATTGGTTGCCTTCCATTACGGAGGCCTCTTTGTGCTTGCGAGGTTTTTCAGATTTCTTCTTAGGCCTTTGTTCACCGTTTGATGAACATGAATCGCCTACTTCAGCCTCTTGGCTGAGAGCATCGATTTTGGCATCAAACTCCCTTCTCAAGTCCTCTATCTAATCTAGTTTTATTTTGCTTTTGAAAATCCTCTTAGAGTGAGAACTTGATGCGCATGAGCCTTGGCTCAACACTTCACTTGGATTGGATTTTGACATGCTTTTCAAGCTTTTTCAAAATGTCCTAAGTACAAGCAAAGAAAACAAGTTAAAATGACACCTTTTTGCAAAATTTTCGCAAGACTTCTACCTTAAAACTCGATTTTTTAAAGGCTCACGTTCCACCGGGCGTGCCAATCTCTGTAGACGCGCGAAAAAAATCCCCGCCTCTCACCTTTTCAGGGCTTGGAGCGGATCCTCTCATGCGTCTAAGGCCTATTTGTGTAAACAGGGCGTGCCAGCTAGCTTACCTAAGCTAGCGAAGATATATTTTAAACTGACTTCTAACGTGGCGACTGTGAGCAAGTGAGCTCTTGTCGTCGCAGACCTTCTTGCACCGATGCGCAAGGGTCAGTCTGTACGCTTTGCAAAAATCGAGTTTTTTTGGATAGAAAGCCTACGAAGCGATTCGAGGTGTCTAGTTCGGGTCTTTTAGATGCGATTGCAAATTTTAGATCACGTGGATTTGCACGTGCCTAAGTCTTTCCTTTTATCCCTTTATGGGCCACCTAGTTTGTGTGTTATGAACAACACTCCACTACATGGGCGAATTCGAGCGGGGCTTTTGATGCAATATGCGTCCTACCTCGTGGTATGGCATAGATGCAATGCAAACTCACTTTACTCCAAAGGGAAAACCCGAATGTAAAGACAATACTGAAGGGAAATAACCGAAGGGAAATAACTGAAGGGAAATGACTTGTAAAGTAAATGCCGAAGGGAGATATGTATATAGAGTAGGTATATGGGCCCTTACTCGGATCTTGCAAATAAGAGCGAAGGCTCAATGTGGGTGCGTGCTTGAATTGAAAGACTTACACACACGACATGAAATTAAACCCAAATATAAATTGCAGTATGGCCTTGACTAAGGTCTTGGGAGTAAGAGCGAAAGCTCAATGTGTGTGAGAGTGCTTGAATTGAAGTACTACGCACACAACATGAAATTAAACTCAAATATAACTGCAATAGGCCTTGACTAAGGTCTTGGGAGTAAGAGCGAAAGCTCAATGTGTGTGAGAGTGCTTGAATTGAAAGACTTACACACACGACATGAAATGAAACCCAAATAGTATAGGTCGGCCCTTACTTGGGTCTTTCAAATAAGAGCGAAAGCTCAATGTGTGTGAGAGTGCTTGAATTGAAAGACTTACACACACGACATGAAATGAAACCCAAATAGTATAGGTCGGCCCTTACTTGGGTCTTTCAAATAAGAGCGAAAGCTCAATGTGTGTGAGAGTGCTTGAATTGAAAGACTTACACACACGACATGAAATGAAACCCAAATAGTATAGGTCGGCCCTTACTTGGGTCTTTCAAATAAGAGCGAAAGCTCAATGTGTGTGAGAGTGCTTGAATTGAAAGACTTACACACACGACATGAAATGAAACCCAAATAGTATAGGTCGGCCCTTACTTGGGTCTTTCAAATAAGAGCGAAGGCTCAATGTGTGTGAGTGCTTGAATTGAAAGACAATGCACCCAACTTAAGTAAAACCCTACAAAATCAAAGTATACATATATATATTTATGTATTAGGGGCTGATTAGGCCCGTGTGTGTTCAAAATCGTGCACAACTAAGAGAGTGCAAGTGTGTGGGTGTGCCATGCCACGTTATTACAAGCAGGGGGAGACTATGCTCCGTTATTACAACCCCGTATCGAATTGAATCTCAAGCAAGTATACAACTAAAGACCGAGTTAGGCACTTACTAATAGCTGGTCCGAAGATGCCTTGCTTGAGTGTGGGCTTGGCCTTCACCTTGGGCTGCAAAAGGGAGCTCCGCGAGGTTGAACGACAAGGGGTGCTGGCCGGGTGCCTTGAAGGTGGCCGACTGCTAGCAAGGGTGTCGCCTTGACGTGTGGGATTAAAGGGGCTAGGTAAGGTCACTAGGGGGAGTGTAGTGTTGGGGGAGTATGGCACTAAGGGAAGTTCAAGGGAAGATCGAATGGGACACTTAAGGTTGGCGGGTTGTTAGGGTGGCCGAGTGGAGCTAGAAGGTCTAGGTGGTGGCGGGTAGTTAGGATGCAATGGGTTCGGCTGAGTGGGGCTGGTGGCAGCAAGTGGAAAGGCCGGTGATAGGGTGATATGGGAGTGGATTAGGTGGTTGAGAATGGAGAGGGAGTGAAGAGGGAGTAAGGTAGAAGGTAGGGCACTTACCGAGTGAAGAGAGGGTGGCGCTCGGCTGGAAGGAAGTGGTGCAGGTGGTGGCGTTCGGCTGGGCTGGGGAAGTGATGCAGGTGGTGGCAGGATGTGGAGCAAGTGGTGGTGGGATGTGGAGCAGGTGGTGGTGGGATGTGGAGCAGGTGGAGCAGGCGGCTGAGCTTGGGGAAGTGGAGGACCTGGCTGGGCTGGGTGGGCTTCTAGATGGGAAAACCCACCCCCAAGAGGGGGGTTTATATAGGGCTTGGTTAGGTCGGTTAGGGCTGGGTTTGGGGTAGTGGTTAGGTGGTTTAGGTAGGGTGGTATGATGATAAGGTGGGCTAGAAAGGGGAGGGCCAGATATTTTAAATACAAGTGGTTTGGGTAGGTTGTGGGCTAGGGGTGGTTTAGGGGTTTAGGGTTTGGTTAGGTGGGTGGGTTCTAGGGTGAGGTTTAGTGAGCTAGGTTAGGTGATTAGGCTAGGATTAGGCTAGGTTTAGGGAAATTAACCTAGGTTTAGGGAAGGATTAGGGAAGTGGGTTAGGTGATTAGGTTGGGATTAGGCCGGGATTAGGGAAGTAGGTTAGGTGATTAGGTTCAGATTAGGGGCGGATTAGGGTGGAAGGCTAGGATTAGGTATTTTGGGTTAGGTTTAGGTGAAGGAGCTCCCTTTTCATGGCCCATAGACTTTAACCACATCATGTTGGTGCAGCCCTATGTTAGGTTTTGGCTAATTACAAGCTTAGACCCACTCAATTAGGCTAACCCACATGATTAACCCCAAACTTGACACACAAGTCAAGCTTAATTACAATCACACTTGATCTTATCCACCCCCACTCTCTCTCATGCCCATAATCCCACGTGAAATTCAAGTGGGCCCCACCTCCATTTATGAGAAGGTGATGTGGGTCATGGATATGGATATTGGATTGGATTTTTGAATCCAAATCCAAATCCAAGTCCATACATGGGTTTGGATCATATGGTCCAGATCCGATCCAAATTGAACTCTGACTCCTTCGAGCTGTGTTCGAAACGAACGGTTTGTGCGGGGCCTGACAGCATCAGTGCTCCGTCTGCGTTGGGTCTTCGCCAACATGATCGTCCGCCTCTATTTTCGCCTTCCGGAGATGACTTCAAACAAGGTTTCAATGATAACTGGGTCTTGGACGTTCGAGATCCTGGGGGTGTGGATTTGATACAAGAGTTGTTGCGCCGGGCTCGACAGGTGCTTCGGTTCCGGGCTCTCCTTAGCTCTCTTGGTCTTGTCTGGATTAGGCCAAGCTGCTTCGGGGTTCCAAAACATGTTTTACAAAGGTTTTAAAAGCCATATTGTATGTTTTTGAAATACAGAGTTTAAAACATATGTACAGGGTTGTCTGGAAGGCTCCTGGGTTTCCAGACTCAAAATGGCCCTTTAGGGCTGCTTTTTATAAAACCAGGTTGTTTTGAGGAATTCGTGGGATTTCGGGGTGTTTACAAACCCCATATGACGAATTGAATTGAATAGAAAGGGATTTGATATATATCAAAATCAACTTACACTTTCCAACCTTTTGAGTTAGGATCGTACAAGGGGCGAATCCGCCTTTTTCTTATGGAGTCCGGGGCACGTGGGAGCGAAGCCGGAGAGCTTGAGAGCTTGGAGAGACTTGGAGTTCCGGGAGCTGCAAGCTACAATGGGTTTGGGGCTACTTGGGGCCGGTTTGGGCAAGGTATGACTCGAGTCACCTTGGCTCGAGTGATTGGGTTTTTGTATGGGATTTGGCCAACACTTGGCCTTGGTTTAGGTATAGTTTAGGCTTGGTATTAGGCCAGCATTTGGCCTTGTTTTAGGTATAGGATAGAGTTGGCTGGTCCTAGGTCAGGTGTTGGCTAAAGTTTTGAGCTTTCGGCCAAGGTGTAAACACCCCGAAATCCCACGAATTTCTCAAATCCATCTGGTTTTGTAAAAGCAGCCCCAAAGGGCCATTTTGAGTCTGGAAACCCAGGAGCCTTCCAAACAACCTTGTATATATGTTTTAAACTTTATATTTCAAAAATACATGATATGGCTTTTGAAAAACTTTTAAAACACGTTTTTGAAACCCCGAAGCAGCTTGGCCTAATCCAGACAGGACCAGGAAAGCTAAGGAGAGCTCGGAACCGGAGCACATGTCAAGCCCGGCACAGCAACTCTTGTATCAAATCCACACCCCCAGGATCTCGAACGTCCAAGACCCTGTTATCATCGAAACATTGTTTGAAGTCATCTCCGGAAGGCGAAAATAGAGACGGACGATCATGTTGGCGAAGTCCCAACACAGACGAAGCACTGATGCTGTCAGGCCCCGCACAAACCGTTCGTTTCGAACACAGCTCGAAGGAGTCAGAGTTCAGTTTGGAATCGGATTTGGACCATATATATCCAGATCCTAATCCAAACCCATGTATGGACTTGGATTTGGATTTGGATTCAAAAATCCAATCCAATATCCATATCCATGGCCCACATCACCTTCTCATAAATGGAGGTGGGGCCCACTTGAATTTCACGTGGGATTATGGGCATGAGAGAGAGTGGGGGTGGATAAGATCAAGTGTGTGTTGTAATTAAGCTTGACTTGTGTGTCAAGTTTGGGGTTAATCATGTGGGTTAGCCTAATTAAGTGGGTTTAAGCTTGTAATTAGCCAAAACTTAACCTAGGGCTGCACCAACATGATGTGGTTAAGGTCCATGGGCCATGCAAAGGGAGCTCCTTCACCTAAACCTAACCAAAAACACCTAATCCTAGCCTTCCACCCTAATCCGGCCCAAATTTGAGCCTAATTACCTAACCCACTTCCCTAATCCTTCCCTAAACCTAGGTTATTTTCCCTAAACCTAGCCTAATCCTAGCCTAATCACCTAACCTACCTCACTAAACCTCACCCTAGAACCAACCCACCTAGCTAAACCCTAAACCTCTAAACCACCCCTAGCACACAACCTACCCATACCACTTGTATTTAAAATATCTGGCCCTACCCTTTCCAGCCCACCTTATCACCACACCACCCTACCAAAACCACCTAACCACTACCCCAAAACCAGCCCTAACCGACCTAGCCCAGCCCTATATAAACCCCCCCCCTTTGGGTCGGGTTTTCCTATCTTCAAGCCCCACCTTCCACCAGCCGGGTCCTCCACTTTCCAGCTCAGCTGACTCCCCTCCTGCTCCACCTGCCCCACAGTCAGCCCCACCACTTGCGCCACTACCTCCCAGCCAAGCACCACCACCACCACCACACCGGCCGAATCCCATCCTAAGCATCCCAACCACCCGGCTCCTTTCATCCATCCACCGCCCCTCTTCAATCACGGTTAGTACCCTATCCTCCACCTTACTCCTTCTCCACTCCCTCTCCACTCTCAGCCACCTAACCCACTACCATATCAACCTAAGGCTAGCCACTAGCCGCCACCAATCCCACTCGGCTAGGCCATAACCACCCTAACTACCCGCCACCACCTAGACACCTTAGCTACATTCGGCCACCCTATCCGACTCCCTAAGACCTGCCCATATCACCCCACTACACCCACTACACCCACCACCACCTGACCCCATTTCCTAGCTAGTTCCCTTCCCTTACACCACTCCTAGCCACCCTAGCAGCCCGCCACCACCGAACTCCCCCAGTCGGCCACTCCAACCGACTGTCGCCTCTTCACTCGGCCAGCAACCCGCCAACCTTAGGTGCCCCATTAGACCTTCCCTTAAGCTTCCCCTTAGTGCCATACTCCCCCAACACTACACTCTCCCTAGTGACCTTACCTAGCCCCTTTAATCCCACACGTCAAGGCGGCACCTTTGCTAGCAGCCGGCCACCTTCAAGGTGCCCTTCCCGCACGCCCAAGGCACCCGGTCAGCACCCCTTTGCCGTTCAACTCCGCGGAGCTCCCTCTTGCAGCCCAAGGCGAAGGCCAAGCCCACGCTCAAGCAAGGCTTCTTCGGACCAGCTATTAGTAAGTGCCTAACTCGGTCCTTAGTTGTATACTTGCTTAAGATTCAATTCGATACGGGGTTGTAATAACGGAGCATAGTCTCCCCCCGCTTGTAATAACGTGGCTTGGCACACCCACACACGTGCACTCTCTTAGTTGTGCACGATTTTGAACACACACGGGCCTAATCAGCCCCTAATATACATATATATACATATATATTTTAATTTTCGTAGGGTTTTGCTTAAGTTGGGTGTGTTGTCTTTCAATTCAAGCACTCACACACATTGAGCCTTCGCTCTTATTTGAAAGACCCAAGTAAGGGCCGACCTATACTATTTGGGTTTTCATTTCATGTCGTGTGTGTAAGTCTTTCAATTCAAGCACTCACACACATTGAGCCTTCGCTCTTATTTGAAAGACCCAAGTAAGGGCCGTGTTATAATATTTGGGTTTAATTTCATGTTGTGTGCATAGTACTTCAATTCAAGCACTCACACACATTGAGCTTTCGCTCTTATTCCCAAGACCTTAATCAAGGCCATACTGCAAGTTATATTTGGGTTTAATTTCATGTCGTGTGTGTAAGTCTTTTAATTCAAGCACGCACCCACATTGAGCCTTCGCTCTTATTTGCAAGACCCGAGTAAGGGCCCATATACATACTCTATATACATATCGCCCTTCGGCATTTACATTACAAGTCATTTCCCTTCGGCATTGTCTTTACATTTCGGGTTTTCCCTTTGGAGTAGCGTGAGTTTTGCATTGCATCTACGCCATACCATGAGGTAGGACGCATATTGCATCAAAGCAAGCCCCGTATTCCCGCTCAAAATCCGTCCATGTAGTGGAGTGTTCATAACACACAAACTAGGTGGCCCATAAAGGGATAAAAAGAAAGACTTAGGCACGTGCAAATCCACATGATCTAAAATATGCAATCGCATCTAAAAGACCCGAATTAAACACCTCGAACCGCTTCGTAGGCTTTCTATCCCAAAAACTCGATTTTTCAAAGCGTACAGACTGACCCTTGCGCATCGGTGCAAGAAGGTCTGCGACGACAAGAGCTCACTTGCTCACAGTCGCCACGATTAGAAGTCAGTTTAAAATATATCTTCGCTAGCTTAGGTAAGCTAGTTGGCACGCCCTGTTTATATAAATAGGCCTTAGACGCATGAGAGGATCCGCTCCAAGCCCCTGAAAAGGCGAAAGGCGGGGATTTTCGCCGCGTCTACAGAGATTGGCACGCCCGGTGGGATGTGAGCCTTTCAAAAATCGAGTTTTTAAGGTAGAAGTTTTGCGAAAATTTTGTTAAAAAGGTGTCATTTTAACTTGTTTTCTTTGCTTGTACTTAGGACATTTTGAAAAAGCTTGAAAAGCATGTCAAAATCCAATCCAAGTGAAGTGTCGAGCCAAGGCTCATGCGCATCAAGTTCTCACTCTAGGAGGATTTTCAAAAACAAAATAAAACTAGATGAGATCGAGGACCTGAGAAGGGAGTTTGAGGCCAAAATCGATGCTCTCAACCAAGAGGCTGAAGTAGGCGATTAGTGTTCATCCAACGGTGAACAAAGGGCCAAGAAAAAATCTGAAAAACCTCGCAAGCACAAAGAGGCCTCCGTAATGGAAGGCAACCAATACCACGAGTCCTAAACACAAAAGGACCGTAAAGCCCTACAGCAGTTGCTGAAAGGGCAGAATAAAGAGAAAAGAAGCTACGCCCTGTCTGATTTCCTTCCAATGGATTACGAAACAGACAGTGACGATGAAATACCGAACTTCCATCGGTATGATGGCATGGGAGACCCTAGGTCTCACTTGCAGCTTTTCTCACGTCGAGCCCATAAGAAGAAAAAGGACTCGATGAAATGGGTGTATTGGTTCCCTTTATCTCTTAAAGGCACAGCTGCCAAATGGCTAGCTTCCTACGACTTAAGCCAGTTCGCTACTTTTGAAGAGTTAGCGAACTGCTTCATGCAAAGATTTGCACACAACGTAAAAGTCAAGCCGACTCTGAATACCTTAAGGGATACAAAGCAAGGCATGAACAAAGACGTACATGCCTTCATTATAAGATGGAGGTCGCTTTTGGGCCAAGTGCGAGAGCCCATATCCGAAGGATGCGCAGTCATGCTCATCTTGGATAACTTTAAAAGCGAGTTAAAAACCCTTCTCTCGCTCCATGAGATCTCAACTTTCCATAAGTTAATAAAAAAGGCCTCCCTTTTCGAAACCAACTTGCGAAAAGGGACATACGATCACTTATGGAAAGGAAGTGCCGTTCCAAAAACCCGCTTGGAAAAGCCCATCACATACGGGCTACCCACGATGGACAAAGGGGCAAAGCCCCATAAAATTGCCAATGTCCGGGTGGATTCAGGCGTGGCAGGCACTTCCAAACATTTTGAAAAACTAGAAAACAAGAGGGAGCAAAACTTTCAAAAACCGGTTGAAAAACGGGAGTACACTCCACTGGGGCAACCTGTGTCGGAGGTCTTAGACCTCCTACTTGCCCAGGGCATGATAGAACTCCCTGAAATCCCCGAAGGAGTCACTTCCAAAGGGGGGTATTTAAATCGATTTTGTAAGTATCATTGACTCAAAGGCCATGATACTAAACGCTGCTTCTCCCTCTTAAATAAAATTGAGAACTTGATAGCAGAAGGCCGGCTCCAGGTCACTGCGTAACCTGAGCCACCTCAAGCTATCTTCAAAGAACCCTTTCCCAAACACGCCAGTGATAGTGGGAAAGGAAAGGAGGTATGTACCCTCACCATTTCTAAGGAACTAGCGCAAAAACCAGAGCCTGGTCGACCCACCTGTGCGCCCACTCTTGTATTATACAAGAAGCCCACCCAAGTCGTCATTCGGGGACCACCAAAAGTGGAATCCCCAGCAAAACCAGTTTTGAAAATCCAAGGTTCTCCTCAGCTCATCCTTAGAGCCAAATTTAGCGCGAACCCTAGGCTGGTCGTGGGGGAAGTCACTAGATCCGGGAGGATCTAGCAACCCCCGCACCTTCAAGGTGCTCAAAAGGTGGTCAGTGTGCCTGGCCCCTCAAAAGCATGTATCCCTAGTGTTCTGCCAAAAGCAGAGAAGGGCAAAGTCATCCTAAATCCATATGACTTCGAAAACCACCTTTCAAAGATTCCTATTCACATGTCTATCTTAGAGCTTATACAAACCTCGCATAGGCATAGACTTGTATTAGAGAAAATTCTAGAAAGGGCCAAGGTTGATTCGAACATAAGTCCGGAATCCTTGTCTGCCCAAGTGGCTTTATTAGGAGCAAAATCGCCCATCACTTTCTCGGAAGATGATGTAGATAGACCATAAATCCCATAGCAGCTCTTCTCGGGCGCACAAAGATCATGAAAAGAAAACCGATCTCAAACTCGACAAAAGAATTGAGGTAAAAGGCCAAAACCCAGAAAGGGGTGAGTCCTCTACTCCCACACTTCCAAAATCCTCGTTGAGTAAATCAAAAGTGGTTTTCAAAACAACCAAAGAATGAGAAATGCTAGCTGATATATGGGCAACTTTCAAAAAAATGGATGTTTTAAGCAAGGAGCTTAAAACCCATAAATCCCATAGCTACTCTTCTCGGGCGCACAAAGATTGTGAAAAGAAAACCAAATTCAAAATCGACGAAGGAATTGAGGAAAAAGGCCAAAACCCAGAAAGGGGCGAGTCCTCCACTCCCACAAATCCAAAATTCGAAAATTCCAAAGAAAATTCGAAAAAAGTTGTTTTTGTTTTAAAAAATCAAAAAAATCTTGAAAACTTTCAAAAAGACAAAAAAATTGAAAAATCAAGCTTTGAAATTTCAAAAAATTCAAGTGTAATTCCTAAGTCTAGGCACACACACATAGTGGGACATGAAACCCACACCCCACAAAGAGACGAGAGTGAAAAACAGGTAGGTTTCGAAAAGGAACGCCTCGTGAAACCCCGGGGGCTCAAAACAGAATTACTCGGGAAAACGGCCTGCTCTCACCATGAAAAGGTAGACAAGCCACAAAGAGGTATGCCTGAAACCCATCCTTCTCAAAACTCTCTTCTTCATATAGGGTCATCAGATGCATTGGATAACCCCTCTGCACACACAAACCCACAAAATGTGCCTAAGTTAGAGAATTTTCAAGGTGCGCCAAATATCCCGCACCAACCAAAAGAATTTCAAAAGCAAAAACAAAAACAAATTCAAAAAATGGTAGACATGGAGACCCCTAATGCATGCATCGACATCTTAGGAGCTCATAACCCTGCCATAGAAAAACCCACTTCTTCGAGCCTAGTCTTGTACCCTGGAACCAAGATTAGAGCTTTGAAACAAAAAAATCCATCCCTAGGGACATCACGAGTTGCACCTAGGGAGCAAGTCAAAAATCTCAAGGGAGCAAGCTTGGCTTCCCTTGAAAAATATGTTTCCCAAACGCAGGACGTGTGGAAACCCAAGTTTTTCACCATCCTGAAAAATCCAAAGTTTTTCAAAGAACCAAGCCTGGTTTTCTTCGAGAAGCATGTTTTCCAAAATAAAGTTGCGTGGAAGCCCAAGTCTTCCATTGCCCCGAAATATCCAAAACTCCTCAAGGGACCAAGCACGGCTTCCCTTGAGAAACAAATCTCCCAAACCAAGGTTGCATGGAAGCCCAAGTCTTCCATCACCCCAGAATCCAAACTCCCAACATCCAAAAGGGTATATATCCCTAACATGGACGATTCTCTGTTCCAAGACCATGATTTATACAAAAACTTTTCGAAAAACAAGAAGTCTTGGAACATGATTCTAAATATGGGATATAAACCCTACCAGGGCCTGGGAACCCAAAACCAAGGTAGGCTCGAACCTGTCCTACCTCAGGCCAATCGACAAAAAGTATGGATTGGGCTACAGCCCCCCCATACCCCCAAAGCAGCCACCTAAGACCATCTGGGTCAAGGGTGCCCTGTAGAACCTCTAAAACCCAAAACCCATGTCTTAGACCTATTGATTAGAGTCTGATTCATGAATGTTTTCTTTGTAGGTTCATGGGAAGATCCCTCCTTTTGAAAAAGCCAAAAAAATCAGATATTTGCCAAAAACCAAAAAAATTGAAAACCCAAAACAAAATCTCAAAAACATTGGGAAAAAGCGAAAATTCCAAAAAGAAATTTGTTTTAAAGCCTTTGAAAATGTACAAAGTCCATTTTCAAAAATTGTAAAAATGCTTTTTCGAAAATTGTATATAACTCCCGAAAACCAAAAAAAATCCAAAAAGCTGATCTTGAACACCCTTTTTTCTAGAGCTTTTTCAAAATGAAAAGCTCGAGAATCACCAAGGCCAGGAGGAATAAAAACCTCCGAACTTCCTGAAATTCGCAAGATCCTTGACTTATGCAAAGATTGGGGATTTTTTTTAGAAATAAGCCTGACCCATAGTGTGTGCATAAGCATCATACATCACATCTTGAAATCATACATGTGCATCGAGTCTAGACATCATCTTAGAACTCGAATTCTGGGTTTTGTAAAACCAAAGGGGCAATGAAAGTCGACCCCCTAAGTATCGAGCATTCGTAGACAGGTCTCCATACGAATCAAATCCAACACCTTCAAGGCAAATTTCAAAAGAAATGAAAATATCAAAAAAGGGTTAGCATTTCACAAAATCCTTTTCAAAAATTCTTTTTGATAAAAACCTTCCATGCGTTGCAATTCATGCATTGTCTGCTTGACTTGATCAAATGAAGATGTTATTCATACTAAAATGTGCCATACATTTCGAAAACTCTATTGGCATGTGACAGGAATCACTAAGCCAAAAGAAAAATCGTGCTTGGCCCGTCTATAGGCCCTAAAAATTCGAGACATCATCTCCCATGGAAAGGGGAATGATTCATTAAAGCACTCATTTGAAAAACCTATCTTAAACAAGTAGGCAAAACCCTTTCAACAGAGTATGAGTTTCAAAACTCAAGACTCAATTAAGGGACAAGCCCTGTATCGTGTGGCTGAAGTGCCTCGGTGAGACACATTCCCCATACTTGATCAAATGCCCCATTAAGGCACGAATTTTCAAAATGAATTCCAAAAACCCTGCTTGAACAAAATCAAGTATAGGGAACATATTTCAAATCAAAAGGGCTGGTATAAAACCATCTTCATATAGAAAGGGAGGATTTCCCAAAATTGCTTTCTCAAAAGGGATCAAAATTTTGAAAATTTAACCCTACATATACTTTGAAAAGAAAGATTTTCAAAACTTCAGGTTTATATGAAAACCTTGATTGTGTTGGATAAGAACATGAATCTCACGATGAAATATGGAGACCATGTCAAAATCAAAGCCCGATGGCCATGATGATCACTTAGGGTTGGTTGTGTTTTCCATCCTGCAAAAAGTAGCATGATCATGTTAGGAAAATCGTGGAAATGCATGGACATGAACATACCATCGTCCATCCAAAAAAGTCTTTTGAAAAGCCATGGCCCTTCACCATGTGGCCATGTGAAATTTCCCTCAAGCTAGGGGCATTTTTAAATATAGCCCCTAGACACCTTCCATGAAGAAACGAATTTCATAGAATGCATCTCCTTCTTGACTTGTGAGATACATTTCATATGTTCACTCCTGCATAAAATCGTGTATTTCCATTTTGAAACACATGGAGTGCATAGCATGCATCATATTCATATCATATCACCCCAAAGAAAGAAGAGGTGGGCAAACCTGAGTAGGAATGTCCCCATGTCTTCAAAAAGGGCAACAAAAATTCGAAAAATCTGTTGATGTTGTGGGTCAAAATGAGCAAAACCCTGAAAATGCCCGAATATTCAAAAGGGTTTATGTTAAATTCCTTTTTCGAAAAGATTTTGAAAAATCGAACTCCTTTGAAACTTCTTGAAAGAAGGATCGAAGTAGATTGTACAACCCTGAATGGAGGAATTTATACTTCTCAAAAGGTAGAGTCTTCCAAAAATAAATTGGCGATATTTCAAAGAACCCTGGCTTACAAGATTAAGCCTTGTTCAAAATATCAAAATATTTTTGAATAGCAGATGCTATTAAGAAATAGGATGATCTCGTTTGAATCGAGTAACCAAAGGGATAAGCCTTCCCCCATTCTACTTTCTCTCCAAAAAGGAAAATTGGCTATGTTCCAAAGAAAGAAAAAAATTGAGAATACAAAAACTCCTCCGAAAGTGGTCTTCCCTTCATAAACAGGGAATACAAAAACTCCTCCGAAAGAGGTCTTCTCGTTTCAAAAGAAAAATGAGATATAAAAACACTCCTCCCAAAGAGGTCTTCCCTTCATAAACAGGGAATACAAAAACTCCTCCAAAGAGTTGCTCTCCTTTAAAGAAAAGAGGGATTAATGAAAAAATACTCCCAAAGGGAGACCCTCTATGAAAAAAAGAAATAAAAAGCCAAAGCTCAAAGACCGATTTTCTGACTCTTTGCCTAAAACCACGGGATGCTTCAGAAGGGACCGTGGTATCTCTTTCCCGTATCCCTACGGCTTATCCCTAAGGAAAAAGGTTCAAATTTGGGAAAATCCTAAAGTACGAATAAAATCAGCTTATTTGGATTTCATTTTGTTTGAGAACTCGACTTTGTTTTGTAGGAAATGGAACTTTGAAATATTTTCCAAGTTTTCTTACCCAAAAAACCTCTACTGAGTAGCAGGTATTGAAACCCGAATGAAGAGAAGTACGAAAAATGGAAGTCGTTTTCGATACAAGTTAAAAAGAGTTCCTTTTCAAAAAGAAGTTTTCGAAAAAAACCCACGAATGTCAAAAAGACAAGGGTAAAACCTGCTCGGAGCAGCCTGCCTCAAAAGGCACTCTTCAGGCTCAAAACCCCAAAAACAAAAACTTTTTTTCATGCATGCATCCAAAAATCGTCCATGCATGATCATACATAGGGAAACCTAGGAAAAGTCCCCTTTTTGCTAAAAATCCCCACCTGTGATAAAAGAAAACAGGGTTTTGCGAAATAAAAATGGTGTATTCTCGAGAACATTTGAGAGAAAAACCAAAATGGGGTGTTATCTTCTTCGCCATTATCCAAATCAATTTGGATAATGCCAAAGAGGGGCATCTGTAAACACCCCGAATTTTCCAAAAAATCAAAAACTCTCAAAAACACAAAAAGCTCATTTGAGCCAAAAACGACAACCTATATTAAAATGAGAAAATAGGTACAAAAGGCAAGAGAAGAGCCCCGACAAGAAGAAAAATCAAGCCTGGAGTCTCAAAAGCCACCCCCTGTTCGAAAACGAAAGAAAAAAGAGCCCGTTTGGAGAAAAGCCCGACAAATGGGTAAAAATATAATTTGGGTCAAAGAAAAAGCATAAAACAGCTCCAAAATGCAGAAAGAAGCCCAGTACCTGAGGAGGTCGACAGAAGTCCGAGACACGTCCCGTCAGAATGAAGAACGGAATCCGTGCGGCAATCTGAGTTCGATATCAATAGGAACCGACCAAAAACCAAAACGGCGGACCGAAACGAATGCCGAAAAAGTCCTGAAAAGCAGAACACCGGTTGGAAGAAAGACTTGGGGAAGACCCAGGCCAGAGTTGGCCGTCCGATGAATCGAAGCCCGCTCGAAACCGACGGTGAAAAGCACTAGAAAGGACCAGAAAACCAAGGAGCAGAAGAAAAGTCTGGATTGGGTTTGGATCCAAAAATATCCAGATCCAGATCCAAATTGTGTTTGGATTGGATCTGGATCTTAAAAATCTAAGATCCAAGATCCGAGATCCAAACCCAAATAAATATTTGGACTGGATCTGGATCTCAAAATATCCGAGATCCGCGATCCAGATCCACATAGAGTTTGGATTGGATCCGGATAGCCAGACCCAAATCCAAGACCCAAGATCCAAGACCCACTTAAAACCTCTATAAATAGAGGTGCTGGGCATGAACAATTTTTCACGAGAGAGCTCTCCAGGGAAGCTCCTCACGTGAGATAAAGGGGGGGATGAGAGAGAAAGAGCCTGATAGGCCCAAAACCTTTTTTGTTTGAGATGGGATTGGCCCGTGGAGGCAAGGGCTGCACCAAACGATCGTCTTCTTCAAGCTGGCTAGGAGTGGAGATCGTGGTGGAGTTTGGTGGCTTGAGTGGTGGCTGGAGCGGTGCTGCAAATAGGTAAGCCCCCAAACCTAACCTAGACTCCCTCTTCCCTAACCTCTCTAGACCACCCAAACGTCCCCTAAAAAAGCCACTAAACCAACCAAGTGCTGGCCAGTTTTTACCAAGCTTCCCACCCAAAACCACCGCCTAGCTAAACCCTACCTAGAACCAAAGCAAAACCTAGCCTAGCTCAGCCATTTGCTGGCCGAGCCACCCACCTTTTCCGAGCAAAACCTTGGCTCGGCCAAGAGCTGGCCGAGCCCACCTAACTCCCTCTCGTGTCCCACCCAAAGACATCATGGCCTGCCCTAAAGGCAGGCCAGCCAAGCCCAAGACAACGGCCTGCTAGAGCAGGCCGTGTCCCACCCAAAAACGTCAAGGCCTGCCCTAAAGGCAGGCCATACCTATCCAAGAAAACCACGGCCTGCAAGTGCAGGTCGTGTCCTCTTCAAAAAAAAAAACACCAAAGGAGGCCTGCCCTACTGGCAGGCCATTTACCTACCACAAACCCACGGCCTGCTAGTGCAGGCCGTGTCCTTCATTAACCTAACAGGCCTGCCATTGTGGCAGGCCATCTACCTACCTAAGTCAGCCAAACAGGCCGCCCATTTTGCTGGCCGCCTGCCACCAAGAACCAGTCCTAAACCTAAACCGTGGCTAGCCTAGGACAGCCAACACCTAACCTAGGACTCACCCCCAACTCGACCCTAAACCAAGTTCACTCGAGCCACCTTGGCTCGAGTCACACAAGCAAAAACTAAGGCCAAGGCTGGCCGGATCCTAAAGCAAAACCCCTCTCACTCGAGCCACCTTGGCTCGAGTTTCACAAGACCAAAACCTAAGGCCAAATGCTGGCCAAATCCTAAGCCTAAACTATATCTAAACCAAGGCCAAATGCTGGCCTAATCCTAAGTCTAAACCATACCTAAACCAAGGCCAAATGCTGGCCTAATCCTAAGTCAAAAACTATACCTAAACCAAGGCTAAGTGCTGGCCATACCCCACACTCAAACCATAATCACTCGAGCCAAGGTGGCTCGAGTCTTACCTTGCCCAAACTAGCCCCAAGTAGACCCAAACCCATTATAGCTTGCAGCTCTCGGAACTCCAAGTCTCTCCAAGCTCTCAAGCTCTCCGGCTTCGCTCCCACATGCCCCGGACTCCATAAGAAGAAGGCGGATTCGCTCCTTGTACAATCCTAACTCAAAAGGCTGGAAAGTGTAAGTTGATTTCGATATATATCAAATCCCTTTCTATTCAATTCAATTTGTCATATGGGGTTGTAATAACGGAGCATCGTCTCCCCCCTGGATGTAATATATGTGCAAAACACACACACGTACACTCGAGCCTTTCCGCTCTTATCTGCACACTTTTGCACACAAACGGGCCTCAACAACCCATAGGATATAGCCCTATTTATATACATTCAGCTGGGTTTTAAGGTTCAAGTCGTGTGAGTTGTCTTTCATTTTATACACTCAAAGCACTCACTCACATTGAGCCTTTCCACTCTTACGTATATATACGTATTTCCCTTCCAGCTGGGTTTTAAATTCAAGTTGCGTGAGTTGCCTTTCAATTTATACACTCAAAGCACTCACGCCACAATTGAGCCTTCTCGCTCTTACATATATCTATATCTCCCTTCTGCTGCGTTTTATGGTTCAGTTGCGTGGGTTGCATTTCAATTTATCTACAACACCCACGCACACATTGAGCCTTTCCGCTCTTAAGATATAGATATATTTAAATTTCTGCAATTTACATTCAAGTCGTGTGAGTTGCATTCAATTTGGGTTTTCCCTTCTGCTAAGTCTTTCAATTTCGGGTTTTAAGGTTCAGTTGTGTGAGTTGCATTGCATACTCGCCATACTCGAGCTAGAGTGCATACCTGCATCAAATAAAACCCGAACAAATCGTGCAAACACACCTAAGTGGTTGAAACTGAAAGACTTAGGGTCGCCCAAAGCCCAGTAAAAGCAAAAAACTCGCCAAGTGCATGATTTCCAAAGTTTTCAAACACCTGATCATTCAAAAATTGAATTTGAGTTTAACTTGTTCAAACAAAGTCTCTAAGCGTACAGACTAACCCTTGCGCGTCGGTGCAAGAAGGTCTGCGATGTAAAGATCCCGCTTGCCTACAATTGCCTTTCAAAAGTCAGATATTTCAAAAACTACTTCGCTAGTTTGAGTACTAGCTGGCACGCCCAAAAAGCGAACGTAGATTGCGAAAAGATTCGCTCCAGGCCTAAGAACCCAGAGTCGAGGATTTTTCGTGTCTACAGTTCTGAATAACCACTCTCTGGACAGGTGCCTAGTCGATGGTGGAGGAGGGCTCAACATCCTTCCACTTCATGTGGCGTATAAAATCAGAGTCACCTTGACTTCAGTGAACCCAAGCCCCATCGTTATCACTGGATACGATGGGAATGCGTCTATGCCGTTAGGATCCATCGAACTCCCAATGGAAACGGGAGGGATCGCACACACGGCAGTGTTCCATGTCTTAGACATCCACCCCCATTATAACCTGTTGTTGGGAAGGCCCTGGATACACGGTTTGTGCGCTGTGCCATCCACCTTCCACCGGTGTGTCTGTAAACACCCAGAAATCCCACGAATTTCTCAAATTCATCTGGTTTTGTACAAGCAGCCCCAAAGGGCCATTTTGAGTCTGGAAACCCAGGAGCCTTCCAAACAACCCTGTATATATGTTTTAAACTTCATATTTCAAAAATATATAATATGGCTTTTGAAAACCTTTTAAAACACGTTTTAAAACCCCGAAGCGGCTTGGCCCGATCAAGATAGGACCAGGAGAGCTAAGAAGAGCCCGAAACCGGAGCACATGTAAAGCCCGGCACAACAACTCTCGTATGAAATCCATACCCCAAGATCTCGAACGTCCAAGACCCTGTTATTATCAAAATGTCATTTGAAGTCATCTCCGGAAGGCAGAAACGGAGGCAAACGACCATGTTGGCGAAGACCCAACGCAGACGGAGTACTGATGTTGTCAGACCCCGCACAAATCGTCCATTTCGAACCCAGCTCGAAGGAGTCAGAGTTCAGTTTGGATTGGATCTGGACCATATATATCCGGATCCCAATCCAAACCCATGTGTGGAATTGGATTTGGATTTGGATCCAGAGATCCAATCCAATATCCATATCCATGGCCCACATCACCTTCTCATAAATGGAGGTGGGGCCCACTTGAAATTCACGTGGGATTATGGGCATGAGAGAGAGTGGGGGTGGATAAGATCAAGTGTGTTGTAATTAAGCTTGACTTGTGTGTCAAGTTTGGAGTTAATCATGTGGGTTAGCCTAATTGAGTGGGTTTAAGCTTGTAATTAGCCAAAACCTAACCTAGGGCTGCACCAACATGAAGTGGTTAAGGTCTATGGGCCATGCAAAGGGAGCTCCTTCACCTAAACCAAACCCAAAACACCTAATCCTAGCCTTCCACCCTAATCCACCCCTAATATGAGCCTAATCACCTAACCCACTTCCCTAATCCCGGCCTAATCCCAACCTAATCACCTAACCCACTTCCCTAATCCTTCCCTAAACCTAGGTTAATTTCCCTAAACCTAGCCTAAACCTAGCCTAATCACCTAACCTAGCTCACTAAACCTCACCCTAAAACCCAACCACCTAACCAAGCCCTAAACCCCTAAACCACCCCTAGCCCACAATCTACCCAAACCACTAGTATTTAAAATATCTGGCCCTACCCTTTCCAGCCCACCTTATCTTCATACCACCCTACCTAAACCACCTAACCACTACCCCAAACCCAGCCCTAACCGACCTACCCATCCCTATATAAACCCCCCCCCTAGGGGTGGGTTTTCCTATCTAGTCACCTTCCCCAAGCCCAGCTGGGACCCCACTTCCCAGCCCAGCCGAACCCAGCCACCTGCTCCACCTGCTCCATCTGCAACACCACCTACACCGCCACCTACACCACCACTTGTCACCACCCCTGCCCTCGGCCGAACCATTTGCTCCACCACACGCGGCTGCTTTCTTCCATCTACCGCCTCTCTTCAAGCACGGTTAGTACCCCCTCCTTCGTCTCACCTTCTTCACTCCCTCTCCACTCTCAGCCACCTAAACCCTACCATAACACCCTACCACCAGCCATTCCCCTTTGCTGCCACCATTCTCATTCAGCCGAACCTATCACACCCTAAACTACCTGCCACTACCTAACTACCCTAGCTACATCCGGCCACCCTGTTAGACTCCCATTCGACCTTCCCTTAAGCTCCCCTTAGGTCCATACTCCCTAACACTCTATACTCTCTTAGTGACCCTACATACTCACTTGACCCAACCCCTTTAATCCCCCACACCAAGGCGACACCCTTGCTTGCAGCCGGCCACCATCAAGGCGCCTATCCCGCGCCCCATTTGCAGCCGGCCAGCACCCTTTGTCGTTCACCCTCGCGGAGCTCCCGTTTGCAGCCCAAGGCGAAGGCCGAGCCCACGCTCAAGCAAGGCCTCTACGGACCAACTACTAGTAAGTGCCTAACTCGGTCTTTAGTGGTATACTTGCTTGAGATTCAATTTGATACGGGGTTGTAATAACGGAGCATAGTCTCCCCCCGCTTGTAATAACGTGGCTTGGCACACCCACACACGTGCACTCTCTTAGTTGTGCACGATTTTGAACACACACGGGCCTAATCAGCCCCTAATACATAAGTATATACATATACTTTCATTTTTGTAGGGTTTTGCTTAAGTTGGGTGTGTTGTCTTTTAATTCAAACACTCACATACATTGAGCCTTCGCTCTTATTTAAAAGACCCAAGTAAGGGCCGACCTATACTATTTGGGTTTCATTTCATGTCGTGTGTGTAAGTCTTTCAATTCAAGCACTCTCACACACAATGAGCTTTCGCTCTTACTCCCAAGACCTTAGTAAAGGCCTTATTGCAGTTATATTTGGGTTTCATTTATGTCGTGTGTGTAGTACTTCAATTCAAGCACTCACACACATTGAGCCTTCGCTCTTACTCCCAAGACCTTAGTCAAGGCCATACTGCAATTTATATTTGGGTTTAATTTCATGTCGTGTGTGTAAGTCTTTCAATTCAAGCATGCACCCACATTGAGCCTTCGCTCTTATTTGCAAGACCCGAGTAAGGGCTCATATACATACTCTATATACATATCTCCCTTCGGCACTTACTTTAAAAGTCATTTCCCTTCGGTTATTTCCCTTCAGTTATTTCCCTTCAGTATTGTCTTTACATTCGGGTTTTCCCTTTGGAGTAGCATGAGTTTGCATTGCATCTACGCCATACCACGAGGTAGGATGCATATTGCATCAAAGCAAGCCCCACTCGAATTCGCCCATGTAGTGGAGTGTTCATAACACACAAACTAGGTGGCCGGAAAAGGGATAAAAGAAAAGACTTAGGCACGTGCAAATCCATGTGATCTAAAACATGCAATCGCATTTAAAAGACCCGAAATAGACACCTCGAACCGCTTCGTAGGCTTTCTATCCCAAAACTCGATTTTTGCAAAGCGTACAGACTGACCCTTGCGCATTGGTGCAAGAAGGTCTGCGACAACAAGAGCTTACTTGCTCACAGTCGCTACGTTTAGAAGTCAGTGTTAAAAATATCTTCGCTAGCTTAGGTAAGCTAGCTGGCACGCCCTGTTTGCATACATAGGCCTTAGACACACGAGAGGATCCGCTCCGAGCCCTTAAAAGGCGAGAGGCGGGGATTTTCACGCGTCTACAGAGATTGGCACGCCCGGTGGGACGTGAGCCTTTTAAAAATCGACTTTTAAGGTAGAAATTTTGCGAAAATTTTGTTAAAAAGGTGTCATTTTAACTTGTTTTCTTTGCTTTTACTTAGGACATTTTGAAAAAGCTTGAAAAGCATGTCAAAATCCAATCCAAGTGAAGTGTCGAGCCAAGGCTCATGCGCATCAAGTTCTCACTCTAGGAGGATTTTCAAAAACAAAATAAAACTAGATGAAATCGTGGACTTGAGAAGGGAGTTTGAGGCCAAAATCGATGCTCTCAGCGAAGAGGCTGAAGTAGGCGATTCATGTTCATCAAACGGTGAACAAAGGCCTAAAAGGAAATTTGAAAAACCTCGCAAGCACAAAGAGGCCTCCGTAATGGAAGGCAACCAATACCACGAGTCCTTCACGTAAAAGGACCGTAAAGCCCTACAGCAGTTGTTGAAAGGGCAGAATAAAGAGAAAAGAAACTACGCCCTGTCTGATTTCCTTCCTATGGATTACGAAACAGATAGTGACGATGAAATACCGAACTTCCATCGGTATGATGGCATGGGAGACCCTAGGTCTCACTTGCAGCTTTTCTCACGTCGAGCCCATAAGAAGAAAAAGGACTCGATGAAATGGGTGTATTGGTTCCCTTTATCCCTTAAAGGCACAACTGCCAAATGGCTGGCTTCCTGCGATTTAAGCCAGTTCGCTACTTTTGAAGTGTTAGCGAACTGCTTCATGCAAAGATTTGCACACAACGTAGAAGTCACGCCGACTCTGAATACCTTAAGGGATACAAAGCAAGGCATGAACGAAGACGTACATGCCTTCATTATAAGATGGAGGTCGCTTTTGGGCCAAGTGCGAGAGCCCATATCCGAAGGATGCGCAGTAATGCTCATCCTGGATAACTTTAAAAGCGAGTTAAAAACCCTTCTCTCGCTCCATGAGATTTTAACTTTCCATAAGTTGATCAAAAAGGCCTCCCTTTTCGAAACCAACTTGCGAAAAGGGACATACGATCACTTATGGAAAGGAAGTGCCGTTCCAAAAACCTGTTTGGAAAAGCCCATCGCATATGGGCTGCCCACGACGGACAAAGGGGCAAAGCCCCACAAAATCGCCAATGTCCGGGTGGATCCAGGCATGGCGGGCACTTCCAAAAATTTTAAAAAATTAGAAAATAAGAGGGTGCGAAATTTTCAAAAACCGGTTGAAAAACGGGAGTATACTCCGCTGGGGCAACCTGTGTCGGAGGTCTTAGACCTCCTACTTGCCTAGGGCATGATAGAATTCCCTGAAATCCCTGAAGGAGTCACTTCCAAAGGGGGATATTTAAACCGATTTTGTAAGTATCATCGGCTCAAAGGCCATGATACTAAACGCTGCTTCTCTCTCTTAAATAAAATTGAGAACTTGATAGCAGAAGGCCGGCTCCAGGTCACTGCGGAACCTGAGCCACCTCAAGCTATCTACAAGGAACCCTTTCCCAAACACGCCAGTGGCAGTGGGAAAGGAAAGGAGGTATGTACCCTCACCATTTCCAAGGAACTAGCGCGAAAGCCAAAACCTGGTCGACCTACTTGTGCGCCCATTCTTGTACTATACAAGAAGCCCGCCCAAGTCGTCATTCGGGTACCACCAAAAGTGGAATCCCCGGTAAAACCAGTTTTGAGAATCCAAGGTTCTCCTCAGCTCATCCTTAGAGCCAAGTTTAGCACGAACCCTAGGCTGGTCATGGGGGAAGTCACAAGATCCGGGAGGATCTATCAACCCCCGCACCTTCAAGGTGCTCAAAAGGTGGTCAGTGTACCTGGCCCCTCAAAAGCATGTATCCCTAGTGTTCTGCCAAAAGCAAATAAGGACAAAATCATCCTAAATCCTTATGACTTCGAAAACCACCTTTCAATGATTCCTATTCACATGTCTATCCTAGAGCTTATAAAAACCTCGCCTAGCATAGACTTGTATTAGAGAAAATTCTAGAAAGGGCCAAGGTTGATTCGAACATAAGTCCGGAATCCTTGTCTGCCCAAGTGGCTTTATTAGGAGCAAAATCGCCCATCACCTTTTCGGAAGATGATATAGATAGACCCTACGAAACCCATAACCAGGCCCTGCATATCGAGGTGGTTCTAAACAACCACTCTCTGGACAGGTGCCTAGTCGATGGTGGAGGAGGGCTCAACATCCTTCCACTTCATGTGGCGTATAAAATCAGAGTCACCTTGACTTCAGTGAACCCAAGCCCCATCGTTATCACTGGATACGATGGGAATGCGTCTAGACCTTTAGGATCCATCGAACTCCAAATGGAAACGGGAGGAATCGAACACACAGGGGTGTTCCATGTCTTGGACATCCACCCCCATTATAACCTGTTGCTGGGAAGGCCCTGGATACACAGTTTGTGCGCTGTGCCATCCACCTTCCACAGGTGTATCAAGATCCGTTTTGGGGACCAGGTCGTAGTGATCCTAGGTGAGAGTCACCCACAACTTCAGGGGATCATAAACTCCCCTTGTTTATCAAGCTCCCAGGCCCATGAGGCTAACTTGGGGCAAATTATAGTTGAGCCACCTCGGCTCGTGTCGAACAACCCTAGGAAGGTTGTATGTGTGAACGGCCCCTCCAAAGCTGGCCCCCTCCCGACTCTAATCCTTCTAGGAAAACCCAAGCGTTCCCTATTTCCAAAGCCCCTGGACAAGAGGCCATACGAGCCTAATATGGACGATAGCATGTTCCAGGACCACGACTTGTATCAAACCTTTTCAAAAAACAAAAAGTCGTGGAACATGTTGTTGAACATGGGCTACACGCCCTACAAGAGTCTAGGGGCACAGAACCAGGGTCTCCTAGAGCCCATCCTTCCTAGGGCCAATCCAAGCCGATATGGGATCGGCTATACTCCCCGAATATCGCCGGAGCCACCCCCTGTGACCACCTGGGTCAAGGGTGCCCCGGAGCCTGCTGTAGAAGAGACCTACGATTTAGATCTCCTATTCCGAGTCTAACCCGTAGTGTTTTCCCTTTGTAGGTATGACGGAAGATCCCTTTTCTAAAAATACCAAAAACATTTGAAAACTTAAAATCAAAAAAATCGAAAAACAAGAAAAACCAAAAACAATGGAAAAACAAAAACTCGAAAAAAGAGTACGGTGTATAGTTCCCAAGGTTCTTGTTTTACAAAAACCCAAAAAAATCGAAAATTTGGAAAATACCAAAAAGATTTTGTACATAGCTGCTCCTGGTAGGACTTTGGCAAAAGAAAAGGATTTCGAAAGAAAAGTCGTCTGCATAGCCAGACCAAAAATTTCGAAATCACTTGAAAATCCAAGTACAAAACCAGGTCATTTTGAAAACCACGCATCAAGTTCCCTCGGGTCTATAGCCCACGAGAATGATCAAAGCCTAGAAGTGGATCCCCTTGAGGAAGATCCCACTTCTGAGCTCCCAGAATTTCATAGAATTCTCGATTTTGAAAAACCTTCCCAATCAGTAGGAGGAGATTTCATAGAGGTGAACGTAGGGGATGATTCCAATCCCAAAACCATCAAAATAGGCGCATGCTTGCATGAAACTGAAAAGTTAGTGTAAACACCCCGAAATCCCATGAATTTCTTAAACAAATCTGGTTTTGTAAAAGCAGCCCCAAAGGGCCATTTTTGAGTCTGGAAACCCAGGAGCCTTCCAGACAACCCTGTATATATGTTTTAAACTATATCTTTCAAAAACATACGATATGGCTTTTGAAAACCCTTTTGAAACATGTTTTGAAACCCCAAAGTGGCTTGGCCTGATCAAGACAGGACCAGGAGAGCTAAGAAGAGCCCGGAACCGGAGCACACGTCAAGCCCGGTGCAGCAACTCTTGTATCTGATTCACACCCCCAGGATCCCGAACGTCCAAGACCCTGTTCTTGTCAAAATAGCATTTGAAGTCATCTCCGGAAGGCAGAAACGGAGGCGGACGACTATGTTGGCGAAGACCCAACGCAGACGGAGTACTGATGCTGTCAGGCCCCACACGAATCGTCCGTTTCGAACCCAGCTCGAAGGAGTCAGAGTTCAGTTTGGATTGGATCTGGACCATATATATCCAGATTCCAATCCAAACCCATATGTGGACTTGGATTTGGCTTTGGATCCAGAGATCCAATCCAATATCCATATCCATGGCCCACATCACCTTCTCATAAATGGAGGTGGGGCCCACTTGAAATTCACGTGGGATATTGGGCATGAGAGAGAGTGGGGATGAAAAATATCAAGAGTGTTGTATTAAGCTTGACTTGTGTGTCAAGTTTGGGTTTAATCATGTGGGTTAGCCTAATTGAGTGGGTTTAAGCTTGTAATTAGCTAAAACCTAACCTAGGGCTGCACCAACATGGGATGATCAAGGTCTATGGGCCATGCTAAGGGAGCTCCTTCACCTAAACCTAACCTAAAACGCCTAATCCTAGCCTAAACCCCTAATCCACCCCTAATCTGAACCTAATCACCTAACCCACTTCCCTAATCCCGTCCTAATCCTAACCTAATCACCTAACCCACTTCCCTAATCCTTCCCTAAACCTAGATTAATTTCCCTAATCCTAGCCTAAACCTAGCCTAATCACCTAACCTAGCTCACTAAACCTCACCCTAAAACCCAACCACCTAACCTAGCCCTAAACCCCTAAACCACCCTTAGCCCACGATTTAACCAAACCCCTAGTTTTAAAATATCTGGCCCAACCCCTTCCAGCCCACCTTATCTACATACCACCCTACCTAAACCACCTAACCACTACCCTCAGCCCAGCCCTAACCGACCTACCCATCCCCTATTTAAACCCCCCTCCTTGTGGGCGGGTTTTCCAAGTGGGAACCACCCTTCCACCCAACCGGGCCTTCTCATTCTCCCATCTCTCACCCAGCCGGGACCACTCCCCACCAGCCACCACCTGCTCCACCAGCCACCACCTGCACCGCCACCTTCCCTCTTCCCTCCATCACCACCATCCCTCAGCCGGACGCCACCACCTCCACCCAACCGAACCAGCCGACAGCCACCTGCCCGCCACCTTCCCACTTCATCCGCCACCTCTCCCCATTCGGTAAGTACCCCAAACTCCCTCAAAGCCCCTCTCTACCACCTCTCCACTCTTAGCCACCCATCCTACCTTCATCTCAGCCCTTTTGCCGCCACCACCTTCACCCAACCGAACCAGCCGACAGCCACCTGCCCGCCACCTTCCCACTTCATCCGCCACCTCTCCCCATTCGGTAAGTACCCCAAACTCCCTCAAAGCCCCTCTCTACCACCTCTCCACTCTTAGCCACCCATCCTACCTTCAACTCAGCCCTTTGCCGCCACCACCTAAACCTAGCCGAACCTAGTATAACCCAAGTTGCTGGCCACTACCTAGCCATCATCTCCCATTCGGCCAACTCCCCTAGGTGTCCTATTCGGCCTTCCCACTAGCTCACCTGTTAGGTCCAGTTTCCCTAAGTACCCAACTCCCCTAGTGATCCTAATACCCACTTCTTCAGCCACTTTAAACCCCCTACTTGGAGGCGCCATCTACCTGCCACCGGCCCCTTCGAGGCGTCTATCCCGCGCCCCACTCGCAGCCGGCCAACACCCTTGATCACCTACCTTCGCGGAGCTCCCACTTGCAGCCCAAGGCCAAGCCCACGCTCAAGCAAGACCTCTACGGACCAGCTACTCGTAAGTGTCTAAACTCGGTCTTTAGTCGTACACTTGCTTGAAATTCAATTTGATACGGGGTTGTAATAACGGAGCATAGTCTCCCCCCGCTTGTAATAACGTGGCTTGGCACAACCACACACGTGCACTCTCTTAGTTGTGCACGATTTTGAACACACACGGGCCTAATCAGCCCCTAATATATAAGTGTACATATATATTTCATTTTCGAAGGGTTTTGTTTAAGTTGGGTGCGTAGTCTTTCAATTCAAGCACTCTCACACACATTGAGCTTTCGCTCTTATTTGAAAGACCCAAGTAAGGGCCGACCTATACTATTTGGGTTTCATTTCTTGTCGTGTGAGTAAGTCTTTCAATTCAAGCACTCTCACACACATTGAGCTTTCGCTCTTATTTGAAAGACCCAAGCAAGGGCCGACCTATACTATTTGGGTTTCATTTCATGTCGTGTGAGTAAGTCTTTCAATTCAAGCACTTTCACACACATTGAGCCTTCGCTCTTACTCCCAAGACCTTAGTAAAGGCCTTATTGCAGTTATATTTGGGTTTCATTTATGTCGTGTGGGTAGTGTTTTAATTCAAGCACTCTCACACACATTGAGCCTTCGCTCTTATTCCCAAGACCTTAGTCAAGGCCATACTGCAATTTATATTTGGGTTTAAATTCATGTCGTGTGTGTAAGTCTTTCAATTCAAGCACGCACCCACATTGAGCCTTCGCTCTTATTTGCAAGACCCGAGTAAGGGCTCATATACATAAGATATATACATATTTCCCTTCGGTTATTTCCCTTCGGTTATTTCCCTTCTGTTATTTCCCTTCAGCATTGTCTTTACATTTCAGGTTTTCCCTTTGGAGTAGCGTGAGTTTGCATTGCATCTACGCCATACCACGAGGTAGGATGCATATTGCATCAAAGCAAGCCCCGCTCGAATTCGCCCATGTAGTGGAGTGTTCATAACACACAAACTAGGTGGCCCGAAAAGGGATAAAAGGAAAGACTTAGGCACGTGCAAATCCACGTGATCTAAAAATATGCAATCGCATCTTAAAGACCCGAAATAGACACCTCGAAACGTTTCGTAGACTTTCTCTCCAAAACTCGATTTTTGCAAAAGCGTACAGACTGACCCTTGCGCATCGGTGCAAGAAGGTCTGCGACGACAAGAGCTTACTTGCTCACAGTCGCCATGTTTAGAAGTCAGTGTTAAATATATCTTCGCTAGCTTAAGTAAGCTAGCTGGCACGCCCTATTTGTATACATAGGCCTTAGACACACGAGAAGATCCACTCCAAGCCCCGGAAGAGGCGAAGAGGCGGGGATTTTTCGCGCGTCTACAGAGATTGGCACGCCCGGTGGGACATGAGCCTTTTCAGAAATCGAGTTTACTTGTAGAAGTCTTGCGAAAATTTTGTAAAAAGGTGTCGTTTTAACTTGTTTTCTTTGCTTGTACTTAGGAAATTTTGAAAAAGCTTGAAAAGCATGTCAAAATCCAATCCAAGTGAAGTGTCGAGCCAAGGCTCATGCACATCAAGTTCTCACTCTAGGAGGATTTTCAAAAACAAAATAAAACTAGATGAAATCAAGGACTTAAGAAGGGAGTTTGAGGCCAAAATCGATGCTCTCAGCCAAGAGGCTGAAGTAGGCGATTCATGTTCATCAAACGGTGAACAAAGGCCTAAAAAGAAATTTGAAAAACCTCGCAAACAAAAAGAGGCCTCCGTAATGGAAGGCAACCAATACCACGAGTCCTTCACACAAAAGGACCGTAAAGCCCTACAACAGCTGCTGAAAGGGCAGAATAAAGAGAAAAGAAGCTACGCCCTGTCTGATTTCCTTCCTATGGATTACGAAACAGACAGTGACGATGAAATACCGAACTTCCATCGGTATGATGGCATGGGAGACCCTAGGTCTCACTTGCAGCTTTTCTCACGTCGAGCCCATAAGAAGAAAAAGGACTCGATGAAATGGGTGTATTGGTTCCCTCTATCCCTTAAAGGCACAGCTGCCAAATGGTTGGCTTCCTACGACTTAAGCCAGTTCGCTACTTTTGAAGAGTTAGCGAACTGCTTCATGCAAAGGTTTGCACACAACGTGGAAGTCACGCCAACCCTGAATACCTTAAGGGATACAAAGCAAGGCATGAACGAAGACGTGCATGCCTTTATTATAAGATGGAGGTCTCTTTTGGGCCAAGTGCGAGAGCCCATATCCGAAGGATGCGCAGTAATGCTCATCCTGGATAATTTCAAAAACGAGTTAAAAACCCTTCTCTCGCTCCATGAGATTTCAACTTTCCATAAGTTGATCAAAAAGGCCTCCCTTTTCGAAACCAACTTGCGAAAAGGGACATACGACCACTTATGGAAAGGAAGTGCAGTTCCAAAAACACGTTTGGAAAAGCCCATCGCATATGGGCTGCCCACGACGGACAAAGGGGCAAAGCCCCACAAAATCGCCAATGTGCGAGTAGATCCAGGCATGGCAGGCACTTCTAAAAATTTTGAAAAAAAAAAAATAGAAAATAAGAGAGAGCGCAATTTTTCAAAACCGATTGAAAAACGGGAGTACACTCCGCTGGGGCAACCTGTGTCGGAGGTCCTAGACCTCTTACTTGCCCAGGGCATGATCGAACTCCCTGAAATCCCCGAAGGAGTCACGTCCAAAGGGGGGTATTTAAACCGATTTTGCAAGTATCATCGGCTCAAAGGCCATGATACCAAACGCTGCTTCTCTCTTTTAAATAAAATTGAGAACTTGATAGCAGAAGGCCGGCTCCAGGTCACTGCGGAACCTGAGCCACCTCAAGCTATCTTCAAGTAACCCTTTCCCAAACACGCCAGTGGCAGTGGGAAAGGAAAGGAGGTATGTACCCTCACCATTTCCAAGGAACTAGCGCAAAAGCCCGAACCTGGTCGACCTGCTTGTGCGCCCATCCTTTTATTATACAAGAGGCCCGCCCAAGTCGTCATTCGGGGACCACCAAAAGTGGAAACCCCGGCAAAGCCAGTTTTTAAAATCCAAGGTTCTCCTCAACTCATCCTTAGAGCCAAGTTTAGCGCGAACCCTAGGCTGGTCGTGGGGAAGTCACTAGATCCGGGAGGATCTACCAACCCCCGCACCTTCAAGGTGCTCAAAAGGTGGTCAGTGTGCCTGGCCCCTCAAAAGCATGTATCCCTAGTGGTCTGCCAAAAGCAGATAAGGACAAAATCATCCTAAATCCTTATGATTTCGAAAACCACCTTTCAAAGATTCCTATTCACATGTCTATTCTAGAGCTTATCAAAATCTCGCCTAGGCATAGACTTGTCTTAGAGAAAATTCTAGAAAGGGCCAAGGTTGATTCGAACATAAGTCCGGAATCCTTGTCTGCCCAAGTGGCTTTATTAGGAGCAAAATCGCCCATCACCTTTTCGGAAGATGATATAGATAGACCCTACGAAACCCATAACCAGGCCCTGCATATCGAGGTGGTTCTAAACAACCACTCTCTGGACAGGTGCCTAGTCGATGGTGGAGGAGGGCTCAACATCCTTTCACTTCACGTGGCGTACAAAATCGGAGTCACCTTGACTTCAGTGAACCCAAGCCCCATCGTTATCACTGGATACGATGGGAATGCGTCTAGGCCTTTAGGATCCATCGAACTCCCAATGGAAACGGGAGGGATCGAACACACGGGGGTGTTCCATGTCTTGGACATCCACCCCCATTATAACCTGTTGCTGGGAAGACCCTGGATACACAGTTTGTGCGCTGTGCCATCCACCTTCCACAGGTGTGTCAAGATCCCTTTTAGGGACCAGGTCATAGTGATCCTAGGTGAGAGTCACCCACAGCTTCAGGGGATCATAAACTCCCCTTGTTTATCGAGCTCCCAGGCCCATGAGGCTAACCTGGGGCAAATTATGGTTGAGCCACCTCGGCTCGTGTTGAACAACCCTAGGAAGGTTGTATGTGTGAAGGGGCCGCCAAAAGCAGACCCCCTCCCGACTCTAATCCTCCTAGGAAAACCCAAGCGTTCCCTATTTCCAAAACCCCTGGACAAAAGGCCATACGAGCCTAATATGGACGATAGCATGTTCCAGGACCACGACTTATATCCCATCTTTTCAAAAAACAAAAGGTCGTGGAACATGTTATTAAACATGGGCTACACGCCCTACAAAAGTCTAGGGGCACAAAACCAGGGTCTTCTAGAGCCCATCCTTCCTAGGGCCAACCCAAGCCGATATGGGATCGGCTATACTCCCCGAATACCGCCGGAGCCACCCCCTATGACCACCTGGGTCAAGGGTGCCCCGGAGCCTGCCTTAGAAGAGACCTACGATTTAGACCTCCTATTCCGAGTCTAACCCGTAGTGTTTTCCCTTTGTAGGTATGACGGAAGATCCCTTTTTTTTAAAAATACTAAAAACATTTGAAAACTTAAAATAAAAAAAAAATCGAAAAAACAAGAAAAACCAAAAACAATGGAAAAACAAAAACTCGGAAAAAGTGTGCTTTGTATAGTTTCCAAAGTTCTTGTTTTACAAAAACCCAAAAAAATCGAAAATTTGGAAAATACCAAAAAGATTTTGTACATAGCTGCTCCTGGTAGGACTTTGGCAAAAGAAAAGGATTTCGAAAGAAACGTCGTCTGCATAGCCAGACCAAAAATTTCGAAATCACTTGAAAATCCAAGTACAAAACCAGGTTATTTTGAAAACCACGCATCAAGTTCCCTCGGGTCTATATCCCACGAGAATGATCAAAGCCCAGAAGTGGATCCCCTTGAGGAAGATCCCACTTCTGAGCTCCTAGAATTTCATAGAATTCTCGATTTTGAAAGACCTTCCCAATCAGTAGGAGGAGATTTCGTAGAGGTGAACCTAGGGGATGATTCCAATCCCAAAGCCATCAAAATAGGTGCATGCTTGCATGAAACTGAAAAGTTAGCATTCATTGCATTTCTACGAACCTATTTAGATGTGTTTGCATGGACGTATGAAGACATGCCGGGCATAGATCCCAGCATAGTCGAGCATCGTCTTCCCTTAGATATAGGTGTAAAACCCATAAAGCAGAAGCTTAGGAAAATACACCCGAATGTACACACGCAAGTCAAAGAGGGTTTAGAAGATCTGCTAAAAGCCGGATTTATAAAATCCATTGCGTATTCTGATTGGTTGTCAAATATCGTTGTGGTTCGAAAAACCAATGGGAAAATTCGAATATGCATCGATTTTAGAAACCTGAATAAAGCCACTCCAAAGGATAATTATCCTTTACCAAACATAGATTTGATAGTCGATAGTACTGCAAATCATGAAATGTTTTCATTCATGGATGGTTATTCAGGCTATAATCAAATCAAACTAAGCCCACGAGATCAGGGTAAGACCGCCTTCACAACCCCATGGGGCACGTACTGCTATACAGTCATGCCCTTTGGTTTGAAAAATGCCGGCGCAACATACCAACGAGCCATAACACGATCTTCCATGATCAAATTCACGAGCTTGTAGAAGTGTATGTAGATGATCTCTTGGCAAAATCCAAAACCCGATGCACCCATATCGAATGTTTACAAAAGATTTTCGAAAGGCTTAGGCTTTACAAAGTAAAGCTAAACCCTCAAAAATGTGTGTTCGGGGTAGAATCAAGGAAGCTTCTAGGCTTTATGGTGAGCCAAAGGGGAATAGAAGTCGACCCCTCTAAGTGTCGAGCCATCATAGACATGACTCCACCCTCCAATCTCACCCAAGTCCGTAGCCTCCAGGGTCGATTACAATCTGTACGCCGATTCATATCGAATCTGGCAACTAGATGCGAACCCTTCAACAAACTGTTGAGGAAGGGTACGAAATTCTTATGGGATGACGAATGCCAAAAGTCCTTCGAGAGACTGAAGGCGTACTTGGTTAATCCCCCCGTTCTGAATCCTCCAAAACAAGGAAAACCACTTTTATTATACATCTCCGTGCATGAAAATGCTTTAGGAGCCCTGTTGGCTCAATACGAGGATGACACCCATAAGGAGTATGCCATCTACTATATTTCGAAAACTCTCTTGGCTTATGAACGAAATTATCAAGCCATGGAGAAGACGTGCTTGGCCCTAGTCTGGGCCTGCCAGAAGTTCAGACACTATTTCCTAGATCATGAGATCTGGACAGTGTCCAAGCTTGATCCAATCAAGCACTTATTCGAAAAACCCATTCTCACAGGTAGATTGGGCAAATGGCAACTCCTTCTAATGGAGTATGATCTGAAATACCATCACCAGATCTCCATTAAAGGGCAAGCCCTAGCAGATTACGTGGCTGAATTCCCCTTAGAGGACGCATATCCCACTCTTGTTGAAATGCCTGATGAAGGCATATTGCAAAACCATTTTCAAAACCACATTTTGGCAAATTCTTTCGAAAACCAAGTATGGAAGATGCACTTCGACGGGGCACGAAACCAACGAGGGGCTGGTGCCGGGATCATCTTAATCTCCCCTGAAAAGGGCGAGATTCCCATAGCAGTCCGCTTAGATTTCGAATGTTCCAACAACATAGCTGAGTATGAAGCACTCATACAAGGCTTAAGGATTTCGAAAACTCTAGGGGCATCATGCATCGAGGTCTTTGGAGATTCGCTCCTTGTCATAAACCAGGTTTTAAAAATTTGGCAAGTACGTAATGAGAAACTACATCCATATCACGAGTTGGCCACTCGATTGGTCCAATCCTTCCAGTCATGTAAGCTCACACACGTGGGAAGAGAGGACAATGGCATCGCCGATGCCCTCTCTTCCTTGGGTTCAGCCCTGAAGGTCGATCCCATTTCAGGGACCAGATCCTTGGAAATATGGCATGCGCCCCATCCATCCACACACGACTTGGATATTTGCCAAAACAACCCAGAGTCTATTGAAAAACCCTGGTTCTATGACATAAAACAATTTTTAGATGGGGGATTCACCGAGGATGCCACGTCCAAAGATAAGGCATTCATTCGTAAGATTTCGACCCGATACACCCTTCTGGGTGGGGTCTTATACAAAAAGAGTTTTACCGGCATTTTGCTTAGGTGTATCGACCTAGAGGAGGCTAGGATAGTGATGCACGAGTTCCACGATGGAGAATGTGGAGGTCATGTTAATGCCAACATGATGGCGATGAAAATACTTAGAGGGGGTTATTTTTGGTCCACCCTGAAAAAGGATTGTCACGATCATGTTAGGAAGTGTCATCCATGTCAAGTGCATGGGCACGCCATTCATATCCCTTCATCGGCATTGCATTCCGTGGTCAGCCCCTGGCCATTTACCATGTGGGCGTTTGACATAGTAGGCCCAATATTTCCAAAAGCCTCGAATGGGCATCGTTTTATTTTAGCAGCCACGGAGTATTTCTCCAAGTGGGTGGAAGCCATTTCCCTAACGAATGTAATGGGGCAACATGTAGTGGCTTTCATCCGGAGGAATATCTTGGCTCGATTTGGGGTTCCACGAGACCTTGTGTCTGATAATGGTACCCCATTCAAGAATGAGCGGATGGTCAAGTTGTGCAACACGTATGGCATAACTCACCACTTCTCCTCGCCCTACTACCCTCAAGGCAACGGCCAAGCTGAAGCCACAAACAAGACTCTCATTGGTATCATTGAGAAAACCTTAGAGAAGGGTAGGATGTGGCACGAGAAGCTGGATGAAGCCTTATGGGCTTATAGGACTTCCATCCGGACTCCCACGAATGCCACACCATTCGAGTTGGTCTATGGCACAAACGCCATTCTTCCCATTCATACCCAACTGCATTCATTCCATACATCCATTGCACTCGACCTCCCCCTAGAGACGCTTCAGCATGCTAGGATGGCCGAACTAGATTTGCTAGATGAGAGGCGACTCCTTGCCATGGATCATGCTCGTGCATACCGGCAAAGGATAGCCCGACATTATAGCAAACACATGAGACCTCGCCACTTTGAAGTGGGAGATCTGGTCTTAAAAACCATCCACCATCGTGGCCCACACCCCCTAGGCAAGTGGCGCCCCAACTGGGATGGACCTTATGTTGTACGAGCAACCACTACGAACAATTCGTATTGGTTGATCGATGTAGAAGGTAGGAATTTAGCAGATCCTATCAATATTCAATACTTAAAGAAGTATCATGTGTAGGATCTGGATTAAATTCCAGTTTTTCGAAAATTTTAGAGGGATAGCTGCCCTGAGACATGTGAATAAGGTGCAAAGGCAAACTCGTGTGAACCTAAGTGAGAGAATTCGCACTTGTGAAAGAGTGGAGTTTTCAAAATCGTGGTTCCATTTCAAAATCCTTCATCTTACAAAGAAAGGCCTAGTTCAACATAGCAAGATACTTGCAAGTAGTACGTGCTATTTCTAAATAGGCTGATCAGGAATGGATCGAGTGTAGGCTTGGGATAAGTCCTCCCCTCTTCTCTTCTCCTTCCAAAAGGAAAACAAAGGCCCAAAACAAAAGGGAATTTCCCCTTTAAAGTCCCTTTCCAAAAGAAAGAAACCAGACTTCAAAAAGAAAAATCGATTCTCTTATGAAAAAGAGGGATTAAAGAAAAAATACTCCCAAAGGGAGACCCTCTATGGAAAAAAGGAAAAAGAGGCCAAAAAGGCTCAAAAAGAGCAGTTTTCCGCCTTCTATGCCTTAAACTTCAGAAGGGACCGTGGTATTTCTTTCCCATCCCTGGCTTATCCCAAGCTAAAGCATGGTTCATTTCGAGGAATCCTAAAGTAAAAATAGGATTTACTTACTTGAATTTCATCTTGTTTGAGAATTCGACGTTTCGAGTAAGATGTAGGAATTTGAAATGAAGCTTGTTTTCTTATAAAACCTCCGCTAGATAAGCGAGTGTTAAGACTCAAACAAGGGCAAGCACGAAGAGCTCGAGATCCTTAGGATCGAGGCTCAAGACAGGTGTCCCTTTCGTAAATAGCTTTTGTAAATAAGTTTTGAAAACCGAACATCGAACAACATAGGATTTTTGCTCACTTGGAGCAGTAGGCCTGGTAAGTCTCTAGAGTTCGACCACACCTGGTCTCTGGAAGGTCGCCACTCTTGGCACCACACCCATGTCATTTGCATTCCACGCATGGTACTTGCATGAACATGATCCCAGTTAGGACCAGATTCCATAAGTGAACCCTTTGGCGTGATATCTCCTCCTACCAGAGTTTGTAAATTGAGATTTTGCTAAAAATGGGACGATCCCATATTCTTCGTGGCTAGGTCTAGGGAGACATTAAAAGGGGTGTTTGTCATCTTTTCCCTTATCCAAATCTATTTGGACAAGGCCAAAGAGGGGCATCTGTAAACACCCCGAAATCCCACGAATTTCTTAAACAAATCTGGTTTTGTAAAAGCAGCCCCAAAGGGCCATTTTTGAGTCTGGAAACCCAGGAGCCTTCCAGACAACCCTGTATATATGTTTTAAACTATATCTTTCAAAAACATACGATATGGCTTTTGAAAACCCTTTTGAAACATGTTTTGAAACCCCAAAGTGGCTTGGCCTGATCAAGACAGGACCAGGAGAGCTAAGAAGAGCCCGGAACCGGAGCACACGTCAAGCCCGGTGCAGCAACTCTTGTATCTGATTCACACCCCCAGGATCCCGAACGTCCAAGACCCTGTTCTTGTCAAAATAGCATTTGAAATCATCTTCGGAAGGCAGAAACGGAGGCGGACGACTATGTTGGCGAAGACCCAACGCAGACGGAGTACTGATGCTGTCAGGCCCTGCACGAATCGTCCGTTTCGAACCCAGCTCGAAGGAGTCAGAGTTCAGTTTGGATTGGATCTGGACCATATATATCCAGATTCCAATCCAAACCCATATGTGGACTTGGATTTGGCTTTGGATCCAGAGATCCAATCCAATATCCATATCCATGGCCCACATCACCTTCTCATAAATGGAGGTGGGGCTCACTTGAAATTCACGTGGGATATTGGGCATGAGAGAGAGTGGGGATGAAAAATATCAAGAGTGTTGTATTAAGCTTGACTTGTGTGTCAAGTTTGGGTTTAATCATGTGGGTTAGCCTAATTGAGTGGGTTTAAGCTTGTAATTAGCTAAAACCTAACCTAGGGCTGCACCAACATGGGATGATCAAGGTCTATGGGCCATGCTAAGGGAGCTCCTTCACCTAAACCTAACCTAAAACGCCTAATCCTAGCCTAAACCCCTAATCCACCCCTAATCTGAACCTAATCACCTAACCCACTTCCCTAATCCTGTCCTAATCCTAACCTAATCACCTAACCCACTTTCCTAATCCTTCTCTAAACCTAGATTAATTTCCCTAATCCTAGCCTAAACCTAGCCTAATCACCTAACCTAGCTCACTAAACCTCACCCTAAAACCCAACCACCTAACCTAGCCCTAAACCCCTAAACCACCCTTAGCCCACGATTTAACCAAACCCCTAGTTTTAAAATATCTGGCCCAACCCCTTCCAGCCCACCTTATCTACATACCACCCTACCTAAACCACCTAACCACTACCCTCAGCCCAGCCCTAACCGACCTACCCATCCCCTATTTAAACCCCCCTCCTTGTGGGCGGGTTTTCCAAGTGGGAACCACCCTTCCACCCAACCGGGCCTTCTCATTCTCCCATCTCTCACCCAGCCAGGACCACTCCCCACCAGCCACCACCTGCTCCACCAGCCACCACCTGCACTGCCACCTTCCCTCTTCCCTCCATCACCACCATCCCTCAGCCGGACGCCACCACCTCCACCCAACCGAACCAGCCGACAGCCACCTGCCCGCCACCTTCCCACTTCATCCGCCACCTCTCCCCATTCGGTAAGTACCCCAAACCCCTCAAAGCCCCTCTCTACCACCTCTCCACTCTTGGCCACCCATCCTACCTTCATGTCGTGTGTGTAAGTCTTTCAATTCAAGCACGCACCCACATTGAGCCTTCGCTCTTATTTGCAAGACCCGAGTAAGGGCTCATATACATAAGATATATACATATTTCCCTTCGGTTATTTCCCTTCTGTTATTTCCCTTCAGCATTGTCTTTACATTTCGGGTTTTCCCTTTGGAGTAGCGTGAGTTTGCATTGCATCTACGCCATACCACGAGGTAGGACGCATATTGCATCAAAGCAAGCCCCGCTCGAATTCGCCCATGTAGTGGAGTGTTCATAACACACAAACTAGGTGGCCCGAAAAGGGATAAAAGGAAAGACTTAGGCACGTGCAAATCCACGTGATCTAAAAATATGCAATCGCATCTTAAAGACCCGAAATAGACACCTCGAAACGTTTCGTAGACTTTCTCTCCAAAACTCGATTTTTGCAAAAGCGTACAGACTGACCCTTGCGCATCGGTGCAAGAAGGTCTGCAACGACAAGAGCTTACTTGCTCACAGTCGCCACGTTTAGAAGTCAGTGTTAAATATATCTTCGCTAGCTTAAGTAAGCTAGCTGGCACGCCCTATTTGTATACATAGGCCTTAGACACACGAGAAGATCCACTCCAAGCCCCGGAAGAGGCGAAGAGGCGGGGATTTTTCGCGCGTCTACAATTAGCATTCATTGCATTTCTACGAACCTATTTAGATGTGTTTGCATGGACGTATGAAGACATGCCGGGCATAGATCCCCGCATTGTCGAGCATCGTCTTCCCTTAGATGTAGGTGTAAAACCCATAAAGCAGAAGCTTAGGAAAATACAGCCGAATGTACATACGCAAGTCAAAGAGGGTTTAGAAGATCTGTTAAAAGCCGGATTTATAAAACCCATTGCGTATTCTGATTGGTTATCAAATATCGTTGTAGTTCGAAAAACCAATGGGAAAATTCGAATATGCATCGATTTCAGAAACCTGAATAAAGCCACTCCAAAGGATAATTATCCTTTACCAAACATAGATTTGATAGTTGATAGTACTGCAAATCATGAAATGTTTTCATTCAAGGATGGCTATTCAGGCTATAATCAAATCAAACTAAGTCCACGAGATCAGGGTAAGACCGCCTTCACAACCCCATGGGGCACGTACTGCTATACAGTCATGCCCTTTGGTTTGAAAAATGCCGGCGCAACATACCAACGAGCCATGACCACGATCTTCCATGATCAAATTCATGAGCTGGTAGAAGTGTATGTAGATGATCTCTTGGCGAAATCCAAAACCTGATGCACCCATATCGAATGTTTACAAAAGATTTTCGAAAGGCTTAGGCTTTACAAAGTAAAGCTAAACCCTCAAAAATGTGTGTTCGGGGTAGAATTAGGGAAGCTTCTAGGCTTTATGGTGAGCCAAAGGGGAATAGAAGTCGACCCCTCTAAGTGTCGAGCCATCATAGACATGGCTCCACCCTCCAATCTCACCCAAATCCGTAGCCTCCAGGGTCGCTTACAATCCGTGCGCCGATTCATATCGAATCTGGCAACTAGATGCGAACCCTTCAACAAACTGTTGAGGAAGGGCACGAAATTCTTATGGGATGACGAATGCCAAAAGTCCTTCGAGAGACTGAAGGCATACTTGGTTAATCCCCCTGTTTTGAACCCTCCAAAGCAAGGAAAACCGCTTTTATTATACATCTCCGTGCATGCAAATGCTTTAGGAGCCCTGTTGGCTCAATACGAGGATGACACCCATAAGGAGTATGCCATCTACTATATTTCAAAAACTCTCTTGGCTTATGAACGAAATTATCAAGCCATGGAGAAGACGTGCTTGGCCCTAGTCTGGGCCTGCCAGAAATTCAGACACTATTTTCTAGATCATGAGATCTGGATAGTGTCCAAGCTTGATCCAATCAAGCACTTGTTCGAAAAACCCATTCTCACGGGTAGATTGGGCAAATGGCAACTCCTTCTAATGGAGTATGATTTGAAATACCATCACCAGATCTCCATTAAGGGGCAAGCCCTAGCAGATTACGTGGCTGAATTCCCCTTAGAGGACGCATATCCCACTCTTGTCGAAATGCCTGATGAAGGCATATTTCAAAACCATTTTCAAAACCACATTTTGGCAAACTCTTTCGAAAACCAAGTGTGGAAGATGCACTTCGATGGGGCACGAAACCAACGAGGGGCTGGTGCCGGGGTCATCCTAATCTCCCCTGAAAAGGGCGAGATTCCCATAGCAGTCCGCTTAGATTTCGAATGTTCCAACAACGTAGCCGAGTATGAAGCACTCATACAAGGCTTAAGAATTTCAAAAACTCTAGGGGCATCATGCATTGAGGTCTTTGGAGATTCGCTCCTTGTCATAAACCAGGTTTTGAAAATTTGGCAAGTACGTAATGAGAAACTACTTCCATATCACGAGTTGGCCACTCGATTGGTCCAATCCTTCCAGTCGTGTAAACTCACACACATAGGAAGAGAGGACAATGGCATCGCTGATGCCCTCTCCTCCTTGGGTTCAGCCCTGAAGGTCGATCCCATTTTAGGGACCAGATCTTTGGAAATATGGCATGCGCCCCACCCATCCACACACGACTTGGATATTTGCCAAAACAACCTAGAGTCTATTGAAAAACCCTGGTTTTATTACATAAAACAATTTTTAGAAAATGGGGATTCACCGAGGATGCCACATCCAAAGATAAGGCATTCATTCGTAAGATATCGACCCGATACACCATTCTGGGTGGGGTTTTATATAAAAAGAGTTTTACTGGCATTCTGCTTAGGTGTATCGACCTAGAGGAGGCTAGGATAGTGATGCATGAGTTCCACGATGGAGAATGTGGAGGTCATGTAAATGCCAACATGATGGCGATGAAAATACTTAGAGGGGGCTATTTTTGGTCCACCCTGAAAAAGGATTGTCACGATCATGTTAGGAAGTGTCATCCATGTCAAGTGCATGGGCACGCCATTCATATCCCTTCATCTGCATTGCATTCCGTGGTCAGCCCCTGGCCATTTACCATGTGGGCGTTTGACATCGTAGGCCCAATATTTCCAAAGGCCTCGAATGGGCATTGATTTATTTTAGCAGCCACGGAGTATTTCTCCAAGTGGGTGGAAGCCATTTCCCTAACCAATGTAATGGGGCAACATGTGGTGGCTTTCATTCGGAGAAATATCTTGGCTCGATTTGGGGTTCCACGAGACCTTGTGTCTGATAATGGTACCCCATTCAAGAACGAGCGGATGGTTAAGTTGTGCAACATGTATGGCATAACTCACCACTTCTCCTCGCCCTACTACCCTCAAGGCAACGGCCAAGCCGAACCACAAATAAGACTCTCATTAGCATAATTGAGAAAACCTTAGAGAAGGGTAGGACGTGGCACGAGAAGCTAGATGAAGCCTTATGGGCTTATAGGACTTCCATCCGGACTCCCACGAATGCCACACCATTCGAATTGGTCTATGGCACAAACGCCGTTCTTCCCAGTCATACTCAACTGCATTCATTCCATACATCCATAGCACTCGACCTCCCCCTAGAGACGCTTCAGCATGCTAGGATGGCCGAACTAGATTTGCTAGATGAGAGGCGACTCCTTGCCATGGATCATGCTCGTGCATACCGGCAAAGGATAGCCCGACATTATAGCAAACACATGAGACCTCGCCACTTTGAAGTGGGAGATCTGGTCTTAAAAACCATCCACCATCGTGGCCCACACCCCCTTGGCAAGTGGCGCCCCAACTGGGATGGACCCTATGTTGTACGAGTAACCACTACGAACAATTCGTATTGGTTGATCGATGTAGAAGGTAGGAATTTTGCAGATCCTATCAATATTCAATACTTAAAGAAGTATCATGTGTAGGATTTGGATTAAATTCTATTTTTCAAAAATTTTTAGGGATAGCTGCCCTGAGACATGTGAATAAGGTGCAAAGGCGAACTCGTGTGACCCTGAGTAAGAGAATTCGCACTTGTGAAAGAGTGGAGTTTTCAAAATCGTGGTTACATTTCAAAATCCTTCTTCTTACAAAGAAAGGCCTAGTTCAACATAGCAAGATACTTGCAAGTGGTACGTGCTATTCCTAAATAGGCTGATCTGGAATGGATTGAGTGTAGGCTTGGGATAAGTCCTCCCCTCTTCTCTTCTCCTTCCAAAAGGAAAACAAAGGCCCAATACAAAAGGGAATTTCCCATTCAAAGTCTCTTTTCGAAAGAAAGAAACCAGAATTTAAAAGAAAAATCAATTCTCTTATAAAAAAGAGGGATTAAAGAAAAATTACTCCCAAAGGGAGACCCTCAATGAAAAAAAGGAAAAAGAGGCCAAAAAGCTCAAAAAGAGCAGTTTTCCGTCTTCTATGCCTTAAACCACGGGATGCTTCAGAAGGGACCGTGGTATCTCTTTCCCATCCCTGGCTTATCCCAAGCTAAAGCATGGTTCATTTCGAGGAATCCTAAAGTAAAGATAGGACTTACTTACTTGAATTTCATCTTGTTTGAGAATTCAATGTTTCGAGTAAGGCGTAGGAATTTGAAATATGCCTTGTTTTCTATAAAACCTCCGCTAGATAAGCGAGTGTTAAGACTCAAACAAGGGCAAGCACGAAGAGCTTGAGATCCTTAGGATCGAGGCTCAAGACAGTTGTCCCTTTTGTAAATAGTTTTGTAAATAAGTTTTGAAAACCGAACATCGAACTCCATAGGATTTGCTCACTTGGAGCAGTAGGCCTTGTAAGTCTCTAGAGTTCGACCACATCTGGTCCCTGGGAGGTCACCACTTTTGGCACCACACCCATGTCATTTGCATTCCACGCATGGTACTTGCATGAACATGATCCCATTTAGGACCAGATTCCATAGTAAAACCCTTTGGCGTGATATCTCCTCCTACCAGAGTTTGTAAATTGAGATTTTTCCTAAAAATGAGGACGATCCCATGTTCTTCGTGGATAGATCTAGGGAGACATTAAAAGGGGTGTTTGTCATCTTTGCCCTTATCCAAATCGATTTGGACAAGGTCAAAGTGGGGCATCTGTAAACACCCCGAAATCCCACGAATTTCTCAAATTCATCTGGTTTTGTACAAGCAGCCCCAAAGGGCCATTTTGAGCCTGGAAACCCAGGAGCCTTCCAAACAACCCTGTATATATGTTTTAAACTTCATATTTCAAAAATATATAATATGGCTTATGAAAACCTTTTAAAACACATTTTGAAACCTCGAAGCGGCTTGGCCCGATCAAGACAGGACCAGGAGAGCTAAGAAGAGCCCGAAACCGGAGCACATGTCAAGCCCGGCACAACAACTCTCGTTATTATCAAAATGTCATTTGAAGTCATCTCCGGAAGGCAGAAACGGAGGCGGACGACCATGTTGGCGAAGACCCAACGCAGACGGAGTACTGATACTGTCAGACCCCGCACAAATCGTCCGTTTCGAACCCAGCTCGAAGGAGTCAGAGTTCAGTTTGGATTGGATCTGGACCATATATATCCGAATCCCAATCCAAACCCATGTGTGGACTTGGATTTGGATTTGGATCCAGAGATCCAATCCAATATCCATATCCATGGCCCACATCACCTTCTCATAAATGGAGGTGGGGCCCACTTGAAATTCACGTGGGATTATGGGCATGAGAGAGAGTGGGGGTGGATAAGATCAAGTGTGTTGTAATTAAGCTTGACTTGTGTGTCAAGTTTGGAGTTAATCATGTGGGTTAGCCTAATTGAGTGGGTTTAAGCTTGTAATTAGCCAAAACCTAACCTAGGGCTGCACCAACATGAAGTGGTTAAGGTCTATGGGCCATGCAAAGGGAGCTCCTTCACCTAAACCTAACCCAAAACACCTAATCCTAGCCTTCCACCCTAATCCACCCCTAATCTGAGCCTGATCACCTAACCCACTTCCCTAATCCTTCCCTAAACCTAGGTTAATTTCCCTAAACCTAGCCTAAACCTAGCCTAATCACCTAACCTAGCTCACTAAACCTCACCCTAAAACCCAACCACCTAACCAAGCCCTAAACCCCTAAACCACCCCTAGCCCACAATCTACCCAAACCACTAGTATTTAAAATATCTGGCCCTACCCTTTCCAGCCCACCTTATCTTCATACCACCCTACCTAAACCACCTAACCACTACCCCAAACCCAGCCCTAACCGACCTACCCATCCCTATATAAACCCTCCCCCTTGGGGGCAGGTTTTTCTATCTAGTCGCCTTCCCCAAGCCCAGCCGGGACCCCACTTCCCAGCCCAGTCCACCTGCTCCATCTGCAACACCACCTACACCGCCACCTACACCACCACTTGTCACCACCCCTGCCCTCGGCCGAACCATTTGCTCCACCACACCCGGCTGCTTTCTTCCATCTACCGCCTCTCTTCAAGCACGGTTAGTACCCCCTCCTTCGTCTCACCTTCTTCACTCCCTCTCCACTCTCAGCCACCTAAACCCTACCATAACACCCTACCACCAGCCATTCCCCTTTGCTGTCACCATTCTCACTCAACCGAACCTATCACACCCTAAACTACCTGCCACTACCTAACTACCCTAGCTACATCCGGCCACCCTGTTAGACTCCCATTCGACTTTCCCTTAAGCTCCCCTTAGGTCCATACTCCCTAACACTCTATACTCTCTTAGTGACCCTACATACTCACTTGACCCAACCCCTTTAATCCCCCACACCAAGGCGACACCCTTGCTTGCAGCCGGCCACCATCAAGGCGCCTATCCTTAGTCAAGGCCATACTGCAATTTATATTTGGGTTTAATTTCATGTCGTGTGTGTAAGTCTTTCAATTCAAGCACGCACCCACATTGAGCCTTCGCTCTTATTTGCAAGACCCGAGTAAGGGCTCATATACATACTCTATATACATATCTCCCTTCGGCACATACTTTACAAGTCATTTCCCTTCGGTTATTTCCCTTCGGTTATTTCCCTTCAGTATTGTCTTTACATTCGGGTTTTCCCTTTGGAGTAGCGTGAGTTTACATTGCATCTACGCCATACCACGAGGTAGGACGCATATTGCATCAAAGCAAGCCCCGCTCGAATTCGCCCATGTAGTGGAGTGTTCATAACACACAAACTAGGTGGCCCGAAAAGGGATAAAAGAAAAGACTAAGGCACGTGCAAATCCACGTGATCTAAAAATATGCAATCGCATTTAAAAGACCCGAAATAGACACCTCGAACCGCTTCGTAGGCTTTCTATCCCAAAACTCGATTTTTGCAAAGCGTACAGACTGACCCTTGCGCATCGGTGCAAGAAGGTCTGCGACGACAAGAGCTTACTTGCTCACAGTCGCCACGTTTAGAAGTCAGTGTTAAAAATATCTTCGCTAGCTTAGGTAAGCTAGCTGGCACGCCCTGTTTGCATACATAGGCCTTAGACACACGAGAGGATCCGCTCTAAGCACTGAAAAGGCGAGAGGCGGGGATTTTCGCGCGTCTACAGTGTCAAGATCCCTTTTAGGGACCAGGTCGTAGTGATCCTAGGATAGAGTCACCCACAGCTTCAGGGGATCATAAACTCCCCTTGTTTATCAAGCTCCCAGGCCCATGAGGCTAACTTGGGGCAAATTGTGATTGAGCCACCTCGGCTCGTGTTAAACAACCCTAGGAAGGTTGTATGTGTGAAGGGGCCGCCCAAAGCAGGCCCCCTCCCGATCTTAACCCTTCTAGGAAAACCCAAGCGTTCCCTATTTCCAAAACCCTTGGACAAAAAGCCATATGAGCACAATATGGATGACAGCATGTTCTAGGACCATGACTTGTATCAAACTTTTTCAAAAAATAAAAAGTCGTGAAACATGTTGTTGAACATGGGCTACACGCCCTACAAGAGTCTAGGGGCGCAGAATCAGGGTCTCCTAGAGCCCATCCTTCCTAGGGCCAATCCAAGCCGATATGGGATCGGCTATACTCCCCGAATACCGCCGGAGCCACCCCCTGTGACCACCTGGGTCAAGGGTGCCCCGGAACCTGCCTTAGAAGAGACCTACGATTTAGATCTCCTATTCTGAGTCTAACCCGTAGTGTTTTCCCTTTGTAGGTATGACGGAAGATCCCTTTTCTAAAAATACAAAAACATTTGAAAAGCTTAAAATAAAAAAAATCGAAAAACAAGAAAAACCAAAAACAATGGAAAAATAAAAACTCGAAAATAGAGTGCTTTGTATAGTTCCCAAAGTTCTTGTTTTACAAAAACCCAAAAAAATAAAAAATTTGGAAAATACCAAAAAGATTTTGTACATAGCTACTCCTGGTAGGACTTTGGCAAAAGAAAAGGATTTCGAAAGAAACGTCGTCTACATAGCCAGACCAAAAATTTCGAAATCACTTGAAAATCCAAGTACAAAACCAGGTCTTTTTGAAAACCACGCATCAAATTCCCTCGGGTCTATAGCCCACGAGAATGATCGAAGCCCAGAAGTGGATCCCCTTGAGGAAGATCTCACTTCTGAGCTCCCAGAATTTCATAAGATTCTCGATTTTGAAAGACCTTCCCAATCAGTAGGAGGAGATTTCATAGAGGTGAACGTAGGGGATGATTCCAATCCCAAAACCATCAAAATAGGCGCATGCTTGCATGAAACTGAAAGGTTAGCATTCATTGCATTTCTACGAACCTATTTAGATGTGTTTGCATGGACGTATGAAGACATGCCGGGCATAGACCCCAGCATTGTCGAGCATCGTCTTCCCTTAGATGCAGGTGTAAAACCCATAAAGCAGAAGCTTAGGAAAATACACCCGAATGTACACACGCTAGTCAAAGAGGGTTTAGAAGATCTGTTAAAAGCCGGATTTATAAAACCCATTGCGTATTCTGATTGGTTATCAAATATCGTTGTAGTTCGAAAAACCAATGGGAAAATTCGAATATGCATCGATTTTATAGATGGCTATTCAGGCTATAATCAAATACCAAACATATGCATGCCCACGAGATCAGGGTAAGACCGCCTTCACAACCCCATGGGGCACGTACTGCTATACAGTCATGCCCTTTGGTTTGAAAAATGTCGGTGCAACATACCAACGAGCCATGACCACGATCTTCCATGATCAGATTCATGAGCTCGTAGAAGTGTATGTAGATGATCTCTTGGCGAAATCCAAAACCCGATGCACTCACATCGAATGTTTGCAAAAGATTTTCGAAAGGCTTAGGCTAAACCCTCAAAAATGTGTATTCGTTATAGAATCAAGGAAGCTTCTAGGCTTTATGGTAAGCCAAAGGGGAATAGAAGTCGACCCCTCTAAGTATCGAGCCATCATAGACATGGCTCCACCCTCCAATCTCACCCAAATCCGTAGCCTCCAAGGTCGTTTACAATCCGTTCGCCGATTCATATCGAATCTGGCAACTAGATGCGAACCCTTCAACAAACTGTTGAGGAAGGGCATAAAATTCTTATGGGATGACGAATGCCAAAAGTCCTTCGAGAGACTGAAGGCATATTTGGTTAATCACCCCGTTTTGAACCCTCCAAAGCAAGGAAAACCGCTTTTACTATACATCTCTGTGCATGCGAATGCTTTAGGAGCCCTGTTGGCTCAATACAAGGATGACACCCATAAGGAGTATGCCATCTACTACATTTCGAAAACTCTCCTCGCGTATGAACGAAATTATCAAGCCATGGAGAAGACATGCTTGGCTCTATTCTGGGCCTGCCAGAAATTCAGACACTATTTCCTAGATCATGAGATCTGGATAGTGTCCAAGCTTGATCCAATCAAGCACTTGTTCGAAAAACCCATTCTCACGGGTAGATTGGGCAAATGGCAACTCCTTCTAATGGAGTATGATCTAAAATACCATCACCAGATCTCCATTAAAGGGCAAGCCCTAGCAGATTACGTGGCTGAATTCCCCTTAGAGGACGCATATCCCACGCTTGTTGAAATGCCTGATGAAGGCATATTACAAAACCAGTTTCAAAACCACATTTTGGCAAATTCTTTCGAAAACCAAGTGTGGAAGATGCACTTCGATGGGGCACGAAACCAACGAGGGGCTGGCGCTGGGGTCATCCTCATCTCCCCTGAAAAGGGCGAGATTCCCATAGCAGTCCGCTTAGATTTCGAATGTTCCAACAATGTAGCTGAGTATGAAGCACTCATACAAGGCTTAAGAATTTCGAAAACTCTAGGGGCATCATGCATCGAAGTCTTTGGAGATTCGCTCCTTGTCATAAACCAGGTTTTGAAAATTTGGCAAGTACGTAATGAGAAACTACTTCCATATCACGAGTTGGCCACTCGATTGGTCCAGTCCTTCCAATCGTGTAAACTCACACACGTAGGAAGAGAGGACAATGGCATCGCCGATGCCCTCTCCTCCTTGGGTTCAGCCCTAAAGGTCGATCCCATATCAGGGACCAGATCTTTAGAAATATGGCATGCGCCCCACCCATCCACATACAACTTGGATATTTGCCAAAATAACCTAGAGCCTATTGAAAAACCCTGGTTTTATGATATCAAACAGTTTTTAGAAAATGGGGGATTCGCCGAGGATGCCACATCCAAAGATAAGGCATTCATTCGTAAGATTTTGACCCGATACACCATTCTGGGTGGGGTTTTATACAAAAAAAGTTTTACTGGCATTCTACTTAGGTGTATCGACCTAGAGGAGGCTAGGGTAGTGATGCATGAATTCCACGATGGAGAATGTGGAGGTCATGTTAATGCCAACATGATGGCAATGAAAATACTTAGAGGGGGCTATTTTTGGTCCACCCTGAAAAAGGATTGCCACGATCATGTTAGGAAGTGTCATCCATGTCAAGTGCATGGGCACGCCATTCATATCCCTTCATCTGCATTACATTCCGTGGTCAGCCCCTAGCCATTTACCATGTGGGCGTTTGACATTGTAGGCCCAATATTTCCAAAAGCCTCGAATGGGCATCAATTTATTTTAGCAGCCACGGAATATTTCTCCAAGTGGGTGGAAGCTATTTCCCTAACCAATGTGATGGGGCAACATGTGGTGGCTTTCATTCGGAGGAATATCTTGGCTCAATTTGGGGTCCCACGAGACCTTGTGTCTGATAATGGCACCCCATTCAAAAACGAGCGGATGGTTAAGTTGTGCAACACGTATGGCATAACTCACCACTTCTCTTCACCCTACTACCCTCAAGGCAACGGCCAAGCTGAAGCCACAAACAAGACTCTCATTAGTATTATTGAGAAAACCTTAGAGAAGGGTAGGACGTGGCACAATCTCCCACAAATGCCACACCATTCGAATTGGTCTATGGCACAAACGCCATTCTTCCCATTCATACCCAACTGCATTCATTTCATACATCCATTGCACTCGACCTCCCCCTAGAGACGCTTCAGCATGCTAGGATGGCCGAACTAGATTTGCTAGATGAGAGGTGACTCCTTGCCATGGATCATGCTCATGCATACCGGCAAAGGATAGCCCGACATTATAGCAAACACATAAGACCTCGCCACTTTGAAGTGGGAGATCTGGTCTTAAAAACCATCCATCATCGTGGCCCACACCCCCTGGGAAAGTGGCGCCCCAACTGGGATGGACCCTATGTTGTACGAGCAACCACTACGAACGATTCGTATTGGTTGATCGATGTAGAAGGTAGGAATTTAGCAGATCCTATCAATATTCAATACTTAAAGAAGTATCATGTGTAGGATTTGGATTAAATTCTAGTTTTCGAAAATTTTAGGGATAGCTGCCTTGAGACATGTGAATAAGGTGCAAATGCAAAGTCATGTGACCTTGAGTGAGAGAATTCGCACTTGTGAAAGAATGGAGTCTTCAAAATCGTGGTTACATTTCAAAATCCTTCTTCTTACAAAGAAAGGCCTAGTTCAATATAGCAAGATACTTGCAAGTAGTACGTGCTATTTCTAAATAGGCTGATTTGGGATGGATCGAGTGTAGGCTTGGGATAAGTCCTCCCCTCTTCTCTTCTACTTCCAAAAGGAAAACAAAGGCCCAAACAAAAGGGAATTTTCCGTTCAAAGCATCTTTCCAAAAGAAAGAAACCAGAATTCAAAAGAAAATCGATTCTCTTATGAAAAAGAGGGATTAAAGAAAAAATATACTCCCAAAGGGAGACCCTCGATGAAAAAAAGGAAAAAGAGGCCAAAAAGCTCAAAAAGAGCAGTTTTCCGCCTTCTATGCCTTAAACCACGGGACGCTTCAGAAGGGACCGTGGTATCTCTTTCCCATCCCTGGCTTATCCCAAGCTAAAAGCATGGTTCATTTCGAGGAATCCTAAAGTAAAAATAGGATTTACTTACTTGAATTTTCTTATAAAACCTCCGCTAGATAAGCGAGTGTTAAGACTCAAACAAGGGCAAGCACGAAGAGCTCGAGATCCTCAGGATCGAGACTCAAGATAGTTGTCCCTTTTGTAAATAAATTTTGTAAATAAGTTTTGAAAAGTCGAACATCGAACAGCATAAGATCTTGCTCACTTGGAGCAGTAGGCCTTATAAGTCTCTAGAGTTCGACCACATCTGGTCTCTAGGAGGTCGCCACTCTTGGCACCACACCCATGTCATCTGCATTCCACGCATGGCACTTGCATAAACATGATCCCATTTAGGACCAGATTCCATAGTATAACCCTTTGGCGTGATATCTCCTCCTACAAGAGTTTATAAATTGAGATTTTGCTAAAATTTGGGGCGATCCCATATTCTTCGTGGATAGATCTAGGGAGACATTGAAAGGGGTGTTTGTCACCTTTGCCCTTATCCAAATCGATTTGGACAAGGCCAAAGAGGGGCATCTGTAAATACCCAGAAATCCCACGAATTTCTCAAATCCATCTGGTTTTGTAAAAGCAGCCCCAAAGGGCCATTTTGAGTCTGGAAACCCAGGAGCCTTCCAGACAACCTTGTATATATGTTTTAAACTTTATATTTCAAAAATACATGATATGGCTTTTGAAAACCTTTTAAAACACGTTTTTGAAACCCCGAAGCAGCTTGGCCTAATCCAGACAGGACCAGGAAAGCTAAGGAGAGCCTGGAACCTGAGCACATGTCAAGCCCGGCACAACAACCCTCGTATCAAATCCACACCCCTAGGATCTCGAACGTCCAAGACCCTGTTATCATCGAAACATTGTTTGAAGTCATCTCCGGAAGGCGAAATCAGAGACGGACGATCATGTTGGCGAAGACCCAACGCAGACGGAGCACTGATGCTGTCAGGCCTCGCACAAACCGTTCGTTTCGAACACAGCTCGAAGGAGTCAGAGTTCAGTTTGGAATCGGATCTAGACAATATATATCCAGATCCTAATCCAAACCCATGTATGGACTTGGATTTGGATTTGGATTCAAAAATCCAATCCAATATCCATATCCACGGCCCACATCACCTTCTCATAAATGGAGGAGGGGCCCACTTGAATTTCACGTGGGATTATGGGCATGAGAGCGAGTGGGGGTGGATAAGATCAAGTGTGTGTTGTAATTAAGCTTGACTTGTGTGTCAAGTTTGGGGTTAATCATGTGGGTTAGCCTAATTAAGTGGGTTTAAGCTTGTAATTAGCCAAAACCTAACCTAGGGCTGCACCAACATGATGTGGTTAAGGTCCATGGGCCATGCAAAGGGAGCTCCTTCACCTAAACCTAACCAAAAACACCTAATCCTAGTCTTCCACCCTAATCCGGCCCTAATCTGAGCCTAATTACCTAACCCACTTCCCTAATCCCGGCCTAATCCCAACCTAATCACCTAACCCACTTCCCTAATCCTTCCCTAAACCTAGGTTAATTTCCCTAAACCTAGCCTAATCCTAGCCTAATCACCTAACCTACCTCACTAAACCTCACCCTAGAACCAACCCACCTAGCTAAACCCTAAACCTCTAAACCACCCCTAGCACACAACCTACCCAAACCACTTGTATTTAAAATATCTGGCCCTACACTTTCCAGCCCACCTTATCACCACACCACCCTACCAAAACCACCTAACCACTACCCCAAAACCAGCCCTAACCGACCTAGCCCAGCCCTATATAACCCCCCCCCTTTTGGGGCAGGTTTTCCTATCTTCAAGCCCCACCTTCCACCAGCCGGGTCCTCCACTTTTCAGCTCAGCCGACTCCCCTCCTGCTCCACCTGCCCCACAATCAGCCACCACTTGCGCCACTACCTCCCAGCCGAGCACCACCACCACCACCACACCGGCCGAATCCCATCCTGCGCATCCCAACCACCCGGCTCCTTTCTTCCATCCACCGCCTCTCTTCAATCACGGTTAGTACCCTATCCTCCACCTTACGCCTTCTCCACTCCCTCTCCACTCTCAGCTACCTAACCCACTACCATATCAACCTAAGGCCAGCCACTAGCCGCCACCATTCACACTCGGCCAGGCCATAACCACCCTAACTACCCGCCACCACCTAGACACCTTAGCTACATTCGGCCACCCTATCCGACTCCCTAAGACCTGCCCATATCACCCCACTACACCCACTACACCCACCACCACCTGACCCCATCTCCTAGCTAGTTCCCTTCCCTTACACCACTCCTAGCCACCCTAGCAGCCCGCCACCACCGAACACCCCCAGTCGGCCACTCCAACCGACTGTCGCCTCTTCACTCGGCCAGCAACCCGCCAACCTTAGGTGCCCCATTAGACCTTCCCTTAAGCTTCCCCTTAATGCCATACTTCCCCAACACTACACTCTCCCTAGTGACCTTACCTAGCCCCTTTAATCCCACACGTCAAGGCGGCACCCTTGCTAGCAGCCGGCCACCTTCAAGGCGCCCTTCCCGTGCGCCCAAGGCACCCGGCCAGCACCCCTTTGTCGTTCAACTCTGCGGAGCTCCCTCTTGCAGCCCAAGGCGAAGGCCAAGCCCACGCTCAAGCAAGGCTTCTTCGGACCAGCTATTGGTAAGTGCCTAACTCGGTCCTTAGTTGTATACTTGCTTAAGATTCAATTCGATACGGGGTTGTAATAACGGAGCATAGTCTCCCCTCGCTTGTAATAACGTGGCTTGGCACACCAACACACGTGCACTCTCTTAGTTGTGAACGATTTTGAACACACACGGGCCTAATCAACCCCTAATATACATATATATACATATATATTTTAATTTTCGTAGGGTTTTGCTTAAGTTGGGTGTGTTGTCTTTCAATTCAAGCACTCACACACATTGAGCCTTCGCTCTTATTTGAAAGACCCAAGTAAGGGCCGACCTATACTATTTGGGTTTTCATTTCATGTCGTGTGTGTAAGTCTTTCAATTCAAGCACTCACACACATTGAGCCTTCGCTCTTATTTGAAAGACCCAAGTGAGGGCCGACCTATACTATTTGGGTTTTCATTTCATGTCGTGTGTGTAAGTCTTTCAATTCAAGCACTCACACACATTGAGCTTTCGCTCTTATTTGAAAGACCCAAGTAAGGGCCGACGTATACTATTTGGGTTTTCATTTCATGTCGTGTGTGTAAGTCTTTCAATTCAAGCACTCACACACATTGAGCCTTCGCTCTTATTTGAAAGACCCAAGTAAGGGCCGTGTTATAATATTTGGGTTTAATTTCATGTTGTGTTCGTAGTACTTCAATTCAAGCACTCACACACATTGAGCTTTCACTCTTATTCCCAAGACCTTAATCAAGGCCATACTGCAAGTTATATTTGGGTTTAATTTCATGTCGTGTGTGTAAGTCTTTTAATTCAAGCACGCACCCACATTGAGCCTTCGCTCTTATTTGCAAGACCCGAGTAAGGGCCCATATACATACTCTATATACATATCTCCCTTCGGCATTTACATTACAAGTCATTTCCCTTCGGTTATTTCCCTTCGGCATTGTCTTTACATTTCGGGTTTTCCCTTTGGAGTAGCGTGAGTTTTGCATTGCATCTACGCCATACCACGAGGTAGGACGCATATTGCATCAAAGCAAGCCCCGTATTCCCGCTCAAAATCCGCCCATGTAGTGGAGTGTTCATAACACACAAACTAGGTGGCCCATAAAGGGATAAAGAGAAAGACTTAGGCACGTGCAAATCCACGTGATCTAAAATATGCAATCGCATCTAAAAGACCCGAATTAAACACCTCGAACCGCTTCGTAGGCTTTCTATCCCAAAAACTCGATTTTTCAAAGCGTACAGACTGACCCTTGCGCATCGGTGCAAGAAGGTCTACGACGACAAGAGCTCACTTGCTCACAGTCGCCACGATTAGAAGTCAGTTTAAAATATATCTTCGCTAGCTTAGGTAAGCTAGCTGGCACACCCTGTTTATATAAATAGGCCTTAGACGCACGAGAGGATCCACTCCAAGCCCCTGAAAAGGCGAGAGGCGGGGATTTTCGCCGCGTCTACACAAGGTTCATGACCTTTGTTTGGTCTTGTGAGACTCGAGCCAAGGTGGCTCGAGTGGCATGGTTTTAGTATGGAATACGGCCAGCACTTGGCCTTAGTTTAGGTCTTGTGAAACTCGAGCCAAGGTGGCTCGAGTAGGAGTGAATTGCTCTAAGGTTCGGCCAAGGTTGTTGTGGGGTTGTCTTGGGTCGACCTAGGTAAGTAACGGGGTTGATCCTAGGCAAACCACGACTAGGTTGAGGGCTGGCTAACTAAGATGGGCCAAGGTGAGCTTAGGTAAGGGACCACGGCCTGGGTTAGGGGCTGGTTTAAAAGGTAGATGGGGGAGGAAAAAGGCTCGAGCCAAGGTGGCTCGAGCTAGGTAGTTTCAAAGGGAAGTTCGGCCAGCACTTGGCCGAACTTTAGGTGGTATAGGGAGGTTGTTTAGGGTGGTGTTTAGGTGGTGGTCTTAGGTAGGAGACTTGGTGAAAAACGACCAACACTTGGCTGGTTTGGTGGTGGTTTTAGGGGCAAGTTTGGCTAGGATGGGTGGTCTAGAGTGGTTAGGGAAGAGGGGTTAGGTTAGGGCTTAGGGGACCTACCTTGGTTGCAACACCGCTCCAAGCCGCCGCTCAAGCCGCCATGCTCCCAGCCAAGGTAGGGGACGTTCTTTGGTTGGTGCAGCTTCCTCAAGTCCCTTGGCCAACAAGGTTTCACGTAAAAAAAAAAACTTGAAAAGGGGAAAGTCAAGCCACTATTCTTGACTTGCTTCCCTCTCTCTCTCTTTCTCTCTCCACCCACCAAGCTTTCATGTGAAAGCCTCTCCCCTTTGAGCCTCACGTCCCATTTTTTTTCAAGCCCAGCACCTCTATTTATAGAGGTTTTAAGTGGGTCTTGGATATTGGGTCTTGGATTTGGGTCTGGCTATCCGGATCCAATCCAAACTATATGTGGATCTGGATCGTGGATCTCAGATATTTTGAGATCCAGATCCAGTCCAAATATTTATTTTGGATCTCGGATCTCGGATATTTTGAGATCCAGATCCAATCCAAACACAATTTGGATCTGGATCTGGATATTTTTGGATCCAAACCCAATCCAAACTTTTCTTCTACTCCTTGGTTTTCTGGTCCTTTCTAGTGCTTTTCACTGTCGGTTTCGAGCGGGCTTCGATTCATTGGACGCCCAACTCTGGCCTGGGTCTTCCCCAAGTCTTTCTTCCAACCGGTGTTCTGCTTTTCAGGACTTTTTCGGCGTTCATTTCGGTCTGCTGTTTTGGTTTTTGGCCGGTTCCTGTTGATATCGAACTCAGATTACCGCACGGATTCCATTCTTCATTCTGACGGGACGTGTCTCGGACTTCTGTCGACTTCCTCAGGTACTGGGCTTCTTTCTGCATATTGGAGCTGCTTTGTGCTTTTTCTTTGACCCAAATTACATTTTTACCCTTCTAACGGGCTTTTCTCTGAACGGGCTCTTTTTTCTTCCGTTTTTGAATAGGGGGTGGCTTTTGAGACTCCGAACTCGAATCCTCTTCTTGCCTGGGCTTTTCTTTTGCCTTTTGTACCTGTTTTCACATTTTAAAATAGGTTGTCGTTTTGGCTCAAACGAGCTTTTTATGTTTTTGGGAGTTTTTGATTTTTGAAAAATTCGGGATGTTTACAGATGCCCCTCTTTGGCATTATCCAAATTGATTTGGATAATGGCGAAGAAGATAACACCCCATTTTGGTTTTTCTCTCAAATTTTCTCAAGAATTCACTATTTTTATTTCGCAAAACCCTATTTTCTTTTACCACAGGTGGGGATTTTTAGCAAAAAGGGGACTTTTCCTAGGTTTCCCTATGTATGATCATGCATGGACGATTTTTGGATGCATGCATGAAAAAAAGTTTTTGTTTTTGGCTTTTTGAGCCCGAAGAGTGCCTTTTGAGGCAGGCTGCTCCGAGCAGGTTTTACCCATGTCTTCTAGACGTTTTCGGGTTTTCGAGCTTCGGAGAGAGCCTTTTGAGGTTGTCTGCTCCAAGCAGGCTCTACCCTTGTCTTTTTGAAATTCATGGGTTTTTTTTGAAAACTTCTTTTTGAAAAGGAACTCCTTTTAGCTTGTATTGGAAAGGACTTCCATTTTTCATATTTCCCTTCATTCGGATTTCAATAACTGCTACTCAGTAGAGGTTTTTGGGTAAGAAAACTTGGAAAACATTTCAAAGTTCCATTTCCTACAAAACAGAGTCGAGTTCTCAAACAAAATGAAATCCAAATAAGCCGATTTTATTCATACTTTAGGATTTTCGCAAATTTGAATCTTTTTCCTTGGGGATAAGCTGTAGGGATATGGGAAAGAGATACCACGGTCCCTTCTGAAGCGTCCCGTGGTTTTAGGCAAAGAGTCGGAAAATCGCTCTTTGGGCTTTGGCTTTTTGTTTCTTTTTTTCACAGAGGGTCTCCCTTTGGGAGTATTTTTTCATTAATCCCTCTTTTCTTTAAAGGAGAGCAGCTCTTTGGAGGAGTTTTTGTATTCCCTGTTTATGAAGGGAAGACCTCTTTGGGAGGAGTGTTTTTATATCTCCTTTTTCTTTTGAAACGAGAAGACCTCTTTCGGAGGAATTTTTGTATTCCCTATTTATGAAGGGAAGACCACTTTCGGAGGAGTTTTTGTATTCTCGATTTTTTTCTTTCTTTTGAACACAGCCAATTTTCCTTTTTTGGAGAGAAAGTAGAATGCGGGAAGGCTTATCCCTTTGGTTACTCGATTCAAACAAGATCGTCCTATTTCTTAATAGCATCTGCTATTCGAAAATATTTTGATATTTTGAACAAGGCTTAATCTTGTAAGCCAGGGTTCTTTGAAATATCGCAAATTTGTTTTTGGAAGACTCTACCTTTCGAAAAGTATAAATTCCTCCATTCAGGGTTATATAATCAACTTCGATCCTTCTTTCAAGAAGTTTCACAGGAGTTCGATTTTTCAAAATCTTTTCGAAAAGGAATTTAACATAAACCCTTATGAATATTCGGGCATTTTTCAGGTTTTGCTCATTTCTACCCACAACATCAACAGAATTTTCGAATTTTTCTTGCCCTTTTGAAGACATGGGGACATTCCTACTCAGGTTTGCCAACCTCTTGGGCTTTCTTTGGGGTGATATGATATGGATATGATGCATGCTATGCACTCCATGTGATTCAAAATGGAAATACACGATTTTATGCAAGAGTGAACATATGAAATGTATCTCACAAGTCAAGAAGGAGATTCATTCTATGAAATTCGTTTCTCCATGGAAGGTGTCTAGGGGCTATATTTAAAAATGCCCCTAGCTTGAGGGAAATTTCGCATGGCCACATGGTGAAGGGCCATAGTTTTTCAAAAGACTTTTTTGGATGGACGATGGTATGTTCATGTCCATGCATTTCCACGATTTTCCTAACATGATCATGCTACTTTTTGCTCAAGGATGGAAAACACAACCAACCCTAAGTGATCATCATGGCCATCGGGCTTTGATTTTGACATGGTCTCCATATTTCATCGTGAGATTCATGTTCTTATCCAACGCAATCAAGGTTTTCATATAAATCTGAAGTTTTGAAAATCTTTCTTTTCAAAGTATATGTAGGGTTAAATTTTTGAAATTTTGATCCCTTTTGAGAAAGCAATTTTGGGAAATCCTTCCTTTCTATATGAAGATGGTTTTATACCAGCCCTTTTGTTTTGAAATATGTTTCCTATACTTGATTTTGGTCAAGCAGGGTTTTTTGGAATTCATTTTGAAAATTCGTGCCTTCATGGGGCATTTGATCAAGTATGGGGAATGTGTCTCACAGAGGCACTTCAGCCACACGATACAGGGCTTGTCCCTTAATTGAGTCTTGAGTTTCGAAACTCATACTCTGTTGAAAGGGGCTGTCATTTTGCCTACCTATTTAAGATAGGTTTTTCAAATGAGTGCTTTAATGAATCATTCCCCTTTCCATGGGAGATGATGTCTTGAATTTTTAGGGCCTACAGCAAGGCTAAGCATGATTTTTCTTTTGGCTTAGTGATTCCTTTCACACGCCAAAAGAGTTTTCGAAAATGTATGGCACATTTAGTATGAACAAACATCTTCATTTGATCAAGTCAAGCAAACAATGCATGAATTGCAATGTATGGAAGGTTTTTATCAAAAGGAATTTTGAAAAGGCTTTTGTGAAATGATAACCCTTTTTTCGAGACTCATTTCCGTTTGAAATTTTCCTTGAAGGTGTTGGATTTGATTCGTATGGAGACCTGTCTACGAAGGCTCGATACTTAGGGGGTCGATTTTCATTGCCCCTTTGGTTTTACAAAACCTTGAATTCGAGTTCTAAGATGATATCTAAACTTGATGCACATGTATGATTTCAAGATGTGATGCATGATGCTTATGCACACACTATGGGTCAGGCTTATTTCTAAAAATCCCCAATCTTTGCATAAGTCAAGGATCTTGCGAATTTCAGGAAGTTTGGAGGTTTTTATTCCTCCTGGCTTTGGTGATTCTCGAGCTTTTCATTTTGAAAAACCTCTAGACAAAAGGGTGTTCAAGATCAGCTTTTTGGATTTTTTTGGTTTTTGGGAGTTATATACAATTTTTGAAAAGCATTTTTACAATTTTCGAAAATGGACTTTGTACATGGCCAAAGGCTTTAAAACAAATTTCTTTTTGGAATTTTTATTTTTCCAAATGTTTTTTTTGAGATTTTGTTTTGGGTTTTCAATTTTTTTGGTTTTTGGCAAATATCTGATTTTTTTTGGCTTTTTCAAAAGGAGGGATCTTCCCATGAACCTACAAAGAAAACATTCATGAATCAGACTCTAATCAATAGGTCTAAGACATGGGTTTTGGGTTTTAGAGGTTCTACCCCTTGACCCAGATGGTCTTAGGTGGCGGCTCTGGGGGTATGGGTGGGCTGTAGCCCAATCCATACTTTTGTCGATTGGCATGAGGTAGGACAGGTTCGAGCCTACCTTGGTTTTGGGTTCCCAGGCCCTGGTAGGGTTTATATCCCATATTCAGAATCATGTTCCAAGACCTCTTGTTTTTTGAAAAGTTTTTATATAAATCATGGCCTTGGAACATGGAATCATCCATGTCCCTTTTGGATTTTGGGATTTTGGATTCTGGGGTGATGGAAGACTTGGGCTTCCATGCAACCTTGGTTTGGGAGATTTGTTTCTCAAGGGAAGCCGTGCTTGGTCCCTTGAGGAGTTTTGGATATTTTGGGGCAATGGAAGACTTGGGCTTCCACGCAACTTTATTTTGGAAAACATGTTTCTCGAAGAAAACCAGGCTTGGTTCTTTGAAAAACTTCGGATTTTTCAGGATGGTGAAAAACTTGGGTTTCCACACGTCCTAGGTTTGGAAACATATTTTTCAAGGGAAGCCAAGCTTGCTCCCTTGAGATTTTTGACCTGCTCCCTAGGTGCAACTCGTGATGACCCTAGGGATGGATTTTTTTGTTTCAAAGCTCTAATCTTAGTTCCAGGGTACAAGACTAGGCTCGAAGAAGTGGGTTTTTCTATGGCAGGGTTATGAGCTCCTAAGATGTCGATGCATGCATTAGGGGTCTCCATGTCTACCATTTTTTCAACTTCTTTTTGTTTTTGTTTTTGAAATTCTTTTGGCTGGTGAGGGATATTTAGCGCACCTTGAAAATTCTCTAACCTAGGCACATTTCGTGGGTTTGTGTGTGCAAAGGGGTTATCCAATGCACTTGATGACCCTATATGAAGAAGAGAGTTTTGAGAAGGATGGGTTTCAGGCATACCTCTTTGTGGCTTGTCTACCTTATCATGGTGAGAGCAGGCCGTTTTCCCGGGTAACTCTGTTTTGAGCCCCCGAGGTTTCACGAGGCGTTCCTTTTCGAAACCTACCTGTTTTTCACTCTCGTCCTTTTGTGGGGTGCGGGTTTTGTGTCCCACTCTGTGTGTGTGCCTAGACTTAGGACTTTCACTTGAATTTTTTGAAATTTCAAAGTTTGATTTTTCAATTTTTTTGTCTTTTTGCAAATTTTCAAGATTTTTTTTATTTTTTGAAACAAAAACAACTTTTTTCGAATTTTCGTTGGAATTTTTGAATTTTGGATTTGTGGGAGTGGAGGACTTTCCCCTTTCTGGGTTTTGGCCTTTTACCTCAATTCCTTCGTCGATTTTGAATTTGGTTTTCTTTTCACAATCTTTGTGCGCCCGAGAAGAGCTCCTATGGGATTTATGGGGTTTTAGCTCCTTGCTTAAAACATCCATTTTTTTGAAAGTTGCCCATATATCAGCTAGCATTTCTCGTTCTTTGGCTGTTTTGAAAACCTCTTTCGATTTACTTAACGAGGATTTTGGAAGTGTGGGAGTGGAGGACTCGCCCCTTTCTGGGTTCTGGCCTTTTACCTCAATTCCTTCGTCGATTTTGAATTTGGTTTTCTTTTCACAATCTTTGTGCGCCCGAGAAGAGCTGCTATGGGATTTATGGGTTTTAAGCTCCTTGCTTAAAACATCCATTTTTTCTTTGAAAATTGCCTGCATATCAGCTATTGCTTCTAGTTTTTTGTCTTTTTTAGAAACCTCTTTTGATTTACTCGACGAGGATTTTGGCTTTTGCTCCATTTTCTGCAAATTTTCTAAGTATGTATGAATTTTGAAAAACACCTTTTTTTTTCGAAAATTTGAGTGTAACTTGTTTGTTTGAAGTCTACTTAAGTCCCGGGTCCCACCGGGTGTGCCAAATCTGTAGACACGGAAAATCCTCGACTCCGGGTTTCTTAGGCTTGGAGCGAATCTTTTCGCAATCTACGTTCGCTTTTAGGGCGTGCCAGCTAGCTTACTCAAACTAGCGAAGTATGTTTTGAAAAATCTGACTTTTGAAAGGCGATTGTAGGCAAGCGGGATTTTTACGTCACAGACCTTCTTGCACCGACGCGCAAGGGTCAGTCTGTACGCTTAGAGACTTCTTTTGAAACAAGTTAAACTCAAATTTGATTTTTGAATGATCATGTGTTTGAAAACTTTGGAAATCATGCACTTGGCGAGTTTTTGCTTTTACTGGGCTTGGGCGACCCTAAGTCTTTCAATTTTAATTGCTTGGGCATGGAGTGTGTGCATCCAGTGGCCTAAGTTGGGCGTTTTGCACGATTTTGTTCGGGGTTTGTTCGATGCAGGTATGCAACCTAGCTCGAGTATGGCGACTATGCAATGCAACTCACGCAACTTGAATGTAAAACCCGAAATTTAAAGACTTAGCAGAAGGAAAAACCCAAATTGAATGCAACTCACACGACTTGAATGTAAATTGCAAAAATTTAAATATATCTATATCTTAAGAGCGGAAAGGCTCAATGTGTGCGTGGGTGTTGTGGATAAATTGAAATGCAACCCACGCAACTGAATCGTAAAACGCAGTAGAAGGGAGATATAGATATATATAAGAGCGAGAAGGCTCAATGTGAGTGAGTGCTTTGAGTGTATAAATTGAAAGGCAACTCACGCAACTTGAATTTAAAACCCAACTGGAAGGAAAATATGTATATATTCGTAAGAGCGGAAAGGCTCAATGTGAGTGAGTGCTTTGAGTGTATAAAATGAAAGACAACTCACACGACTTGAACCTTAAAACCCAGCTGAATGTATATAAATAGGGCTATATCCTATGGGTTGTTGAGGCCCGTTTGTGTGCAAAAGTGTGCAGATAAGAGCGGAAAGGCTCGAGTGTACGTGTGTGTATTTTGCACATATATTACATCCGGGGGGAGACGATGCTCCGTTATTACAACCCCATATGACGAATTGAATTGAATAGAAAGGGATTTGATATATATCAAAATCAACTTACACTTTCCAGCCTTTTGAGTTAGGATCGTACAAGGGGCGAATCCGCCTTCTTCTTATGGAGTCCGGGGCACATGGGAGCGAAGCCGGAGAGCTTGAGAGCTTGGAGAGACTTGGAGTTCCGGGAGCTGCAAGCTACAATGGGTTTGGGGCTACTTGGGGCCGGTTTGGGCAAGGTATGACTCGAGTCACCTTGGGTCGAGTGATTGGGTTTTTGTATGGGATTTGGCCAACACTTGGCCTTGGTTTAGGTATAGTTTAGGCTTGGTATTAGGCCAGCATTTGGCCTTGTCTTAGGTATAGGATAGAGTTGGCTGGTCCTAGGTCAGGTGTTGGCTAAAGTTTTGAGATTTCAGCCAAGGTTCATGACCTTTGTTTGATCTTCTGAGACTCTAGCCAAGGTGGCTCGAGTGGCATGGTTTTAGTATGGAATACGGCCAGCACTTGGCCTTAGTTTAGGTCTTGTGAAACTTGAGCCAAGGTGGCTCGAGTAGGAGTGACTTTCTCTAAGGTTCGGCCAAGGTTGTTGTGGGGTTGTCTTGGGTCGACTTAGGTAAGTATGGGGGCTGATCCTAGGCAAACCACGACTAGGTTGAGGGCTGGCTAACTAAGATGGGCCAAGGTGAGCATAGGTAAGGGACCACGGCCTGGGTTAGGGGCTGGTTTAAAAGGTAGATGGGGGAGGAAAAAGGCTCGAGCCAAGGTGGCTCGAGCTAGGTAGTTTCAAAGGGAAGTTCGGCCAGCACTTGGCCGAACTTTAGGTGGTTTAGGGAGGTTGTTTAGGGTGGTGTTTAGGTGATGGTCTTAGGTAGGAGACTTGGTGAAAAACGGCCAACACTTGGCTGGTTTGGTGGTGGTTTTAGGGGCAAGTTTGGCTAGGATGGGTGGTCTAGAGAGGTTAGGGAAGAGGGGTTAGGTTAGGGCTTAGGGGACCTACCTTGGTTGCAACACTACTCCAAGCCGCCGCTCAAGCCGCCAAGCTCCACCATGCCATGCTCCCAGCCAAGGTAGGGGATGTTCTTTGGTTGGTGAGCTTCCTCAAGTCCCTTGGCCAACAAGGTTTCACGTAAAAAAAAAAACTTGAAAAGGGGAAAGTCAAGCCACTATTCTTGACTTGCTTCCCTCTCTCTCTCTTTCTCTCTCCACCCACCAAGCTTTCACGTGAAAGCCTCTCCCCTTTGAGCCTCACGTCCCATTTTTTTTCAAGCCCAACACCTCTAGTTATAGAGGTTTTAAGTGGGTCTTGGATATTGGGTCTTGGATTTGGGTCTGGCTATCCGGATCCAATCCAAACTCTATGTGGATCTGGATCGCGGATATTTTGAGATCCAGATCCAGTCCAAATATTTTTTTTTGGATCTCGGATCTCAGATATTTTGAGATCCAGATCCAATCCAAACACAATTTGGATCTGGATCTGGATATTTTTGGATCCAAACCCAATCCAAACTTTTCTTCTGCTCCTTGGTTTTCTGGTCCTTTCTGGTGCTTTTCACTTTCGGTTTCGAGCGGGCTTCGATTCATCGTACGCCCAACTCTGGCTTGGGTCTTCCCCAAGTCTTTCTTCCAACCGGTGTTCTGCTTTTCAGGACTTTTTCGGCATTAATTTCGGTCCACCGTTTTGGTTTTTGGCCGGTTTTTGTTGATATCGAACTCAGATTGCCGCACGGATTCTGTTCTTCATTCTGACGGGATGTGTCTCGGACTTTTATCGACTTCCTCAGGTACTGGGCTTCTTTCTGCATTTTGGAGCTGCTTTGTGCTTTTTCTTTGACCCAAATTACATTTTTACCCTTCTGACGGGCTTTTCTCCGAACGGGCTCTTTTTTCTTCCGTTTTTGAACAGGGGGTGGCTTTTGAGACTCCAGACTTGAATCCTCTTCTTGCCTGGGCTTTTCTTTTGCCTTTTGTACCTGTTTTCACATTTTAAAACAGGTTGTCGTTTTGGCTCAAACGAGCTCTTTATGTTTTTGGGAGTTTTTGATTTTTGAAAAATTCGGGATGTTTACACTTTACTCGAGTCTCGACACTTGCTAATCTAGCAGAGGTTTTTTGAGAAAACAAGCCACATTTCAAAATTTTTATGTCTTACTCAAAACGTCGTATTCTCAAACAAAATGAAATTCAAGTAAGTAGATCCTATTTTTACTTTAGGATTCCCTGAAATGAACCATGTTTTGCTCGGGATAAGTCATAGGGATGGGAAAGAAGTACCACGGTCCCTTCTGAAGTGTCCCATGGTTTGAGTCAAAGAAGGCGGAAAACTGCTCTTTTTGAGCCTTTTGGCCTTTTTCTTTCTTGTTTTCATAGAGGGTCTCCCTTTGGGAGTATTTTTTCTTTAATCCCCCTCTTTCATAGAAGACTTGAATTTTTTTTTTGATTTATTTTTCTTTCTTTGGGAAACAGATTTTTGGCAGGGATTTCCCTTTGTTTTGGCCAAGGGTCAACTTATCCCAAGGTCATACTCGATCCATTCTAGGTTAGCCTATTTAGAAATAGCACGTACAACTTGCAAGTATCTTGCTATATTGAATTAGGCCTTTCTTTGTAAGAAGAAGGATTTTGAAATGTAGCCACGTATTTGGAAAGCTCTGCTTTTTCACAAAATGTCGATTCGTTTATTCAGGGTCACACCACTTACCTTTGATCCTTGGTTTCAAAGTTTCAAAGTAGTTTTCCCTAAAATATTTTCACAAAAGGGGAATTTGACTCAGACCCTATACATGATATTTTTTCAAATACTGAATATTGATAGGATCTGCTAAATTCCTACCCTCGACATCGGTTAACCAGTAAGAATTGTTCGTGGTGGTTCCACGCACGACGTAGGGGCCATCCCACTTGGGCCGCCACTTTCCAAGTGGATGTGGGCCACGATGGTGGATGATTTTCAAAACGAGCTCTTCCACTTCAAAATGGCGAGGTTTCATATGTTTCTCATAATGTCGGGTGATCCTTTGCCGGTATGCATGAACATGGTCCATAGCAAGGAGTCGCCTCTCATCTAATAGATCTAGTTCGGCCATCCTAGCATACTGAAGCGTCTCTAGGGGGAGGTCGAGTGCAATGGATGTATGAAATGAATGCAAACGTGTATGGATGGGGAGAACGACGTTTGTACCGTAAACCAACTCAAAAGGCGTGGCATTTGTGGGAGTGCGGATGGAAGTCTTATAAGCCCATAAGGCTTCATCCAACTTCTCGTGCCATGTTCTACCCTTCTCTAAGGTTTTCTCAACAATGCTGATGAGAGTCTTGTTGGTGGCTTCGGCTTGGCCGTTGCCTTGAGGGTAGTAAGGCGATGAGAAGTGATGATTTATGCCATACTTGTTGCACAGCTTGACCATCCGCTCATTTTTAAATGGGGTGCCATTATCGAACACAAGATCTCTTGGTACTCCAAATCGAGCCAAGATGTTTTTCCTAATGAAGGCTACCACATGTTGCCCCTGGACATTTGTCAGGGAGGCGACTTCGACCCACTTGGAAAAATACTCAGTGGCTGCTAGAATGAACCTGTGTCCGTTTGAGGCCTTTGGAAAAATTGGTCCTACGATATCAAACGCCCACATGGTGAATGGCCAGGGGCTGACCACGGAATGCAGTGATGATGAGGGGATATGAATGGCGTGACCATGCACTTGACACGGGTGACACTTCCTAACATGATCGTGGCAATCCTTTCTTAGGGTAGACCAAAAATAACCTGTTGTAAGTATTTTCATCGCCATCATGTTGGCATTGACATGACCTCCACATTCTCCATCGTGGAATTCATGCATAACAGTCTTAGCCTTCTCTAGGTCGATGCATCTTAGTAAGATGCCAGTAAAACTCTTTTTGTACAGAACCCCTCCCAAAATTGTGTATCGGGTGGAAATTTTTCGGATGAATGCCTTATCTTTAGATGTGGCATCCTCAGTGAATCCCCCATTTTCTAAAAAATTCTTTATGTCATAAAACCAAGGTTTTGCATCAGAATCAGGGTTATTTTGGCAAATTTGTAAATCGTGTATGGAAGGAGTGGGTGAGTGCCATATTTCAAGGGGTCTGGTTCCCAAAGTGGGATCGACCCTTAGGGCTGAACCCAAGGATGAGAGGGCATCAGCGATGCCATTATCCTCTCTTCCTACATGTGTGAGAGTACACGATTGGAACGACTCGACCAGTCGAGTGGCCAACTCGTGGTATGGAAGCAGTTTCTCATTCCGAACTTGCCAAATTTTTAAAACTTGGTTTATAACAAGGAGGGAATCTCCAAAAACCTCGATGCATGCTGCCCCTAGAGTTTTTGAAACTTTTAAACCTTGTATGAGTGCTTCATACTTGGCTATATTGTTGAAACATTCGAAATCTAGGCGAATTGCTATGGGGATATCTCCCTTTTCTGGGGATACGAGGATGATCCCGGCACCTGCCCCTTGTTGGTTTCGTGCCCCGTCGAAGTGCATCTTCCATACTTGGTTTTCGAAAGATTTTGCCAAAATGTGGTTTTGGAAATGGTTTTGCAATATGCCTTCATCAGGCATTTCATTGTGTGTGGGATACGCATCTTCTAGGGGGAAGTCAGCCACGTAGTCTGATAGGGCTTGCCCCTTAATGGAGACCTAGTGATGGTACTTTAAATCATACTCCATTAGAAGGAGTTGCCATTTACCCAATCTACCCGTGAGAATGGGTTTTTCGAATAAGTGCTTGATTGGGTCAAGCTTGGACACTATCCAGATCTCATGATCTAAGAAATAGTGTCGAAATTTCTGGCAGGCCCAAACTAGGGCCAAGCACGTCTTCTCCATGGCCTGATAATTCCTTTTGTAAGCCAGGAGAGTTTTTGAAAGATAGTATATGGCACATTCCTTGTGAGTGTCATCCTCGTACTGAGCTAACAGAGCTCCCAAGGCATTCGCATGCATAGAAATGTAAAGTAGAAGAGGTTTTCTTGGTTTTGGAGGGTTTAAAACAGGGAGATTAACTAAGTACGCTTTTAACCTTTCAAACGATTTTTGGCACTCGTCATCCCATAAAAATTTCGTACCCTTTCTCAACAACTTGTTGAAGGGTTCGCATCTAGTTGCCAGGTTTGAGATAAACCGGCGAATGGACTGTAGCGACCCTGGAGGCTACGAATCTGCGTAAGATTGGAGGGTGGAGTCATGTCTATGATGGCTCTACACTTAGAGGGGTCGACTTCTATGCCCCTTTGGCTTACCATAAATCCTAAAAGCTTACCGGATTCTACACCGAATACGTATTTTTGAGGGTTTAGCTTTATGTTGTAAAGTCTAAGCCTTTCGAAAATCTTTTGTAAGCATTTGAGATGAGTGCATCGAGTTTTTGACTTAGCCAGGAGATCATCTACATATACCTCTACGAGCTCATGAATTTGATCGTGAAAGATCGAGGTCATAGCTCTCTGGTACGTGACGCCAGCATTTTTCAAACCAAAGGGCATGACTGTATAGCAGTACGTGCCCCATGGGGTTGTGAAAGCGGTTTTAGCCTGATCTCGTGGGCTTAGCTTGATTTGATTATATCCTGAATAGCCATCCATGAATGAAAACATTTCATGATTTGCAGTACTATCGACTATCAAATCAATGTTTGGTAAAGGGAAATTATCTTTTGGGGTAGCTTTATTCAGGTTTCTGAAATTGATGCATATTCAAATTTTCCCACTGGTTTTTCGAACAACAACTATATTGGATAACCAATCAGAATACGCAATGGGTTTTATAAATCCGGCTTTTAACAGATCTTCTAAACCCTCTTTGAATTGTGAATGCACATTCGGATGTATCTTCCTAAGCTATTGTTTTACGGGTTTTGCATCTGAATCTAAGGGAAGACGATGCTCTACAACATTCGGGTCTATACCTGGCATGTCTTCATATGTCTATGCAAACACATCAACGTAGGTTTTCAAAAATGCAATGAATGATGCTTTTTCATGCTCATGCAAACATGTGCCTACCTTAATGAGTTTCGGCTTTAAATCGTTCCCTAAGTTTATCTCTATAAAATCCCCTCCTACTGATTTCGAAGGTTTTTCAAAATCGAGAATTTTATGAAATTCAGGGAGCTCAGAAGTAGGATCTTCCTCGAGGGAATCCAATTCTGGGCCTTGATCATTCTCAAGACTTCTAAATCCTAGGGAATTTGGACTTGATGCACAGTTTTCGCAAACGCTTGGTTTTTGTTTTGGATTTTCTGTAGGTTTTGAAGATTTTGGTCCTCTTATGAAGAGGACTTTCTTTCCGAAATTCTTTGCTCTTTCAAAACCTTTATCAGGAGCTGCTAAATACAGGATTTTGTTTTTGGTATTTTGTGAATTTTCGATTTTTTTGGATTTTTGTAAGGAAAGAACTTTAGGAACTATACAAGCAACTCTTTTTTCGAGTTTTTGATCTTTTTCAAATGTTTTTGGTTTTTGGGATTTTTCAATTTTTTGAATTTTGAGTTTTTCAAATGTTTTTGGATTTTTGATCGAGGGATCTTCCATCATACCTACAAAGGAAAAATGCCACTAGTTAGACTCCGAACAAGAGATCTAAATCGTAGGTTTCTGCTTGGGTAGGCTCTAGGGCACCCTTGACCCAGGTGGTCACAGGGGGTGGTTCTGGTGGTATTCTGGGAGTATAGCCGATCCCGTGTCGGCTTTGGTTGGCTTTGGGCAAGATGGGTTCTACGAGACCCTGATTTTGTGCCCCTAGACTTTTGTATGGCATATACCCCATGTTCAATAACATGTTCCATGATTTTTTCTTTTTGGAAAAGTTTTCATATAATTCGTGATCCTGGAACTTGCTATCGTCCATGTTATGCACATAAGGCTTTCTGTCCAGGGGTTTTGGAAATAGTGGACGCTTGGATTTTCTTGGGATGGTTAGTGTTTTGAGTGGGCCAGCCTTGGGCGGCCCCTGGATGTGTACGACCTTCCTAGATATCTGAAGGGTGAGCTTTGGTGGCTCGACCATGGTTTTCCCTGAGTTGGACTCGTAGACCTGGGAACTTGAAAAGCATGGGGAATTTTGAATCCTCTGAAGCTGCGAATGACTCTCACTTAGGATCACAATGACTTAGTTTTCAAAAGGGATTATTTTGACACATCTATGGAAGGTGGACGGCACAGCATGCAGGCTGTGTATCCAAGGCCTTCCCAGCAATAGGTTGTAGTGGGGGTGGATGTCCAAGATATGGAATACCCCACGTGAGCTATCCCTCCCGTTTCCATGGGAAGTTCAACGGATCCTAAAGGTCTGGACGCATTTCCATCGTACCCAGTGATTACAATGGGGCTTGGGTTCATGGAAGTCAAGGTGACTCCAATCTGATGTGCTATGTGAAGCGGAAGGATGTTGAGCCCTCCTCCACCGTCAACTAGGCACCTATCTAGAGAGTGGTGATTCAATACCACCTCGATGTGTAGGGCCTGATTATGGGTTTCGTAGGGTCTTTCGAGATCCTCTTTTGAAAACATGATAGGTGTTTTTGCACCTATGGACGCCACTTGATTGGACAAGGATTCTGGGGTTATGTCCGAACTAACCTTTGCTCTTTCTAGAATTTTCTCTAACACGAGTCTATGCCTAGGCGAGGTTTGTATCAACTCTAGGATGGACATGTTAATGGGAATCTTTGAAAGATGGTTTTCGAAATTATACAAGTTCAAAATGACATTTCCTTTGTCCGTTTTGGGCAAAACTCCAGGAATACACGCTTTTGAAGGGCCAGGCACACTGACCACTTTTTTAGCATTTTGCAGATGTGGGGATTGATAGATCCTCCCGAATCTTGTCACTTCCGCCACGATCACCCTAGGGTTCGTGCTTAAGATGGCTCTAATCGACTGTTTTGGAGCACCTTGAATTTTCAAAACTGGTTTAATCGGAGACGGAACTCTTGGTGGTCCCCGAATCACTACTTGGGCAGGTTTCCTACGAAGGATGAGTGTAGATGCACAAGTGGAAAAACCAGACTTATATGTACGCGCTAGACTCTTTGAAATCGTGAGAGCACATACCTCTTTGCCCTTCCCACTGGTACTTGTGTGATTGGGAAAGGGTTCTTTGAAAATAGCTTGGGCAGGCTCCGGTTCCTCAGTGACCTGGAGCCGGCCCTCTGCTATCAAGTTCTCGATTTGGTTTAGGAGGGAAAAACACTGCTTTGTATCATGGCCTTTGAGCTGATGATACTTGCAGAATCGATTCAAAAACCTCCCTTTGGAAGTGATTCCCTCGGGGATTTCAGGGAGTTCGATCATGCCTTGGGCGAGCAGGAGGTCTAGGACCTCCGACATAGGTTGCCCCAGCGGAGTGTACTCCCGTTTTTCAAATGGTTTTTGTATTTTTTTGTCTTTTCTGTTTTCAAAATTTTTGAAATTCTTTGAAGTGCTCGCCAGCCTTGGATTTACTCGGACATTGGCGATCTTCTGGGGTTTTTCCCCTTTGTCCATGGTGGGTAGCCCGTAATTGCCGGGCTTTTCCAAGCGAGTCTTTGAATTTACGCTCCCTTTCCACAGGTGGTCGTAAACCCCTTTTTTCAAATTTGTCTCAAAAAGAGATGCTTTTTTAATCAGTTTGTGGAAAGTAGAGATTTCATGTAAAGAAAGAAGAGTTTTCAATTCAGTTTTGAAATTGTCGAGGATGAGCATAACTGCGCATCCTTCGGATATGGGTTCTCGTACTTGCCCAAGGAGAGACCTCCATCGAACGATAAATGTATGCACATCTTCGTTCATACCTTGTTTCGTATCCCTCAAAGTGTTCAATGTAGGCGTGACTTCTACGTTGTGTGAAAATCTTTGCATGAAGCAGTTCGCCAACTCTTCAAAAGTTGCAAACTGGCTCAAATTGTAGGAAGCCAGCCATTTAGAAGCTGTGCCTTTGAGGGATAAGGGGAACCAATACACCCATTTCATCGAGTCCTTTTTCTTGTGGGCTCGACGAGAGAAAAGCTGTAGGTGAGACCTAGGGTCTTCCGTGCCATCATACCGATGGAAATTCGGTATTTCGTCATCCCTGTCTGTTTCGTAATCTAAAGGGAGAAAATCAGACAGGACGTACGTTGTTTTCTCTCTATTTTGCCCCTTCAGCAACTGCTGTAGGGCTTTACGATCTTTGTGAGTGAAGGAATCGAGGTATTGGTTGCCTTCCATCTCGGAGGTCTCCTTGTGTTTACGAGTTTTTCTAAACTTCTTTTTGGCCTTTATTGGTTCGCCATGTGACGAACACGAATCAGCTGCTTCAGCCTCTTGGCTGAGAGCAGCGATCTTGGCCTCGTATTCTCTTCTTAACTCTTTCTCTTTTTGTTTCGATTTTTCAAAGATCTTCTAGAATGAGAACTTGAAGAGCATGAGAACCAGCTAGACACTTCATTGGAGTCTGAACTCGACATGACTCTGATGCTTTTTAAATCCAACTATGAAATGTAAGAAGACAAAGAGTTAAAACACTTTTCTTTGAAAAAAAACAATTTTTTAGAAATTGGTTTGTTTGTATCGATTTTTCCTAAAGACCCACGTCCCACCGGGCGTGCCAAATCTGTAGACACGGAAAATCCTCGTCTCCGGGTTTCTCAGGCCTGAAGCGAATTTTTTCGTGCTTACGTCGCTTTAAAAAGGGCGTGCCAGCTAGCTTTCTTAAACTAGCGAAGTAATTTTTGAAAATATCTGACTTTTGAGGCGACTGTGGACAAGTGGGTTCTTTTCGTCGCAGACTTTCTTGCACTAGCATGCAAGGGTCAGTCTGTACGCTTTAGGAAAAACTCGATTTTAAACAAACACGACTCTTTTGAAAACTCGAAAGTGTTTTATCGATTGGTTTTGTCAAAATTGCAACTTTTATGCATGGGATCTATGCGTTCCTATATCTCTCGGGTTTTAGCCAATTTTGGCGTGTAGTCCTGTGCATCCAGTGCTCGATTTTAAGGTAAGTTCTACATGATTTGATCAATCTGGTGTGATGAAAGTATGCTCCCTATCTCGAGTGTGGCGGATATGCAATGCAAACTCACACAACTTGAAGGGAAAACCCAAAATTTAAAGACATAGCAGAAGGGAAATAGCGGAAAGGGAAATATGGCTATATCTTAGATGCGGAAGGGAAAATATATATAGCTATATCTTAAGAGCGAGAAGGCTCAATGTGAGTGAGTGCTTTGAGTGTATAAATTAAAAGGCAACTCACAAAACTTGAACCTTAAAAACCCAGCTGAAAGGGGAAATACGTATATATATGTAAGAGCGGAAAGGCTCAATGTGAGTGAGTGCTTTGAGTGTATAAAATGAAAGACAACTCACACGACTTGAACCTTAAAAACCCAGCTGAATGTATATAAATAGAGCTATATCCTATGGGCTGTTGAGGCCCGTTTTGTGTGCAAAAGGTGTGCAGATAAGAGCAGAAAGGCTCGAGTGTACGTGTGTGATTCGTGTTTCAAACCATAATATTACATCTCGGGGGGAGACTACGCTCCATTATTACAACCCCGTATCAAATTTAATTGAATTTGAAACAACGTAAAGAACCAAGTTCGAGCACTTACACGTCGTTTGCTTGGACTTCCTTTATCAGCGAAATCTGACCTTGGATATAGCCGTTGGATGGACCTTTCTCTACGAAACGACCAGCTGCGTGGAAGGTTGATCCTAGATCGTGACCTGGGCTAGGCTGACACACTAAGGTGCTATGGGTTCTGGACTTAGACACGACAGATCTAGGGTGAGAACTAATGGATCTAGGTCAGGTCTAGGCGGGTTGTTTTGGTTAAAAGCTAGACCAAGGTCCTAAGGGAAAAACTTGACCAACTAATGGTCGAGTTAGGTGGTGTCTACGGGATTATTTTAGGTGAGACACTATGGAATGCTCGGCCAACTAATGGCCGAGCTTGGCTGGGGATTAGTGAATGCTCGGCCAACTAATACCTCGTGGTATGGCGTAGATGCAATGCAAACTCACGCTACTCCAAAGGGAAAACCCGAAATGTAAAGACAATGCCGAAGGGAAATGACTTGTAATGTAAATGCCGAAGGGAGATATGTATATAGGGTATATACGTGCTCTTACTTGGGTCTTACAAATAAGAGAGAAGGCTCAATGTGGGTGCGTGCTTGAATTGAAAGACTTACACACACGACATGAAATGAAACCCAAATATAACTTGCAGTATGGCCTTGATTAAGGTCTTGGGAATAAGAGCGAAAGCTCAATGTGTGTGAGTGCTTGAATTGAAGTACTACGCACACAACATGAAATTAAACCCAAATAGTATAACACGGCCCTTACTTGGGTCTTTCAAATAAGAGCGAAGGCTCAATGTGTGTGAGTGCTTGAATTGAAGGACAACACACCCAACTTAAGCAAAACCCTACGAAAATTAAAGTATATATCTACACTTATGTATTAGGGGCTGATTAGGCCCGTGTGTGTTCAAAATCGTGCACAACTAAGAGAGTGCACGTGTGTGGGTGTGCCAAGCCACGTTATTACAAGCGGGGGGAGACTACGCTCCGTTATTACAACCCCGTATCGAATTGAATCTTAAGCAAGTACACAACTAAGGACCGAGTTAGGCACTTACTAATAGCTGGTCCGAAGATGCCTTGCTTGAGCGTGGGCTTGGCCTTCGCCTTGGGCTGCAAAAGGGAGCTCCGCAGAGTTGAACGGCAAAGGGGTGCTGGCCGGGTGCCTTGGGCGCGAGGGAAGGGCGCCTTGAAGGTGGCCGGCTGCTAGCAAGGGTGTCGCCTTGGCGTGTGGGATTAAAGGGGCCAGGTAAGGTCACTAGGGAGAGTGTAGTGTTGGGGGAGTATGGCACTAAGGGGAAGCTTAAGGGAAGGTCTAATGGGGCACCTAAGGTTGGCGGGTTGCTGGCCGAGTGAAGAGGCGACAGTCGGTTGGAGTAGCCGACTGGGGGAGTTCGGTGGTGGCGGGCTGCTAGGGTGGCTAGGAGTGGTGTAAGGGAAGGGAACTAGCTAGGAGATGGGGTCAGGTGGTAGTGGGTTTAGTGGGTGTAGTGGGGTGATATGGGCAGGTCTTAGGGAGTCGGATAGGGTGGCCGAATGGAGCTAAGGTGTCTAGATGGTGGTGGGTAGTTAGGGTGGTTATGGCCTGGCCGAGTAGGAATGGTGGCGGCTAGTGGCTGGCCTTAGGTTGATATGGTAGTGGGTTAGGTGGCTGAGAGTGGAGAGGGAGTGGAGAAGGAGTAAGGTGGAGGATAGGGTACTAACCGTGATTGAAGAGGGGCGATGGATGGAAGAAAGGAGCCAGGTGGTTGGGATGCGCAGGAGGGGATTCGGCCGGTGTGGTGGTGGTGGTGGTGCTCGACTAGAGTGGTGGTGGCTGACTGTGGGCAGGTGGAGCAGGAGGGAGTCAGCTGAGTTGGAAAGTGGAGGACCCGGCTGGTGGGAGGTGGGGCTTGAAGATGGGAAAAACCCACCCCAAAGGGGGGGGTTTATATAGGGCTGGGCTAGGTCGGTTAGGGCTGGTTTTGGGGTAGTGGTTTGGTGGTTTAGGTAGGGTGGTGTGGTGATAAGGTGGGCTGGAAAGGGTAGGGCCAGATATTTTAAATACAAGGGGTTTGGGTAGGTTGTGGGCTAGGGGTAGTTTAGAGGTTTAGGGTTTAGCTAGGTGGGTTGGTTTTAGGGTGAGGTTTAGTGAGGTAGGTTAGGTGATTAGGCTAGGATTAGGCTAGGTTTAGGGAAATTAACCAAGGTTTAGTGAAGGATTAGGGAAGTGGGTTAGGTGATTAGGTTGGGATTAGGCCGGGATTAGGGAAGTGGGTTAGGTGATTAGGCTCAGGTTAGGATGGGATTTGGGTAGAAGGCTAGGATTAGGTGTTTTCGGTTAGGTTTAGGTGAAGGAGCTCCCTTTGCATGGCCCATAGACCTTAACCACATCATGTTGGTGCAGCCCTAGGTTAGGTTTTGGCTAATTACAAGCTTAAACCCATTTAATTAGGCTAACCCACATGATTAACCCCAAACTTGACACACAAGTCAAGCTTAATTACAACACACACTTGATCTTATCCACCCCCACTCTCTCTCATGCCCATAATCCCACGTGAAATTCAAGTGGGCCCCACCTCCATTTATGAGAAGGTGATGTGGGCCATGGATATGGATATTGGATTGGATTTTTGAATCCTAATCCAAATCCAAGTCCATACATGGGTTTGGATTGGGATCTAGATATATATGGTCCAGATCTGATCCAAACTAAACTCTGACTCCTTCGAGCTGTGTTCGAAACGGACGGTTTGTGTGGGGCCTGACAGCATCAGTGCTCCGTCTGTGTTGGGTCTTCGCCAACATGATCGTCCGCCTCTATTTTCGCCTTCCGGAGATGACTTTAAACAATGTTTCGATGATAACAGGGTCTTGGACGTTCGAGATCCTGTGGGTGTAGATTTGATACGAGAGTTGCTGTGTCGGGCTCGACATGTGCTCCGGTTCCGGGCTCTCCTTAGCTCTCCTGGTCCTGTCTGGATTAGGCCGAAACTGCTTCCGAGTTTCAAAAACATATTTAAAAAGGTTCTTAAAAGCCATATTGTATATTTTTGAAAGAAAGTTTAAAACATATATACAGGGTTGTCTGGAAGGCCTTTGTTCACCGTTTGATGAACACGAATCGCCTACTTCAACCTCTTGGCTGAGAGCATCGATTTTGGCCACAAACTCCTTTCTCAGGTCCTCGATCTCATCTAGTTTTATTTTGTTTTTGAAAATCCTCCTAGAGTGAGAACTTGATGCGCATGAGCCTTGGTTCGACACTTCACTTAGATTGGATTTTGACATGCTTTTCAAGCTTTTTCAAAATTTCATAAGTACAAGCAAAGAAAACAAGTTAAAACGACACCTTTTAACAAAATTTTCGCAAACTTCTAACTTAAAACTCGATTTTTGAAAGGCTCACGTCCCACCGGGCATGCCAATCTCTGTAGACGCAGCAAAAATCCCCGCACTCTCACCTTTTCAAGGCTTGGAGCGGATCCTCTCATGTGTCTAAGGCCTATTTATATAAACAGGACGTGCCAGCTGGCTTGCCTAAGCTAGCGAAGATATATTTTAAACTGACTTCTAATCGTGGTGACTGTGAGCAAGTGAGCTCTTGTCATCGCAGACCTTCTTGCACCGATGCGCAAGGGTCAGTCTCTACGTTTTGAAAAATCTAGTTTTTGGGATAGAAAGCCTACAAAACGGTTCGAGGTGTTTAATTCGGGTCTTTTAGATACGATTACAGTTTTTAGATCACGTGGATTTGCACGTGCCTAAGTCTTTCCTTTTATCCCTTTAGGGGCCACCTAGTTTGTATGTTATGAACACTCCATTACATGGGCGAATTTGAGCGGGAATACAGGGCTTGCTTCGATGCAATATGCGTCCTACCTCGTGGTATGGCGTAGATGCAATGCAAACTCACGCTACTCCAAAGGGAAAACCCGAATGTAAAGACAATACCGAAGGGAAATAACCAAAGGGAAATGACTTGTAATGTAAATGCCGAAGGGAGATATGTATATAGGGTATATACGTGCCCTTACTTGGGTCTTGCAAATAAGAGCGAAGGCTCAATGTGGGTGCGTGCTTGAATTGAAAGACTTACACACACGACATGAAATAAAACCTAAATATAAATTGCAGTATGACCTTAACTAAGGTCTTGGGAGTAAGAGCGAAAGCTTAATGTGTGTGAGTGCTTGAATTGAAGTACTATGCACACAACATGAAATTAAACCCAAATAGTATAGCTCGGACCTTACTTGGGTCTTTCAAATAAGAGCGAAGGCTCAATGTGTGTGAGTGCTTGAATTGAAAGACTTACACACACGACATGAAATGAAAGCCCAAATAGTATAACTCGGCCCTTACTTGGGTCTTTCAAATAAGAGCGAAGGCTCAATGTGTGTGAGTGCTTGAATTGAAAGACTTACACACACGACATGAAATGAAAGCCCAAATAGTATAACACGGCCCTTACTTGGGTCTTGCAAATAAGAGCGAAGGCTCAATGTGTGTGAGTGCTTGAATTGAAAGACTACACACCCAACTTAAGCAAAACCCTACGAAAATTAAAGTATATATATATATATATTTATTTATTTATTTATTTATTTATTTATGTATTAGGGGTTGATTAGGCCCGTGTGTGTTCAAAATCGTGCACAACTAAGAGAGTGCACGTGTGTGGGTGTGCCAAGCCACGTTATTACAAGCAGGGGGAGACTATGCTCCGTTATTACAACCCCGTATCGAATTGAATCTTAAGAAAATATACAACTAAGGACCGAGTTAGGCACTTACTAATAGCTAGTCCGAAGATGTCTTGCTTGAGCGTGGGCTTGGCCTTCGCCTTGGGCTGCAAGTGGGAGCTCCGCGGAGTTGAACGGTCAAGGGGCTGCTGGCCGGGTGCCTTGGGCGCGCAAGAAGGGCGCCTTGAAGGTGGCTGGCTGCTATGAAGGGGGTTGTCTTGGCGTGTCGAGCTAAAGGGCCTAAGTAAGGTCACTAGGGAGGGTGTAGTGTTAGGGAGTATGGCACTAAGGGGGAGCCTAAGGGAAGGTCTAATGGAGCACCTAAGGTTGGCGGGTGGCTGGCCGAATGAAGAGGTGACAGTCGGTTGGAGTGGCCGACTAGGGGAGCTTGGTGGTGGCGGGCTGCTAGGGTGTCTAGGCTATGGTGGATAGGAGGGGAACTAATTAGGATATGGGGTAAGGTAGCGGTGGTTGTGGTGAGATGATAGGGGCAGATCTTAGGGAGTTGGATGGGGTGGCCGAGTGTAGCTAGGGTGGTTAGGTAGTGGCAGGTAGTTAGGATGGTTATGGCCTGGCCGAGTGGGAATGGTGGCGACAAGTGGAATGGCTGATGTTAGGGTGATATGGTAGTGGGTTAGGTGGCTGGGAGTGGAGAGGGAGTGGAGAAGGAGTAAGGTGGAGGATGAGGTTCGGCCGGGTGAAGAGGATGCGCAGGATGAGGTTCGGCCGGATGAAGAGGATGGCGATGTGGACCTCGGCTGGAGTGGTGGAGGTGGTGGTGGTGCTCGGCTGGGAGGTAGTGGCGTAGGTGGTGGCTGGCTGTGGGGCAGGTGGAGTAAGGTTTTGAATCCAAATCCAAATCCAAGTCCATACATGGGTTTGGATTGGGATTTGGATATATATGGTCCAGATCCGATCCAAACTGAACTCTAACTCCTTCGAGCTGTGTTCAAAACGAATGGTTTGTGCGGGGCCTGACAGCATCAGTACTCCGTCTTCGTTGGGTCTTCGCCAACATGATCGTCCGCCTCTGTTTTCGCCTTCCAGAGATGACTTCAAATGATGTTTTAATGATAACAGGGTCTTGGACGTTCGAGATCCTGGGGGAGTGGATTTGATACGAGAGTTGTTGTGCCGGACTCGACATGTGCTCCGGTTCCGGGCTCTTCTTAGCTTTCCTAGTCCTGTCTGGATTAGGCGAAGCTGCTTCGGGGTTTCAAAAACGTGTTTTAAAAGGTTTTTAAAGTCATGTTGTATATTTTTGAAATACAGAGTTCAAAACATATGTACAGGGTTGTCTGGAAGGCTCCTGGGTTTCCAGACTCAAAATAGCCCTTTGGGGCTGCTTTTACAAAACCAGATGGATTTGAGAAATTCGTGGGATTTCGGGGTGTTTACAGATGCCCCTCTTTGGCCTTGTCCAAATCGATTTGGATAAGGGCAAAGATGACAAACACTCCTTTCAATGTCTCCCTGAATCTAGCCACGAAGAACATGGGATCGCCCCAATCTTTTAACAAAATCTCAATTTAAAAACTCTGGTAGGAGGAGATATCACGCCAAAAGGGATTTTACTATGGCATCTGGTCCTAAAATGGGATCATGTTTATGCAAGTGTCATGCGTGGAATGCAGATGCATGACATGGGTGTGGTGCCAAGAGTGGCGACCTCTCAGAGACCAGATGTGGTCGAACTCTAGAGACTTACAAGGCCTAGTGCTCCAAGTGAGCAAATCCTATGTTGTTCGATGTTCGATTTTTAAAAACTTATTCACAAAAATTTATTTACAAAAGGGACAACTGTCTTGAGTCTCGATCCTAAGGATCTCGAGCTCTTCGTGCTTGCCCTTGTTTGAGTCTTAACACTCGCTTATCTAGCGGAGGTTTTATACGAAAACAAGGCATATTTCAAATTCCTACACCTTACTCGAAACGCCGAATTCTCAAACAAGATGAAATTCAAGTAAGTAAATCCTATTTTTACTTTAGGATTCCTCGAAATGAACCATTCTTTAGCTTGGGATACGCCAGGGATGGGAAAGAGATACCACGGTCCCTTTTGAAGCGTCCCGTGGTTTAAGGCATAGAAGGCGGAAAACTGCTCTTTTTGAGCTTTTTGGCCTCTTTTTCCTTTTTTCATAGAGGGTCTCCCTTTGGGAGTATTTTTTCTTTAATCCCTCCTTTTCACAAGAGAATCGATTTTTCTTTTGAATTCTAGTTTCTTTCTTTTGGAAAGACACTTTGAATGGGAAATTCCCTTTGTTTGGGCCTTTGTTTTCCTTTTGGAAGTAGAAGAGAAGAGGGAAGGACTTATCCCAAGCCTACACTCGATCCATTCCAGATCAGCCTATTTAGAAATAGCACGTACTACTTGCAAGTATCTTGCTATATTGAACTAGGCCTTTCTTTATAAGAAGAAGGGTTTTGAAATGTAACCACGATTTTTGAAGACTCCACTCTTTCACAAGTGTGAATTCTCTTACTTAGGGTCACACGAGTTTGCCTTTGCACCTTATTTTCATGTCTCAGGGCAGCTATCCCTAAAATTTTTGAAAACTGGAATTTAATCCAAATCCTACACATGATACTTCTTTAAGTATTGAATATTGATAGGATCTGCTAAATTCCTACCTTCTACATCGATCAACCAATACGAATTGTTCGTGGTGGTTGCTCGTACAACATAGGGTCCATCCCAGTTGGGGCGCCACTTTCCCAAAGGGTGTGGGCCACGATGATGGATGGTTTTTAAGACCAGATCTCCCACTTCAAAGCGGCGACGTCTTATGTGTTTGCTATAATGTCGGGCTATCCTTTGCCGGTATGCACGAGCATGATCCATGGCAAGGAGTCACCTCTCATCTAGCAAATCTAGTTCGGCCATCCTAGCATGCTGAAGCGTCTCTAGGGTGAGGTCGAGTGCAGTGGACGTATGAAATGAATGCAGTTGGGTATGAATGGGAAGAATGGCGTTTGTGCCATAGACCAATTCGAATGGTGTGGCATTTGTGGGAGATCGGATGGAAGTCCTATAAGCCCATAAGGCTTCATCCAGCTTCTCGTGTCACGTCCTACCCTTCTCTAAAGTCTTCTCAATTATGCTAATGAGAGTCTTGTTTGTGGCTTCGGCTTGGCCGTTGCCTTGAGGGTAGTAGGGCGAAGAGAAGTGGTGAGTTATGCCATACGTGTTGCACAACTTAACCATCCGCTCGTTTTTGAATGGGGTGCCATTATCAGACACAAGGTCTCGTGGAACCCCAAATCGAGCCAAGATATTCCTCCGGATGAAAGCCACCACATGTTGCCCCATCACGTTGGTTAGGGAAATGGCTTCCACCCACTTGGAGAAATACTCCGTGGCTGCTAAAATAAATCGAAGCCCATTCGAGGCCTTTGGAAATATTGGGCCTACGATGTCAAACGCCCACATGGTGAATGGCCAGGGGCTGACCACGGAATGCAATGCAAATGATGGGATATGAATGGCGTGCCCATGCACTTGACATGGATGACACTTCCTAACATGATCGTGGCAATCCTTTTTCAGGGTGGACCAAAAATAGCCCCCTCTAAGTAATTTCATTGCCATCATGTTGGCATTAACATGACCTCCACATTCTCCATCGTGGAATTCATGCATCACTATCCTAGCCTCCTCTAGGTCGATACACCTAAGCAGAATGCCAGTAAAACTTTTTTTGTATAAAACCCCACCCAGAATGGTGTATCGGGTCGAAATCTTACGAATGAATGCCTTATCTTTGGATGTGGCATCCTCGGCGAATCCCTCATTTTCTAGGAATTGTTTTATGTCATAAAACCAGGGTTTTTCCATAGACTCTGGGTTGTTTTGGCAAATATCCAAGTCGTGTGTGGATGGGTGGGGCGCATGCCATATTTTCAAAGATCTGGTCCCCGAAATGGGATCGACCTTCAGGGCTGAACCCATGGAGGAGAGGGCATCAGCGATGCCATTGTCCTCTCTTCCTACGTGTGTGAGTTTACACGATTGCCAAATTTTTAAAACCTGGTTTATGACTAGGAGCGAATCTCCAAAGACCTCGATGCATGATGCCCCTAGAGTCTTCGAAATTCTTAAGCCTTGTATGAGTGCTTCATACTCAGCTATGTTGTTAGAACATTCAAAATCTAAGCGAACTGCTATGGGAATCTCACCCTTTTCAGGGGAGATTAGGATGACCCCAGCACCAGCCCCTCGTTGGTTTCGTGCCCCATCGAAGTGCATCTTCCACACCTGGTTTTCGAAAGAATTTGCCAAAATGTAGTTTTGAAAATGGTTTTGCAATATGCCTTCATCAGGCATTTCAATAAGTGTGGGATATGCATCCTCTAAGGGGAACTTAGCCACGTAGTCTGCTAGGGCTTGCCCCTTAATGGAGATCTGGTGATGGTATTTCAGATCATACTCCATTAGAAGGAGTTGCCATTTTCCCAATCTACCCGTGAGAATGGGTTTTTCGAACAAGTGCTTGATTGGATCAAGCTTGGACACTATCCAGATCTCATGATCTAGGAAATAATGTCTGAATTTTCGAAATGTAGTAGATGGCATACTCCTTATGGGTGTCATCCTCGTATTGAGCCAACAGGGCTCCTAAAGCATTCGCATGCACGCAAATGTAAAGTAAAAGCGGTTTTCCTTGCTTTGGAGGGTTCAAAACGGGGGGATTAACCAAGTATGCCTTCAGTCTCTCAAAGGACTTCTGGCATTCGTCATCCCATAAGAATTTCGTGCCCTTCCTCAATAGTTTGTTGAAGGGTTTGCATCTAGTCGCCAGATTCGATATGAATCGACGAACGGATTGTAAGCGACCCTGGAGGCTACGGATTTGAGTGAGATTGGAGGGTGAAGCCATGTCTATGATGGCTCGACACTTAGAGGGGTCGACTTCTATACCCCTTTGGCTCACCATAAAGCCTAGAAGCTTCCCTGATTCTACCCCGAATACACATTTTTGAGGGTTTAGCTTTACTTTGTAAAGCCTAAGCCTTTCGAAAATCTTTTGCAAACATTCGATGTGAGTGCATCGGGTTTTGGATTTCGCCAAGAGATCATTTACATACACTTCTACAAGCTCATGAATTTGATCATGGAAGATCGTGGTCATGGCTCGTTGGTATATTGCACCGGCATTTTTCAAACCAAAGGGCATGACTGTATAGCAGTACGTGCCCCATGGGGTTGTGAAGGCGGTCTTACCCTGATCTCGTGGACTTAGTTTGATTTGATTATAGCCTGAATAGCCATCCATAAATGAAAACATTTCAAAATTTGCAGTACTATCGACTATCAAATCTATGTTTGGTAAAGGATAATTATCCTTCGGAGTGGCTTTATTCAGGTTTCTGAAATCGATGCATATTCGAATTTTCCCATTGGTTTTTCGAACTACAACGATATTTGACAACCAATCAGAATACGCAATGGGTTTTATAAATCCGGCTTTTAACAGATCTTCTAAACCCTCTTTGACTTGCGTGTGTACATTCGGGTGTATTTTCCTAAGCTTCTGCTTTATGGGTTTTACACCTGCATCTAAGGGAAGTCGATGCTCGACAATGCTGGGGTCTATGCCCGGCATGTCTTCATACGTCCATGCAAACACATCTAAATAGGTTCATAGGAATGCAATGAATGCTAACCTTTCAGTTTCATGCAAGCATGCGCCTATTTTGATGGATTTGGTTTTGGAATCATCCCCTAGGTTCACCTCTATGAAATCTCCTCCTACTGATTGGGAAGGTCTTTCAAAATCGAGAATTTTATGAAATTTTGGGAGCTCAGAAGTGGGATCTTCCTCAAGGGGATCCACGTCTGGGCTTTGATCATTCTCGTGGGCTATAGACCCGAGGGAATTTGATGCGTGGTTTTCAAAAAGACCTGGTTTTGTATTTGGATTTTCAAGTGATTTTGAAATTTTTGGTCTGGCTATGCAGACGACGTTTCTTTCGGAATCCTTTTCTTTTGCCCAAGTCCTACCAGGAGCAACTATGTACAAAATCTGTTTGGTGTTTTCCAAATTTTCGATTTTTTTGGGTTTTTGTAAAACAAGAACTTTGGGAACTATACAAAGCACTCTTTTTTTGAGTTTTTGTTTTTCCATTGTTTTTGGTTTTTCTTGTTTTTCGATTTTTTTGATTTTAAGCTTTTCAAATGTTTTTGTATTTTTATAAAAGGGATCTTCCGTCATACCTACAAAGGGAAAACACTACGGGTTAGACTCGAAATAGGAGATCTAAATCGTAGGTCTCTTCTAAGGTAGGTTTCGGGGCACCCTTGACCCAGGTGGTCACAAGGGGTGGCTCCCGCGGTATTCGGAGAGTATAGCCGATCCCATATCGACTTGGATTGACCCTAGGAAGGATGGGCTCTAGGAGACCTTAGTTCTGCGCCCCTAGACTCTTGTAGGGCGTGTAGCCCATGTTCAACAACATGTTCCACGATTTTCTATTTTTTGAAAAGGCGTGGTACAAGTCATGGTCCTGGAACATGCTGTCATCCATATTGTGCTCATATGGCCTCTTGTCCAGGGGCTTTGGAAATAGGGAACGCTTGGGTTTTCCTAGCAGGGTTAGAATCGGGAGGGGGCCTGCTTTGGGCGGCCCCTTCACACATACAACCTTCCTAGGGTTGTTTAACACGAGCCGAGGTGGCTCAACCATAATTTGTCCCAAGTTAGCCTCATGGGCCTGGGAGCTTGATAAACAAGGGGAGTTTATGATCCCCTGAAGTTGTGGGTGACTCTCACCTAGGATCACTACGACCTGGTCCCTAAAAGGGATCTTGACACACCTGTGGAAGGTGGATGGCACAGCGCACAAACTGTGTATCCAAGGTCTTCCCAACAACAGGTTATAATGGGGGTGGATGTCCAAGACATGGAACACTCCCGTGTGTTCGATCCCTCCTGTTTCCATTGGGAGTTCGATGGATCCTAAAGGTCTAGATGTATTCCCATCGTATCCAGTGATAACGATGGGGCTTGGGTTCACTGAAGTCAAGGTGACTCCGATTTTATACGCCACATGAAGTGGAAGGATGTTGAGCTCTCTGTAGACACGGAAAATCCTCGTCTCCGGGTTTCTCAGGCCTGAAGCGAATCTTTTCGTGCTTACGTCGCTTTAAAAAGGGCGTGCCAGCTAGCTTTCTCAAACTAGCGAAGTAATTTTTGAAAATATCTGACTTTTTGGGCGACTGTGGACAAGTGGATTCTTTTCGTCGCAGACTTTCTTGCACCGGCGTGCAAGGGTCAGTTTGTACGCTTTAGGAAAAACTCGATTTTAAACAAACACGACTCTTTTGAAAACTCGAAAGTGTTTTATCGATTGGTTTTGTCAAAATTGCAACTTTTATGCATGGGATCTATGCGTTCCTATATCTCTCGGGTTTTAGCCAATTTTGGCGTGTAGTCGTGTGCATCTAGTGCTCGATTTTAAGGTAAGTTCTACACGATTTGATCAATCTAGTTTGATGCAAGTATGCTCCCTATCTCGAGTGTGGCGGATATGCAATGCAAACTCACACAACTTGAAGGGAAAACCCGGAATTTAAAGACATAGCAGAAGGGAAATAGCGGAAAGGGAAATATGGCTATATCTTAGATGCGGAAGGGAAAATATATATAGCTATATCTTAAGAGCGAGAAGGCTCAATGTGAGTGAGTGCTTTGAGTGTATAAATTGAAAGGCAACTCACACGACTTGAACCTTAAAAACCCAGCTGAAAGGGGAAATACGTATATATATGTAAGAGCGAAAAGGCTCAATGTGAGTGAGTGCTTTGAGTGTATAAAATGAAAGACAACTCACACGACTTGAACCTTAAAAACCCAGCTGAATGTATATAAATAGAGCTATATCCTATGGGCTGTTGAGGCCCGTTTTGTGTGCAAAAGGTGTGCAGATAAGAGCGGAAAGGCTCGAGTGTACGTGTGTGATTCGTGTTTCAAACCATAATATTACATCTCGGGGGGAGACTACGCTCCATTATTACAACCCCGTATCAAATTTAATTGAATTTGAAACAACGTAAAGAACCAGGTTCGAGCACTTACACGTCGTTTGCTTGGACTTCCTTTATCAGCGAAATCTGACCTTGGATATAGCCGTTGGATGGACCTTTCTCTGCGAAACGACCAGCTGCGTGGAAGGTTGATCCTAGATCGTGACCTGAGCTAGGTTGACACACTAAGGTGCTATGGGTTCTGGACTTAGACACGACAGATCTAGGGTGATAACTAATGGATCTAGGTCAGGTCTAGGCCGGTTGTTTTGGTTAAAAGCTAGACCAAGGTCCTAAGGGAAAAACCCGACCAACTAATGGTCGAGTTAGGTGGTGTCTACGGGATTATTTTAGGTGAGACACTATGGAATGCTCGGCCAACTAATGGCCGAGCTTGGCTGGGGATTAGTGAATGGTCTTAGGGGAGATCCTAAGGTGAGCTCTAGGGTAATGCTCGGCCAAAGGGTGGCCGAGCTGGGCAGGTTTTTGGAGAAGGATTAGGTAGGATCTAAGGTTGAATCCTAAGGAAAGAGCTCAGCCAGATGGTGGCCGAGTTTTGGCTGATGTTAGATGGTTGATCTCGGGTGAGATCCTAAGGGAGTGGCTCGGCCAAAAGGGTGGCCGAGCTGGGTAGGTTTAGAGTGGTTTTTTTTTTTAGTTAGGATCTAACTTAGGTAGTGGTTTAAGGTTAGGGATAGACCTAAGATGAGCTCGGCCAATATGGGCCGAGCTAAATGGGTGAGGATGGGTTCAACAAGAGGAGGGAACCGAGTGTTTTAGACACTCGGTTTGGCCAGGTTTTTGGGAGTAGTTTTGAGTTAGGAAATAGATTAGGTAGTGGTTTCAATGTTAGGATTTTCTTTAGGACAGATCTAAGGTGAGCTCGGCCAGCCAATGGCCGAGCTGGGTATGGTCCTAGGTTCTGCAGTGACCTGGAGCCGGCCTTCTACTATCAAGTTCTCAATTTTATTTAAAAGGGAGAAACAGCGTTTGGTATCATGGCCTTTGAGCCGATGGTACTTACAAAATCGGTTTAAATACCCCCCTTTGGAAGTGACTCCTTCGGGGATTTCAGGGAGTTCTATCATGCCCTGGGCAAGTAGGAGGTCTAAGACCTCCGACACAGGTTGCCCCAGCGGAGTGTACTCCCGTTTTTCAACCGATTTTTGAAAGGTTCCTTCCCTTTTATTTTCTAATTTTTCAAAATTTTTGGAAGTGCCTACCATGCCTGGATCCACCCGGACATTGGCGATTTTATGGGGCTTTGCCCCTTTGTCTATCGTGGGTAGCCCGTATGTGATGGGCTTTTCCAAGCGGGTTTTTGAAATGGCACTTCCTTTCCACTACAAAAAGAGGTTTAGAATTAGTGCAAAAAGATATCATTGAATGTCAAATGTAAATACTATAGAATAGTGATAAGACCAGTTATGCTCTATGGTATTGAATTTTGAGATAGATGCGTGGTGATACATTAAAGAACCACTATTACAAAAGAAGTTGGTGCTTACAAAAGATAAAATAAGAGGAACAAGATTAAGGTGGTTTAGGCATTTAGAGAGGCGACCTAATAGAAGTTCTGGTAAGAAAACATGAAAAGTATATTTAGTTAGAGAGCACTTAAAAAGAGCTATTGGGAAGCCCCTCGAGTGTTGGACAGAAAATAAAACATGATCTTTCTGTTACGAACTTAGATGCTATCATGAGACGCTAACCAGATGACAATATCCCCACACATGACCTCCATAGTGAATTGATTCATAATTAGAAGAGTCATGCTTGATTTGGATCTGATTTGGTTTACAGTCATTTTAATCGTCATTTGAGTAGTGAATTTGGATTTAGATCTAGATTATATGGTATCTACATTAGTGGTATTGTGTCTCATTTCGAAAGTTCCTGTCAAGTGTTCCTTTTCTATTAGTGCCGTGTCAGTGATGCAGTATGAGTCTTTTTTCCTTACATTTTGACCCTAGTCTATGCAAGGATGTTGATCCCTATTGTGGAGAAGGTTTTACAATAATTTGTGTTTTTGATTTTTCTTGCTTCCTATTGAGTGGGAGAGGAAAGAACAATGGAGACAAGATCGATTGGTGCTTGCATGTTTTCGGCTCGTTGTTTGATCGGTAGTTGAGCAATGCCAGTACAAATTGAGCTAGCAACATTTAAGTGTGGTTCTCGAGTTGCCGAAGCTCGATTTATGACATTCTGAATAAGAGGCCAAGGATTGATGTGCGTCTGATCATAATTTTGTGGCTAGAAATGGTAGGAAATCGATCAAAGTTGTTGCTGTTTATTGTTCACTAGAACATAGATTTCTAATCAATTTTTCATCTCGAAAAGCCTTCTTTTCATTGGATTTTCTTGTAGAGGCTTTTTTAGATCCTTGCTAAGAGACTAGGCTTCGATTTGTTGGAGACTCAAGACTCAAACATATTGTAGAAGCCGGTTTTCTTATTATAGTATGCAGTTGCCCGAAAAATCGGAGCTTGCACAATTTTTGGTCGACCGAGAGCTGTTTGGATGTGATTTCCTCTGAGATTTGACACAATTTTAATCTATGATGGCCTCCCTGAGATCTATCAAAGAATTGTTGGTGCCTCGCTGTCAGAATTTTCACAATTTGAGCATTATTGAGTCATATAGGAGCAACGCCAGAAAAACCCAACTCAGCTTGGCGCTTTTCTCTTTTCCAGCCTACATTTTGACGTTGTTTGGTTCCATTCGCCCCAAATCAACTTCCTTGACAAATCACTTGATGAAAAAAGGAATCAACAGGTGGATTTGATTATGATTTGGTTGCTTGTCGATTGAACATGGAAGCCACGAACAAATATGCAAAAAACATTGTTTTTTCGAACACGGTTGGATTTCATGAGGACGAAGCTGTTTTCGGTTGTTTCTAACGACCTTTAACCGTATTGATATGTTTGACGGATTTCCTAGTCAAGATCAAAGACCATTAGGTTTTCAGATAGCACTTTGAATGTTGGTTTTCAATTAGATCCAAGCAACAGTTTTCTTCTTTGTATAGCTTCTCAAGACTACTAGGAGTAGAGTTTCTTCTTCGTATAGCCCATACTCACAGCTAGACATGCCATAATCATCTTGAGATGGACTAGTAAGGGACTACAACAGACGCCGAACATGTGGGTATATTGTAGGAGCAAATTAAAGTGCTGACCGCTCGGCTTGGAGTCATTTTAGGAGGCACAGTCTGCTCCTGGTACTACATAGGCATCGCCGTCCAGTTCATCGCCTGAAGAGCATGTAGCCTCTCCGCTGACTCAAGGTTGTGGAGCCTAAGGCCATTGATGGAGCTCTTGATAATAAGGTTTTAGAAAATTTCATTTGGGATCTTGAGACATACTTTGAGGTTATAGAGGTACTTGAGATGAAGCTGACTATATATCTTCACTATTTCTCTCTAGTGATGTGAAGCTATGGTGACGCACAAAGCCGTCGGTGATGGACGAGGATAGCAAACATGTTTCAATCACACTCGTGGAAGGAGTTATGTTCCTCTCGACCTTGACAAATTGGCAGGTGCATGAGCAGTTGAGGCATACGGGGAGTGTACGCTAATATGCTTATTGTTTTACCATGACTCTTTTAGATATTCGTGATATACCTGCTCCACATGCAGAGATGTCATCACATTCGGCGACACAGTGTAGGCTTTGTTGGACATCAGAGCAAGCATTCGATCATGTCGATGTCTTGCATGAAGACACATATAACTCGCCACCTCTTAGAGTAAATTGAAGACAGTGAACACTCATGTATAGTGGATAGCAAAACTGGCCATGTTGCATGAGACTCAACTTATATTCATAATTGATTATGACCTAGACAAGGTTACTGAGAGACCAAAGAGAGCACCATAGAGGGTGATTGCTATATATTTCAGTCTTCAAGTTGGAGGATGCAGAGACATATGATAGACCTACAGAGGAGGTAGTTGAGTGAGTAGAGATGATGTCGAGTGGGATCGTGTGGTGCAAACCATAGTCGAGGAGTCAGTGCCACCTAAGAGTGCGGTTTATGAGTTGCATGGTATGTGAGTGCAACCAAGTCAAAGATAACAACTACCAATGTCGCTTGATGTGGCTTTGAGGGAACAAGGCATGAACTGTCCTATAGTTTGTAGCAAAGCAAGACAACAACCACAAATCCAGAACTAGTCATGGGTGTCATTGGAGAGAGCTCGTAGATGCCGGAGGCTGCATGGACTTGGAGTTCGAGATTTAGAGCATGGAGTGTAGGAATGACATTGCATGACCTCACAAATGAGGCCAAGCTCTAACGGGAGAGAAATGTCACAGGATGCCGATAGCCCGCTCATGATACACATAGTTCATGGATTCAAACCTAGAGGCACCATACTTGAATTGGATTATAATCATTTGTGTTATAGTTTGAGTAGTGGATGTGGATTTGGATCTAGATTGTTTGGGATCCATATGTTAAGCGTACCTTTTTCATTAGTGTTGTCAGTGTGAAAGTCTTTTTTGCATTTTGGCCTATACCCTATTGTAGAGAAGATTAGGTAATAATATGCATTTGAGATTTATTCTGCTTCTTACTGAGAGATGAAAAATCAGTCATGAGGAAGACGAGTTCCTTGCATGCGTATCGTCAAGCTAGTCGTTTGGCAGGTGGTCCAGCAACGTCATCATGAGATCTAACCAGCGATGCTTTCACATAGTTTTCAAGTTGCTCAATGGAACTCGATTTGTAACATATGCTAACATGGTATGGATTGAGCTCTATGGTGACTAAGAATAAGTGGAGTTAACCCATTTAGTGTGACAAAAGGTCTTGACTTGGTTTTGTTTATGCTGAACAATGTGGCAGAGTTATTTTATTAAAAAAAGTCAAAGAGGTGAAAATATATGCATATCCTTTGTAATGGTTTCATTTGAAGGTGGCAGAGTTATTTTATTAAAAAATGGCAAAGAAATGCAATATATGCATTTCTTTTGTAATCTGAAGGGTGCAAGAAAGCACTTCTTCATCTACTTCTTAATTCAGCCCAATAATCAGCATAAAGTATGAACATTTTTAAGATTGTTAGAAAATGATTGCGGAATTAGACTTAAACCAGGGAAGAAGTTAGAAAATATCCCTACCAAAGCAAATTCCATTAGGGTATCAGAAAATAGTTTCTTCATTAAGAGAGTCCACACGTTCGGGTTATAACATATCTGGAACACAGAATTGTTCATTCCATAGGCAAGAATGTCCACGGATGTAAAACATGGAATATTTATTTACCACTTGCAAGAATATCTAAATTAAGTCAACCATGAATTCAATTTCTCTGCGTGAACGTTTTGTATCTGTATTAGATAACCATTGCAATTCATGAGATGTAGATTAGTTTTAGTATTGCAAAGAACATAATTGCATGAAGCGAACAAAGGAGCCAAAGAATATTAGGTGTTATCTCCATGACAAGGATCCTACCTTATTAGAAGAGTTGAAACAATTAACAATGGAACTGGAAAACCATATTGTTTGGGAACGTTGTGACTAATCTCCCTTCAGTGGCAGATCTTCGTTGTGCTGAGCTGGGGAATTCGCTTCACTCAAATTTTGAAAAATAAAAAGGCATAACCTGTATATATAGCACAGTCCATGCACACACTGATCCATGCTCTAATATTTTTAAAGATTTTAGTAGTTTTATTTTTAAAATCTAACGATTGAGATATTTAAAGAAAAAAAAAATTATATTGGGTGCATTTAACGCACATGCAAAAGTATCAAGGTATTTTTGTTTGCTTTTAAAATATGTGGGCAAGAATTTTACCATTTTTTGCCTCATTATGCTGAAAACTCCTTGGTTGTTTTCCCTATACCCCGGGTGGGCTGGTGCGGTTAGTAAAACTGATGCGAGAAATAATATTCTAGCCAGCCACTGTTTCGCGAATATCAAATCAGTTAAGTATGCTTTTGGAAATTTCTACTTGCTGTTCGGTGTCCAATAAGAGACTTGAGGATGTTCATTGACCTTACGTTTCACACTGTTGTCCATAAGCAAATACGTAGACGACATAATAAATGTAGATAGGTGTTGATTATACAAGAAAGAATGTTTCTCTTAAGCCAATAAAAATAATAAATTCTCGTGGTCTTTGCTGAATCACACTAGAATTCAATCTTTCCGACTGTATAATTTGTATGATGAAGATCATTGGCATTTTCAGCTTATTAATGATGCTACAACCCAATTATTTTCTAAAAGAAATAATCATGCGATTTCACTCAAGCGAATCCTAAGAACCACGATGATGTACTTACTCTACCCTACGTTTGCGATTCTGGAGGTAGAGGTCTTATGTTCAAAGTTCATGCTAACCCAGAGGAGAAGGGCACAGACGTTGCAGGCAACCACACATCACCTTGCACAAAATTGGCCACGGTGAAGTTGGTTGCATCGTTGGCACTCATGACATGATATCCGGGCCATGTAACCCTGCTGCTAGTGCTTGAGCCGGGCCCGGTATTGTTGTACTCTCCATAGTACAATGTGCTGAGACCAAAATCGCCAGACCATGGTGCCCAGCCTGAAGGATCAACTACACTGTCAATGAAGGATTGCATGTAAACTGTTCTTGAATAGTTCTTCCATGGCCTTCCTAGAAATGACTTGATCTGGCCGTTGGCAGACAGATCTGGGGTAGCCAAGATAGAGCAGTTTATAATGGAGGTGCCCGTGTTCTGGTTGGGGTCGCTCCGGCCTTGCGCTGTGAACATGTTCTGCTGGTTAGCTGATGGAAGTCTGGCATAAAGGTTGCAGCTTTGGAAGACGACAGCCGCGTTTCCGAAGATGAAGTCGACTGTGCCATAGATGTCGCACTCTCTGTAGAATTGGCGAAGGGAATGGGTGTATAGTGTGTCTTGGTAGCCCTCGAAGCTGCATCGATAGAATGTTGAGAGATCATTACCATTCCTTACTGCCACTGCCTGGTGTTTCCCTGGCCCAGCTGTGTTTTGCACCGTGAAGTCCCTTCCTATGAAGTTTTGGCCAGCAATAGCTGCAGGTACAAATGGTAGACGCATATAAGACTACGATATTCAATGATATTCGGGAAATAGGGAACGTGAAAGTTTAGAAACCTTTTGAGACTTTGAAGATGCCTGAAAGAGTGGTTTATATATGTCATTTCAAACCGTCTTAATCTATGTTCTTTGAATTATGTGGGAGAGCCGTGATTATCGGCCCAGCCTCAACTCGTTGACCTTCCTGATCGATCCAGTAGTCGTTTTCACTCTCACTTTTGGAGCGAGACAAAAATACCAACTTGTTCTAATCAGTGTCAGGAAAGAAATTAGGAAACCTAACTACTGAAATGATGTTGAGTACATCAGGAGAACTTCGAGATTGGTGTTCTTGAACCATCAGTTGCAGAAAGGTAATGTACTCACATCAAGGGAAACTCCCCATCTTAATTTCTACTAAAAAGATCTATTAGGAAATTAAGAAAAAAACTCTGTCCCTCTGTAATATGATTTTAATTATATATAGGTGGGTATATAACCAGTAAATGACTGAGCGGATGGTCATTCGGCCAAGTGTATATATATATATCCCATCTCCTTAAGGCTCTAGTCGGATTTAACCGATCTGATGTTAGACAGTCGTTGTCATGTGATCAGATCCAAGGTCGTACTTCCTGATTAGGCCAAGAAGGGTGGGCCACTGTTTCCTAGTAAACCAAACAAAGCCAGCTAACAATACAAAAGCTACGAGAGAGAGAGAGAGAGAAATGCCAATTAATTACCAAGAGTAGCAGAGTTGAAGGTGGTAAAGTTATCTCCCACACTGCGATTTCCTGTGATGATTGTCTGGTTGATGCCATCTCCCACCAACATCAAATTCTTCTTCTTCTTGTCTATAGAAACATACTCTAGATAAATTCCGGCCTTAATATAGATCACGTAGTAGCCATTGCTGGGGTCAGTGTTATTGGGTGCTCCAGCGACAGCGGCTTGGATAGTGTTATAGTTTCCACTACCATCCTGAGCCACCGTGACCATGGTCTTCACGCGCACCGAACCCGTGTCAAGTGCCACCCTCCGATTGAGCCGGAAAATATCCGGGTTAACCCAGTTAGGAAGACCGTCGCGCCCGACCCTCAAGTCATCGAGCAACTTACGACTATGCTTACTAGACTTCTTGGCTCGGTGGCTCTTGGGCCCCCAGGAATGGGTGAACATGGCTAGTGATACACTATAAAGTTGAGACCCATTGACAAGAGGTGCAGTGAGTGAGTTCTTGGTCCTTAAGAAGTTGGCCTGGGTGAGTCCGTCGTAGCACGTCTGTTGGTTCGTGACTATAGCGCTCAGTAAGGTTTGCACGTTGTCACCCTGGGCGTCTGCTAGGCTGGTAGCGTCACTGGTGTTGAGGGTGGTGAAAGAGGTGACCAAGAAATCGGTGGTGAGTTGGGACAGGTACAAGCAGTCCTTGAGCGCACCCAGTGCGGGCGCAGTCAGGGTAGTATTGTCCCTAATGGTTTGACCAAAGAGAGAAGAAAACCTCGCCGACTGGTAGATTGATTTCTTGACCAAGTATCGGCCATAGCCGTACAGGTTCGAACGGGTCTGAGGGGGTAAGACAGACTTGCAAAAGGCAGGATTGGTGGTGACGCTGCACGCATTGGCTGGGGGAACAGAGCTTGTGTCATTCTGTGCGAAAGAAGAGGGGATGAGTGTGGCCAAGAGGAGAACTATGGTCCCTAGTGAAGGGAAGACGGAGGTAGGAATACTCATGCTGCAGGAAATGCAGAGTTTCTCTCTTAAATTCTTCTCTAGTGTCGATGGCGAATCAGAAGGGAAGAGAAAGGCTATATTTATATACAAGGTTGTTTTACTTAGGTTCAACGAAGTCACTGTGATTTGCTTTGGTCTCCACTTGAGTCAATTTCCAAACCGCGTATTCTCTCTCTCTCTCTCTGCAGTTAAAGGAGTCGGATATTCCACACGCTATCGGCTATCGTAACGTTTTCTGAAAGAAAAATCCAAGACAATGCATTCCCGCGGTAAGCTAATTGAGGCTTGGAGGCATATAAATGTACAACTAGATTGTAGACGTTGTGGCGATTTTGACGTGTAATAAATTCATATTGATCGCCGAAGAAAAAGCTAGGGTTTACCGAATCACAGTTTGACCAAATACAAGAGGCAAATCATATGTGGCATCTTCATGAAAGTCAAGATATGGTGTTCCTTGTTTCAAACAGCCGTGCGTGTTTTGAATTGGCTGTTAGGCAAAGGCAAGCCAAGCGGCTCGGATTGATCATGAACCTTTGCCGGAATTCGGTACGTGATCTTGGGTCTACACGATTGCTCAAGTCCATGTAGAAGTTTTAAATTTGAATAGACTAGCTAGTTAGCTTGGTCTCATTTATATCCTCTAATCATGAATTAATAAGTATGTGCTGGATGCAGCATCAGCAAGAGTACGACAGTATTTAATATTCCATTCCATGTAACGCTTCTCACAGAAAAGAAAAACTCAGTGGGTCTCATTTTGACGCGCCATTGTTTTCTAGCGTGTATTAGGCGCCGCATGTGGACATGTGTTTTACTGAATAACCCATTCTAAAGTCAATAAAACAAGAGGTAACCTACTTTAATCAATAAAATGATCAAAGTATTTGCAACCACGGACATACGAAGAACATAAAATGCAGTTAATACTGTTCTGCCTAGGAAGTTCATTTTCGGACATTATATATATACCTATATATTATATATCTATGTATGTATGTATTCTTGTGCAGGGCGAGTATATTAGACTCATCCAGTATATAATTTATTTATATAAACTTGAAAGGATACCTTCTATGATTAGAATACATATAATTATATATAAGAATGTCGTGTATGGGTTCGAGTTTGCAAGGTACATGGGGCCTGACCTGATTCTCGTTGAGTCCTTTTGAGACGACACTCGACCCAATCGAGGGTGCATAACCCCTGACCTCGAGATGGTTTCTTCAGGTCAGAAAAAGGTTGCCACCCTTAACCCTTACGTATACGTGCTGAAATTGTGCTTTTAATAAGGTTTACCGCAGCTATTTCTTGCAAATGATACAAATTAAGACCCTGTATGAAGCACGGGTGTAACCGACCGCCCATGTAAAGGATTAACAGTGAGTATAAAACTTTGTCAGACATATTTATCATCAATTTTATAAATTTTGATAGGGTTATGTGAAAACAAAGAATCCATGTAGCCGACCCATCTAGTATGGGAAAAGACTTAGTTGTTATTGTTCTTTGTGGTCGTAGTCAAGTTCGTGCCACTGTGGCAGCCGGGGTCTTGGGTTAGGTACGGTGAGTTTGTTACATAGTGGTCATTCTCGGCAACCCAGCACGGTAACTGTTGGACTGACCATCCAAACCGTTACCGTATCTGGAGTTACAGATAGACACTAGTAACAATTGGACCGTTACCGAAAAACATGGTAACAGTCCGGATATGGATGCTCCGGATGAAGGAAGCCCAGGAAGATAACTGGGAGACGTGGAGCACGCACTGCTCTATAAATAAGAGCAGTACATATAGTGAATACACAACAAAAAAATAGCAAAATAATACACATAAGTCTCCTCGACCGCCTCAAAGGGTTGTGGGCCAAGGAGCGGAGCAAAGCTCCGCCAACCTCTCCCTCTCTCCCTCACAGAAAGCCTCTCTCTCTCTCTCTTCTGTTTAACCCTCTTAGAAACTGCCAGGCAGTTTTAGAAAACCGCAGGCCAAAAATAGCGATTTTTCGAAACTGCTCCCGGTTTCACAAAAACCTCCTCGGGCAGCAGATTGAAAAGTTCATTTTGCCCCAGATGGTTTTCGGATATTACAAAACTGCCCCTTGAGAAAATTACAAATATATCCAGATATTTTTAGGTAAAAAGACTATTTTGTCCTTATTGAGCGAAAAGTCGATTTTACCCTCCGTCAGTTTGTGAAAATTACGAAATATCGGGCTATTGTTTTATGTTATTGCACTTCCTAGTTTAAATTATTACATTTCTGCCATTGTATCAAAAGACAGGTTTGTCCTTGTATTTTTTAGAAAATTACAAATTTGGACTAAGGGTTAAAATTACATATTTAATCCTAATCAGTTAAGAATTTTACAAAAATACCAAGAGTAATTTTATGAGTCTGTTCTTAAGCTTTTTAGAAAATTACAAAAGTGGACAGATAGTCAAAATTACAATTTTACCCCTAGTATTTTTTGAAAATGTTAAAGGCTTTTGAAAAAATTACAAGTTTATGCCAGGTTACTTATGAGTTATTTTTAGTTCATTTTTTTTTATATTATGCATCGTTATAACAAGGTTCCTGCTATGTGTGTTTGTTTCCTTATTAGACCGTCTAATTGTTAAAATTACCAAACACATAAAAATGAATTTAAGAATATGTGTGTTGGAATTGACAAAAATAAAAAAACTGAACTGTCTGAACTTCCAAACATGGAAGAGAAGAATCCCACTTACTCTAATACTTGAAGGTGTTAAGTATGTTCTAAAGGAAATTGTGTGTCTGCCACCACCAGATGCAACCGAGCAATAGATAGAAATATATAAAATATTTCTGAAAGATGACACAATAGCAAGGACAATCATGTTAACATACATAGAGGATGACTTGATTAGGGTCTTCGAAGAATACGAGATCGCAAAAGAGTTGTTTGATTAAATAACAACTAAGTATGACACAACTGCCAAACTACATGTGCAGTTGCTACTACAGAAGTACAACTTTAAAATGAGAGAAGGAGATAACGTAGTAGAACATGTAAATCACATGTTAGTAATGGCTAGGGACCTAGCTGTGGCAAAGTCAATCATCCTAGAACCGATACAAATATCAACAATCTTAAACATTCTACCCCATCATGGAACATGATTACCACTGCCCTCAGGTTAGGGCCAAAGATTAACCTTTCGAAATTGCCCTTGAAACTAGCAATAGAAAAAGAACATATGAACAAAAACAATAAAGAAAAATTTATAGTGGTATAAGATGAGATAGGGTCTAACTCCAAACTCAACCAGAAGAAAAATAAACCAAACAAAAGGTTTGGTAAGAATAACAAGAAGGGCGTTCAAAATTTTAAGAAATCGTAGGAAACCGACTATGGAAAGATGGGACACTATAAGAAGGATTGCCGCAACCGAAAAAGTGGAGGAAACAGTCCATAACGCGGATAGAAATTAAAGTAGGATATAAACTACGTAATATCAGAATGTTTGTATATGGACCGCCCGGTGATAGGTTGGTGGATCGACTTCGGAACTACTAGACATATTTCAAAGAATAAGGAATGGGCAATAGATCTAAAGGAATACAAGTCAGGCAAACATCGAGTGTACATTGAAAACAATACCTTCTCAGATATTTTGGCTACTAGGTCCTTTGGATACTTTGTACAAGGTAAACCAATTGTATTGACTGATGTATTAATTATGCCATTTATAAGTTGTATTTACTACACCATATGAGATATGGTTTGGAAGAAAACCCAACCTAGGCCATCTTAGGAGGTGGGGATCTATTGCATATGTAAAGATCCTTGATCAGTTCAGAGACAAGCTAGACAATAGGTCCTTAAGATGCATATTTATTGGATATCCAAAAGGTTTAAAGGGATATCGATTTTATAATAAGGACCATGTACTGATAGAAAGCAGAGATGTTAAATTCTTAGAAGATACTAATAATGATATCCTAGAAAACAATGATGAATGCATTGATGATCTAGTAGACCGAGATCAATCATCATTTGAACCCATAGAAGACCTTCCTGAAACAACCGAAACCTTAAGTGGACATAAGAGGCCAAGGGCCACTCTGTCCTAGTTAAAGGATTATCACACTTATCTTACAGAAGAAGTGTATAATTTGGTGAATTTAGATGAGTTGACTGATAACTTGACTTATTAGCAAGCTATGAACTCATCGGAAGCAACAGACTAGGGCAAAGTCATGGATGAAGAAATTGAATCCATTAAGAAAAACCAAGTCTGGGAATTGACTGATTTTCTAAAAGGAAGGAAAGTCATAGGCTGTAAATGGGTTTTGAAAAAGAAATACAAAGTCGATGGTTCAATAAAAAAGTTTAAAGCAAGGTTGGTTGCAAAGAGTTTTTCGCAAAAAGAGGGGATAGATTATGTTGAGACATATTTTTCAGTTGCAAAATTTGCATCCATAAGAATAATCTTGACAATATCTATATATTATGATTTGGACTTACATTAGTTAGATGTAATGACAACATTTCTAAATGAAGATTTAGATGAAATCATATACATGCAGCAACCCGAAGGATTTGTGGTTGAAGGCCAAGAAAATAAAGTATATAGGTTGAAAAAATCCCTTTATGGCCTTAAACAGTCACCTCGCCAATGATATTTGACTTTTCAAAATGTCATTATAGAACTTGGGTTTGTGGCTAATAAACTTGATCACTGTGTATATGTCTAGAATAGTGGGAGCCACTTTGTCATCCTATCATTATATGTAGATGACATATTGTTGACTGGGAATGACAATGAGATGATTGTCAAAACCAAGTCATGGTTAAACTCAAAGTTTGAAATGAAGGATATGGGGGAAACATCCTATATCTTGGGTATAAAGATCTCTCGAGATAGAGAATCTAGACTCTTATGCCTGAGTCAGGAGAGATATATTGACTATATCCTCAAGAAGTTCAAAATGGGTGAATGCAAGTTTGTTGTTACACATGTTGCAAAAGGGGTTAAACTTAGTAAAGCTGATTATCTCGGTGAAGGAGACGATAAGCCTAACGTTCTTTATGCACAAGCTATGGGTAGCTTGATGTATGCTATGTTGTATAGAAAACCTTATATCAACTTTGTTGTTGGTCTTGTAAGTAGATATCAAAGTAATCCTAGATGGCAACACTGGATAGTTGTAAAAAGGATTTTAAGATATCTGAAATGAACAAGAGACTTAAAACCGTGTTTTCAAACAGATAAACTAAAAATGGTAGGATACTCAGATATTGACTTTACTGGAAGCAAAGATAACAACAACTCAACCTCGGGTCAAATATTCTTATTTGGAGGTGGTGTTGTTTCTTGGGTATGTAAAAAATAGGGAGCTTAGTATGTGGCTTGTTATATGGCTGCAATGAATGTTGTCTCGATAAGCTGCTTCATACGTGATTTAAAGTTGGAAATAATCGACGAGCTTGTTGTCATTTACTATGATAACGATGCAGCAATTATTTTTATTAAGGGTGGAGCTGATTGCTCAAAAAGCAAGCATATAATGGTTAAATACCACTATGTTCATGATATGGTTATGAGAAAGAAATTATTCATCTCATACATGTCAACAAATAATATGTTGGCAAACCCCTTGACTAAAGGCATGATAGAGGAACTTTTCTCAAAACATGTTGCGAACATGGGTTTGAGGTATGTTTGATTGTTGTGTAGGGAAATAACCACACAATGGGTAGTGATTGCAGCAACAATCATGAATTGACATTACTAGGTAAACCCTTCAAAAATAAGAGGAAAACCAGTATCTCAATACACTTGGCTCGAATGGCAAAGTGGGAGATGTTATTGTAAACATGAAAATTTCCACTCCCAAGTTTAGAAAACTCGAGGTGAATCTTTTCGTGCCTATACTTGCACAAGCGTGCCAGCTAACTTCCACTTTAAACCTTCTTGAACCGATGCTCAAGGGTCGATTTAAGCGCTTAGAAACTTCAATTTTCAAACAAGTTTTACTTCAAATAACTGAACGATCAGTGTTTTTTGGATGAATTCGATTCGTGCACTTTTGTCAATTTTATCACGGGGTTGGATGACCCTAAAATTCTTGTAAGTTTTATTTATTTTAGGACTGATGCATGTGTGGAATGTGTGGCCTAGTTTTAGCGTGGTTGGAGCGAGTGTTCGAACAATGAGCGGATGTAGAGATGCTGTTATAAGTTCTGTTTTGGGTTTTTGAGAACGATGATGCAAACTCACCCGAATTGAAATTGCACCCACTCTACCTCCAAAGTAAAACTCACGCGAATTTAAAGTGCATTAACTCTACTTTCACGAAAGTAAAACTCACGCGAATTGAAAGTGCTTTCACTCTACGTTCACGAAAGTAAACTCACACGAATTGAAAGTGCAACCACTCTACTTTCACGAAAGTAAAACTCACGCGAATTGAAAGTGCAACCACTCTACGTTCACGAAAGTAAAACTCATGCAAATTGAAAGTGCTTTCACTCGACGTTCACGAAAGTAAAACTCACACAAATTAAAATATATATATTTAGCTTAAGAGAGCGAAAAGGCTCGAGTGCACGTGAGTGTAAAGAGTGGAAAGGCTCGAGTGCTCGTGGGTGTGATTGTGTTTAATCCACCAATTTTAAGAGTACAAGGCTCAAGTGCATGTGAGTGTAAAGAGCGAAAAGGCTCAAGTGCTCGTGGGTGCGATCGTGTTCATGCACTAATATTACAACATGGAGGGAGGCTTCGCTCCATTAATACAACCATTTTTCGAATTGAATTTAATGAAGAAAACGGTATGAAATCAAAGTTTTGAGAACTTACACATTTTTTCCTTCAATTTAGCCCTTGATTCAGTTTGTTTGGTTTGCTCGAGCCCACTTGTTGAGCCCTAGGTCAGCTGGGTCCTAGGTAAGCCTGGTCTTCCCCTTGATCAACCCTCCTTGTGCAGTTGCAGTCCGCGGTTCAGTTCGGTTCCCAGTCTTGGTGAAGTTCGGCTAGTTGGTGCCTAACTGGGTCCTTGTGGTCAGCCCAAGGTACAGGTCAGGGTTCAGCTAGTGCAGTTCGGCCAGCCCTAGGTGCAGCTCGGTTCCTCCAAGGTGCAGCCCACCATGGTTCGGTTTGATGCAGTCGGTCCTTCAAGGTGGTCAGCCCCACTTGGTTATATGGTGTAGTTCGGTCCAGCCAGCTCCACCTTCCTCAAGCTTTCCTTAGTGGTGTGGTTCGATTCAACTGGTGCAGTCGGGTCCTTGGTCAGGTATAGCTGGGTCCTCCACTTGGTCAAGTCCTAGGTTAACCCCTTTTTTGGTGAGGTTCGGCCAGCCCAAGGTCAACCACCAAGTCTTCAAACTAGGTTGAGTTTGGCCAACCCCTTGATGCAGTTCCTTTGCACTCGGCCAGGTCCTCCCATGGTACAGTCCAAGGTCAGTCGAGTCCTCCCATGGTGCAGTCCAAGGTCAACCCAAGCATTCGGGTCCTCCACTTTGTTCACCTTCCACTCGTGTCCAACCTTGAGTTTAGGCACTCTCACCTTGGTCAAAACCCAAGCTTTGACTCTACTTCTACTTGGTGCAGCCGTGAGCTCCACCTTGGTCAGCCCCTCCTTTGGTCAAGCCTTCCCCCTTGACCAAACTCTCCAAGCTTCTTCACGTGAAGCCCTTGAGCTCCACTCCTTCTCTCTCCTCCTTTTCAAAACTCCCAAGCCTTCCCCCTCGATCATTTCACGTGGATCTTTTAGATCGGGTTTGGATCCCTGGATCTAACCCGATCCAATTTTTAATGGGACATGGTTTAGATCCAATCCAATTTTTTTTGTCTTCTTATAGGGTTTGGATTTAGATTTTTTGATCCAGATTCAATCCAAAAAATTTCTTTTGGGTCCTTCTTTGGTGCATGAAATGGACAGTTTTTTAGCGGGCTCCGGTTCCTCGGTGACCCAATTTTAGATTGAGTTTTTCCTAGACTCTTTAACCGGCCAATGTTTGCTTTCAGGACCTTTCATTTGATGCTTGATTTGATCCATTTGGTCCCATATCGAGCTTGCTTTTGATGATGTCGATCCCAGATTTTGAAGAGGGCCTTGATTTCTATTTTGATAGGCCCGTTTCTTGATTTTTGAGGGTTTCATTAGGATCTTGGTTTCATTTCGCCTTTTTGAAGTTGAACTTGCTTCGATATGAACACAGGGTTTGATCTTCAATCTGGCTTTCATCCAAACATGCCTTGTCCATCCTTCACTTTTTGACTTGAACTCGAGTTGGCTTTTTGGATCGGGTTTCACTTGTCCGTTTGAGCTGTTTTGAAATCTATGGGTTTTTTAGCTTGAATTTAAAACCTTTATTTTGAAATATTTCTCAAAAGGTTTAAGTTTTAAAATTTTGAGTTTTTAAAGGTTTCAGAAGGTTGTAAGCTGGATTTTGAAACTTATGAGCTTTTTGAAAAACATCACCATTTTTAGGGTGTTTATAGTTACATAGTGGTCATTCTCAGTAACCCAGCACGGTAACGACTGGACTAGTCATCCAAACCGTTACCGTATCTGGAGTTACAGATAGGCACTAGTAACAGTCGGACCGTTATCGAAAAACACGGTAACAATCCGGATATGGATGCTTTGGATAAGAGAAGCCCAACAGGATAACCGGAAGACGTGGAGCACGCACTACTCTATAAATAAGAGCAGTGCATACAGTGAATACACAACAACAAAATAGCAAAATAATACACAAAAGTCTCCCTAGAAGATTCTGTTGTGAGGAAACCTCAAACGAAAATACTCATCATTTCTGCTCCAAGCATACCTGAAAGGCTTGACGGAGGACAGACGCAACGTCGAATTCCGGCGAGTTATCATCGTCGTCACTAGGTTTCCATGAAATCTTGATACCAGCAACCACCATATAAACAACACCCAACGTAGTAAAAAGTCGTCCACGTAAAGGCTTTTAACGCCATGAACCCGTAACATCCGTTTTGTTCAAAACTTCTACTCAACATATTTGACAATCGGCGCAACTTTTAACTTAATTTCCTCGTCAAACAATACAATATATACTAGAAGCAGCATAAATAGGGAAAGGGAAACTCATTTCATGTAAACGCACGGATATATATATATATATATATATATATATATATATATATATATATATATATATATATATATATATATATATATATATATATATATATATATGTTCAATGGCGTATTTAAATCCATTTTTTTCGAAGACATAAATATAATGTTAAACTTTTAAAGGTTTTTGTAAATATAAAACAATAGTGAGGTATGAGTAACAAAATTTGATTCAATCACTTATATATATATATATATATATATATATATATATATATATATAGAGAGAGAGAGAGAGAGAGAGAGAGAGAGAGAGAGAGAGAGAGAGAGAGAGAGATGAGCTTGGGGAGTGCTAATGATTGAGGCTTACTGCTATTTCTTGAATGACGCGGAAATTGCTTTCCAAGAAAAGGCGGCATACTAGCTGAAGTATAGTATAGTGGAGGTATACCTTCCACGGCTCCACTTATATTTACCACCGGATTATGAAAATATACGATGCTTTGAAAGAACTGTAAGCACTCTTATGGTGGTTCCTACCAGGATATGGGCCTGTTGAAGGGCTGGATTACAGCCGAATTGTGGTTGATCTGCACTTTTATATGCAAGTAATGGTCGGATTTGGATTTGGATTTGGGTAGTTGCTGGAATACATATGATAAGAAGCTATTCAAGGAAGCTCTAAATTCAGATGTTGGCATATGGGTCGCATGATTTGGTTTGTATTGTGAACCGCCTCATACCAAACCAACTAGGAGATAAGCACGAGGCAGTTTGATTCAATTAACGCACAGCCGTAACGTATTTGGACCTACCTTCAAGAAAGCGAGTTTGGAGCATGGATCTTGTTTGGCTCCACACCCAAATCCAGTTCAAGTGACGACACCATTTGTCAACAACTAACACTGAAAGGGAGGGGAATTCAAATTTGTACAACTGAAATTCACAATATGCATTGAAGTTCTAATTATTACGCATTAATAATGGATAGTGGGGGTTTATGTGCAGATATGGGGAGATAACCACTAAATATAGGACTTGGGGGTCGATTCTTGTCAGACCCTGACTCAACGATCCATCCGACATGGTACACAACCCCAAAGCATGAGATGATAAAAAAAATCCAAATATAAATAAACCTTTATGTATCAATAACTCTATATATCTAAGTAAATATGTCGAGTCTATAAATTAAAAAAATTGGAAACCAATTATAGTAATCTACATTATTTGCAAATTAGTATAACCCACGGATAAGACGATTGTCACATGACCTTTTCGCTCTATCACATATCCCATCATCGTTACCAAAGGCAGAGCCTAAAGCATGCTGAGCACAATCCAGGTAAATGTCCCCGATTCCCTAAGGCAACACTAGACATGCACCAACCAAGACATTATGTTTCATCAAAAGCTAAACGCATGTACAATTATACAATCACTAGTGTCCACGTCATGAACATACAATTATATAATCATAAATATCTACATCATTAACACACACACACATATATATATATATAGTGTGTGGACCGGTTATATAACTCGGCACCCACTCAATCATGCCCATCTGCCATAAACCATGCTCACGGATCACCTCAATAGCATGTTTCCGCACAAAACTGCAATGCACGTACACAACTCACAAGATAGCTCAACATACTAGGGTGTCCCTCATGATCGTAACAAATCCACATTGCACATATTCTCTTCACAATCACACACACACACACACACACACACACACATATATATATATAAGATCGCGTAAAGCATGCATCCAATCATTTCATCATTTACCTCATTACATATATAGTAATTTAATCTGAAAGAATCTAAAAGCACATCACGCTCAAGCACATGTAGAATTACCATCTTTCCATATTAAGCGAAGGTGTAATTACCTGTTTCAGCTTTAATTCCATACTACAAGAACGAGGATCCCCAACTTTTACCTCAAACCACCTTAATCTAATCATAAAACATATGTCACATAGTCTTAGTTGCATTAAATGATTCTTTCAACCAATCTACATCCCCACCACAAACTTCAAATTCTATGGATGGCCTAGAATCATAAGATCATAATTCTTACAAGAGCTTGAATGAGAAGACGACAGTTAATTCAAATATCAAAATGATGAAGTTACAAGAATATTGGCAGTTGAGGGCTTCTTCCACTTCTCAAAAGTTAAAGAAACCAAATATAAAGTCAAGTAAAACTGAAGTGACGTTTCGGTGGAGGATAAGAAACCCTCGGTGGAGGGTGCTAGCCGAGAAATGACCCCTAAGTCACCATGAAAGTCTAGGCCTGGATTTGTCAGGGGTTGGGGGACCTTGACAATGCGCCATTTGAAAGATATATCATACTCTCGAGATATTAACTTTCTTGCTGAAACTAAGCATCGACTGGCATGGATGCAAAGGAAAAATGAAACATTTGTATTATTTCTTTTTGTGAATCTATGGGTATGGCCTGAGGATTAGCGATTGCTTGAAGAAATGGTATCTCCGTACAGTTGGAGAAACACGAAAGCATCATATTTCGTCTACTATATGGCGTGGGACCCCTGCGAAGTGGAATGATTGGAAGTTGAAGGGAATGCATTTTAACAGCATGGAGTGACGCGAGAAGAACAAAAGAATGACTCTTGGCAACCACATCTGGTCACCAGATCATAATGTTCGGAGATTTTAATGCTACATTGTCATCTTCGAAGAAGGTACTACGTGGTCGTGACTAACCAGAAACATCTATCGAATAATTCCAAGACTTCATTGATGTGCTGGAATTCCAACCCATAAATCTTTTTATTTCTTCTTCAATCGGTTGGTTCAGATCACAGTCCGCTTTTATTGAAAACCAAGACCGATGAAGCTGATCTGAAAAGAAGGTTCTATTTCTGTTCGAACCCTGACATCACAGAACTTATTAAATCAGTTCAGGATTATAAGCAAGAAAGACGTTCGATGTATATACTTCATGCCAAACTCAAATACTGCCGCCGTGACTCGAAGGACTGGTGAAAAATGAAACTCCTCACTACTCGGAAAATTACCACTGAGGCATCAATTCCATCATATTCAGTCGTCGAGCATGTGATGCCGAGCAGATGCGTGCATTAGAAGCCCAATTAACAGAGGCTTTTGCAAAAGTGACGTTATTGCACACCTCGTATGATTACTTAATGTTTTATTTTGTAAGGAGAGACTATCTTCTATAGGTTATTCATCAAGATCCAAAAATCATAATTAGTATCATTAATATCAACCAAGGTACTTGTGAAGTCAATGAGGTTTGGTTTTCTAACGAAGCATAACTCATATGATGTAGTGGATAGGAAATTCTATTTAAAATATATATAGAAGTAGAAATTGCTTCTCTCCAAAATACATTTGGTAGAAATACATCTCCTAACATAGACCTTATCATATTTAAAAGGGTTTTGTTATATCATTCAGCTACACCATTTTATTGATGTGTTCTAGGCATTGTATTTTCCTAGTTATACAATGTTTTTACAATATTAAGAAAACTCAATTAAAGTATATTTTCTACCTCAATCGTACTTTAACACTTTAATTGGGCATCTAAGTTTGATTTTTGACTTCTTTCTTACATTATTTGAATGTGTCTAATGATTTGATTTATGTGATAATATATATATATATATATATCCATACATCAAATAATCATCAATGAAGGTTATAAAATAAACTTTATTGTGATGAGATCTTATTTTAAAAAGTCCACAAATATCAAGCGTAGATGATTTTTAGTAAACTCTGTCTCTCCTTGCTTCTTTGGAAAATAGTTTTCTTATCATTTTTTCTTGAATACAAGCCTCATATTTGTTGAAATGTTTTCCTATTATTATTGTAAACACCCAAAAATTTTAAAATATTTTCAAAAACCTCCTAAATTTCGAAAACCAATTTAAAGCCTTGATAAACCTTTAAAATCAAACCCCCAAATTTTAAAGTTTAAGCCTTTGGGAAATATTTCAAAATAAAGGTTTTAAATTCAAACAACCCATGAGTTTTCGAAGTAGATAAACAGGTGAGACCCAATCCTAGAACCAGATCGATTCCCAAAAAGCAAAGAAGATAAGGTTAAAGCTTGTCCAAATCCAAGAGAAGATCGAGCTTATCCAAGACTCAGTTCAAGCTCATCCAATTCAAGAACACTTCAAGTTGAACTCGAGACCATGGTGAAGCCGTGGAATCAAATCAAGAAGCAATTGAGCTAAGGATCATGATGGAGCCGGATCATTCAAGAATCAAATATCAAATGAGGCAAAATTGATTGAATTGAGAGAGCCTAACTAGGCATACCCGGCCACTACTTGATATCAAGTTGCAAGATTCAATACATGCTAGGACAAAACATTCAAGACAAGCTTAAATCGGCTACACCCAATGACCAAGTCGACTGCGTCTAGGTCCAACCCACATGGGGCTGGTTTAAGTTAACAAGAGGGACCACTTGAATTAGAGCAAGTGGATCAAGAAGGCACTAAGGGAGCTGGTCCAACCTGCCCCATGGAAGGGGCTAGAAACCAGCCCCCTTGGCCTATAAAAGGGGCCAAGGGGGGGGGTTGCTCATATGGAGAGTTGATCTTGCAAACTTTGGGAGTGAGGCTTCTATCTTGGGTGAGAGACTAGTCTAGGGAGAAGAAATCCCAGCAAGAGGGTCATGAGCTTCAAGCCTTGGGTGAAGAAGGGGTAGCAAGGTGAGTGCCAAGAGAGTTTGGGGAAGAAGAAGGAGTTCAAGTGGCCGGATTCACTCTTGAATCCCAGCCCGTTTTTGCTAAATCGTGTAAGTACATTCTCAATTCAATTTCAATTCTCTCTTCCTTCCTCTAATTCAATAAAATTGGGGTTGTATTAATGGAGCACAACCTCCCCCCCACGTTGTAATAGTGATTAGATTCAATGCCTTCCATTACATTTGTTGAATTTTTACTATTACACACACACTCTATGTGTTTGCTTTCATGCTTCTACCCCAATATAATCTATAATTACTCTATATCCTCTACCACCTCTATGCTTATGCTTATAAAGATAATTTACCTTCATTTCAATTCAGCAATTTAATTTGAGAATGTAGAGTTGTTGCACTTTAAATTCTGGTGAGTTTGCATCATGAATTTTCTTAAAACTTGAAACTGAATTTCCAGCATCTCTATATCTGATGTTTGTTGTAATTTTAATTTCTGAATGCTTACTCCTATTTGGCTGAAACTTTTCCCACTTGTTCTAACACACAAGACCACATTAAATAAAATTTTCAAGAATTTTAGGGTCGTCCAGCCACGTAAGTAAAATTAGGAAAAACCGAACAGAAACCAATTCACTGTCTACACTGTCAGTTTTCCTACAACAGAGCCTGAGTTTTTATTTCATAACTCTGTCTACATGAGTCCAAATCAATTGATTTTTTATGCATTGGAAATCTGACATCCATAGCTTTCCAACAACATCAAAATCACTAAATTTAGAATTCAGGTCTCCATGATATAGGCTCATCTTTGAGCCTCTATATTTCTGTGGCAGGACAGTTCCGGGCACCCGAGTGAGTCAGCTTCACTGATTTAATTTTGATTCAAAATAACTCCGATTTTAGATCTGTAAAGTGCTATAGATCCTCCACACCATAGGCTTTGAGATAAGGTGATTTTTGGAGGTCTGTAAGGTGTTCAAATCTATTCGAGAAACAAGCCCTAAAAATAAAACATTTTGTTTTTCAAGACTTGTGCATTTCAAAATCTTGAACTAAGGTGCACATCATACTTCTTTCAAAACATCAAGTCTTCACTGAATTGGAGTTCATATTTGTTTGAAAATTGAAGTTCCTAAGCACTTAGACCGACCCTTGAGCATCGGTTCAAGAAGATCTAAAGCGAAAAGAGTTCGCTTGCCCACAATCGCCTAAGAAGTCATATCTTTCAAAATTTTGCTAGTTTTGCAAACTAGCTGAGACGCTTGCGCAAGCAAGTAGATAGGAAAGTTTCGCTAAGTTTCTGCATAAGCTTTGAAGTGAAAATTTTCGTGTCTACAATTACCTTCTCAAAAAAAAATCTAACCTCAAATCCTTTTTTTTAACCAAGATAGGCACAAAAACTAAGTTATGTCTTATAGCATGCACACTAATACATTAGTCATTACAAGGATCCTTGCTATATTAATTCTAAAAGACTCAAGAATAAGAATTGTTTTCCATGTAAACTCGATGTTCATTGGATTAGTACTCTTTGATGTCCATAGCTTCTTCTTGCTCTTTATAATCTGTTGCATTGCTCTTGAGTTGATCTACCAACCATGAATATTCCAGTCTAAATGAAGGCATTCTGAAATCACTCAAACTACTTCACGTTTTTCTTTTTGACCGTCCTACTGAGTGTTGTTGTCATCCTTTTTGTAATTGCGACAATCTCTTTTATAGTATCTCAATTTACCATAGTTGAAGCACTTTACTCAATAAGCGTAACCCTATAATATTTTTAATGTTTGACCTTTACTTTTGTTAAATTTGCCAAAATTTTTACTTTATTTTTCTGGTTTTGGTGGTTTTGTATACTAGAGCAAGGTCATCCTCAACAAAGAGTAGTTTTTCCTTTCTGTCCTTCTTTAGGTGCTCTTGTTCAATTGCCAATTTTAAAAGGAGCTCAGCGAGGGTAACATTAGAGTTTATCATAATGACAGTGGTGACCATATCCCAAGAAGAGGGTAGACTATTCAAAATAGTCAAGATTTACATTGGGTCTAGTATAACAATTTTAGCTACAAGTAAATCTCTAGCCACTATAAGTATTTTGTTTAAGTGCTTAATATATGAGTTGTACTATTGTAATAACAGTTAGACATGAAGTTCAATAGTGGTATAATATTTACTAGAGAGTGCATTGAACATTTCTTTTATAATCGTACACTCATCGAATATCATGATTAGGTCGTCTTTTGTGTAAGTCAACATTATAGTTTTAGGATCTCTAGAGAAAGTCCTGTAATTTTCTCTTTTCTGAGTAGATGCTTGTGCTCTCGGTTGAGTCATTGCTTTTTCTTAGGACATAATCAATACCCTCAAAAGTCAAGGTTAGTGGAATATGATTTTTCCAAGTTTGATAGTTCAAACCATTCAATTTTTGGGTTTTAGACCGTTCAAAGATACACACTCTATAATATATATTGTTTTAGTTTGGTAAATTTTCTAAAAAGCAAGTGCCTAACAACCAAAACAGATGAAAAAGAAGCAAGCAACAGTTTTAATAAGCAACAACTTGATGCAAAAAGTAATAAATTAATACTGATATGGATACTAATAAGTAATTTAAACAAAATACTAGCAAAAAATTCCAAATAGTAATCACCACCTGTCTCCAATAAAAGAAATATCTGGTATGATTATGGAAATTACATAAATTTCAGTACTCAGATTGAATATATTAAAATATCGAATTTTCAAGAATAGTACGAGAAAAATAGTAAAATTTTATAGTCAGCACTATTTTATAATTTTAAAAAAAAATTATTCTTACTGCAAACAAGATCAACCACTAAACAATAACCTTCCATAGATAGGTCTTCTCGAAAAACCTCAGATGTTTTGGGCTCAGTTGTATTTTTCAAAACAGAATTGTAATGAGATACAGGTCATGGGGGAAATTTGTTAATTTTACCCATGCTTCCTTTTCTATTAGCTCTTGGTTATTCTGCTCTTCCTTTCACTCATGAATTGTGTGTGAGAGTAAGGAGTGCCAAGGGACATGCAACTTATTGTGTGCTGGAGTGCCTTGTCTCGTGAGTACACTAGATTTCGTCGGTTGTGAGTACGTGGCTGAGTATGAGGCCTCCTATTGCCATCATCACGCTGAAATCCCCTCATTTCGAGGCACGGGGAAAAGACCAGTGACAAATTGGGTTTGCTTGAAAAACCAGGGATTAGTTTTCCTAGTTTTAGTTTCTTGTAAACCAAAAGGCTCTCCTAGTTTTGAGAGAGATGGAGAGATATTGAGGGAGAGAGTGGGTGAGTGAGAGTTGTTGCTCTCCTACGTGGATTTTTTCTTCTCCCTTCGCCTATGCTCTCTTTGTCCTTTGAGACTCTTCAGATTCAGTCATGAGAGGATGCTTTCGACTTGTGTTCAAGCCGAGTTCTGTATTGTTTTTTGTTTCTCCCCTATGTGTTCCAATTCTCAAGAGGAGAACTTATTTAGCCACAGATGAGATAAGATTTCTCTATCTCTTCCTATATTCTTTGTTTTGGTTGATTTTTAGACTTTCGATCTTTTGGATTGTGTGTCTCCAACCAATAAGTCTTGATCAGTAAAGTAAGGAAATATTTCTCAATAAGAAAGAATCAGTAGATAGAAATCAACAATGATCGTATCTGTGATTGATCTGATTCGGTGTGTGCTTTCTCTCTCTCTTTTTTAATTTAAGAATCAGTATTCTCCCTTGTTGATTTACAATCTCTGGGAGAGTGTATAAACTGCTCAGATTGGTTGAGACAACTCTTTGAAGGTTGTAGACTCTGTGTCTGTGACCTTTAAGAACTTCAAAAGGTATGACAGAAGAAGATGTCGAAGTAATCGGTTCTTCTTTCCCTTCTATTTCCCTTCCTTCTCTTTCTTGGTCAAATCTTTTTATTTCTCCTATTAAAAAAAAATCCTAGAAGGATAAAAAAATTCGATTTCAGTTTAAGTCCCTTTTTTTTCCCTTTTTGACATCTTTACTGAAATCGGTTTAGGTTTATACTAGGAAAATATAAGTGTGGGCATACCTTGATCGGACCTGCTATGGCCGATCTCGTAATAGGGCGAGACTTAAGAAAATCGATCTGTTGATTTAGGGCAGCACTTCTGGATTGTGGAGGATCGTAAAAGAAACCTTGCTCTGATTGGCGGAGCGTTGCTATTGGGTTTTGAATCTTCAAGCATGACCTCGTCAAGAAGGATTATAGAGAAACAAATAAAAGAGATAGTATCAATAACCCCTCTTATCCTGTCTTTTGTTTATATCTCTATATAGGACACCGTTCTTAGATGTCCCTTATTGCCAGTAGAAATAGCTCCCTACCTTAATTAGTTGTATTAATTTGAAAACAGTCTTATTTATAAAATGAAACGGTTCATGTAATATGGAAGAAGGTCGTCCTTCCTTATTGCATGACCGTGATGATTAAGGCCGTATGGTTATTTCTATAACCAGGGTTATCACTGGATTGATCTATTATGACAAAACATGAGATCTATGATTATTTCAAAAATCCTTGTTCGCCAATTTATGAACAAGCTCTTTTAAGTGCCAACCGATGTGCTTTCATCAAAGGCCGACTTATCTCTGACAACATTATGAACTTTATAGGCTTCAAGTGGATCTCGACTTGGGCATAGATTGCTTCTTGGCCCAAGTCTTGATCCAATTCCCAAAGGTGCATGGCTACACATGGCTTCATGTGGACTTGTGGTGGTCCTCCTTGGATCCAGGTAAGTGGAATTAGGTAGGCTAGGGTGTGTCGGTCCAACGATGTGGGTTTGGTCAAGATCGGCCAAGGTAGGTTCGGTTAAGGTGAGTTCGGCTAGGTCGATGGAACTAGGTCGGCCAAGGTAGGCTCGGTCAAGGTGGGTTTAGCTAGGTGTAATCAAATGTAATTTAGCTATGTGTCATTTGGTGTTATTCCCTACCAAGCCGACCGAAGGTTGATCCTTTCAATCATATGGCTGGGTGCAGCCCACAAGAGATGCATCTGACTTGAGTGGGTGAGCCCAACTCACCCTAGCTCCTTTTGCTCGTCCACCATGCTTTGACTCGAGTCTTCTTTGAGTGTGGTCTAGCCCATGTTGGTTTCAGCTTCCTTAGCTCATCCACAACTTGACCCTTGTCTTGGTCCACATTTGATGGGTGAGTTTGATTCTTGCCTTGGACGGTTGATCATGTCGTTGACTCGTTTCTTGCTTCGTCTTTATCCTAAATCCTCGGTGGGCCTTTCGCAAATTCATCCTTATCTCCTCATGCTTTACTCTCTCAACATCTTTTTAAATTTCAAAATTTGATTCTATAACATCAAGTTTGAAAATACTTAATTTCAAAATCTTTGTTTTTGGTATTTTATGAAATTTGCAGGTTGCATTTAAATTAGGGATTAAAACAAACCCATTGTTTCGAAAACTTGAGAGCATGCTTAGATATACCTTTGAAAATACTTTTAGGGTGTTTACAATGAGGAATTGACCTTGATTTGTGGAAATACTTGCTATGGATGAACACGGCCTCCAAACTTCTTCTTCTTCCTCTCTCACTCTTTTTATCTACTTCTCTCTCTCTTTCTCTCCCTCTTGCTGCAGATTTTCTCCACTCTTAATGCTCTCTTCAAGGCTCCTTCAATGCCTTGAACCCAGCCCCAAGGCCTCTATTTATAGCCTTCAAGGGAACTCGAGTTGGGCATGGATTGGTTCTTGGCACAATACTTGATCCAACCCACCAAGGGAGTTGCTGGTCACATGGCCTCACATGGAGGCACATGGGACTTATTGTGGTCCCCCTAGGTCAAGGTAAGTCCAGCCCCACATGGTGAAGGCTAGGCATGACTCGGTTTTGTCCAACTCATGGTGGAATCCCTGCTAGGCGTGGCTTGATTTGGTCCAACCCAAGGTGGTCTTGCCTTAGCCACTTGGGTGCAACATTTGGTGCAACACTTGATGTAGCCCTTGACTTAATTGTCCTCTTGTTTTTAGTGCAAAACATTGGCTTGATCAACTTGGTTTTAGTCGATCTTTGACCATGATCTTGGATGTTTCTCTTGACTTGGCCAAGTCCACTTGAGCTAGGTTGGTGCAACCGTGAGTCTTGATTCCATGTTGAATTGGATTTGCAGTTTGTCTCTGAATTGAATTGGATTTGAATCCTTTACTTGATTTGGGCTTGCTTATGCTTCTTCTGGCACATCTTAGGATCAACTTGAATTTGAACTCAGAATGACCCTGCTTCGAGGCTTGATTTTGAATGCTTGCTTTTGCTTAATTATCTTCTCAGTTAAGATTTATGGTTTCAAATATTTCTTTTTTCATTATCTAAAACCATTTCATTTTAGATATATTTGAAAACATCGAGTTTTAATGAAATCCTCAAATATTTTTTGGAAAACAATCGAGTCTCATTCCGAATGTTTGTTTGATACTTTCGTTTCGTGAGTTAGTATTTGTTGTTTCAACTACTTTAACTGTTTGTTGGGTGTAGGGTGTCAGACTACTTTAACCCTTTTGATGGGTGTAGGGTCTTGAACTACTTTAACCCTTGGGTGTAGGGTCTTGGAGTAAGACTATCCTTAATCGGGCGAATCTTTAAGGTTTGGTTTGGATTGATTTGGTTTTGAATTTCAAAGGTTTTTGTAATTTTATAAATTTGATATTTTGTGGGTTTAGTTCTCAATGTTTCATTTTCACCTGTTTCCTTTAAAACTTGTTTGAAACCATTCTTTCTTTGAAGGCAATCATTTAAAAAAATAGAATCCTACCAATTTGGACTTGAGGGCAAAGCAATTATTTTTGCCTCTTTGTCAAAATTGGATTTTTTTAGCGGGGTTTCATTTATCCTTATTTTGAGGCTGTTACAAAATTTTGGTGCGGAAATGAGTTCGTTTAAGGTGTCTTTATTTGAAAACTCCTAAAAGACCCAAAACCGTAATTTTTTCTTGAAAAGGCAAAATTTCTAAAAGATCAAATGTTTTGAAAAATATTTTAGGTGTTTACAGATGTCCCTCTTTGGCATTAATTCAAATTTATTTGGTTAATTGTAAATAATAACACCCATAAAATTTTTATTTTTTTGAATGCTTGAGTTGAATCAAGATTTCTTGAACTTTGGACTTGGGCTATCCTAATTCTGATGGAAGAGGATTTCTAGCAAGGGTGACTCAACATTAATGGTAGTCGACGTATGCAAGGATCATATGTTTATAAGACTCTATGAATGCACATGGGCATGAGATGTATGCAATGGATTAATCATGTATGTTAGATGATCACCACGATTTATTTATGGGAGATCTTATGAAAGTTGGCTACTGTAAGTGGGATGTCCTCCATGTTCATTTGCTTGTTGTCTTAGGTTTTATAAAGATCATTTTTGAAAGGATACTTTCTTTTTGTTTCTATCAAAAAGGACTTTCATCTCCTATATTTCTCTTTACTTTGGTTTTAATATAAAATTACTTTGTAGAGGTTTTTATTGTTGGAAAAACTCAACAACATTTCAAAACCCCAGTTTCCACACTACAAGGCCTAATACTCAAACAAAATGAGATCCAAATTGGTAGGTTCTATTCTTACTTTAGGATTATAATGATAAACTTTTTTCTTTTGGGATAAGCTATAGGGGTATGGGAGAGAGTTTCCACGGTCCCTTCTAAAGCATCCCGTGGTATAAGGAAAAAATATTTTTGATGGAAAACTGCTCTTTTGAGCTTTTTCTTTTCTTTCAAAGGGAACCTCTATATTGGAGGTTTATTTTCTTCTTCTTTTTTCTTCTATTTTGAGTTTTTGCCAAATTTTTTTTTTGGAGATAATGAAATGGGGAAACAACTTATCCCTTTAGATACTCGGTCTAATCAAGTATGACCTATTTCATAATAGCACATACAACTTGAAAATATTTTGCTATTTTGAACTAGAGAGATACATGATATGATCCTATCCTTTGTTGTATTTTGGGTTTTAGGTTTGATTCCTATATTAGTCACCTTCTAAGGAACTTAAATGTTTTCCCAAGTCTAAGGCTTTATTGGTTTTGAAGAAGTTCATGTAAATTGACACCACTCAAATCATCTCTAAGGGAATTGACAATTTTTTGAAAAATTATTTTGATTTTTCTCTTTTTTCTTCTTTTTGAGAAAGTTTTTGGATTTTGGGAATAACCTATATAATATATACAAAAACCCATAGTTAACTTTATATCCAAGGAGGATATGGGGGTTTGGGTGCATCAAGGATGCGCACCAGGGGTGTGGTTTGGTTGATGTCTTTGTGATAGATCCTAGATATAACCTAATGTGTACCTATGGGTGGATGATGTATATGGGTTTTGATAAAACCACTTTTGAAATTTGTACACAGTTTTGAAAACCAAAAATTTTGAGATTTTCAACTTTTTCAATTTTTTGGAAATTTCCAAACAAATGCTAAAAAGATGAACATAAAAGACTTTCTTTTTGGAATTAGGTCTAAGTCATAGATTTCGATTTTAGTTGGCTCTAGAGCTCCCTTGACCCAATTAGTCTTAGGTGGTAGCTCAGGGGATATGGATGGGTTATATCTTAAGCCATGTCGACTGAGGTTAGGAAGAGGTAGGATGTGTTCTAACCTTCCTTGGTTCTTGGCTCCTAAACCTTGGTATGGTGTATATCCGATGTTCAATAACATATTTCAAGGTTTTTTAAGTTTTGAAAAAATTTGATAAAGAGGGAGGCCTTGGAATGATGTATTGTCCATATCATGGTTATACACTCGAGTTTTTTTGGGTGTGTCTACGAGGTGTATGGCTTGAGAGGTGGAAAAGTTTGACTCGGGTGCCTCTAGGATACATGCGACCCTAGATTGTTTGGGATTAATCCTAGGTACAACCCTATGTGCCCCTAGGGGTGGATGGTTTGGGTTTATATGGATGCTAAGGGAGAGTAAGTTTAATCCCTTGCGAAGTATAGACATGTGAAAATTTTCACTCTAGGTTCTTAGGCCTGAAGTGAATCTTTTTCGTGTCTAAGTTGCTTTAGGGCGTGCTAGCTAGCTTACTCAAACTAGTGAAGTATTTTTGAAATATCTAACTTATGGGGCGACTGTGGACAAGTGGGATCTTTTCGTTGTAAACCTTCTTGAACTGGTGCTCAAGGGTCAGTTTAAACGCTTAGAAAATATCGATTTTGAACAAGCATGGTCTTTTGAAAAGAATACGAAAGTATTTGAGCGATTGTATGCCTCTTTACAAATTTTATTTATGTGGGGTTGCACGTATCTAAGTCTTTCAGTTTTATCTACTTAGGCGGGATGTGTGTGCATCAAGTGGCCTAAGATTGACGTGTTTGCACGGGGTATTTGGGGCTTCTTTGTATGCAAGTATGCACAATATCTCGAGTTTGGTGGATATGCTATGCAACTCACACAACTTGAATGTAAATCCCGAAATTGAAAGACATAGCTGAAGGGAAATACCCAAATTGAATGCAACTCACACGACTTAAATGTAAATTGTGGAATGGAAATTGCGGTAGGGAGATATAGATATAAGAGCGGAAAGGCTCAATGTGTGTGTGTGTTTGTGTATAAATTTGAAAGACAACTCACACAACTTGAATTTAAAAGCCACCCGACTTAAAATGTAAAGTGCGGAATGGGAAATACGTATATATATATATGAGCCCTAAGGCATCAACGTGTTCGTGTGTGTTTGTGTGTAAATGTAAAGACAACTTACACATATGACTGAAATTTAACTTGTGAAACAGGGAAATATAGATATAAGAGCAGAAAAGCTCAATGTGTGCATGTGTGTTGTGTATAAATGTAAAGACAACTCACACGACTTAAAATTAACAACCCGGAATGTAAAGACATACAAAACTGAACCGGGAAAACTCACACAGCTGAAAGTATATAGATAGGACTATATCTTAAGGGCTGCCAAGGCCAAAAGGTGCGTGAGTGCTTGAGCAAGTGCTCGGGTGTTCCTTGGGTGCGAGTATGGAATTGAAATGACAAACTCACACGACTTTAAAGTAACAACCCGAATGAAATTGCAGCTTATATGGCTCTTACTAGAGTCTTTGGAGTAAGAGCGAAGGCTCAATGGTGTATGTGGGTGCTTGGTGTACGAGATAAGAGCTAAGGCTCAAATGCATGTGTGTGTCTCATGTACGAGATAAGAGCTAAGGCCCAAGTGCACGTATATGTCTCGTGTGTCAAGCACCAATATTATATCCCAGGGGGAGACAACGCTCCATTAATACAACCCCATATCCGAATTAAATTGAATATGAAAGGAGTAATGTAAATACCGAATTTTAAATACTTACAAGTGATTTGGGCTTCTTCTCCTTGCTCACGTTTGGGCTTGCATCCACCTCGGGCTTGTGTCCACCTTGGGCAGCCAAGAGGGGTCTCCCTAGGCGGGTTTGAGAGAGTTTGAGTGGGCTTTGAAGAGGCGCGGGTTTAGAAGCCGAAGGGACCTAGGTTGGGTAGGAGGTCACGGCAACAAGGGTGGTTTGCCTAAGGTTAGTCCTAGGGAAGGTCACGACCTAAGTGGGGTTGGTCCTAAGTGGGCCTAAGGGTGTGGTTAGCCTAAGCAACCCTAAAAGGGGGGAGGTTCCGAGGTTCCTAAGGTGTGGCTGGTCGGCAGGAGTGGGGCAGCAGGGCGGCCGGGACAACTGGTGCAGGCGCTGGACAGGGGCAGTGTCAAGGTGTCTGGTGCCGGGCGCTATGGCACTGGCGCTAGTAGGGCACGGGGTGCACAGGGCGGCGCGGGGCGCATAGGGCAACGCGGTAGGGGTGCGGGGCGCACAGGGCGGCGCGACAGGTTTAGGCTAGGGGGTTTTGGGGTTTAGCTTAGGTGCTTGGCTTGAGTCGGTTAGGTTAGATTAGGTTCAGTTAGGGTGAGGTTTAGTGAAGTAAGTTAGGTGATTAGGCTAGGTTTAGGCTAAGTTTTAGGGGGATTAGGCTAGGATTAGGGGACCTACCTCTTGGAGCCGGTCCTTCTTGGTTGAGCCCACTCCCATGCGCGATTGTAGCCTCCCTTGATCGAGCCCACCTTGGTTGCAGCCCACTTAGCCCACAAGGCTTGAACCCACACTCACCCTTGAGCCCACATGGCTAGGTTTATCACTCACTCTCTCTCCTCCCCAAGCAAATTCACATGTGATTTTTGGGGACCCCCTCACTCCTATTTATAGGCAAATGAGGTGGGTCTTGGATATGGGTTTTGGATTTGGGTATTAGAATCCAGATCCAATCCAAACATTATTTGGGTCTGGATCTCGGATCTCAGATATTTTGGATCCGTATCCAACCCAAATCCAAACATTTATATGGATACATATCTGGATATTTTGGTCCAGATCCGATCCAATCTAAACACTATTTGGATCCAATCCAAATCCAAATAATATTTAGATCGATCCAAATCCAAACACTATTTGGATATGGATCTGGATATATATGGTCTAGATCCAATCCAAATTTTCTCTGGATGGTCCTTCTTGGCTTTTTGAGGCGGACGTTTTGTGTGGGCCCTAGCTTCATCAGCACTCCGTCTTATGCTGGGTTTTCCCCAGTTTTGTCGTACGGACTTCTTCTCGCCTTTTTGGACTTCGTTTCTACTCAATTTCGCCATTGCACCTATAAAGACAAGTAAAACTAATAAGAAAGCATCATACAAAATCAATATGTTCCTACTTATAGTCAACTTAACAACATTAACGACAATGTCACATGTAAAATATACAATGTAACAACTACAAGACTGAATGGATAGAAATGATGATCAAGTAAATTTTTTGTTATTAACTTTTATTAGTTATCGTATTATTAAAGCAATTAACCTTGAAGTGTGATTATTTCAGCTAACGAGGATGGAGAATGGAATTCAAGATTTAGTTCTCTTTGTAATGCAAGCATTTAGTTTGGCATCACAATAATAACGTGTATTAAAAGTATGTTTTTTATTTATGTTTTTTGCTTATGTTATTCGTAACTGAGTTATTTACTTGCTCTTTTGATTTTCATTATCAAAAACCTCAAAATCTTAGGGAGCCTCAAGACCAATCATGTCAAAAATAGGTTGAATCAATTGTGTATTGGAAAAGGTTGATGTGTTGTATTTTGTAATGTCATTAAACTATTTGTCATTGTACCATGTGTATATTTAAAAACACAATATAATATTTGTTATCTTATATATTTATTATTGTCTTATTCATTTTTCATTGTCATGATTTTAATTTATCATGCACTCTAAAATTGTTGATAATTGTAGTTGAAACATTTTAAAGATAAGTTAAAGGAGCTTGAACCATGAAACCTTTTCCTACTATCCTAATAATAGTAGGAATAACGGAAAAGTTATTTTCATTAAGTTGTATGGTCTATAGAAATAGAACAATTATTAGTTTATTCTAGCTCTTGAAAGACTAGTTGCTTCTGTTGACAACAGTTGAAAATTACTCTAATCCGACTGTGGTTCAATTTTTTTAGCTATTGCTTTACCGTTAGAATTAAGTTTATTCCAGTTGTTCAGATATTATTTCGGGTTGTTGGGAACCGTCAAAAATATATTTATTCTAGCTCATTGTGGCTTCAGTTTTCCAGTTGTTCTTGTGTCTTTTCCAACATTTATAACAAGCAGAAAATTTTATGACCTTCTCTCTGACATCTTAATTTTGGTTGTCGTTTGAATATTTCGGCATTTGGAAATGTTTGAAAAGGCTTTTTCGACTTTTTCCAACAGTTGGAATTGGTTGTAATTGTTCAAGGTAATATAGTTATATAATACACTATAAATGTTATTGTTTATATATAATATATGTTATATTAGAAAATATACTATACTAAAGTATATTATTATGTATGTATGTATGGGTATGTGTCTGTATATGTATGTATATTCACACTGGGGTGGGTTTTCAACTCTAAAGTCTTAACCCCATGCAAGGGAGGGGCCCGATTAGATAGCCGCCATTTAGGTATGAGATCACCATCCGTAGGCTTGCTCGAAAGCATTTGTGTATCTCTCTCTCTCTCTCTCTCTCTCTCTCTCTATATATATATATATATATATATATATATATATATATATATATATATGTGTGTGTGTGTGTGTGTGTGTGTATATGTGTGTGTGTACCCTTTTGAGGGATTAGATTGTAGCTACTTTTACTCCAAGCACTACCTTAGTTGCCAACTCCGCCCATGTATATATATATATATGTGTGTGTGTACCCTTTTGAGGGATTAGATTGTAGCTACTTTTACTCCGAGCACTACCTCAGTTGACAACTTCGCCCATGTAAGGGATCACCCTTGAATTGCCCTTCCCAAGCCCAGATAAAGGAAGAGGGTTGTGTTAGGCTTCCGACAACCAATGTAAAACTTTGTCGAATTTTTATACAATTGATTACACAAATTATGAGCATTGCTTTGGGGTGTCCCCGCCTATCGACGTGTTGTAGAGCCCAAACGCAATGATAAGTAAGCAACAACCAGTATATTTTTGCTCAGATATAGTGAATCAATTGCAGAGAGGGTTGCCACATCATGGAAGGGTGTTGATAAAAAAGTTAGTCCCGCTACATTGTTGTCCGAATGTAGTGAATAATTTATAAAGAGGGTCTCCACATTTTCAATACGGACACATGCGGGAATAAGGAAGCTAGTCCTAGCTAATAAGATTAGTATTGGTTCTTGGAATATCATAACATCATCTGGTAAGCTAATAGAGGTGGTAGATACTATGATTCAAAGAAAGATTCATATTTTATATTTACAAGAGACAAAGTGGGTTGAGAAAAAAGCAAAGGAGATAGAGGATACAGGTTTTAAATTATGGTACTAAGGTAAGGAAAAGGCTTGAAACGGAGTTAGTATTATTATAAATAAAGATTTAAATGATACTGTAATAGACATACAATGATATGGTGACCGAATCATGACTTTCAAATTAGTGTTAGGAGTAGAGGTTTTGAATATAGTTTGTGCTTACGTACCTCAAGTAGGAGTAGAAGATAATATAAAGATATTTTTTTGGGAAGCGTTAGATAACGTGATTCAAAGGATTCCACAAAGAGAGATGATTTGTTTAGGAGAAGACTTAAATCAACATGTCGGTAAGGAGGCATCAGAATATTAAGGCATTAATGGAAACTTTAGTTTTGGGGATATAAATGAGGAAGGTAGGGAGATTTTAAATTTTGCTATGGCATTTGATCTCTTTATAGTTAATACAATCTTCAAAAAACGAGATGAACATTTAATTACTTATAAGAGTGGCTTATCACAAACACAAATTGATTACTTTATTTGTAGAAAAAAGATAGAGCGTGTTATAAAGATTGTAAGGTAATTCCAGGAGAAAGCTTAACCATCCAACATCGACTTTTAGTTATGGATTTACAAATAAAAAAATGAACAAAGAATAAAAGAGTGCATCGAGTTATTCAGACTAAATGGTGGAACCACAAAAGTGGGAAAGAAGATATATTTAAACAGAAAGTCTTTCAAGAAGATGTTTGGAATTATGTTGGTACACCTTGTGATATGTGGAACAATATGGCTATACATATTAGGAATGTGGCGAAAGATGTATCAAGTATATCTAAGGGAGGTGTACTGGCACAAAAAAAAAGCTTGGTGGTAGAGTGAAGTAGTGCAAAATAAAATAAAGGCAAAGAGGGCATGTTACAAATTACATTATGCTAAAAAAACTAGTGAAACTTTAGAGGCTTATAAGAAAGCAAAGAATTAAGTGAAAATGGTTGTTAGTGAAGCAAAAACTAAAATTTGAGAGGATTTATATAAAAAACTCCACTCAAAAAGGGTGAAAGAGATATTTTTAGAATAGCTAGGGTTAGAGATAAGAAAACTAAAGATTTTAATTATGTTAGATGCATCAAAGATGAGGATGAAAAAATTCTTGTGATGATGATATAAGAAATAGATGAAAAAACTATTTTATAAGTTTTTTAATGAAAATAAAGATGTTAGTATTAACTTAAGAGAGTTAGCCAAATCAGAAAAGTATATAAACCACAATTTTTACCGACATATTCAAAAGAACGAAGTCAAAGAGGCTCTTAAACATATGAAGGTTGATAAATCGGTAGGACCAAACAATATTCCTATAGAAGTTTGGAAAATACTAGGAGAAATATGAATCACTTGGCTCACAAGACTATTTAATAAAGTATAGTGAAACCAAAAGATGTCCGAGGAATGGAGAGCGAGTACACTTATACCCATATATAAGAACAAGGGAGACATTCAAAATTGTGTGAATTATCGATGTATCAAGTTAATGAACTATACTATGAAATTGTGGGAAAGAATTATTGAACGTAGGTTAAGACAAGTATCAAGTACAATAGAGAACCAATTTGGATTCATATGAGGCAGATTCTACTATTGAAGTGATTTACCTTTTGAGACATCTTATAGAACATTTTAGAGCAAAAAAGAAAGACCTTCACATGATATTTATTAATATAGAAAAAGCTTACGATAGGGTACTGAGGGAGGTTATTTGGAGAACTTTGAAAAAAAAAGGTATCCCATTGACATACATTAACCTTATAAGAGACATGTATGATGGTGCAAAAACATGTGTAAGGACTTATGAAGAAATGATAGACTTCTTTAAAGTTAATATTGGGTTACATCAATGATCAACTTTAAGTCCATACTTATTTATAATGGTGATTGATGAGTTAACAAAACATATTCAAGATGAAGTACTTTGGTATATGTTATTTGCATATGACATTGTGTTAGTGGAGGAGTCTAAGAAATGTCCAAACCATCTTAAACGATATTCTCTCATTTTATCCTCTATTGGTGTCACTCCAAATTTGTTTCTAATAACCTCATTATGTATACGGTCTTTTCTTGTATGACCACTCATCCATCTCAACATCTTCATTTCTGTCACATACATCTTTCGTACATATTGATGATTAACTGCTTAACACTCAGAACCATAAAACATGGCAGGTCTAATTGTTGCTATATAATATTTACCTTTTAAGTTTAATGGTATCTTCTTATCACAAAGAATACCTGATGCTCCTCTCCATTTTAACCAACCATCATTAATTCTATGTGTAACATCTTCATCAATTCTTCCACCACTTTGAAAAATTGACTCTAGATATTTAACACTTTCCTTTTGAAGGATGCAATGTGTGCCAATTTTAATTTCTATATCCTCTAAAGTAACCAAATGATAAAACCTACATTCCATATATTTTGTATTTGTTCTACTAAGTCGGAGGCCTTTGCTTTCTAATGTTTCTCTCCATAGTTCTAATTTGAAAAACTAAATTTGAAAAGTATTAAAAGAGGTAGAATACAACCACAAAAGTGTTGGAAAGAAACAATAAAGAATGATCTAGCTTATTGTAAGTTAACTGCTGACATGGCATATGATAGGGCTATGTGGAAACAAAGAATTCATATAGCCGACCCCGTCTAGTATGAAAAAAAGGTTTAGTTGTTGTTGTTGACTACCTCAGCTGGCGGGGACTATCTGACCCTTTGTTATAGGTGGGATGCTTGATTTCTTGGGGTTTCATTCATGTTACTAGGCTTCAGCCTCCCCTTTAACCAAAAAGAGAAATGATGATCGAGTAAACATCGATCAGGCCAGATAACCGCGATGGACGTACTCAACCATATCATGTTTCGCTTTGCAATGAATGACAGATATTTGTCTCTCTCTCTCTCTTACTATTTGCAGGCAAAAGGAATCTATCTCGGACTTACATTTGTTTTTTCGTTGTAATCTTACTAATCCATGTTCTGGATCTAATCATATGAGTCCATCCATCTTTTGAAAGTATGAGTCTCCTCCGCAATTCGTCGTCATAAAGCAAAAGCAATGACTGCCATAAAGAAAAAGCAATAAGGCCAGAGCATACTTAGTTGTCATGATGTGATGTAATAGAGCAGAATGACTGTGGTTGTCAACAGCCCTTTCCCCAAATTCGATTCCCATTCGTTTTCAAATCTTGCCGGTCATTGCCTATGTGGGATCCACCAAAATGAAGTTGACACTAATCGAAGGGACGGTGAAGAAGCAGCCCTCCAGCATGTAATCAATCAATGCTCATTATCTACGTTTTTTTATGTAATCGCGCTGAACCTGCTCTGTCAGACCATAATGAAAACGCAATTTCTGTTTTTCTTCTAAGCGAATACGATATTGAGATCTTTTCCCAGAGCGGGATTGGTTTCTAAGATCACTTGCAGATCTAGGTTTTTTACTAGTTAGTCCCGGCAAAGCCCCCAGACGGCGTATTTTTTTAAAACGAGGTCCTCGGTAACGAGACATAAAGACTCCTTATTTTCATTTTACAGAATAGGATCAACCTTAAGACTGAACTAAACGATAAACAAAGATAAACCCACTGAAGTGCTAATGCTAAAAAGATCAATTAGATGAATTGTATCAATACCCGGATTATTTTATATATATGTATGTATATATGTATGTATGTATGATAAGTATCTCTCTCATAACACATAATAGAATTGGAATGTAAGTTCCCTGAAAGTAGACATAATAGAATAGATTGGGAACCCGGGATTTGAAAGAAAAAAAGAAGTATTTTCACTATTTTTTGTCCTCAAGAACACATTTTCAATCATGAATAAATGATAGAGAAAAAAGTTGGATATCGAAGCCACTCCTAAAGGAATCATATACCACGCGTAGATTGATACTATAGGTACTTCTGGTAAAATGTGTGCTCCTAACCTAATACAGTTAAGTATTGATAACTTATCCATTTCATTTAGTTAAAACGGACATTATCTTTTCGGGTGAATTAGATATGTTGGTATTCAAGACTTTGTGTTAGGCTACCGACAGCTAGCGGAAAACTTTGTCGGGCTAAACATGGATTCTATAAAAAAAAACAACAAAGAATTCATGTAGCCGACCCAATCTAGTATGGGAAAAAGCTTAGTTGTAGTTGTAGTAGGTATTCAAGACTTTCTTCTCCTTCCTACCCAAAAGAGAAAGTGGTGGTACTGAAAGGAATTGGAGAAATTCAGCCAATAATGAAAGTCAAGATGTAATCGCACTGTTAAAAACCGATTAAACCGTGGGCATAACAGGTTTCGGGAGATCACGTTTAGATTCTTATTTGCGAAGCTCTCCTCTATCAAAATCCGTTTCTGTATCAGTGGACTGGGGTTATACTGCATTGCATTGTGGTGAGGGTAAAGTATTAGATAGTGAATATAATAAATGCATGTAAAACAGGATAACATAATAAACACTAGTATACTTTAGATTGGCGAGAGAAAAAAATCTGTGCTCTGCTTGAATCGTACTTGTAAAACAAATAAATATACAACGGAAACAAGAACTGTTCTTAACATTAGTTGGGGTTCGACTCGAACTTGGTATATAATTTCCTTGCACTGTTATCAATCCCATCATGAAATCGGACCCCCGCTCTCTCTCTCTCTCTCAATGGTGACTTGGTAACGTACTGTAAGGAGATTTAGGACGACTTGGCAAAAACTTCGTTGCCCTTCAGAACAGCTGGTTTATAGGGACCACGAGAATCGAACCCTACTGCGTGGTGAACTCTTTCGGTCCCACCAGCTTGGTGTCAGGCCTGTGACTCCTGCAGCAAGCCGAGCCTTTCAAGCGCAAAGACCCTACCACATGCATTGCATTGATGGCGTCCAAATTGGCGTGTGGAAGATATGAACTTTGGTTCTTCGTCAAGGACGGGCCGTAACCGAGAAATGTGGCGTTGTATAACCTTAACACTACGACCACGACACTTTCTCTCTCTCTCTCTCTCTCTCTCTCTCTCTCTCTGAGAAAATATCAGCGAGAATTTACCAAATCGACCAAGAATGAAAAAGATCATCGGCAAAACCTACTGTTGATTCAAATTTCAATTACATACTAAGCAATAACATCACATGCGATAAGATGTAAAGTAACGAAAACCAGCACGTTATCTGGTTACAGAGAACTCAACAAAGATCATCGGCAAAACCTTGGAACCCAAGTTGATTCAATAAATCAATATTGTGAACGATGCTGTTGGCATGGATCAGACCTACATATTTTTCTTACTCAAATGATCTTGTCCCCTCTGAATTCAACCTTCCAGATCTCGAATTTCTGGAACATTTGCCCCAGGAACCGAAAGGAATTCGGGACCAGCGAAGCGATTTCGATTGTGAGCACATCCATCTGATCCGAATTAGAAACCACACATACTCCCATCTTCATTTACATGTATAAATTGTTATTATATATCTATATAATTACTGACAAGAGGGAATAAACCATATATCAGAAAAGGAAGTGTAGATGTTAAAATGTCACTCCAAAGCCTATGTGGAGACTAGGAATAATCTCTTCAATCTACTTCATTGTTGCGTGAGCGTGCCAACTAGTTTCACTAAAACTAGCAAAGTTATAAATCCGACTTCGTGGGCGATTGTGGCTAAGCGGGATCTTTCCGTCTTATTTGAACCGATGCTCAAGGGTCGGCCTAGACGCCTTGAGGATTAATTTGAGCTGAGTGTATGTTTTCCAAAATTCATTTAAAAGACAATTTTGATAAGACAATTCGTGCACTTAGTCTATAAAGTGAAAATTTCTCAAGTTATGAAAAACAGAAACTAGTTCTGTTTTCAGAGCTTGTTTCTAATTTTTTTTTTCATAGCTTAGATATCTCCAAAATTCATGAAAAATTTACAGCATACAGAACAAAATGTGAATATTCTAAAACTATTTTTATTTTCTGTTTTTGTTTTATGAATTTGCAAAATTAAATCTAGAAAAAACCATTGCTTAGGTATTTCAGAACGTTCTATTACAGAAACATAGAGGTCTAAAGAAATTTCTATTTTTTGGTACACAGTACTCCGATTTCTATGGTTTTAGTCTTGTTAGAAAGCTATGGATGTCAAATTTCCAATGAGACTATTTTATCAAATTTGGCTCACTAAAGCCAAAGTTATGGGAGTTTTACTCAACCTCTATTGTAGGAAAAACAGATTGTGCATAACTGACTCTGAATTTGGTTGATTTTTATCTATTTTATTTATGATGCTTAACAACCCTAAAATTCTTTAAACTTCTATTACAAGTGGGCTTGTTTGTGTAAATTCGGTGTTCCAAATTTTAGATCATTTTGAGTAACGGTTCAAAAATAAAAAATACAACAACAGACGTATGCAGGATGTTGGAAAACAAAGTTTCAGTTTTTAAAACATACGTGCATGCATTCATCCGAAATTAAAAGCAATCCACAACTAAATTAAAGTAAATGACTAAAGGCAAATGAATATAAATACATATTTAGCTTAATCATAGAGGAGATTAGCAGATATAAGAGTGTATATAATATAGAGAGGTAGAGAAACACGAAATCAAACAAGTAGAATGTATAAACGTAAACGAAATGAAATGGACAGATTTTTATTCTATTACAACATTGGGAGAGACTAAAGCTCTATTAATACAACTCCTTTCAAATTAAATATGAGGAAGAAAGAATTAAGATCAACAAAAGAGGAAGAAGACACACTTACACTTCCTCCAATGGCTCACGACTCAAAGGAAGGGGACGTTCCCTTCTTGCCTTCTTCTCTCACCCTCCATTTCTCTCTTTTCCCTCTTTTCTCTCTCTTTTTGCAGCACCTACTATCTCTCTTGGACCCTTTTCTACACTCCCTTCAATGTTGGAAATGAGCACCCAAGGCCTCTATTTATAGGCCAAGGGGGGGTTGCTAGAAGCTTCAACGAATTGGATCTCTTTGGCCCAAGGCTTGATCCAATGTTGGGGTTGATCAACATGGCCTTCACATGGCTTGGTGGTCCCATTTTAGTGAATCCGTCCAGCTCCTATGTGGGTCGGGTCATGGTGAGTCGTGGCCCTTTGTTTGGTCCAACCAAGGTAGGCTAGGTCTAGCCAAGGTGCCACCCCTTGATTCATTTTGACATGGACCGGCTATGTGCGTTGTTGAACCAAGTGAGCCACAATCAGCCAAGGTGCAGTCCAGCTCGACTTGATGCAACCTAAAGCAATTCTTGGTGCTATTCTTCTTGATCCAAGGTTAGCCTCTTCACGTGCATGGGTTGGGTGCAGCCCCAACTTGGATTGATCCGGTCCTTGGTGTAGTCTGGCTATGCCTTGTGCAACTTGATGTAGACCTTGATGCAAGAAACTCGGTTGATCTTGGGCATTTGACTTGATTTAGCGGCCTTTATCTCGAATCTTCAGTACGTGCTTTACTTCCTTAGCCTTTCCTTTTCAAAGCTTGATTTTAAACTTTAAAATCCTTTGAATTTCTAAACATTTAAAATCCCTTTCTGCTTTTATGAAAATGTATAAGCTGTATTAAAAGTCGGGACTTTTGAAAACAAGCTTATTGTTTTGGAAATTCTGAAACAGGCTGGGCTATATTTCAAAAATATTTTGGGTGTTTACGGATGCCCCTCTTTGGAATTAATCCAAATTTATTTGGATAATGACAAAGAAGAAACACCCTTTTGAATTTCCTTCTCAAAACTTTACTTGAAAGTATGGATTTTTCTTCGTTTGATAACATCATTTTTCTCGAATTTTTGTGAAGGAGAGGATCGTAGCCAAAGGGGACTTAGACTTAAGCAAACCACTAGTCCTAACATGATCATGCATGGTTGACTTTTGATGAATGCATGCATGGTATGGAGTATAATGTGTGTGGGGAAACTCACTCATGGTAGGTATAAGCTTGAGGAAGAGCCTATGAAGGCCGGCTACCCCAAGTGAGACAATCCCATATTGTTTCTTTTGATGTCTCGGGTTTTCAAAATTTCTTTTCAAAGGGAACTCCTTTTTAGTTTCTATCAAAAGGATTTCCAATTTCTCACATTTTCTCTCATTCGAGTTTCAATACCCACCATTTAGTAGAGATTTTGTAGGAAATTTTGGAAGACATTTCAAAATTCAATTTCTCACACAACAAAGTCTAATTCTCAAACAAAATGAAATCCAAATAAGTAGGTCGTATTCCTACTCTAGGATTTTAATGGAAAAATCTTTCTCCATTGGGATACGTTGTAGGGGATTTGAGCAAGAGTTACCACGGCCCCTTCTGAAGCATCCCGTAGCTTAAGGCAAAGAGACGGAAAATTACTCTTTTTAAGCTTTAGATTTTCTTTTTCTTTCCAAGGGAAGACCTCTTTTCTTTTTTGGAGGTTTTTATTTTCCCTTTTCTTTTCGGAAGACCTCTATATTGAAGGTTTTTGTTTCTTCCTTTTCTTTTGACTTTGTAATACCTCTATATTGGAGGTTTTCGTTTTCTTCCTTTTCTTTTGATTTTACCAATTTTCCTTTTTTGGAGAGAAGTAAAGTGGGGGGAAACTCATTCCTTTGGATACTCAATTCAGCCAAGAACATCCCATTTCCTAATAGCATCTACCATTTGAAAATATTTTTCTATTTGAACCAGGCTTCATTTTGTAAGCCAAAGATTTTTGAAATGTTACCAAATGATTTTGGAAACTCTACTTTTCATAAAGCATCAATCCCTTCATTTAGGGTCATATAATCCATTTTGATCCTTCTTTAAAGAAGTTCAAAGGAGACTTATTTTAAAATCTTTTCAAAAGAATTTAACATAGACCCTATACATAATATTTATAGGGTCTACTGAATTTCTTCCCTCAACATCAATCAACCAATATGCATTATTTGTGGTCGTCCCCCTCACAACATAGAGACCATCCCACTTGGGCCGCCACTTACCAAGTAGATGTGGGCCACAATGGTGGATGATTTTCAAGACAAGGTCTCTCACTTTGAAATGGCTAGCCTTCATATGCTTTTCATAGTGTCGGGCTATCCTTTGCCGGTATGCATGTGCATGATCCATGGCAAGGAGCCTCATCTCATCAAGTAGGTCAAGCTCAGCCATCCTAGCATGTTGTAAAGTCTCTATGGAGAGGTTGAGTGCAAGTGATGTATGAAATGAATGCAATATGGTATAAATCAGAAGTATGACATTTGTACCATAGACCAACTCAAATGGTGTGGTATTTGTGGGTCAACGGATGGAAGCCCTATAAGCCCATAAGGCTTTATCTAACTTCTCATGCCATGTCCTACCCTTCTCTAAAGTTTTCTCAATGATGCTTATGAGAGTTTTGTTTGTAGCTTCGGTTGGCCGTTGCCTTGAGGGTAGTAGGGCGATGAGAAGTGTTGAGTCATGCCATAGGTATTACATAACTTTTTCATCTTCTCATTTTTTAAAGGGGTACCATTATCCAACACTACTCTCTTGGAACTCCAAATCTATTACATAACTTTTCCATTTTCTCATTCTTTAAAGGGGTGCCTTGAGCCAAGATATTTTTCTTAATGAATGCCACTACATGTTATCCTTGGACATTAGCCAAGGAGGTAGCTTCAACCCATTTAGAAAAATATTTGGTAGCTCCTAAGATGAACCTATGTCCATTTGATGCAGTTGGGGAGATTGGTCCTATGATGTCAAATGCCCACATGGTGAAGGGCCATGGACTCACAATAGAATGCAAGGTGGACGATGGAATATGAATGGTATTTCCATGCACTTGACATTGATGACATTTCTTAACATGATCATGACAATCTTGCTTTAGGGTGGACCAAAAATAATTGGCTCTAAGTATCTTCATAGCCATCATATTTGCATTGACATGACCTCCACATTCTCCATCGTGGAATTCATGTATTATGGTCCTAGCCTTATCAAGATCGACACATCTCAACAAGATACCAATAAAACTCTTTTTGTAAAGAATTCCTCCTAAAATCACATATCGGGTTAAAATTTTTCGAATAAAAGCTTTATCTTTGAAGGAAGCAAATTCAGAAAATCTTCTATTTTCTAAAAAGTTTTTAATATCTTGAAACCAAGATTTTTTCATTAAATTTTAGTCATTTTGACAAATCTCTAAATCATGGGTAGATGGAGCGGGCAAGTGTAGGATCTCTACAGATTGAGTTCCCATAGTGAGGTCGATTCTTAGAGATGACCCTAGAGATGCGAGGGCATCAGCTATGGTGTTGTCCTCTCTACCTATGTGAGTGAGTGTGCATGACTTGAAAGAATCGACCAACTGGGTGTTCAATTCATGGTATGTAATGAGTTTTTCATTTTTGACTTGCCAAATTTTTGAAACTTAGTTTATAACAAGCATAGAATCTCCAAAGACTTCAATACATTATACTCCTAGATTTTTCAAAATTTTTAGGCCTTGTATGAGTGCTTCATATTCTGCCATATTATTTGAGCATGAAAAATCTAGTTGAAATGCAATTGGGATTTCTCCTTTCTCAGGGGATATGAGGATGATTCCCACGTCTGCCCCCTGTTGATTCTTTGACCGATCAAAGTACATTTTTCATACTTGGTTTTTATTAGAACAATTTGATAAAACATGATTTTGAAATTCATTTACAAAGATGCCTTCATCGGGCTTTTCATCAAGTATGGGATACGTATCTTCAAGAGGTAATTCAACCACATGGTCGGCTAGGGCTTGTCCCTTAATGGAGCTTTGATGATGGAATTTGAGATTATACTCCATTAAGAGGAGCTGCCATTTACCTAACCTACCCATTAGGATAAGTTTTTCAAAGAGGTGCTTGATTGGGTCAAGTTTAGACACTATCCAAATTTCATGATCTAGGAAGTAATGTCTAAACTTTTGGCAAGTCCATACCAAAGCCAAGCACGCTTTTTTTATGGCTTGATAATTTCTTTTATATACCAATAGAGTTTTTGAAATATAGTAAATAGCATACTCCTTAAGACTATCATCCTCATATTGAGCAAATAAAGCACCCAATGCATTCTCATGAATGGAAATGTAAAGCAATAAAGGTTTTCCTTGCTTTGGAGGTTTTAAAATTGGAGGATTTACCAAATAAGTTTTCAAACTTTCAAAAGCTTTTTGGCAATCGGAATCCCACTCAAATTTAACCCATTTTCTCAAAAGCCTATTGAAAGGTTAGCATCTTGTTGCTAGGTTGGAGATAAATCCCCTAATTGCTTAGACTCGACCTTGGAGGCTTCGGATTTGGGTCAAGTTGGAGGGTGGAGGCATATCTATGATGACTCGACACTTAGAGGGGTCAACCTCTATGCTCCTTTGGCTTACCATGAACCTAAGAGTTTTCCCGATTCCACTCTGAAAACACATTTTTGAGGGTTTAGTTTCACTTTATAAAGCTTAAGTCTTTCAAAAACTTTTTACAAAGATTCTATGTTTGTGCATCGGGTTTTTTATTTCACCAAAAGGTCATCTACATATATTTCCAAGAGCTCATGGATTTGATCATGGAAAATAGTAGTTATGGCTCATTGGTATGTGGCACCGGCATTTTACAAACCAAAAGGCATATCCATGTAATAGGATGTGCCCCAATGTGTAGTAAAAGCAATTTTGGCCAGATCTTTTGGTGCTAACTTGATTTCGTTGTAACCCGAATAACCATCCATGAAAGAAAACATTTCATGATTTGTAGTGCTACCCACTATCAAATCAATGTTTGGAAGTGGAAAATTATCTTTTGGAGTGGCTTTGTTCAAATTTCTAAACTCAATGCAAATATGAATTTTCCAATTGGATTTTCGAACTACAACAATATTTGAAAGTCATTCGGAATAAACAATGAGTTTTATAAATCCGGCTTTTAAAAGATCTTCTAAACCCTCTTTTACTTGGGAGTGAATATCGGGATGGATCTTTCTAAGCTTTTGTTTCATGGGTTTTACATTTGGTTCTAAGGGTAGATGATGTTCTACGATCCTAGGGTCTAAACCTTGCATGTCTTCATAGGTTCATGCAAATACATCTATGTAAGATTTCGAAAATGCAATGAATTGTGCTCTTTCATGCTCATGCAAACAAGTACCTATTTTGACACAGTTTGGGTTAGACTCACTCCTTAAATTGATTTCTAGAAAATTCCCTCCTATGGAATTTGAAGGTTTTTCCAAGTCAAGTATTGTATAAAATTCAGGAAGCTCGGAGGTTTGATCTTCCTCATGGATGAGGAGATCTTCCTCCTTGCTTTGATCACTTTGAAGTGCCTTAACTTCTAGGGAAGTGTCATGCAAGAGAGGGGGGTTATGCATAATGGGTTTAGACGATTTTGGTTTAGGAATATATACAGGTTTTGTAAAACTCGAAATTGGGTTTTGTACATGATTTTGCAAATCAAGACTTTTTTTGTTTTCATATTTTTCAATTTTTTTGTCTTTTTCTAAACACAAGCTAGAAGGATAATGTAAAAGACTTTCTTTTTGAGATTTTCAGTTTTTTCAATTTTTTTGGCTTTTTCCAAACATAGGCTAGAAGGATAAACACTAAAAGCTTTTTTTTTGAATTTTCAAAATTTTTGAATGTTTTTGGGTTTTGAGGTTTTTCTAGATTTTTTTGGTTTTTCCAAATATATACTTTTTGGGGATTTTTTTCTAAAGAGGGGTCTTCCATCAAACTTACAAAGAAAACACCATGAATTAGACTCTAAACAAGAGGTCTAAGCCATAGGTTTCGGTGTTAGTGGGTTCTAGGCCACTCTTGACCCAATTGGTCTTAGGTTGTGGTTCAGGGGGTATAGATGGGATGTATCCCAATCCATGTCGACTTTGATTTGGTGTAGGTAGGATGGGTTCTAACCTTCCTTGGTTCTTGACTCCTAGACCCTTGTAGGGTGTATATCCCATATTCAACATCATATTCCAAGGCTTTTTGAGTTTTGAAAAGTTTTTATAAAGAGGATGTCCTTGGAATAATGTGTCATCAATATCATAGTCATACACACGAGTTATTTTTGCTAAGAGTTGGGAGGTATGAGTTAGAGACAATTTGAGCTTCCTTAGGAGACACACAACCCTAGGGGAGGGTGGCTCTACATGCTTTGGGGTTCCTTGGAGATGGACGATTCTAGGGGATTGGTAGTCTCTTAGGGGATGGACGGTTCTATGAGGTGAGTGAGGCGTCTCCATGGCCTTCTCATTTGATGGGTGATGACTCGATAGATAAGGGAAGTTTTGTATTCCCTTAAGGTGTGGATGGTCTTCTCCAAGGACTACCACCACTTGGTTATCCCATGAAATTTTCAAGCATTTGTGAAAGGTTGAAGGGACGGCTCGAAGGCTATGTATCCAAGTACTTCCTAACAACAAGTTGTAATGGGGGTTTATGTCTAAAACATGAAACAGCCCCGTATGTGAGATGTTTTCTACTTCCATGGGTAACTCGATAGCTCTTAATGGGTGGGATGAGTTGCCATCGTATCCAGTGATAACGATGGGACTTGGTTGTAGCCTAGAAATGGAGACTCCTATTTGGAAGGCCACATAAAGAGAAGAATGTTTAGACCTCCTCTCCTATCAACCAAGCACTTGTTTAGAGTGTGGTGATTCAATACTACCTCTATATGCAAAGCTTGGTTGTGGGTTGTATTTGATCTCTCTAATTCTTCCTTGGTGAACACGATTAGGGCCTTGGCAAAGATGAGGGAGACCAAGAAGGTTAGGGATTCGGGAGTTATGAAAGTGTTAACCTCGGCTTTCTGTAGGATTCCTTCTAAGATTTGTCTATGTTTAGGTGAGGTTTGTATCAACTCTAAAATAAACATGTTTATGGGAAGTTTCGAAAGATGAAGTTTCAAATCGTATGGGGTTAACACAACACTTTTACCCTTATCCATATCATGAGATATGTTGTCGAAGGGCCGGGCAAAACGACCACTTTCTTGCTAGCTTGTTTAGCTAAGTGTGGGGGTTGATAGATCCTTCCGAACCTAGTCACCTCCTCTACACTCTCTCTAAGACTCGTTCCTAACTTAGCTCTACTTGGATGCCTCGGAGCACCACGAATTTCTATTAAAGCTCTAGCCGGGGGTGGGACTCTAAGCACTCCTTGGATCACTACTTGCTTGTCTTTTTTTATTACGATAGAGAGTGGTGTGTGACAAGTAGTGTAAACCGTATGCAATGCATGTTCAATCCCACGAGTTTGATGAAGAAGGCGTACCTCTTTTCCTTTCCTGCCTGTGCTTGTGTGATTGGGAAATGGCTCTTTGAGTATCGCTTGGGAGGGCTCAAGTTCCTCCAAGATGTGGAGCTTACCTTGCTCTATCAAGTATTCGATTTGGTTTTTAAGAGCAAAACACTTGTTTGTATTATGGCTTTTGACACTATGATACTTGCAAAAATCGTTGAGAAATCTTCTCTTATTGTATGAGCGTGCCAGCTAGTTTCACTAAAACTAGCAAAGTTATAAATCCGACTTCGTGGGCAATTGTGGCTAAATGGGATCTTTTCGTCTTAGGCCTTCTTGAACCGATGCTCAAGGGTCGGCCTAGACGCCTTGAGGATTAATTTGAGCTAAGTGTATGTTTTCCAAAATTCATTTAAAAGACAATTTTGATAAGACAATTCGTGTACTTAGTCTATAAAGTGAAAATTTCTCAAGTTCTGAAAAACAGAAACTGGTTCTGTTTTCGGAGCTTATTTCTGATTTTTTTTTATAGCTTAGATATCTCCAAAATTCATGAAAAATTTACAGCATACAGAAAAAAATTGAATATTCTAAGACTATTTTTATTTTCTGTTTTTGTTTTATGAATTTGCAAAATTAAATCTAGAAAAAACCACTGCTTAGGTGTTTCAGAACGTTCTATTACAGAAACATAGAGGTCTAAAGAAACTTCTATTTTTTGGTACACAGTACTCCGATTTCTATGATTTTAGTCTTGTTGGAAAGCTATGGATGTCAAATTTCCAATGAAACTATTTTATCAAATTTGGCTCACTAAAGCCAAAGTTATGGGAGTTTTACTCAACCTCTATTGTAGGAAAAACAGATTGTGCATAACTGACTCTGAATTTGGTTGATTTTTATCTATTTTATTTATGATGCTTAACAACCCTAAAATTCTTTAAACTTCTATTACAAGTGGGCTTGTTTGTGTAAATTCGGTGTTCTAAATTTTAGATCATTTTGAGTAACGGTTCAAAAATAAAAAATACAACAACAGACGTATGCAGGATGTTGAAAAACAGAGTTTCAGTTTTTAAAACGTACGTGCATGCATTCATCCAAAATTAAAAGCAATCCACAACTAAATTAAAGTAAATGACTAAAGGTAAATGAATATAAATACATATTTAGCTTAAGCATAGAGGAGATTAGCAGATATAAGAGTGTATATAATATAGAGAGGTAGAGAAATACGAAATCAAACAAGTAGAATGTATAAATGTAAACGAAATGAAATGGACAGATTTTTATTCTATTACAACATTGGGAGAGACTAAAGCTCTATTAATACAACTCCTTTCAAATTAAATATGAGGAAGAAAGAATTAAGATCAACAAAAGAGGAAGAAGACACACTTACACTTCCTCCAATGGCTCACGACTCAAAGGAAGGGGACGTTCCCTTCTTGCCTTCTTCTCTCACCCTCCCTTTCTCTCTTTTCCCTCTTTTCTCTCTCTTTTTGCAGCACCTACTATCTCTCTTGGACCCCTTTCTACACTCCCTTCAATGTTGGAAATGAGCACCCAAGGCCTCTATTTATAGGCCAAGGGGGGGTTGCTAGAAGCTTCAATGAATTGGATCTCTGTGGCCCAAGGCTTGATCCAATGTTGGGGTTGATCCACATGGCCTTCACATGGCTTGGTGGTCCCATTTTGGTGAATCCGTCCAGCTTCTATGTGGGTTGGGTCATGGTGAGTCGTGGCCCTTTGTTTGGTCCAACCAAGGTAAGGCTAGGCTAGCCAAGGTGCCACCCCTTGATTCATTTTGACATGGACCGGCTATGTGTGTTGTTGAACCAAGTGAGCCACAATCGACCAAGGTGCAGTCCAGCTCGACTTGATGCAACGTAAAGCAATTCTTGGTGCTATTCTTCTTGATCCAAGGTTAGCCTCTTCACGTGCATGGGTCGGGTACAACCCCAACTTGGATTGATCCGGTCCTTGGTGTAGTCTGGCTATGCCTTGTGCAACTTGATGTAGACCTTGATGCAAGAAACTCGGTTGATCTTGGGCATTTGACTTGATTTAGCTGTGGCCTTTATCCTGAATCTTCGGCATGACTTTTGCGAAATCATCCTTATCTGATCCGTGCTTCACTTCCTTAGCCTTTCCTTTTCAAAGCTTGATTTTAAACTTTAAAATCCTTTGAATTTCCAAACATTTAAAATCCCTTTTTGCTTTTATGAAAATTTATAAGCTGTATTAAAAGTTGGGACTTTTGAATACAAACTTATTATTTTGGAAATTCTGAAACAGGCTGGTTTATATTTCAAAAATATTTTGGGTGTTTATAGGAAGCTTCAGTAGAACCAATTCGATCACTGAAACATAGAGGAACGATCAATCATAAGAATTTACAAAACATAAATAAACAAGGGGAAAAAAAGGAACTGTGAATTAGCCGCGGGCACAACGGGTGGTGGCAGGGCAGGAGCGGGTATAAGGGCTGAGTTTAGCGTTGGGGCGGCAGTTGTAGTAAGAGGCACCTATCCGAGAGCAAGGCACGTTGCCCCTCCCAAGAGTCGAGTAACTGATGTATCGGTTAGCTTGTTGCAGTATCCGACGGTTTCTCTCCAACTCCATTCCCATCTCCTCCTCTCAAAAACACTCCCTCACTGAAACACCCTTGCACCTCTTACTAAACCAGAGTGGGAGGATGGGAACCACCCGAGACCAACCTCACAACCAGCTTCTGCCACCATCACTAGCAGTAGTGCCATCGCCAAGACCAGCGCCAACCTCACCATTTCTCTCTCTCTCTCTCTCTACTTTTTGAGTGAAAAAATGGTCGAGTTGTCTCGGGTTCTTTACTTCTTATGGTGGTCTGCTCCTTTTTTCTTATTTTTCAAAAAATGAATTTTATGTTGGCCGATTTAGGAGTCGTGGGTCGGTTATATCTTTATTTTTATAGAACTCATTTAACTGTTAACTCATTCTTATTGTTTTTTCCTATATAAAAATACTTTATATAGTATTTCTCTTCTCCTTTTAACATTTTCACAATATAGTTTCTCATAATTCTTACCAAAGCTTCATTTGATCGTCTTTCTACGTGTTCAAACCATCTTAAACTATTTTTCTTCATTTTGACATCTATTGGTGTCACTTTCAATTTGTTCTATTAATTTCATTACATATATGGTCTTTTCTTATATAACCACTCATTCATCTTAACATCTTTATTTTTGTCACATATTTCTTTTGTGCTTGTTGATAATTAATTGCCAACACTCAAAACCGTAAAGTATAGTGGGTCAAATTGTTATGATATAATATTTGCCTTTCAACTCTAATGGTATCTTCTTGTCACATAAGTTACATGACACACATCTCCATTTCAACCAACCTTCATTAATTCTATGTTTAACATCTTCATCAATTTTCTTTTTACTATGAAAAATTGACTCTAGGTATTTAAAATTGTCCTTACAAGGGATACGTGTACCAATCCTAATTTTCATGTCACTTGAAGTGACTAAATGATCAAAACTTGGATTTCACATATTCTGGTTTTGTTATACTAAGACGAAAGCTTTTACTTTCTATTATTTTTTATAGTTCCAATTTCCTATTAACTTTTTTCTTAGACTTTGATTTCATATATTCTGGTTTTGTTATACTAATAAAATGTTATCCACAAATAACATATATCAAAGAACTTCATATTGAATATATTTTGTTAACTCATTAATGATCAATACAAATAAATACAAACTTAAAGTTGATCCTTATTGTTATCGAATAATAACTTCAAAGAAATATGCCATTCCTTAATGAGTCCTAATACATATTTATGCGCTATTATATATTTCTTATAATATTGATGCATTTTAATGAGATACCTCTATTTTCTAAAGTTTTTTATAGAATATCTCTTGACACCCTATGTTAAGTCTTTTCTAGATCAATAAATACCATGTAAACGTTCTTCTATTTTGCTTTAAAATATTAATTAAAACATCTTAATAGATGAATAGCCTCAATAGTAGATATTCCTTGTATGAATTCAAATTGGTTCTCTATTATACTCGATATTTGTTTTAACCTATGTTCAATAATTATTTCTCATAATTTCATAATATGATTGATCAACTTGATACCTCAATAATTTGAATAATTCTAAATGTCGTCATTGTTCTTCTATATAGATATATTGTTTTTTTAAATTTCAATAATCTTGTAAGCGAAGTAATCCTTGTCTCTTAAGATTTTTCATACTTCTATAGGAATATTGTCCGGTAATACAAATTTACCAATTCTCATATATTTAAGAGCTTCTTTGACTTTACTCTTTTGTAGAAATTATGATTTATATACTCTTCTAATTTGGTTAGCTCTCCTAAGCTAATATTAATGCTTATATTTTTGTTAAAAGCTTATGAAAAAAATTTCATCTATTTTTTATATCATCACTTTTCAATAGAATTTTCTCATCCTCATCTTTAATGCATCTAACAAAGTTAAGATCCTTGGTTTTTTTCTCTGGTCTTACATATCCTAAAAATATCTTTTTTATACTTTTTAAAGTTGAGTCTTTTATATAAATCCTCTCAAATTTTAGCTTTTGCTTTGCTAATAGCATTTTTTCACTTCTTTCCTCATTTCCTTATAAGCTTTCCAAGTTTCATTTATCTTATTGGAATAATGCAATTTGTAACATACACTCTTCATTGTGATCTTATCTTATGTCACTACCATGCTTTCTTTTGTACCGGTATACCTCCCTTATATTCACCTAACACATCTTTTACTATGTTTTTAATATGCTTAACCATATTGTTCCACACATCAGAAGGTGTACCTACATAATTTCATGCATCTTCTTGAAAATTTTCTATTTAAATATCTTCTTTCTTATTTTTAAGGTTCCACTATTTAGTCAAAGTACTTCTATATATTCTGTCTTTTTGACCACTTTTTTACTTACAAATCAATAACTAAAAATCGATGTTGAGTAGTTAAACTTTATCTTAAAATTACCTTACAATCTTTACAACATGATATATCTTTTTTTCTATAAGCAAAATAATCAATTTGTGTTTACGACAATCCAGTCTTATAAGTAATTAAATGTTTATCTCGTTTCCTAAAAATTGTATTGGCTATAAGAGATAAGATCTCCTATCAAACAAATCATCTCCCTTTATAAAATTCTTTGAATTAGTGTATCTAATTCCTTCTAAAATGCCTTCTTTATCCTATCTTCTAGTCATACTTAAGGTACATAAACTATATTCAAAGTCTATACTTTTAACACTAATTTCACCTTCATAATTCGATCACCATAGTATACTATTATATGTATATTACTCTATCATATAAATCTTTATTTACAATAGTACCAACCCTATTTTGAGCATTTACGTCGGTTTGTCAGAAGCCTAATGCAACTCATATATATATATATATATATATATATATATATATATATATATAGTGGCAAGCTGACTCCCAACCAAGGATAGATTAGTGAGGCAAACTTCAAACAAGTAAAAGCTTGAATCGATGGGGCTCTCGTAGCTTCTACTGTCGAGTATATGAACTAACTCAATAGGTACATATGTCATCAAGGGCCAAAGATTGTGCCTTTTACAGAAATGATTCCGGTAGGAAGAACAATGTCAAACGAGCATGATTGAAACAATAGGTTTTCAATTTTATTTCTCAAGCTTGTATTTGGCAGATTTGTCTCGCGTACCGTGTTTCTATGAGCAACGTATACACTCAAGTGAGATGAGAATCAACAGCTTTACCTTAGTTCCTACAGATAGTCTGCTGTGTCTGAATGTTATTAAAGAGGAGCGCCACTCTGTGATAGAGTGATCAACCGTGAAATCAGCTAGGACCAAGAGTGTCTTTGATATGTGTGTTGAGACAGTAGACAGGTAAATGTAATATTTAAAAGGTTTTTTGACCAATTTAGAAGTAACCGATTAGTCAAGCCCCTTTCTTGTCAAATTCAAGTTGAGCGAGAGCGGTGGTGTGAAGTGGGAATTTGAGGAAAACCGCGCTGTCCTGAGTGAGGGCGAAGCTTCTAACTCCGTTGATGAGATCCAGCAAATGTCGGATTTGGAATCAGTACACAAAGTAAAAGCTGAATTTGAGTTATCTTTTTCATTCCAATCTTGAAGTTTGCACCATGAAGATTGAAACAAGTGCATATTCAAATCACACAAAATGATTGGTGAAAAACGGTTGGTATTCCGTGTTTTTCAAATTGACTTCTGTTGTGATAGCATACGGTCAATTGTTATCACATGGGTGCGGATGCAGAAATTGGTGTGCCATACAAAAGATTTTCGAAGATCATAGGTATAGGAACATGGCTATATCTATCCAAGTAAAGTCAAATTATTATTATATGTGATTGATGATATCCTCCACAAAACCAAGCGAAAAAGCAGTACTTTCATGTCAGTTCGACTCGATCAATATTCATCAATGTCAGTATTTAAAATATTATAGTGGTGAGAGACATACACGTGTTGAGTCTTGGAGAAATCGACACGAACAGCACGCCATACTAAGTGCCTATGTGACATGAGAACACCATTCTTGTAAGTATAACCACTGCAACTTAACTAGTGGTTATTAAAGAGGGGAGATCCACAGGCGCGGTGTACACTATAAAACTTGCTCTTGGAAGATGCCGAGTGGATGTCACCAGAAGATAGCATTACAGTTTCAAAGTAGACTTAGCTCGTATCAAACATGACCATCTTGGAGATTATTTCATTGATATACCTAACAGTGATTACAAACTTGAGTGCGTACTGCATATCTGCAGCTCGACACCACACAAGATAGTCGCGAATAAACCTCTAGATGATTACTTGTTAGTTGATACTGTAATCTTGTTAAATAACACTATACGCTCATAGAACATGATGATGGGTACGAAATTATTATTTTGATAATTTTGCCAAAAGAGCTAACATCACCTGTCAAGTAAAAAATGGATACAGATTTGTCATAGTACTTATAGACTGCTGATATTTTACATGACCGAGGCATATCTGACAACACATGCTCTGTAAATAAGATCGAAAGCAGTCACATTGCATTGGTTCACTCTCCTAAAGGGTGGAAACTATGTTTTCTAGGGACAAATATTGCTGCCTTCTACACAAGAATTTAGAAAGACCGAGGCTGTGGTTCTTTAGGAAATAGGGTTATTAAAAACCTATGAATCATCTCAAAACTTGTGAAAGTAATTACAGCTGCGGGGGTGGTCCTGAACAGGTTGGTAGCACAACCACGGTAAAATCCGGCAATTCCTTCTTTCTGAAAGACTTTTTTAATACAGTCAATAACACCAACATACCGCTTCTCACAATGGCTTGCTTGACCTTGTTCCTGAAGCCTAGAGCGCACAACCTGCATAGACAAGAAAGTCATTCTGAATGTGTGTAGGTGAGTGTGTGTGTGTGTGTGTGTGTGTGTGAGAGAGAGAGAGAGAGAGAGAGAGAGAGAGAGAGAGAGAGAAAGAAACAGAGTGTGTGTGTGTGTGTGTGCACCACACTTTGTGGGTTTGTGTGTGAAAGAGGGAGAGGTGCTAAGAGGCATATCAAGTCAGAGAACCTCATGAATCTTGGGAGTACCTCATGTGGGTATGTCAAAGTAGATGCAGCTATTTTAGAAACCGAGGAGGCAACAGCGACATCAGTTGCAGAGAGAGCATCTGTAGTGGTGTTATCTGAGGACAATTATTCTATCAGCAACAAGTTTCTTGGCATCTAAATATAATGTGAAAGACAACCAGCAGAATACCTCGGTTTGCCAAATAAAGTTTGATTTTCTCATATGCTGGAAACTGGATGGCAACATGGCTGATTCCAGCCAATGCAGGTACAAGGCCACTATACACCAAAGAAAAGGAGAAATAAGAAATTTCTCACAAATGTTACTTGTAGATCAAGTAATAACACTTCCAGCTTGGTGAACCACCTTGCTGCTTTTTAATAAGTTATATTATTTAACAAAAGAAAATAATACTTGCAACTATAGTCAAGGTGCTACCTGTATAGCCCTCGTATACCCTCCTCACAAGTGATTCTCCTTAAAGCTGATAAGGTACTTCCATAAGGTACAACTCCAGCTCTCAACCCTTGGGTCTACAATAGATGCAGTTCTTATTAGCTTTTGAACTGTTGGATGATGCAGCCTAGCAGTCAACATATAAATTGGAGCAACATGTTGAAAGGCACAATCCAAGAGACTCATATTTTCACCTTTCATCATCAGGATATATGGAAATCATACACGGCCATAACAAACCACCATTTATTTGAAGGCAGGGAACTTTAGTTTATCAGAAAAATAGAGGCATATTTCTTCTTTACTCCAGCTCCCTCTCATTTTACTCCGGTTCTACATGGAACTTGTTTCCTCAGTGCCTGGTACTCATCGAGAATTAGTCCACAGCATTCAACTTTCCCGTTCATTTCAATATGTCATGCTTCAAGCTTCTGTTGATTTTGATAGTTTAGTGTTCGCTTGGAGAGTCAGTAGTTGCAATTCACATTTTTTACCATGAAACAAATTCACAGCACTGAATGTAGTAGGGTTAAAGCTTACGAAACAACTTTCACAAATTCTATTAATACACGCTTGGCGTAGAAGAAAAGACATTAATGTTCACAGCAATCGATGTAGTTAGTAGGCAGGCATTGTTCAAGGCAGTAAAATCTTTTTGCCATTGGTTGATACAACTTTCTGACGAGGTCATTGGCTGAATTATACATGTAGGATCCATACACCATTCAAAACTGGAAGAGAAAAAGGAAAGGCGCAATACAGACTAGAAGTCCACTTTTTTAAAAAAACTACTATCCCTACAAAATATGAATAAATGACGAGCAAAATACTTGATAGAGATACATCAACCGCCAATTGGAATGTTCAAGCAAGTAATAGACAACATGTTATATATCTGCAGATGACAGCATGTACTGATTTGTTAACATGGTAATGTAGCAAAACTAAATAGATACGTTCTTTTTATACATATGTTTATAAAAGCACTTGCCTAAGTTTCTCTTTTTGTGAGATGGGATGATAAAAAAATCCCAATTGAAAGAATTAGTCCTAATTGTGTTTATTCTCTTTTTATTTCTTGGTCACTTCATTATAAGCAGGACTAACAAACATGACGAAGGAAAAAGAAATAGTAAATTTAACTTACTATCAATTCATCATCTTTGACATCTACCAATTGTTAAAGTGTAATAGGAAACGGGCAGGCCACTAGGACCCGTTGATCTCATTATATCTGGCCTGGTCATTAGGGCCCTGCCCAAGGGACTGTTGGCCCCCAACCAACTAGCCGTCTGTTGAGGGAGCCCCAACATCTCTCCTCTCTCTTTTCCTTCTTGCAGTTGTAACTCCCATTCTTCCTCTCTATATAGAGCCACAACCTTCATTAAATAATATCCTAATTTTGGGACAGCACCTTGGTTATTTGTTTGATTCATTTGTTATTCATTTGACTTGACTCGTGTGTTTGAACATGTTTGGTGTATTCATTGTTTGGAAATTCTTGGATCGTGATATTATCATTTGGCGTGAACTCTTCAAGTCAATTGAAGACTTATTTCTTACACCGATGTCGTGATTCCGGACTGGCAAATTGAATGAATAATTCGTATCATAATACGAATTGTCTTGTATACAATAGAGCACACATAGAATGGTCAACAGATGAAGCTTCAACAAACAGTTTCATGATGCAGAATGGCGTGCTAAGATTACTAGCCTTGAAAGATAAATAAATTACTACACGGACATTCCCAGGCTATATGCCTACCTGAAATCTGGTTTTGACAACCCAAAGAGGATTCGTAGCAATGGTTGTTGCCGCTCCTGCTCCAGAAGCAGCTATCATGTTGGCACCTACTGAGAGTTGATGACTTTTATCTATGCAAATACGTCATGCAAAGGAACATGAGAGACAGCCAAACAGCAATATAAATAATTAGTTAAAGTTAAAGAACTGAAACAGCCTGCGAACACAATCTCACATAAGAAACCCTAGCAAAGGATAACAGCCAAAGCATGTCAGCGTGCCATAAAGCTTAATATGGAAAGGATTGTGAAACTAACCATGTGAAAGCCAGCTTTTCAGTTGGTCATACACGGTAAAGTAAACCTGCAAAATAAGATGAGAAGCACTATTTATCCACAGTCTCAAGTCCTGACAATGCATGGGAAACTTAAGAACAAAAGTTTCTACTTCAAATTGGACATTTCACTTAAAATATCCTCGAGCAGTCAGATAAAAATGCCATTGGAGTTGTCCGGAAATGTACCTATTGCACCTCAGAATAATTGAGCCGAATTTGAAAGAAAATTGGTAAAGACTTTTTTTTTCTTTCTAGAGAGGTTGGGTCATGGGATATAAGGAACCAAGCTCTCTCAAGAAGGCAACAGTTTCAGTTTCCAGGTCAGAATGCATACAATTTTCAGCTGTTCATTAGTTGTACCCTTTGTATGCTATTTCTATCCTTCAAACCAGCCATAAGGTGCCCCTAACAGCCGGTTAGGACCTGTCCGATGATTGGCATGCAGCCTCCTCCTCTCATATGTCTGCACATGCATTGGATGTCAATAATTGATGTGAAGTCCGGATTTATTCCTTATCTGCTCTTTTGATTCTCATCTAGGTTCTTGTCATTTGTGGTACGAAAGCTAGACAATCCTCCTAACTTTTGAAATCAACATTTCATAATTTGAATGTGTTTTTTGCTCCTGAGAAGACTATATCATTCTCATGACTAAGGAAGTGAGTTTCACAATGATCTGCCAATCCATTACTATTGAGAACTACAGTGTGACACATCGAAGTATTTTGGCTTCATCATCTTGAAATCTTTGAAGTCTTCACCGAAAAGACTGAAAAGGATCTTCTTATAGCAGCAAACGTGATGCATATTAGAGCTTCTTGGAAACAAAAAAGATCCCAAAAAGCAGCCATAATATAGGGACACTAGGGCACAATATGCCCCTGTTGCTTATGATATGTGTGATACATCTATGATACAGTCACTACTTGATAAACCATTCTGAAACGCATAACTAGTCACCACCCTTATGATATAGATCGCTCCCTAACTTAAAATAGGGATTGACATGTACAGTAGCAGTCCACATACAAGGTAGGCAATCACCTATTGCTCCTTATGTACCTATACTTCCATTTATTCTGTTGGAAATCATTTGGAGATTTCCCCCTTAGCTGAACAAACTAATACCTTTTTGTAAGTAATGGGAGACAAAAAAATGGGGTAAATCTTCCCTCACTCAAACTGGTCCACTCAAATCATTTGATTTCAGCTCCAACTATGAAAAATCACATATTCAAAGGCTTCTTTGGAGGTCCACATCTGAACAGGGTGAGATCAAAGCCTTGAATGAGATTGAAAAGAAGGCTGCCATCAGGAAATGTTAAAAGAATATGGACTCAACAGTTTCAAAATACTCTTCTCTTCTCCCATGAATCGGAGATGTTGCATTTATGCAGTCTAGTCAAATTTGAGCAAACTTGTGAGGCATCAAATCTCCAAAGGCATGTTTACTAAAAAACATGTGACTCGCCAATATCACGACGAATTCAAACATAAGATAATGAATAGTAGACAAGGTTATAGAAAATGTGCAAAAATATTATAGTATTATTTCTTGATGTTGAGATAAACTATCTGTTAAGAAACAAAAATGCTCAATTGCCATGACAGTGCAATTAAATCAAGAAGCAAGATCAAATTCTTGAGTTTCTAGAACATCTTCAGCCTGAATTTGGGCTTGATCAAGCTAGCAAATTGCATAATCTATCATGCATGAGATTCAGAAAATAGTCATTCTCACTGAACTTGCATAGAAGAGCCTATTCTTAAATGCCTTTAAATGTAACTTGTTTAGTATAAAAGAACAATGTGTGCTAAGCAATGTATTATATCTTTAGGAGTCAATAATTAGATTTGACAACAAAATCATTCATAAGACAGGAAAATTCACAATGAAAGGAATGATTTATTCATAACACTGAGAAATAGATGGAGCACGAACATCACCCCATCCTCAATTTTGGTAAATCAACACTATGAAACCAGAGAATTTCCTCAGTTAGTTTCTGTCATCTTTGAGATAGAAAAAGAAATTGGTGACAGGACTTGCTGAATACTCACAGCCCAATTAGGAAGAAGTGCTAAAACGGTAGGTGAGAGGCCACGATACATGCCACGCATGCCTTCCTTCTTGAATATGTGTTCTAAACTCCCAACTATAAGACTTCCTGAAACAAACAAAAAATTAACAGTGAACAGCATATTAACAGTAGAATGAAAACCATTACCTACCAAACATGGTTACCGAAATGGTGACTCATTATTACAAGCATCATGATAGAAAGTAAACAACTGAACATAAGGGCCAGAAGAACATTTTGTTGGACTGCATCAGCAAATAATCAGCATAACTTGGAACATAAGAAAACTGGTTATGTCAAAATAAATCATTTGTTTCCAGAGGCATATTTTAGAGCCCAACAGATAAAGAAAATCTGTGTTGAAACCTAAAAAGATGCACAATGGTTCTCCACTAAAGTTCCAGATCTCGAACATCACCAAGTGACTGTTAGCTGGAGTTCCTTATAGGAAGTGAAAAGTTCTAAAAGTCTTAACAGTTAGAGGGAAAAGAAATAAAAAAAAAACAGGGTCCCTCATTAAGGTGATGTTTCTTAGAAATATTACGCACACCAAGGACAAATAGGAAAATAAATATAAAATAAACTCAAGATAGAAATTCAAACAAAATGTCGTGAGTCAGGAAACTACAAAATCCACACAAGGAAATATGAAAAAGGCGTGATGATGTTGTCCAAGTCCAAAATGCCTAAGTTTGAATAACGTGAAATGAAAAATAATTATCACTGAAAGGAGGTAGAGTGAGAAAAGAAACGACCACTTAATTTTTCCTGAGTGAGACCAAGCAGTCAACTAGGAGAGCTTCACCTACTTTCTTTGCATAAAAATTTGTTTCCCGCTTTCATTATGTAAAATTTCCAAAGCAAAATGGCACACGTGGCTAGTATTCATAATTCCGTTATGATGCTCTGAAGCTATAGACAACTACACCACTAGATTTTGGTACAAAGATGTTTGACATACAAGCACTTATAGCCAAAATTTCACTTTTTAATAAATGATGGGACCATAAGAAGGTCAAACTCGTTTCTAATCATTACGTTTTGTGGTGTCAACTGATCTCAAACATCAATAGATTAGGTGTTTTGATATGAGAATAGACGGTATTACATTGGAGAATATGCTAGCGAATAGATCCTCATGTAACTTATTGTTCTTATTTCATCAGTACATTTATTCTTTCTCATTTCCTTCATGACTTGAGTAACAGAAAATGAGTGATCATCCTAGACATGCAAAACGAACTGCAAAAAAATATTATTAAAAGATGGGAAAAGTGAAATAATTGTGTGCAACATAGGTAAGGAAACTAGAAAAGTCACGGTCCATGACATTTTCCCCTTCCAAGCAATCGTTCATCGATATTTAAGCAGAAATAACAAAGGAGCATCAAGATTCTCAATACAACAAGATGCCCATACCTTTCATACTGCCACTACTAAGCTGAGATAGTCCATGAACCTGAAACCGTGTCTTGATGACATCCAAAGGGCAAACAAAAGTGGCAGCAATAACTCCTGTACAATCCCATGGACTATGTAAATACATCTATTGTCATACAGGATCCATGCTATCAGGTGATTAAAAGAATAAAAATACATTATTAAATAAATCAAAGTTTAATCTCTCATGAGTGTTATGATGTGAAAGCAGGATAATTCTAAAAGCTTCATCTAAGTTATCATAAAGCTACAAATAACCAGAAATGCATATTTCCTCCATCAGTATATCAACCAAAATTATGGTACAGTTTCATCACACAAACTCGCATAAAAGCCAGAACTTGAATTGTCTTGTTCTCGTCATCCAATTATATGATTAAAAGGCACACATACACACCAAAAATAAAACGCAGTCAAAGCAACAACAGAGTTACTTAGGAACCCAAGACTCGATCAACACCACAATATACAACCGAGAGTGCAAGAAATGGATAGAAAATGCATGCTTTTTTCGATAATAAGCCCTAAAATACGAAATCTATAATACAAAATTAGCAATTTGACAGATGCAAATTTAACATTCAGAGAAGAAAAGGAGAATCTAACGGATACCTGCGGCAGCTCCAGCTCCTGCGTTACAAAGAACGCATGTCGCGTTCTGCGCATGCGAGCCCGTCCCCGTCATCTCGACAAAACGGAAACACCAGCTGAAATCCTTAGGGGTTTCGAGCGACGACGCTCAGAGCCGCTGATCTCGATTAGCAGCGTCTGAAGATCTAGGGTTTTCCAAAATCCGAGATAATCAAGGAAGATCGGGGGGAAATGGGGAATCAAACGGTGAGATCCGCGGGTTTCCTCACTCGGGAGGGGAGAGATCGAAGAGACGCGGCGTAGCATGGCCAAGGCAACGCAGAGGGGTTATCCGGCGAGGGTTTTCCACCGCGATCGCCGTTTGGATACCAGAGCTAAGTGAGAGGGCTCGCCGGAAGAGCTGTCATCGCCGGAACGAATGAATCATCAAAAACGGGAGAACCAAGAAGAAATTAAAATACGCACGTTAAGTTTTTATGGGGTTACGATTTCTCCCAGGTTCCCTCCTCGACGGCGTCGTTTCCCACCCGGGATCCGGAACGATTGCCGATATGACTGTGGACGCGTGGCAACAGTGTCCTCGCTTTTCTTGACTCGAATTCGAACCATATTCGATGCAACCTTAGAGAGGGCAACAACAGAGAATAGAGCCACTTACTTATTCGAGTCATGGAGACTAAGGTGAACACGATCGGATTAAAAGTGTCCAACTTACCCAAGTTTTTATTTCGGTTGGGTTTTTTAGTTTGTCTATTCTGTTTTGGTTTTGAAAACCCAAAAGATCGATCAGTTTGGATTTTGAAACCTAAAATTTAGAAAAACTGGAGTACACAAATACGTATATATATATATATATATTCCCCTGCTACTAAACTTTATTCTACAGTCGTTTATATGCCCTCATTGATGTTTGCAAGTCGAGTGTCAGGCATAGTGTTCGACCGTTCTGTTTGGGCTCCATGACTGAATTCTATGTTTGACAACTGACTTGCAAACATGAAGGTATATCCTAAACCAAAAAACCGAACGAAAAGAAACTGAAATAACTTGATTCCGTTTGGCTTCACTAGAAACATAGTTTGATTTTCAAAATCAAAGGCAATTCGGTGTTATGTTGTGTTAATCTGATTTAGCTTGATTTCCAATTAATTGGATCCAGTTTGATTCGGTTACTGCACTTAACCGACTGACGCACAAACCCAATGAGGAGAGTTTAGACTGAAATATTAGAAAAGTGTGTGCCTATAGGTGCTGTTCAGGTCTTTTTTCCAGAAAACTCCGGAATGTTTTTTCTAATTGTAGGCATGAAATGACCAGATCCATGTCCATTAAACGCTTCGCAATTGGCATCGGTTGTACCAGTAGAGTCTGGCTCGTCGACACCTTACTCACTCTTGAGGCTATTCCAAATCCTTTTTTTTTTAACAAGACAACGCCGAAGCCTAGCACGCACACCCATGCATCGAGAGTCGAACTCCCACCAGCAGCTTCAGCGCCAAGGCACACTGCTGTTGAGCTAATGCTCTTGTACGAGATTCAAATCCTTTTGACTGGTGAATCTTAAACAAAGTAATTGGGTCGGATGAATTTTCAACTGTGATTTGGTTTCGAATTCATTTGCATATTGTGGATTCCAAGTTGGCAGATTTGGTGACTCCTAAAAGGGCGCATTTATTAGATAAAAGGCTGATAAGCGAAATTCGCCTGGTAATTCATCATAACTCGGCGGATTGCATGTTCTAAGTGCCGGCAATGCATCACTCAACTTTCTGTCCTATCAACTTTTTTGAGTATGACCTTAAATCTGAAGGTCATTTCAATCAGATTTGATTCAGTGATATGTTTGACATCAAAATCAAGTTATATGTTGGTTAACTGTAGCAGGGTTCTCGGTTCGGTTATAACCTCAACCTCAAACCAGACCACACTATTTGGGGTTCATAATATTTAGATAACTAAACCAAACTGTATCATGGTCATCTGGTTTGATTCAATTTTGAACCATGATTTTACTTATTTAAATTATTATTATATCATTGTATTTGAATGTATGGTCCAAATTTAATATGTATATAAAGTTATAAAACTCATATATATAAACTTATCAACTTTATATGTATATAGGCATTTAAACTTTATACACATATATGAATGTTTGTAATGGTTCAGTTTCAATACTGGAACTGTAAACCGAACCGTCAATTCTTTTCCCTGTGAGAATCGAACCAAACCAAAACACTCGACATCTAGAAGGCTAGTTAACAAGGTGGGAGAAGGCTTTGAGGATCCAAAGCTTCTCCCAGATGTGTTATATATTTGACAATTACATAAAATTAAAAGAAAACCTATTGATTTCATCAAATATTTAAAACCTATCCAGGTCAGGTAAAATTGCTTGTTATGATTCTTTTCTTTTCTTTTACAATGAGAGGCCGAAGCCTGAAACACACGCATCAAGCCCTGGAAATCAAACTCGCCAACTGCGAGTGGGCATCACGGTTGTTTTACTTAAATTTCTAATCATGCATTGACTGCCAGCAATTAGTTGCTATAAATGCATATAAAGGGTGCTGCTGCAAGGTCATACATGTGAACGTAGGCCAGTTTTCAGTCGGTGAAGAATTTTTCTTTTTCTTCTTTTTGTTTCCCGGTATGCACGCCCCCGGAGCCGAACTCTTAGACAGCCTTCACACGAGTTGAGAGCAGTTCTAGGTGCGCTGAGTGCACTCAAGAGGATTTTTCTGTTTAAGAGGTTAATTTTACTTTACATTACAATATATCATGCCTTAGTAGGTGTTGGAAGTTGCAATTTGCTGAGATTGAATTAAAGCAGGTATGTTTGTTTCGAACGAAACAGGTGTGAAAAGAAAATATGCTAAAAATAATGACTGGAAAAATGAGTTAACAGTAACGAATGGAGCAAAACATTACAAGTTACAAATCTACTTTACAACTATTTCCCTTAGCAAGTTTGTCTATATCTAATAATATTTATTAATAACACTATTAAATTAGCAAAGATTGTTTCGGTGGGTTACGAGACCCTTTTTTTTGGATTAGCAAGATGGGGTTAGGCAAACCCCAACGAGAGTACATCAGATTTTATAGTTTGGACAAATAAGGCACCGCTAAGTGGACGCCTTCCAACAAAAAAAAGCTTGATCCTTGTTCATAAGGAGCATCAAACTGACGGGCTATGACTGGCCTTACTTATGCTATGATTGTCGGAGTTTGCAGCAGAAAGTGTCAAAGTGTCTCAAAGATTTGTAGATAAAAGAAAAAAGAGAGAAGAAGGAGAGGGTAATTGAACATGGTTTCTCTCATACGGGTTACACAAGGAAGATTTCTTATTCTTTTTAGTCATACTGTACTGTATTTCTATACAATATTTATAGATAGCTTCATCTTCCTAGTTTTCACGTTTGAGCTTTTTGTTACCAACCATTTTGTATCTGTAATGTTTTTGCTTTTATCTTCTGTAATGTTACCGTTTATTCTATTTTCATATAACGTTTTACAGCTTGAGAATGACCATTTTCTGTTACATCACTCACTTGGTCATTCGAGCTAAGTATCCTTATATACTGGTTTTATCTCCCACTTTTATAGGGTTTTTCAAGTTATGTTATGTATGATTGTTATTTCAATCATTACCCGTTATGTGATTTCTTACCTACATAACATTCAAATATATCTGAAGGCCATGTTTATAATATGCTTTGAGAAAAAATCTTCTGTTATACCTTTTGTGAAGGCACCAACATATCATCAGTTGGCATATATAGAGATATTTACTTTCTCATGAACATAGTAGTATTTAACTATTATATGATTGCTTTTAGAGTTATCAGCTCCACTCTTAATCAGAGTAATTCCTGTATTGTTGTCACAATGAATGACAAATGGCTCGTTGACTATATCCAACTTCAAATCACTTCATGTATTAAGGACAAAACTATCTTTTTATTTAAAAATATCTAGACTTTTTTTTAATTTTATTCGGTGGTAGATTTGAAAAATTAAAAAATATTAGGGATAGAACAAACTTTTTAATCTATTGCCCAAGACAGTTTCAATGCCCATGGTTTTAAAAAAACCATTGGCGGTTTTTAGATGCTTCGAGAAGAGAAAGAAAAAGAGAGAGAAAACAAGAAGGGAAAGAGAGAGAAGGAGATCAGGGCTTCAGGAGAGAGAGATAGGGAGAGTACAATGAGAGAAAAGAGAGAGAAGGGGAGAGGGAAAGGACTAGGGCTAGGTCATGCCTTTTCTTCACTCCACCTGTTCTTCGTAGCTCTACCTTTTGGTTGAGTCAGCTGCTTTGCCTCATCGCTTGCCGCCTCTCTACTTCACTTTCTTTTGGCTGAGCTTGTCACTCTTCCTCATCGCTTGCCTCTTTCTTTCCTTTTGCTATACCTTTCAGTTGAGTTTGCCTTTGGCTTTCTTTTTGTTCTACTTTTTTATCAAGCTTGCCTTTATTTTTCTTTTTGCTTTGCCTTTTCGTCGAGCTTGCCTCTGTTTTTTCTGTTCTTTTTTTAACTATTTGTAGTGTGTAGGTTCCTGACAACTTGGCTCTAATACAAATGACATGCTATTGTCACGCCCTGACCGTCGGAAGAGCCGACGGGCCTCGCAACGTGACCGGCACCCGGCCCTCAAGCCGGATAAGCTTTAGCGGATTTCACAAGTGCAGCGGAATTAGCAGTTCAGGCGGCCTCCGATAGGGAATGTGAGTTGGGCCCCTCCCCCAGATGCTAAGTGTTTGGAATGAGGCTTAGCATCCGTTTAACTCACACCACGCAACACGGCAAACGTTTGAGAGCAAAGGCAATAAAGGCACATTCAATGCAAAGCCAACTGGCAATAGCTTTATTGATAGCAGAAAGGAGTGCGCGGCCCCGACGCGCTACACTAGTATGTTAGGGGCGTCTTCCCTCAAGGAGGGTTTTTATATAGAGTTGCCAGGGTGGTTCCCACGTAGGGGCCCTGGTTATACAACCATAGTACTATTCGCGGTCAAGGGGTCACATTCTCCCCCACCCAAAATCGTTGTCGTCCTCGGCAACGTCCACCTCTTCGTCCCCCCCTGGGACCGAATCAGCATCAGCTCATCCCCGTCTCCACTTGGTCCGCACTCTGCCACGGCTTCCTTCGGCATCCTCCAACATGGATGTAGTCCGTTGGAAGTTTGAAGGATCTGGGGCAATGAACTCTCACGAAGCACTTGAGTTGGCCAGAAGGTTGGATGACACACTTGAGTTCTGATGTGATCAAGGAGCTCCATCCATCTACCTGGCACTTGCGTTGGTGCTTCAACTGCGGCACTCATCATCACCCAAAGCAACCACTGGGACCTATGACCAACCTTGCTTTTGCTGTGATTGCCGGAGTTTGCAGTGAAAAGTGTCGGGAAGATTTGTAGAGAAAAGAAAAAAGGAAGAAGAATGTGAAAGTGATTGAACATGGTTTCCGTCAAACAAGTTGCACAAGAAAGATTTTTTATTCTTTTCAGTCATATTCTACTGTATTTCTGTATAATATTTATAAACGGTTTTATCTTTTTAGTTTTCACATCTAGGCTTTTAGTTATAAGTCGTTCTGTATCTGTAACATTTTTACTTTTATCTTCTATAACATTACAATTTCTCATGTAACATTTCACAGCCTGAGAATGATCATTTTCTATTACAAAGACAAACAAGTGACCTACTCTATATAGATAAGTACAACAAGTGAATAGCTAAACTCTGCAAACAAAACTTTAAAATATCAAAATATGATTTATATTAAGATTCATTGTAGTAGAAATTACACTTGTAAAGCATACAAGGATTGTAATATGTTGTCTCCAATTCACCGCTCTGCCTTTCCTTTTGCTCTGCCTTTCGATTGAGTTTGCCTCTTTTTTTTCTTAGCTATTTGTGTTGTGTAGGTTCCTGAAAACCTGGCTTTGATACCAATAACATACTATGAGTAACCTCTCTTTTACTGTGTTTGCTGAAGTTTGCAGCGGAAAGTGTTAAAAAAATCTATAGAGAAAAGAGAAAAGGGAGAAGAAGGAAAGAGTGATTGAACACGGTTTCCCTCAAACGGGTTACATAAGAAAGATTTTTTATTCTTTTCAGTCATATTCTGCAATATTTCTGTACAATATTTACAGATGGTTTAATCTTCTTGGTTTTCACATGTGGGGTTTCCGTTACAAGTCATTATATGTCTTTAACGTTTTTGCTTTTATCTTCTATAACGTTACCATTTATTCTATTCTCATGTAACATTTTATAGCCTGAGAATGACCATTTTCCATTACAAAAACAAACAAGTGATCTACTCTATACAAATAAGTACAACATCAAGTGAGTAGCTAAATTCTGCAAACAAAACTTTAAAATATCAAAATATAATTTATATTAAGGTTCATTGTAGTAGAAATTACACTTGTAAAGCACACAAGGATTGTAATATGCTGTCTCCAATTTACCACTATATCAAAATCAATGTTGGCTTCCTACCAACAAAGTTACTGAACAATTTTGTTGTTCATGGTTACAAACATGTTTCTTCTATCTTGAGAGAAAAACCTTTGTATACTCTTCTCATGTTAGGGCCTTTTAGATGTAACATTGTTGAGTCTATTTCAGTGTGGCCCATTGACAACATGCTAATTGAGCATAACTACTCCACGAACAAACTTTGTTCTTCTCTCTAACTTGGGCATAACTACTCCCATGATGCTAGGTTTGCTATATAAATAAAGTACAAAAATGAGATATTACAAGGCATTTATCATGTCTGATTGCTAATTTTCCTTTGTTGGCATTCTTAATTGTATCCATCTACTATCGTTGGAATATCTTCATAGATGTGTAAAAAATCTTATATTGTTTCATGTTCATAATGAAGGCCACCAATATGGTGGTTTGTTTTTTCAAGAGTGCTTATTGCTTATAATTCTTAAGCACACAAAGCAAGTAGAGATTAGAATCCTACGACGAGGTACCTGATATGAATCGGCCAAGCTTGATTGAGTCTAAATAGAACTAGTTACAAAGAACCAACTATGAAAGCTGTAGCATGAGCCAAGGAGAACTCATCTAGTAGGATTTTTGAGCCACATGATAGTGAGCCACATAAGGAAGTGGACCAAAGCCTAATAAGTCCAATGACTAGATCATGTCACAAAGATTGATGGACCCAACCTAGGATCTCGAACCAAGAGGAGGCCTCATTATGGATCGTGGGGTTCCAAGAAAGTCAATCTCATATCAGCTGCAAACTAAATAGAATTAGTAGTAACCTAACCAGTTAGCTCCAGTTTGCATTAAAGAGTTAGTTGAAATTAACTCTCCATCTGTTTGTTGATTAAACTGTTTTGGTCTTAACTATGCTTAAGAAATTTAGGTAGAATTAAATATTAGTAAGCTTATCACTAGGAGATACTCGAGAATGATAGTTTGCATTCTTTAGATCCCTCTCTATAATCAATCAAGCTTAGCTGATTCACATCAATACCCATATGTAAACATAAAATTTTCACTCCAAGCTTATGTAGAGACTTGGAATAAAACTCTTAACTCTACTTGATGTGCGAGAGTGCCAGCTAGTTTTTTAAAAACTAGCAAAAGTTAAATCTGACGGGCGATTGTGGTTAAGCAGGCTCTTTTTGCTTTAAACTTTCTTGAACCGATGCTTAAGGGTCAATCTAAGCGCTTAGGGATTCCAACTAAACAGGTGAGACTTCCGAATTCACATGAAAAGAAAAGGTGTTGAGAATGGAAACATGTGCACTTAATTCAAGTTTCAAAATGAACAAGTTCTGAAAAATAGAAAACTTTGTTTTCAGGACTTGATTCCCAAATTCTTTTGAATGCCTTTCAGACCTTCAAAAATCATCAAAATTTTACAGGCCTAAGTCTAAGATATGGAGAGTCTGGGACATCTTTCTGATTATGATTCGGAGCTGTATTGTTGCAGAATTAAATATAGAAAGTGCCTCTGCACATTCATTCAAAACTATTGTCATAGAAATACAGAGACTTAAAGATGAGCTTTTATCTCGGTGCTCAAAGCTCTAAATTTAATGAATTTGATCTTGATGGAAAGATATGGATGTCAGATTTCTAATGAATTAAAATTTATCAATTTTAAATACCCACAAATAGAGTTATGGGATGAATACCTAAACTCTATTATAGGAAAACTAGCTAGAAAGACAGTTTACAAAACTTTCTTTATTTTTCATAATTTTAATTAAGATGTTGCATGGCCCTAAAATTCTTACAAATTTTATTAGAAGTGGGTCTGCGTGAGAAAAAGTGTGCAAAGTTTCGAAACAATTGGAGTAGAGGTTCGGGAATTAAAAATCAAGCAATTCATGTATGCAGAGATGATAAAATCCAGATTTAAGGTTTTTAGAATCATACATGATGCAAACTCACACGAATTAAAAAGCAACAACACAACATCACGAATTAAACTGCTGAAGAGAAATGAATTGAAATATACTTAATAGTTTAAGCATAGAGGGGATTAGAGAATATAGAGTGTTTATAGAATATAGAGAGGTAGAATCAAGAAATCAAACACATAGAGTGCATAATCAAAGAAAAGAAAATTTCAGCAACATCTACTTCTATTACATCATGGGGGGAGACAAAGTTCCATTAATACAACCCCTTTTGAATTGAATATGAAGAAGAGATGTGGAAGAATTGAGATAGAACAACACATACTCGGACTTACACCAAGATCGGCCTCCAAGGTAATGGTCATCCCTTACTTGAACCCTTTTCCCCTTTGATCAATCAATAACTCTCACAAAACCATGGCTTAGATTCTACACACCCTTCCTTCTCTAATGCTCTTTCCTAGTAGCTCTCAAAACTCAAAAAACTTTCAAAGTGCAGCACCCTTGCTGACCTCTCTCTAAAGCTCCTCCAAGATCTCTCCCTAAGATGATTTCACGCCCCACCCTTGGCCTCAATTTATAGGCCAAGGGTGGATCCTCTAGGCCTTCCTTAGGGCGGGTGATCCAAGGTCCAAACCCAGCCTCAAGGCCATCAAATTCATGTGGTCTTGGTGGTCCCTCATGGTCAAAGGTGGACCAACCTCATGTGGGTTGGTTTGAGCTTGAGTCATGTGCTTTGGTCCTAGCCAATTGGACTTGAATTCACTTGGCTAGGCTTGATCAACCTACTTTGTGGCTCGTCCTTCCTTGCTTGATTTAAACTTGATATATGGGTTGGATGTGGCTTGATAAATCTTTAAAATCAGCCAAAGATTTGATCCGTTTCATCTTGCAACAGTCGGCCAATCCTTATCAAAATGTGGCTTTTGGTTCAAGGGAATTGTTGACTACATTTGATTTGATAAGATAAGCACTCGAGCAGCCTTGTGAGAGTTGGTCCATTGGATTTGATTTTGATGAAGATATGCTTTTGACATGGTCCACTCCTTTGCCTTTGGGCTTATCCTTCGTAAGCTTGATCCTGGCTTGAAGTGGGCCCCACTTGTTCACCTGATTCATGCATATCCTCCGGGCTTTATCTTTTTAACTTTAATTTGAAACCTTTAAAAGAGATTTAAAATCTTCGTTTTAAAGCAAAGGTTTTAAATCATTTGAGCTTTCGAAATTTGAGAGTGTTAGGAAATTTTCTTTTTAGGGTGTTTACACCATCAACATTGGAATTCGATTAGTTGAAAAATATTATCCACTTTTTTACCTACCGGTAATCAACTAGTATGTTCTGCCATTGCTTTAATAACAGCAAACACCACATCACATCGCGAGGACTCCCACACCACTTCCCGCTGGTACGTCTTAGCAAGAATGAACTTCCATGCCTCCCACTCATGTTGTAGTTGATGGCTCTCAAGAAAAAACAAGCCTGTCCCTTATCGTAGTGAATGGTGAATCCCATCTTCTAGTGTTGATGCAGGCTGCTATATACAAAAAAAATTATATGGCTTGGAGGAGGCGTTCGTCTATTGGTATATAGCCATCGATGGTTGGCTGGATGGGTAGTGTCTCATTACAGGAAGAATGTATTCTCTCTCATTACATAAAACTTAGGTAACCAGCACTACTTTTGATTTAGTGTTTTGGGAGAAAAAAGTTGTATTCCGGAGTTCCCAAATCTTTTTTACTACAATATGGAATGTGACAATCCAAGCTTGCTTGATGTATTTATATATTAATTTATACCTCTTCCATCTATCAAGAGAATGTTCCATAATTGTAGCGTACCTTTGTCTTAATTTGTTTAGATAGTTTAGAAAATACAGTTATATGTTTCTGTCATGTTCTCGTACAACTTTCAGGTCTCCATTCCTCTAATGTCTCGTCTTTGCAGCTTGTCCATTGTTAACAGTTTGTTCCCAATGCACATGGATAAAAGTATTTACACAAAACTTGGTGAGAGAATACATAAAATACGGGCCCTTTGTGTAGATGGTTTCCCACAACTCCCAAGAAGTAAATTATTGTACAGTATTCCATCCTAGGACATCTTTCTTTAGTAAGTTACCTGAGAAATCCACACTTGGGAGTTTCCAAGGCACCTCAAGCATGAACTGGCATAGGTACATATCCAAGGTAGGGTGGGACTCAAAAGCTTCTCTAACAGATAGGGAGTGCAACTAAAGATACTCATTTAGAGATGGAGTGGTCTATCTTGCTCGCTAATATTCTAGTTGTTTGACCATGGTTTGAACTAAAATTAGATGTGGTTGCTCGAATTGATTTGTTAGTACACATGGTCCTCTATTACCCGTAGGTCTGCCTTGATTGATTTCCACCTCCACGAGCTTGGACCTTCAAGAGTATCATAGACTGTTAAAATGAAGATATTTAGCATGTAGCAATCTTCAGTAGGGATCTTCACTCTTGGATGCCAGTTTCTAAGCAGTTTTTGTGAGTAAGGTCATGTTCATCCCTTCAATCGGGTGAATGTGAAGATCTCTTTCTTTAGGCTTGCAAACTTCCTCCCATTTCAACAGGTGAATCTTCCTAGAACTAATATTGCCCCCATAATTATTGTCTCATGTACTTTTCAAGCGCGGACACAATACCTTGCAGACGTTTCACTATTTGCATCTAGTAGATTGGGAATGAGAATCAATATTAGTTGACGAGAAAGAGATAACACTTTTGTTCTCCAAGTATTCAACTTCACTCTGATCTTCTCAATCACTGATTTTCACATAGACTCCCGTTAACAATTGGCATACCTAAATATGTAAATGGAAAACCCCCCTCCCACCAATCCGATTGATTAAAGATGTTGCGGTATCGGAAGTGTGTAAAGCCGAATGAGATCAATATATATTTACCAGCACTAATTTCAAGACCATATATTTGTTAAAACTCTTGAACTATTGCAAGGAATCCTTCCACTGACTTAGAAGAAAAAGAGAACATCGTCAGCATATAAATTGTGGCTCCAAGAAAATGTTTTCTAGGTCACAGGCTTAAACTGGCCCCTATGCTCGCCTAATTAGAGTCTTTTTGCGAGTCTTTTCATGACTATGAGGAATAAGTATGAGAAGAGAGGATCTCCTTGTTGAATGCCTCTTGAGCTCTTAAAAATTGGTCCAGCTTTCTCATTGATTAGGACTACAAAACAGGATGAGCATATACATAAGCTAATTAAGTGAATCTATTTTTCATCAAAACCAAAATACATTAGTGACTCTTCGAGGAAGTCCCAATTAACCTTGTCATATGCTTTCACTAGGTTGATCTTGAATAACACTAACTTATGCTTACTTTGATACATTGTGTCCACCATTTCTTGAGTAATTGTGATGTTTTCATGGATATTTGACCTTTCAGGATAGCCCTTTGATTCTTTGAGAAAATTTCCCCAGTATAGGCCTCATCTGATTCACCTTAATTTTGGTAATGATTTTATATATGTAGTTACACATGCTGATGGGTCTGAAGTCTCCTAAATTGTTAGCACTCACCTCCTTTGGAGCTAACACAATATTGGTGTTATTTATGGCCGTAAGAATTTTACCTTTGGAGAAAAAATATTCAATGTTCGCTCTATATCCTTTTTGTATCAGGGACCAATACATTTGGAAGAAGCTCCCTGAAAACTCATCAGAACCTAGAAGGCAATCAACATTTAGTTCAAAGACGACTTTTCTCATTTTGTCCCATCAATCGGTTTAAGCAATTTGTCATTATCTCTAGCTAAGACTTGCAGGAGAAACGGCTATTTAGTACGGGTCTGTAGCAACCTCCACAAGAAACGGCTAGATGGATGGTTTAGACAGACATTTTCATGGGTGAAACGGTCGAGAATGATCATTTTTCTTGATTGTACAAAATATCCATTAGAGAGCAAGCATCTATGAAGTATTAAACTCCTCCATAGACAGTGATGGAAATTTCTCCCCCTCCTTTTTGAGACAAATTGAACTATATTCCAATCACCCATTAATATATAAGGACATCAAGGTTTGAAATGTGAGAGTTTTTCTGAGAGTGCACCAATCTTGGTACCGATTATGGCCATGTACTCTAGTTAAGACGAGGGAGCTACTACTATACTCGACCTCGACAGTAAGTTGTTCTGAGCTGTTTTGTACCAAGACCTAAATGTCATTTTTTCTTATGCAAATATCTCTTATTACCAAGGAGCTTTCAAATTTTACTATAAAGCTATATTTTGGGAATCTCACCATAGCTTTTTTTATAGCTTTTATGGGCATTTTGCATTCCAAGGAAAAGGCAATATCGACTCTCTCTTACTATGAGGTACTTCAGTTCTAATTTCGCCCAATTCTAACTGAGATTGTGAATATTTGATGGAGAGAATCTTCATAAGATAATTTTTGCCGTGTTCTCACTCCAAGCAGCCTCCTGCTTTTGTTAAAGCCTCCTCGGTCCTATTGTTTTTTTTGAATTTTTTCAACCAAAGCCTTCACCGTTGTGATCCTCCTTGACAACATGTGGTAGGAGATATAACTGTAGTTAGCTTATTTCCAATCATGCCTTGACAGGTACAAACTTGGCCAGGTTGATCTGATTGGCTCGCTGACCCGGTCCGACTACACTGAACCCACGGAGCCTTCTTCATGACCTGCAATTATTGGTTGAGTTGCAATAATTGCAGGTCAAGAAGAAACCCATCAAGGCGGAGGACGTAATATTTTATTAATATATTTCTTCATTGACCTGCAATTATTGCGACCCTCCCCTCCTTTCCTTTTCTTTGTTTGAACTTCTTTGGGCACAATACACTACTTCTCCCCTAATATTACCACAATGTCCATCAATCAACTAACGTGAAACTTCAACACCCAGTTTCTCGTGATTCTTTTTGCCCATAAAGTTTCGACGTTGGAAAATATTACTTGACTATAAATGATCGGCTTCAACCTCTCAGATAGCTAAGTTGCTTTTGCAGCACCAGTGTTAGTAGGACGGGTGCTCAGCACAATGTCTGCGAGTAAATTTATAATGCCTTCTTTGTTATAAGATCCGAAGCATCAACCTTAGGGTTTGGTAGTCGTAAATTTAAACATGAAACTGTTGTGGACGCCGCAACACAAGCCAATTCCAGATATGTCATTGCAATGGTCCAAACCCCCGGGGCTTATTCTTGCCCAATGTGACCAAACCCGTCGGTGGCCTATGTTCGGGTTGATCGTTACATTTCGTCTCTCGTGAGTGTGCGTGACCCAAAAGATAAGCAACTCTAAGACCCGATTTCTCCGCCATCTCCGACCGGCGGCTCGCGCGGACTGGAGTCAAGCTAGTGGCATAAAGTAATAATTTGCAAAAACAAGCAGCATTTCGTGACGTGATTTCCGAGTTACACGAATGCGTCAAAGACGAGAAAAAGCGGAAACTTTAAATGGAACGAAGAAAAACGAGAAGCCGTCTCTCTCTCTCTCTCGAAGATAGAAGCGTCCATCGGGTTTCCACGGTCCTGCTTCTCTTGATCGCTGTGGTGGCCGGAATCGCGCGGCCGTCCGGCGGGCAAAAGGCAGCCCCTCCTCCGCCGGAGTATGGCTGCGAAGGTATCTACCTCTCGTACGAATCCGAGCCGGGAAAGCGTGTGTTCCCGGTTGCCAAGGACCTGGCGAAGCAGGGTTACGCGTTCCTCTCGATGCTGACGCTGCTCAACACGGGCGTCCTGCCGCTCAAGTCGTGGAAGGCCTTCGTCGGGTTTCAGCACGGAGAGGTTTTGGTATCGTCATCCGGTGCCATCATCTCCGATGGCTCCGCCTTGCCGGCCAAGGTCGGCAGTGGAACTTTCCTCTCCGGCTTCCCGGTCACTGACCTCGAGACCGCTATCGACACGGCCGGCGACTTGAACCAGATACAGGCTAAGATCGTTCTCGTTGGTACCCAGTTCGGCATCAAGCAGCCTGCTGTGCCAATGCCCAGCAAGATCTCTCTTGCCAATGATGGTTATGCTTGCCCGGGACCGACACTTAATGGTACAGAATGTGATTCTTTGTTCTCCCCATCTAGCATTTCCTCTTCTCTATATCTTTTTTTTGTTGGTTTTCTTTGAAAAATTCTGTAATTTTTCCTTTTTTGTGATTTTGCGGGGAAAGTCTGGGGCTTTTGTTTCATGGTTTGTTTGGTTGAGGAAATTATTTAAGATCGGACTTTTCTTCTTTTTCGGTTTTGTGATTTATGTTGTCATTTGTGGTCTGAGTGAAGAGCGTGAAATTGTCTTTCTCGGCTATCGGGATCGTTACGGTGGTCTTTGTAGTGGGGAGGCTGCCAGTTTTTCCTGTGATCACAGATCCGCCATGAAGATTTGTTTCCCCTTATTATGTTAACGAAAGTAATGAACTGTGACCTGCTTGCTTGGTTTTCTTGTGAATCAGAGGTTAATGGTGGTGACAATAGGAAATGTTGTGATACTAGTTGTCTTGTGCAGGAACAATCGTGAGCTGTGTTCGAACTTCCAACGTTTCCTAATTCAGTAGTGGTTATGGTAGTAAAGTATATTGGATTGTCTTTAGAGAGAATGGGAACTCTTGTATCTACTGTGTGTTATTGTGCTGCTATGACATGATAAACTAAAGACAAGAACTTTAGTCATGGGATGCATTCCTGTGGTGGATTAGGACCGGTCAGCCTTGAACAACTGCATATCTTGGATTATGGAGTATTGATTTTCTATTCTTTACTTTTCTTCGTTGTGTACATTGTTGGATTTAAGTGAGAATCCTTTGTTTCTCTTTAGACTCGTGTTACAACCCACTGGTAGACTCAAGCCACAAGGAAGTGAAGCTTTTAAGTCGCTAGGAGGACCTTGAAGACTAAGTTCATTTAGACCAAACATGCATTGAACTTCATCTTTGCACTACAAGAAATATGGCACAGGGGATCACGAACCGACTGAACTTGCTGAATCCTAGGAAACGAAACTCTATACTTGTGAATCTCAATGGAAGCTTGAGTTGGCTCGCCTGAAGCTTACATGATGTACATCCATATGTCTAGTAGGCTTAGTTGTTGAACAGTAATGTGCTTGTCATCAGAATACTAGACACTTTGGAACAATCAAAGGACAACACTGAAACTACCAATTGGCTGCAATGCACTGTGGAACTATTTTTGCTCTGGAAGTTCTGTTAATCTTTTCCTTCTTTCTGTGGTGAAATTGCAGTATAGCTGTTATATCTTGTGCATTTATCACGAAAAGCTTTAGACATTGAGAGATTCTAGTGTCTTCTGTTTGAATTTTCAATGCTTGAGGATGAGTAGTTCCTTCATGATTCCTTCCATTTGGGGATCTGGATGATCATCTTTGATTTCTTCAAATGTTTCAGGAAGCCAGTCAATGCACGTATGCTGTGCCTATGATGCAAAGAATATACAGAATACAACTGAAACTGTTCCTCGGCAGAGTGGTGATCTTATAGTTGACTATGATGTGATCCAATCCTACGGCAGCAGTTATTTGGTACAGGTAACTTTGTCAAATGAACACCCATTGGGACGCTTGGACAACTGGAAACTGTCACGGAAATGGACGAGAGATGAGTTTATTTTACACTATGAAGGGAGCTTATACCCTGCTAACAGATTCATCTGACTGCATATTTGGCAAACAAGGTACCTACTACCAACAACTTGATTTTTCTAAAGTCATGAATTGTCAGAAGACCCCTACAATTGTTGATCTTCCTCCAACTAGAGCTAATGACACAACCGTCGGTCTCATTCCAAATTGTTGTCGCAATGGCACAATTTTGCCACGTGCTATGGACCCTTCAAAATCAAAATCTGCCTTCCAAATGCAAGTTTTCAAATCCCCACCTGATATTAATCGCTCTGTACTTTATCCTCCTTGGAACTGGAAGATCAGTGGCGTTCTTAACCCAGACTACCAATGTAGAGATCCAGTTAGAGTTAGCCCAACCCTTTTCGCTGATACTAGTGGCCTTCAGTCATCCACTTCTGCCTTAGCAACTTGGCAAATCGTTTGCAAACATTACCCAACCCAAAAATTCCTATCCTCGTTGTTGTGTTTCCTTCTCCGCGTACTACAATGATTCTGTCATCCCATGCAATACTTGTGCTTGTGGGTGCTCATCAACAGATTCAAACTGTAATGCAGCTGCTTCTCCTTTGCTTCTTCCATCGGAGGCCCTTCTTGTTCCATTTGTCAATCGAATCACCAAGGCTCTGGCATGGGCTGATATCAAGCACTTCAAAGTCCCTAAACCATTGCCCTGTGGTGACAACTGCGGTGTGAGCATCAACTGGCATGTAGCGTCTGACTATAGAAATGGCTGGACTGCAAGGATCACTCTTTTCAACTGGGGAAGTGTCACCTTTGCTGATTGGTTCACTGCAATCGAGTTGGATAAGGCTTTCCCAGGTTATGAGGCTGTGTTCTCATTCAACGGAACCACCTTGCCGGAAATCAATAAGACCATCTTGTTGCAAGGATTGCCTGACCTTAATTATCTTATAGCAGAAGATACAAGCCCGAACCCAGCTGTTCCTGGAAAGCAACAATCCATAATTTCTTTCACGAAGAAGAAAACACCAGGCTATAAACATAGCATTTGGCGATGGATTCCCTAATAAGGTCTTCTTCAATGGCGAGGAGTGTTCATTGCCTACTATATTGCCTACAGGGAATGCGAATATTGCTTATGTGAGGAGTCTATGCTCATCTATCTTGGTCGCAGTTGTGGTTTTCTTTTTGGTGGATCCGTTTCGGTGATGACACGCATTATAGTTTCTGCTGCTGTATGAATTTATTATACCTGCAAATTTGAAGATTTTCCTAAAATCTTCGTGTCCTTTAATCATCTGTATGCATTAGGGATATCTGTAGTCAGGAGAATTATTTGTTTCTATTTGTATCTTCTTCATATTGCCAGCTAATCAATGTTATACTACATGCTCTCTCTCTCTCTCTCTACATATGGGAATTACTATTGGAAAAGCTAACTCAATTGCATTTCTTGAAATGTTATTTGATACTTCAACTTCTTTTTGTACTTCAAGAGAAGATTTCGTGTCAAACATCCTTTTCGGCATGCTATTTGCCTTGTTAGAGTGAGACCTTGCTCTCATGGGTGGAAGAATGTCAGCTCCAACCAAAGAAGTTGCTTCATATGACAAAGAATATTAACAGTCTATCTCATAGTAGGAGCCGAAAAACGGAATTCAAGGAGTTTCACCCAAGACCGGTCCAAATGCAGGAAGCGCTCTTTCACAGTCGAAGCTGAACTTTCTCCATCGTTAAGTGTTTAATTCGAAGTGGCCCTATTAGAAGCCATCAGAACTCTGTCGCTTCATTGCAAGGATATTTTTCACCCAGTGGTACATCAATACTGCTCCTGAAAGGGAGTTCATGAACGAACACCGTAGGTAGGTGACTTATATCACTGCCGCCAAGTCAACCGTCACTGAAATCCGCTGGGGGAACGTTCAACAGCTGATTGGGAGGCAAATGCCAACTGCATTCCAAACTTCACTGTTATGGCAAGCTAGTCGCCCTACGTGGAGTATGGGCACGTCTAATGTAGCAACAAGGGAAGGCCAGTCTAAATCCCATACTTGGCACACTAGGTAGGACGCACCAAGCGTTTGGTTCCCCGAGGAACACAAGGAATACACCTGAAAGAAGCTGCTTGGATGTTCCCTTATGATGATGAAAACAAAGTGTGTCAAGGTATGCATTTCAATTAGAAGTTTGGCAGGCAAATCAACCCCCAAATGCCAAATTAAGAGCAACAACATGAATCAACCCAGATGCGCATGCTGTAAACCATATCTAGAATAGATTAATGCACCATACCCTCTTCCACGAGGATTCTAATCATTTATCCATTTTTTCTACTTTCTCAGGAGAGGATGACAAAGTCTGAAAGGGAACACATTGAGCAGTTTACCGTATAGTATGGAGCAATTGATTATAATAGTTTTTATAAACTTCAACTTTTTCCATACCAAACTCCATTCAGACATATGCCAAAATGGAAAGGTTATTCCATGAGAGGTTATTTCTGCTGACCTTTCAATCCATGGTGCTTGACCTTACTAGCACGAAACAAAACTGAAACGAACCTATGATAAAAATTTTAGGCAGATGAGGGGTAAGTGTAATGTAAGAGTTTGGGAATCTCAATGTGCTACCTTCGCCATTGACAACATGCTCTCAAAATCTCAAGGAGTGTTAGTGACTCAAAATTATACCAAGTTCGTGGATTTAGCAGGAGCCACCTGTGTAGAGCAATATCTCAAGAAAATGCAAAAGAAACCCATGGCTAAGAAAAAGAATGCAAAGGTCGTAACATCATCAAAAGCATTGACCTTTTGGTAACCGAAGTAATGACTGCCAAACTATTTGGAAGAATAGCCTTATTCATGCCCCTGCATTCAAGCCAACTAAATGCAAGGACAAATGGTAGAAGCAAACCGTTTTCTCTTTGACATAAGCAAGACTGGAGCTATATTTTATTATTTTCTAAAAGTTAGCCAAACCAAATTACTCAAAGGTCATAAGATTTAAATGCGAGAAGAATAGTAGAAGTATTATTGCAAATAGTACAATAGATCATACAAGATGAATGCATTACATAAAAATACATGAAAAAAGATACATGGGCAACGTATTGCAAGATCAATAAGCTTGTTGGTCCCTTCTCTATTATTTCCTTTCTTCTCATAGATAAACAGATTTGTTGATCATCAAGGAATATAGAGCGTTCCACATAGCATCAAACTATCCAAGAATTGTGAGGTATCCCAAATTGGAAACATAAGAAATCTATGTTGCACGGGTATGCTGATATAGGTGACGTACCCGTATCTGGTATATAGCGGGTATGGGTATGCATATTGGTACATCTGGTATGTTGAAACAGTGTATCAGTATGTATAGATGCATACCCAATATGGGTACATCAATACCCATGTCGGATACTTAATGGATCTGGTTGACCCATACAGATATAGGTTGCCCGATCCAAAACTCAACTATAAAGGTAAAAAACAACCCTAATCCTCATTCCCATCATCACTATCTCTCTCTGCTCTCAGTGTTGGCCCCAACGTCTCTCTCTACTCTCAGTGCCCTGTCTCATTCCTCACTAGCATCTAATCCTCATTCTCTAGCGTTTCTCTCTACTGTCACTCTCTGTCTCACTAGGGTCTCTCTTTCTGCTCTCAGTGTTTTGTCTCACGTGCTCATCACCGGCAACTATGAGTGGCAGACGACGGTGGATGGGCGGTGACTACAAGTGACGTACCTGTGCAACCCCTAGCCAAGTGAATGATTTGCAGTTTACCATGAAAAAATAAAAATCATTCTGCTTGATGTATCTGTTTTTGCTATTTTAGTTATAGATTGTTCCATAATTTCATGTTCGAGTTCCACTTTTGCAGACTCAAGTTGCTTAATTGAATTAACCAGTGTTCAACCTTAATCATGTATACAATTTCTTGTGTTTAGAATCTAAATTTTGATATCCATTATTGTATTTAGAATCTGAATTTTGATATGAAAGTCATGTATACAGTTTCTTGAAAATGTTATTGAATGAAACTTTCTTGTTGCTCAGTCTTAATAAATGTTCATCCTTGACTTGTATGACTAAATACACCTTTTCTATTGCCATTGAATGACACACACAGTATAGCCCAATCGGATTCTTATATGATAGAGAAGCATTTGCATTTTCCAATGCACTCTGTTGGTTCCCAGCATCTATTTGTGACGCTTGCATAGTCCCTTCAATAATACTTATAATGACTCAATATATGGTTGTCCTATGTGTGTTTAGTATTTAAATGTTCTTGATCTTTGGTACAAACAAACTAGATGTGCTAAAATGAAGATGTTACTGATTGCATACGATATTAGTCTTTTATTTTTGTTGATACATAGTGCCATCATCATGAGGGTACATAGCGTTATCATCATCAGTAATTTAAGTTTCAGATGATGCCCCTCTTTGGCATTATACAAATTTATTTGGATAATGGCAAAGAAGAAACACCCCTTTTTGTGGTTTTTCTCAAATTTTTCTCGAGAATGCATCATTCTTATTTCATAAAACCTTGTTTTCTTTTACCACAGGAGGGGATTTTTATCAAAAGGAGACTTTTCCTGGCTATTTTCCTGTACTTGGGTCTTTCAAATAAGAGCGAAGGCTCAATGTGTGTAAGTGCTTGAATTGAAAGACTTACACACACGACATGAAATGAAAACCCAAATAGTATAGGTCGGCCCTTACTTGGGTCTTTCAAATAAGAGCGAAGGCTCAATGTGTGTGAGTGCTTGAATTGAAAGACAACACACCCAACTTAAGCAAAACCCTACAAAAAATTAAAGTATATGTATATATTTATGTATTAAGGGCTGATTAGGCCCGTGTGTGTTCAAAATCGTGCACAACTAAGAGAGTGCACGTGTGTGGGTGTACCAAGCCACGTTATTACAAGCGGGGGGAGACTATGCTCCGTTATTACAACCCCGTATCGAATTGAATCTCAAGCAAGTATACAACTAAAGACCGAGTTAGGCACTTACTAATAGCTGGTCCGAAGATGCCTTGCTTGAGCGTGGGCTTGGCCTTCGCCTTGGGCTATAAAAGGGAGCTCCGCGAGGTTGAACGGCAAGGGGAGGTGCTGGCCGGATGTCCTTGGTGCGCGGAAGAGGCGCCTTGAAGGTGGCCGGCTGCTAGGGAAGGGCTGTTTTTGGCGTGTTGGGCTAAAGGGCCTAAGTAGGGTCACTAAGGGAGTATGGCACTAAGGGAAGGGAACTAGCTAGGGGAAGGTTATGGCTGGCGGATGGCTGGCCGAATGAAAAGGTGACAATCGGTTGGAGTGGCCGACTAGGAGGACTTGATGGTGGTGGGTTGCTAGGGCGGCTAGGAGTGGTGTAAGGGAAGGGTGGCAGCTAGGATGTGGGGTAAGGAAAGGGTGGTTGCGGTGAGGTAGAGTGGACAGGACTTAGGGGGTTCAATGGGATGACAGGGTATAGCTAGGGTCGTTAGGTAGTGACGGGTAGTTAGGGTGGTTATGGGCCTGGTCGAGGAGGAGTGGTGGCGGCAAGTGGAGTGGCTGGAGTTAGGGTGATATGGTAGGGGGTTAGGTGGCTGAGAGTGGAGAGGAAGTGAAGAAGGAGTAAGGTGGAGTGTAGGGTACTAACCGGATGGTGGAAGGCGGCGGGCGGTTGAGGAGCAGCCGGATGTGGGGGCTCGGCTGGTTCAGTCGGGTGAAGAGGATGGCGAGGGGGACTTCGGCTAGAATGGTGGTGGCGGTGGTGGTGCTCGGCTGGGAGGTAGTGGCGTAGGTGGAAGTGGGCTATGGGGCAAGTGGAGCAAGGATGGGAGTCGGCTGAGCTGGGAAAATGGGAGGACCCGGCTGGTGGAAGGTGAGGCTTCTAGATGGGGAAACCCGCCCCCAAGGGGGGGGGTTTATATAGGGCTGGGCTAGGTCGGTTAGGGCTGGTTTTGGGATAGTGGTTAGGTGGTTTAGGTAGGGTGGTGTGGTGATAAGGTGGGCTGGAAAGGGTAGGGCCAGATATTTTAAATACAAGTGGTTTGGGTAGGTTGTGGGCTAGGAGTAGTTTAGAGGTTTAGGGTTTAGCTAGGTGGGTTGGTTCTAGGGTGAGGTTTAGTGAGGTAGGTTAGGTGATTAGGCTAGGATTAGGCTAGGTTTAGGGAAATTAACCTAGGTTTAGGGAAGGATTAGGGAAGTGGGTTAGGTGATTAGGTTGGGATTAGGCCGGGATTAGGGAAGTGGGTCAGGTGATTAGGCTCAGATTAGGATGGGATTAGGGTAGAAGGCTAGGATTAGGTGTTTTTGGTTAGGTTTAGGTGAAGGAGCTCCCTTTGCATGGCCCATAGACCTTAACCACATCATGTTGGTGCAGCCCTAGGTTAGGTTTTGGCTAATTACAAGCTTAAACCCATTTAATTAGGCTAACCCACATGATTAACCCCAAACTTGATACACAAGTCAAGCTTAATTACAACACACACTTGATCTTATCCACCCCCACTCTCTCTCATGCCCATAATCCCACGTGAAATTCAAGTGGGCCCCACCTCCATTTATGAGAAGGTGATGTGGGCCATGGATATGGATATTGGATTGGATTTTTGAATCCAAATCCAAATCCAAGTCCATACATGGGTTTGGATTGGGATCTGGATATATATGGTCCAGATCTGATCCAAACTAAACTCTGACTCCTTCGAGCTGTGTTCGAAACGGACGGTTTGTGCGGGGCTTGACAGCATCAGTGCTCCGTCTGCGTTGGGTCTTCGCCAACATGATCGTCCGCCTCTATTTTCGCCTTCCGAAGATGACTTTAAACAATGTTTCGATGATAATAGGGTCTTGGACGTTCGAGATCCTGTGGGTGTGGATTTGATACGAGAGTTGCTGTGTCAGGCTCGACATGTGCTCCGGTTTCGGGCTCTCCTTAGCTCTCCTGGTCCTGTCTGGATTAGGCCGAAGCTGCTTCCGGGTTTCAAAAACATATTTAAAAAGGTTCTTAAAAGCCATATTGTATATTTTTGAAAGATAAAGTTTAAAACATATATACAGGGTTGTCTGGAAGGCTCCTGGGTTTCCATACTCAAAATGGCCCTTTGGGGCTGCTTTTACAAAACCAGATGGATTTGAGAAATTCGTGGGATGTCGGGGTGTTTACACTATTCAGGCTATAATCAAATCAAACTAAGTCCACGAGATCAGGGTAAGACCGCCTTCACAACCCCATGGGGCACATACTACTATACAGTCATGCCCTTTGGTTTGAAAAATACCGGCGCAACATACCAACGAGCCATGACCACGATCTTCCATGATCAGATTCATGAGCTCGAAGAAGTGTATGTAGATGATCTCTTGGCAAAATCCAAAACCCGATGCACTCACATCGAATGTTTGCAAAAAAAATTCGAAAGGCTTAGGCTTTACAAAGTAAAGCTAAACCCTCAAAAATATGTATTCAGGGTAGAATTAGGGAAGCTTCTGGGCTTTATGGTGAGCCAAAGGGGAATAGAAGTCGACCCCTCTAAGTGTCGAGCCATCATAGACATGGCTCCACCCTCCAATCTCACCCAAATCCGTAGCCCCCAGGGTCGTTTACAATCCGTTCGTCGATTCATATCGAATCTGGCGACTAGATGTGAACCCTTCAACAAACTGTTGAAGAAGGGCACGAAATTCTTATGGGATGACGAATGCCAGAAGTCCTTTGAGAGACTGAAGGCATACTTGGTTAATCCCCCCGTTTTGAACCCTCCAAAGCAAGGAAAACCGCTTTTATTATACATCTCCGTGCATGCGAATGCTTTAGGAGCCCTGTTGGCTCAATACGAGGATGACACCCATAAGGAGTATGCCATCTACTACATTTCGAAAACTCTCTTGGCTTATGAACGAAATTACCAAGCCATGGAGAAGACGTGTTTAGCCCTAGTCTGGGCCTGCCAGAAATTCAGACACTATTTCCTAGATCATGAGATCTCGATAGTATCCAAGCTTGATCCAATCAAGCACTTGTTCGAAAAACCCATTCTCACGGGTAGATTGGGAAAATGGCAACTCTTTCTAATGGAGTATGATTTGAAATACCATCACCAGATCTCCATTAAGGGGCAAGCCCTAGCAGACTACGTGGCTGAGTTCCCCTTAGAGGACGCATATCCCACACTTGTTGAAATGCCTGATGAAGGCATATTACCAAACCATTTTCAAAACCACATTTTGGCAAATTCTTTCGAAAACCAAGTATGGAAAATGCACTTCGATGGGGCACGAAACCAATGAGAGGCTGGTGCTGGGGTCATCCTAATCTCCCCTGAAAGGGGCGAGATTCCCATAGTAGTCCGCTTAGATTTCGAATGTTCCAACAACGTAGCTGAGTATGAAGCACTCATACAAGACTTAAGGATTTCGAAAACTCTAGGGGCATCGTGCATTGAGGTCTTTGGAGATTCGCTCCTTGTCATAAACCAGGTTTTAAAAATTTGGCAAGTACATAATGAAAAACTACTTCCATATCACGAGTTGGCCACTCGATTGGTCCAATCCTTCCAGTCGTGTAAACTCACACACGTAGGAAGAGAGGACAATGGCATCGCCGACGCCCTCTCCTCCTTGGGTTCAGCCCTGAAGGTTGATCCCATTGCAGGGACCAGATCTTTGGAAATATGGCATGCGCCCAACCCATCCACACACGACTTGGATATTTGCCAAAACAACCCAAAGTCTATTGAAAAACCCTGGTTTTATGACATAAAACAATTTTTAGAAAATGGGGGACTCGTCGAGGATGCCACATCCAAAGATAAGGCATTCATTCGTAAGATTTCAACCCGATACACCATTCTGGGTGGGGTTTTATACAAAAAAAGTTTTATCGGCATTCTGCTTAGGTGTATCGACCTAGAGGAGGCTAGGATAGTGATGCATGAATTCCACGATGGAGAATGTGGAGGTCATGTTAATGCCAACATGATGGCAATGAAAATACTTAGAGGGGGCTATTTTTGGTCCACCCTGAAGAAGGATTGTCACGATCATGTTAGGAAGTGTCATCCATGTCAAGTGCATGGGCACGCCATTCATATCCCTTCATCTGCATTGCATTCCGTGGTCAGCCCCTGGCCATTCACCATGTGGGCGTTTGACATCGTAGGCCCAATATTTCCAAAGGCCTCGAATGGGCATCGATTTATTTTAGCAGCCACGGAGTATTTCTCCAAGTGGGTGGAAGCCATTTCCCTAACCAACATGATGGGGCAACATGTGGTGGCTTTCATCCGGAGGAATATCTTGGCTCGATTTGGGGTTCCACGAAACCTTGTGTCTGATAATGACACCCCATTCAAGAACGAGCGGATGGTTAAGTTGTGCAACACGTACGGCATAACTCACCACTTCTCTTCGCCCTACTACCCTCAAGGCAACGGCCAAGCCGAAGCCACAAACAAGACTCTCATTAGCATAATTGAGAAAACCTTAGAGAAGGGTAGGACGTGGCACGAGAAGCTAGATGAAGCTTTATGGGCTTATAGGACTTCCATCCGAGCTCCCACGAATGCCACACCATTCGAATTGGTCTATGGCACAAACGCCATTCTTCCCATTCATACTCAACTGCATTCATTCCATACATCCATCGCACTCGACCTCCCCCTAGAGACGCTTCAGCATGCTAGGATGGCCGAACTAGATTTGCTAGATGAGAGGCGACTCCTTGCCATGGATCATGCTCGTGCATACCGGCAAAGGATAGCCCGACATTATAGCAAACACATGAGACCTCGCCACTTTAAAGTAGGAGATCTGGTCTTAAAAACCATCCATCATTGTGGCCCACACCCCCTGGGAAAGTGGCGCCCCAACTGGGATGGACCCTATGTTGTACGAGCAACCACTACGAACAATTCGTATTGGTTGATCGATGTAGAAGGTAGGAATTTAGCAGATCCTATCAATATTCAATACTTAAAGAAGTATCATGTGTAGGATTTGGATCAAATTCCAATTTTTGAAAATTTTAGGGTAGCTGCCCTGAGACATGTGAATAAGGTGCAAAGGCAAAGTCGTGTGACCCTGAGTGAGAGAATTCGCACTTGTGAAAGAGTGGAGTCTTCAAAATCATGGTTACATTTCAAAATCCTTCTTCTTACAAAGAAAGGCCTAGTTCAATATAGCAAGATACTTAAAAGTAGTACGTGCTATTTCTAAATAGGTTGATTTGGAATGGATCGAGCGTAGGCTTGGGATAAATCCTCCCCTCTTCTCTTCTCCTTCCAAAAGGAAAATAAAGGCCCAAACAAAGGGAATTTCCCATTCAAAGTATCTTTCCAAAAGAAAGAAACCAGGATTCTAAAGAAAAATCGTTTCTCTTGTGAAAAAGAGGGATTAAAGAAAAAATACTCCCAAAGGGAAACCCTCTATGAAAAAAATGAAAAAGAGGCCAAAAAGCTCAAAAAAAAACAGTTTTCCGCCTTCTATGCCTTAAACCACGGGACGTTTTAGAAGGGACCGTGGTATCTCTTTCCCATCCCTGGCTTATCCCAAGCTAAAGCATGGTTCATTTCGAGGAATCCTAAAGTAAAAATAGGATTTACTTACTTGAATTTCATCTTGTTTGAGAATTCAACGTTTTGAGTAAGGCGTAGGAATTTGAAATATAGCTTGTTTTCTAATAAAACCTCCGCTAGATAAGCGAGTGTTAAGACTCAAACAAGGGCAAACACGAAGAGTTCGAGATCCTTAGGATCGAGACTCAAGACAATTGTCCCTTTTGTAAATAGTTTTGTAAATAAGTTTTGAAAAGTCAAACATCGAACAACATAGGATTTTGCTCACTTGGAACAGTAGGCCTTATAAGTCTCTAGAGTTCGACCACATCTGGTCTCTGGGAGGTCGCCACTCTTGGCACCACACCCATGTCATCTGCATTCCACGTATGGCACTTGCATAAACATGATCCCATTTTAGGAACAAATTCCATAATATAACCCTTTGGCGTGATATCTCCTCCTACCAGAGTTTGTAAATTGAGATTTTGCTAAAAATTGGGACGATACCATATTCTTCGTGGCTAGATCTAGGGAGACATTGAAAGGGGTGTTTGTCATCTTTGCCCTTATCCAAATCGATTTGGACAAGGCCAAAGAGGGGCATCTGTAAACACCCCGAAATCCCACGAATTTCTCAAATCCATTTGGTTTTGTAAAAGCAGCCCCAAAGGGCCATTTTGAGTCTGGAAACCCAGGAGCCTTCCAGGCACCCCTGTACATATGTTTTAAACTTTGTATTTCAAAAATGTATAATATAGCTTTAAAAACCCTTTTAAAACATGTTTTGAAACCCCGAAGCAGCTTTGCCTAATCCAGACAAGACCAAAAAAGCTAAGGAGAGCCCGAAACCGGAGCACATGTCGAGCCTGGCACAACAACTCTCGTATCAAATCCACCCCCAGGATCTCGAACGTCCAAGACCCTGTTATCATCAAAACATCATTTGAAGTCATCTCCGGAAGGCGAAAACAGAGGCGGACGATCATGTTGGCGAAGACCCAACGTAGACGAAGTACTAATGGTGTCAGGCCCCGCACAAACCGTTCGTTTCGAACACAGCTTGAAGGAGTCAGAATTCAGTTTGGATTGGATCTGGACCATATATATCCAAATCCCAATCCAAACCCATGTATGGACTTAGATTTGGATTTGGATTCAAAAATCCAATCCAATATCCATATCCATGGCCCACATCACCGTCTCATAAATGGAGGTGGGGCCCACTTGAATTTCACGTGGGATTATGGGCATGGGAGAGAGTGGGGGAGGATAAGATCAAGTGTGTGTTGTAATTAAGCTTGACTTGTGTGTCAAGTTTGGGGTTAATCATGTGGGTTAGCCTAATTAAGTGGGTTTAAGCTTGTAATTAGCCAAAACCTAACCTAGGGCTGCACCAACATGATTTGGTTAAGGTCCATGGGCCATGCAAAGGGAGCTCCTTCACCTAAACCTAACCAAAAACACCTAATCCTAGCCTTCTACCCTAATCTCGTCCTAATCTGAGCCTAATCACCTAACCCACTTCCCTAATCCCAGCCTAATCCCAACCTAATCACCTAACCCACTTCCCTAATCCTTCTCTAAACCTAGGTTAATTTTCCTAAACCTAGCCTAATCCTAGCCTAATCACCTAACCTACCTCACTAAACCTCACCCTAAAACCAACCCACCTAGCTAAACCCTAAACCTCTAAACCACCCCTAGCACACAACCTACCCAAACCCCTTGTATTTAAAATATATGGCCCTACCCTTTCCAGCCCACCTTATCACCACACCACCCTACCTAAACCACCTAACTACTACCCCAAAACCAGCCCCAACCGACCTAGCCCAGCCCTATATAAACCCCCCCCTTTGGGGCGGGTTTTTTCCATCTTCAAGCTCCATCTTCCACCAGCCGGGTCCTCTACTCTCCAGCCCAGCCGACTCCCATCTTGCTCCACCTGCCCCACAGCCAGCCACCACCACCACCACCACTCCAATCGAGGTCCACATCACCACCCTTCCTCTCGGCTGAACCTCATCCTGCGCATCCCAATCACCGACTGCTCCCCTTCCATCCGCCACCGCCTCCCATCATCCGGTTAGTATCCTCCACCTTACTCCTTCTCCACTCCCTCTCCACTCTCAGCCACCTAACCCACTACCATATCACCCTAATACCAGCCACTTGCCGCCACCATTCCCACTCGGCCAGGCCATAACCACCCTAACTACCAGCCACTACCTAGACACCTTAGCTCCATTCGGCCACCCTATCCGACTCCCTAAGACCTGCCCATATCACCCCACTACACCCACTACACCCACTACCACCCTAGCAACCCGCTACCATCAAGCCACTACCTAGACACCTTAGATCCTAGCTAGTGCCCTTCCCTTACACCACTCCTAGCCACCCTAGCAACCCGCTACCATCAAGTCCTCCTAGTCGGCCACTCCAACCGACTGTCATTCCATTAGGCCACCCTAGCAACCCGCCAACCCTAGGTGCTCCGTTAGACCATTCCCTTAGTCCCCCTTAGTGTCATACTCTCTAAACTCAACCTTCCTTAGTGACCCTACGTAGTCACCTTAGCCCTACATACGAAACCAGCCCATCCCAAGTAGCCGGCCACCTTCAAGGCTCCTCTTCCGCGCACCAAGGCACCCGGCCAGCAGCCCCTTTGCCGTTCAATCCGCGGAGCTCCCGCTTGTAGCCCAAGGCGAAGGCCAAGCCCACGCTCAAGCAAGGCCTCTTCGGACCAACTATTAGTAAGTGCCTAACTCGGTCCTTAGTTGTATACTTGCTTAAGATTCAATTTGATACGGGGTTGTAATAACGGAGCATAGTCTCCCCCCGCTTGTAATAACGTGGCTTGGCACACCCACACACGTGCACTCTCTTAGTTGTGCACGATTTTGAACACACACGGGCCTAATCAGCCCCCAATACATAAGTGTAGATATATACTTTAATTTTCGTAGGGTTTTGCTTAAGTTGGGTGTGTTGTCTTTCAATTCAAGCACTCACACACATTGAGCCTTCGCTCTTATTTGAAAGACCCAAGTAAGGGCCGTGCTATACTATTTGGGTTTTCATTTCATGTCGTGTGTGTAAGTCTTTCAATTCAAGCACTCACACACATTGAGCCTTCGCTCTTATTTGAAAGACCCAAGTAAGGGCCGTGTTATACTATTTGGGTTTAATTTCATGTTGTGTGCGTAGTACTTCAATTCAAGCACTCACACACATTGAGCTTTCGCTCTTATTCCCAAGACCTTAATCAAGGCCATACTGCAAGTTATATTTGGGTTTCATTTCATGTCGTGTGTGTAAGTCTTTCAATTCAAGCACACACCCACATTGAGCCTTCGCTCTTATTTGCAAGACCCGAGTAAGGGCCCATATACATACCATATATACATATCTCCCTTCGGCATTTACATTACAAGTCATTTCCCTTCGGTTATTTCCCTTCGGTCATTTCCCTTTGGTTATTTCACTTCGGCATTGTCTTTACATTCGGGTTTTCCCTTTGGAGTAGCGTGAGTTTGCATTGCATCTACGCCATACCACGAGGTAGGACGCATATTGCATCAAAGGAAGCCCCGCTCAAATTCGCCCATGTAGTGGAGTGTTCATAACACACAAACTAGGTGGCCCATAAAGGGATAAGAAGAAAGACTTAGGCACGTGCAAATCCACGTGATCTAAAATCTGCAATCATATCTAAAAGACCTGAATTAAACACATCGAACCGCTTCGTAGGTTTTCTATCCCAAAAACTCGATTTTTCAAAAGCGTACAGACTGACCCTTGCGCATCGGTGCAAGAAGGTCTGCGACGACAAGAGCTCACTTGCTCACAATCACCACGATTAGAAGTCAGTTTAAAATATATCTTCGCTAGCTTAGGTAAGCTAGCTGGCATGCCCTGTTTATATAAATAGGCCTTAGACACATGAGAGGATCCGCTCCAAGCCCTGAAAAGGCAAAGAGGCGGGGATTTTCGCTGCGTCTACATCCGCTCCCCCTCCACTCTCAGCCACCTCCACTACCACCACCTTACCCTAACACCAGCCACTTGCCGCCACCACTCCCATTCGGCCAAGTCTCAACCACCCTAACCACTCGCCATTGCCTAGACACCCTTGCTACACCCGGCCACTCCACCCAACTCCCTAAGACCTGCCCATATCACCTCACCACACCCACCACCACCTTACCCCATACCCTAGCTAGCTTCCTTCCCATCCACCATTGCCTAGCCCCCCTAGTAGCTCGCCACCACCAAGACTCCCTAGCAGTCGGCCACTCCAACCGACTGCCATATACCTATTCGGCCAAGCCACCCGCCAACCATATCCTTCCCTTAGACACTCCCTTAGGCTCCCCCTTAGTGCCATACTCCCTAACCTTACAACCTCCCTTAGTGACCCTACTTAGTCACCTTAGCCCCACACACAAAACCAGCCCTTCGCTAAGCAGCCGGCCATCTTCAAGGCGCCTCTCCCGCACCCCATTTGCAGCGGGCCAGTAGCCCCTCTTGCTGTTCAACTCCGCGGAGCTCCCTCTTGCAGGCCAAGGCGAAGGCCAAGCCCACGCTCAAGCAAGGCATCTTCGGACCAACTATTAGTAAGTGCCTAACTCGGTCCTTAGTTGTATACTTGCTTAAAATTTAATTCGATATGGGGTTGTAATAACGGAGCATAGTCTCCCCCTGCTTGTAATAACTGGGCTTGGCACACCCACACACACGTGCACTCTCTTAGTCGTGCACGATTTTGAACACACACGGGCCTAATCAGCCCCTAATATATAAATAAATATATATATATATATATATTAACTTACGTAGGGTTTTGCTTGAGTTGAGTGTGTTGCCTTTCCATTCAAGCACTCACACACATTGAGCCTTCGCTCTTATTCGAAAGACCCAAGTAAGGGCCGTGCTATATTATTTGGGTTTCATTTCATGTCAAGTGTGTAAGTCTTTCAATTCAAGCACTCACACACATTGAGCCTTCGCTCTTATTTGAAAGACCCAAGTAAGGGCCGTGCTATACTATTTGGGTTTCATTTCATGTCGTGTGTGTAAGTCTTTCCATTCAAGCACTCACACACATTGAGCCTTTGCTCTTATTCCCAAGACCTTAATCAAGGCCATACCGCAAGTTATATTTGGGTTTTATTTCATGTCGTGTGTGTAAGTCTTTCAATTCAAGCACGCACCCACATTGAGCCTTAGCTCTTATTTGCAAGACCCGAGTAAGGGCCCATATACATACCTTATATACATATCTCCCTTCGGCGTTTACATTACAAGTCATTTCCCTTCGGCATTGTCTTTACATTCGGGTTTTCCCTTTGGAGTAGCGTGAGTTTGCATTGCATCTACGCCATACCATGAGGTAGGACGCATATTGCATCGAAGCAAAAGCCCCGTACTCCCATTCAAAATTCGCCCCATGTAGTGGAGTGTTCATAACACACACATAGATGGCCCATAAAGGGATAAAAAGAAAGACTTAGGCACGTGCAAATCCACGTGATCTAAAATCTGCAATCGCATTTAAAGACCCGAATCAAACACCTCGAACCGCTTTCGTAGTCTTTTTCTACCCTAAAACTTGATTTTTTAAAGCGTACAGACTGACCCTTGCGCATCGGTGCAAGAAGGTCTGCGACGATAAGAGCTCACTTCCTCATAGTCACCATGTTAGAAGTCAGATTCAAATATATCTTCGCTAGCTTAGGTAAGCTAGCTGGCACGCCCTATTCATATAAATAGGCCTTAGACGCACGAGAGGATCCGCTCCAGGCCCCCAAAAGCCAGAGGCGGGGATTTTCCTGCGTCTACAGGTACATGCCTCCTTTCCTTTCCCACTGTCACTAGCGTGCTTGGGAAAGGGTTCTTTGAAGATAGCTTGAGGTGGCTCAGGTTCCGCAGTGACCTGGAGCCGGCCCTCTGCTATCAAGTTCTCGATTTTATTCAAAAGAGAGAAACAACGTTTGGTATCATGGCCCTTGAGCCGATGATACTTACAAAATCGATTTAAATACCCCCCTTTGGAAGTGACTCCTTCGGGGATTTCGGGAAGCTCTATCATGCCTTGGGTAAGTAGGAGGTCTAGGACCTCCGACACAGGTTGCCCCAACGGAGTGTACTCCCGTTTTTCAATCGGTTTTTGAAAGGTTCGCTCCCTTTTGTTTTCTAGTTTTTCAAAATTTTTGGAAGTGCCTGCCACGCCTGGATCCACCCGGACGTTGGCGATTTTATGGGGCTTTGCCCCTTTGTCCATCGTGGGTAGCCCATAAGTGATGGGCTTTTCCAAGCGAGTTTTAGAAACGGCACTTCCTTTCCATAAGTGATCGTATGTCCCTTTTCTCAAGTTTGTTTCGAAAAGGGATGCCTTTTTGATCAACTTGTAGAAAGTTGAGATCTCGTGGAGCGAGAGAAGGGTTTTTAACTCGCTTTTAAAGTTATCCAGGATGAGCATGACTGCGCATCCTTCGGATATGGGCTCTCGTACTTGGCCCAAAAGTGACCTCCATCGTATAATGAAGGCATGTACGTCTTCGTTCATGCCTTGCTTTGTATCCCTTAAGCTGTTCAGAGTCGGCGTGACTTCCACGTTGTGTGCAAATCTTTGCATGAAGCAGTTCGCTAACTCTTCAAAAGTAGCGAACTGGCTTAAGTCGTAGGAAGCCAGCCATTTGGCAGCTGTGCCTTTAAGGGATAAAGGGAACCAATACACCCATTTCATCGAGTCCTTTTTCTTCTAATGGGCTCGACGCGAGAAAAGTTGCAAGTGAGACTTAGGGTCTCCCATGCCATCATACCGATGAAAGTTCGGTATTTCGTCGTCACTGTTTGTTTCGTAATCCATAGGAAGGAAATCAGACAGGGCGTAACTTCTTTTCTCTTTGTTTTGCCCTTTCAGCAGCTGCTGTAGGGCTTTACGGTCCTTTTGTGTGAAGGACTCGTGGTATTGGTTGCCTTCCATTGTGGAGGCCTCTTTGTGCTTGCGAGGTTTTTTTGATTTTTTCTTAGGCTTTTGTTCACCGTTTGATGAACATGAATCGCCTACTTCAGCCTCTTGGTTGAGAGCATCGATTTTGGCCTCAAATTCCCTTCTCAGGTCCTCTATCTCGTCTAGCTTGATTTTGTTTTTGAAAATCCTCCTAGAGTGAGAACTTGATGCGCATGAGCCTTGGCTCGACACTTCACTTGGGTTGGATTTTGACATGCTTTTCAAGCTTTTTCAAAATTTCCTAAGTACAAGTAAAGAAAACAAAGTTAAAAACAACACCTCTTTAAAAAAAAATTCGCAAGCTTCTAGACCTAACTCGATTTTTGAAAGACTCACGTCCCACCGGGCGTGCTAATCTACTGTAGACACAGAAAATCTCCGCCTCCCTGGTTTCTTAGGCTTGGGGCGAACCTTTTCGTGTGTCTAAGTCCTATTTGAATAAACAGGGCGTGCCAGCTAGCTTACCTAAGCTAGCGAAGATATATTGTAACCTGACTTCTAACGTGGCGACTATGAAAAAGCAAACTCTTGTCGTCGCAGACCTTCTTGCACCGATGCACAAGGGTCAGTCTGTACACTTTAAAAATCGAGTTTTGGAGTGGAAAAAGCCTACGAAAGCGGTTCGAGGTGTTTGATTCGGGTCTTTTTAGTACGATTTTCAGATTTTAAGTCACGTGAATTTGCACGTGCCTAAGTCTTTCTTTTTACCCCTTTATGGGCCACCTAGGTGTGTGTTATGAACACTCCACTAAATGTGGCGAAATTTGAGCGGGAGTATGGGGTTTACTTTGATGCAATATGCGTCCTAACTCGTGGTATGGCGTATATGCAATGCAAACTCACGCTACTCCAAAGGGAAAACCCGAATGTAAAGACAATGCCGAAGGGAAATGACTTAAGGGAAATGACTTGAAATGGAAATTGCCGAAGGGAAATAACTGAAGGGAAATGACTTGTAATGTAAATGCCGAAGGGAGATATGTATATAAGGTATATATATGGGCCCTTACTCGGGTCTTGCAAATAAGAGCGAAGGCTCAATGTGGGTGCATGCTTAAATTGAAAGACTACACACACGACATGAAATGAAACCCAAATATAACTTGCAATATGGCCTTAACTAAGGTCTTGGGAATGAGAGCGAAAGCTCAATGTGTGTGAGTGCTTGAATTGAAGTACTACGCACTCAACATGAAATTAAACCCAAATATAAATTGCAGTATGGCCTTAACTAAGGTCTTGGGAATAAGAGCGAAAGCTCAATGTGTGTGAGTGCTTGAATTGAAGTACTACTCACACAACATGAAATTAAACCCAAATAGTATAACACGACCCTTACTTGGGTCTTATAAATAAGAGTGAAGGCTCAATGTGTGTGAGTGCTTGAATTGAAGTACTACGCACACAACATGAAATTAAACCCAAATAGTATAACACAGCCCTTACTTGGGTCTTACAAATAAGAGCGAAGGCTCAATGTGTGTGCGTGCTTGAATTGAGAGACAACACACCCAACTTAAGCAAAACCCTACGTAAGTTAAAGTATATAAATTTATATCTTAGGGGGCTGATTAGGCCTGTGTGTGTTCAAAATCGTGCATGACTAAGAGAGTGCACGTGTGTGTGGGTGTGCCAAGCCATGTTATTACAAGCGGGGGGAGACTATGCTCCGTTATTACAACCCCGTATTAAATTGAATTCAAGCAAGTCTACAACTAAGAACCGAGTTAGGCACTTACTTATAGCTGGTCAGAAGATGACTTGCTTGAGCATGGACTTGGCCTTCGCTTTGGGCTGCAAGAGGGAGCTCGTCGAAGTTGAACGGCAAGGGGGGCTGCTGGCCGAATGCTTTGGGTGCGCGGGAAGGGCACCTTGAAGGTGGCCGGCTGCTAACAAGGGGTTGTCTTGGTGTGTTGGGCTAAGGTGACTATGGGAGGTCACTAGGGGATGGGCTGGTATTTGGATAGGTAGTGTTAAAAGGGAGCCTAAGGGAGTGCCTAAGGGAGATATATGGCTGGCCGAGTGGTTTAGGTACAGTTAGTTGGAGTGGCCGACTAAGGGAAACTTGGTGGTGGCCGGCTGCTAGGGTGGCTATGTAATGGCGACGATGGGAAGGGAGCTAGCTAGGGTATGGGGTAAGGTGGAGTTAGGGGCTGGTGGGAAGTGATATGGGCAGGTCTTAGGAAGCTAAGTGGAGTGGCCGGGTGTTGCTAGGGGAAGTGGTTCAAGGCGGGTGTTTGAAGTGGCTAAGGTCTGGCCGAATGGGTAGGATGACGGATAGGTGGTGTTGGGGTGAGGTGGTGGTGGTGTAGGTGGTTGAGAGTGGAGGGGGAGTGAAGAAGAGGTGGAGTTTAAGGGTAGGGTACTAACCGGCTGGTGGTGGGAGGCGGTGGATGGAAGAGGGGCAACCGGGCGGTTGGAGTGGAGGGGGTTCGGTCGGATGGGATGGTGGCGATGTGGAGCTTGGCTGGAACGGTGGTGGTGGTGGTGGTGCTTGGCTGGGAGGCAGTGGCGCAGGTGGAGCAAGGTTGGAGGCTCGGATGGAAGGATGGCTGGAGTCGGTTGGGCTAAGATGGGCTGGAAGGCCAAGATGAAAAAGCTGAAAAACCTGCCCACTAGGGGGGGGGGCTTTATAGCTTTTTGAAGGGCAGTTGGGGCTGGTATTAGGAGGGTGGTTAGGTGGCTTAGGTAGTGGTGGTGTGGTGATAAGGTGGGCTGGTTTTGGGGAGGGGCCAGATATTTTAATACAAGGGGTTTTGGGTAGATGGTGTGCTAGGTTTAGGTGGGGTGGTTTAGGGGTTTAGGGTTTAGCTAGGTGGGTTGGTTTTGGGGTGAGGTTTAGTGAGGTGGGTTAGGTGATTAGGCTAAGATTAGGTTAGGTTTAGGAAAATTAAACTAGGTTTAGGGAAGGATTAGGGAAGTGGGTTAGGTGATTAGGTTGGGATTAGGCCGGGATTAGGGAAGTGGGTTAGGTGATTAGGCTAGGTTTTGGACAAGATTAGGGTAAAAGGCTAGGATTAGGGCTTTTTGATTAGGGTTGGGTTAAGGAGCTCCCTTTGCATGACCCATAGACCTTGTTGCATCATGTTGGTGCAGCCCTAGGTTAGGTTTTGGCTAATTACAAGCTTAAACCCACTTAATTAGGCTAACCCACATGATTAACCCCAAACTTGACACACAAGTCAAGCTTAATTACAACACACTCTAATCTTATCCTCCCCACTCTCTCTCATGCCCATAATCCCACGTGAAATTCAAGTGGGCCCCACCTCCATTTATGAGAAGGTGATGTGGGCCATGGATGTGGATATTGGATTGGATCTCTGGATCCAAATCCAAATCCAAGTCCACACATGGGTTTGGATGGGGATCTGGATATATATGGTCCAGATCCTATCCAAACTGAATTCTGACTCCTTCAGGCTGTGTTCGAAATGAACGGTTTGTGCGGGGTCTGACAGCATCAGTACTCCGTCTGCTTTGGGTCTTCGCCAACATGATCGTCCGCCTCTATTTTCGCCTTCCGGAGATGACTTTAAACAATGTTTCGATAATAACAGGGTCTTGGACGTTCGAGATCCTGGGGGTGGATTTAATATGAGAGTTGTTGTGCCGGGCTCGACTTGTGCTCTGGTTCCGGGGCTCTCTTTAGCTTTTCTGGTCCTGTCTTGATTAGGCCAAGCTGCTTCGGGGTTTCAAAATGTGTTTTAAAAGGTTTTTAAAACCATATTATACATATTTAAAACATATAAAGTTTAAAAGATATGTACAGGGTTGCTTGGAAGGCTCCTGGGTTTCCAAACTCAAAATGGCCTTTTAGGGCTGCTTTTACAAAACCAGGTTGGTTTGAGAAATTCGTGGGATTTCTGAGTGTTTACAGTGACTAAGGGAGGTGTTCAGCTAGGAGCTAAGGTGGGTGGTGTTGAGGGAAGGTAGTGGGGTATGGTGCAGGTTGGCTGGGTGTAAGGAAGAGGGGATGGATGGGCTGAGTGGAGGATGGATGGGAGTGGGCGGCTGGGAAAGAAGGAGGTGAAGGGTTAGATGGGGTTAAGGTGGGGTACTAACCGTGAATGGAGGTGGTGTTGGTGGATGGAATTGGTAGCTAGCTGGTAGTGGAAGAAGAGTGGCAGCCGAAGGGTGGAGCTCCTCGCCGAAGATGGAAGATGGTGGAGTCGGTTGAAGTGGAGAGGTGGTAGCCGGGTGATGGAGTGGCGGTGGAATGGCAGGTGGATGGAAGGTGGTGGAGCTTGGAGGGAGTGGGGGGGATAAGAGTGGAAGAGAGAGAGAGGAACCCACAAGAAAGGGGGGTATTTATAGGGTAAGAATGGGCTAGGTCGGTTGGAGTGGTATGGGCCAGATATTTGTAATAAGGTGGGCATGGGACATGGTTTGGGGTAGGTCGGTTAGGGGGGGCTGGTTAGTGGTTTAGGGTAGGTCGGTTAGGTGGGCTGGGACATAGTGGTTAGGGGTTTAATTAGGAGCACTAAGGTGGGTTTGGGCTTAGTTGGTTAGGGTCTAGGTGGTTTAGCCAGGTGAGGTCGGCTAGGTGAGGTTGGGGCGGTTTTGGGTGAGAATGGCTAGATTTGGGTTAGGTTTTAGGGGAAGTGGCTAGGTGAGATGGGCTAGCTTAGGGCTAGGTTTTAGGAACCTCCCCTTGGTGCCCGTCCCTTGTTCAAGTTGCAGCCACGTCCAAGTTGGTGCAGCCCCAGGTCAGGTGTAGGTGCATATAAGCTTAAACCCACTCTAGGCTAAACCCACAAGGTTAACCCACCCTTGACCAAAAGTCAAGCCTACCAACTTTCTCACTCATACTTTCTCACCCCCTTTTTCTCCCTCTACCCAAGCTTTTCACGTGAATTGTTGTGGGGCCCTCACCTCCATTTATGAGAAGGTGATGTGGGCCATGGATGTAGATATTGGATTTGGATCTTTGGATTCAAATCCAAATCCAAATCCATGTTGGGTTTGGATCTGGATATATATGGTCCAGATCTGGCCCAAATCTGATTTTTTGATTCCTTCATGGCGTTTTGAAATAGACGGTTTATGCGGGGCCTGACTACATCAGTACTCCGTCTTGCGTTGGGTCTTCGCCAACATTGTCGTCCGCTCTTCTTCTCGCCTTGCGGAGTTCATTTTGAACAAATTTCTGATATTTGGGGCTTGGATGTCTGAGAATCTGGAGATGATTTTGATATGAGAGTTGATGTGTTGGGCTTGAAGTATGCTTCGGGTCTGGGCTCTCCCTTGCCTTTTCGGTCCTGCTTTCGTTAGGCTAGGTTGCTTTCGGGGTTTCAAAATACCTTTTAAGGTCTAAAACTATATGTATACAGTTTTAAAATGTATATATATATGGTTTCAACATATGTACAGGGTTATCTGGAAGGCTCTTGGGTTTCCAAACTCAAAATAGCCCTTTGGGGGCTGCTTTTGCAAAACCAGGCATATTTGAGAAAATCGTGGGATTTTGAGGTGTTTACAGATGCCCCTCTTTGGCATTATCCAAATTTATTTGGATAATAGCAAAGACGACAACACCCCTTTCGATATCTCCCTAGATCTATCTACGAAAATGTGGGATTGCCCTAATTTTTGAGCAAAATCTCTCTTTTTAACTTGGTTGGAGGAGATATCACGCCAAAGGGAATTTCTAGGGTTTTTGGTCCTAAACGGGATCATGTTATGCAAGTGTTCATGCATGGATGTATACATGCGTGACATGGATGAGACGCCAAGGATGACGACCTCCCAGAGACCAGATGTCATGGTCGAACTCTTGAGACTTACGAAGACCTGTTGCTCTAAGTGAGCAGGCCCTATGTTGCTCGATGTTTGATTTTTCAAAATCTAGTTACAAAAGGGAAACTGCTTTTAGCCTCAATCCTATGTTGTTCGTGGTAGTTGCATGCACAACATAGGGTCCATCCCATTTGGGGTGCCACTTTCCAAGTGGATGTGGGCCACGATAGTGTATGATTTTCAAAACCAGATCTCCCACTTCAAAGTGGCAAGGTCTCATATGTTTGTCATAGTGTCGGGCTATCCTTTGCTAGTATGCATGAGCATGATCTATGGCAAGGAGTCGTCTCTCATCTAACAAATCTAGTTCGGCCATCCTAGCATGCTGAAGCGTCTCTAGGGGGAGGTCGAGTGCAATGGATGTATGGAAAGAATGCAATTGTGTATGAATGGGAAGAATGGCGTTTGTGCCATAGACCAACTCAAATGGCGTGGCATTCGTGGGAGCCCTGATGGAAGTCCTATAAGCTCATAAGGCTTCATCCAGCTTCTCATGCCACGTCCTACCCTTCTCTAAAGTCTTCTCAATTATACTAATGAGAGTCTTGTTTGTGGCTTCGGCTTGGCCGTTGCCTTGAGGGTAGTAGGGCGAAGAGAAGTGGTGAGTTATGCCATACGTGTTGCACAACTTAACCATCCGCTCGTTTTTGAATGAGGTGCCATTATCAGATACAAGGTCTCGTGGAACCCCAAATCGAGCCAAGATATTTCTCCTAATGAAAGCCACCACATGTTGCCCCAGTACGTTGGTCAGGGAAATGGCTTCCACCCACTTGGAGAAATACTCAGTGGATGCTAAAATGAACCTATGCCCATTCGATGCCTTTGGAAATATCGGGCCTATAATATCAAACGCCCACATGGTAAATGGCCAGGGGCTGACCACAGAATGTAATGAAGATGATGGGATATGAATGGAGTGCCCATGCACTTGACATGGATGACACTTTCTAACATGATCGTGGCAATCCTTTTTCAGGGTGGACCAAAAATAGCCCGCTCTAAGTATTTTCATTGCCATCATGTTGGCATTAACATGACCTCCACATTCTCCATCGTGGAATTCATGCATAACAGTCCTAGCCTCCTCTAGGTCGATACATCTTAGTAAGATGCTGGTAAAACTCTTTTTATAGAAAACCCCACCCAAAATCGTGTATCAAGTAGAAATTTTCCGAATGAATGCCTTATCTTTGGATGTGGCATCCTCAGTGAATCCCCCATTTTCTAAAAAACATTTAATGTCATAGAACCAAGGTTTTTCAACAGAATTTGGATTGTTTTGGCAAATTTCCAAATCGTGTGTGGATGGAGTGGGTGCATGCCATATCTCTAAGGATCAGGTTCCCAAAGTGGGATCGACCTTTAGGGCTGAACCCAAGGATGAGAGGGCGTCGGCAACGCCATTATCGTCTCTTCCTATGTGCGTGAGTGTACACGATTGGAAGGACTCAACCAATCGAGTTGCCAACTCATGATATGGAAGAAGTTTTTCATTTCGCACTTGCCAAATTTTTAAAACTTGGTTTATAACGAGGAGCGAATCTCCAAAGACCTCGATGCATGATGCCCTAGAGTTTTCGAAACTTTTAAGCCTTGTATGAGTGCTTCATACTCAGCTATATTGTTGGAACATTCGAAATCTAGGCGAATTGCTATGAGTATTGTAAACACTGCAAAATCCCATGAATTTCTCAAATAACCTGGTTTTGCAAAAGCAGCCCCAAAGGGCTATTTTGAGTCTGGAACCTAGGATCCTTCCAGGCAAACCCTGTACATATGTTTGAACTATATATGTTTTAAAATATGTATTATATAGTTTTAAAACCTTTTAAAAGCTATTTTGAAACCCCACAAAGCGACTTGGCCTAATGAAAGAAGGACTTGAAGAGTGAAAGAGAGCCCGGAACCGGAGCACATGTCGAGCCCGGCACATCAACTCTCGTGTTAGATTCATCCCTAGAGTCTCGAACATCCAAGCCCCCTGTTATCAACAAAATTGTTTGGAATCATCTCCGGAAGGTGAAAACAGAAGCGGACGACCATGTTGGCGAAGACCCAACGCAAGACGGAGTACTGATGCTGTCAGTCCCCGCACAAACCATTCATTTCGAACATACCCCGAAGGAGTCAGAATTCAGCTTTGGATTGGATCTGGACCATATATATCCAGATCCCAATCCAAACATATATGTGGATTTGGATTTGGATTTGGATGCAAAGATCCAATCCAATATCCACATCCAGGGCCCACATCACCTTCTCATAAATGGAGGTGGGGCCCACTTGAAATTCACGTGGAATCTTGGGTATGAGAGAGAATGGGGAGGATTAAATGTGAGTGAAATGTGTTAAGCTTGACTTGTATGTCAAGTTTTGGGTTAATCATGTGGGTTAGCCTAATGAGTGTGGGTTTAAGCTTGTATGCACCTACACCTAACCTAGGGTTGCACCAACATGATGCAATTAGGTCTATGGGCCATGCAAAGGGATGCTCCTAACCCTAACCCTAGCCTAATCCCCCTTTACTTAGCCATTTTCCCCTAATCCTTCCCTAATCCCAACCTAATCACCTAACCTACTTCCCTAATCCTTCCCTAATCCCAACCTAATCACCTAACCCACTTCCCTAATCCTTCCCTAAACCTAGCCTAATTCCCCTAACCTCACCCTAATCCTAGTCTAAACACCTAACCCACCTCACTAAACCTCACCCTAAACCCAACCCACCTAGCTAAGCCCTAAACCACTAAACAGCCCACCTAAATCCCTAGCACACCATATCCCTAAAACCACCTCAGACAAATATCTGCCCCCCCCTAAATATCTGGTCCACCTTATCCCCAAACCATCACCACCCTACCCCTAAACCAGCCCCCCAAAACCAGCCCAAACCGACCCACAAAAAGCTATAACCCCCCCCCCCTAGTGGGCGGGTTTTCATGGTTTTCTTGGGCAGCCGAGCCCCCTCTCCTCTCTCATCCCTTTCCCTCTTTCTCACCTGCACCCTCTTGGAACCCGCCACCTCCAACTTCCAGCAGCTCCACTCCACGCCACCACCATTCCCCGGCCAGCTCCACTCCACGCCACCCACCAGCTCCACCTGCCACCTTCCCTCAACCGGCTACTCCCTTGACACCTGCAGCACCTCACCCTTCGGCCAGCCTCCCACTCCGGTTAGTACCCCACCATAACACCACCCTCTCTTCACTCCCCCTCCACTCTTGGCCACCACCACGCCACCCTTCCTCAGCCTTGCCAACACTTCATCCAACCGGCCACCACCTGCCGCCTTCCACCATTCGGCCCATCTACCCGACTGCACCACCCGCCACCTTACCTCTCCCTTAGACACCCCCTAGCCAATACACTCAGCCTTACCTCTCCCCAAGACTTCCCTCTTCCCTTAGACACACCCAAACTAGCTCCCCTTACCTCCCTAAGCAACCCTACCCCAACTTCCAGCAGCACCTCTTCCATTTGGCCAGCACCCTCCTTTGCCGCTCCCTTCCAAGGAGCTCCCTCTTACAGCCCAAGGCGACTCACCAGCCCAAGCGCAAGCAAGTCACGCCCGGACCAGCTATACGTAAGTGCCTAACTCGGTCCTTGTTATATAGACTTGCTTAAGCTTAATTAAATTTGATACGGGGTTGTAATAACGGAGCGTTGTTTCCCCCCGCTTGTAATAACGTGGTTTGGCACACCCACACACACGTGCACTTGAGCCTATTCCGCTCTTAGCTGTGCACCATTTTGACACACACATGGGCCTAATCAGCCCTTAAGATATAGACTTACTTATATAATTTAAGTTGAGTGGGGTTTTGCTTAAGTTGTGTGCGTTGTCTTTCAATTTTCACACTCACACACATTGAGCTTTCGCTCTTATTTTCAAGACCCGAGTAAGGGCTATTACAATTTCATTTTGGGGGTGTTTTACTTCATGTCGTGTGAGTTGTTTTTCAATATACACACAACACCCACACACACGTTGGCGACCTTCGGGCCCATATATATTATAAGTATTTCCCTTTCGGCTATGTCTTTAAGATTTGGGTTTTAAGGTTCAACTGTGTGCGTAGTCTTTACATATATACATTGCACACACTTGCACAATTGAGCCTTTCCGCTCTTAAGATATAGCCATATTTCCCTTTTGCAATTTACATTCAAGTCATTTCCCTTCCGCATTGTCTTTCAATTCGGCTTTTCCCTTTGGAGTTGCGTGAGTTTGCATTGCATATACGCCATACCATGAGTTAGGACACATATTGCATCAAAGCAAACCCCACATTCCCGCTCAAACTCGCCCCACTTAGGTCACGTGTGCATACACACGCCTAGTTGGCCCGAAAAGGGATAAAAAGAAAGACATAGGCACGTGCAAATCCACGTGAAATAAAACTTGAAAACCATACAAAAACAAGCCCGAATCGAACACCTCAAACATTTTTCCATAGGTTATAATGTTAAAAACTCGATTTTCTAAGCGTACAGACTGACCCTTGCGCATCGGTGCAAGAAGATCTGCGATAAAAAGAACTTGCTTACTCACAGTCGTCACGTTAGGAGTCAGATTTCAAAATATCTCTTAGCTAGCTTAAGCAAGCTAGCTGACACGCCCTTTTGCTTAAATAGGACTTAGACACATGAAAAGATTCGCTTCAGGCCTAAGAAACAGAAGTGGGGATTTTCTAGCATCTACAGGATTTGGCACGCCCGGTGGGACGTGAGTCTTTTGAAAATCAAGTCCTCTTAGAAACCTTGCGAAAATATTTTCCAAAGGTGTTATTTTTAAACTCTTTTTGTACTTCAGACTCTTTGTACTTCAGCTATACGATTTTGAAAGCTTGAAAGCATGTCGAAATCCAACCCAAGTGAAGTGTCGAGCCAAGGCTCATGCACATCAAGTTCTCATTCTAGGAGGGTTTTGAAAAATAAAATCAAACTAGAAGAGATAGAAGATTTGAGAAAGAAATTCGAGGCAAAAATCGATGCTCTTAGCCAAGAGGCTGAAGCAGGCGATTCATGTTCATCGAATGGTGAACAAAAGGCCAAGAAAAGACCTGAAAAACCTCACAAACATAAAGAGGCCTCTGTAATGGAAGGCAACCAATACCACGAGTCTTTCACACAAAAGGACCGTAAAGCCCTACAACAGTTGCTGAAAGGGCAAAGTAAAGAGAAAAGGAGTTACGCCCTGTCTGATTTTCTACCTACAGATTATGAAATAGATAGTGACGATGAAATACCAAACTTCCATCGGTATGATGGCATGGGAGACCCTAGGTCTCACCTGCAACTTTTCTCACGTCGAGCCCATAAGAAGAAAAAGGACTCGATGAAATGGGTGTATTGGTTCCCTTTATCCCTTAAAGGCACAACTGCCAAATGGTTTGCTTCCTATGATCTAAGCCAGTTCGCTACTTTTGAAGAGTTAGCGAACTGCTTTATGCAAAGATTTGCACACAACGTAGAAGTCAAGCCGACTTTAAACACTTTAAGGGATACAAAGCAAGGCATGAACGAAGATGTGCATGCCTTCATTATTCGATGGAGGTCCCTTTTAGGGAAAGTGCGAGAGCCAATATCCGAAGGATGCGCAGTCATGCTAATCATGGATAATTTTAAAAATGAACTAGAACTAAAGACCCTTCTCTTCTCTCACTTCACGAAATCTCAACCTTCCATAAGTTGATCAAAAAAGCATCCCTTTTCGAAACCAATTTGAAGAAGGGGATATACGATCACTTATGAAAAGGAAGTGCCATTTCAAAAACCCGCTTGGAGATGCCCATCACTTATGGGCTACCCACGATGGACAAAGGGGCAAAGCCCCATAAAATTGCCAATGTCCGGGTGGATCTAGGCCCGGCGAGCACTTCAAAAAATTTCGAAAAATTAGAAAACAAAAGGGAGAAAAACTTCCAAAAACCTGTTGAAAAATGGGAGTACACTCCGTTAGGGCAACCTGTGTCGGAGGTCCTAGACCTCCTACTTGCCCAGGGCATGATTGAACTCTCCGAAATCCCCGAGGGAGTCACTTCCAAAGGGGGATATTTAAACCGCTTTTGCAAGTATCATCGGCTCAAAGGCCATGATACAAAGCGTTGTTTCTCCCTTTTAAACAAAATCGAGAACTTGATAGCAGAGGGCCAGCTCCAGGTCACTGCGGAACCCGAGCCAGCTCAAGCTATCTTTAAAGAACGCTTTTCCAAGCACGCCAATAGTAGTGGGAAAGGAAAAGAGGTATGTAGCCTCACCTTTTCAAAAGATCTAGCGCATTCATCTGAGTTTGGTCGATCCACTTGTGCGTCTACTCTTGTACTTTACAAGAAGCCCGCCCAAGTAATCATCCGGGGACCACCAAGAGCTAAATCTCCGGCTAAACCAGTTTTAAAGATTCAAGGTGCTCCAAAACTCACAATTAGAGCCAGTTTAAGTGTGAACCCTAGGTTGGTCGTGGGGGAAGTGACAAGATCCGGAAGGATCTATCAACCCCCGCACCTACAAAGTGATAAAAAGGTGGTCAGTGTACCTGGCCCCTCAAAAGCATGTATTCCTAGAGTTCTACCAAAAGCAGACAATGGGAAAATCATTTTAAACCCTTATGATTTCGAAAACTATCTTTCAAAGATTCCTATCCACATGTCCATCCTAGAGCTAATACAAACTTCGCCTAGGCATAGACTCGTGCTAGAGAAAATTCTAGAAAGAGACAAGGTTAGTTCGAACATAACCCTTGAATCCCTGTCTGACCAAGTGGCGTCAATAGGAGCAAAATCGCCCATCACTTTCTCGGAAGATGATGTAGATAGACCCTACGAGTCCCATAACCAGGCCCTGCATATCGAGGTGGTTATGAATAACCACTCTCTGGACAGGTGCCTTGTCGATGGGGGAGGAGGGCTCAACATCCTTCCACTTCATGTGGCGTATCAAATCGGAGTCACCTTGACTTATGTGAACCCAAGCCCCATCGTTATCACTGGATACGATGGGAATGCGTCTAGACCCTTAGGATCGATCGAACTCCCTATGAAAACGGGAGGGATCACACACAGGGGTGTTCCATGTCCTGGACATCCACCCCCATTAAAACCTGTTGTTGGGAAGGCCCTGGATACACAGCTTGTGCGCTGTGCCATCCACCTTCCACAGGTGTGTTAAAATCCCTTTCAGGGACCAAGTCGTGGTGATCCTAGGTGAGAGTCACCCTCAGCTTCAGGGGATCATAAACTCCCCTTGTTTTTCGAGTTCCCAGGCCCATGAGGCTAACCTAGGGCAGACCATGGTTGAGCCGCCAAGGCTCATGTTAAACAACCCTAGGAAGGTCGTATACGACAGGGGACCACCCAAGCCTGGCCCCCACCCAATCCTGACTCTTCTAGGAAGACCCAAACATCCCTTATTTCCAAAACCCCTTGACAAAAAGCCATATGTGCATGATATGGTCGACAACAAGTTCCAGGATCATGATTTGTATTCAAATTTTTCCAAAAACAAAAAGTCATGGAACATGCTATTGAACATGGGCTATATGCCCTATAAAAGTCTAGGGACACAAAACCAGGGTCTCCTAGAGCCAATCCTTCCTAGGGCCAACCCAAGCCGATATGGGATCGGCTATACTCCCAAAATACCACCAGAGCCACCCCCTGTGACCACCTGGGTCAAGGGTGCCCTGGAGCCTACCCTAGAAGAAACCTACGATTTAGACCTCTTATTCCGAGTCTAACTCGTAGTGTTTTCCCTTTGTAGGTATGATGGAAGATCCCTTTTATAAAAATACAAAAACATTTGAAAAACTCGAAATCAAAAAAATGGAAAAATTGCAAAAACCAAAAACATTGAAAAGTCAAAAACTCGAAAATAGAGTAGTTTGTATAGTTCCTAAAGTTCTTGTTTTGCAAAAACACAAAAAAAATCGAAAATCTACAAAATACCAAAAAGATTTTGTACATAGCTGCTCCTAGTAAGACTTTGGAAAAAGAAAAGGATTTCGAAAGGATTGTCGTCTGCATAGCCAGGCCAAAGATTTCGAAATCAATTGAAATTCCAAGTCTAAAACCAGGTCTTTTGAAAACTCACGCATCAAATTCCCTCGGGTCTATAACCCACGAGAATGATCGAAGCCCAGAAGTGGATCCCCTTGAGGAAGATCCCACTTCTAAGCTCCCAGAATTTCATAAAATTCTCAATTTTGAAAGACCTTCCAATTCAGTAGGAGGAGATTTCATAGAGGTGAACCCAGGGAGTGATTCCAATCCCAAACTCATCAAGATAGGCGTATGTTTGCATGAACATGAAAAATCAGCATTCATTGCATTTCTATGAACCTACTTAGATGTGTTTGCATGGACATATGAAGACATGCCTGGCATAGACCCCAGCATTGTCGAACATCGTCTTCCCTTTGGATGTAGATGTAAAACCCATAAAGTAGAAGCTTAGTAAAATACATCCGAATGTACACACACAAGTCAAAGAGGGTTTAGAAGATCTGCTAAAAGCCGGATTTATAAAACCCATTGCATATTCTGATTGGTTATCAAACATCGTTGTTGTTCGAAAAACCAATGGGAAAATTCGAATATGCATCGATTTCAGAAACCTGAATAAAGCCACTCCAAAGGAAAATTATCCTTTACCGAACATAGATTTGATAGTCGATAGTACTGCAAATAACGAGATGTTTTCGTTTATGGATGACTATTCAGGATATAACCAAATTAAATTAAGTCCACGAGATCAGGGTAAGACCGCATTCACAACCCCGTGGGGCACGTACTGCTATACAGTCATGCCCTTTGGTTTGAAAAATGCCAGCGCAACATATCAGAGAGCCATGACCACGATCTTCCATGATCATATTCATGAGCTCGTAGAAGTGTATGTAGATGATCTCTTGGCAAAATCCAAAACCTGATGCACTCACATCGAATGTTTGCAAAAGATTTTCGAAAGGCTTAGACTTTATAAAGTAAAACTAAACCCTCAAAAATGTGTATTCGGGGTAGAATCCGGAAAGCTTCTAGGCTTTATGGTGAGCCAAAGGGTTATAGAAGTCGACCCCTCTAAGTGTCGAGCCATCATAGACATGGCTCCACCCTCTAATCTCATACAAATTCGTAGCCTCCAGGGTCGATTACAGTCCGTTCGCCGATTTATATCAAATCTGGCGACTAGATGCGAACCCTTCAACAAATTGTTGAGGAAGGGCACGAAATTTTCATGGGATGACGACTGCAAGAAGTCCTTCGAGAGACTAAAGGCATACCTGGTTAATCCCCTTGTTTTGAATCCTCCAAAGCAAGGAAAACCTCTTTTGTTTTACATTTCCGTGATTGCGAATGCTTTGGGAGCTCTATTAGCTCAATACGAGGATGACACCCATAAGGAGTATGCCATCTATTATATTTCGAAAACTCTCTTGGCTTATGAAAGGAATTATCAAGCCATGGAGAAGACGTGCTTGGCCCTAGTCTGGGCCTGCTAGAAATTTCGACAGTATTTCTTAGATCATGAGATTTGGATAGTGTCCAAGCTTGATCCAATCAAGCACTTATTCGAAAAACCCATTCTCACTGGTAGATTGGGCAAATGGCAACTCCTTCTAATGGAGTATGACCTGAAATACCATCACCAGATCTCCATTAAGGGGCAAGCCCTAACTGACTACGTGGCTGAGTTGTCCCTGAAGGACGCATATCCCACACTTGATGAAATGCCTGATGAAGGCATATTGCAAAATCATTTTCAAAACCACATTTTGGCAAACTCTTTTGAAAACCAAGTGTGGAAAATGCACTTCGATGGGGCACAAAACCAACGAAGGGCTGGTGCTGGGGTCATCCTCATCTCCCCTGAAAAGGGCGAAATACCCATAGCAATTCGCTTAGATTTCAAATGTTCCAACAACATAGCTGAGTATGAAGCACTCATAAAAGGCTTAAAGATTTCGAAAACTCTAGGGGCATCATGCATCGAGGTCTTTGGAGATTCGCTCCTTGTTATAAACTAAGTTTTGAAAATTTGGCAAGTACGTAACGAAAAATTACTTCCATATCACGAGTTGGCCACTCGATTGGTTGAGTCATTCCAATTGTGTAAACTCACACACGTAGGAAGAGAGGATAATGGCATTGCCGATGCCCTCTCCTCCTTGGGTTCAGTACTAAAGGTCGATCCCATTTCAGGGACCCGATCTTTAGAAATATGGCATGCGCCCAACCCATCCACACACGGTTTGGATATTTGCCAAAATAACCCAGATTCTGTTGAAAAACCTTGGTTTTATGACATCAAACGATTTCTAGAAAATGGGGGATTCACCGAGGATGCCACATCCAAAGATAAGGCATTCATCCATAAAATTTCGACCCGATACACCATTCTGGGGGGGGTTCTATATAAGAAAAACTTTACCGGCATCCTACTTAAATGTGTCGATCTAGAGGAGGCTAGGATTGTTATGCATGAGTTCCACGATGGAGAATGTGGAAGTCATGTTAATGCCAACATGATGGCAATGAAAATACTTAGAGCGGGCTATTTTTGGTCCACCCTGAAAAAGGATTGTTACGATCATGTTTGGAAGTGTCATCCATGTCAAGTGCATGGGCACGCCATTCATATCCCCTCATCTGCATTGCATTTCGTGGTCAGCCCCTGGCCATTTACCATGTGGGCGTTTGATATCGTAGGCCCGATCTTTCCAAAAGCCTCGAATGGGCATCGATTCATTTTAGCAGCCATTGAGTATTTCTCCAAGTGGGTGGAAGCCAACTCCCTGACCAACGTACAGGGGCAACGAGTGGGGGATTTCATTAGGAGGAATATCTTGGCTCGATTTGGGGTTCCACAAGACCTTGTGTTCGATAATGGCACCCCATTCAAAAACGAGCGGATGGTTAAGTTGTGCAACGCGTATGGCATAACTCACCACTTCTCCTCGCCCTACTACCCTCAAGGCAACGGCCAAGCTGAAGCCACGAATAAGACTCTCATTAGTATAATTGAGAAAACTTTAGAGAAGGGTAAGACGTGGCACGAGAAGCTGGATGAAGCCTTATGGGCTTATAGGACTTCCATCCGGACTCCCACGAATGCCACACCATTCGAATTGGTCTACGGCACTGTAAACACCCTGAAATCCCACGAATTTCTCGAAACAACCTGGTTTTGTAAAAGTAGCCCTAAAGGGCTATTTTGAGTCTGGAAACCTAGGAGCCTTCCAGACAACCCTGTACATATGTTTTGAACTTTATATTTCAAAAATATACAATATGGCTTTCAAAAACCTTTTTATAACATGTTTTGAAACCCCGAAGCAGCTTGGCCTAATCAAGACAGGACTAGAAGAGCTAAAGAGAGCCCGGAACTGGAGCACATGTCGAGCCCGGCACAGCAACTCTCGTATTGAATCCACCTCCCAGGATCTCGAACGTCTAAGACCCTGTTATCATCAAAACATCCTTTGAAGTCATCTCCGAAAAGTAAAAACAGAGGCGGACGATCATGTTGGCGAAGACCCAACGAAGATGGAGTACTGATGCTGTCAGACCCCACACAAATCATTCGTTTCGAACACAGCTCCAAGGAGTCAGAGTTCAATTTGGATCGGATCTGGACCATATATATCCAGATCCCAATCCAAACCCATGTATGGACTTAGATTTGGATTTGGATTCGAAAATCCAATCCAATATCCATATCCATGGCCCACATCACCTTCTCATAAATGGAGGTGGGGCCCACTTGAATTTCACGTGGGATTAAGGGCATGAGAGAGAGTGGGGGAGGATAAGATCAAGTGTATGTTGGAATTAAGCTTGACTTGTGTGTCAAGTTTGGGGTTAATCATGTGGGTTAGCCTGATTGAGTGGGTTTAAGCTTGTAATTAGCCAAAACCTAACCTAGGGCTGCACCAACATGATATGACTAGGGTCCATGGGTCATGCAAAGGGAGCTTCTTCACCTAATCCTAACTAAAAACACCTAATCCTAGCCTTCTATCCTAATCCTGTCCTAATCTGAGCCTAATCACCTAACCCACTTCCCTAATCCCAACCTAATCACCTAACCCACTTCCCTAAACCTAGGTTAATTTTCCTAAACCTAGCCTAATCCTAGCCTAATCACCTAACCAACCTCACTAAACCTCACCCTAAAACCCACGCACCTAGCTAAACCCTAAACCTCTAAACCACCCCTAGCACACAACCTACCCAAACCCCTTGTATTTAAAATATATGGCCCTACCCTTTCCAGCCCACCTTACCACCATACCACCACCCCTAGACCACCTAACCACTACCCCAAAACCAGCCCCAACCGACCTAGCCCAGCCCTATATAAACCCCGCCCTAAGGGGCGGGTTTTTCCCATCTTCAAGCTCCATCTTCCACCAGCCGGGTCCTCCATTCTCCAGCCTAGCCGACTCCCATCTTGCTCCACCTGCCCCACAGCCAGCCACCACCTGCGCACCTACCTCCCAACCGAGCACCACCACCACCACCACTCCAGCCGAGGTCCACATCGCCACCCTTCCTCCCGGCCGAACCTCATCCTGCGCATCGCAATCACCCGGCTGCTCCCCTTCCATCCGCCACCACCTCCCATCATTCGGCTAGTATCCTCCACCTTACTCCTTCTCCACTCCCTCTCCACTCTCAGCCACCTAACCCACTACCATATCACCCTAATACCAGCCACTTGCCGCCACCATTCCCACTCGGCCAGGCCATAACCACCCTAACTACCCGCCACTACCTAGACACCTTAGCTCCATTCGGCCACCCTATCCGACTCCCTAAGACCTGCCCATATCACCCCACTACACCCACTACACCCACTACACCCACTACCACCTGACCCCATCTCCTAGCTAGTTCCCTTCCCTTACACCACTCCTAGCCACCCTAGCAACCCGCCTCCATCAAGTCCTCCTAGTCAGCCACTCCAACCGACTGTCATTCCATTCGGCCACCCTAGCAACCCGCCAACCCTAGGTGCTCAGTTAGACTATTCCCTTAGTCCCCCTTAGTGTCATACTCTCTAAATTCAACCTTCCTTAGTGACCCTACATAGTCACCTTAGCCCTACATACGAAACCAACCCATCCCAAGTAGCTGGCCACCTTCAAGGCTCCTCTTCCGCGCACCAAGGCACCCGGCCAGCATTCCCTTGTCGTTCAATCCGCGGAGCTCCCTCTTGCAGCCCACGCTCAAGCAAGGCTTCTTCGGACCAGCTATTAGTAAGTGCCTAACTCGGTCCTTAGTTAAGATTCAATTCGATACGGGGTTGTAATAACGGAGCATAGTCTCCCCCCGCTTGTAATAACGTGGCTTGGCACACCCACACACGTGCACTCTCTTAGTTGTGCACGATTTTGAACACACACGGGCCTAATCAGCCCCTAATACATAAGTGTAGATATATACTTTAATTTTCATAGGGTTTTGCTTAAGTGGGGTGTGTTGTCTTTCAATTCAAGCACTCACACACATTGAGCCTTCGCTCTTATTTGAAAGACCCAAGTAAGGGCCGAGCTATACTATTTGGGTTTTCATTTCATGTCGTGTGTGTAAGTCTTTCAATTCAAGCACTCACACACATTGAGCCTTCGCTCTTATTTGAAAGACCCAAGTAAGGGCCGTGTTATACTATTTGGGTTTAATTTCATGTTGTGTGCGTAGTACTTCAATTCAAGCACTCACACACATTGAGCTTTCGCTCTTATTCCCAAGACCTTAATCAAGGCCATACTGCAAGTTATATTTGGGTTTCATTTCATGTCGTGTGTGTAAGTCTTTCAATTCAAGCACGCACCCACATTGAGCCTTCGCTCTTATTTGCAAGACCCAAGTAAGGGCACATATATACCCTATATGCATATCTCCCTTCGGCATTTACATTACAAGTCATTTCCCTTCGGCTATTTCCCTTCGGTTATTTCCCTTCGGCATTGTCTTTACATTCGGGTTTTCCCTTTGGAGTAGCGTGAGTTTGCATTGCATCAACGCCATACCACAAGGTAGGACGCATAGTGCATCAAAGCAAGCCCCGCTCAAATTCGCCCATGTAGTGGAGTGTTCATAACACAAACTAGGTGGCCCATAAAGGGATAAAAAGAAAGACTTAGGCACGTGCAAATCCACGTGATCTAAAAAAATGCCATCATATTAAAGACCCGAATTAAACACCTCGAACCGCCTCGTAAGCTTTTTCTATCGTAAAAACTCGATTTTTCAAAGCGTACAGACTGACCCTTGCGCATCGGTGCAAGAAGGTCTGCGACGACAAGAGCTCACTTGCCCTGAAAAGGCGAGAGGCGGGGATTTTCGCTGCGTCTACAGAGATTGGCATGCCCGGTGGGACGTGAGCCTTGCAAAAATCGAGTTTTAAGTTAGAAGCTTGCGAAAAATTTTGTTAAAAAGGTGTCATTTTTAACTTGTTTTCTTTGCTTCTACTTAGGAAATTTTGAAAAAGCTTGAAAAGCATGTCAAAATCCAATTCAAGTGAAGTGTCGAGCCAAGGCTCATGCGCATCAAGTTCTCACTCTAGGAGGATTTTCAAAAACAAAATAAAACTAGATGAGATCGAGGACTTGAGAAGGGAGTTTGAGGCCAAAATCGATGCTCTCATCCAAGAGGCCTCCGTAATGGAAGGCAACCAATACCACGAGTCCTTCACATAAAAGGACCGTAAAGCCCTACAGCAGCTGCTGAAAGGGCAAAACAAAGAGAAAAGAAGCTACGCCCTATCTGATTTCCTTCCTATGGATTACGAAACAGACAGTGACGATGAAATACCGAACTTTGATCGGTATGATGGCATGGGAGACCCTAGGTCTCACTTGCAGCTTTTCTCGCGTCGAGCCCATAAGAAGAAGAAGGACTCGATGAAATGGGTGTATTGGTTCCCTTTATCCCTTAAAGGCACAACTGCCAAATGGCTGGCTTCCTATGACTTAAGCTAGTTCGCTACTTTTGAAGAGTGAGCGAACTGCTTCATGCAAAGATTTGCACACAACGTAGAAGTCACGCCAACCCAGAATACCTTAAGGGATACAAAGCAAGGCATGAACGAAGACGTACATGCCTTCATTATAAGATGGAGGTCACTTTTGGGCCAAGTGCGAGAGCCCATATTAGAAGGATGCGCAGTCATGCTCATCTTGGATAACTTTAAAAGCGAGTTACAAACCCTTCTCTCACTCCATGAGATCTCAACTTTCCATAAGTTGATAAAAAAGGCATCCCTTTTCGAAACCAACTTGCAAAAAGGGACATACGATCACTTGTGGAAAGGAAGTGCCGTTTCAAAAACCCGCTTGGAAAAGCCCATCACATACGGGCTACCCACGATGGACAAAGGGGCAAAGCCCCATAAAGTCGCAAATGTCCGGGTGGATCTAGGCGTGGTAGGCACTTCCAAAAATTTTGAAAAACTAGAAAATAAAATGGAGTGAACCTTTCAAAAATCGGTTGAAAAACGGGAGTACACTCCGCTAGGGCAACCTGTGTCGGAGGTCCTAGACCTCCAACTTGCCCAGGGCATGATAGAACTCCCTGAAATCCTCGAAGGAGTCACTTCCAAGGGGGGGTATTTAAACCGATTTTGTAAGTATCATCGGCTCAAGGGCCATGATACCAAACGTTGTTTCTCCCTTTTAAATAACTTTTAAATAAGAGCAAAAGCTCAATGAGTGTGAAAGTGCTTGAATTGAAAGACTTACTCACACGACATGAAATGAAACCCAAATAGTATAGGTCGGCCCTTACTTGGGTCTTTCAAATAAGAGCGAAAGCTCAATGTGTGTGAGTGCTTGAATTGAAAGACAACGCACCCAACTTAAGCAAAAACCCTTCGAAAATGAAAGTATATATATATATACTTATGTATTAGGGGTTGATTAGGCCCGTGTGTGTTCAAAATCGTGCACAACTAAGAGAGTGCACGTGTGTGGGTGTGCCAAGCACGTTATTACAAGCGGGGGGAGACTATGCTCCGTTATTACAACCCCGTATCAAATTGAATCTCAAGCAAGTATACAACTAAAGACCGAGTTAGGCACTTACTAGTAGCTGGTCCGTAGAGGCCTTGCTTGAGTGTGGGCTTGGCCTTCGCCTTGGGCTGCAAACGGGAGCTCCGCGAGGGTGAATGACAAAGGGTGCTGGCCGGCTGCAAGTGGGGCGCGGGATAGGCGCCTCGAAGGTGGCCGGCTGCAAATGGGTGTCGCCTTGATGTGGGGGATTATAGGGGCTGGGCCAAGTGAGTGTGTAGGGTCACTAGGAGAGTCTAGAGTATTGGGGAGTATGGACCTAAAAGGGAGTTTAAGGGAAGGCCGAATGTAGATAGGATGGTTAGGTAGTGGCCGATAGTTTAGGTTGTGATAGGTTCGGCTGAGTGAGAATGGTGGCAGCAAAGGGGTGATGTATAGGTAAGATGGTGGTATGGTGGGTGGCTAGGAGTGGAGAGGGAGTAGAGAAGGAGCTAGGTAGAGTTGGGGGGGGTACTTACCGAATGGGGAGAGGCGGTGGATGGAAGAGAGAAGACGGGTGGTTGGGATGAAGAGCAAGTGGTGGCATCCGGCTGGGAGATGGTGGTGGCGTCCGGTTGGGAGATGATGGAGGGATGGAGAGCAGGTGGCGGTGCAGGTGGAGCAAGTGGAGCAGGTGGGAAATGGTGGAACTCGGCTGGACTTGGGGAAGGAAGGGACCCGGTTGGAATGGGTGAAGCCACTAGCTAGGGAAACCCGCCCCAAAGGGGGGGGTTTATATAGGGATGGGTAGGTCGATTAGGGCTGGGTTTGGGGTAGTGGTTAGGTGGTTTAGGTAGGGTGGTATGTAGATAAGGTGGGCTGGAAAGGGTTGGGCCAGATATTTTGAAAACTAGTGGTTTGGGTAGGTTGTGGGCTAGGGGTGGTTTAGGGGTTTAGGGCTAGGTTAGGTGGTTGGGTTTTAGGGTGAGGTTTAGTGAGCTAGGTTAGGTGATTAGGCTAGGTTTAGGGAAATTAACCTAGGTTTAGGGAAGGATTAGGGAAGTGGGTTAGGTGATTAGGTTGGGATTAGGCCGGGATTAGGGAAGTGGGTTAGGTGATTAGGCTCAGATTAGGGGTGGATTAGGGGGGTTGGCTAGGATTAGGTGTTTTGGGTTAGGTTTAGGTGAAGGAGCTCCCTTAGCATGGCCCATAGACCTTAACCACCTCATGTTGGTGCAACCCTAGGTTGGGTTTTGGCTAATTACAAGCTTAAACCCGCTCAATTAGGCTAACCCACATGATTAACCCCAAACTTGACACACAAGTCAAGCTTAATTACAACACTCTTGATATTTTCCATCCCCACTCTCTCTCATGCTCATAATCCCACGTGAAACTCAAGTGGGCCCCACCTCCATTTATGAGAAGGTGATGTGGGCCATGGATATGGATATTGGATTGGATCTCTGGATCCAAATCCAAATCCAAGTCCACACATGGGTTTGGATTGGGATCTGGATATATATGGTCCAGATCCAATCCAAACTGAACTCTAACTCCTTCGAGCTGGGTTCGAAACGGACGATTTGTGCGGGGCCTGACAGCATCAGTACTCCGTCTACGTTGGGTCTTCGCCAACATGGTCGTCCGCCTCCGTTTCTGCCTTCCGAAGATGACTTCAAATGAAATTTTGATAAGAACAGGGTCTTGGACGTTCGAGATCCTGGGGGTATGGATGTGATACGAGAGTTGCTGTGCCGGGCTTGACATGTGCTCCGGTTCTGGGCTCTCTTTGACTTTGCTGGTCCTGTCTTGATTAGGCCAAGCTGCTTTGGGGTTTCAAAACATGTTTTAAAAAGGTTTTTAAAAGCCATATTATGTATTTTTGAAATATGAAGTTTAAAATATATATACAGGGTTGTCTGGAAGGCTCCTGGGTTTCCAGACTCAAAAATGGCCCTTTGGGGCTGCTTGTACAAAACCAGATGAATTTTGAGAAATTCGTGGGATTTCGTGGTGTTTACAGATGCCCCTCTTTGGCCTTGTCCAAATCGATTTGGATAAGGGCAAAGATGACAAACACCCCTTTCAATGTCGCCCTAGATCTATCCACGAAGAACATGGGATCGTCCCAATTTTTAGCAAAAATCTCAATTTACAAACTCTGGTAGGAGGAGATATCACGCCAAAGGGTTTTACATGGAATCTGGTCCTAAATGGGATCATGTTCATGCAAGTACCATGCGTGGAATGCAAATGACATGGGTGTGGTGCCAAAAGTGGCGACCTCCCAGGGACCAGATGTGGTCGAACTATAGAGACTTACAAGGCCTACTGCTCCAAGTGAGCAAATCCTATGTTGTTCGATGTTCAGTTTTGAAAACTTATTTACAAAAGCTATTTACAAAAGGGACAACTGTCTTGAGCCTCGATCCTAAGGATCTCGAGCTCTTCGTGCTTGCCCTTGTTTGAGTCTTAACACTCGCTTATCTAGCGAAGGTTTTATAAGAAAACCAGCTTCATTTCAAATTCTTACGTCTTACTCGAAACGTCGAATTCTCAAACAAGATGAAATTCAAGTAAGTAAATCCTATTTTTACTTTAGGATTCCTCGAAATGAACCATGCTTTAGCTTGGGATAAGCCAGGGATGGGAAAGAGATACCACAGTCCCTTCTGAAGCGTCCCGTGGTTTCAGGCACAGAAGGCGGAAAACTGCTCTTTTTGAGCTTTTTGGCCTCTTTTTCCTTTTTTTTCATCGAGGGTCTCCCTTTGGGAGTATTTTTTCTTTAATCCCTCCTTTTCACAAGAGATTCGATTTTTCTTTGGAAATCTGGTTTCTTTCTTTTAGAAAGATGCTTCGAAATGGGAAATTCCCTTTATTTGGGCCTTTGTTTTCCTTTTTGAAGTAGAAGAGAAGAGGGGAGGACTTATCCCAAGCCTACACTCGATCCATTCCAGATCAGCCTATTTAGAAATAGCACGTACTACTTGCAAGTATCTTGCTATGTTGAACTAGGCCTTTCTTTGTAAGAGGAAGGATTTTGAAATGTAACCACGATTTGGAAAACTCCACTCTTTCACAAGTGCGAATTCTCTCACTCAAGGTCACATGAGTTTGCTTTTGCACCTTATTCACATGTCTCAGGACAGCTATCCCTTAAAATTTTCGAAAAATGGAACTTAATCCAGATCCTACACATGATACTTCTTTAAGTATTGAATATTGATAGGATCTGCTAAATTCCTACTGTAAACACCTCGAAATCCCACGAATTTCTCAAAATTCATCTGGTTTTATACAAGCAGCCCCAAAGGGCCATTTTTGAGTTTGGAAACCCAGGAGCCTTCCAGACAACCCTGTATATATGTTTTAAACTTTATATTTCAAAAACATATAATATGGCTTTTGAAAACCTTTTAAAACATGTTTTTGAAACCCCGAAGTGGCTTGGCCTGATCAAGACAGGACCAGGAGAGCTAAGAAGAGCCCGGAACCGGAGCACACGTCAAGCCCGGCGCAGCAACTCTTGTATCTGATTCACACCCCAGGATCTCGAACGTCCAAGACCCTGTTCTTACCAAAATAGCATTTGAAGTCATCTCCGGAAGGCAGAAACGGAGGCGGACGACCATGTTGGCGAAGACCCAACGCAGACAGAGTACTGATGCTGTCAGGCCCCCCACGAATCGTCCGTTTCGAACCCAGCTCGAAGGAGTCAGAGTTCAGTTTGGATTGGATCTGGACCATATATATCTAGATCCCAATCCAAACCCATGTGTGGACTTGGATTTGGATTTGGATCCAGAGATCCAATCCAATATCCATATCCATGGCCCACATCACCTTCTCATAAATGAAGGTGGGGCCCACTTGAAATTCACGTGGGATATTGGGCATGAGAGAGAGTGGGGGTGAAAAATATCAAGAGTGTTGTATTAAGCTTGACTTGTGTGTCAAGTTTGGGTTAATCATGTGGGTTAGCCTAATTGAGTGGGTTTAAGCTTGTAATTAGCTAAAACCTAACCTAGGGCTGCACCAACATGGGGTGATCAAGGTCTATGGGCCATGCTAAGGGAGCTCCTTCACCTAAACCTAGCCCAAAATGCCTAAACCTAGCCTAAACCCCTAATCCACCCCTAATCTGAACCTAATCACCTAACCCACTTCCCTAATCCCGGCCTAATCCCAACCTAATCACCTAACCCGCTTCCCTAATCCTTCCCTAAACCTAGATTAATTTCCCTAATCCTAGCCTAAACCTAGCCTAATCACCTAACCTAGCTCACTAAACCTCACCCTAAAAACCCAACCACCTAACCTAGCCCTAAACCCCTAAACCACCCTTAGCCCACGATTTACCCAAACCCCTAGTTTTAAAATATCTGGCCCAACCCTTTCCAGCCCACCTTATCTACATACCACCCTACCTAAACCACCTAACCACTACCCTCAGCCCAGCCCTAACCGACCTACCCATCCCCTATTTAAACCCCCCTCTTTGTGGGCGGGTTTTCCAAGTGGGAACCACCATCTCACCCAGTCGGGCCCTCTCCATCTCCCATATCTCACCCAGCCGGGACCACTCTCCATTACCTTCACCCGCTCCATCAGCTCCACCTGCACCGCCACCTTCCCTCTTCCATCCACCACCACCTCACCCAACCGGACGCCACCACCTTCATCCAGCCGAACCAGTCGAACTCCCATCAACACCCGGCTTCTCTCTTCATCCACTCGCCACTTCTCCCCATCCGGTAAGCCTTCTTTAACCCTATCTAAACCCTTCTCTACTACCTCTCCACTCCCAACCACCCACCACACCATCACCTTAGTCGCCCTAGCAGCCTGCCACCCCCATTTTAACTTAGCCGAACCTAGCACAACCCAAAACCGCCGGCGACTACCTTCCCCTAGGTGTCCCATTCGGCCTTCTCATAAACTCTCCCTTAGGGCCAGTTTTCCATAAATGCTTAACTCCCCTAGTGATCCTAAGACCTCACTTGTTCAGCCCATTTAACCCCCTACCTCGAGGCGACATCTACTTGCCACCGGCCACCTTCGAAGCGCCTATCCCGCGCCCCACTTGCAGCCGGCCTGCACCTTTGATCACCTATCTTCGCGGAGCTCCCGTTCGCAGCCCAAGGCCAAGTCCACGCCCAAGCAAGACCTCTACGGACCAGCTACTCGTAAGTCTCTAAACTCGGTCTTTAGTTGTACACTTGCTTGAGATTCAATTTGATACGGGGTTGTAATAACGGAGCGTAGTCTCCCCCCGCTTGTAATAACGTGGCTTGGTACAACCACACACGTGCACTCTCTTAGTCGTGCACGATTTTGAACACACACGGGCCTAATCAGCCCCTAATATATAAGTGTACCTATATACTTTCATTTTCGAAGGGTTTTGTTTAAGTTGGGTGCGTTGTCTTTCAATTCAAGCACTCTCACACACATTGAGCTTTCGCTCTTATTTGAAAGACCCAAGTAAGGGCCGACCTATACTATTTGGGTTTCATTTCATGTCGTGTGAGTAAGTCTTTCAATTCAAGCACTCTCACACACATTGAGCTTTCGCTCTTATTTGAAAGACCAAAGTAAGGGCCGACCTATACTATTTGGGTTTCATTTCATGTCGTGTGAGTAAGTCTTTCAATTCAAGCACTCTCACACACATTGAGCTTTCGCTCTTATTTGAAAGACCCAAGTAAGGGCCGACCTATACTATTTGGGTTTCATTTCATGTCGTGTGAGTAAGTCTTTCAATTCAAGCACTTTCACACACATTGAGCCTTCGCTCTTACTCCCAAGACCTTAGTAAAGGCCTTATTACAGTTATATTTGGGTTTCATTTATGTCGTGTGTGTAGTACTTCAATTCAAGCACTCTCACACACATTGAGCCTTCGCTCTTACTCCCAAGACCTTAGTCAAGGCCATACTGCAATTTATATTTGGGTTTAATTTCATGTCGTGTGTGTAAGTCTTTCAATTCAAGCACGCACCCACATTGAGCCTTCGCTCTTATTTGCAAGACCCAAGTAAGGGCTCATATACATAAGATATATACATATCTCCCTTCGGTTATTTCCCTTCGGTTATTTCCCTTCAGTTATTTCCCTTCAGTTATTTCCCTTCAGTATTGTCTTTACATTTCGGGTTTTCCCTTTGGAGTAGCGTGAGTTTGCATTGCATCTACGCCATACCACGAGGTAGGACGCATATTGCATCAAAGCAAGCCCCGCTCGAATTCGCCCATGTAGTGGAGTGTTCATAACACACAAACTAGGTGGCCCGAAAAGGGATAAAAGAAAAAGACTTAGGCACGTGCAAATCCACGTGATCTAAAAAATGCAATCGCATCTTAAAGACCCGAAATAGACACCTCGAACCGCTTCGTAGATTTTCTCCAAAAACTCGATTTTTGCAAAGCGTACAGACTAACCCTTGCGCATCGGTGCAAGAAGGTCTGCGACGACAAGAGCTTACTTGCTCACAATCGCAACGTTTAGAAGTCAGTGATAAAAATATCTTCGCTAGCTTAAGTAAGCTAGCTGGCACGCCCTATTTGTATACATAGGCCTTAGACACACGAGAAGATCCACTCCAAGCCCCCGGAAGGGACGGAGAGGCGGGGATTTTCGCGCGTCTACACCTACCTTCTACATCGATCAACCAATACGAATTGTTCGTAGTGGTTGCTCGTACAACATAGGGTCCATCCCAGTTGGGGCGCCACTTGCCTAGGGGGTGTGGGCCACGGTGATGGATGGTTTTTAAGACCAGATCTCCCACTTCAAAGTGGCGAGGTCTCATGTGTTTGCTATAATGTCGGGCTATCCTTTGCCGGTATGCACGAGCATGATCCATGGCAAGGAGTTGCCTCTCATCTAGCAAATCTAGTTCGGCCATCCTAGGAGTTGCGTCTCTAGGGGGAGGTCGAGTGCTATGGATGTATGAAATGAATGCAGTTGAGTATGAATGGGAAGAATGGCGTTCGTGCCATAGACCAACTCGAATGGTGTGGCATTCGTGGGAGTCCGGATGGAAGTCCTATAAGCCCATAAGGCTTCATCCAGCTTCTCATGCTACGTCCTACCCTTCTCTAAGGTTTTCTCAATAATACTAATGAGAGTCTTGTTTGTGGCTTCGGCTTGGCCGTTGCCTTGAGGGTAGTAGGGCGAGGAGAAGTGGTGAGTTATGCCATACGTGTTGCACAACTTAACCATCCGCTCGTTCTTGAATGGGGTACCATTATCAAACACAAGGTCTCGTGGAACCCCAAATCGAACCAAGATATTCCTCCAGATGAAAGCCACCACATGTTGCCCCATTACATTGGTTAGGGAAATGGCTTCCACCCATTTGGAGAAATACTCCGTGGCTGCTAAAATAAATCGATGCCCATTCGAGGCCTTTGGAAATATTGGGCCTACAATGTCAAACGCCCACATGGTAAATGGCCAGGGGCTGACCACAGAATGCAATGCAGATGATGGGATATGAATGGCGTGCCCATGCACTTGACACGGATGACACTTCCTAACATGATCGTGACAATCCTTTTTTAGGGTGGACCAAAAATAGCCCCCTCTAAGTATTTTCATCGCCATCATGTTGGCGTTAACATGACCTCCACATTCTCCATCGTGGAACTCATGCATCACTATCCTAGCCTCCTCTAGGTCGATACACCTAAGCAGAATGTCGGTAAAACTCTTTTTGTATAAAACCCCACCTAGAATGGTGTATCGGGTCGAAATCTTACGAATGAGTGCCTTATCTTTGGATGTGGCATCCTCGGTAAATCCCCCATTTTCTAAAAATTGTTTTATGTCATAAAACCAGGGTTTTTCAATAGACTCTGAGTTGTTTTGGCAAATATCCAAGTCGTGTGTGGATGGGTGGGGCGCATGCCATATTTCCAAAGATCTGGTCCCTGAAATGGGATCGACCTTCAGGGCTGAACCCAAGGAGGAGAGGGCATCGGCGATGCCATTGTCCTCTCTTCCTACGTGTGTGAGTTTACACGACTAGAAGGATTGGACCAATCGAGTGGCCAACTCGTGATATGGAAGTAGTTTCTCATTACGTACTTGCCAAATGTTCAAAACCTAGTTTATGACAAGGAGTGAATCTCCAAAGACCTCGATGCATGATGCCCCTAGAGTTTTCGAAATCCTTAAGCCTTGTATGAGTGCTTCATACTCAGCTACGTTGTTGGAACATTCGAAATCTAAGCGGACTGCTATGGGAATCTCGCCCTTTTCAGGGGAGATTAGGATGACCCCGGCACCAGCCCCTCGTTGGTTTCGTGCCCCATCGAAGTGCATCTTCCACACTTGGTTTTCGAAAGAGTTTGCCAAAATGTGGTTTTGAAAATGGTTTTGCAATATGCCTTCATCAGGCATTTCGACAAGAGTGGGATATGCGTCCTCTAAGGGGAATTCAGCCACGTAATCTGCTAGGGCTTGCCCCTTAATGGAGATCTGGTGATGGTATTTCAGATCATACTCCATTAGAAGGAGCTGCCATTTGCCCAATCTACCCGTGAGAATGGGTTTTTCGAACAAGTGCTTGATTGGATCAAGCTTGGACACTATCCAGATCTCATGATCTAGAAAATAGTGTCTGAACTTCTGGCAGGCCCAGACTAGGGCCAAGCACGTGTTCTCCATGGCTTGATAATTTCGTTCATAAGCCAAGAGAGTTTTCGAAATATAGTAGATGGCATACTCCTTATGGGTGTCATCCTCGTATTGAGCCAACAGGGCTCCTAAAGCATTTACATGCACGGAGATGTATAATAAAAGCGGTTTTCCTTGCTTTGGAGGATTCAAAACGGGGGGATTAACCAAGTATGCCTTCAGTCTCTCGAAGGACTTCTGGCATTTGTCATCCCATAAGAATTTTGTACCCTTCCTCAACAGTTTGTTGAAGGGTTCGCATCTAGTTGCCAGATTCGATATGAATCGACGAACGGATTGTAATCGACCCTGGAGGCTACGGATTTGGGTGAGATTGGAGAGTGGAGCCATGTCTATGATGGCTCGACACTTAGAGGGGTCGACTTCTATTCCCCTTTGGCTCACCATAAAGCCTAGAAGCTTCCCTGATTCTACCCCGAACACATTTTTGAGGGTTTAGCTTTACTTTGTAAAGCCTAAGCCTTTCGAAAATCTTTTGTAAACATTCGATATGGGTGCATCGGGTTTTGGATTTTGCCAAGAGATCATTTACATACACTTCTACAAGCTCATGAATTTGATCATGGAAGATCGTGTTCATGGCTCGTTGGTATGTTGTGCCGGCATTTTTCAAACCAAAGGACATGACTGTATAGCAGTACGTGCCCCATGGGGTTGTGAAGGTGGTCTTACCTTGATCTCGTGGACTTAGTTTGATTTGATTATAGCCTGAATAGCCATCCATGAATGAAAACATTTCATGATTTGCAGTACTATCGACTATCAAATCTATGTTTGGTAAAGGATAATTATCCTTTGGAGTGGCTTTGTTCAGGTTTCTGAAATCGATGCATATTCAAATTTTCCCATTGGTTTTTCGAACCACAACGATATTTGACAACCAATCAGAATACGCAATGGGTTTTATAAATCCGGCTTTTAGCAGATCTTCTAAGCCCTCTTTAACTTGCGTGTGTACATTCGGGTGTATTTTCCTAAGCTTCTGCTTTATGGGTTTTACACCTGCATCTAAGGGAAGACGATGCTCGACAATGCCGGGATCTATGCCCGGCATGTCTTCACATGTCCATGCAAACACATCTAAATAGGTTTGTAGAAATGCAATGAATGCTAACTTTTCAGTTTCACGCAAGCATGTGCCTATTTTGATGGTTTTGGGATTGGAATCATCCCCTAGGTTCACCTCTATGAAATCTCCTCCTACTGATTGGGAAGGTCTTTCAAAATCGAGAATTCTATGAAATTCTGGGAGCTCAGAAGTGGGATCTTCCTCAAGGGGATCCACTTCTGGGCTTTGATCATTCTCGTGGGCTATAGACCCGAGGGAACTTGATGCGTGGTTTTTAAAATGACCTGGTTTTGTACTTGGATTTTCAAGTGATTTCAAAATTTTTGGTCTGGCTATGCAGACGACGTTTCTTTCGAAATCCTTTTCTTTTGCCAAAGTCCTACCAGGAGCAGCTATGTACAAAATCTTTTTAGTATTTTCCAAATTTTCGATTTTTTTGGGTTTTTGTAAAACAAGAATTTTGGGGACTATACAAAGCACTCTTTTTTCGAGTTTTTGTTTTTCCATTGTTTTTTGTTTTTCTTGTTTTTCGATTTTTTTTATTTTAAGTTTTTCAAATGTTTTTGGTATTTTTAGAAAAGGGATCTTCCGTCATACCTACAAAGGGAAAACACTACGGGTTAGACTCGGAATAGGAGATCTAAACCATAGGTCTCTTCTAAGACAGGCTCCGGGGCACCCTTGACCCAGGTGGTCACAAGGGGTGGCTCCGGCGGTATTTGGGGGGTATAGCCGATCCCATATCGGCTTGGGTTGGCCCTAGGAAGGATGGGCTCTAGGAGACCCTGGTTCTGTGCCCCTAACTTTTGTAGGGCGTGTAGCCCATGTTTAATAACATGTTCCACGACTTTTTGTTTTTTGAAAAGGTGGGATACAAGTCGTGGTCCTGGAACATGCTATCGTCCATATTAGGCTCGTATGTTCTCTTGTCCAGGGGCTTTGGAAATAGGGAACGCTTGGGTTTTCCTAGGAGGATTAATGTCGGGAGAGGGCCAACTTTGGGCGGCTCCTTCACACATACAACCTTCCTAGGGTTGTTTAACACGAGCCGAGGTGGCTCAACCATAATTTGCCCCAGGTTAGCCTCATGGGCCTGGGAGCTTGATAAACAAGAGGAGTTTTTGATCCCCTGAAGCTGTGGGTGACTCTCACCTAGGATCACTACGACCTGGTCCCTAAAAGGGATCTTGACACACCTGTGGAAGGTGGATGGCACAGCGCACAAACTGTGTATCTAGGGCCTTCCCAGCAACAGGTTATAATGGGGGTGGATGTCCAAGACATGGAACACCCCCGTGTGTTCGATCCCTCCCGTTTCCATTGGGAGTTCGATGGATCCTAAAGGTCTAGACGCATTCTCATCGTATCCAGTGATAACGATGGGGCTTGGGTTCACTGAAGTCAAGGTGATTCCGATTTTGTACGCCACATGAAGTGGAAGGATGTTGAGCCCTCCTCCACCATCGACTAGGCACTTGTCCAGAGAGTGGTTGTTTAGAACCACCTCGATATGCAGGGCCTGGTTATGGGTTTCATAGGGTCTATCTACATCATCTTCCGAGAAAGTGATGGGCGATTTTGCTCCTAATAAAGCCACTTGGGCAGACAAGGACTCCGGACTTATGTTCGAATCAACCTTGGCCCTTTCTAGAATTTTCTCTAATACAAGTCTATGCCTAGGCGAGGTTTTTATAAGCTCTAGGATAGACATGTGAATAGGAATCTTTGAAAGGTGGTTTTCGAAGTCATAAGGATTTAGGATGACTTTGTCTTTATCTGCTTTTGGCAGACCACTAGGGATACATGCTTTTGAGGGGCCAGGCACACTGACCACCTTTTGAGCACCTTGAAGGTGTAGGGGGTTGATAGATCCTCCTGGATCTAGTGACTTCCCCCACGACCAGCCTAGGGTTCGCGCTAAACTTGGCTCTAAGGATGAGCTGAGGAGAACCTTGGATTTTTAAAACTGGTTTTACCGAGGTTTCCACTTTTGGTGGTCCCCGAATGACGACTTGGGCGGGCCTCTTATATAGTACAAGGATGGGCGCACAAGTAGGTCGACCAGGTTCTGGCTTTCGCGCTAGTTCCTTGGAAATGGTGAGGGTACATACCTCCTTTCCTTTCCCACTGCTACTGGCGTGTTTGGGAAAGGGTTCCTTGAAGATAGCTTGAGGTGGCTCAGGTTTCGCAGTGACCTGGAGTCGACCTTCTGCTATCAAGTTCTCAATTTTATTTAAGAGAGAGAAGCAGTGTTTGGTATCATGGCCTTTGAGCCGATGATACTTACAAAATCGGTATAAATATCCCCCTTTGGAAGTGACTCCTTCGGGGATTTCAGGGAGTTCTATCATGCCCTGGGCAAGTTGGAGGTCTAGGACCTCCGACACAGGTTGCCCTAGCGGAGTGTACTCCCGTTTTTCAACCAGTTTTTTAAAATTGCCTTCCCTCTTATTTTCTAATTTTTCAAAATTTTTGGAAGTGCCCGCCATGCCTGGATCCACCCAGACATTGGCGATTTTATGGGGCTTTGCCCCTTTGTCCGTCGTGGGCAGCCCATATGCGATGGGCTTTTCCAAACGGGTTTTTGGAACGGCACTTCCTTTCCATAGGTGATCGTATGTCCCTTTTCGCAAGTTGGTTTCGAAAAGGGAGGCCTTTTTGATCAACTTATGGAAAGTTGAAATCTCATGGAGCGAGAGAAGGGTTTTTAACTCGCTTTTAAAATTATCCAGGATGAGCATTACTGCGCATCCTTCGGATATGGGCTCTCGCACTTGGCCCAAAAGTGACCTCCATCTTATAATGAAGGCATGCACGACTTCATTCATGCCTTGCTTTGTATCCCTTAAGGTATTCAGAGTCGGCGTGACTTCTACGTTGTGTGCAAATCTTTGCATGAAGCAGTTCGCTAACTCTTCAAAAGTAGCGAACTGACTTAAGTCGTAGGAAGCCAGCCATTTGGCAGCTGTGCCTTTAAGGGATAAAGGGAACCAATACACCCATTTCATCGAGTCCTTTTTCTTCTTATGGGCTCGACGTGAGAAAAGCTGCAAGTGAGACCTAGGGTCTCCCATGTCATCATACCGATGGAAGTTCGGTATTTCATCGTCACTGTCTGTTTCGTAATCCATAGGAAGGAAATCAGACAGGGCGTAGTTTCTTTTCTCTTTATTCTGCCCTTTTAGCAACTGCTGTAGGGCTTTACGGTCCTTTTGTGTGAAGGACTCGTGGTATTGGTTGCCTTCGATTACGGAGGCCTCTTTTTGCTTGCGAGGTTTTTCAGATTTCTTTTTAGGCCTTTGTTCACCGTTTGATGAACATGAATCGCCTACTTCAGCCTCTTGGCTGAGAGCATCGATTTTGGCCTCAAACTCCCTTCTCAAATCCTCGATTTCATCTAGTTTTATTTTGTTTTTGAAAATCCTCCTAGAGTGAGAACTTGATGCGCATGAGCCTTGGCTCGACACTTCACTTGGATTGGATTTTGACATGCTTTTCAAGCTTTTTCAAAATGTCCTAAGTACAAGCAAAGAAAACAAGTTAAAACGACACCTTTTTACAAAATTTTCGCAAGACTTCTACTTACAAACTCAATTTTTGAAAGGCTCACGTCCCACCGGGCGTGCCAATCTCTGTAGACGCGGGAAAATCCCCGCCTCTTTGCCTTTTTTAGGGCTCGGAGTGGATCCTCTCGTGTGTCTAAGGCCTATGTATACAAACAGGGCGTGCCAACTAGCTTACTTAAGCTAGCGAAGATATTTTTAACACTGACTTCTAAACGTGGCGACTGTGAGCAAGTAAGCTCTTGTCGTCGCAGACCTTCTTGCACCGATGCGCAAGGGTCAGTCTGTACGCTTTGCAAAAATCGAGTTTTGGAGAGAAAGTCTACGAAGCGGTTCGAGGTGTCTATTTCGGGTCTTTAAAATGCGATTGCATGTTTTAGATCACGTGGATTTGCATGTGCCTAAGTCTTTTCTTTTATCCCTTTTCGGGCCACCTAGTTTGTGTGTTATGAACACTCCACTACATGGGCGAATTCGAGCGGGGCTTGCTTTGATGCAATATGCGTCCTACCTCGTGGTATGGCATAGATGCAATGCAAACTCACGCTACTCCAAAGGGAAAACCCGAAATGTAAAGACAATACTGAAGGGAAATAACCGAAGGGAAATAACCGAAGGGAAATAACCGAAGGGAGATATGTATATAGAATATGTATATGAGCCCTTACTCGGGTCTTGCAAATAAGAGCGAAGGCTCAATGTGGGTGCGTGCTTGAATGGAAAGAATTACACACACGACATGAAATTAAACCCAAATATAAATTGCAGTATGGCCTTGACTAAGGTCTTGGGAGTAAGAGCGAAGGCTCAATGTGTGTGAGAGTGCTTGAATTGAAATACTTACACACACGACATGAAATGAAACCCAAATAGTATAGGTCGGCCCTTACTTGGGTCTTTCAAATAAGAGCGAAAGCTCAATGTGTGTGAGTGCTTGAATTGAAAGACAACGCACCCAACTTACGCAAAAACCCTTCGAAAATGAAAGTATATATATATACTTATGTATTAGGGGTTGATTAGGCCCGTGTGTGTTCAAAATCGTGCACAACTAAGAGAGTGCACGTGTGTGGGTGTGCCAAGCCACGTTATTACAAGCGGGGGGAGACTATGCTCCGTTATTACAACCCCGTATCAAATTGAATCTCAAGCAAATATACAACTAAAGATCGAGTTAGGCACTTACTAGTAGCTGGTCCGTAGAGGCCTTGCTTGAGCGTGGGCTTGGCCTTCGCCTTGGGCTGCAAACAGGAGCTCCGCGAGGGTGAATGACAAAGGGTGCTGGCCGGCTGCAAATGGGTGTCGCCTTGATGTGGGGGATTATAGGGGCTGGGCCAAGTGAGTGTGTAGGGTCACTAGGAGAGTCTAGAGTATTGGGGAGTATGAACCTAAAAGGGAGTTTAAGGGAAGGCCGAATGTAGATAGGATGGTTAGGTAGTGGCCGGTAGTTTAGGTTGTGATAGGTTCGGCTGAGTGAGAATGGTGGCAACAAAGGGGTGATGTATAGGTAAGATGGTGGTATGGTGGGTGGCTAGGAGTGGAGAGGGAGTAGAGAAGGAGCTAGGTAGAGTTGGAGGGGGTACTTACCGAATGGGGAGAGGCGGTGGATGGAAGAGAGAAGCCGGGTGGTTGGGATGAAGAGCAAGTGGTGGCGTCCGGCTGGGAGATGGTGGTGGCGTCCGGCTGGGAGATGATGGAGGGATGGAGAGCAGGTGGCGGTGCAGGTGGAGCAAGTGGAGCAGGTGGGAAATGGTGGAACTCGGTTGGACTTGGGGAAGGAAGGGACCCGGTTGGAATGGGTGAAGCCACTAGCTAGGGAAACCCGCCCCAAAGGGGGGGGTTTATATAGGGATGGGTAGGTCGGTTAGGGCTGGGTTTGGGGTAGTGGTTAGGTGGTTTAGGTAGGGTGGTATGTAGATAAGGTGGGCTGGAAAGGGTTGGGCAAGATATTTTGAAAACTAGTGGTTTGGGTAGGTTGTGGGCTAGGGGTGGTTTAGGGGTTTAGGGCTAGGTTAGGTGGTTGGGTTTTAGGGTGAGGTTTAGTGAGCTAGGTTAGGTGATTAGGCTAGATTTAGGCTAGGTTTAGGGAAATTAACCTAGGTTTAGGAAAGGATTAGGGAAGTGGGTTAGGTGATTAGGTTGGGATTAGGCCGGGATTAGGGAAGTGGGTTAGGTGATTAGGCTCAGATTAGGGGTGGATTAGGGGGTAGGCTAGGATTAGGTGTTTTGGGTTAGGTTTAGGCGAAGGAGCTCCCTTAGCATGGCCCATAGACCTTAACCACCTCATGTTGGTGTAGCCCTAGGTTGGGTTTTGGCTAATTACAAGCTTAAACCCGCTCAATTAGGCTAACCCACATGATTAACCCCAAACTTGACACACAAGTCAAGCTTAATTACAACACTCTTGATATTTTCCATCACCACTCTCTCTCATGCTCATAATCCCACGTGAAACTCAAGTGGGCCCCACCTCCATTTATGAGAAGGTGATGTGGGCCATGGATATGGATATTGGATTGGATCTCTGGATCCAAATCCAAATCCAAGTCCACACATGGGTTTGGATTGGGATCTGGATATATATGGTCCAGATCCAATCCAAACTGAACTCTAACTCCTTCGAGCTGGGTTCGAAACAGACGATTTGTGCGGGGCCTGACAGCATCAGTACTCCGTCTACGTTGGGTCTTCGCCAACATGGTCGTCCGCCTCCGTTTCTGCCTTCCGAAGATGACTTCAAATGACATTTTGATAAGAACAGGGTCTTGGACGTTCGAGATCCTGGGGGTATGGATGTGATACGAGAGTTGCTGTGCCGGGCTTGACATGTGCTTCGGTTCTGGGCTCTCTTTGACTTCGCTGGTCCTGTCTTGATTAGGCCAAGCTGCTTTGGGGTTTCAAAACATGTTTTAAAAAGGTTTTTAAAAGCCATATTATGTATTTTTGAAATATGAGGTTTAAAATATATATACAGGGTTGTCTGGAAGGCTCCTGGGTTTCCAGACTCAAAAATGGCCCTTTGGGGCTGCTTGTACAAAACCAGATGAATTTTGAGAAATTCGTGGGATTTCGGGGTGTTTACACTTACACACACGACATGAAATGAAACCCAAATATAACTTGCAGTATGGCCTTGACTAAGGTCTTGGGAATAAGAGCGAAAGCTCAATGTGTGTGAGTGCTTGAATTGAAGTACTACGCACACAACATGAAATTAAACCCAAATATAACTTGCAGTATGGCCTTGACTAAGGTCTTGGGAATAAGAGCGAAAGCTCAATGTGTGTGAGTGCTTGAATTGAAGTACTACGCACACAACATGAAATTAAACCCAAATAGTATAACACGGCCCTTACTTGGGTCTTTCAAATAAGAGCGAAGGCTCAATGTGTGTGAGTACTTGAATTGAAAGACTTACGCACACGACATGAAATGAAAACCCAAATAGTATAGGCCGGCCCTTACTTGGGTCTTTCAAATAAGAGCGAAGGTTCAATGTGTGTGAGTGCTTGAATTGAAAGACTTACGCACACGACATGAAATGAAAACCCAAATAGTATAGGTCGGCCCTTACTTGGGTCTTTCAAATAAGAGCGAAGGCTCAATGTGTGTGAGTGCTTGAATTTAAAGACAACACACCCAACTTAAGCAAAACCCTACAAAATTAAATATATGTATATATTTATGTATTAGGGGCTGATTAGGCCCGTGTGTGTTCAAAATCGTGCACAACTAAGAGAGTGCACGTGTGTGGGTGTGCCAAGCCACGTTATTACAAGCGGGGGGAGACTATGCTCCGTTATTACAACCCCGTATCGAATTGAATCTCAAGCAAGTATACAACAAAAGACTGAGTTAGGCACTTACTAATAACTGGTCCGAAGATGCCTTGCTTGAGCGTGGGCTTGGCCTTTGCCTTGGGCTGCGAAAGGGAGCTCCGCGAGGTTGAGCGGCAAAGGGGTGTTGGCCGGGTGTCCTTGGTGCACGGGAAGGGCGCCTTGAAGATGGCCGGTTGTTAAGGAGGGCCTGGTTTTAGTATGTTGGGCTAAAGGAGCCTAAGTAGGGTTACTAAGGGAAGCTCAAGGGAAGATCTAATGGGGCACCTAAGGTTGGCGGGTTGTAAGGGTGGCCGAAGGAAATGACAGTCGGTTGGAGTGGTCGACTGGGAGGACTTGATGGTGGCGGGTTGTTAGAATGGCTAGGAGTGGTGTAAGGGAAGGTAACTAGCTAGGAGATGGGGCCAGGTGGTAGTGGGTGTAGTAGGTGTATTGGGATGATATGGGCAGGTCGTAGGGAGTCGGATAGGGTGGCCGAAGGGAGCTAAGGCGTCTAGATGGTGGCGGGTAGTTAAGGTAGTTATGGCCTGGCCGAGTCGGAATGGTGGCGGCTAGTGGTTGGTCTTAGGTTGATACGGTAGTGGGTTAGGTGGCTGAGAGTGGAGAGGGAGTGAAGAAGTAGTAAGGTAGAGTGTAGGGTACTAACAAAGTAAAGGGGTGGTGGCGGATGGAAGGGGTGCAGCCGGGTGGTTGGGATGCGCAGGATGGAGTTCGGCCGAGTGATGGTGGTGGTGATGCTCGGCTGGGAGGTGGTGGCAGAGGTGGTGGCTGGACGTGGAGCAGGTGGAGCAGAAGGGGATTCGGCTGAGCTGGAAAGGGGAGGACCCGACTCGTGGAAGAGGGCTTCTAGATGGGAAAGCCCGCCCCCAAGGGGGGGGGGGGTTTATATAGGGCTGGGCTAGATCGGTTAGGGCTGGTTTTGGGGTAGTGGTTAGGTGGTTTAGGTAGGGTGGTGTGGTGATAAGGTGGGCTGGAAAGGGTAGGGCCAGATATTTTAAATACAAGTGGTTTGGGTAGGTTGTGGGCTAGGGGTGGTTTAGAGGTTTAGGGTTTAGCTAGGTGGGTTGGTTCTAGGGTGAGGTTTAGTGAGGTAGGTTAGGTGATTAGGCTAGGATTAGGCTAGGTTTAGGGAAATTAACCTAGGTTTAGGGAAGGATTAGGGAAGTGGGTTAGGTGATTAGGTTGGGATTAGGCTGGGATTAGGGAAGTGGGTTAGGTGATTAGGCTCAGATTAGGATGGGATTAGGGTAGAAGGCTAGGATTAGGTGTTTTTTATTAGGTTTAGGTGAAGGAGCTCCCTTTGCATGGCCCATAGACCTTAACCACATCATGTTGGTGCAGCCCTAGGTTAGGTTTTGGCTAATTACAAGCTTAAACCCATTTAATTAGGCTAACCCACATGATTAACCCCAAACTTGACACACAAGTCAAGCTTAATTACAACACACACTTGATCTTATCCACCCCCACTCTCTCTCATGCCCATAATCTCACGTGAAATTCAAGTGGGCCCCACCTCCATTTAGTAGAAGGTGATGTGGGCCATGGATATGGATATTGGATTGGATTTTTGAATCCAAATCCAAATCCAAGTCCATACATGGGTTTGGATTGGGATCTGGATATATATGGTTCAGATCCGATCCAAACTGAACTTTGACTCCTTCGAGCTGTGTTCGAAACGAATGGTTTGTGCGGGGCCTGACAGCATCAGTACTCCGTCTGCGTTGGGTCTTCGCCAACATGATCGTCCGCCTCTGTTTTCGCCTTTCGGAGATGACTTCAAACAATGTCTCGATGATAACAGGGTCTTGGACGTTCGAAATCCTGGGGGTGTGGATTTGATACGAGAGTTGCTGTGCCGGGCTCGACATGTGCTCTGGTTCCGGGCTCTCCTGCTCCTATCTGGATTAGGCCAAGCTGCTTCGGGGTTCCAAAACAAGTTTTAAAAGGTTTTCAAAACCCATATCACATATTTTTGAAATATAAAGTTTAAAACATATATATACAGGGTTGTTTGGAAGGCTCCTGGGTTTCCAGATTCAAAATGGCCCTTTGGGGCTGCTTTTACAAAACTAGAGGGATTTGAGAAATTCGTGGGATTTTGGGGTGTTTACAACCAAGCAAGGGCCATCCAATGCCGCCAGATTTCTTCATTTGCAGCCATGTACAAGACGTGAACTAAGAGCTCCAGCCCACCCACAACTTCAACCCACAATCTCACCAAAACAAGAGGGGAAGGCCGGCCCCTTTTGTTGACCTTCCTCTCTCTCTCTCTCTCTCTTTTTCCTAAGTGAAGAGGCGTGAAATGCTAGAAATCGTGAACATCAAAAGCCATCCCTCTCATGTCCTTTTATAGGCCTCTTATTTGGATATGGATCCTTGTTGGGTTCTGAAATCCGGATCCAATTCAAGCCTTGTTTGGATCTGGATCTTGGATCTGGATCTGGATATTTGGATCTAGATTCGATCCAAATTTTTCTCTTCTTCAGTCCTTCCTGGCGTTTCGAGCCGGGCGCTTCATGCGAGTCCTGAGTTCATCAAGATTCCGTCTTATGCTGGGTTTTTCCCAATTTCGTCGTCTGAGCTTCTTTTCGTCTTTCTGGACTCTATTTCAACTGTTTCTTTTGTTTTTGACTTGGATTGCTCATGATTTCAGATGTGCTTTCGGCTTGGCCTTCGATGCTTCAGTCTTGAAGAACACTCGCGGCCTGGGCTCCATTTTCATCCTTGAAATTCACTTTTCATCGGGCTGGGCTTGACCTTTGATCTTTTTGAATCTTTTGCAACTGTTTTGAGCCAGGCTTCATCTGTTCGTCTGGTCTTTTCTAAAAATAGGACTTTCGTCCACTTTCAAGATTTTTCATGTTTCGAACAGGGTTGGGAAATAGAGTTTTGAAGCGTTTGAGTTCCTGAGTTTTCGACATCTCCAAACTTGGCTTTTTGAGCTGATTTTCGAACCAGGCATTTGGTTTTGGAAAATATTTGGATTTTGGGGTGTTTACAGATGTGTTTGCATGGACGTATGAAGACATGCCGGGCATAGACCCCAGCATTGTCGAGCATCGTCTTCCCTTAGATGCAGATGTAAAACCCATAAAGCAGAAGCTGAGGAAAATACACCCGAATGTACACACGCAAGTCAAAGACGGTTTAGAAGATCTGTTAAAAGCTGGATTTATAAAACCCATTGCGTATTCTGATTGGTTGTCAAATATCGTTGTAGTTCGAAAAACCAATGAGAAAATTTGAATATGCATCGATTTCAGAAACCTGAATAAAGCCACTCCAAAGGATAATTATCCTTTACCAAACATAGATTTGATAGTTGATAGTATTGCAAATCATGAAATGTTTTCATTTATGGATGGCTATTCAGGCTATAATCAAATCAAACTAAGTCCACGAGATCAGGGTAAGACCGCCTTCACAACCCCATGGGGCACATACTGCTATACAGTCATGCCCTTTGGTTTGAAAAATGCCGGTGCAACATACCAACGAGCCATTACCACGATCTTCCATGATCAAATTCATGAGCTCGTAGAAGTGTATGTAGATGATCTCTTGGCGAAATCCAAAACCCGATGCACCCATATCGAATGTTTGCAAAAGATTTTCGAAAGGCTTAGGCTTTACAAAGTAAAGCTAAACCCTCAAAAATGTGTATTCGGGGTAGAATCAGGGAAGCTTCTGGGCTTTATGGTGAGACAAAGGGGTATAGAAGTTGACCCCTCTAAGTGTCGAGCCATCATAGACATGGCTCCACCCTCCAATCTCACTCAAATTTGTAGCCTCCAGGGTCGATTACAATCCTTTCGTCGATTCATATCCAATCTGGCGACTAGATGCGAACCCTTCAACAAACTGTTGAGGAAGGGCACAAAATTCCTATGGGATGACGAATGCCAGAAGTCCTTCGAGAGACTAAAGGCATACTTGGTTAATCCCCCCGTTTTGAATCCTCCAAAACAAGGAAAGCCGCTTTTACTCTACATCTCTATGCATGCGAATGCTTTAGGAGCCCTATTGGCTCAATACGAGGATGACACCCATAAGGAGTATGCCATCTACTATATTTCGAAAACTCTCTTGGCTTATGACGAAATTATCAAGCCATGGAGAAGACGTGCTTGGCCCTAGTCTGGGCCTGCCAGAAATTCAGAGACTATTTCCTAGATCATGAGATCTGGATAGTGTCCAAGCTTGATCCAATCAAGCACTTGTTCGAAAAACCCATTCTCACGGGTAGATTGGGCAAATGGCAACTCCTTCTAATGGAGTATGACCTGAAATACCATCACCAGATCTCCATTAAGGGGCAAGCCCTGGCAGATTACGTGGCTGAGTTCCCCTTAAAGGATGCATATCCCACACTTGCTGAAATGCCTGATGAAGGCATATTACAAAACCATTTTCAAAACTACATTTTGGCAAACAATTTCGAAAACCAAGTGTGGAAGATGCACTTCGATGGGGCACGAAACCAACGAGGGGCTGGTGCTCGGGTCATCCTCATCTCCCCTGAAAAGGGCGAGATTCCCATAGCAGTCCGCCTAGATTTCGAATGTTCCAACAATGTAGTTGAGTATGAAGCACTCATACAAGGCTTAAGAATTTTGAAAACTCTAGGGGCATCATGCATTGAGGTCTTTGGAGATTCGCTCCCTGTTATAAACCAGGTTTTGAAAATTTGGCAAGTACGTAATGAAAACCTACTTCCATATCACGAGTTGGCCACTCGATTGGTCCAGTCCTTCCAATCGTGTAAACTCACACACGTAGGAAGAGAGGACAATGGCATCGCCGATGCCCTCTCCTCCTTGGGTTCAGCCCTAAAGGTCGATCCCATTTCGGGGACTCGGTCTTTAGAAATATGGCATGCGCCCAACCCATCCACACACGACTTGGGTATTTGCCAAAATAACCCAGAGTCTATTGAAAAACCCTGGTTTTACGACATAAAACAATTTCTAGAAAGTGGGGGATTCACCGAGGATGCCACATCCAAAGATAAGGCATTCATCCGTAAGATTTCGACCCGATACACCATTCTGGGTGGGGTTTTATACAAAAAAAGTTTTACCGGCATCCTGCTTAGGTGTATCGATCTAGAGGAGGCTAGGATAGTGATGCATGAGTTCCACGATGGAGAATGTGGAGGTCATGTTAATGCCAATATGATGGCAATGAAAATACTTAGGGGGCTATTTTTGGTCCACCCTTAAAAAGGATTGCCACGATCATGTTAGGAAGTGTCATCCATGTCAAGTGCATGGGCACGCCATTCATATCCCTTCATCTGCATTGCATTCCGTGGTCAGCCCCTGGCCATTTACCATGTGGGCGTTTAACATCGTAGGCCCAATATTTCCAAAAGCCTCGAATGGGCATCGATTTATTTTAGCAGCCACGGAGTATTTCTCCAAGTGGGTGGAAGCCATTTCCCTAACCAACGTGCTGGGGCAACATGTGGTGGCTTTCATCCGGAGGAATATCTTGGCTCGATTTGGGGTTCCACGAGACCTTGTGTCTGATAATGGTACCCCATTCAAGAACGAGTGGATGGTTAAGTTGTGCAACACGTATGGCATAACTCACCACTTCTCTTCGCCCTACTACCCTCAAGGGAAAACCCGGAATTTAAAGACATAGTAGAAGGGAAATAGCAGAAAGGGAAATATGGCTATATCTTAGATGCGGAAGGGTAAATATATATAGCTATATCTTAAGAGCGAGAAGGCTCAATGTGAGTGAGTGCTTTGAGTGTATAAATTGAAAGGCAACTCACACGATTTGAACCTTAAAAACCCAACTGAAAGGGGAAATACGTATATATATGTAAGAGCAGAAAGGCTCAATGTGAGTGAGTGCTTTGAGTGTATAAAATGAAAGACAACTCACATGACTTGAACCTTAAAACCCAGCTGAATGTATATAAATAGAGCTATATCCTATGGGTGTTGAGGCCCGTTTTGTGTGCAAAAGGTATGCAGATAAGAGCGGAAAGGCTCGAGTGTACGTGTGTGATTCGTGTTTCAAACCATAATATTACATCTCGGGGAGAGACTATGCTCCATTATTACAACCCCGTATCAAATTTAATTGAATTTGAAACAACGTAAAGAACCAGGTTCGAGCACTTACACGTCGTTTGTTTGGACTTCCTTTATCAACGAAATCTAACCTTGGATATAGCCGTTGGATGGACCTTTCTCTGCGAAACGACCAGCTGCGTGGAAGGTTGATCCTAGATCATGACCTGGGCTAGGTTGACACACTAAGGTGCTAGGGGTTTTGGACTTAGACACGATAGATCTAGGGTGAGAACTAATGGATCTAGGTCAGGTCTAGGCGGGTTGTTTTGGTTGAATGCTAGACCAAGGTCCTAAGGGAAAAACCTGACCAGCTAATGGTCGAGTTAGGTGGTGTTTATGGGATTTGTTTTAGGTGAGACGCTATGGAATGCTCGGCCAACTAATGGCCGAGCTTGGTTGGGGATTAGTGAATGGTCTTAGGGGAGATCCTAAGGTGAGCTCTAGGGTAATGCTCGGCCAAAGGCTGGCCGAGCTGGGCAGGTTTTTGGAGGAGGATTAGGTAGGATCTAAGTTTGAATCCTAAGGAAAGAGCTTGGCCAGATGGTGGCCGAGTTTTGGCTGATGTTAGGTGGTTGATCTCGGGTGAGATCCTAAGGGAGTGGCTCGACCAAAGGGTGGCCGAGCTAGGTAGGTTTAGAGTGGGTTTTTAGTTAGGATCTAACTTAGGTAGTGGTTTAAGGTTAGGATTTTCGTTAGGACAGATCTAAGGTGAGCTCGGCCAGCCAATGGCCGAGCTGGGTATGGTCCTAGGTTAGGATGGTCTTAGGTAGAACTAGGTCAGCTCCTTTAGTGAAGTTCGGTCAGCTCCTTGGCTGGACTTTGCTGTGTCTTTTTGTTAGTGGTCTAGGTGGTTTAGAGAGGTGAGAAAAGAAGAGGTTTGGGCAGGAACTAGGGGACTTACCTTGACAACGTTTCAACCATTTAGTTCTTGGTTCCCACGCAGCCAATCCTCACCAAGCAAGGGCCATCCAATGCCGCCAGATTTTTTTCTTTTCAGCCATGTACAAGACGTGAACCTAAAAGCTCCAGCCCACCCACAATTTCAACCCACAATCTTACCAAAACAAGAGGGGAAGGCCAGCCCCTTTTGTTGACCTTCCTCTCTCTCTCTCTCTCTCTCTCTCTCTCTCTCTCTCTCTCTCTCTCTCTCTCTCTCTCTCTCTTTTCCCCAAGTGGAGAGGCGTGAAATGCTGGAAAACGTGAACCCCAAAAGCCAGCCCTCTCACGTCCTTTTATAGGACTCTTATTTGGATATGGATCCTTTGTTGGGTTCTGAAATCCGGATCCAATTCAAGCCTTGTTTGGATACGGATCTTGGATCTGGATATTGGGATCCAAATTTGATCCAAATTTTTCTCTTCTTCAGTCCTTCCTGGCGTTTCGAGCCGGGCGCTTCGTGCGGGTCCTGAGTTCATCAAGATTTCATCTTATGTTGGGTTTTTCCCAATTTCGTCGTCCGAGCTTCTTTTCCTCTTTCTAGACTCCGTTTCAACTGTTTCTTTTGTTTTTGACTTGGATTGCTCATGATTTCAGATGTGCTTTCTGCTTGGCCTTCGATGCTTCAGTCTTGAAGTACACTCGTGGCCTGGGCTCCTTTTTCGTCTTTGAAATTCACTTTTCATTGGGCTGGGCTTGACCTTTGAGCTTTTTGAATCTTTTGCAACTGTTTTGAGTTAGGCTTCATCTGTTCGTCTGGTCTTTTGTAAAAATAGGACTTTCGTCCACTTTCAAGATTTTTTATGTTTCGAACAGGGTTGGAAAATTGAGTTTTGAAGGGTTTGAGTTCCTGGGTTTTCAAAATCTCCAAACTTGGCTTTTTTTGAGCTGATTTTCGAACCAGGCATTTGGTTTTGGAAAATATTTGGATTTTGGGGTGTTTACAGGCACAAACGCCATTCTTCCCATTCATACTCGACTGCATTCATTCCATACATCCATAGCACTCGACCTCCCCCTAAAGACGCTTCAGCATGCTAGGATGGCTGAACTAGATTTGCTAGATGAGAGGCAACTCCTTGCCATGGATCATGCTCGTGCATACCGGCAAAGGATAGCCCGACACTATGGCAAACACATGAGACCTCGCCACTTTGAAGTGGGGATCTGGTCTTAAAAATCATCCACTATCGTGGCCCACATCCGCTCGGAAAGTGGCGCCCCAAGTGGGATGGACCCTATGTTGTACGAGAAACCACCACGAACAATTCGTATTGGTTGATCGATGTAGAAGGTAGGAATTTAGCAGATCCTATCAATATTCAATACTTAAAGAAGTATCATGTGTAGGATTTGTATTAAATTCCAATTTTCAAAAATTTTAGGGATAGCTGCCCTGAGACATGAAAATAAGGTGCAAAGGCAAAGTCGTGTGACCCTGAGTGAGAGAATTCGCACTTGTGAAAGAGTGGAGTCTTCAAAATCATGGTTACATTTCAAAATCCTTTTTCTTACTAAGAAAGGCCTAGTTCAATATAGCAAGATACTTGCAAGTAGTACGTGCTATTTCTAAATAGGCTGATCTGGAATGGATCGAGTGTAAGCTTGGGATAAGTCCTCCCCTCTTCTCTTCTCCTTCCAAAAAGGAAAAACACGGCCCAAACAAAGGGAATTTCCCATTCAAAGTATCTTTCCAAAAGAAAGAAACCAGAATTCAAAAGAAAAAATCGATTCTCTTGTGAAAAAGAGGGATTAAAGAAAAAATACTCCCAAAGGGAGACCCTCTATGAAAAAAGGAAAAGAGGCCAAAAAGCTCAAAAAGAGCAATTTTCCGCCTTTTATGCCTTAAACCACGGGACGCTTCAGAAGGGACCGTGGTATCTCTTTCCCATCCCTGGCTTATCCCAATCTAAAGCATGGTTCATTTCGAGGAATCCTGCAGTAAAAATAGGATTTACTTACTTGAATTTCATCTCGTTTGAGAATTCGACGTTTCGAGTTGGACGTAGGAATTTGAAATATGCCTTGTTTTCTTACAAAACCTCTGCTAGATAAGCGAGTGTTAAAGACTCAAGCAAGGGCAAGCACAAAGAGCTCGAGATCCTTAGGATCGAGACTCAAGATAGTTGTCCCTTTTGTAAATAGTTTTGTAAATAGATTTTGAAAAGTCAAACATCGAACAGCATAGGATCTGCTCGCTTGGTGCAATAGGCCTTGTAAGTCTCTAGAGTTTGACCACATCTGGTCTCTGGGAGGTCACCACTCTTGGCACCACACCCATGTCATGCATCTGCATTCCACGCATGGTACTTACATAAACATGATCCCATTTAAGACCAGATTCCATACATATCCCTTTGGCGTGATATCTCCTCCTACCAGAGTTTTTAAACTGAGATTTTGCTAAAAGATTGGGACGATCCCATATTCTTCGTGGTTATATATAGGGAGATATTGAAAGGGGTGTTTGTCATCTTTGCCCTTATCCAAATCGATTTGGACAAGGCCAAAGAGGGGCATCTGTAAACACCCCGAAATCCCACGAATTTCTCAAACCAACCTAGTTTTGTAAAAGCAGCCCCAAAGGGCCATTTTGAGTCTGGCAACCCTGTACATATCTTTTAAACTTTATATGTTTTAAATATGTATAATATGGTTTTAAAAACCTTTTAAAACACATTTTGAAACCCCGAAGCAGCTTAGCCTAATCAAGACAGGACCAGAAAAGCTAAAGAGAGCCCTAGAACCAGAGCACACGTCGAGCCTGGCACAGCAACTCTCGTATTGAATCCACCCCCAGGATCTCGAACGTCCAAGACCTTGTTATCAGCAAAACATTACTTGAAATCAGCTTCGGAAGGCGAAAACAGAAGCAGACGATCATGTTGGCGAAGACCCAACACAGATGGAGTACTGATGCTGTCAGACCCCGCACAAACCATTCGTTTTGAACACAGCCCGAAGGAGTCAGAATTCAGTTTGGATTAGATCTGGACCATATATATCCAGATTCCAATCTAAACCCATGTGTGGACTTGGATTTGGATTTGGATCTAGAGATCCAATCCAATATCCACATCCATGGCCCACATCACCTTCTCATAAATGGAGGTGGGGCCCACTTGAATTTCACGTGGGATTATGGGCATGAGAGAGAGTGGGGGAGGATAAGATTAGAGTGTGGTTGCAATTAAGCTTGACTTGTGTGTCAAGTTTGGGGTTAATCATGTGGGTTAGCCTAATTAAAGTGGGCTTAAGCTTGTAATTAGCCAAAACCTAACCTAGGGCTGCACCAACATGATGCAACAAGGTCTATGGGTCATGCAAAGGGAGCTCCTTAACCCAACCCTAATCAAAAAGCCCTAATCCTAGCCTTTTACCCTAATCGTATCCTAAACCTAGCCTTATGGGTTTTAAGGTTCAGCTGTGTAAGTAGTCTTTCCATATATACACGACACACACTTGCACAATTGAGCCTTTCCGCTCTTAAGATATAGCCATATTTCCCTTTTTGCAATTTCCCTTTTGCAATTTACATTATGTCATTTCCCTTAAGCATTGTCTTTCAATTCGGGTTTTCCCTTGGAGTTGTGTGAGTTTGCATTGCATATTCGCCATACCACTAGTTAGGATGCATATTGCATCAAAGCAAACCCCACACTCCCGTGCAGTCACTTGCGCACACACCTAGTTGGCCATAAAAAGCAAAAAAGTGAAAGACATAGGCACGTGCAAATCCCATGTGAAATAAAATTTGCAATCATACAAACAAAGTCCAAACACTTCGGGTATTTTCAAAGAGGTTAGTTGATTCAAAAACGACTTTGCCAAGAGTACAGGCTGACCCTTGCGCATCGGTGCAAGAAGATTTGCGACGAAAAGAGCTCACTTGCTCACAGTCGCCCCTGTAAACACCCCGAAATTTCACGAATTTCTCAAATCCATCTGGTTTTATAAAAGCAGCCCCAAAGAGCTATTTTGAGTATGGAAACCTAGGAGCCTTCCAGACAACCCTGTACATATGTTTTGAACTTTATATTTCAAAAATATACAATATGGCTTTTTAAAAACCTTTTTAAAACATGTTTTGAAACCCCAAAGCAGCTTGGCCTCATCCAGACAGGACCAGGAAAGCTAAAAAGTGCCCGGAACCGGAGCACATGTCGAGCCCGCCACAGCAACTCTCATATCAAATCCACCCCCAAGATCTCGAATGTCCAAGACCCTGTTATCATCAAAACATCATTTGAAGTCATCTCCGGAAGGCGAAAACAGAGGCGGACGATCATGTTGGCGAAGACCCAACGCAGACAGAGTATTGATGCTATCAGACCCCGCACAAATCGTTCGTTTCGAACACAGCTCGAAGGAGTCAGAATTCAGTTTGGGTTGGATCTGGACCATATATATCCAGATCCCAATCCAAACCCATGTGTGGACTTGGATTTGGATTTGGATCCAAAGATCCAATCCAATATCCACATCCATGGCTCACATCACCTTCTCATAAATGGAGGTGGGGCCCACTTGAATTTCACGTGGGATTATGGGCATGAGAGAGAGTGGGGGAGGATAAGATCAAGTGTGTGTTGTAATTAAGCTTGACTTGTGTGTCAAGTTTGGGGTTAATCATGTGGGTTAGCCTAATTAAGTGGGTTTAAGCTTGTAATTAGCCAAAACCTAACCTAGGACTACACCAACATGATATGATTAGGGTCCATGGGTCATGCAAAGGGAGCTCCTTCACCTAAACCTAACCAAAAACACCTAATCCTAGCCTTCTACCCTAATCTGGTCCTAATATGAGCCTAATCACCTATCCCACTTCCCTAATCCCGGCCTAATCCCAACCTAATCACCTAACCCACTTCTCTAATCCTTCCCTAAACCTAGGTTAATTTCCCTAAACCTAACCTAATTCTAGCCTAATCACCTTACCCACCTCACTAAACCTCACCCTAAAACCAACCCACCTAGCTAAACCCTAAACCTCTAAACCACCCCACCTAAACCTAGCCCACAACTTACCCAAAACCCCTTGTATCTAAAATATCTGGCCCTACCCTAATACCAGCCCACCTTACTACCTTACCACCACCCCTAGACCACCTAACCACTACCCCAAAACCAGCCCCAACCGCCTCTTGCAGCCCTATATAGACCCCCCTCCCTTTGGGGCGGGTTTTTCCCCATCTCCCATTATCAAGCCTTGGGTCCTCCAATTCCAGCCGACCTTCCACCTCTTCTCCACTCCCACTTGCCCCACTCCCAGCCGGCTCCTCCACCTGCACCACCTGCTCCACCACTCCCCAGCCATCCGTTGCCATCCTCTTCATCCAGCCGAACCAGCCACTCCACCACACCCGGCTTCTCTTCAACCACCCGCCGCCTCCCATCATCCTGTTAGTATCCCACACCCTGCCTCACCTCTTCTCCACTCCCCCTCCACTCTCAACCACCTGCACCACCACCATCTTCCCCTAACACCAGCCATTCATCGCCTTCCCCACTCCCATTCGGCCAGGCCATAACCACCCTAACTACCCGCCACTACCTAGACACCCTAGCTACACCCGGCCACTCCACCCAACTCCCTAAAACCTGCCCATATCACCTCACTACACCCACCACCACCTTACCCCATACCCTAGCTAGCTTCCTTCCCATACTCCACCCATAGCCACCCTAGCAGCCCGCCACCACCAAGTTCTCCTAGTCGGCCACTCCAACCGACTGTCACCTCCATTTGGCCAGCCACATCCTTCCCTTAGGTGCTCCACTACATACTCCCTTAGGCTTCCCTTAGTGTCATACTCCCTAACCTCACAACCCTTCCTTAGTGACCCTACATACTCACCTAAACCCCTCGCACAAAGGCAGCCCCTTCCCAAGTAGCCGGCCACCTTTGAGGCGTCTCCTCCGCGTACCAAAGACATCCGGCCAGCACCTCCCCTTGTCGTTCAACTTCGCGGAGCTCCCTCTTGCAGCCCAAGGCGAAGGCCAAGCCCACGCTCAAGCAAGGCATCTTCGGACCAGCTATTAGTAAGTGCCTAACTCGGTCCTTAGTTGTATACTTGCTTAAAAATTCAATTCGATACGGGGTTGTAATAATGGAGCATAGTCTCCCCCTGCTTGTAATAACATGGCTTGGCACACCCACACACGTGCACCTCCCCTTAGTTGTATACTATTTGGGTTTTCATTTCATGTCGTGTGTGTAAGTCTTTCAATTCAAGCACTCACACACATTGAGCCTTCGCTCTTATTTGAAAGACCCAAGTAAGGGCCGAGCTATACTATTTGGGTTTTCATTTCATGTCGTGTGTGTAAGTCTTTCAATTCAAGCACTCACACACATTGAGCCTTCGCTCTTATTTGAAAGACCCAAGTAAGGGCCAAGCTATACTATTTGGGTTTTTCATTTCATGTCGTGTGTGTAAGTCTTTCAATTCAAGCACTCACACACATTGAGCCTTCGCTCTTATTTGAAAGACCCAAGTAAGGGCCGTGTTATACTATTTGGGTTTAATTTCATGTCGTGTGAGTAGTACTTCAATTTAAGAACTCACACACATTAAGCTTTCGCTCTTATTCCCAAGACCTTAATCAAGGCCATACTGCAAGTTATATTTGGGTTTTATTTCATGTCGTGTGTGTAAGTCTTTCAATTCAAGCACGCACCCACATTGAGCCTTCGCTCTTATTTTCAAGACCCAAGTGAGGGCACGTATATACCCTATATAGATATCTCCCTTCGGCATTTACATTACAAGTCATTTCCCATCGGTTATTTCCCTTCGGCATTGTCTTTACATTCGAGTTTTTCCTTTGGAGTAGCGTGAGTTTGCATTGCATCTACGCCATACCACGAGGTAGGACGCATATTGCATCGAAGCAAGCCCTGTACTCCCGCTTAAATTCGCCCCATGTAGTGGAGTGTTCATAACACACAAACTAGGTGGCCCAATAAGGGATAAAAATAAAGACTTAGGCACGTGCAAATCCACGTGATCTAAAAATGTGCAATCGTATCTAAAAGACCCGAATTAAACACCTCGAACCGCTTCGTAGGCTTTTTATACCCTAAAACTCGATTTTTCAAAGTGTACAGACTGACCCTTGCGTATCGATGCAAGAAGGTCTGCGACGACAAGAGCTCACTTGCTCACAGTCGCCACGATTAGAAGTCAGCTTAAAATATATCTTCGCTAGCTTAGGTAAGCTAGCTGGCACGCCCTGTTTATATAAATAGGCCTTAGACATACGAGAGGATCCACTCCAGGCCCTCAGAAGCTAGAGGCGGGGATTTTCGCGCGTCTACAGAGATTGGCACGCCCGGTGGGACGTGAGCCTTTCAAAAATCGAGTTTTAAGTTAGAAGCTTGCGAAAAAATTTTGTTAAAAAGGTATCGTTTTTAACTTGTTTTCTTTGCTTGTACTTAGGAAATTTTGAAAAAGCTTGAAAAGCATGTCAAAATCTAATCCAAGTGAAGTGTCGAGCCAAGGCTCATGCGCATCAAGTTCTCACTCTAGGAGGATTTTCAAAAACAAAATAAAACTAGATGAGATCGAGGACCTGAGAAGGGAGTTTGAGGCCAAAATCGATGCTCTCAGCCAAGAGGCTGAAGTAGGCGATTCGTGTTCATCAAATGGTGAACCAAGGCCTAAGAAAAAATCTGAAAAACCTCACAAGCACAAAGAGGCCTCCATAATGGAAGGCAACCAATAACATGAGTCCTTCACACAAAAGGACCGTAAAGCCCTACAACAGTTGCTGAAAGGGCAGAATAAAGAGAAAAGAAGCTACGCCCTGTCTGATTTCCTTCCTATGGATTACGAAACAGACAGTGACGATGAAATACCGAACTTCCATCGGTATGATGGCATGGGAGACCCTAGGTCTCACTTGCAGCTTTTCTCACGTCGAGCCCATAAGAAGAAAAAGGACTCGATGAAATGGGTGTATTGGTTCACTTTATCCCTTAAAGGCACAACTGCCAAATGGCTGGCTTCCTACGACTTAAGCCAGTTCGCTACTTTTGAAGAGTTAGCGAACTGCTTCATGCAAAGATTTGCACACAACGTAGAAGTCACACCAACTGTGAATACCTTAAGGGATACAAAGCAAGGCATGAACAAAGACGTGCATGCCTTCATTATACGATGGAGGTCACTTTTGGGCCAAGTGCGAGAGCCCATATCCGAAGGATGCGCAGTCATGCTCATCCTGGATAACTTTAAAAGCGACTTAAAAACCCTTCTCTCGCTCCATGAGATCTCAACTTTCCATAAGTTGATCAAAAAGGCATCCCTTTTCAAAACCAACTTGCGAAAAGGGACATACGATCACTTGTGGAAAGGAAGTGCCGTTTCAAAAACCCGCTTGGAAAAGCCCATCACATACGGGCTACCCACGATGGACAAAGGGGCAAAGCCCCATAAAGTCGCAAATGTCCGGGTGGATCTAGGCGTGGCAGGCACTTCCAAAAATTTTGAAAAACTAGAAAATAAAAGGGAGTGAACCTTTCAAAAATCGGTTGAAAAACGGGAGTACACTCTGCTAGGGCAACCTGTGTCGGAGGTCCTAGACCTCCAACTTGCCCAGGGCATGATAGAACTCCCTGAAATCCCCGAAGGAGTCACTTCCAAGGGGGGGTATTTAAACCTATTTTGTAAGTATCATCGGCTCAAGGGCCATGATACCAAACGTTGTTTCTCCCTTTTAAATAAAATTAAGAACTTGATAGCAGAAGGCCGGCTCCAGGTCACTGCGGAACCTGAGCCACCTCAAGCTATCTTCAAAGAACCATTTCCCAAACATGCCAGTGGTAGTGGGAAAGGAAAGGAGGTATGTATCCTCACCATTTCTAAGGAACTAGCACAAAAACCAGAGTTTGGTCGACCCACTTGTGCGCCCAATCTTGTATTATACAAGAAGCCCGCTCAAGTCGTCATTCGGGGACCACTAAAAGTGGAATCCCTGGCAAAACCAGTTTTGAAAATCCAAGGTTCTCCTCAACTCATCCTTAGAGCCAAATTTAGTGCGAACCTTAGGTTGGTCGTGGGGGAAGTGACTAGATCCGGGAGGATCTATCAACCCCCGCACCTTCAAGGTGCTAAAAAGGTGATCAGTGTACCTGGCCCCTCAAAAGCATGTATCAATAGTGTTCTGCCAAAAGCAGATAAGGACAAAGTCATCCTAAATCCTTATGACTTCGAAAACCACCTTTCAAAGATTCCTATTCACATGTCTATCTTAGAGCTTATACAAACGTTGCCTAGGCATAGACTTGTATTAGAGAAAATTCTAGAAAGGGCCAAGGTTGATTCGAACATAAGTCCGGAATCCTTGTCTGCCCAAGTGACTTTATTAGAAGCAAAATCGCCCATCACTTTCTTGAAAGATGATGTAGATAGGCCCTACAAATCCCACAACCAGGCCCTACATATCGAGGTGGTTCTGAATAACCACTCTCTGGACAGGTGCCTAGTCGATGGTGGAGGAGGGCTCAACATCCTTCCACTTCATGTGGCGTATAAAATCGGAGTCACCTTGACTTCTGTAAACCCAAGCCCCATCGTTATCACTAGATACGATGGGAATGCGTCTAGACCTTTAGGATCCATCGAACTCCCAATGGAAACGAGAGGGATCGAACACACGGGGGTGTTCCATGTCTTGGACATCCACCCCCATTATAACCTGTTGCTGGGAAGACCCTAGATACGTAGCTTGTGTGCTGTGCCGTCCACCTTCCACAGGTGTGTCAAGATCCCTTTTAGGGACCAGGTCGTAGTGATCCTAAGTGAGAGTCACCCACAGCTTCGGGGGATCATAAACTCCCCTTGTTTATTAAGCTCCCAGACCCATGAGGCTAACCTGGGGCAAATTATGGTTGAGCCACCTCGGCCCGTGTTGAACAACCCTAGGAAGGTTGTATGTGTGAAGGGGCCGCCCAAACCAGGCCCCCTCTCGATCTTAACTCTCCTAGGAAAACCCAAGTGTTCCCTATTTCCAAAGCCCCTCGACAAGAGGCCATATAAGCACAATATGGACGACAGCATGTTCCAGGACCACGATTTGTACCATGCCTTTTCAAAAAACAAAAAGTCATGGAACATGTTATTAAACATGGGCTATACGCCCTACAAAAGTCTAGGGGCGCAGAACCGGGGTCTCCTAGAGCCCATCCTTTCTAGGGCCAACCCAAGCCGATATGGGATCGGCTATACTCCCCGAATACCGCCAGAGCCACCCCCTGTGACCACTTGGGTCAAGGGTGCCCTGGAACCTGCCTTAGAAGAGACCTACGATTTAGACCTCCTATTTCGAGTCTAACCCGTAGTGTTTTCCCTTTGTAGGTATGACGGAAGATCCCTTTTATAAAATACAAAAACATTTGGAAAACTTAAAATCAAAAAAATCGGAAAAGAAGAAAAACCAAAAACAATGGAAAAACAAAAACTCGAAAATAGAGTGCTTTGTATAGTTCCCAAAGTTCTTGTTTTACAAAAACCCAAAAAAATCAAAAATTTGGAAAATACCAAAAAGATTTTGTATATAGCTGCTCCTGGTAGGACTTTGGCAAAAGAAAAGGATTTCGAAAGAAATGTCGTCTGCATAGCTAGACCAAAAATTTCAAAATCACTTAAAAATCCGAGTACAAAACCAGGTCTTTTTGAAAACCACGCATCAAATTCCCTCGGGTCTATAGCCCACGAGAATGATCGAAGCCCAGAAGTGGATCCCCTTGAGGAACATCCCACTTCTGAGCTCCCAAAATTTCATAAAATTCTCGATTTTGAAAGACCTTCCCAATCAGTTGAAGGAGATTTCATAGAGGCGAACCTAGGGGATGATTCCAATCCCAAATCCATCAAAATAGGCGCATGTTTGCATGAACATGAAAAGTTAGCATTCATTGCATTTCTACGAACCTATTTAGATGTGTTTGCATGGACGTATGAAGACATGTCGGGCATAGACCCCAGCATAGTCGAGCATCGTCTTCCCTTAGATACACGTGTAAAACCTATAAAGCAGAAGCTTAGGAAAATACACCCGAATGTACACACGCAAGTCAAAGAGGGTTTAGAAGATCTGCTAAAAGCCGGATTTATAAAACCCATTGCGTATTCTGATTGGTTGTCAAATATCATTGTAGTTTGAAAAACCAATGGGAAAATTCGAATATGCATCGATTTCAGAAACCTGAATAAAGCCACTCCAAAGGATAATTATCCTTTACCAAACATAGATTTGATAGTCGATAGTACTGCAAATCATGAAATGTTTTCGTTTATGGATGGCTATTTAGGCTATAATCAAATCAAACTAAGTCCACGAGATCAGGGTAAGACGCCTTCACAACCCCATGGGGCACATACTGCTATAAAGTCATGCCCTTTGGTTTGAAAAATGTCGACGCAACATACCAACGAGCCATGACCACGATCTTCCATGATCAAATTCATGAGCTCATAGAAGTGTATGTAGATGATCTCTTGGCAAAGTCCAAAACCCGATGCACTCATCTCGAATGTTTGCAAAAGATTTTCGAAAGGCTTAGGCTTTACAAAGTAAAGCTAAACCCTCAGAAATGTGTATTCGGGGTAGAATCAGGGAAGCTTCTGGGCTTTATGGTGAGACAAAGGGGTATAGAAGTCGACCCCTCTAAGTGTCGAGCCATCATAGACATGGCTCCACCCTCCAATCTCACCCAAATCCACGGCCTCCAGGGTCGATTACAATCCGTTCGCCGATTCATATCGAATATGGCGACTAGATGCGAACCCTTCAACAAACTGTTAAGGAAGGGCACGAAATTCTTATGGGATGATGAATGCCAGAAGTCCTTCGAGAGACTCAAGTTACAATCCGTGCATGCGAATGCTTTAGGAGCCCTGTTGGCTCAATACGAGGATGACACCCCTAAGGAGTATGCCATCTACTACATTTCGAAAACTCTCTTGGCTTATGAACGAAATTATCAAGCCATGGAGAAGACGTGCTTGGCCCTAGTCTGGGCCTGCCAGAAATTCAGAAACTATTTCCTAGATCATGAGATCTGGATAGTGTCCAAGCTTGATCCGATCAAGCACTTGTTCGAAAAACCCATTCTCACGGGTAGATTGGGCAAATGGCAACTCCTTCTAATGGAGTATGATCTGAAATACCATCACCAGATCTCCATTAAGGGGCAAGCCCTAGCAGATTATGTGGCTGAGTACCCCTTAGAGGACGCATATCCCACTCTTGTTGAAATGCCTGATGAAGGCATATTACAAAACCATTTTCAAAACCACATTTTGGCAAATTCTTTCGAAAACCAAGTGTGGAAGATGCACTTCGATGGGGCACGAAACCAACGAGGGGCTGGTGCTGGAGTCATCCTCATCTCCCCTGGAAAGGGTGAGATTCCCATAGCAGTCCGCTTAGATTTTGAATGTTCCAACAACATAGCTGAGTATGAGGCACTCGTACAAGGCTTAAGAATTTCGAAAACTCTAGGGGCATCATGCATCGAGGTCTTTGGAGATTCGCTCCTTGTCATAAACTAGGTTTTGAAAATTTGGCAAGTACGAAATGAAAAACTACTTCCATATCACGAGTTGGCCACTCGATTGGTCCAGTCTTTCCAATTGTGTAAACTCACACACATAGGAAGAGAGGACAATGGCATCGCCGATGCCCTCTCCTCCTTGGGTTCAGCCCTTAAGGTCGATCCCATTTCAGGGACCAGATCTTTGGAAATATGGCATGCGCCCCACCCATCCACACACGACTTGGACATTTGCCAAAATAACCCAGAGTCTATTGAAAAACCCTGGTTTTACGACATAAAACAATTTCTAGAAAATGAGGGATTCACCGAGGATGCCACATCCAAAGATAAGGCATTCATTCGTAAGATTTCGACCCGATACACCATTCTGGGTGGGGTTTTATATAAAAAGAGTTTTACCGGCATTCTGCTTAGGTGTATCGACCTAGAAGAGGCTAGGATAGTGATGCATGAATTCCACGATGGAGAATGTGGAGGTCATGTTAATGCCAACATGATGGCAATGAAAATACTTAGAGGGGGCTATTTTTGGTCCACCCTGAAAAAGGATTGTCACGATCATGTTAGGAAGTGTCATCCATGTCAAGTGCATGGGCACGCCATTCATATCCCTTCATCTGCATTGCATTCTGTGGTCAGCCCCTGGCCATTTACCATGTGGGCGTTTGACATCGTAGGCCCAATATTTCCAAAGGCCTCGAATGGGCATCGATTTATTTTAGCAGCCACGGAGTATTTCCCCAAGTGGGTGGAAGCCATATCCCTAACCAACGTGCTGGGGCAACATGTGGTGGCTTTCATTCGGAGGAATATCTTGGCTCGATTTGGGGTTCCATGAGACCTTGTGTCGGATAATGGTACCCCATTCAAGAACGAGTGGATGGTTAAGTTGTGCAACACGTATGGCATAACTCACCACTTCTCTTCGCCCTACTACCCTCAAGGCAATGGCCAAGCCGAAGCCACAAACAAGACTCTCATTAGTATGATTGAGAAGACTTTAGAGAAGGGTAGGATGTGGCACGAGAAGCTGGATGAAGCCTTATGGGCTTATAGGACTTCCATCCGATCTCCCATGAATGCCACGCCATTCGAATTGGTCTATGGCACAAACGTCATTCTTTCCATTCATACTCAACTGCATTCATTCCATACATCCATTGCACTCGACCTCCCCCTAAAGACGCTTCAGCATGCTAGGATGGCCGAACTAGATTTGCTAGATGAGAGGCGACTCCTTGCCATGGATCATGCTCGTGCATACCGGCAAAGGATAGCCCAACATTATAGCAAACACATGAGACCTCGCCACTTTGAAGTGGGGGATCTGGTTTTGAAAATCAACCATTATCGTGGCCCACATCCACTCGGAAAGTGTTGCCCCAAGTGGGATGGACCCTATGTTGTACGAGCAACCACCACGAACAATTCGTATTGGTTGATTGATGTAGAAGGTTGGAATTTAGCAGATCCTATCAATATTCAATACTTAAAGAAGTATCATGTGTAGGATTTGGATTAAATTCCAATTTTCGAAAATTTTAGGGATAGCTGCCCTGAGACATGAAAATAAGGTGCAAAGGCAAAGTCGTGTGACCCTAAGTAAGAGAATTCGTACTTGTGAAAGAGTGGAGTCTTCAAAATTGTGGTTACATTTCAAAATCCTTCTTCTTACAAAGAAAGGCCTAGTTCAATATAGCAAGATACTTGCAAGTAGTACGTGCTATTTCTAAATAGGCTGATCTGGAATGGATCGAGTGTAGGCTTGGGATAAGTCCTCCCCTCTTCTCTTCCACTTCCAAAAGGAAAACACGGCCCAAACAAAGGGAATTTCCCATTCAAAGTATCTTTCCAAAAGAAAGAAACCAGAATTCAAAAGAAAAAAATCGATTCTCTTGTGAAAAAGAGGGATTAAAGAAAAAATACTCCCAAAGGGAGACCCTCGATGAAATAAAAGGAAAAAGAGGCCAAAAAGCTCAAAAAGAGCAATTTTTCACCTTCTATGCCTTAAACCACAGGACACTTCAGAAGGGACCGTGGTATCTCTTTCCCATTCCTGGCTTTTCCCAAGCTATAGCATGGTTCATTTTGAGGAATCCTAAAGTAAAAATAGGATTTACTTACTTGAATTTCATCTTGTTTGAGAATTCGACGTTTCGAGTAAGGCGTAGGAATTTGAAATATGCCTTGTTTTCTTATAAAACCTCTGCTACATAAGCGAGTGTTAAGACTCAAACAAGGGCAAGCACGAAGAGCTCGAGATCCTTAGGATCGAGACTCAAGACAGTTGTCCCTTTTGTAAATAGTTTTGTAAATAAGTTTTCAAAATCGAACATCGAACAGCATAGGATTTGCCCACTTGGAGCAATAAGCCTTGTAAGTCTCTAGAGTTCGACCATATCTGGTCTTTGGGAGGTCGCCACTCTTGGCACCACACCCATGTCATGCATCTGCATTCCACGCATGATACTTGCATAAACGTGATCCCATTTAGGACCAGATTCTATAACAAATCCCTTTGGCGTGATATCTCCTCCTATCAGAGTTTGTAAATTGAGATTTTGCTAAAGATTGGGGCGATCCCATATTCTTCGTGGCTAGATCTAGGGAGACATTGAAAGGGGTGTTTGTCATCTTTGCCCTTATCCAAATCGATTTGGACAAGGTCACAGAGGGGCATCTGTAAACACCCCAAAATCCCCTGAATTTCTCAAATCCATCTGGTTTTATAAAAGCAGCCCCAAAGGGCTATTTTGAGTCTGGAAACCTAGGAGCCTTCCAAACAACCTTGTACATATCTTTTGAACTTTATATTTCAAAAATATACAATATGGCTTTTTAAAAACCTTTTTAAAACATGTTTTGAAACCCTGAAGGAGCTTTGCCTCATCCAAACAGGACCAGGAAAGCCAAAAAGAGCCCAGAACCGGAGCACATGTCGAGCCCAGCACGGCAACTCTCATATCAAATCCACCCCCAGGATCTCGAACGTCCAAGACCCTGTTATCATCAAAACATCATTTGAAGTCATCTCCGGAAGGCGAAAATAGAGGCGGACGATCATGTTGGCGAAGACCCAATGTAGACGGAGTATTGATGCTGTCAGACCCCGCACAAACCGTTCGTTTCGAACACAGCTCGAAGGAGTCAGAATTCAGTTTGGGTTGGATCTGGACCATATATATCCAGATCCCAATCCACACCCATGTGTGGACTTGGATTTGGATTTGGATCTAGAGATCCAATCCAATATCCACATCCATGGCTCACATCACCTTCTCATAAATGGAGGTGGGGCCCACTTGAATTTCACGTGGGATTATGGGCATGAGAGAGAGTGGGGGAGGATAAGATCAAGTGTGTGTTGTAATTAAGCTTGACTTGTGTATCAAGTTTGGGGTTAATCATGTGGGTTAGCCTAATTAAGTGGGTTTAAGCTTGTAATTAGCCAAAACCTAACCTAGGGCTGCACCAACATGATATGATTAGGGTCCATGGGTCATGCAAAGGGAGCTCCTTCACCTAAACCTAACCAAAAATACCTAATCCTAGCCTTCTACCCTAATCCGATCCTAATCTGAGCCTAATCACCTAACCCACTTCCCTAATCCCGGCCTAATCCCAACCTAATCACCTAACCCACTTCCCTAATCCCGACCTAATCCCAACCTAATCACCTAACCCACTTCCCTAATCCTTCCCTAAACCTAGGTTAATTTCCCTACACCTAACCTAATCCTAGCCTAATCACCTAACCCACCTCACTAAACCTCACCCTAAAACCAACCCACCTAGCTAAACCCTAAACCTCTAAACCACCCCACCTAAACCTAGCCCACAACTTACCCAAAACCCCTTGTATCTAAAATATCTGGCCCTACCCTAATACCAGCCCACCTTACTACCTTACCACCACCCCTAGACCACCTAACCACTACCCCAAAACCAGCCCCAACCGCTTCTTGCAGCCCTATATAAACCCCCCCCCCCTTTGGGGCGGGTTTTTCCCCATCTCCCATCATCAAGCCTTGGGTCCTCCAATTCCAGCTGACCTTCCACCTCTTCTCCACTCCCACCTGCCCCACTCCCAGCCGGCTCCTCCACCTGCACCACCACCAACAACCACCGTGCACCAGCTGCTCCACCACTCCCCAACCATCCGTCGCCATCCTCTTCATCCAGCCGAACCAGCCACTCCACCACACCCGGCTTCTCTTCAACCACCCGCCACCTCCCATCATCCGGTTAGTATCCCACACCCTGCCTCACCTCTTCTCCACTCCCCCTCCACTCTCAACCACCTGCACCACCACCATCTTCCCCTAACACCAGCCATTCATCGCCTTCCCCACTCCCATTCGGCCAGGCCATAACCACCCTAACTACCCGCCACTACCTAGACACCCTAGCTACACCCGGCCACTCCACCCAACTCCCTAAAACCTGCCCATATCACCTCACTACACCCACCACCACCTTACCCCATACCCTAGCTAGCTTCCTTCCCATACTCCACCCATAGCCACCCTAGCAGCCCACCACCACCAAGTTCTCCAAGTCGGCCACTCCAACCGACTGTCACCTCCATTTGGCCAGCCACATCCTTCCCTTAGGTGCTCCACTAGATACTCCCTTAGGCTCCCCTTAGTGTCATACTCCCTAACCTCACAACCCTTCCTTAGTGACCCTACATACTCACCTTAACCCCTCGCACAAAGGCAGCCCCTTCCCAAGTAGCCGGCCACCTTTGAGGCGTCTCCTCCGCGCACCAAAGACATCCGGCCAGCACCTCCCCTTGCCGTTCAACTTCGCGGAGCTCCCTCTTGCAGCCCAAGGCGAAGGCCAAGCCCACGCTCAAGCAAGGCATCTTCGGACCAGCTATTAGTAAGTGCCTAACTCGGTCCTTAGTTGTATATTTGCTTAAAAATTCAATTCGATACGGGGTTGTAATAACGGAGCATAGTCTCCCCCCGCTTGTAATAACGTGGCTTGGCACACCCACACACGTGCACTCTCTTAGTTGTGCACGATTTTGAACACACACGGGCCTAATCAGCCCCTAATACATAAATATATATATATATATATACTTTAATTTTCGTAGGGTTTTACTTAAGTTGGGTGTGTTGTCTTTCAATTCAAGCACTCACACACATTGAGCCTTCGCTCTTATTTGAAAGACCCAAGTAAGGGCCGAGCTATACTATTTGGGTTTTCATTTCATGTCGTGTGTGTAAGTCTTTCAATTCAAGCACTCACACACATTGAGCCTTCGCTCTTATTTGAAAGACCCAAGTAAGGGCCGAGCTATACTATTTGGGTTTTCATTTCATGTCGTGTGTGTAAGTCTTTCAATTCAAGTACTCACGCACATTGAGCCTTCGCTCTTTTTTGAAAGACCCAAGTAAGGGCCGAGCTATACTATTTGGGTTTTTCATTTCATGTCGTGTGTGTAAGTCTTTCAATTCAAGCACTCACACACATTGAGCCTTCGCTCTTATTTGAAAGACCCAAGGGCCGTGTTATACTATTTGGGTTTAATTTCATGTCATGTGCGTAGTACTTCAATTCAAGCACTCACACACATTGAGCTTTCGCTCTTATTCCCAAGACCTTAATCAAGGCCATACTGCAAGTTATATTTGGGTTTTATTTCATGTCATGTGTGTAAGTCTTTCAATTCAAGCACGCATCCACATTGAGCCTTCGCTCTTATTTTCAAGACCCAAGTGAGGGCACGTATATACCCTATATACATATCTCCCTTCTGCATTTACATTACAAGTCATTTCCCTTCAGTTATTTCCCTTCGGTTATTTCCCTTCGGCATTGTCTTTACATTCGGGTTTTCCCTTTGGAGTAGCGTGAGTTTGCATTGCATCTACGCCATACAATGAGGTAGGACGCATATTGCATCGAAGCAAGCCCCGTACTCCCACTTAAATTCGCCCCATGTAGTGGAGTGTTCATAACACACAAACTAGGTGGCCCATTAAGGGATAAAAAGAAAGACTTAGGCACGTGCAAATCCACGTGATCTAAAAATCTGCAATCGTATCTAAAAGACCCGAATTCAACACCTCGAACCGCTTCGTAGGCTTTCTATACCAGAAAACTCGATTTTTCAAAGCATACAGACTGACCCTTGCGCATCGGTGCAAGAAGGTCTGCGATGACAAGAGCTCACTTGCTCACAGTCGCCACGATTAGAAGTTAGCTTAAAATATATCTTCGCTAGATTAGGTAAGCTACCTGGCACACCCTGTTTATATAAATAGGCCTTAGACATACGAGAGGATCCACTCCAGGCCCTGAGAAGCTAGAGGCGGGGATTTTCGCACGTCTACAGCCCCGAAAGAGTCAAATTTCAAAAACTTACTTCGCTAGCTTGAGTAAGCTAGCTGGCACGCCCTTGTTATAAAAACGACTTAGACACACGAAAAGGTTCACTTCAAGCTTAAGAATCAGAAGTGAGAATTTTCCGTGTCTACAGTTTACAACGAAAAGATCCCACTTGTCTACAGTCATCCCATAAGTCAGATATTTCAAAAATACTTTGCTAGTTTAAGTAAGCTAGCTGGCACGCCCTAAAGCGACTTAGAACCTTGAAGGGTTAACATTTTTGCGTGTCTACAATGTCTCCATATAAATCAAATCCTAAACCTTCAAGGTGGATTTCAAAATGCCAAGCAAGATGCTAAAATGAGAATCTCAAAAAAGGGTTAACATTTTACAAAAGCCTTTCAAAAATATTTTGATAAAAGCCTCCAAAGCATTACAATGCATACATCGGGTGCTTGACTCGATCAAAATGAAGATAGTATCCATAGAAAGTGTGCCATACATTTTAAAACTCTATTGATAGGTGAAAGAAATCACCCAGCCAAGAGAGAAACCGTGCTTAGCCTTGTCGTAGGCCTCCAAATTTGAGACATCATCTCCCTCTTCAAGAAAAGGGAATGATGTTCATTAAAGCACTCATTTGAAAAACCTACCTTAAATAGGTAGGCAAAATACATGGCAATCCCTTTTCAAATGGAGTTCAAACTCAAGACTCCATTAAGGGACAAGCCCTAAGACGTGTGGCTGAAGTGTCTCTTCAAACACATTCCCCACGCTTGATTAAATGCCCCATGAAGGCATGAAATCTCAAAATAAATTCCAAAAACCATGCTGGACCAATTATTTCAAAAAGAAAATCAAGCATAGGAAACATATTTCGATCAAGGGGCAGGTATAGAAACCATCTTCATATAGAAAGGGAGGATTTCCCAAAAATTACTTCTTCAAAAAGAACCAAGTTTCAAATTTAACACTACAAGTGACTTTGAAAAGAAGGTTTTTCAGCCTCTTGTTAAAAACCTTGATGGTATTGGGATAAACACATGAGTTCCATGATGAAGAATGTGGAGATCATGTCAAATTCAAGTATGATGTCCATGACGATTATTTAGGGCTGGTTGTATTTCCCATCCTTAAACCAAAAAGTATCATGATTGTAGACGCAGAAAATTCCCGCTCCTGGTTCTTAGGCCTGAAGCGAACCTTTTCATGTGCCTAAGTCCTAATTAAGCAATAGGGCGTGCCAGCTAGCTTACTTAAGCTAGCGAAGAGATATTTTAAACCTGACTACTAACGTGGCGACTGTGAGCAAGCAAGCTCTTGTCGTCGCAGACCTTCTTGCACCGATGCGCAAGGGTCAGTCTGTACGCTTTTAAAATCGAGTTTTTGAGTATAAGAACCTACGAAAGCAGTTTGAGGTGTTTGATTCGGGTTGTTTTGTATGACTTTCAGTTTTTATTTCACGTGGATTTGCACGTGCCTAAGTCTTTCTTTTTATCCCTTTTTGGGCCAACTAGGTGTGTGTTATGAACACTCAGCCTAAGTGGGGCGACTTTTGAGCGGGAGTATGGGGTTTCCTTTGATGCAATATGCGTCCTAACTCGAATACCCGCAAATGTCTAAAAGACAAATGGGTAGAACCTGCTAGGAGCAGACAGCCTCAAAAGGCTCTCTCCAAACTCGAAAACCAGAAAATGTCAAAAAGACATGGGTAAAAACCTGCTCGAAGCAGTCAACCTAAAAAGGCTCTCTTCAGGCTCAAAAACCAAAAACAAAATTTTGTTCACTCGTGCATGCATTCAAAGAGTCATTCGTGCATGATCATATATAGGAAAATAGCTAGGAAAAGTCCCCTTTTGCTAAAAATCCCCTCTTGTGATAAAAGAAAACAGGGTTTTACGAAATAAGGATGGTGCATTCTCGAGAAAAATTTGAGAAAAACCACAAAAAGGGGTGTTTTTTCTTTGCCATTATCCAAATAAATGTGGATAATGCCAAAGAGGGGCATCTGTAAACACCTCAAAATTTCCAAATTTCAAAAACTCTCAAAACTTCAAAAGCCATCCCAAGGCAAAAGCATGGAAAAAAGTGAAAATGCAATCCCGTTTGGAGAAAAGCCCGATAGGAGGCCAAAAGCGTAATTTGGGTCAAAAAGCGAAAGCAGCTCCAAAATGCATAAAGATGCCAAGAACCTAATGAAGAACGGAATCCGTGGGGGAATCTGAGATCGATAGCACCAGGAACCCTGTTTTGGGCACTAGCAAAACGGAGTCCGGACGACAAAGTTGGGGAAAACCCAACACCAGACGGAGCGTTGATGAAGCTAGTGCCCGCACAAAACGTCCGCCTTAAGAAGCCAAGAAGGACCATCCAGAGAAAATTTGGATTGGATCTGGACCATAAATATCCAAATCCAAATAGTGAATAGTGTTTGGATTTAGGCCGATCCAAATAGTGTTTGGGTTGGATCAGATCTGGACCAAAATATCCAAATCCATATCCATAAAAATGTTGGGTTTGGATCAAATGCGGATCTCAAAATATCTGAGATCCAAGATCCAGATCCAAATAGTGTTTGGATTTGGGTCTGGATCCAAATCCCAAACCCAAATCCAAGACCCACCTCAAATGCCTATAAATAGAGGTGAGGGGGTCCATGTAAAGGGGTTCATGCAAATGCTTGGGAGGAGAGAGAGGGAGTGATAGACATAGCCTTGTGGGCTCATTGGGTGAGGTGGGTTCAAGCCATGTGGGCTAAGTGGGTCTAGACCAAGGGGCTGCAACCAAGGTGGGCTAGACCAAGGGAGGCTGCAACCGAGGAGAAGTGGGCTCAAGCCAAGAAGGACCGGCTCCAAGAGGTAAACCTAGCCCTAAACTAGCCTAGACTCAAACCAACCTAACCCTAACTGAACCAACCTAACCCTAACTAGACCCTAACAAAACCCTAACTGGAACCAACCTAACCCCAACCGCCTCAAACTATCCCCCCAAACCGTCAAGGCCTCGGCCAGCCAGACGTGCCCCTGCCACGTCAGCCGCTACCCGCTTCCCCTCGGGCGCCTGCCGTGCGCTCCACGCCCTGTCCGCGCGCCCTACGCGTCACCCAAACCTCCAGCGCGCCATCCCGCGCCAGTGCAGCTCGCCTGCGCACGCCGACTATTGCAACCTGACCTGCACCCTGCCAGCCCTAGCCAACCCCTCCAACCACTTAGGACAGACCCTAGACAGCCCCGTCTTGGTCGAACCTAAGTTCCCCTAAGACCCTAACGGTGACCCATAAAACCTCTCTCAAAGCCACTTAGGAAAATCCCTCTTGGCTGCCCAAAGTGAACCATAAGCCCAAATTCACGCAAGTTGAAGACAGACCAGTTATTTGTAAGTGTCTAAACTTGGTCTATTACATTAACTTGCTTTATATTCAATTAAATTTCGATATAGGATTGTAATAATGGAGCGTAGTCTGCCCCCAAGATGTAATATTGATGTATGACACACAAGCATACACGTGCACTTGAGCCTTTCCGCTCTTAGTTGCACACTTTTGCATACAAATGGGCCTTGGCAGCCCCTAAGATATAGCTCTACTTATATAAATTCAGCTGCGTGGGTTTACATTCAAGTTGTGTGCGTTGTCTTTCCATTCCACACTCACACACATTGAGCTTTCGCTCTTACTCCCAAGACTCTAATAAGAGCCATATTGCAATTCAATTTGGGGTGTTATTTTCAAGTTGTGTGCGTTGTCTTTCCATTCCACACTCACACACATTGAGCTTTCGCTCTTACTCCCAAGACTCTAATAAGAGCCGTATTGCAATTCAATTTGGGGTGTTATTTTCAAGTTGTGTGCGTTGTCTTTCAGGTCCACACACACACATTGAGCTTTCGCTCTTACTCCCAAGACTCTAATAAGAGCCATATTGCAATTCAATTTGGGTTTTACATTCCAAGTCGTGTGAGTTGTCTTTACATAAATACACAACACCCACGCACACGTTGGCGACCTTCAGGCCCATATATATATAGTTGTATTTCCCTTCCGCTATGTCTTTAAATTTCGGGTTTTAAGGTTCAGCTGTGTGAGTTGCATTTCAATTTATACACAGCATACACTTACACAATTGAGCCTTTCCGCTCTTAAGATATAGCTATATTTCCCTTTTCCAATTTCCCTTAAGCATTGTCTTTCAGTTTTGGGTTTTTACTTTCAAGTTGTGTGAGTTGTATAGCATATCCTCCAAACTCGAGATATTGTGCATACTTGCATTACAAACAAACCCCGAATACCTCGTGCAAACACGCCAACTTAGGTCACTTGTGCACACACCTAGCTGGTCTAAATAGCATAAAATTGAAAGACATAGATACGTGCAAACCCACATTTATAAAACTTGCAAACACAAACACGAATCGAATCCATATTTTAAAACACTTACGTTTTCAAGAGTCAAAACCGTTTTATCAAAGTCCATAAGCGCTTAAACCAACCCTTGAGAACCGGTTCAAGAAAGTTTCGAGCGAAAAGATCCCGCTTGCCCACAATCGCCCAAAAAAGTCAGATATTTTGAAACTTTGCTAGTTTGAAAGCAAACTAGCTGGCACGCCCATATAAAGCGAAGTAGAACTTGAAAAGGTTCACTTTAGGCCTAAGAACCAGAAGTGAGAATTTTCGTGTCCTACAAACACCCAAGCCAAGGTGGGGTCGCCGATGAACCAGGAGCCCGCTCAAAACGGATTGTGAAAACGCCAGAAAGGACTGAAAACAAAGGAGCAAAAGAGTTTGGATTGGATCTGGACCCAATTATCCAAATCTAGATCCAAATAGTGTTTGGATTGGATCTAGAGCCAAAATATCCGAGATCCGAGATCCAACCCAAATAAATACTTGGACTAGATCTAGATCTCAAATATCCAAGATCCGAGATCCATATCCAAATAGTGTTTGGATCGGATCCGGATACCCAAACCCAAATCCAAGACTCATATCTAAGACCCACCTCATTTGTCTATAAATAGAGGTGAGGGGTCTCCAAAATGGGGGGGCACGTGAAATCAAAAGGGGAGGAGCTTGTTCACGTGAAATACTTGGGGAAGAGAGAGAGTGAGCAAACCCTTGGCTTGTTTTCCTTTTGAGTGGGGATTGGGCCATTGTGGCATGGGTTGCACCAAGCAAGGAGCTGCACCTTCAAGGGGAGTGGAGCTGCATATGACGAGGGCTTGGCTGTGTGGAAGGGCTTGAACCAAGGCTGCAACCTAAGGTTAGTTCCTAAACCTAACCCTAAACCATTCTATCTCCTAACCTTCCAAACCACCTAGCCCATCTTCTATTAAAAACAACCTAAGCTCAGCCAAGTGCTGGCCGAGCTCTACCTAAAACAACCTAAGCTCGGCCAAGTGTTGACCGAGCTCTACCTAAACCACCACCTAAGCTCGACCAAGCTTTGGCCAAGCTCCCCCTAAAACCCTACACGGCCCAAGTGCTGGCCGTGCTCCACTCCTTTACCAAAACAACCAGGCCTGCCACTCGATAGGCCATCTCCCTAACACCAAGCACACGGCCCAAGTGTTGGCCGTGCTCCACTCCCCTACCAAGAACAACAAGGCCTGCCACTCGGCAGGCCATCTCCCTAAGATCAAACCCACGGCTGATAGTGTAGGTCGTGCCCTTTCTTCAACACCAAACCCACGGCTTGCTAGTGCAGGGCGTGTCCACTCTTCAACATCAAACCCACAGCCTACTAGTGCAGGTCCTGTCCCCTTTTCAGCACAAAACCCCATGGCCTGTTGGTGCAGGCCGTGTCCCATACAACAAGCCAAACCCCTGGCCTACCTTGTGGCAGGCCGTTTCCTTGAGACATACACTCGGCCACCAAGTGTTGGCCGAACTCCAAATACCCCACTCAAGCCACCTTGGCTCCAGTCATCCTAACCTAGACATACCTAGTTAGGACCAGCTCACATACCCTCAAAACCAAGCCCACTCGAGCCACCCTTGGCTCAAGTCATACCATACTCAATTAGCCCCTCCAAGGCCTTAAACCCTCAAACTGTTTTGCTGCTCCCAAGTCTCCAAGTCTCAAAGCCTCCAAGCTCTCAAGCTCCACTCATACGTGCACCGGGCTCAATGCCAAGAAGGTGGACTCGCATCTAGCAAAAATCTAGAATCCAAAGTCAGGAAAAGTGTAAGTCTTTTGAAATATATATCAAGTTGCTTTTCCTATTCCATTCAATTTTGATACGAGGTTGTAATAACGGAGCGTGGCCTCCCCCCGGGATGTAATATGGATGCTTGACACACGAGACACATACGTGCACTTAAGCCTTAGCTCTTATCTCGCACACAAGACACACACGTGCACTTGAGCCTTAGCTCTTATCTCGTACACCAAGCACCCACATACACAATTGAGCTTTCGCTCTTACTCCAAAGACTCTAGTAAGAGCCATATAAGCTGCAATTTCATTCGGGTTGTTACTTTAAGTATTGTGAGTTTGTCATTTCAATTCCACGCTTGCACACAAGGGACACCCGAGCTCTTGCTCAAACACTCTCACGCACATTTTGGCCTCAGCAGCCCCTAAGATATAGGTATATCTATATACTTTTAGCTGCGTGAGTTTTACGGTTCAGTTGTGTATGTCTTTACATTCTAGGTTGTTAAGGTTCAGTCGTGTGAGTTGTCTTTACATTTATACATAACACACATGCACACATTGAGCCTTTCCGCTCTTATATCTATATCTCCCTTTCAGTTGGGTTGTTAAATTTCAAGTCGTGTGAGTTGTCTTTCAATTTATACACAACACACACGCACACATTGAGCCTTTCCGCTCTTAAAATATTGATATATCTCCCTTCGGCAATTTACATTCAAGTCGTGTGAGTTGCCTTTTAATTTTGGGTATTTCCCTTAAGCTTCGTCTTTACATTTCGGGTTTTACATTTAAAGTTGTGTGAGTTGCTTTCAATTCGAGCTTAGCTCACATCATACCCTTCGAACCCGAGATACTTCGCATACTTGCATTAGTAAGCTTTCGAAAAAGCCCCGAATACCCCGTGCAAACACGCCAAACTTAGGCCACTTGTGCAGACACATATTCGGCCTAAACTAGCTAAACTCAAAGACTTGGAATCGTACAGCCCCATACATAAAAATTGCAACGTAGGCACGAATCAAATCCATATTTCAAACACTTGTGTTTTCAAGAGTCAAAATTGTTTTTATCGAAGTTCATAAGCGCTTAAATCGACCCTTGAGCACCAGTTCAAGAAGGTTTATAGCAAAAAGATGCCGCTTGCCCACAATTGCCTAAAAGTCAGTTATTTGCAAAATGAGTAAGCTAGCTGGCACGCCCTAAAAGCAACGTAAACACGAAAAGGCTCGTTTCTAGTCTTGTAAACTGGGAGCGTAGAAATTTTCGTGCTTACACCTCCTTGACTAATGTCCAGAGGCAACATGTAGTGGTGTTCATTAAGAAGAATATCTTGGCTCGATTTGGAGTTCCAAGAGACCTAGTGTTTGATAATGGCATCCCTTTCAAGAATGAAAGGATGGAAAAGTTATGTAAAACCTATGGCATAACTCATCACTTCTCGTCGCCCAACTACCCTCAAGGCAACGGCCAAGCCGAAGCCACCAACAAGACTCTCATAAGTATCATTCAAAAAACCTTAGAGAAGGGTAGGACATGGCATGAGAAGCTTGACGACGCCTTATGGGCTTATAGAACTTCCATCCGAACTCCCACAAATGCCACGTCATTTGAGTTGGTCTACGGTACAAACGCCATTCTCCCCACTCATACCAAATTGCATTCATTTCATGCATCACTTGCACTCGACCTCACCCTAGAGACTTTTTAGCATGCTAGAATGGTCGAGCTTCATTTGTTAGATGAAAGAAGGCTCCGTGCTATGGATCATGTGCATGCATACCGGCAAAGGTTAGCCGACATTATGAAAAGCATATGAAGCCTCGCCACTTCAAAGTGGGAGACCTTGTATTGAAAATCATCCACCATCGTGGCCCACATCCACTTGGAAAGTGGTGGCCCAACTTGGATGGTCCTTATGTTGTACGTGGAACCACCACGAATAATGCATATTGGTTGATCGATGCTGAGGGGAGGAATTTAGCAGACCCTATAAATGCTCAATATTTGAAAAAATACCATGTGTAGGGTCTAAGTTGAATTCTGTTTGTGAAAATGTTTTGAGGGGATCTCCTTTGAAACTTCATGAAAGAAGGATCAAGGTGGATCGTGTGACCCTGAATAAGGGAATCGATGCTTGTGAAAAGCGGAGTTTTCAAAAATCGATGGGTTACATTTCAAAAGTCTTCATCTTACAAAGGAAGGCCTTGTTCAATATAGCAAAATACTTGCAAGTAGTACATGCTATTTCAAAATAGCGTGATCTGGGATGAATCAAGTAAATCATTGGGATAAGTCTTTCCCCTTTTCTTTTCTCTTCCCCAAAAGCAAAATTTGGCAAAAAGCAAAAAAAGGGAAATCCCTCCAAAAAGTCGCTTTCCAAAGGAAAGCAAAATTGGAAAAAGAAAGAAAAATCATTCTTCAATTGAAAAAGAAAAGAGGGAAACAAAAAGAAAAAAATCCTCCCAAAAGGGAGGCCCTCTATGAAAGAAAAAGAAAAAATTACCAAAAAGCTCAAAAGGGCAAAATTTTCCGCCTCTTTGCCTAAAACCACAGGACACTTCAGAAGGGACCGTGGTAACTCTTTTCCCTATCCCTACGATTTATCCCAATGAAAAAAAGATTCATTTAGGGGAGTCCTAAAGTAAAAATAGGATCTGCTTACTTGAATCTCATTTTGTTTGAGAATTAGACGTTGTTGGGTAAGGCGTAGAAATTTTGAAATGTTTCCTGATTTCCTTATAAAACTTTCGCTAAAGTAGCGAGTATTAAGACTCAAGTAAAGGGAAACGCAAGAAGCTGAAAATCCTTGTGATTGAAGCTAAAAGGGTTTTTCCTCTTTCGAAATCGAATTGAGAAATACCCCGAACATCGAGCAATATAAGACCAGCTCACTTGGTGCAGCCAGTCTTCATAAGCCTCCCAAGCTCGATCATTGCATAATTCTGGTCTCTAGAAAATCATTTTTTTCTAACATATCATCTATGTCATCCACTCTTGCATGCACATATGGTCGTCAAATACATGATCCCAATTAGGACTAGAAGCACATTAGGAAAAGTCCCCTTTGGCGAAAATCCCCTCTTACCAGATATAAGGAAAAGTTTTTTTTTTGAAGTGCCGGCCGGGTTTGTTTCTACTCAAACGTTGACAATTTTTAGGGGGTTTGCCCCTTTGTCCATCGTGGGCAACCCGTATGTCCCGGGTTTTTCCAACCAAATCTTTGGTAAGACACTCCCTTTCCACAAGTGATCATAGACTCCCTTCTTTAGATTTGTTTCGAAAAGGGAAGCTTTCTTGATTAACTTGTGAAAAGTTGAGATTTCATGTAAGGAGAGAAGGGTTTTTAATTCAGGTTTAAAATTATCGAGGATAAGCATCACTGCACATCCTTCTGATATCGACTCTCTCACTTGCCCCAGGAGGGACCTCCATCAAACGATGAATGCGTGTACATCCTCGTTCGCCGCTTATTTTGTATCCCTCAAAGTATTTAAAGTTGGCGTTACTTCTACATTATGAAAAAAATCTTTGCATAAAGCAGTTCGCTAACTCTTCAAAAGTTGCGAACTGACTCAAATCGTAAGAAGTGAGCCATTTTGAAGTAGTTTCTTTGAGGGAAAGGGGAAACCAATAAATCCATTCGAGTCCTTCTTTTTCTTGTGGGCTCGACGAGAAAAGAGTTGCAAGTGAGATCTAGGATCTCCCGTGCCATCATACCGATGGAAATTCGGTATTTCGTCGTCACTATCTGTTTCATAATCCAGATGAAGGAAATCAGATAGGGCGTACGTTCTTTTCTCTTTATTTTGCCCTTTTAGCAAGTGATATTGATCTTAGCAAGGTAAGTTGGTGTTGTTTCACGTTGTTGTAGGTGGACCCACCTTCACCCAGTCGATTGCCATTGTTGCCTGCTGAAATCGATCATCGTATTTTGGTAAGTGGAGTTGGTTGTTGATTGGCAAGCAACTGCTGTCAAGGTGGTCAATTAGTTGCCTTTTGCCAAATATCAAGGTTGTACGATGTCATATAGAGGAAACCTTGGATCGTGCAACATTTGAGCAAGTGTTGTGCAGTTGTGGAGTAGGTTGAGTCCTCTGTATCTGTTCAATAAGGTAAGTAATGTTGGCTATGGAAGCTGATCGGTAAGTTGCCATGCTGAAATCAATTCTTCCCAATGTTGTCTCACGTCATTCAGAGTGTTGTCTGAACTCTTTCTCAAATAGCCGAATATGGTTGCATGTATAGAAGCTACACTTTTATTGACATTCGTATTATTCACCAAATACTTATTTGTCCTTTTACATAAATAGTCCAGATCTGAATACGTCTTGTGAATTTGCCACTTTCCCATCATACTCTTGAGGATAATGACTTTCCCTTCTGGATGTCAATTTCTTTCCGAACATGAGCTTTCCTTTCTTGGATCCCTTTTTAACATCAGCTTTCTTTTCCCAAGTGTCAGCTTTCCTTTCTGGGCGCCGACCTTTCTTTTTAAGAACCTAAGACTAAAAATGACAGGTTGACTTGCCAAACTGTAGACACGCAAAAATTTTCACTATGGGTTTTTAGGCCTGAAGTGAACCTTTTCGTATCTACGGTGCTTTAGGGCGTGCTAGCTAACTTACTCAAACTAGCGAAGTATTTTTGAAATATCTGACTTACGGGCGACTGTGGACAAGTGGGATCTTTTCGTTGTAAACCTTCTTAAACTGGTGCTCAAGGATCGGTTTAAACGCTTAGAAAATCTCGATTTTGAACAAGCATGGTCTTTTGAAAAGAATACGAAAATATTTGATCAATTTGTATGCCTATTTGCAGATTTTATTTACGTGGGGTTGCACGTATCTAAGTCTTTAGGTTTTATCTACTTAGGCGGGATGTGCGTGCATCAAGTGGCCTAAGATTGGCGTGTTTGCATGGGATATTCGGGGCTTCTTTGAATGCAAGTATGCGCACTATCTCGAGTTTGACGGATATGACATGCAACTCACACAACTTAAATGTACAGCCGGTTAACTTTAGACAAGAACGATCATAAGGATTGTCCACAACTTCCGGCCGGCAGTTAAAGACTGGTGCACCTCTGTATTTGCATGAGACAAAATTCCTGTCAAGAAAGTGGTAGCTGAAGTATTGGGGGCTCAACAAGATCCGGCGGCTGATCTCACAGTCCATCTCAAACTCTTGTTCCAAGGAGCAACCTCTGTTTTGATTTTCGTAATGAAGAGACAAGCCCAAGCTCAACCCTTCACCACCCCGGGTCATCCCAGCAGCGGCCTCATTGGTGGTAGCAATGAGAAAGAGAAGGCCCAGTATCAACATGATGAAGGAAACGAAAGGATCTGTTAGCCACAGCCTTTTGCACCTTCTTAATCTCTTTTACTGCAGAAGCTTACCAAGTTCACACTCGCAGAAGGCCGTTGTGGCGTTATATTCTCACTAAGCCACCTAGTAGGTTAGGCTTGGTTTGGAGTCTACATGATCCGTTAGTGGAATACAGTTGCTCCACTTCTCAAATCACAATATGGACCATCTTTATTCACTAGTGGACGACTGCATTAGTGCGGTTGGCACTTGTCTAATGGTTCTACAGTGCCCAAATTGTTGCGTGGACAGCACTTAAACTAAGAGGTAAGCGTGTGTGCACATGCACGCGGACAGGTGCATGCTCCATAGTAAAGGGTATTTATCATTTTGCATCAGCCAACGGCCAAGCATGCTTAATGTGTAGTATTGAAACTTGGGCTATCAGAAAAAATATCTATTTCAAGCTTGACACCATTCGCTATTGCTCAAAGGATAGGCTTTCATTATGAAAAGCTAGGTATGTACTCAAAAAATGTTGGAAAAAGAAAGGTTGCATAATGCAATCAGAGAAACGAGATTCAAGTGCATTACAGGCTTACTACCATGAGTTCCAAGTGGGTACTCCAAAGATTTGATAGTCGGCTCTGTGTAGCAACTCATGCTATCTTTCTAGTTTGCTCAGTAATGCATCCATAGGAGGTAGCTCCTTCACAATTTGTGCCCAGTCAGGCATGCCCTATAGAAGAATAAAAATGTCACGGATAGAAGGAAAAAGGAGCAGCCTAGCTATGAAGTGCAAGGAAATTCCTACAGGTAACAATTGGTTAAGCATATGAAAAAGGACGAAGCAAGTTTATTCAGAAGTTGATCGTGATATGTAATATATAATTGTCAAAAATGCTCTCCAATATTCCTTGCCATCGTATAGTGTGCTCCATCTTTGCGATTATACAAGACCCTATGCAACATGCAAGTCCACACCTGTTCAACATCCACCGGTGTTTTGCTTTAGTGCAGTGGTTCTAGACATTTCGTTACGCATATTATGTCAATCCAATGACACTTCTTTGAATTACACGTATTGCATTGTCTACGCGCTCCAGCACTAAATCTCTGGAAACTCTATATGCTGGTTTTATTTGGTCTATTTGACCTCTCAAATGCCCAAAATGGTAAAGTAAGAATGAGCTTTGACTTGTACCATTCTAATACAAAAGCATGGTTTTGCAAGAAGCCTATGTTAACATGCTGTTGAACATCATCACTTTGAAGCATTTCTAAATCTGGATCCAGTGATGATTGAAGACCAATCCAATGCACTGGGTATGTGTGTGTGTCTGTTCAATATAAAAAAGCTCAAGAAAATAATGATAAAAAAGAAAGAAATTTCTTTGGTACTCCCGTGTAACTGAGAGTATCATTTTGCCGGCAAAGGAGTCACCAAATGTATCCTCGTTTCTTGATTTCATGCACATGGCAAAAAACATGTCTTTTCATAATCAAATACACTAAATACAGTGTCCTAAAATAAGTTATAATTGCAATATTATCCCAATGACATATGGATAGAATTACAACGCTTGCATTTTATTTAGTATTTGATGTTTTATTTTGCAAAACTTTGAAAAACAAAAAGATGGACTTCGAAATTCAATTAGGAATTTCCCCCTTGTTTAACACAACCTGAAAAGGAAAAGAGTGTATTCTACCAGGATAGGACAAAAAGGAACCATCAAAGTCTCTTACCCTTCCTGATCTTCTAACACGACCATCAAGCCGCAGAATTATGTACACGTCCTCCCTCCGATCAACCCCTTCAGCCCTTTGTTGTTCAATTATCCACCTAAAGATCACGGAGGTTTTACAAACCATTAAATACTTTGTCGCTATCAACTAACACAAGCTACAAACTTAATGTTTATAATAGGGTAGTTACACTTTTCCAGATCACTGTGTAAAAGTATGCTCATATATATACATGCACGCAGACACATAAACATATATGCATACATTGGAAATGCTAGGTTCCTCCCTCGTGACATCCTTCCAAACCTCTGTTGTTGGATCAGGAGAGAAGAACAATTCAAATTAAAGCACTGAAAAGGAAGAGATAACGTTTTAGCAACCGCACCTGGTATCCTACTTTTTAGGCTAACATCATGTAAAAGCAAAAAACTAACTTTAAGTGCTTTAATCAAAGTTTTCATCTCTCTTGATTGAACAACAAAGATTTGGAAGGATCATCCTGGAGGAGCCTAGCATGTCTCTATATACATAGGCATACAAAGTCAGACATTCAAAAGTTGTGGAAATAAGAAGTAAAACGATATAACTACCTTTCCCATTCAGTGGATGATACAACCTGAGCCCTGAACCGAATCTCTTCTTTCAATCGTGACTTTGCTGTTACAGATTGAGTTCGCTTATCAAAATCCTCCTAGCATCATTTATAAATCATGTCAATTAAACAAGTGCCGAGAAAGTAAATCACAAATTGTGCAGATTGTCTATGAATATAACAAGAAACAATAACTGTTTGCAACTAGGGCTAGTGAATCAGGCTCAGGAAGCATATAAAGCATGATACTTGATAATTAGTGCAAGATATTCCACATATAATGCAACAAAAATAGTTCTGCTCCAAGATCCGAAAACGCACATAAATACCCATGCACTATCTGCCTTGTCCATGTCGATGAGCATGTTGGAGAAAGGAAGAGAGAACAGGACAATATAGAAGAATATCTTCTAGTCCTAGAAATGTGTGGCTCGTTCAGTGTCCTTTTATTGGTACCAAACCACTTATGTCCTTTACGCTGCTACAGGAGTGTATCTGATAGACAGCTAGAACAAATTATATCTCTGCCTTCCATTTTTTGAACAAGAAGATGGAACGAAAACTTTTCCCCTGATGCAAAACACTAAAAGTCAGACAAGTTGCAACTTTTCATGGTCAAACATCTCACTTGCACCCTCATGATTTATGAGAAGTACATAGCCATGTCTACAACAACAACAACTAAGACTTTTCCCATACTAGACGGGGTCGGCTACATGGATTTTTTGTTTCCACATATCCCTATCGTGTGCCATGTTAGCAGTTAACTCACAATAAGCTAGATCATTCTTTATTGTTTCTTTCCAACACTTTTGTGGTCTTCCTCTATCTCTTTTAATACTTTCCAAATTTACTTTTCTTAAAGGTTCTTCTTTCTTAAACGATATTCTCTCATTTTATCATCTATTGGTGCCACCCCTAATTTGTTTCTAATAACCTCATTATGTATACAGTCTTTTCTTGTATGACCACTCATCCATCTCAACATCTTCATTTCTGTAACAGACATCTTTTGTACATGTTGATGAGCCATGTAAGGGATCACCCCATTGGCTAGTCAATATAACCATTGGGGAGACGCCCAACGGCTGAATACTTCTCTTTCTTCACTCTTGATGTAAAATATTGTACATTCTTGTCCTATAAATAGTCTCTTACCTCTTAATAAAGCATGTTGTTTTGTAGCAACTTGACACTTGTTTTTAACTTATTATTTGACTTGTATTGAGCATTGAGACACCGATCTTTTAGTGAATCGGTTTTGTGGCTATTCTCGGTTTGTTTAATTAAAAATTGGTTGGGATTCCTCGAGCAACTTAAAAGGATCACTTTCTTACGTGGTATCAGAGCCTACTCGCAAGAATATTATCGAATAAGGCTACATTCGAAAGTGTAGAAACTCTTACACACAAAGCAAATAATGAAAAACAATCAATAATATCATAAAATTTGGAGTTATAAAGGATTGGGGGTCGGCACCACACTCTTGGCAGCCGCCCCCTTTCTCTCTCTCCTCTTTCACGTTAATGACTAGGGTGTAACGTTTTTCATTTTATAGTGGATTCTAACTTGAATTTTTAATATGCCCCTACTTAATAAAAGTTACACCATGGAGTTTCTATTGGATCATATATGGATCCAACAGGAGCAGAGATTCGTTTCTTCTTTTTTCCTTCAACACGCCCCCTCAAGTTGGGGCTTGAATACTCATAACTCCCAACTTGTCCAAAGTTCTCTTCAAGTTGCAAGTTGTAATAGGCTTAGTCAATATATCTGCTAATTGTTGTTCTGATCACATATGTGTAAGATCAAAAATCCCTGCAACTAATTTCTCTCGAATAAAATGGCAGTCGACTTCGATATGCTTGGTTCTTTCATGAAAAACAGGATTAGATGCAATCTATAAAGCTACCCAACTGTCTGTAAAACATTTCACTGGAGTATTCCTTCCGAATCCAATTTCTTCCATGAGATATAGAGCCCATAGGCCTTCACACATCCCAAGTACAATTACCCTATATTCTGCCTTAACACTAGATCTAGCAACAACTGACTGCTTCTTGCTCTTCCATGCTACTATGTTACCTCCCACACTTAGTAAATAGCTTGATGTAGATCTTCTATCTTCGGTAGCACCAGCTCAATATAAATTTTGATCTCGAGAGAATGATTCGGTGAATACAACAAACCATGAGTGATAGAAGATTTGAGATATCTTATGATATGAAATACAGAATTCATATGATGTCTTTTAGGAGAATGCATCCATCTGCTTACGTAGCTCATTGCGAAGCTGATATATGTTAAAAAAAGTTCACGTGTTTTGTAGTATTTTGTAATGGGTCCACGGGTCGTTAATGAGTCTGTTATGGGTCCAAGTTCACTTAGGTGTAGATAAGATTAACTAAGGGCATTTTAGTCATTCAAGTTATAATTCTTATAAATAAGTGATTAGGTCAAATCGTGTAAGTTAAGGAAAATTCTGTGTAGTCGGTTGCCACCTTCTTGTTGGAGTCGACATGCTTTGTAAGTTCCTTTTTAATTTAAGTCAATAAAGTTTGTTTTTTTATAATATGGTATCAGAGCCTATATGGCTGTTTTTCTTGATGAAATCTGAAGAAGAAGATCAGATTATAAGAGTTTGTGATTCAGAATAGGTATCGATTGGATTCGTGCCTCAGAAACAAACTGATTTTGTATCTTCTATGCCCTGGAGTTGGTATTCTTGAAATAAGAAGAAGATTTCATATTTGAATCGATTTAACAGAACAAAATCGTGAAACACGATTATTATTATTTTGGTTGATTTGAAATCGTGACTGCAAACAGATTCATGACTGCTTCAAGATCAGTTTGATTGATTTGAAATCGTGACTACAAACAGATTTGTGACTGCTTCAAGGTCAGTTTGGTTGATTTGAAATCGTGAATGCATCAAGATCTTTATCGTGACTGCATCAAGGTACTTGAAACACGATCATTATTATTTTGTCGTTGGCATTCTTCTTAACAGATCGTGGGGCAGATCTGTTTGGTTGGGTCAGAATTTTTTGTGTCGTGCGATTCATTATAAGAAAATCAGAAATCGTCTACTTCAAATTCGGTTTGTTGATTTAGACTTTGAAGTCTACTTAATATTCAACAAGAAATATTTTCTAGTGTCGTGTGATTCATTATAAGAAAATCAAAAATCAGAAATCGTCTATCTCAAATTCAATGTGTTGATTCAGACTTTGAAGTCTACTTAGTATTCAGCAAGAGGAGATATTGAGTGGATGCAACACTAAAGATCTAATCGTGCTTGATCATTCTTCTGTATTGGCCGATTAAACAAACCAGATCAGATAAGTTCTATTATATTTTGTGACTAATGGCTAGCAAAGGGAAAGGAATTGACAACTCCTTCTACACAGGTGAAACATCCTATTCAGTGGAAAAACCAGAAAATTTCCAGATTACATCTACTAAGTTAGATGACAGAAATTATTTGGAATGGTCTCGATCAGTGGAACTTGCTATTATAGCAAGGGGGAGATGGGCTCACCTAATGGGCCAAATACCAATTCCAGAGACTCATAATGCACATTATCCTACCTGGAGAAGAGATGATGCTTTAATATCATCTTGGTTATTACATTCAATGATTTCACCCATTGCGAAGACCTTTATGTTTCTTGAATCTGCTCATGAGATTTTGTGTGCTCTCTAAGAAGCGTATTCTCGTTAGAAAAATGTTACAAAGGAATATGAAATACTAGAAAGGATCAGAAAATGTAAATAAGGTACGCGGTCTATTAGTGAGTACTATGCAGATTTACGAGGACTCTGGGATAAACTTTATTTTACAAATATAAAGTGTTCCTCTTGTTACACAGAAAGAAATGCTGAAATTGAAAAGAAGAAAGTTTTTTATTTACTGTGGGGTGTTAACTCAAAGTTTGAGTCTATAAAACTGAACATTTTGGGTAGAGAAGAACTTCCTTCACTTGGCACAGTTTATTCTTTATTAATCAGAGAAGAAGATAGCAGGAACCTTTAAAGATATAGTGTTTCAGTTACAAATCAACATGATCTTCAAACACGAAAACATAACACTCCTTATCGTGGCAGAGGTGGACAAAACAATAGAGGACGTGGACGAGGAAGATTTAATTCTAATGATAAACTTATATGCTCTCATTGTGGAAAAACAAGACGTACCAAAGAATACTATTGGGAATTAAATGGAAGACCTGATTTTACTAGAAACCGAAATTACTCAACTCACTTTGCAGAAATTCCCACTCCCAGTTCAGAGGGTATTCAAGCGATTATCAAAAGGACAGAACGACTGAAATCAAAGTTATCAGAAAACTCTCAATCATCCTCCAATTTATCACAGGCTACAACAGTTCAAGCATTTCATTCAGATAAGGGTAATACTTCATCTTCCTCTAATTCCAGAAGGATAATTGATTCAGGGGCTATAGATCACATGGTGGGAGATGTATCCTATTTTTCAGAATACATATCACTTAAAACTCAAGAACCTATTAAGTTGGCAGATGGGTCTAATACTTATATGGTTGGTTGGACAGGGAAGTATACCCATATGTTTTTCATCTTTAAAATCAGTCTACCATGTTCCCAATTTTCCTATAAACTTACTTTCAGTCAGTGCATTGGTTGTGTATTTCAGGATCTGGAGACGGGAAAAATCTTTGGTCATGATAGACTACGAAGGAGATTATACATCTTAGAGGATAATTTACAACATACAGCAACTTATAGTACTTCAGATACAACAGTTCAAGATGCAGAACTTCGTCTGTGACATTATCGTCTGGGTCATTTTCCTGTGTCAAAACTTCATTATGTTATTCCTCATCTTAGAGTTGAGTCAAATAAACCACAATTTGAATGTGATGTATGTCAGCTTGGAAAACAACAAAGAGCCTCTTATCCGTTAAGTGACTCTAGGAGATCTCAACCATTTGAACTCCTTCATTCTGATATATGGGGTCCCAGTCCAGTTACTTCACTTTTTGGTTATAAATACTTTGTTTTCTTTATTGATGATTGTACTCGTCTCACTATTGTTTATTTAATAAAATCAAAGTCTGAAGTTTCTACTATCTTTCCAATTGTGCATAAATTTATTGTTACTCAGTTTCATACCTCTATGAAAATTTTATGTTCTGATAATGGGGGGAGTATATTGGCAGAAAGTTATAAACATATTTACACACACATGGCATTGTTCATCAAACTTCCTGTTCTTATACTCCTCAGCAGAATGGTGTTGCTAAAAGAAAGAATCGTCATATTTTGGAAGTAACCAAGACTCTATTACTCCAAAGTAATGTTCTTAAATGTTATTGGGAAGAAGTTGTTCTTACTGTTGTTCACTTGATCAATAGGATGCCTAGTAATGTTCTCAAAGGTGAAAGTCCAATGAAATACCTCGATCAAAACTCAACTTTTTCATCTAGTTCCTAGAATCTTTGGATGCTCATGCTTTGTACATATTCATTTGCCTAACCGTGATAAACTGGATCCCAGATCTATCAAGTGTATTTTTCTTGGTTATTCAAATTCTAAAAAGGGTTATAAATGCTATGATCCGATTCTTAAAAAAATGTATGTATCCATGTATGTCACACCTTCAGTGAATCTACTCCATATTATGCTTCCAAGGGGGAGTCAAGTCTATCTCATAATCATTCTTCGCATGTTCTTCCTCTAATTCTAAGTAAAGCACAAGGTATTACTGGTGATAATGAAGAAGAATCAGATCAATCAAAATAAATTTTGATGTATAAGAGAGGATCAAGGAATATTGTTTATCCCCGAGAAAGAACAGGACAACATCAAATCACCAAAGAGATTTTCTCGGATTCAGATCCTCAAGAAGAAGATCTAGACATTCTTATTGCCATTCGCAAAGGTAAACGTACATGTGCCCGTTATCCGATTTCTGATTATTTTCATATGCAAATACTTCTCAGAATTATCAGAACTTTTTATGAATGCTGATAAACAGAAGATTCCTTCCAAATTTGAAGAAGCAATCAAGTGCCCCTTATGAAAAGGGGCAATTGAAGAAGAGCTTAATGCACTTGTGAAAAATAACACATGCACCATCACACAGCTACCTTCAGACATAAATATTGTAGGATGCAAATGGGTGTTTACTATTAAGTATAAGGTAGATGGCACCATTGAGAGATATAAAGCCAGATTAGTGACTAAAGGCTACTGTCAATCTTATGGCATCGACTATACAGAAACTTTTGCACCAATAGCTAAACTTACATCAATACGAATTCTTCTTAGTATGGTAGCAAATTTGGGATGGGATCTTTGGTAGCTTGATGTTAAAAACGCCTTCTTACAGGGAGACTTAAATGAAGAAGTTTATATGGAACTACCTCCTGGAATGAATATGAGAATGTTTGGAAATAAAGTATGTAAATTAAATAAAGCTATTTATGGTTTGAAGCAGTCTCCAAGAGCTTGGTTTGAGAAATCCAGTAATGCAATGCTTAGTCTGGGATACAGCAGAAGCCTTAATGATCATACTATCTTCTTCAAGAAATGAACCAAAATATCCATTCTGGCTATCTATCTGGATGACATCATTGTCATTGGAGATGATCTTAAAGAAATATCGAAGCTGAAAATGAATCTTCACAGACTATTTGATCTTAAAGATCTGGGCAAACTTCACTATTTTTTGGGTATAGAAGTACTTTATTCCAACAAAGGTATTTTTTTGACTCAACAGAAATATTTTTTGGATCTTCTTGGAGAAATAAATATGCTAAAATGTAAACTGAGTGATACTCCTATGGAAATAAACCAAAAGTTGTTCAGTGGTGATAGTGAGGAGTTCAGAGATATGGTGATAGTGAGGAGTTAAGAGATATTCATAAATATCAGAAGTTGGTTGGTAAACTTATATATTTAACCATTACTCGTCCAGATATCACATACGCAGTTGGCATTGTTAGCAGATATATGCATTCTCTTACCAAGAGATATATGGATGCAGTGAACAGAATTCTACGATATCTTAAATCAACATCTGGTATGGGCCTACTTTATTCTAAATCACCAAATCGATAGCATATTATTGAGATTTATTCATATGCAGATTGGGCAAGATCTCAAGATGATCGAAAATCAACTACAGAATATATAACCTTACTTGGTAGAAATATTATATCATGGAGAAGTAAAAAACAAACTGTAGTTGTCAGATCTACAACTGAAGCCGAATACAGAGCCATAGCTCAAGCAATGTGTGAAGGCAAATGGGTAGCTTCTCTAATGAGTGAACTCGGATTTGATCCTATACATCCTATATCATTATATTGTGATACCAGTGCAGCAATTCATATGGCGTCTAATCCTGTATATCATGAAATGACCAAACATATTGAAATTGACTGTCATTTTATCAGAGAGAATATTACTCTTCAAGAATTTAAATTGGAGTATGTTAAATCAACATATTAGAGAGCTGATTTTTTTACCAAAGCTATTGCTAGGAGACAACTCAAAGATATGTTATCCAAGTTGGGTGTACTCAATATCTTTCACCCAACTTGAGGGGGAGTGTTAAACAAGTTCATGTGTTTTGTAGTGTTTTGTAATGGGTTCATGGGTCGTGTAATGAGTCTGTTATGGGTCCAAGTTCACTTAGGTGTAGATAAGATTAACTAAGGGCATTTTAGTCATTCAAGTTATAATTCTTATAAATAAGTGATTAGGTCAAATCGTGTAAGTTAAGGAAAATTATGTGGAGTAGTCGGCTGCCACCTTCTTGTTGGAGTCAATAGGAGGAATTGTAAGTTCCTCTTTAATTTAAGTCAATAAAGTTTGTTTTTTTATAATAATATATGATCTGGTAATAGTGAGATATATAAGTTTTCTCACAATTCTTTGGTACATTCATACATCTTCATATGAGTCATCCATTGTACTCACTGGGTCCTTTTTTATTTTAATTGGTGTGGTACAAATACGATAATAACTCTGTCCATGTAAGGGATCACCCTTGCATTGCCGGTCTCAAGCTTGGATAAAGGAGGAGGGTTGTGTTAGGCTTCCGACAGTCAGCGTAAAACTTCGTCAGATTTTTATAACATGGATTACAAAAATTATGAGCATTGCTTTGGGGTGTCCCCGCCTAGCGACATGCTGCAGAGCCCGAATGCAATAAGAAGTAAGCAAGGGCTACTACATTTTCGCCCGAATGTAGTCAATCAATTGCAGAGAGGGTTTCCAAATCATGGATGGATGTGGGTAAAGAAGTTAGTCCCGCTACATTGCCGCCCGAATGTAGTGAAAATTTTTCAGAGAGGGTCTTCGCATTTTTATTATGGACGGATGCAGGGGGTAAGGAAGCTAGTCCTAGATAATAAGATTCGTATTGGTTCTTGGAATATCGGAACATTATCTGGTAAGCTAATGGAGGTGGTAGATACTATGATTCGGAGAAAGATTTATATTCTATGTTTACAAGAGACAAAATGGGTTGGAGAAAAAGCAAAGGAGATAGAGGATACTGGTTTTAAATTATGGTACTTAGGTAAAGAAAAGGCTCGAAACGGAGTTGGTATTATCATAAATAAAGATTTAAAGGAGAGTGTAGTAGACATACAACGATATGGTGACCGAATCATGACGTTGAAATTAGTGTTAGGAGCATAGGTTTTCAATATAGTTTGTGCTTACGCACCCCAAGTAGGATTAGAAGATAGTATAAAGACAGCTTTTTGGGAAGAGTTAGATAAGGTGTTTCAAAAGATTCCACAAAGGGAGATGATTTGTTTAGGAGGAGATTTAAATGGACATGTCGGTAAAGAGGCATTAGGATATCAAGGGATTCATGAAAACTTTGGTTTTGGGGATATAAACGAGAAAGGTAGGGAGATTTTAAATTTTGCTATGGCATTTGATCTCTTTATAGTCAATACAATCTTCCAAGAATGAGATGAACATTTAATTACTTATAAGAGTGGCTTATCACAAACACAAATTGATTACTTTATTTGTAAGAAAAAGATAGAGCGTGTTGTAAAGATTGTAAGGTAATTCCATAAGAAAGCTTAACCACCCAACATCAACTTTTAGTTATGGATTTACAAATAAAAAAATGGACAAAGAAGAAAAGAGTGCATCGAGCTATTAAGACTAAATGGTGGAACCTCAAAAGCGAGAAAGAAGATATATTTAAACAGAAAGTCCTTCAAGGAGATGCTTGGAATTATGTTGGCACACCCTGTCATATGTGGAACAATATGGCTATACATATTAGGAAAGTGGCGAAAGATGTGTTAGGGGCATCTAAGGGAGGTGTACCGGCACAAAAAGAAGCTTGGTGGTGGAGTGAAGTAGTGCAAAATAAAATCAAGGTAAAGAGGGCATGTTACAAATTACATTATGCCAAGAAAACTAGTGAAACTTTAGAAGCTTATAAGAAAGCAAAGAAGGAAGCGAAAAGGCCGTTAGTGAAGCAAATGCTAAGGTTTGAGAGGACTTATATAAAAAACTCAACTCAAAAGAGGGTGAAAGAGATATTTTTAGGATAGCTAGGGCTAGAGATAAGAAAACTAAAGATCTTAATTATGTTACAAGCATAAAAGACGAGGATGAAAAAATTCTAGTGGCAAATGATGATATAAGAAATAGATGGGAAAACTATTTTTATAATCTTTTTAATGAAAATAAAGATGTTAGTATTAGTTTAGGAGTTTTAGCCAAGTCAGAAAAGTATATAAACCACAATTTCTACCAACGTATTCAAAAGAATGAAGTCAAAGAGGCTCTTAAACATATGAAGGATGGTAAATCGGTAGGACCAGATAATATTCCTATAGAAGTTTGGAAAATACTAGGAGAAATATGAATCACTTGGCTCACAAGACTATTTAATGAAATATAGAAAAACCAAAAGATGCCCGAGGAATGGAGAGCAAGTACACTTATACCCATATATAAGAACAAGGGAGACATTCAAAATTGTGCAAATTATCGAGGTATCAAGTTAATGAGTCATACTATGAAATTATAGGAAAGAATTATCGAACATAGGTTAAGACAAGTATCAAGTACAACAGAGAACCAATTTGGATTCATGTCAGGCAGATCTACTATTGAAGCAATTCACCTTTTGAGACGTCTTATGGAACATTTTAGAGCAAAAAAGAAATAACCTTCACATGATATTTATTGATCTAGAAAAAGCTTATGATAGGTACCGAGGGAGGTTCTTTGGAGAACTTTGGAAAAAGAGGTATCCCATTGACATATATTAACCTTATAAGAGACATGTATGATGGTGCAAAAACATGTGTGAGGACTCGTGAAGGAACGACAGACTTCTTTGAAGTTAATATTGGGTTACATCAAGGATCAACTTTAAGTCCATACTTATTTATAATGGTGATGGATGAGTTAACAAAATATATTCAAGATGAAGTACCTTGGTGTATGTTATTTGCAGAGGACATTGTATTAGTGGAGGAGTCTAAGGAAAAAGTTAATAGAAAATTGGAACTCTAGAGAGAAACATTAAAAAGTAAAGGACTCCGACTTAGTAGAACAAAGACAGAATATATGGAATGTAAGTTTGATCATTTGGTTACTTCAGAGGACATGGAAATTAAAATTGGCACACGTTGCATTCCCCAAAAGGAAAGTTTTAAATACCTAGGGTCAATTTTTCAGAGTGATGGAAGAATTGATGGAGATGTTACACATAGAATTAATGCTGGTTGCTTAAAATGGAGAGGAGCATCAGGTATTCTTTGTGATAAGAAGATACCATTAAAGTTAAAAGGTAAATATTATAGAGTAGCAATTAGGCCTGCCATGTTTTATGGTTCTGAGTGTTGGGCAGTTAATCATCAACATGTACAAAAGATGTTTGTGGCAGAAATGAAGATGTTGAGATGGATGAGTGGTTATACAAGAAAAGACCGTATACATAATGAGGTTATTAGAAACAAATTAGGAGTGGCACCAATAGAGGATAAAATGAGAGAACATCGTTTAAGATGGTTTGGACATATAGAAAGAAGATCAAAAGAAGAACCTGTAAGAAGGTTAGAAGAACTAAATTTGGAAAGTATTAAAAGAGGTAGAGGATGACCACAAAAGTGTTGGAAAGAAACAATAAAGAATGATCTAGCTTATTAGGAGTTAACTGCTAACATGGCACACGATAGGGATATGTGGAAACAAAGAATCCATGTAGCCGACCCCGTCTAGTATGGGAAAAGGCTTAGTTGTTGTTGGTGGTGGTGGTGGTGGTAGTACAAATACGACAATCTTCTATCTTGGTCTCCTTTAAAAAATCTAAGATATACTTTCTTTGGCATAAGAATAAGTTGTTATTTCTTCTAATAATCTCAATCCCTAAAAAATAACGCAACTTTCCCAAATCTTTCACGTTGAATAGACTGTGTAGTTTCTTCTTTAGAGATATAATTCCTTCAATATCATCGCCAGTAATAATTATATCATCAACATAAACAAGAAGTATAGTCGGTTTTCCTTCTTGTGAATGTTTAAAGAAAAGTGTATGATCTCCTCTGGCTTTGCTTGTAACCCGGCAATACCATAGCTTATTGTGAATCTTTCCAAACTATGCTCGGGAAACCGTTTTAGCCTATATAAAGCCTTCCTCCCAACTCGCAAACTTTGTTTTGTTCCACTTGTGGGACCAAACCACAAGGGGAAATCTCCATGTATGCCTCCTCCTCTAAGTCTCCATGCAAGAAAGCATTTTTTGACATCAAAGCCTGGGTTGTAGCTTCCCACCCGTAGTGGGTAGCGTAAGAAAGTAAAATACGAACAATGTTCATCTTTGCCAACTGGAGCAAATGTCTCCTATATAATCAATGTCATAGGTCCGAGTGTATCCTTTTGCCACTAAATCTTATTTTATACATTGCCTAGAGTACCATCTCGGCCAGAGTGCATACGATGTAGATCCATCTACTCCCATCAGTCTCTTTTCCTTTGGTTTCTCAACAATTTCCCATGTTCGGGTTTCTTTCGGAGAACTTGCATCTCCTCACCGTTCGTAGCTTGAATCCAATTCTTATCCTTCAATGCTTCTTGTCTTGTTCTAGGGATTACGATAGAGTCAATGTTTTGCCAATAAAGAAGCTTTGGTCTTTGGTAACGCAAAGAAAGGTTTGTGGGAGGAAGCAAATTTGGAAATAGGGTACTTAACTTTTCAAGATCTTTTCCACTTTTCTCAATGCAATAGGTAAGTCATCATCAACATTAGGATCACAATTATCCAAAGGAATAGGTTGAACGAACTGTTTCAGGGTGAGGATCTTGATTCAGGGTAGCGTCTTGGCTATCCATTACAACTTTCCTTTCTCCTCTTGAGTATGTTTTTCATTCAACCTCTTTTTCTGGCATGTTTTCCTAAGTATCCACATCATTTGCTGGAGTTTCCTCTGAAGGTATGATCGGCAACACTATAGGAGACTGGATACTAGCTGATTGGTTGTCCTTGTTCTCATAAAATGGGACTTTCTCATGAAACGTCACATCCATGGTGACATAGCATCTTCTATTCTCTGTATCATAACATTTGTATCCTTTTTGGGTAGAAGAGTAACCCAGAAAAATACATTTAACTGCTCTAGCATAAAGTTTGTCTCTGGCATATATATATATATATGTGTGTGTACAAAACAAGTAAAACCAAAAATTTTTAGAGGAACATAAAATTGTTTTTGACTTTGACATAAAAGGTGAAATGGAGAATTTTTGTTAAGAACAACACTAGGCATACGATTTATAAGATAGACCGCAGTTAATATAGCTTCTCCCCAAAAATATTTTGGCACGTTATTTTCAATCAATAATGTTCGTGACACTTCCAAGATACGTCTATTTTTTCTTTCAGAAACTCTGTTCTGTTGTGAAGAATAAGATCATGAAGTTTGATGTAAAATACCTTTACTGAGGAAGAATGCGTTCAAAGTGTTACTCATATACTCTCTCCCATTATCACTGCATATAGTTTTTATGGGCAACTCAAACTGTGTATGAATAAATTCACAATAAGCTGGCAGAATATTTCTAACTTCATCTCTAGATCTCATGAGATAAACCATAATGAATCTGGTACAATCATCTATAAAGGAAACAAAGTATTTATATCCATGTAAAGCAGTAATAAAGCATGGTCCCCAAATATCTAAATGCACAATCTCAAATGGTTTTAAAGATCGAGTTCCATTGATAGAAAAGGAGGCACAATGATGTTTTGTCTTGTGACAAGTTTCATATACAACAACTAAGCCTTTTCCCATACTAGACGGGGTCAGCTACATGGATTCATAATTTTTGTAATCCATGTTATAAAAATCCGACAAAGTTTTACGCTGACTGTCGGAAGCCTAACACAACCCTCCTCCTTTATCCGGGCTTGGGACCGGCAATGCAAGGGTGATCCCTTCTAACAAGTTTCATATCTTAAAACAAAATCATTACGGTTCTTAAACTCTGGTAATAAAAATTGTATTCTAGAGAGTGGTAAATGTCCTAATCGTTGATGCCACAAAGTAAGATTTGTTTTTTGTTTTTCTGTAATAAGAGTCAATCCCTCTCGAGTGATGCTAGTCTCCTCGTAGAAGTACAATCCTTTCTTCATACTACCCTGACCACAGATCCTCTCCGTCTTCAGTTCCTGGAAAACACAATGAGTAGAATAAAAGATCATTGAGCAATGTAAATCTCTAGTCAATGCATGTATTGAAATTAAATTGATTGAGAGGGTAGGAACATGTAGGATATTATGTAGAGTTTCCAGAGATTAACTATACTCCCTTTCCCAATAATAGGAGTGTTAGACCCATCAGCCATCTTGATTCCAATATCTTTCTGAATTGGGAAGTAGTTCTGGAAAAATGATCTGGTTCCCACCATATGATCCGTAGCACCAGAATCAATAACCCAAACTCTGAAATTAGATATAGAATGATTACCCGTTGTCATAAACGAGAATGGATATGTTAAGAATTTGAGTTTAGAGTCAGTTTTAGTACATATAATGTCTTAGGACAGTAAAATTGATGTTTAGAGTATTATTCAGTTTTAGTACATATAATGTCTTAGGACAGTAAAATTGATGTTTAGAGTATTATTGTAATTGTCTGAAGTCGTAAGGGCATTTTGGTAATTTTCTGTACTAAGGGTATTTTGGTCATTTTATATTTTACACGTTTTACAGCTCCTTATATAAGGGTTGATAGGTTGTAATTAGAGTTAAGCTTGCTGGGATTAAGAAAGAGGGGGGGCGGCCTCCATTGGAGGTTCGCCCCCTCCTCCGATCTCCAAATTTCCTTTTGATTATGTATGATCTTTTCTTTTCCGCTGCACAATCTCGTTTTCAACATGGTATCAGAGCCTCCGATCGCTAAGAAAAGTGGTTATGAACGCGTTTCTCTCTTTGTGAAGCATAAGTTGCATGTGCACCTTCGACATGGATGAAGTGCACTTGAAGCGCAGATACGTGAATTTGTGAAGGATGTCCAAAGAGAGCTTGACAAGCCTGGTTTCAACTCGTTTCGTCTTGGAGATTGCAAGGCACCGAAAGTACTTGGAGACATTGTGGGAGTAGTATTAAAGGAGATGGCAACATCTCATCATGCTACAAAGTCGTTGTAACAGAAAGATCAGTTCCGAATGTTTATACATGAAACTCCTCGTTGGATGCATTAGTGAAGGCAGAAGAAATAAGTGAAGCTCTTGTTTGTTTTCAGTCAATGAAAGACTTAAAGTGCAGCCCCAACATCTACACTTACACATTATTCTCATAAATGGTCTATGTCGTGTTCAGAAAATTCAATAAAGCATTTGTTTTTTGGCAAGAGATGCAGACGCAGGGCCATACTCCAAATCTTGTTACCTACAGCACAATGATTTCTAGCCTTGTAAGGGCAGGAAATGTAGCAGAGGCCAATGAGTTATTTCACAGGTGACTCAGACTGACCACGAAGTGGCTCTTCATAAAGAGTTGATTTCAACATCTTGTGACTGTCATCAGATTTATGTTTTACATCACGCAGTGGAGATCTCAAAGTAATAGATGGTGGCCTCATTGATGACTTAGGAGCGTTACTGCAGCCACCAGAATATTCACTATTATCATTGTTGAGAGCATAATGATCAAGATCTTCTGCTACTCATCCTGTGATTTTTCTCTTCATCATGGTGCCTAAGTTCAATGGATACGCAACAAGGCAATATTGTTCACCCATTTTTCATCAAGATACAAATCGAGGATAATGTTGCTGCAGTGACTTTCTCACCTCAAAGCAAGAAAAGAAACTACAAGTCCTGCAAAATGGCCTGATAAGTTAAAAAAGGAAGTTCTCAAGGAGGAAGAAGAAGACCATGAAAAAAAAAAAGGGGAAGGTGATTGGCTGCCAAAAATGATGGTGTTCCAGATTTTTTGAAGAAAGGAAAGAAAGATTTGAAAGGTAATTTCAAAATTTTGAATAATCAAATGCTGGAAAAGTAAAGTTCCAAATTACTTGTCTAATTTTGTGAGAAAGTAGTTATGGAAACTTCCTTATTCTGATTGGATGAGAAAGTAAACCAATAAGCCTTATCCCCACGTTTTTTGGGAAAGGAAAATGCTAACTGCTATCCATTATCTACATAAATAAAGTAGTTACTGCAGATAAAGAAAATTCAGGTATTTTGCCAGCACAGCACACCATAAGTTGATGATGCAGAAGGGAGAAGTGGGCTCAGAAGAGGAGGATGCGTGTCCTACATGCCTTGAAGAATATACTCATGAAGACCCTAAGATAGTGACCTAGTGCTCTCATCATTTACACCTTGGCCGTATATATATGAGTGGATGGAAAGAAGTGATAGTTGTCCTGTTTGTGGCAAGGAAATGGTATTCATCGAAAGCACATGAGATGTCCTTAGGGACTATCGTGAAGGCAATGCTGGGAAAGGATCTCCTGAAACGTTCTCACCTTACTGAAGATTTATTCTCTGCATGATCTTATACCTAATGCTGATAAGTTGAATACATGAAAGCTCTTCTACACTCGCATAAGAGTTGCTACTTTGACTATCACACTTAAAGGAGAAATAATACCTGACATTACAGAAAATGAATATATATATCTCAAAAGAAAAAAAAATTGTTGAGGATACTGCTGGAAAGGAGTCAAGATGATGACAGTCGCAGGTTGCCAGCAACCTGGTGGTGTAGCTGTTCTAAGCAGACTTTGGAGTATGCACGATATGCCTAATTCTAGTTCTCAAGAAGTGATTTGGCAGGGACAAGTTGCAGGTGTTGATGCAACCTTAGGCTTTTTTTTTTTAAGGCTGAAAGAGCATTTTTCGATTCATAAAGTGCATAAGATTCTTTCAGATATGATCAAGAAGGCATCAAAATTCTTTTTTTTTAATGTTGGGATACCGTTACCAAACTGTCTGAATTTGGAAACTCTCTGTGTGGCAAACGATGCAGGGAAGGTCAAAGATATTACAAAGTGTATTAATGAACTTCAATGGATAAAATCTGCATCAGAAGTTAAGCTAATGAAGAAAGCAGAAGAGTGAAGGCAACCGTGCAGGGGTGCCAATGTCCAATTGTGGGGAGATGACAGTCACGATGACTGCAGTAATGATTATGTTTTGCTGCCATTGAAGTAGTAGAAATTTGCAGCTATGAAGCTGATGAAAATGAAAAACCAAGAAGACTAAGTATTGCAACAAAGAAGATTACTTGGAACATGGACAGCCAAGGGGCTGAAAAATTCAGAAAAAATGCAGCAAATCAGTCTTTTTCACTACATATGCATGAAAAATTAAATCATTGAAGAGGCTAGAGGAATTTGTTGATATAGAATGTGGCAGTATCACCAAGAAGCATGAAATTTAAAACCTTTAGTTGCTAAAGTAAATAGCCAGGAGGGTTGGAAAAGCGGCTGCAGTCACCATGTGAAGGGGCGCAGACTGACTAATATAAGCATATGTCTATATTCTGCTATTTGAGTGGTAGAGAGAGGGCACCCAACCAACACACCGGCTGCAGCCACCATGTGAAAGGGCGTAGGAAAAGTCGTGTGAAGTGTGTATGGTGGAGTAATACCTCCTATCACCAAAGATCAGCTTTCTCAAGTGTAGAAGAAATATGATTTTTTGAAGTGTAGCTGTCGAATCACTTTATAAAGAAGAAAGAGAGAGGGAGCAACTGACATCCATAGAAGGGTCATGTACTACCCATGTGTTCTTGATTGTTTAAGTTATTTTACAGAAGCCTCGAAGAAATTACTAGTGCACGTGTGATGAAGAAAGTCATGACGATGATCAGCCAGGAAGGCAGAAGTAATGATGCAGCCAGAGATGATCAGCCAAGATGGCTGAGTTGATGTTGCAGCTATAGATGCTGCTTGAGATGATCAGTTAGGAGGACTGAGTTGATGTTGCAGCTAGAGATGCTGCTTGAGATGATCAACAAGGATGGCTGAGTTGATGTTGCAGCCAGAGATGCTGCTTGAGATGATCAACTAGGATGACTGAGTTGATGTTGTAGCCAGAGATGCTGCTTGAGATGATTAGCTAGGAAGGCTAAGTTTATATTGCAGCCAGAGATGCTGCTTGATATGATCAGCCAGGAAGGTTGAGTTGAAGATATTACAGCCAAAGAAGTTGTTAAAGATTAAACCAGTGATGAAGAGAGATGAAGAATGTTGCAAACAGTTGAAGATTTTTTGACAAGTTTGAAGTTCGAAGTATCTCACTCCCAACTTGAGGGGGGTGTTGAAGAATTTGAGTTTAGAGTCAGTTTTAGTACATATAATATCTTAGGACAGTAAAATTTATGTTTAGAGTATTATTGTAATTATCCGAAGTCGTAAGGGTATTTTGGTAATTTTCTGTACTAGGGGTATTTTGGTCATTTTATATTTTACACGTTTTACAGCTCCTTATATAAGGGCTGATAGGTTGTAATTAGAGTTAAGCTTGCTGGGATTAAGAAAGAGAGAAAGAGGGGGGCGGCCTCCATTGGAGGTTCGCCCCCTCCTCCGATCTCCAAATTTCCTTTTGATTATGTATGATCTTTTCTTTTCCGCTGCACAATCTCGTTTTCAACAGGATATACCATGGTAGCGTGGGAATGTGTGGTGGAAGATGTGGAGGCCTTCTGCGATTCTGCAAGTCGAGCCTCTAGTTCATTTATCCTCTTGTATTTCAGTCATTGAGTTTTGACCACCCTCTGTTGTACTCTTTTCATGTTGGACACTAAAGAGAGCCCTAGTTGATTGGGTTTTGTCATATATTGGTTGACCAATCAACTGCCAACAGGTTTCACGTGTATGCCTTGTTTTTCCATAATGTGTATATGAAAGTTTATCTTTATGGTCTGATGACTGCTGAATTATTCCTCTTCCTCTACCATACACTCCTCTACCTCTAAACCCAGAGGTAGAATTTTGATTCCTTCCTATGAAAACTGCAGTTTAAGGATTGTAAATTTTTCCTTCTTTTTCCAAACACTTTTTGTCTTCTGCCCTTAGAAGTAGAGTATAAACTGTACTTAGTGATGGAAGTTCTTCCCTACTCAGGATATTATTTTTTACAGCTTCATAATTAAGTGAGATGCCCCATAGCAAGTCAAAGACTTTCCTTTCTTCAAATTCTTCATGTCTTTCCTTCATCCAATTTTGACATTTTGTCTTAGAATACATCGATAACTCTTCCCATAATCCACGAAGTTCAGCATAATATTCATTGACCGATCGGCTATCTTGTCTATATTTTTTAACTCTTTCAATGATTTCATACTTCTTGGCTATATTCTTTCGTTGTGCATATGCATCTTGTACTGCCAACCACATTTCTTGGGTTGTCTCTAAAAACATGAAAGTGGAGCCAATAGAAGGAATCATGGATTGTATTAACCACGCACTTACCAGAGCATTTTCTCTACGCTATCTGGAATATGTCGAATTAGTAGGGTCTGGTACTGAAATCTCTCCTGTAAGATATTCCCATCTTCCTCTTACCAATACTGTAAGTACAATGGATCGTGCCCATTATAGATAGTTTTTTCCATCTAATTTGATGCTTATAATTTGAAATGTTTCGCTCTTGTCAATGCTGAAAATTTCTATACTTTTCAATATTTTCCCCTTTTCAGATATGATTGTGCCCCCTTGCTCTAGGTTACAATCTCAAGTTTTTATTAACTTTTCTTTTTTGAATCTTCGTCGAACCTGTTGTAGTACAACTTCTACCTGTTTTCTTAATCGTTTCTTTAATAAACTTCAACCCTTAGGGCATAAACACTGTTGCTGACTAACTGTGAAACCCTAATCCCACGGATTAGGCTCTGATATCATGTAGAAACTCCTACACACAAAGCAAATAATAAAAAACAATCAATAATATCATAAAATTCAAAGTTACAAAGGATTGGGGGTCAGCGTCACACTCTTTGCAACCGCCCCCTTTCACTCTTCTCTTTCACGTTAATGACTAGGGTGTAGGGTTTTTCATTTTATAGTGGCTTCTAACTTGAATTCCTAATATGCCTCTACTTAATAAAAGTTACACCATGGAGCTCCTATTGGATCAGATATGAATCCAATAGGAGCAGAGATCCGTTTCTTCTCTTTCCTTCAACAGAAAGTATGTCCGACTTGAACCAAGTTTTGTCTTCTTACTTTTGTTATTCTAAGGTTGAAGTAATTCCTGAAAACTTGTTTTTGTTTAAAAATAGAAAAAAAAATGAAGTGTTTCGGTGTTTACTTATCCAAATTGCTATTAAAGTTGTGCAAGAACAATTAAAAATATTTTTTGTATAAATACTATTGGAATTATGTTGATGGTAGTATTGAAAAACCTAATTTGATTATTGATGGGCTTAATGAAGATGATATCATCAAAGCCCAAGGAAAACATAAACAAGATTTTGAAACATGAAAAAAATTAATGCGAAGATCACTTAGATCATTCGCCAAAATGTAGATGGTAAGCTTATAAATAGAATTAATATCTTTGAAAATTTAGAGGCTTATAAGAAAGCAAAGAAGGAACTCCGCCCATGTAAAGGGATCACCCTTGCATTGCCGGTCCCAAGCCCGGATAAAGGAGGGTTGTGTTAGGCTTCCGACAGCCAGCGTAAAACTTTATCGGATTTTTATAACATGTATTACAAAAATTATGACCATTGCTTTGGGGCGTCCCCGCCTAGCGACGTGCTGCAGAACAGTGTTATCCATATCGCACCGTATCGTGAAACCCACAGTATCGCACCGTATCGTGCGATACGGGCAATACGCCCTGGGAGCCTTATAAAGGGTCCCGAACCGACTGAAACCCACGATTTTTCGCGGGTTTCCTCTCTCTTCTTGGGTTCCTCAAGCTCCCTAAGAGCCGATTTTCGCCTCCTTAGTGTTCAAAGCTCCAAAATTGTTCCCTACGGTGCCCGTGCAAGCCTCCAAACTCGGATTTTGGTATATTTTTAATGTTTTTTTCATTATTTTCCTTTATATTTGTTGTTTTTTGTGTTATTTCGGGTTTTTTTTTTGAATGACAAAATATAAAGTTATTAAGTGTGTATACGATTTTTATTGCATTCATGAAGTGGGAGACACTCGATTTGAGTGTTATTTGAAGATTGGGGGATTTACGAAGTGCTTTTATTTTCAGGTTTTTGTTTGAATTAAAGTACTCCATTGAGATGGAAGGAAGGGGTGGTAGAGACTCTCATTCAAAGTCTGATGATCCGGCATGGCAGTGGGGTATACCAGTTGAGGGTTCAAGGTTAAAAATCATATGCTTATTTTGTGAAAAGGTGGTTAGTGGTGGAATTTCAAGGTTGAAACACCACCTAGCAGGAACCAGGAAAGAAGTTGCTCCATGCACAGGCAGAGTTAAAAGTTTACCAGAAGGTATTAAATGGCAATGCCTACAGATAATTGAGAACATACAAGAACGGAGACAACAAAAGGATGATTTTCAGATGTATGAAGAAGCTGATGATGCTACTGCCACTGGATTTGGATTCACTGATAGTTTGCTTTCAGATGCTCGAACAGAGATTGGTAGTAGCAGTTCACGAGCACCTACTAGAGGAAAGAGGGTTGCAGCTGAAGACTTTGGAGGTGGCAGAAGAGGAAGTTGAGGAAGGAGTAGAGGAAGAGTTTCTTCTTCTAGCATACATTCGTTCTTTCCTCCTTCTACTACACCTGGTGCTCAACCAGGAATTCGTGCTGCTATGGCTTCAGAACAACTGCATGATCAGGCAGACCTTGCAGTGGGAAGATGGTTTTATGATGCATGCATTCCATTTAATGCAGCAAATAGTTTTCATTTTCAAGCAATGGCAGATGCAATTGCAAACATTGGTGCAGGATATAAGATACCCTCTTATCAGAAGTTGAGAGGGAAGATATTAGATCAGACCGTAATTGAAGTGCAACAATACTGTTCGACTTTGAGACAGTCGTGGAAGGAAACAGGATGCACTATTATGGCAGATGGATGGACCGATAGGCGAGGAAGGACATTGCTAAACTTTCTTGTATATTGTCCTAAAGGACTCATGTTTTTGAGATCTCTAGACATGTCAGAGGAGAGACACACTGCAGAGATCCTACGAGAAGAATTTGATAAGATTATACAGGAGGTTAGGCTACAAAATGTGGTCCAATTGATTACAGATAATGCAGCTAACTACAAAGCAGTTGGGAAGGAGTTAGCTGATATTTATGGGACTTTCTACTGGACACCATGTGCAGCCCATTGTTTAGATCTCATCCTCGAGGACATTGGTGAGATGGATGAAATAAAGGCAGCAACTGAGTGTTGCCAAGATATTACAAAATTCATTTACAACCATGCATTTGTTTTGTGTATGATGAGAGGATATACAGAAGGTGCAGAGCTTCTTCGCACAGCTGTAACTCGGTTCGCAACAAACTTCTTATCTGTACAAAGTATTGTGAGACAGAAGCAAGCTTTGAAGAGAATGTTCTCCTCAGATGAGTGGCAACAATTTGCAGAGTTGCCTCAAAACAGAAGAAATAGAAAGTTAAATGAGATTGCAGAAACAGTTTTTAGAAGTTCATTTTGGAAATGCATGTGTCACATTATTGAAAATTACTTGTCCATTAGTAAAAGTTTTGAGATTGGCTGATAGCGAGGAGAAACCATCTATGAGCTACCTTTATGAAGCCATGGAAAGGGCAAAAGAAGCCATCAGAAATAATTTTAATAGAAAAAAGAGAGATTATGTGCCCGTGTGGAAAATAATTGATAGGAGATGGAATAAACAATTGCATCAGCCTATTCATGCAGCAGCATATTATCTAAACCCATCATTCATGTACTCAGAAACCTTTAAAAGGGACGATGAGGTTAATCGAGGAATCATTGATTATATCGACAGATTAGTCCCTGATGAGAGCATAGCAGATACGATACATCGAGAGATGGAGATATATGATAATGCTCTTCACTTGATGGGTTTGCCTGTTGCAATTCGCAACCGCTCTACGATGCGTCCAGGTACATTGTTTATTTTCATATTTAAGTTGCATCTTACATTACTGTGGATTATTATGTCTCTAATGTTTGTATTTTTTTTACAGATGTTTGGTGGAATAGGTTTGGAAGTGATTGTCCAAACCTTCGAGATTTTGCAATCAGAGTCTTAAGCCAAACCTGTAGTGCAACAGGTTGTGAAAGAAATTGGAGTGTTTTTGAACACATCCATACAAAAAAGCGCAACAGGTTGGAACACAAAAGGCTTAATGATTTGGTTTATATTCGTTGTAACATGCGCCTTCGTGAAAGGTAATGTTGTATTACTTTCAAATTTTCAATTCAATATTATTTAACTTCAGTTTTCAATTGTTAATATTACTTACTAATTGTTTATCTTTGTTTGTGTCGTAGGCAATTAAAAAAAGTAAATAGAGAAGAAAGTCAGTTCGATCCAATAAGTTTGGATAATTTTGATATATTAGAAGAATGGGTTATGGAAGACACTGAAGAAAATGCCCTCCTAACAGAAGAAGACGTTGCCTGGATTAATTTGGAAGGAGGGCAACAACATTATGAAGATGAAGAATTTGATTTTGAAGTAGAAGGTGTGGGCGTGGCTGATGATGATGAGGATCTGCAACAAGGAGAAGATGAAGATTATTTAGTTGATGATCCTGATTACAATTTGTAAAATGTAACATTATATGTAACTGTAGTGTACTGTAAAGTGTAAACTATGTCTGTATTTTATTTTTTGGATTCAAAATATGTAAATTTGGATGCAATTGTTCAATGTTGAATGCTCAATCTGTACTAAACTTACATTATATGAATTTAAAGCAATTATCAGATTTTTCCTAACTTTTTCCTGATTTTTTCCAATTTTTTCGATTTTTTACTAAATTTTATTGATTTTTAATTAAATTTTACATTATTTTAATATTAAAGTACGATACGATACGATACGATACGCCCGTATCGTGGAGCCCAGCGATACACGATACGATACGCGTCAGACAACACTGCTGCAGAACTCGAATGCAGTAAGAAGTAAGCAATGGCCACTACATTTTCGCATGAATGTAGCGAATCAATTTCAGAGAGGGTTTCCACATCATGGACGGGTGTGGGTAAAGAAGTTAGTCTCGCTAAAATAAGAATCACTTGGCTCATAAGACTATTTAATGAAATATAGAAAAACCAAAAGATGCCCGAGAGGAATGGAGAGCAAGTACACTTACACCCATATATAAGAACAAGGGAGACATTCAAAATTGTGCGAATTATCGAGGTATCAAGTTAATGAGTCATACTATGAAATTATAGGAAAGAATTATCGAACGTAGGTTAAGACAAGTATAAGTACAACAGAGAACCAATTTGGATTCATGCCAGGCAGATCTACTATTGAAGCAATTCACCTTTTGAGACGTCTTATGGAACATTTTAGAGCAAAAAAGAAATAACCTTCACATGATATTTATTGATCTAGAAAAAGCTTATGATAGGGTACCGAGGGAGGTTCTTTGGAGAACTTTGGAAAAAGAGGTATCCCATTGACATATATTAACCTTATAAGAGACATGTATGATGGTGCAAAAACATGTGTGAGGACTCGTGAAGGAACGACAGACTTCTTTGAAGTTAATATTGGGTTACATCAAGGATCAACTTTAAGTCCATACTTATTTATAATGGTGATGGATGAGTTAACAAAATATATTCAAGATGAAGTACCTTGGTGTATGTTATTTGCAGAGGACATTGTATTAGTGGAGGAGTCTAAGGAAAAAGTTAATAGAAAATTGGAACTCTAGAGAGAAACATTAAAAAGTAAAGGACTCCGACTTAGTAGAACAAAGACAGAATATATGGAATGTAAGTTTGATCATTTGGTTACTTCAGAGGACATGGAAATTAAAATTGGCACACGTTGCATTCCTCAAAAGGAAAGTTTAAATACCTAGGGTCAATTTTTCAGAGTGATGGAAGAATTGATGGAGATGTTACACATAGAATTAATGCTGGTTGGTTAAAATGGAGAGGAGCATCAGGTATTCTTTGTGATAAGAAGATACCATTAAAGTTAAAAGGTAAATATTATAGAGCGGCAATTAGGCCTGCCATGTTTTATGGTTCTGAGTGTTGGGCAGTTAATCATCAACATGTACAAAAGATGTCTGTGACAGAAATGAAGATGTTGAGATGGATGAGTGGTCATACAAGAAAAGACCGTATACATAATGAGGTTATTAGAAACAAATTAGGAGTGGCACCAATAGAGGATAAAATGAGAGAACATCGTTTAAGATGGTTTGGACATATAGAAAGAAGATCAAAAGAAGAACCTGTAAGAAGGTTAGAAAAACTAAATTTGGAAAGTATTAAAAGAGGTAGAGGACGACCACAAAAGTGTTGGAAAGAAACAATAAAGAATGATCTAGCTTATTAGGAGTTAACTGCTAACATGGCACACGATAGAGATCTGTGGAAACAAAGAATCCATGTAGCTGACCCCGTCTAGTATGGGAAAAGGCTTAGTTGTTGTTTGTTGTTGTATAAGAAAGGAAAGAAGGAAGCGAAAAATGCATCAAAGATGAGGATGAAAAAATTCTAGTGGCAAATGATGATATAAAAATAGATGGAAAATTATTTTTATAAGCTTTTTAATGAAAATAAAGATGTTAATATTAGCTTAGGAGAGCTAACCAAATCAGAAAAGTATATAAACCACAATTTCTACCGACGTATTCAAAAGAATGAAGTCAAAGAGGCTCTTAAACATATGAAGGGTGGTAAACCGGTAGGACCAAACAATATTCCTATAGAAGTTTAGAAAATACTGAAGAAATAGGAATCACTTGACTCACAAGACTATTTAATAAAATATGGAGAAACCAAAAGATGCTCGATGAATGGAGAGCAAGTACACTTATATATATATATAAGAACAAGGAAGACATTCATAATTATGCGAATTATCGAGGTATCAAGTTAATGAGCCATACTATGAAATTGTGAGAAAGAATTATCAAACGTAGGTTAAGACAAGTATCAAGCACAACAGAGAACCAATTTTGATTCATGCCAGGCAGATCTACTATTGAAGCAATTCACCTTTTGAGACGTCTTATTGAACATTTTAAAGCAAAAAGAAAGACCTTCATATGATATTTATTGATCTAGAAAAAACTTACAATAGGATACCGAAGGAGGTTCTTTGAAGAACCTTGAAAAAAAAGGTATTTCATTGACATACATTAACATTATAAGAGACATGCACGATGGTGCAAAAACATGTGTGAGGACTCGTGAAGGAACAACAGACTTCTTTGAAGTTAATATTGGGTTACATCAAGGATCAACTTTAAGTCCATACTTATTTATAATGGTGATGGATGAGTTAACAAAATATATTCAAGATGAAGTACACCATTGTATTAGTGGAGGAGTCTAAGTAAAAAGTTAATAGAAAATTGGAACTATGGAGAGAAACATTAGAAAGCAAAGACCTCTGACTTAATAGAACAAAGGCAGAATATATGGAATGTAAGTTTGATCATTTGGACTTTAGAGGACATAGAAATTAAAATTGGCACACATTGCATCCCCCAAAAGAAAAATTTTAAATACCTAGGGTTAATTTTTCAGAGTGATGGAAGAATTGATGGAGATGTTACGCATAAAATTAATGTTGGTTGGTTAAAATGTAGAGGAGCATCAGGTATTCTTTGTGATAAGAAGATACCATTAAAGTTAAAAGGTAAATATTATACAGAAGCAATTAGTTCTCAGTGTTGGGCATTTAATCATCAACATGTACAAAAGATGCTTGTGATAGAAATGAAGATGTTGAGATGGATGACTGGTCATACAAGAAAAGACCGTATAAATAATGAGGTTATTAGAAACAAATTAGGAGTGGCACCAATAGAGGGTAAAATAAGAGAATATCGTTTGAGATGGTTTGGACATATAGAAAGAAGATCAAAAGAAAACCTTTAAGAAGGTATGAAAAACTAAATTTGGAAAGTATTAAAAGAGGTAGAGGACGACCACAAAAGTGTTGGAAAGAAACAATAAAGAATTATCTAGCTTATTGTGAGTTAACTACTAACATGGCACATGATAGTGCTATGTGGAAACAAAGAATCCATGTAGCCGACCTCGTCTAATATGGGAAAAGGCTTAGTTGTTGTTGTTGTATTTGAAGAAAATTCATTATTTTATTTTTTAAATTGATTTAATAGAAAGAACAATAATGCTTAAGCAAGGAAACTTGCATTAGAGATTATTACCACAATGAATTTTTCAAATTGTGGAATCAACTTCGAAGTTTTGACAAATTTGGAAAATTCAAAAAAATAGATAAGTTCTAAAAATATTTGGACAAACAATATTTTTTCTTATTCATGCAATGCCTTAAAGATGATTTTTAAAATATAAGATCTACCTTAATCCATAGAAAACCAAGGTCAAAGAGGGATGGGTTTCTTGCCGATCTAGTTGTGGAAGAAACTAGATTAATAACTTTAAATGGTTCTAAAGAGATCTTTCTTGCCGCATTAAGATCGAAGGTGAACCTAAAGAGACATACAAGCCTTCTCATATCAAGAACACTAGAGGACAAAAGAATATTAAAGGATAAATCAAAAGGCCCCAATGCTTCTACGGCCAAACAAAAGCACAAGTGGACATATCAAAACCACTTATTCCATCTTAATCAAAAATTCGAGAACATGGCCACTATGGAGGATAAAGAGGAAGGAGCTCTACCTTCCATCATCAAAGCATACATAGAAGAGATGTTCAAAGAAAAGGCTAGCATCTCTCATAATGTTCTATCAAGAAATTCTCAAGGTATGTCTTCGTTCTTAGATTTGGGTGCTTCATTTCACATACACAAAAGAAATCTTTTGAAAAACTCTTACCAAAAGGTTTTAAATAAACATGAAACTGGAAGCTTTGAAAATAAAGATTTTAAAGTACTCAATGTAAGTTTTGTGCCAAAACTTAATTTAAATCATCTTTCCATTATTCAAATTTGTGACAATGTTTGTATAGTTACTTTCTCATCTAAAAATTGTATGGTGCAGGATCACCTATCAAATAAGGTGATTGGACAATGCCATAGAGAAAGTAGACTATATAAAATGGACAATTTGGTTGTGCCAAATTTTCACAAATCTGGTGTAGTTTATGACACCACTCTTTGACATAAAAGATTAGGACATTTAGACATGAACAAGTTGTGTAATTATCCTTTGTTAAAAAATAATAAAGTTAAAGATTTTGTTTGCAAAGAATGTATTCTTGAAAAATTGCATCGTACACCGTTTGGTGAAAGAAGCTTTATTAGAAATAAAGCTTTTAAGTTGGTACATTCCGATGTTTGGAGACCCACTCTTAATGTCTGTAAAAGGAGGAGTGGGATACTATGTGACTTTCATAGATGATTTTACTACTAGGTATACTTGGATATTTCTTTTGAAACATAGATCAAAAGTCTTTAGAAATTTATTGATATTTTATAATATGATTAAAAATCAATTTAGCACAACTCTTAAAATTTTAAGATTGGATTCTGGTGACAAGTACATGTCAAAGAAATTTCAAAATTATCTAGAAACACATGGAATTTTACAACAAAAATCTTGCATAAAAACCCCACAACAAAATGGCTTAACCGAACGCAAACATAGACATATTATAGAAACTACTATAACTCTCTTGATTGCTAGTACAACAACAACTAAGCCTTCTTTTCCCATACTAGACGGGGTCGGCTATATGGATGTTTTGTTTCCACAGAGACCTATCATGTGCCATGTTAGGGGTTAACTCACAATAAGCTAGATCATTCTTTATTATTTCTTTCCAACACTTTTGTAGTCGTCCTCTACCTCTTTTAATACTTTCAAAATCTAGTTTTTTATACCTTCTAATAAGTTTTTCTTTTGATCTTCATTTTATATGTCCAAACCATCTTAAAGAATATTCTCTCATTTTATCCTCTATTGGTGCTACTCCTAATTTGTTTCTAATAACCACATTATGTATACGGTCTTTTCTTGTATGACCACTCATCCATCTCAACATCTTCATTTATGTCACAAACATCTTCTATACATGTTGATGATTAACTGCCCAACATTCATAACCATAAAACATGGCAGGTCTAATAAGTGTTGCTCTATAATATTTACCTTTAACTTTAATGGTATCTTCTTATCACAAAGAATACCTCATGCTCCTCTTCATTTTAACCAACCAAAATTAATTCTATACGTAACATTTCCATCAATTCTTTCATCACTTTGAAAAATTAACCATAGGTATTTAAAACTTTCCTTTTGGGAATGTAAAATTCTTGTGAGTGGAAGCGACCCTTACCACTGTTTATCTAATAAATAGAATGTTTTTTTCTCGACTTGACAATATGTCTTCCTTTGAAAAATTGTTTAGACTTGCTCTATATTATTAAAGATTAAGAGTTTTTTGTTATAAATGTTTTGTTTATACGAATAAAAATGATAAATTATCTCATAGATCTATTGCATGTGCCTTTTTAGGTTACGACATTAACAAAAAAGGTTATATAGGTGTTTTAATCCCAAAGAAGACAAACTTTATGTGTCAAAAGACGTGAAATTTTTAGAAGATAACTATTATTATGACTATAACATTGAAGATAAAGAAAAATATACCTTTCTAAATGAGTTTACAAACTTAGTAGATAGTGAGAATGAAGATAGTGATAGAGAAGAAACCATTGATTTAAGGCAACAAGATTAACACAGATATGGAGATAAGAGAAACCAACGAGTCTCATGACATTATGGAGTTTTTTCCTCTAAGCTATACTAGAAGACCTAGAGAACAAGAAAACACTAGACTACCTCATAGAATTCCAAAGCCCCATAAAGATTTGTGTCCTATGAAACCTTTGAATCTCAAAGGAAAAATCTTATTGCCACCATTTTATAAGTAAAAAGAACATAATTTCTATATTCATGCAAAAGGTATATGAGAATGGGAAAATGCTACGCAAGAAGAATTAAAAGCCTTAGATAAAGCTCAAACTTACGATATTGTGGCTAAACCTAAGATAAAAAACTATTTGGATGTAGATGGGTATATAAAGTAAAAACACATAGTGATGCCACCATAAAAAGATATAAAGCTCGACTAGTAGCTAAAAGGATATACTCAAGAATACGAAATAAACTATAAAGAAATCTTTGCTCCGATTGCTAGAATAATAACCATAAGGATTTTAATAACTCTTAGTGCTATTAAAAATTAGAAAGTTTTTAAACTAGATGTTAATAATGCTTTCTTCAATGGTAAACTAAATGAAGAAGTATATGTCTCCTCCTTCAGGACTTAATGTCCCGAAAGATCATGTTCTTAAACAAAACAAGACTATGTATGATCTTAAAAAGTCCCTAAGACTTGGTTTGGCGGATTTGAAGACTTTATGTATATGCATAATTTTTTGTCTTATTATAGTGACACTGCATTATTTCTGAGAAAATCATATGCAGGTATAGTAATTCTACTCTTTTATGTGAATCACATAATCAACAAGCGATAAGATGGCATATTGTAAGTTAAAAGTGATCTTCACAAAGAATTTGAAATGAAAGACTTTGGTTTGGTTAGTTATTTTTTAAGAATTTAAATTATACATGATGATAGAGGATATTTTGTCTCAAACAAAATTTATGAGTGAAATTATTGACAGGTCAAGTTTAACCGATGAGAAGAAAGTGGATACACTAAAGCTTCTTGGAACAAAATTAAGAGCAACAAATGGAGAGAAATTGGACGATCCAATACCTTATAGGCAACTGATAGGAGCACCGACTTATCTCACAATCACTCACCCAGATATATATCAGGTTATTAATACTGTAAACCAGTTTCAAGAAGCACTATTGATCATATGAGTGGTCGTGAGAATTATGAGATTCATTAAGCACTCTATGGATAAGGGGTTGTTCTTAACTTCCTCTTTCTATACCTCTCTTAACTTAACTGTATATACTGATATTGATTAGGGTGGAGATGTCAAAAATCGACACTACACTACTGCTTTTTATGTTTTCTTAGGTGAGTCATTAAAAATCGACACTACACTACTGGTTTTTGTTATAATTACAGAGAAACGCAATGAATAATACACAATAGAAAATATTGATAAAAAAGAAGTGTAACAATGGAGATCGGAGGAGGGGGTGGGATCACAGTGACTTAAACCCTAATACAACTTATCAGCCCTTATATAAGGAGCTGTAAAATATAAAATGACCAAAATACCCCTAATACAGAAAAATTATCAAATTTCTCTTACAACTTTAGATAATTACAATAAACCTAAAATATCAAATTTATTGTCTTAAGACATGAAATGTACTAAAACTGACTCTAAACTCATATTCTTCAACACCCCCCCTTAAGTTGGGAGTGAGATACTACGAACTCCAAACTTGCTAAAAGAATCTTCATCTGTCTGCAACATTCTTCAACTCAGCCTTCCTGGCTGATCATTGTCTTTATCACTGGTCTCTAATCTTTAACAACTTCTTTGGCTGTAACATCTTCAATTCAGCCTTCTTGACTGATCATATCAAGCAGCATCTCTGGTTGCAATATAAACTTAGCCTTCCTGGCTAATCATCTAAAGCAGCATCTATGGCTGCAACATCAACTCAGCCTTCATGGCTGATCATCTCAAGCAGCATCTCTGGCTGCAATATAAACTTAGCCTTCCTAGCTAATCATCTCAAGCAGCATCTATGGCTGCAACATCAACAACTCAACCTTCCTAGCTGATCATCATCATGACTTTCTTCATCACACATGCACTAGTAATTTCTTCGAGGCTTCTGTAAAACAACTTAACAATTAAAAACACATTGGTAACACACGACCCTTCTATGGGTGTCGGTTGCTCCCTCTCTCTTTCTTCTTCTCCATAAAGTGATTTGACAGCTACATTTAAAAGTCATGTTTCTTCTACTCTTGAGAAAGATCTTTTGTAATAGGAGGTATTACTCCACCATACACACTTCACATGGCTTTTCTTGCGCCCCTTCACATGGTGGCTGCAACCGGTGTGTTGATTGGGTGCCCTCTCTCTACCACTCAAATAGTAGAATACAGACATCTGCTCATACTAGTCAGTCAGCGCCTCTTCACATGGTGACTGCAACCGCTTTTCTAGCTCTCCTGGCTGCTTACTTCAGCAACCCAAGGTTTTAATTTTAATGCTTCTTGGTGATACTGCTACATTTTATATCAAATTCTTCTGGCCTCTTCTATGATTTGATTTGTCATGCATATGTGGTGACAAGTAAACTTATATTCTCACTAAGCCACCTAGTAGGTTAGGCTTGGTTTGGAGTCTACATGATCCGTTAGTGGAATACAGTTGCTCCACTTCTCAAATCACAATATGGACCATCTTTATTCACTAGTGGACGACTGCATTAGTGCGGTTGGCACTTGTCTAATGGTTCTACAGTGCCCAAATTGTTGCGTGGACAGCACTTAAACTAAGAGGTAAGCGTGTGTGCACATGCACGCGGACAGGTGCATGCTCCATAGTAAAGGGTATTTATCATTTTGCATCAGCCAACGGCCAAGCATGCTTAATGTGTAGTATTGAAACTTGGGCTATCAGAAAAAATATCTATTTCAAGCTTGACACCATTCGCTATTGCTCAAAGGATAGGCTTTCATTATGAAAAGCTAGGTATGTACTCAAAAAATGTTGGAAAAAGAAAGGTTGCATAATGCAATCAGAGAAACGAGATTCAAGTGCATTACAGGCTTACTACCATGAGTTCCAAGTGGGTACTCCAAAGATTTGATAGTCGGCTCTGTGTAGCAACTCATGCTATCTTTCTAGTTTGCTCAGTAATGCATCCATAGGAGGTAGCTCCTTCACAATTTGTGCCCAGTCAGGCATGCCCTATAGAAGAATAAAAATGTCACGGATAGAAGGAAAAAGGAGCAGCCTAGCTATGAAGTGCAAGGAAATTCCTACAGGTAACAATTGGTTAAGCATATGAAAAAGGACGAAGCAAGTTTATTCAGAAGTTGATCGTGATATGTAATATATAATTGTCAAAAATGCTCTCCAATATTCCTTGCCATCGTATAGTGTGCTCCATCTTTGCGATTATACAAGACCCTATGCAACATGCAAGTCCACACCTGTTCAACATCCACCGGTGTTTTGCTTTAGTGCAGTGGTTCTAGACATTTCGTTACGCATATTATGTCAATCCAATGACACTTCTTTGAATTACACGTATTGCATTGTCTACGCGCTCCAGCACTAAATCTCTGGAAACTCTATATGCTGGTTTTATTTGGTCTATTTGACCTCTCAAATGCCCAAAATGGTAAAGTAAGAATGAGCTTTGACTTGTACCATTCTAATACAAAAGCATGGTTTTGCAAGAAGCCTATGTTAACATGCTGTTGAACATCATCACTTTGAAGCATTTCTAAATCTGGATCCAGTGATGATTGAAGACCAATCCAATGCACTGGGTATGTGTGTGTGTCTGTTCAATATAAAAAAGCTCAAGAAAATAATGATAAAAAAGAAAGAAATTTCTTTGGTACTCCCGTGTAACTGAGAGTATCATTTTGCCGGCAAAGGAGTCACCAAATGTATCCTCGTTTCTTGATTTCATGCACATGGCAAAAAACATGTCTTTTCATAATCAAATACACTAAATACAGTGTCCTAAAATAAGTTATAATTGCAATATTATCCCAATGACATATGGATAGAATTACAACGCTTGCATTTTATTTAGTATTTGATGTTTTATTTTGCAAAACTTTGAAAAACAAAAAGATGGACTTCGAAATTCAATTAGGAATTTCCCCCTTGTTTAACACAACCTGAAAAGGAAAAGAGTGTATTCTACCAGGATAGGACAAAAAGGAACCATCAAAGTCTCTTACCCTTCCTGATCTTCTAACACGACCATCAAGCCGCAGAATTATGTACACGTCCTCCCTCCGATCAACCCCTTCAGCCCTTTGTTGTTCAATTATCCACCTAAAGATCACGGAGGTTTTACAAACCATTAAATACTTTGTCGCTATCAACTAACACAAGCTACAAACTTAATGTTTATAATAGGGTAGTTACACTTTTCCAGATCACTGTGTAAAAGTATGCTCATATATATACATGCACGCAGACACATAAACATATATGCATACATTGGAAATGCTAGGTTCCTCCCTCGTGACATCCTTCCAAACCTCTGTTGTTGGATCAGGAGAGAAGAACAATTCAAATTAAAGCACTGAAAAGGAAGAGATAACGTTTTAGCAACCGCACCTGGTATCCTACTTTTTAGGCTAACATCATGTAAAAGCAAAAAACTAACTTTAAGTGCTTTAATCAAAGTTTTCATCTCTCTTGATTGAACAACAAAGATTTGGAAGGATCATCCTGGAGGAGCCTAGCATGTCTCTATATACATAGGCATACAAAGTCAGACATTCAAAAGTTGTGGAAATAAGAAGTAAAACGATATAACTACCTTTCCCATTCAGTGGATGATACAACCTGAGCCCTGAACCGAATCTCTTCTTTCAATCGTGACTTTGCTGTTACAGATTGAGTTCGCTTATCAAAATCCTCCTAGCATCATTTATAAATCATGTCAATTAAACAAGTGCCGAGAAAGTAAATCACAAATTGTGCAGATTGTCTATGAATATAACAAGAAACAATAACTGTTTGCAACTAGGGCTAGTGAATCAGGCTCAGGAAGCATATAAAGCATGATACTTGATAATTAGTGCAAGATATTCCACATATAATGCAACAAAAATAGTTCTGCTCCAAGATCCGAAAACGCACATAAATACCCATGCACTATCTGCCTTGTCCATGTCGATGAGCATGTTGGAGAAAGGAAGAGAGAACAGGACAATATAGAAGAATATCTTCTAGTCCTAGAAATGTGTGGCTCGTTCAGTGTCCTTTTATTGGTACCAAACCACTTATGTCCTTTACGCTGCTACAGGAGTGTATCTGATAGACAGCTAGAACAAATTATATCTCTGCCTTCCATTTTTTGAACAAGAAGATGGAACGAAAACTTTTCCCCTGATGCAAAACACTAAAAGTCAGACAAGTTGCAACTTTTCATGGTCAAACATCTCACTTGCACCCTCATGATTTATGAGAAGTACATAGCCATGTCTACAACAACAACAACTAAGACTTTTCCCATACTAGACGGGGTCGGCTACATGGATTTTTTGTTTCCACATATCCCTATCGTGTGCCATGTTAGCAGTTAACTCACAATAAGCTAGATCATTCTTTATTGTTTCTTTCCAACACTTTTGTGGTCTTCCTCTATCTCTTTTAATACTTTCCAAATTTACTTTTCTTAAAGGTTCTTCTTTCTTAAACGATATTCTCTCATTTTATCATCTATTGGTGCCACCCCTAATTTGTTTCTAATAACCTCATTATGTATACAGTCTTTTCTTGTATGACCACTCATCCATCTCAACATCTTCATTTCTGTAACAGACATCTTTTGTACATGTTGATGAGCCATGTAAGGGATCACCCCATTGGCTAGTCAATATAACCATTGGGGAGACGCCCAACGGCTGAATACTTCTCTTTCTTCACTCTTGATGTAAAATATTGTACATTCTTGTCCTATAAATAGTCTCTTACCTCTTAATAAAGCATGTTGTTTTGTAGCAACTTGACACTTGTTTTTAACTTATTATTTGACTTGTATTGAGCATTGAGACACCGATCTTTTAGTGAATCGGTTTTGTGGCTATTCTCGGTTTGTTTAATTAAAAATTGGTTGGGATTCCTCGAGCAACTTAAAAGGATCACTTTCTTACGTGGTATCAGAGCCTACTCGCAAGAATATTATCGAATAAGGCTACATTCGAAAGTGTAGAAACTCTTACACACAAAGCAAATAATGAAAAACAATCAATAATATCATAAAATTTGGAGTTATAAAGGATTGGGGGTCGGCACCACACTCTTGGCAGCCGCCCCCTTTCTCTCTCTCCTCTTTCACGTTAATGACTAGGGTGTAACGTTTTTCATTTTATAGTGGATTCTAACTTGAATTTTTAATATGCCCCTACTTAATAAAAGTTACACCATGGAGTTTCTATTGGATCATATATGGATCCAACAGGAGCAGAGATTCGTTTCTTCTTTTTTCCTTCAACACGCCCCCTCAAGTTGGGGCTTGAATACTCATAACTCCCAACTTGTCCAAAGTTCTCTTCAAGTTGCAAGTTGTAATAGGCTTAGTCAATATATCTGCTAATTGTTGTTCTGATCACATATGTGTAAGATCAAAAATCCCTGCAACTAATTTCTCTCGAATAAAATGGCAGTCGACTTCGATATGCTTGGTTCTTTCATGAAAAACAGGATTAGATGCAATCTATAAAGCTACCCAACTGTCTGTAAAACATTTCACTGGAGTATTCCTTCCGAATCCAATTTCTTCCATGAGATATAGAGCCCATAGGCCTTCACACATCCCAAGTACAATTACCCTATATTCTGCCTTAACACTAGATCTAGCAACAACTGACTGCTTCTTGCTCTTCCATGCTACTATGTTACCTCCCACACTTAGTAAATAGCTTGATGTAGATCTTCTATCTTCGGTAGCACCAGCTCAATATAAATTTTGATCTCGAGAGAATGATTCGGTGAATACAACAAACCATGAGTGATAGAAGATTTGAGATATCTTATGATATGAAATACAGAATTCATATGATGTCTTTTAGGAGAATGCATCCATCTGCTTACGTAGCTCATTGCGAAGCTGATATATGTTAAAAAAAGTTCACGTGTTTTGTAGTATTTTGTAATGGGTCCACGGGTCGTTAATGAGTCTGTTATGGGTCCAAGTTCACTTAGGTGTAGATAAGATTAACTAAGGGCATTTTAGTCATTCAAGTTATAATTCTTATAAATAAGTGATTAGGTCAAATCGTGTAAGTTAAGGAAAATTCTGTGTAGTCGGTTGCCACCTTCTTGTTGGAGTCGACATGCTTTGTAAGTTCCTTTTTAATTTAAGTCAATAAAGTTTGTTTTTTTATAATATGGTATCAGAGCCTATATGGCTGTTTTTCTTGATGAAATCTGAAGAAGAAGATCAGATTATAAGAGTTTGTGATTCAGAATAGGTATCGATTGGATTCGTGCCTCAGAAACAAACTGATTTTGTATCTTCTATGCCCTGGAGTTGGTATTCTTGAAATAAGAAGAAGATTTCATATTTGAATCGATTTAACAGAACAAAATCGTGAAACACGATTATTATTATTTTGGTTGATTTGAAATCGTGACTGCAAACAGATTCATGACTGCTTCAAGATCAGTTTGATTGATTTGAAATCGTGACTACAAACAGATTTGTGACTGCTTCAAGGTCAGTTTGGTTGATTTGAAATCGTGAATGCATCAAGATCTTTATCGTGACTGCATCAAGGTACTTGAAACACGATCATTATTATTTTGTCGTTGGCATTCTTCTTAACAGATCGTGGGGCAGATCTGTTTGGTTGGGTCAGAATTTTTTGTGTCGTGCGATTCATTATAAGAAAATCAGAAATCGTCTACTTCAAATTCGGTTTGTTGATTTAGACTTTGAAGTCTACTTAATATTCAACAAGAAATATTTTCTAGTGTCGTGTGATTCATTATAAGAAAATCAAAAATCAGAAATCGTCTATCTCAAATTCAATGTGTTGATTCAGACTTTGAAGTCTACTTAGTATTCAGCAAGAGGAGATATTGAGTGGATGCAACACTAAAGATCTAATCGTGCTTGATCATTCTTCTGTATTGGCCGATTAAACAAACCAGATCAGATAAGTTCTATTATATTTTGTGACTAATGGCTAGCAAAGGGAAAGGAATTGACAACTCCTTCTACACAGGTGAAACATCCTATTCAGTGGAAAAACCAGAAAATTTCCAGATTACATCTACTAAGTTAGATGACAGAAATTATTTGGAATGGTCTCGATCAGTGGAACTTGCTATTATAGCAAGGGGGAGATGGGCTCACCTAATGGGCCAAATACCAATTCCAGAGACTCATAATGCACATTATCCTACCTGGAGAAGAGATGATGCTTTAATATCATCTTGGTTATTACATTCAATGATTTCACCCATTGCGAAGACCTTTATGTTTCTTGAATCTGCTCATGAGATTTTGTGTGCTCTCTAAGAAGCGTATTCTCGTTAGAAAAATGTTACAAAGGAATATGAAATACTAGAAAGGATCAGAAAATGTAAATAAGGTACGCGGTCTATTAGTGAGTACTATGCAGATTTACGAGGACTCTGGGATAAACTTTATTTTACAAATATAAAGTGTTCCTCTTGTTACACAGAAAGAAATGCTGAAATTGAAAAGAAGAAAGTTTTTTATTTACTGTGGGGTGTTAACTCAAAGTTTGAGTCTATAAAACTGAACATTTTGGGTAGAGAAGAACTTCCTTCACTTGGCACAGTTTATTCTTTATTAATCAGAGAAGAAGATAGCAGGAACCTTTAAAGATATAGTGTTTCAGTTACAAATCAACATGATCTTCAAACACGAAAACATAACACTCCTTATCGTGGCAGAGGTGGACAAAACAATAGAGGACGTGGACGAGGAAGATTTAATTCTAATGATAAACTTATATGCTCTCATTGTGGAAAAACAAGACGTACCAAAGAATACTATTGGGAATTAAATGGAAGACCTGATTTTACTAGAAACCGAAATTACTCAACTCACTTTGCAGAAATTCCCACTCCCAGTTCAGAGGGTATTCAAGCGATTATCAAAAGGACAGAACGACTGAAATCAAAGTTATCAGAAAACTCTCAATCATCCTCCAATTTATCACAGGCTACAACAGTTCAAGCATTTCATTCAGATAAGGGTAATACTTCATCTTCCTCTAATTCCAGAAGGATAATTGATTCAGGGGCTATAGATCACATGGTGGGAGATGTATCCTATTTTTCAGAATACATATCACTTAAAACTCAAGAACCTATTAAGTTGGCAGATGGGTCTAATACTTATATGGTTGGTTGGACAGGGAAGTATACCCATATGTTTTTCATCTTTAAAATCAGTCTACCATGTTCCCAATTTTCCTATAAACTTACTTTCAGTCAGTGCATTGGTTGTGTATTTCAGGATCTGGAGACGGGAAAAATCTTTGGTCATGATAGACTACGAAGGAGATTATACATCTTAGAGGATAATTTACAACATACAGCAACTTATAGTACTTCAGATACAACAGTTCAAGATGCAGAACTTCGTCTGTGACATTATCGTCTGGGTCATTTTCCTGTGTCAAAACTTCATTATGTTATTCCTCATCTTAGAGTTGAGTCAAATAAACCACAATTTGAATGTGATGTATGTCAGCTTGGAAAACAACAAAGAGCCTCTTATCCGTTAAGTGACTCTAGGAGATCTCAACCATTTGAACTCCTTCATTCTGATATATGGGGTCCCAGTCCAGTTACTTCACTTTTTGGTTATAAATACTTTGTTTTCTTTATTGATGATTGTACTCGTCTCACTATTGTTTATTTAATAAAATCAAAGTCTGAAGTTTCTACTATCTTTCCAATTGTGCATAAATTTATTGTTACTCAGTTTCATACCTCTATGAAAATTTTATGTTCTGATAATGGGGGGAGTATATTGGCAGAAAGTTATAAACATATTTACACACACATGGCATTGTTCATCAAACTTCCTGTTCTTATACTCCTCAGCAGAATGGTGTTGCTAAAAGAAAGAATCGTCATATTTTGGAAGTAACCAAGACTCTATTACTCCAAAGTAATGTTCTTAAATGTTATTGGGAAGAAGTTGTTCTTACTGTTGTTCACTTGATCAATAGGATGCCTAGTAATGTTCTCAAAGGTGAAAGTCCAATGAAATACCTCGATCAAAACTCAACTTTTTCATCTAGTTCCTAGAATCTTTGGATGCTCATGCTTTGTACATATTCATTTGCCTAACCGTGATAAACTGGATCCCAGATCTATCAAGTGTATTTTTCTTGGTTATTCAAATTCTAAAAAGGGTTATAAATGCTATGATCCGATTCTTAAAAAAATGTATGTATCCATGTATGTCACACCTTCAGTGAATCTACTCCATATTATGCTTCCAAGGGGGAGTCAAGTCTATCTCATAATCATTCTTCGCATGTTCTTCCTCTAATTCTAAGTAAAGCACAAGGTATTACTGGTGATAATGAAGAAGAATCAGATCAATCAAAATAAATTTTGATGTATAAGAGAGGATCAAGGAATATTGTTTATCCCCGAGAAAGAACAGGACAACATCAAATCACCAAAGAGATTTTCTCGGATTCAGATCCTCAAGAAGAAGATCTAGACATTCTTATTGCCATTCGCAAAGGTAAACGTACATGTGCCCGTTATCCGATTTCTGATTATTTTCATATGCAAATACTTCTCAGAATTATCAGAACTTTTTATGAATGCTGATAAACAGAAGATTCCTTCCAAATTTGAAGAAGCAATCAAGTGCCCCTTATGAAAAGGGGCAATTGAAGAAGAGCTTAATGCACTTGTGAAAAATAACACATGCACCATCACACAGCTACCTTCAGACATAAATATTGTAGGATGCAAATGGGTGTTTACTATTAAGTATAAGGTAGATGGCACCATTGAGAGATATAAAGCCAGATTAGTGACTAAAGGCTACTGTCAATCTTATGGCATCGACTATACAGAAACTTTTGCACCAATAGCTAAACTTACATCAATACGAATTCTTAGTATGGTAGCAAATTTGGGATGGGATCTTTGGTAGCTTGATGTTAAAAACGCCTTCTTACAGGGAGACTTAAATGAAGAAGTTTATATGGAACTACCTCCTGGAATGAATATGAGAATGTTTGGAAATAAAGTATGTAAATTAAATAAAGCTATTTATGGTTTGAAGCAGTCTCCAAGAGCTTGGTTTGAGAAATCCAGTAATGCAATGCTTAGTCTGGGATACAGCAGAAGCCTTAATGATCATACTATCTTCTTCAAGAAATGAACCAAAATATCCATTCTGGCTATCTATCTGGATGACATCATTGTCATTGGAGATGATCTTAAAGAAATATCGAAGCTGAAAATGAATCTTCACAGACTATTTGATCTTAAAGATCTGGGCAAACTTCACTATTTTTTGGGTATAGAAGTACTTTATTCCAACAAAGGTATTTTTTTGACTCAACAGAAATATTTTTTGGATCTTCTTGGAGAAATAAATATGCTAAAATGTAAACTGAGTGATACTCCTATGGAAATAAACCAAAAGTTGTTCAGTGGTGATAGTGAGGAGTTCAGAGATATGGTGATAGTGAGGAGTTAAGAGATATTCATAAATATCAGAAGTTGGTTGGTAAACTTATATATTTAACCATTACTCGTCCAGATATCACATACGCAGTTGGCATTGTTAGCAGATATATGCATTCTCTTACCAAGAGATATATGGATGCAGTGAACAGAATTCTACGATATCTTAAATCAACATCTGGTATGGGCCTACTTTATTCTAAATCACCAAATCGATAGCATATTATTGAGATTTATTCATATGCAGATTGGGCAAGATCTCAAGATGATCGAAAATCAACTACAGAATATATAACCTTACTTGGTAGAAATATTATATCATGGAGAAGTAAAAAACAAACTGTAGTTGTCAGATCTACAACTGAAGCCGAATACAGAGCCATAGCTCAAGCAATGTGTGAAGGCAAATGGGTAGCTTCTCTAATGAGTGAACTCGGATTTGATCCTATACATCCTATATCATTATATTGTGATACCAGTGCAGCAATTCATATGGCGTCTAATCCTGTATATCATGAAATGACCAAACATATTGAAATTGACTGTCATTTTATCAGAGAGAATATTACTCTTCAAGAATTTAAATTGGAGTATGTTAAATCAACATATTAGAGAGCTGATTTTTTTACCAAAGCTATTGCTAGGAGACAACTCAAAGATATGTTATCCAAGTTGGGTGTACTCAATATCTTTCACCCAACTTGAGGGGGAGTGTTAAACAAGTTCATGTGTTTTGTAGTGTTTTGTAATGGGTTCATGGGTCGTGTAATGAGTCTGTTATGGGTCCAAGTTCACTTAGGTGTAGATAAGATTAACTAAGGGCATTTTAGTCATTCAAGTTATAATTCTTATAAATAAGTGATTAGGTCAAATCGTGTAAGTTAAGGAAAATTATGTGGAGTAGTCGGCTGCCACCTTCTTGTTGGAGTCAATAGGAGGAATTGTAAGTTCCTCTTTAATTTAAGTCAATAAAGTTTGTTTTTTTATAATAATATATGATCTGGTAATAGTGAGATATATAAGTTTTCTCACAATTCTTTGGTACATTCATACATCTTCATATGAGTCATCCATTGTACTCACTGGGTCCTTTTTTATTTTAATTGGTGTGGTACAAATACGATAATAACTCTGTCCATGTAAGGGATCACCCTTGCATTGCCGGTCTCAAGCTTGGATAAAGGAGGAGGGTTGTGTTAGGCTTCCGACAGTCAGCGTAAAACTTCGTCAGATTTTTATAACATGGATTACAAAAATTATGAGCATTGCTTTGGGGTGTCCCCGCCTAGCGACATGCTGCAGAGCCCGAATGCAATAAGAAGTAAGCAAGGGCTACTACATTTTCGCCCGAATGTAGTCAATCAATTGCAGAGAGGGTTTCCAAATCATGGATGGATGTGGGTAAAGAAGTTAGTCCCGCTACATTGCCGCCCGAATGTAGTGAAAATTTTTCAGAGAGGGTCTTCGCATTTTTATTATGGACGGATGCAGGGGGTAAGGAAGCTAGTCCTAGATAATAAGATTCGTATTGGTTCTTGGAATATCGGAACATTATCTGGTAAGCTAATGGAGGTGGTAGATACTATGATTCGGAGAAAGATTTATATTCTATGTTTACAAGAGACAAAATGGGTTGGAGAAAAAGCAAAGGAGATAGAGGATACTGGTTTTAAATTATGGTACTTAGGTAAAGAAAAGGCTCGAAACGGAGTTGGTATTATCATAAATAAAGATTTAAAGGAGAGTGTAGTAGACATACAACGATATGGTGACCGAATCATGACGTTGAAATTAGTGTTAGGAGCATAGGTTTTCAATATAGTTTGTGCTTACGCACCCCAAGTAGGATTAGAAGATAGTATAAAGACAGCTTTTTGGGAAGAGTTAGATAAGGTGTTTCAAAAGATTCCACAAAGGGAGATGATTTGTTTAGGAGGAGATTTAAATGGACATGTCGGTAAAGAGGCATTAGGATATCAAGGGATTCATGAAAACTTTGGTTTTGGGGATATAAACGAGAAAGGTAGGGAGATTTTAAATTTTGCTATGGCATTTGATCTCTTTATAGTCAATACAATCTTCCAAGAATGAGATGAACATTTAATTACTTATAAGAGTGGCTTATCACAAACACAAATTGATTACTTTATTTGTAAGAAAAAGATAGAGCGTGTTGTAAAGATTGTAAGGTAATTCCATAAGAAAGCTTAACCACCCAACATCAACTTTTAGTTATGGATTTACAAAATAAAAAAATGGACAAAGAAGAAAAGAGTGCATCGAGCTATTAAGACTAAATGGTGGAACCTCAAAAGCGAGAAAGAAGATATATTTAAACAGAAAGTCCTTCAAGGAGATGCTTGGAATTATGTTGGCACACCCTGTCATATGTGGAACAATATGGCTATACATATTAGGAAAGTGGCGAAAGATGTGTTAGGGGCATCTAAGGGAGGTGTACCGGCACAAAAAGAAGCTTGGTGGTGGAGTGAAGTAGTGCAAAATAAAATCAAGGTAAAGAGGGCATGTTACAAATTACATTATGCCAAGAAAACTAGTGAAACTTTAGAAGCTTATAAGAAAGCAAAGAAGGAAGCGAAAAGGCCGTTAGTGAAGCAAATGCTAAGGTTTGAGAGGACTTATATAAAAAACTCAACTCAAAAGAGGGTGAAAGAGATATTTTTAGGATAGCTAGGGCTAGAGATAAGAAAACTAAAGATCTTAATTATGTTACAAGCATAAAAGACGAGGATGAAAAAATTCTAGTGGCAAATGATGATATAAGAAATAGATGGGAAAACTATTTTTATAATCTTTTTAATGAAAATAAAGATGTTAGTATTAGTTTAGGAGTTTTAGCCAAGTCAGAAAAGTATATAAACCACAATTTCTACCAACGTATTCAAAAGAATGAAGTCAAAGAGGCTCTTAAACATATGAAGGATGGTAAATCGGTAGGACCAGATAATATTCCTATAGAAGTTTGGAAAATACTAGGAGAAATATGAATCACTTGGCTCACAAGACTATTTAATGAAATATAGAAAAACCAAAAGATGCCCGAGGAATGGAGAGCAAGTACACTTATACCCATATATAAGAACAAGGGAGACATTCAAAATTGTGCAAATTATCGAGGTATCAAGTTAATGAGTCATACTATGAAATTATAGGAAAGAATTATCGAACATAGGTTAAGACAAGTATCAAGTACAACAGAGAACCAATTTGGATTCATGTCAGGCAGATCTACTATTGAAGCAATTCACCTTTTGAGACGTCTTATGGAACATTTTAGAGCAAAAAAGAAATAACCTTCACATGATATTTATTGATCTAGAAAAAGCTTATGATAGGGTACCGAGGGAGGTTCTTTGGAGAACTTTGGAAAAAAGAGGTATCCCATTGACATATATTAACCTTATAAGAGACATGTATGATGGTGCAAAAACATGTGTGAGGACTCGTGAAGGAACGACAGACTTCTTTGAAGTTAATATTGGGTTACATCAAGGATCAACTTTAAGTCCATACTTATTTATAATGGTGATGGATGAGTTAACAAAATATATTCAAGATGAAGTACCTTGGTGTATGTTATTTGCAGAGGACATTGTATTAGTGGAGGAGTCTAAGGAAAAAGTTAATAGAAAATTGGAACTCTAGAGAGAAACATTAAAAAGTAAAGGACTCCGACTTAGTAGAACAAAGACAGAATATATGGAATGTAAGTTTGATCATTTGGTTACTTCAGAGGACATGGAAATTAAAATTGGCACACGTTGCATTCCCCAAAAGGAAAGTTTTAAATACCTAGGGTCAATTTTTCAGAGTGATGGAAGAATTGATGGAGATGTTACACATAGAATTAATGCTGGTTGCTTAAAATGGAGAGGAGCATCAGGTATTCTTTGTGATAAGAAGATACCATTAAAGTTAAAAGGTAAATATTATAGAGTAGCAATTAGGCCTGCCATGTTTTATGGTTCTGAGTGTTGGGCAGTTAATCATCAACATGTACAAAAGATGTTTGTGGCAGAAATGAAGATGTTGAGATGGATGAGTGGTTATACAAGAAAAGACCGTATACATAATGAGGTTATTAGAAACAAATTAGGAGTGGCACCAATAGAGGATAAAATGAGAGAACATCGTTTAAGATGGTTTGGACATATAGAAAGAAGATCAAAAGAAGAACCTGTAAGAAGGTTAGAAGAACTAAATTTGGAAAGTATTAAAAGAGGTAGAGGATGACCACAAAAGTGTTGGAAAGAAACAATAAAGAATGATCTAGCTTATTAGGAGTTAACTGCTAACATGGCACACGATAGGGATATGTGGAAACAAAGAATCCATGTAGCCGACCCCGTCTAGTATGGGAAAAGGCTTAGTTGTTGTTGGTGGTGGTGGTGGTGGTAGTACAAATACGACAATCTTCTATCTTGGTCTCCTTTAAAAAATCTAAGATATACTTTCTTTGGCATAAGAATAAGTTGTTATTTCTTCTAATAATCTCAATCCCTAAAAAATAACGCAACTTTCCCAAATCTTTCACGTTGAATAGACTGTGTAGTTTCTTCTTTAGAGATATAATTCCTTCAATATCATCGCCAGTAATAATTATATCATCCACATATACAACCAATAAGATAATTTTCTTACCTTGTCTTATAAACAGAGTGTGGTCACTTACACTTCTTTTGAATCCCAAGCCAAGAACCCCTTCACAGAATTTTTCAAACCAAACCCTAGGAGATTGTTTCAACCCATAGAGTGATTTCTTCAATTTGCATATCTTGTTCAACGAGACTTCCTGATTGTACCCTGGTGGTAAATCTATATAAATATCTTCACTAAGATCCCCTTGTATAAATGCATTCTTGACATCAAGTTGCCATAGTTCCCACTCATGATTCACAACTATACTTAGAAGGATTCGTATAATATTCATTTTTGGTACTGGAGCAAATGTCTTATTATAGTCAATTCCATATGATTCACTATAACCCTTAGCGATCAGTCGAGCCGTGTACCTCTGTATGCTTCCATCTGAATTGAATTTTATAGTATATACCCACTTACAGCCCACGGTTTTTCTGTTTAGTGGAAGGTCTGAAATAATCCATGTTTTATTTTGTTCCAATGGTTTGATTTATTCATCTATAGCAACCCACCATGTGAGATTCTAGTTTGCTTCTTCAAAACTCTTGGGCACTTAGTATTTTCTACATTCATAACAAATAATTGGTATTCTTTTGAAAAATTAATATAAGATATCAACTGACGTAATGGATATGTAGTAGTTCATGTTTTCCTTTTCTCAATGCAATAGGTAAATCATCAGAAATGTTAGAAGTACTATATATTACCAGAGGAGGTAAAGGAACTGTTTCAGGGTGAGGATCTTGATTCAGGGTAGCGTCTTGGCTATCCATTACAACTTTCCTTTCTCCTCTTGAGTATGTTTTTCATTCAACCTCTTTTTCTGGCATGTTTTCCTAAGTATCCACATCATTTGCTGGAGTTTCCTCTGAAGGTATGATCGGCAACACTATAGGAGACTGGATACTAGCTGATTGGTTGTCCTTGTTCTCATAAAATGGGACTTTCTCATGAAACGTCACATCCATGGTGACATAGCATCTTCTATTCTCTGTATCATAACATTTGTATCCTTTTTGGGTAGAAGAGTAACCCAGAAAAATACATTTAACTGCTCTAGCATAAAGTTTGTCTCTGGCATATATATATATATATGTGTGTGTACAAAACAAGTAAAACCAAAAATTTTTAGAGGAACATAAAATTGTTTTTGACTTTGACATAAAAGGTGAAATGGAGAATTTTTGTTAAGAACAACACTAGGCATACGATTTATAAGATAGACCGCAGTTAATATAGCTTCTCCCCAAAAATATTTTGGCACGTTATTTTCAATCAATAATGTTCGTGACACTTCCAAGATACGTCTATTTTTTCTTTCAGAAACTCTGTTCTGTTGTGAAGAATAAGATCATGAAGTTTGATGTAAAATACCTTTACTGAGGAAGAATGCGTTCAAAGTGTTACTCATATACTCTCTCCCATTATCACTGCATATAGTTTTTATGGGCAACTCAAACTGTGTATGAATAAATTCACAATAAGCTGGCAGAATATTTCTAACTTCATCTCTAGATCTCATGAGATAAACCATAATGAATCTGGTACAATCATCTATAAAGGAAACAAAGTATTTATATCCATGTAAAGCAGTAATAAAGCATGGTCCCCAAATATCTAAATGCACAATCTCAAATGGTTTTAAAGATCGAGTTCCATTGATAGAAAAGGAGGCACAATGATGTTTTGTCTTGTGACAAGTTTCATATACAACAACTAAGCCTTTTCCCATACTAGACGGGGTCAGCTACATGGATTCATAATTTTTGTAATCCATGTTATAAAAATCCGACAAAGTTTTACGCTGACTGTCGGAAGCCTAACACAACCCTCCTCCTTTATCCGGGCTTGGGACCGGCAATGCAAGGGTGATCCCTTCTAACAAGTTTCATATCTTAAAACAAAATCATTACGGTTCTTAAACTCTGGTAATAAAAATTGTATTCTAGAGAGTGGTAAATGTCCTAATCGTTGATGCCACAAAGTAAGATTTGTTTTTTGTTTTTCTGTAATAAGAGTCAATCCCTCTCGAGTGATGCTAGTCTCCTCGTAGAAGTACAATCCTTTCTTCATACTACCCTGACCACAGATCCTCTCCGTCTTCAGTTCCTGGAAAACACAATGAGTAGAATAAAAGATCATTGAGCAATGTAAATCTCTAGTCAATGCATGTATTGAAATTAAATTGATTGAGAGGGTAGGAACATGTAGGATATTATGTAGAGTTTCCAGAGATTAACTATACTCCCTTTCCCAATAATAGGAGTGTTAGACCCATCAGCCATCTTGATTCCAATATCTTTCTGAATTGGGAAGTAGTTCTGGAAAAATGATCTGGTTCCCACCATATGATCCGTAGCACCAGAATCAATAACCCAAACTCTGAAATTAGATATAGAATGATTACCCGTTGTCATAAACGAGAATGGATATGTTAAGAATTTGAGTTTAGAGTCAGTTTTAGTACATATAATGTCTTAGGACAGTAAAATTGATGTTTAGAGTATTATTCAGTTTTAGTACATATAATGTCTTAGGACAGTAAAATTGATGTTTAGAGTATTATTGTAATTGTCTGAAGTCGTAAGGGCATTTTGGTAATTTTCTGTACTAAGGGTATTTTGGTCATTTTATATTTTACACGTTTTACAGCTCCTTATATAAGGGTTGATAGGTTGTAATTAGAGTTAAGCTTGCTGGGATTAAGAAAGAGGGGGGGCGGCCTCCATTGGAGGTTCGCCCCCTCCTCCGATCTCCAAATTTCCTTTTGATTATGTATGATCTTTTCTTTTCCGCTGCACAATCTCGTTTTCAACATGGTATCAGAGCCTCCGATCGCTAAGAAAAGTGGTTATGAACGCGTTTCTCTCTTTGTGAAGCATAAGTTGCATGTGCACCTTCGACATGGATGAAGTGCACTTGAAGCGCAGATACGTGAATTTGTGAAGGATGTCCAAAGAGAGCTTGACAAGCCTGGTTTCAACTCGTTTCGTCTTGGAGATTGCAAGGCACCGAAAGTACTTGGAGACATTGTGGGAGTAGTATTAAAGGAGATGGCAACATCTCATCATGCTACAAAGTCGTTGTAACAGAAAGATCAGTTCCGAATGTTTATACATGAAACTCCTCGTTGGATGCATTAGTGAAGGCAGAAGAAATAAGTGAAGCTCTTGTTTGTTTTCAGTCAATGAAAGACTTAAAGTGCAGCCCCAACATCTACACTTACACATTATTCTCATAAATGGTCTATGTCGTGTTCAGAAAATTCAATAAAGCATTTGTTTTTTGGCAAGAGATGCAGACGCAGGGCCATACTCCAAATCTTGTTACCTACAGCACAATGATTTCTAGCCTTGTAAGGGCAGGAAATGTAGCAGAGGCCAATGAGTTATTTCACAGGTGACTCAGACTGACCACGAAGTGGCTCTTCATAAAGAGTTGATTTCAACATCTTGTGACTGTCATCAGATTTATGTTTTACATCACGCAGTGGAGATCTCAAAGTAATAGATGGTGGCCTCATTGATGACTTAGGAGCGTTACTGCAGCCACCAGAATATTCACTATTATCATTGTTGAGAGCATAATGATCAAGATCTTCTGCTACTCATCCTGTGATTTTTCTCTTCATCATGGTGCCTAAGTTCAATGGATACGCAACAAGGCAATATTGTTCACCCATTTTTCATCAAGATACAAATCGAGGATAATGTTGCTGCAGTGACTTTCTCACCTCAAAGCAAGAAAAGAAACTACAAGTCCTGCAAAATGGCCTGATAAGTTAAAAAAGGAAGTTCTCAAGGAGGAAGAAGAAGACCATGAAAAAAAAAAAGGGGAAGGTGATTGGCTGCCAAAAATGATGGTGTTCCAGATTTTTTGAAGAAAGGAAAGAAAGATTTGAAAGGTAATTTCAAAATTTTGAATAATCAAATGCTGGAAAAGTAAAGTTCCAAATTACTTGTCTAATTTTGTGAGAAAGTAGTTATGGAAACTTCCTTATTCTGATTGGATGAGAAAGTAAACCAATAAGCCTTATCCCCACGTTTTTTGGGAAAGGAAAATGCTAACTGCTATCCATTATCTACATAAATAAAGTAGTTACTGCAGATAAAGAAAATTCAGGTATTTTGCCAGCACAGCACACCATAAGTTGATGATGCAGAAGGGAGAAGTGGGCTCAGAAGAGGAGGATGCGTGTCCTACATGCCTTGAAGAATATACTCATGAAGACCCTAAGATAGTGACCTAGTGCTCTCATCATTTACACCTTGGCCGTATATATATGAGTGGATGGAAAGAAGTGATAGTTGTCCTGTTTGTGGCAAGGAAATGGTATTCATCGAAAGCACATGAGATGTCCTTAGGGACTATCGTGAAGGCAATGCTGGGAAAGGATCTCCTGAAACGTTCTCACCTTACTGAAGATTTATTCTCTGCATGATCTTATACCTAATGCTGATAAGTTGAATACATGAAAGCTCTTCTACACTCGCATAAGAGTTGCTACTTTGACTATCACACTTAAAGGAGAAATAATACCTGACATTACAGAAAATGAATATATATATCTCAAAAGAAAAAAAAATTGTTGAGGATACTGCTGGAAAGGAGTCAAGATGATGACAGTCGCAGGTTGCCAGCAACCTGGTGGTGTAGCTGTTCTAAGCAGACTTTGGAGTATGCACGATATGCCTAATTCTAGTTCTCAAGAAGTGATTTGGCAGGGACAAGTTGCAGGTGTTGATGCAACCTTAGGCTTTTTTTTTTAAGGCTGAAAGAGCATTTTTCGATTCATAAAGTGCATAAGATTCTTTCAGATATGATCAAGAAGGCATCAAAATTCTTTTTTTTTAATGTTGGGATACCGTTACCAAACTGTCTGAATTTGGAAACTCTCTGTGTGGCAAACGATGCAGGGAAGGTCAAAGATATTACAAAGTGTATTAATGAACTTCAATGGATAAAATCTGCATCAGAAGTTAAGCTAATGAAGAAAGCAGAAGAGTGAAGGCAACCGTGCAGGGGTGCCAATGTCCAATTGTGGGGAGATGACAGTCACGATGACTGCAGTAATGATTATGTTTTGCTGCCATTGAAGTAGTAGAAATTTGCAGCTATGAAGCTGATGAAAATGAAAAACCAAGAAGACTAAGTATTGCAACAAAGAAGATTACTTGGAACATGGACAGCCAAGGGGCTGAAAAATTCAGAAAAAATGCAGCAAATCAGTCTTTTTCACTACATATGCATGAAAAATTAAATCATTGAAGAGGCTAGAGGAATTTGTTGATATAGAATGTGGCAGTATCACCAAGAAGCATGAAATTTAAAACCTTTAGTTGCTAAAGTAAATAGCCAGGAGGGTTGGAAAAGCGGCTGCAGTCACCATGTGAAGGGGCGCAGACTGACTAATATAAGCATATGTCTATATTCTGCTATTTGAGTGGTAGAGAGAGGGCACCCAACCAACACACCGGCTGCAGCCACCATGTGAAAGGGCGTAGGAAAAGTCGTGTGAAGTGTGTATGGTGGAGTAATACCTCCTATCACCAAAGATCAGCTTTCTCAAGTGTAGAAGAAATATGATTTTTTGAAGTGTAGCTGTCGAATCACTTTATAAAGAAGAAAGAGAGAGGGAGCAACTGACATCCATAGAAGGGTCATGTACTACCCATGTGTTCTTGATTGTTTAAGTTATTTTACAGAAGCCTCGAAGAAATTACTAGTGCACGTGTGATGAAGAAAGTCATGACGATGATCAGCCAGGAAGGCAGAAGTAATGATGCAGCCAGAGATGATCAGCCAAGATGGCTGAGTTGATGTTGCAGCTATAGATGCTGCTTGAGATGATCAGTTAGGAGGACTGAGTTGATGTTGCAGCTAGAGATGCTGCTTGAGATGATCAACAAGGATGGCTGAGTTGATGTTGCAGCCAGAGATGCTGCTTGAGATGATCAACTAGGATGACTGAGTTGATGTTGTAGCCAGAGATGCTGCTTGAGATGATTAGCTAGGAAGGCTAAGTTTATATTGCAGCCAGAGATGCTGCTTGATATGATCAGCCAGGAAGGTTGAGTTGAAGATATTACAGCCAAAGAAGTTGTTAAAGATTAAACCAGTGATGAAGAGAGATGAAGAATGTTGCAAACAGTTGAAGATTTTTTGACAAGTTTGAAGTTCGAAGTATCTCACTCCCAACTTGAGGGGGGTGTTGAAGAATTTGAGTTTAGAGTCAGTTTTAGTACATATAATATCTTAGGACAGTAAAATTTATGTTTAGAGTATTATTGTAATTATCCGAAGTCGTAAGGGTATTTTGGTAATTTTCTGTACTAGGGGTATTTTGGTCATTTTATATTTTACACGTTTTACAGCTCCTTATATAAGGGCTGATAGGTTGTAATTAGAGTTAAGCTTGCTGGGATTAAGAAAGAGAGAAGAGGGGGGCGGCCTCCATTGGAGGTTCGCCCCCTCCTCCGATCTCCAAATTTCCTTTTGATTATGTATGATCTTTTCTTTTCCGCTGCACAATCTCGTTTTCAACAGGATATACCATGGTAGCGTGGGAATGTGTGGTGGAAGATGTGGAGGCCTTCTGCGATTCTGCAAGTCGAGCCTCTAGTTCATTTATCCTCTTGTATTTCAGTCATTGAGTTTTGACCACCCTCTGTTGTACTCTTTTCATGTTGGACACTAAAGAGAGCCCTAGTTGATTGGGTTTTGTCATATATTGGTTGACCAATCAACTGCCAACAGGTTTCACGTGTATGCCTTGTTTTTCCATAATGTGTATATGAAAGTTTATCTTTATGGTCTGATGACTGCTGAATTATTCCTCTTCCTCTACCATACACTCCTCTACCTCTAAACCCAGAGGTAGAATTTTGATTCCTTCCTATGAAAACTGCAGTTTAAGGATTGTAAATTTTTCCTTCTTTTTCCAAACACTTTTTGTCTTCTGCCCTTAGAAGTAGAGTATAAACTGTACTTAGTGATGGAAGTTCTTCCCTACTCAGGATATTATTTTTTACAGCTTCATAATTAAGTGAGATGCCCCATAGCAAGTCAAAGACTTTCCTTTCTTCAAATTCTTCATGTCTTTCCTTCATCCAATTTTGACATTTTGTCTTAGAATACATCGATAACTCTTCCCATAATCCACGAAGTTCAGCATAATATTCATTGACCGATCGGCTATCTTGTCTATATTTTTTAACTCTTTCAATGATTTCATACTTCTTGGCTATATTCTTTCGTTGTGCATATGCATCTTGTACTGCCAACCACATTTCTTGGGTTGTCTCTAAAAACATGAAAGTGGAGCCAATAGAAGGAATCATGGATTGTATTAACCACGCACTTACCAGAGCATTTTCTCTACGCTATCTGGAATATGTCGAATTAGTAGGGTCTGGTACTGAAATCTCTCCTGTAAGATATTCCCATCTTCCTCTTACCAATACTGTAAGTACAATGGATCGTGCCCATTATAGATAGTTTTTTCCATCTAATTTGATGCTTATAATTTGAAATGTTTCGCTCTTGTCAATGCTGAAAATTTCTATACTTTTCAATATTTTCCCCTTTTCAGATATGATTGTGCCCCCTTGCTCTAGGTTACAATCTCAAGTTTTTATTAACTTTTCTTTTTTGAATCTTCGTCGAACCTGTTGTAGTACAACTTCTACCTGTTTTCTTAATCGTTTCTTTAATAAACTTCAACCCTTAGGGCATAAACACTGTTGCTGACTAACTGTGAAACCCTAATCCCACGGATTAGGCTCTGATATCATGTAGAAACTCCTACACACAAAGCAAATAATAAAAAACAATCAATAATATCATAAAATTCAAAGTTACAAAGGATTGGGGGTCAGCGTCACACTCTTTGCAACCGCCCCCTTTCACTCTTCTCTTTCACGTTAATGACTAGGGTGTAGGGTTTTTCATTTTATAGTGGCTTCTAACTTGAATTCCTAATATGCCTCTACTTAATAAAAGTTACACCATGGAGCTCCTATTGGATCAGATATGAATCCAACAGGAGCAGAGATCCGTTTCTTCTCTTTCCTTCAACAGAAAGTATGTCCGACTTGAACCAAGTTTTGTCTTCTTACTTTTGTTATTCTAAGGTTGAAGTAATTCCTGAAAACTTGTTTTTGTTTAAAAATAGAAAAAAAAATGAAGTGTTTCGGTGTTTACTTATCCAAATTGCTATTAAAGTTGTGCAAGAACAATTAAAAATATTTTTTGTATAAATACTATTGGAATTATGTTGATGGTAGTATTGAAAAACCTAATTTGATTATTGATGGGCTTAATGAAGATGATATCATCAAAGCCCAAGGAAAACATAAACAAGATTTTGAAACATGAAAAAAATTAATGCGAAGATCACTTAGATCATTCGCCAAAATGTAGATGGTAAGCTTATAAATAGAATTAATATCTTTGAAAATTTAGAGGCTTATAAGAAAGCAAAGAAGGAACTCCGCCCATGTAAAGGGATCACCCTTGCATTGCCGGTCCCAAGCCCGGATAAAGGAGGGTTGTGTTAGGCTTCCGACAGCCAGCGTAAAACTTTATCGGATTTTTATAACATGTATTACAAAAATTATGACCATTGCTTTGGGGCGTCCCCGCCTAGCGACGTGCTGCAGAACAGTGTTATCCATATCGCACCGTATCGTGAAACCCACAGTATCGCACCGTATCGTGCGATACGGGCAATACGCCCTGGGAGCCTTATAAAGGGTCCCGAACCGACTGAAACCCACGATTTTTCGCGGGTTTCCTCTCTCTTCTTGGGTTCCTCAAGCTCCCTAAGAGCCGATTTTCGCCTCCTTAGTGTTCAAAGCTCCAAAATTGTTCCCTACGGTGCCCGTGCAAGCCTCCAAACTCGGATTTTGGTATATTTTTAATGTTTTTTTCATTATTTTCCTTTATATTTGTTGTTTTTTGTGTTATTTCGGGTTTTTTTTTTGAATGACAAAATATAAAGTTATTAAGTGTGTATACGATTTTTATTGCATTCATGAAGTGGGAGACACTCGATTTGAGTGTTATTTGAAGATTGGGGGATTTACGAAGTGCTTTTATTTTCAGGTTTTTGTTTGAATTAAAGTACTCCATTGAGATGGAAGGAAGGGGTGGTAGAGACTCTCATTCAAAGTCTGATGATCCGGCATGGCAGTGGGGTATACCAGTTGAGGGTTCAAGGTTAAAAATCATATGCTTATTTTGTGAAAAGGTGGTTAGTGGTGGAATTTCAAGGTTGAAACACCACCTAGCAGGAACCAGGAAAGAAGTTGCTCCATGCACAGGCAGAGTTAAAAGTTTACCAGAAGGTATTAAATGGCAATGCCTACAGATAATTGAGAACATACAAGAACGGAGACAACAAAAGGATGATTTTCAGATGTATGAAGAAGCTGATGATGCTACTGCCACTGGATTTGGATTCACTGATAGTTTGCTTTCAGATGCTCGAACAGAGATTGGTAGTAGCAGTTCACGAGCACCTACTAGAGGAAAGAGGGTTGCAGCTGAAGACTTTGGAGGTGGCAGAAGAGGAAGTTGAGGAAGGAGTAGAGGAAGAGTTTCTTCTTCTAGCATACATTCGTTCTTTCCTCCTTCTACTACACCTGGTGCTCAACCAGGAATTCGTGCTGCTATGGCTTCAGAACAACTGCATGATCAGGCAGACCTTGCAGTGGGAAGATGGTTTTATGATGCATGCATTCCATTTAATGCAGCAAATAGTTTTCATTTTCAAGCAATGGCAGATGCAATTGCAAACATTGGTGCAGGATATAAGATACCCTCTTATCAGAAGTTGAGAGGGAAGATATTAGATCAGACCGTAATTGAAGTGCAACAATACTGTTCGACTTTGAGACAGTCGTGGAAGGAAACAGGATGCACTATTATGGCAGATGGATGGACCGATAGGCGAGGAAGGACATTGCTAAACTTTCTTGTATATTGTCCTAAAGGACTCATGTTTTTGAGATCTCTAGACATGTCAGAGGAGAGACACACTGCAGAGATCCTACGAGAAGAATTTGATAAGATTATACAGGAGGTTAGGCTACAAAATGTGGTCCAATTGATTACAGATAATGCAGCTAACTACAAAGCAGTTGGGAAGGAGTTAGCTGATATTTATGGGACTTTCTACTGGACACCATGTGCAGCCCATTGTTTAGATCTCATCCTCGAGGACATTGGTGAGATGGATGAAATAAAGGCAGCAACTGAGTGTTGCCAAGATATTACAAAATTCATTTACAACCATGCATTTGTTTTGTGTATGATGAGAGGATATACAGAAGGTGCAGAGCTTCTTCGCACAGCTGTAACTCGGTTCGCAACAAACTTCTTATCTGTACAAAGTATTGTGAGACAGAAGCAAGCTTTGAAGAGAATGTTCTCCTCAGATGAGTGGCAACAATTTGCAGAGTTGCCTCAAAACAGAAGAAATAGAAAGTTAAATGAGATTGCAGAAACAGTTTTTAGAAGTTCATTTTGGAAATGCATGTGTCACATTATTGAAAATTACTTGTCCATTAGTAAAAGTTTTGAGATTGGCTGATAGCGAGGAGAAACCATCTATGAGCTACCTTTATGAAGCCATGGAAAGGGCAAAAGAAGCCATCAGAAATAATTTTAATAGAAAAAAGAGAGATTATGTGCCCGTGTGGAAAATAATTGATAGGAGATGGAATAAACAATTGCATCAGCCTATTCATGCAGCAGCATATTATCTAAACCCATCATTCATGTACTCAGAAACCTTTAAAAGGGACGATGAGGTTAATCGAGGAATCATTGATTATATCGACAGATTAGTCCCTGATGAGAGCATAGCAGATACGATACATCGAGAGATGGAGATATATGATAATGCTCTTCACTTGATGGGTTTGCCTGTTGCAATTCGCAACCGCTCTACGATGCGTCCAGGTACATTGTTTATTTTCATATTTAAGTTGCATCTTACATTACTGTGGATTATTATGTCTCTAATGTTTGTATTTTTTTTACAGATGTTTGGTGGAATAGGTTTGGAAGTGATTGTCCAAACCTTCGAGATTTTGCAATCAGAGTCTTAAGCCAAACCTGTAGTGCAACAGGTTGTGAAAGAAATTGGAGTGTTTTTGAACACATCCATACAAAAAAGCGCAACAGGTTGGAACACAAAAGGCTTAATGATTTGGTTTATATTCGTTGTAACATGCGCCTTCGTGAAAGGTAATGTTGTATTACTTTCAAATTTTCAATTCAATATTATTTAACTTCAGTTTTCAATTGTTAATATTACTTACTAATTGTTTATCTTTGTTTGTGTCGTAGGCAATTAAAAAAAGTAAATAGAGAAGAAAGTCAGTTCGATCCAATAAGTTTGGATAATTTTGATATATTAGAAGAATGGGTTATGGAAGACACTGAAGAAAATGCCCTCCTAACAGAAGAAGACGTTGCCTGGATTAATTTGGAAGGAGGGCAACAACATTATGAAGATGAAGAATTTGATTTTGAAGTAGAAGGTGTGGGCGTGGCTGATGATGATGAGGATCTGCAACAAGGAGAAGATGAAGATTATTTAGTTGATGATCCTGATTACAATTTGTAAAATGTAACATTATATGTAACTGTAGTGTACTGTAAAGTGTAAACTATGTCTGTATTTTATTTTTTGGATTCAAAATATGTAAATTTGGATGCAATTGTTCAATGTTGAATGCTCAATCTGTACTAAACTTACATTATATGAATTTAAAGCAATTATCAGATTTTTCCTAACTTTTTCCTGATTTTTTCCAATTTTTTCGATTTTTTACTAAATTTTATTGATTTTTAATTAAATTTTACATTATTTTAATATTAAAGTACGATACGATACGATACGATACGCCCGTATCGTGGAGCCCAGCGATACACGATACGATACGCGTCAGACAACACTGCTGCAGAACTCGAATGCAGTAAGAAGTAAGCAATGGCCACTACATTTTCGCATGAATGTAGCGAATCAATTTCAGAGAGGGTTTCCACATCATGGACGGGTGTGGGTAAAGAAGTTAGTCTCGCTAAAATAAGAATCACTTGGCTCATAAGACTATTTAATGAAATATAGAAAAACCAAAAGATGCCCGAGGAATGGAGAGCAAGTACACTTACACCCATATATAAGAACAAGGGAGACATTCAAAATTGTGCGAATTATCGAGGTATCAAGTTAATGAGTCATACTATGAAATTATAGGAAAGAATTATCGAACGTAGGTTAAGACAAGTATAAGTACAACAGAGAACCAATTTGGATTCATGCCAGGCAGATCTACTATTGAAGCAATTCACCTTTTGAGACGTCTTATGGAACATTTTAGAGCAAAAAAGAAATAACCTTCACATGATATTTATTGATCTAGAAAAAGCTTATGATAGGGTACCGAGGGAGGTTCTTTGGAGAACTTTGGAAAAAAGAGGTATCCCATTGACATATATTAACCTTATAAGAGACATGTATGATGGTGCAAAAACATGTGTGAGGACTCGTGAAGGAACGACAGACTTCTTTGAAGTTAATATTGGGTTACATCAAGGATCAACTTTAAGTCCATACTTATTTATAATGGTGATGGATGAGTTAACAAAATATATTCAAGATGAAGTACCTTGGTGTATGTTATTTGCAGAGGACATTGTATTAGTGGAGGAGTCTAAGGAAAAAGTTAATAGAAAATTGGAACTCTAGAGAGAAACATTAAAAAGTAAAGGACTCCGACTTAGTAGAACAAAGACAGAATATATGGAATGTAAGTTTGATCATTTGGTTACTTCAGAGGACATGGAAATTAAAATTGGCACACGTTGCATTCCTCAAAAGGAAAGTTTAAATACCTAGGGTCAATTTTTCAGAGTGATGGAAGAATTGATGGAGATGTTACACATAGAATTAATGCTGGTTGGTTAAAATGGAGAGGAGCATCAGGTATTCTTTGTGATAAGAAGATACCATTAAAGTTAAAAGGTAAATATTATAGAGCGGCAATTAGGCCTGCCATGTTTTATGGTTCTGAGTGTTGGGCAGTTAATCATCAACATGTACAAAAGATGTCTGTGACAGAAATGAAGATGTTGAGATGGATGAGTGGTCATACAAGAAAAGACCGTATACATAATGAGGTTATTAGAAACAAATTAGGAGTGGCACCAATAGAGGATAAAATGAGAGAACATCGTTTAAGATGGTTTGGACATATAGAAAGAAGATCAAAAGAAGAACCTGTAAGAAGGTTAGAAAAACTAAATTTGGAAAGTATTAAAAGAGGTAGAGGACGACCACAAAAGTGTTGGAAAGAAACAATAAAGAATGATCTAGCTTATTAGGAGTTAACTGCTAACATGGCACACGATAGAGATCTGTGGAAACAAAGAATCCATGTAGCTGACCCCGTCTAGTATGGGAAAAGGCTTAGTTGTTGTTTGTTGTTGTATAAGAAAGGAAAGAAGGAAGCGAAAAATGCATCAAAGATGAGGATGAAAAAATTCTAGTGGCAAATGATGATATAAAAATAGATGGAAAATTATTTTTATAAGCTTTTTAATGAAAATAAAGATGTTAATATTAGCTTAGGAGAGCTAACCAAATCAGAAAAGTATATAAACCACAATTTCTACCGACGTATTCAAAAGAATGAAGTCAAAGAGGCTCTTAAACATATGAAGGGTGGTAAACCGGTAGGACCAAACAATATTCCTATAGAAGTTTAGAAAATACTGAAGAAATAGGAATCACTTGACTCACAAGACTATTTAATAAAATATGGAGAAACCAAAAGATGCTCGATGAATGGAGAGCAAGTACACTTATATATATATATAAGAACAAGGAAGACATTCATAATTATGCGAATTATCGAGGTATCAAGTTAATGAGCCATACTATGAAATTGTGAGAAAGAATTATCAAACGTAGGTTAAGACAAGTATCAAGCACAACAGAGAACCAATTTTGATTCATGCCAGGCAGATCTACTATTGAAGCAATTCACCTTTTGAGACGTCTTATTGAACATTTTAAAGCAAAAAGAAAGACCTTCATATGATATTTATTGATCTAGAAAAAACTTACAATAGGATACCGAAGGAGGTTCTTTGAAGAACCTTGAAAAAAAAGGTATTTCATTGACATACATTAACATTATAAGAGACATGCACGATGGTGCAAAAACATGTGTGAGGACTCGTGAAGGAACAACAGACTTCTTTGAAGTTAATATTGGGTTACATCAAGGATCAACTTTAAGTCCATACTTATTTATAATGGTGATGGATGAGTTAACAAAATATATTCAAGATGAAGTACACCATTGTATTAGTGGAGGAGTCTAAGTAAAAAGTTAATAGAAAATTGGAACTATGGAGAGAAACATTAGAAAGCAAAGACCTCTGACTTAATAGAACAAAGGCAGAATATATGGAATGTAAGTTTGATCATTTGGACTTTAGAGGACATAGAAATTAAAATTGGCACACATTGCATCCCCAAAAGAAAAATTTTAAATACCTAGGGTTAATTTTTCAGAGTGATGGAAGAATTGATGGAGATGTTACGCATAAAATTAATGTTGGTTGGTTAAAATGTAGAGGAGCATCAGGTATTCTTTGTGATAAGAAGATACCATTAAAGTTAAAAGGTAAATATTATACAGAAGCAATTAGTTCTCAGTGTTGGGCATTTAATCATCAACATGTACAAAAGATGCTTGTGATAGAAATGAAGATGTTGAGATGGATGACTGGTCATACAAGAAAAGACCGTATAAATAATGAGGTTATTAGAAACAAATTAGGAGTGGCACCAATAGAGGGTAAAATAAGAGAATATCGTTTGAGATGGTTTGGACATATAGAAAGAAGATCAAAAGAAAACCTTTAAGAAGGTATGAAAAACTAAATTTGGAAAGTATTAAAAGAGGTAGAGGACGACCACAAAAGTGTTGGAAAGAAACAATAAAGAATTATCTAGCTTATTGTGAGTTAACTACTAACATGGCACATGATAGTGCTATGTGGAAACAAAGAATCCATGTAGCCGACCTCGTCTAATATGGGAAAAGGCTTAGTTGTTGTTGTTGTATTTGAAGAAAATTCATTATTTTATTTTTTAAATTGATTTAATAGAAAGAACAATAATGCTTAAGCAAGGAAACTTGCATTAGAGATTATTACCACAATGAATTTTTCAAATTGTGGAATCAACTTCGAAGTTTTGACAAATTTGGAAAATTCAAAAAAATAGATAAGTTCTAAAAATATTTGGACAAACAATATTTTTTCTTATTCATGCAATGCCTTAAAGATGATTTTTAAAATATAAGATCTACCTTAATCCATAGAAAACCAAGGTCAAAGAGGGATGGGTTTCTTGCCGATCTAGTTGTGGAAGAAACTAGATTAATAACTTTAAATGGTTCTAAAGAGATCTTTCTTGCCGCATTAAGATCGAAGGTGAACCTAAAGAGACATACAAGCCTTCTCATATCAAGAACACTAGAGGACAAAAGAATATTAAAGGATAAATCAAAAGGCCCCAATGCTTCTACGGCCAAACAAAAGCACAAGTGGACATATCAAAACCACTTATTCCATCTTAATCAAAAATTCGAGAACATGGCCACTATGGAGGATAAAGAGGAAGGAGCTCTACCTTCCATCATCAAAGCATACATAGAAGAGATGTTCAAAGAAAAGGCTAGCATCTCTCATAATGTTCTATCAAGAAATTCTCAAGGTATGTCTTCGTTCTTAGATTTGGGTGCTTCATTTCACATACACAAAAGAAATCTTTTGAAAAACTCTTACCAAAAGGTTTTAAATAAACATGAAACTGGAAGCTTTGAAAATAAAGATTTTAAAGTACTCAATGTAAGTTTTGTGCCAAAACTTAATTTAAATCATCTTTCCATTATTCAAATTTGTGACAATGTTTGTATAGTTACTTTCTCATCTAAAAATTGTATGGTGCAGGATCACCTATCAAATAAGGTGATTGGACAATGCCATAGAGAAAGTAGACTATATAAAATGGACAATTTGGTTGTGCCAAATTTTCACAAATCTGGTGTAGTTTATGACACCACTCTTTGACATAAAAGATTAGGACATTTAGACATGAACAAGTTGTGTAATTATCCTTTGTTAAAAAATAATAAAGTTAAAGATTTTGTTTGCAAAGAATGTATTCTTGAAAAATTGCATCGTACACCGTTTGGTGAAAGAAGCTTTATTAGAAATAAAGCTTTTAAGTTGGTACATTCCGATGTTTGGAGACCCACTCTTAATGTCTGTAAAAGGAGGAGTGGGATACTATGTGACTTTCATAGATGATTTTACTACTAGGTATACTTGGATATTTCTTTTGAAACATAGATCAAAAGTCTTTAGAAATTTATTGATATTTTATAATATGATTAAAAATCAATTTAGCACAACTCTTAAAATTTTAAGATTGGATTCTGGTGACAAGTACATGTCAAAGAAATTTCAAAATTATCTAGAAACACATGGAATTTTACAACAAAAATCTTGCATAAAAACCCCACAACAAAATGGCTTAACCGAACGCAAACATAGACATATTATAGAAACTACTATAACTCTCTTGATTGCTAGTACAACAACAACTAAGCCTTCTTTTCCCATACTAGACGGGGTCGGCTATATGGATGTTTTGTTTCCACAGAGACCTATCATGTGCCATGTTAGGGGTTAACTCACAATAAGCTAGATCATTCTTTATTATTTCTTTCCAACACTTTTGTAGTCGTCCTCTACCTCTTTTAATACTTTCAAAATCTAGTTTTTTATACCTTCTAATAAGTTTTTCTTTTGATCTTCATTTTATATGTCCAAACCATCTTAAAGAATATTCTCTCATTTTATCCTCTATTGGTGCTACTCCTAATTTGTTTCTAATAACCACATTATGTATACGGTCTTTTCTTGTATGACCACTCATCCATCTCAACATCTTCATTTATGTCACAAACATCTTCTATACATGTTGATGATTAACTGCCCAACATTCATAACCATAAAACATGGCAGGTCTAATAAGTGTTGCTCTATAATATTTACCTTTAACTTTAATGGTATCTTCTTATCACAAAGAATACCTCATGCTCCTCTTCATTTTAACCAACCAAAATTAATTCTATACGTAACATTTCCATCAATTCTTTCATCACTTTGAAAAATTAACCATAGGTATTTAAAACTTTCCTTTTGGGAATGTAAAATTCTTGTGAGTGGAAGCGACCCTTACCACTGTTTATCTAATAAATAGAATGTTTTTTTCTCGACTTGACAATATGTCTTCCTTTGAAAAATTGTTTAGACTTGCTCTATATTATTAAAGATTAAGAGTTTTTTGTTATAAATGTTTTGTTTATACGAATAAAAATGATAAATTATCTCATAGATCTATTGCATGTGCCTTTTTAGGTTACGACATTAACAAAAAAGGTTATATAGGTGTTTTAATCCCAAAGAAGACAAACTTTATGTGTCAAAAGACGTGAAATTTTTAGAAGATAACTATTATTATGACTATAACATTGAAGATAAAGAAAAATATACCTTTCTAAATGAGTTTACAAACTTAGTAGATAGTGAGAATGAAGATAGTGATAGAGAAGAAACCATTGATTTAAGGCAACAAGATTAACACAGATATGGAGATAAGAGAAACCAACGAGTCTCATGACATTATGGAGTTTTTTCCTCTAAGCTATACTAGAAGACCTAGAGAACAAGAAAACACTAGACTACCTCATAGAATTCCAAAGCCCCATAAAGATTTGTGTCCTATGAAACCTTTGAATCTCAAAGGAAAAATCTTATTGCCACCATTTTATAAGTAAAAAGAACATAATTTCTATATTCATGCAAAAGGTATATGAGAATGGGAAAATGCTACGCAAGAAGAATTAAAAGCCTTAGATAAAGCTCAAACTTACGATATTGTGGCTAAACCTAAGATAAAAAACTATTTGGATGTAGATGGGTATATAAAGTAAAAACACATAGTGATGCCACCATAAAAAGATATAAAGCTCGACTAGTAGCTAAAAGGATATACTCAAGAATACGAAATAAACTATAAAGAAATCTTTGCTCCGATTGCTAGAATAATAACCATAAGGATTTTAATAACTCTTAGTGCTATTAAAAATTAGAAAGTTTTTAAACTAGATGTTAATAATGCTTTCTTCAATGGTAAACTAAATGAAGAAGTATATGTCTCCTCCTTCAGGACTTAATGTCCCGAAAGATCATGTTCTTAAACAAAACAAGACTATGTATGATCTTAAAAAGTCCCTAAGACTTGGTTTGGCGGATTTGAAGACTTTATGTATATGCATAATTTTTTGTCTTATTATAGTGACACTGCATTATTTCTGAGAAAATCATATGCAGGTATAGTAATTCTACTCTTTTATGTGAATCACATAATCAACAAGCGATAAGATGGCATATTGTAAGTTAAAAGTGATCTTCACAAAGAATTTGAAATGAAAGACTTTGGTTTGGTTAGTTATTTTTTAAGAATTTAAATTATACATGATGATAGAGGATATTTTGTCTCAAACAAAATTTATGAGTGAAATTATTGACAGGTCAAGTTTAACCGATGAGAAGAAAGTGGATACACTAAAGCTTCTTGGAACAAAATTAAGAGCAACAAATGGAGAGAAATTGGACGATCCAATACCTTATAGGCAACTGATAGGAGCACCGACTTATCTCACAATCACTCACCCAGATATATATCAGGTTATTAATACTGTAAACCAGTTTCAAGAAGCACTATTGATCATATGAGTGGTCGTGAGAATTATGAGATTCATTAAGCACTCTATGGATAAGGGGTTGTTCTTAACTTCCTCTTTCTATACCTCTCTTAACTTAACTGTATATACTGATATTGATTAGGGTGGAGATGTCAAAAATCGACACTACACTACTGCTTTTTATGTTTTCTTAGGTGAGTCATTAAAAATCGACACTACACTACTGGTTTTTGTTATAATTACAGAGAAACGCAATGAATAATACACAATAGAAAATATTGATAAAAAAGAAGTGTAACAATGGAGATCGGAGGAGGGGGTGGGATCACAGTGACTTAAACCCTAATACAACTTATCAGCCCTTATATAAGGAGCTGTAAAATATAAAATGACCAAAATACCCCTAATACAGAAAAATTATCAAATTTCTCTTACAACTTTAGATAATTACAATAAACCTAAAATATCAAATTTATTGTCTTAAGACATGAAATGTACTAAAACTGACTCTAAACTCATATTCTTCAACACCCCCCCTTAAGTTGGGAGTGAGATACTACGAACTCCAAACTTGCTAAAAGAATCTTCATCTGTCTGCAACATTCTTCAACTCAGCCTTCCTGGCTGATCATTGTCTTTATCACTGGTCTCTAATCTTTAACAACTTCTTTGGCTGTAACATCTTCAATTCAGCCTTCTTGACTGATCATATCAAGCAGCATCTCTGGTTGCAATATAAACTTAGCCTTCCTGGCTAATCATCTAAAGCAGCATCTATGGCTGCAACATCAACTCAGCCTTCATGGCTGATCATCTCAAGCAGCATCTCTGGCTGCAATATAAACTTAGCCTTCCTAGCTAATCATCTCAAGCAGCATCTATGGCTGCAACATCAACAACTCAACCTTCCTAGCTGATCATCATCATGACTTTCTTCATCACACATGCACTAGTAATTTCTTCGAGGCTTCTGTAAAACAACTTAACAATTAAAAACACATTGGTAACACACGACCCTTCTATGGGTGTCGGTTGCTCCCTCTCTCTTTCTTCTTCTCCATAAAGTGATTTGACAGCTACATTTAAAAGTCATGTTTCTTCTACTCTTGAGAAAGATCTTTTGTAATAGGAGGTATTACTCCACCATACACACTTCACATGGCTTTTCTTGCGCCCCTTCACATGGTGGCTGCAACCGGTGTGTTGATTGGGTGCCCTCTCTCTACCACTCAAATAGTAGAATACAGACATCTGCTCATACTAGTCAGTCAGCGCCTCTTCACATGGTGACTGCAACCGCTTTTCTAGCTCTCCTGGCTGCTTACTTCAGCAACCCAAGGTTTTAATTTTAATGCTTCTTGGTGATACTGCTACATTTTATATCAAATTCTTCTGGCCTCTTCTATGATTTGATTTGTCATGCATATGTGGTGACAAGTAAACTGATTTTCTGCACTCTTTCCTTTTCTTCTATTTGTATTTCTGATTTTAACCAAATAAGATAACACTCACTACGTAAGAATTCATATTTTCTTATCTTTTTTGAATTTTACAGCCCCTTGGCTGTCCATTTTTAAAGTAGCCTTCCTTGCTGCAACACCTTTTTCAACAACCGTCATGGTTGTTTATCTTCAACAGCTTTATTGCTTTGATAATTATCAGCAGCTTCATAGCTGTAAATTTCTGCAACTTCAATGGCTGCAAATAATCATCGTTAACATGCTTTTCAGACATCCGAAACAATAATTCTTCTGACAATCTTTCTCTAGCATACAAGTCTTATATAGATGTCACTAATAACTGCCAAATTCGTTATTTGGAATTTGATTCAATCAAAGCCTTTTTGCATTGTCATCACAAGAATTTGAAGAGCAAATTTGGTGGAATCTTTGATCACGAGTTGGCTCTTCTCCAGTATGTCATCACCCCGAGGCCTGCAATGAGTGCAGCACTTGTAGCAACAGTGCTGTATGCTGCAGCCCAACTGTCATTTAGTGCAAGTTTTCCTCAACAAAACTGATTAATATTATCAGCCATCTTTGCAGATGTTTCAATAAAAAACATTCCATTACTTTCGGCATACTCTACAGCTTCTCGAACAGAAACAGATCGATTTTCATGAAGATCAGCCTTGTTTCCTACCAAAGCCATAACAATGTCAGGACTTCCATGTTTCTGCAGTTCCTTAACCCAATAGTGTGCTTTAAGGAATGTATCCATGCTTGTTATGTCATAGACAATGATTGCAACAGCTGCTCCACGGTAGTATAGAGGGGCCAACGCTGCATACCTTTCCTGACTAGCAGTGTCCCATATCTTAAATTGCACTGTTGTAGTGCTCACTCGTACTACTGACAACCTGATTGCTGCTCCTATTTCCTGGATTGCTACTTCTGTACCATTACTCATGGCACTCCAATCTCATAGCATCATTTGCAAGGCCAATAAGCTTCCATCTTTGCCGCAAGAGACAGATTCACTATTACATTTTCTGAAGGACGGACATACAATATGGACAGAGGTTGAAAGTGCATCCGATGACAGATGACTTGTTTAGGAATGTCGACTTTGTGAGTTATGGTGGTAGTGTATGTTTTACCTACCATGCTGTATGTGGCAAGTTTTGTAACACTTTCGAGTATGTCAGGAGCACATACACACACATTTACTACATGCGTGCATGCAGAAGCACATCTCTCGATGCTCAAGTTTCCAATGCTATCAGAAATGCTCTCATTTTCATCATTTGCAGTGGTTTGAAGTGCATCTTCAGGACATTGCCGCAGGCTCCAATACATGATGCCTGCAGTCAGTGTCAGAATCATCTTTTGATTCACCTCCATGATGTCCTCAGGCAACAAGAAAATGGAACATCCAAGCTTTCTCGCCACACTGATTATGTATGTCACATTCAGTCTTTTCTCTTCATCAGTTTCGCCTTTTGTAACAAGGTTCCAGTTCACAACTCTCGGCTTCACCACACTGAGAAGTTCCAGGAAAAATATTCCATGTGAGAGGTTCTTGTCCTTGAAACTTTCCATTTGAGAATTCCTTCCTGCAGCCTTGACTTTGTTATTTGCCCAATTCAGAATATCAGTCCTTCCCTAGGGAATGGAATCTCAAGTTCTTCAGAAGCTGAAGAATGTTACACCTCATCAACTTAGAAGTAGGGTCAAAATGACCACGAACAAACCTTAGAACAATACAGTTTTTACCGACTCCAGAATCCCCCAAAAATATCAACTTTACCTTCAAGTTCCTTGAATCTGCTGCAGAATCATTGTCTGAATTTAATGCAATTGGTCCTCCTGCATCATCACCTTATGTTGTGCTGGCAGAATACTTGTATTTCCTTTATCTGTAGTAACTACTTTATTTATGTGGGTAATGGATAGCAGTTACCATTTTCCTTTCCCAAAAAACGTGGGGATAAGACTTTTCCAATCAGAAAAAGGAAGTTTCCATAACTACTTTCCCACAAAATCAGGCAAGTAATTTGGAACTTTACTTTTCCAGCGTTTGATTAAAAAATTTTGAAATTACCTTTCAAATCATTCTTTCCACGATTTTGTGTAACCTTTCTTCAAAAAATATGGAACACCATTTTTGGCACCCAATCACCTTCCTTTTTTTCATGTTCTTCTTCTTCCTTGAGAACATTCTTTTTTTTTAACTTATCAGGTCATTTTGCAGGACTTGTAGTTTCTTTTCTTGCTTTGAGGTGAGAAAGTCACTATGACAGAAAACAGTTTGGTCTGTGATACACCAACTCTTCATCTCTCTGGATGGATAGAAGTCGATCATCCACCAAAGCTTGTCTCAGAAAGTCGACCAGGAAGCTGCATCCTGGTCATCGCACGTCCTCCTTACAAGGCAACGATCCATATTTTGGACTTCAACAAGCCTTATGGTTACATGTCATCGCACGTCCAACTCCATTTACTCCTCATCTTTAAGATAAATTTCAGTTGAGCAGTTTAACATATGCTAATTGTATCCGCAAGAATTGCCTCTACGGAACAATATGAATCCTCCTCACCAAGAACATCAGTCTGTAATAAAGGTAGAAATTTAAAACTTCCTTCATATAACTGAGCATATGGACCATAACAACGATGTGATGCTTGAAATAGACCTGTCCTCTGTAAAACTTCCAAGCTCTTATCGTCACTCCACTCTTCCAACATGGATTGTTTGTAAACCATTGCCCAATCAACAAGTTTCACTGTAAACATCCAACACTCCACCAGAAGGGTTCTGTTTCGCATTCTGAAATTAGAACTACTCCATGCAAACACATCAAACGTTCGCAAGATTAGTTTTGGTTTTTGACTTTTCAAGCATATTTTTATGAGTTTTGCAAGATGAATAAGCTAATTTCTGCAATCAAAAACTTCTTAACCTCCTCCTGCACCATCAGAATATGTAAATCAGCCTTCATCCGCCCACGATCTCGATCATGATCATGATACCTGCTACATCCATGGTCATGGTCTTCATGGTATCCACGATCACCATGCCTTTTATGTTCCTTACTCTTCCTATTTGCACCATCATCCCTCCTTTCCTGGCAATAATCGGCATTCTTCTTTTGAACTTTCTCAATTGGCTTCTCTGTGCTAGTGGTTTTATCCTCATCTCTGTTACCGACGCCCCTTTGTCCATGGCTTTTGTTCTCATGTCGTGCCTCCTGCGGGTTCTCATTTTCTAATGTATCATTATCAAAGACCATCTCATAGTTATTTCCTTGGTTCCCATGCTCTGATACCACGTTGTAATTACAGAGAAACGCAGCGGATAATACACAATAGAAAATATTGATAAAAAAGAAGTGTAACAATAGAGATCGGAGGAGGGGGCGGACCTCCAATGGAGGTCGCCCCCTTGGAGGTCCTCCCCCCTCTTTCTCTCACTGTCTTGATCACAGTGACTTAAACCCTAATACAACTTATCATCCCTTATATAAGGAGCTGTAAAATATAAAATGACCAAAATACCCCTAGTATAGAAAAATTACCAAAATGCCCTTACAACTTTGGACTATTACAATAAACCTAAAATATCAAATTTATTGTCTTAAGACATCAAATGTACTAAAATTGACTCTAAACTCATATTCTTCAACAGTTTTTGTGTTTTCTTAGGTGAGTCATTGATCTCTTAGAGATACAAGAAACAACAGAAGGTATCCTTATCCTCCACAGAAATAGAGTACCGTGTAATAGCAATTGCTGCTACTGAGACTTCATGAATCAAAGAAGTGCTTAGAGACATGGGAGTCACCCTAGAACGACCCTTTGTGATCTTTTATGACAACAAGAGTGTAATGTACATTGCATCTAACAATACTTTTCATGAAAGAACGAAGCATGGATTGTCACTTTGTTCGAGATGAATATTTAAAGAAGAACCTCACTTTATATTATGTATCATCTGAAATGCAACTACCCGACTTCTTCATGAAGTCATTATCGGCTCCTAGATTAAGTTTTTTTTTAGACAAACTTTCGGTATATATACCGTAAGTTTGAGAGGGCGTATTAAAATGTAATAGAAAATAAGACTGGTCACTAGGGCTCGTGTTTGGGCATTGGATAGTCAGGGCCATCAGAGCCTTGGCCCATCCCAGCTAGTCGAGGTTCCCCACCATCTAGTCAATATAGCCATTGGGCAAACCCCCAACGGCTGAATAATTCTCTCTCTTCACTTTTCTCTTCACTCTTGATAAGAAATGTTTATATTCTTGCTCTATAAATAGTCTCTTACCTCTTAATAAAGCATGTTATTTTGCAATACCTTGGCACTTGTGTGACTCTCGATTATTTTGATATTTGAATTGTATTGAGCATTAAAACACCAAGCTTTTGGTGAATCGGTTTCATGGTTATTCTTGGTTTGATTCCTCGAGCAATTTGGTGGATCGTTTTCTTAGATAGTTGACTCATTGTTTTCAAAATTCACTACGGTTGCAATAAGCCAATCCAAGTAAAACTCTTGATTCAACCAGCCCAACCAAAGTGAAGATGACGTCAAGCTATCATCAACGAGGATGCACAAGGAAGCACATCTAACACATAAAGTATGATACCTACTAAGATGTTGAAAAGTCCACTAGTAACTGACTACAGAATATGGACACAATGGGGAAAGAATAATTCACACTCTGAACAAGCAAATGGGCAATTAAGAAGAGATCTTGTGCCACGACAAAATTAAGAATTTAACCACCTTACCCCGACAGAGGGAAGAGATGGAGAGGCACTCATTGGAGCACCAAAACCTTTCTTTTCTATAGGCTTTCTTTTTTCACTACCCCAAATAACAGGAATCAGAAGAACTCCACGCCTAAGAAATTCAGTTCTAAATCTTTCTGCTTTTTCAAGAGCTCTGCTAACAGTCTCTTTGCTCCCAGCCAAAATCACCTTCAAAAGTATTAGAATGTGGTCAAACAATGTAATATGGAATGCAGACATTTTTGAGAAAGAGTGGACGAGAAAAGGATAGTTCACAAGACTCACTGGTCTAGCTGTGTCACGCAACTGAACAAGTTCAACAATCCTATTGGTTGACAAACGCACAGGTAATCTTGATAGTGTTTCATCTCTTGTTATCTGTGCAAGCTGCTCTTCTTCCTTCTTATTATCACATATAAACAATGCCACAAGTACAATGATGCCTGCAAATTGCTGATCCTAAAGCTTGGTCAGTTGGCAGGACAAGAGTATGAGACTTAGATCTCAAATTCTAAACACCTTTAGTTTTGACCAACTCAAATCTGCAATATGTAAAAGTGTCATTCCTTCTGAATATAATTTAAAAGCACATTTATGAGATCAAAATTGAATAAGTAGATGAAGTTAACTTAACTGAAGGAAAGAAATATAAGCAGAAAAAGTAAAGACCAGCCTACGTATTAAAAAGTTACCAGGCTTTTTCTTGATTATTTTTCAACAAGAAAGAATAACAGTTGTCTTCAACAAAAGACTTCTCATTGGAAAAGAACATACACATAAACATATAGACACAAAATTCTATAAAAATCTTTCGCAGGTGGCACTCCAAACCAATGGTATCCGTATCGCACGGTACGATACGTATCGTATCATGGACCAAATATAGGATACCTTATCATTTTGTATCATGCGATACAACATGTATCGCATGATACAAGGCGTATCGCCCATATCATACGATATGGGCGATACTGTTGAAGAATATGCTTTTAGGGTCAGTTTTAATAAATTTGATGTTTTACGTATTATTGTAATTGCCCGTAGTATTATTTTATATTTATAGCCCATTATATAAGGGTTGGTTAGGGTTAAGAGGTTATGACTAAGAAAGAGAGAAAGAGAGGGGGACGGCCTCCATTGGAGGTCTGCCCCTTCCTCCGATCTCCCATATTTTTTTCCTCTTCAATGTGTTGTTTGATCTTCCGCTACGCGAATCCCGGTGTTGTTTGATCTTCCGCTACGCGAATCCCGAATTCCAACATGGTATCAGAGCCATTCAATTGATCAAACCAGTGGGTAATGGGTGCGGACGTGCACGCTTGAGAGAAAAAGAGAAGGAGAAGCTGAAGGGGACCGTGCTCAAAGAAATGAGGACTATGCGGCTGAATATATCGAGAAATTGGGGTTGGACGAGAGCTTGCCGAAAGAGGAATTCGATATCGGAGAGGCTTTGGGAGGAATCCCTTTGATGGAAGAGGAGTTTCGAAATGAAGAGTCGTCCGAAGACGTAGACGAACCCTTCTTTATGAGAAGATGCAGAGAAGCTGACAAGATATTCGAAGTTCTCCAGCAAGACGGCCCCAACTTCGAGGCTAAATCCGTCCTCAACGAAATGCAGATAAGAATCTCCTGCCACCTCATTAGGGAAGTCCTCATTAGGATCTCCAAATCCATTAACGACACAAACAAGTCGAGATGCGTGAAACTAGCCTACAGATTTTTCGTTTGGTGCAGACTCAGGGATGATTTCTGCCACACTTCATCCTCTTACAATCTCATAATGAAAATCTTCGCCGACTGCAATGAATTGAGAGCTATATGGAAGCTCATCGACGAAATGACCAAGAACGGCATCGTGACAACAGCGAGAACGTTCAATATACTTATTTGTGCCTGTGGGGAGGCCGGATTGACGAGAAAATTGGTAGAAAGATTTATCAAATTAAAGACGTTCAATTACATACCCTTCAAACACTTGTTCACCGCCATTTTATACTCTTTGCTCGTCGTTCGTCAATACAAATTGATCGAGTGGGTTTATCAGCAAATGTTGCAAGAAGGCTACCAACCGGATGTTCTCACATACAATGTGATGATTTGTGCGAAGTATAGGCTCGGTACTTCTGTGAAGAGATGGCGAAGTAGGGTTGCCAGCCTGATGTAGTTTATTACACAGTGATGATCATGAGCTTGATTATTGTAGGGCTCTGCACGACGAGGATGTCCGAGAAGGCACATGATGCTGAAGGAGATAGAAGCGAGGGGATGCAATCCGAACTTCGAAGTGTATAAGACGATGGTGTGGAAGCTGCAAAAGGCTGGGAAAGACGCCAAAGCAAAGCAGATAATTACCGAAATGATGGAGAAGGGGAAGTATGATCATCTTGTTTCCAAGTTTAAGAGGTATAGAAGGTCCTGAATTGAGAGAGAGAGAGAGAGAAGCGCAATGGACGGCAAAGTAGCGGTTTCCTCTCTGGAGTCACTCATGTCTTTGTTTGCCGCTCGCATCTCTAATCTCCAAGAATTAGTCATTGCCAGAAACATGAATCCCGGTAAGGTGATGCCCGATCTAGCGAACATTGATGCCACAATAAAGGCGATGGAATTCCAGGTCAAAGGCATCAAGAATCGAATCAGGGAAGAGAAAGAGGTCATTCCCAAAGCAAAGAAACTCGTTGAGCTCTAAAATTGCTAAAAGGAAATTGCAGCGCATGCTCGCATGCTTACTAGCTTCATGATTCCTTGGCGCTAACATGGCCGTTCCAATTGGAGTCGAGTGCAATATGGTCAAGGAAAGATTAGCTAATGATCTGGATGTCAAGTCTCTGAAGATCGAGGAGGAGCATGTGCCACAGAAGGAGAAAAAGGGTCGTGGTCAAGCTCCCCGCTGAGGCAAATATGCAGCTTGTTGCTGCTAAAAGGAACAAGTTATCTGAAGATGCTATGAAAAGAGCTCTAGAACTGCGAGATATCGGATTGTCGGAAGCTCTAAAGGGAAAGCATTTCTTCCTAGAGACACACATGAAAGGCTCGGGTTTGAAGCTTAACAACACTGGGAAAGCCATATTGACTATCCTCCGGCATTTGGGTCGCATACAAGAAGCAAGAATTGGGCATCAACGTTTAATCATCCTCACTAAACGTCAATAAAGGGTTGCGGTTGCAGTTGCAATTATGAGGATTGCTAAAGTGTGTTTTGCAGCCATGAGGTTGCTGAAATTTGCAGTCAAAAAAGCTATCGAAAAAGACCAGCAAGGAAGGCTGAGATGAAGATGTTGCAGCCAAAGAAGTTGTTGAAGATAACCGGCCATGAAGGCTGAATTGAAGATGTAACAACCAAAGAAGTTGCTGAAGATGACCAACAATGAAGTCTGAGTTGAAGATGTTGCAGCCAAAGAAGCTGCTGAAGATGACCATGAAGGCTGAGTTGAAGATGTTGCAGCCAAAGAATCTGTTGAAGATGACCAACCATGAAGGTTGAGTTGAAGATGATGTAGCCAAGAAGCTGTTGAAGATTGGTGCAGCCATGGAGTTGCTGAAGAACAGCCATGAAGGTTGATGAAGAATGTTGCAGCCAGGAAGGATGCTGAAAAGCGGACAACCAAGGAGCTGGGAAAATCGAGAAAAAAGACATTTTTTTGGTAAGTTTGGAGTTCGAAGTATCTCACTCCCAACTTTAGGGCGGGTGTTGAAGAATATGCTTTTAGGGTCAGTTTTAGTAAATTTGATGTTTTAGGTATTATTGTAATTGCCCATAGTACTAAGGGTATTTTGGTCATTTTCTGTTTACAGCCTATTATATAAGAGCTGGAAGGTTGTATTAGGGTTAAGAGGTTGTGATTAAGAAAGAGAGAAAGAGAGGGGGGCGGCCTCCATTGGAGGTACGCCCCCTCCTCCGATCTCCCATGTTTTTTTCCTATTCAATGTGTTGTTTGATCTTCCGCTACGCGAATCCCGAATTCCAATACGCCCTAAGCTTGTTGTAACATGTATCTAATAGCATACACACACTCACCTATACGTGCACACACACATACATTATATAAATATATCCTAAATCCTTGTTTTCCAGTTCTATTTTAAGTATTACAAATTTGCAATAGTGAAGTCCCTTTTGCTGAAAAGGCCTGTGTATGATTGTTCAACTGCTTATTAGACCCTTTATTATCTATATGGTATGCCATCTTTTCTTATGTACATCTCCCTTGTCTTGTTTAGGTTCCAAGGGTTTAAGGGACATGAAATGGTTTTGGTTATTGTTATGTTTCTTGTTGGAAAGGCATGTGCTTTGATAATTCACATGCATTAACATGATATCATTTCTTTTTGAAAGGAAACCAACAATAGTGCTTCTCGTTCTCATTAAGTGGAATGTGAAATCTTTTATTAGCGCAAGATGGGTTTGATTGCATGGTTCTACAATTGCACATAAAGCTAAAGTACGTGGCAAATGGTGTTTATTATGCTCTTTCATGATCTAGAACAAGGAGGAGAAGATGAAGATCATTTAGTTGATCATGATTAGTGATTACAATATGTAATTCGTTTTTCCAATTATGAAAGTTGAAATTTTGCAAAGCATGTATTGCTTAAATGCTTTATACATTGAAAATTGAATGGTGATTGATGAATATTTACTCAAATTATGAAATTATATGAACTGCCTAGAATTATCATGATTTTTCTTTATTTTTTAAATTTTTTATTTTTTTAATTTTTTAGTATTAAAAAGGATACGATGCGATACAATGATATGTATCGTATCGTAGACCAAAACGATACACGATATGATCCGATACAAACAACACTGCTTCAAACTCTTGCATTTTCTGCAAACAAGAATATGATTGTCAAACAATTTTTTTTAAAGAACATGATTTGTTAAAGAGATGTTACATCTGTAAAGCGTGAAGATGGTATCTAGTGATTGATATAGATTTGTGGAGTTAAACCTAGAATAACTTTTGAGAATCAATCATTCAACCTCAAGAGTAGGTGCTGTAAATGCATTTCTCTCCAGCCATGCTTTCTTTTTCAAAGAAGAGACATTCAGGTAAAATGTGTAGTTGATTAGACTGGATCCTATCTATATAAGAAACAGGCTAGTTCATAAACTTCTAGATGCTGCCTTGGTTTTGGTGCCATTTTTCTGTGTTTAGTTTTGTGGTGGTTGGTCAATTCCAACTTTATCCTTCTGCTAAAGTTTATTCATAGAAGAAAAAAAACTGACTTCAATGGGAAATACTGAAGTTTTAAAAATGTCTCATCTCAATCACCTCCAATGTTGACAGCAACATTCCCAGCCGTTCCCCAGATATCAGGAGCACCGTCACCACCTTGTAGTGAACGTATTAGCCGTGGTATGGTGAAAAAGGTTGATATTCCAGCAGCAGCAGTAAGTGCAACATAAAAGAACCTCCTAACACCTCGAAATGGTGCTTGAACTTCACTGATGAGCTTGAGATCTCTTCTGAAGCTGTATCCAACAACTTCCCCACCCAATCTTGCCTATTAAGTGGAAACAGAAAACGAAATCATAATTAAATAAGCAATCATTATGCTTCTTCTAAGGATTTCAGGGCTAGTTTTATCAGGGTTGGAGCTTCTTCTAAGGATTTCAGGACTAGTTTTCAGTGATGTTTAGCCGACCCCGTCTAGTATGGGAAAAGGCTTAGTTGTTGTTGTTGTTGTTTAAACTTCGGAAGTTTTATAAGAGATGGAGCTTTAAAGGAGTACAACAAGTTCACACTTTATAGTTTAGTCACTTTAGTGAACTTCAAACCTTGGAACGGCCAAGCTGACATTTAGTAACAATTCAAAATGATACCCGATTATAGAGGAAAATAATTCCAATCGAATAGTTAAAATAACTCGGACCTCTTCCTGCAGCTCTTTAAATTCAGGCATAGCCCTGAATGATGCTAAATCTGGGTCGTTGAGAATGGTGCCAAATTTAAGATTGTAATCACGCAAAGTAGTCCTCAAACAATCTGCAGCTTTCTTGCCTTCACCCCTAACCAAGAAAGAATTATAGCTCTTACAATATAATTGCACAGTGAAGTGTAAACACTAAATGCTGGAAGATAACAGGCATTCATCCGTAAGGACTATGTATTAATATAAGATGATATTGACAAAGATTAAGTTGAACTATGTTCTCCTCTACACTATCAGTATACTTCCGACAGGAGAACACCAGCCCGCAAAAGCAGAATATTACCAAACGGCTAGGACAAAAATTTTAAAAAAAAAAAATGTAACTCGAGTGCGTCAAAATTAACCCAGCATCACCAAGCTTCTGGAATAATGAAAATGAAATCGCTGGTGCTACCCATTAAATAAACATAAAGATCTGCCTCAGAAATGTTTCCTTATCTCAATAAATTCTTGAATTGGAACTGGAAAGGAAAAAGGATTCAGAAGAAGGTGGAGAGTGGGTACCTGTAGGCATGGCAGCAAGCCTTGTTGTAGAGCGAAGCTTGTGCCTCTGCAGGATTGGGATTCAATGAGAGGGCGGTTTCGAATTGAGTTAGAGCTTCTTTTACCTTGAGGAAAAGAAAACCGCAACCACAATCAGAAGGCAAGATAGAGCGAAATTGGTCACAAAGAAAGGAGACGGATGGTATTGGTCTTACTCGTCCTTTGGAGAAAAGGGAGAGGCCTAAGTTCACGCACGTCTCAGCCGTCTGAGTATCAGCGCCCGGCGACGAAGAAGAAGAGGCACGTAGACGGAGGAGTCGGCATTGTACCTTCTTCTGAGAGAGAAGTGCGAGAGGGGGTCTTCTTACGAGACGAACGCAAGGAAGAAGAGGAGGAGGAGCAAGAGCATTGAGTAGGCAGAGCAGAGACGGCGTCGTCATGACGTTATCAAAGCTCTCCTTCTCTCCCTTTGGCTTCACTCTTCCAGTCGCAGAGAGATTGCTTTCTATTATCTGTTCTTTGGTTGGATAAGAGCAGAAGTCTCGGCTAGCGTCAGCTGACGAGAGTAATGTCTGGAGTTCGATATCCCCCTTTTGCATCTTTTAGAAGTCTGCCCAAACGGTCCCACTAGTTGCTGTGCTGAAAGGTAAAGAAAACTAGAGTAAGTGGAGTGCTTAAACCGGCCTTCCATTTGTCATCTATTTTGTCAGTGGAGATTCCGATTTACTAACATTATGATGCAAATGGCGGTTCTTGTTTCCTGATACTTTGAAGAAAAAGCCGATTTTTATGTGGGATTCAGATAAGGTCGCTCCCAAGGATAAATGCAGATTTATCGACACACTTTAGAAAAAAGGCTGAATTTGTGCAAGCACCAGGTTTGCCACCATTTGCAAGCATATTCTCCTATTTCTCCTAGAAATGTTCCTTTATAGTAAGAGTCAATCTTCATCAAAGCCCCCAAACCCCGACACATATTATTGAAGCAACCAATATTGTCACACTTTTTCGTTGTATCAGTTTATAGCGTCTCTTTTTTGGTAACTTTTAGTTTGTTTGGAAGATGTTCCATGGAAATGATAAAAATTTAGGTGCAGAAAATTGAGATTATGTGATTCTATTATTGCACTTGGTTGCAGATTGGTTTAATTGCTTTCAGGATCTCAAATATCAGACAAGATACAGAATTAAGGAGGGTCTGTAAATGGATCTTTGCATCCCAAGAAGATGGTGCGAGAATTTATCTAGAAGTAAGAAACATTTCTGTAATTTTTTATTTGGCTAAGATCAATAAGGACTTTATATGTGGGTAAAGAATTTGTGGCTTTTTATTTCTCCACTTTTCGGCTATGTGGACATTTTATCTTCTCAATATTGTAGAGTTCTCCAACAAACCAACTTATTACTTCAAAATTTACCACACTTTTCGGCCATGCTTCCGTTCCGAGAAACATTGGACGTCTGGATGAGAATGGATATATACTGGCAAATTTACCACATTTGCTCTATTAGAGGTATGCCTCGAGATCTGCGACTTGACCATATATGGGTCCTTTAAGCATTTTGCTTTCATGAGAGAATCTTGCTTAATAAAAGTTTGCCCTTATGTGTGCTTTTTGGGGTGAAAGTGTACTTTGTGGGCATAGAATTACAATAATCTAATCCAAACTAAGCTTTTTCCTTCACTAAGTAGAGCCCCCTACATGAATCTAAATTGCTATCAAGTTTGATCCTGCCCCATATAAGCATTTAATTCAATAAAAGTAAGGTCAAACAAAAATATACTAGAATTGCAATGGCCAAGAAACAAAAATAATTTGATATTTTTCCCATTTTATGATTTTCATTTTTCACATATTTCTTAATTCTAAAATATGACAATTAAAAATTGATACAAAATCTCTGCAAAATTTGATTTTCCAATCCCTATTTGAAATTGATGTCATTTTCATATCTAGGAAATTGACTACAATTATAAGAGTTCCAAAATCATATTAGGTCCAATTGGTACTTTTTTTTGTCTAAACCACCGGTATCTGGAAATCAAACTTGAGTCCTTGCACCCAATTGGCATTCTGATGAGTAACTTTAGCCAATGTGTATTTTATTCTTTTATTCATGGTTTTGTAAAGTAAATATTGTAGAAAAGCAATTAGAGATGCTATGTTATATGGTGTTCAATGTTGGGTAGAGGATTGTAAATAAGTGTACAAGATGTTTGTAAGAGAAATAAAGACGTTGAGATGAATGTGTGGTCAAACAAGGAAAGATTGTTTCCGTAATTAAGTTTTAAAAGGCAAATTAGGAGTGACACCACTAGATATTAAAATTTAAAAAAAAATCATTTATGATTGGTTGAACACATGGAAAGACGACTAAAGGAAGCTTCGATAAAGATTTGAGAAACAAGATGTTGAATATGTTGAGTTAATTTGACCAACTCTAATAGTTTGAACATATGAAAAGTGTTGAAAGAAAACAATACATAATTATCTAGTTTATGTTGACTTAATTGTTACCAACACAAGATCAAACTCTATGAGAACGAAGAAACCATGTAATTGACTCCATCTCCTATTGAAAAGGCTTAGTGGTTATTCTTTGTGTTCATGATTTTGAAACTCTTATAATGTACCCAACTTGTGGCACAACCTCCAAGAGTTAAACTACTACCAGTTGTTGGTCTTCCCCTACTATCGTGTGTGAATTTGTCTTGGTAGTGTTTATCTCAATCATATTGAGCAATCTTTCGATGATGAGTGGGAGATGCCTCTTTTGGTATGTATGCTATATTCATTTTCTCTTTATATAAGCTTTAGTGCATGAAATGAAATAGGGGTTTCGCTCTCTTCTTCTATTCCAGTTTTTTATCCTCTCTCCATTCATTAGATTTTCTATGTGTCATTGTGTGCGAAGGCTTTCTCAAAAATCTCTTGGATTGCATCAAAAATTGGCTTTTGCCTTTTCTTGATATTGCTCTCTGAAATGTTGAAAATCAATGGATTGGCTTCTAGCTCCTGACGCAAAGAAGGGTTAATTTGTTGCAAATAAAGAACAAAGAATGAAAGAATCATATGGTCAAACTGGCATTATACCAACTCCATGTTATGATATGCCACAATCTTATTCCAATTGAAGTGAATCAGCTGCTACTCAAGGTGAAATTGGCCAAAGACCTCTAGAGAGAAAAAGAAGATATAAAGCATTTAAAGAGCAGAATTTCCTACCTCCTCTGTCCATAGTCGACCTAGAAGAACTTCATTGTTATTTTTATATGTACGGCATCTTGCCAAAACTTAAGAAAAAAATACACTAGTACTCTTCTAACCTTAGGTCAAGTAAGTGAACAAGGATAGAGAAGTGAATCAGGGTCCACATAAAATCCGTTATCATGTACCAATGATTATTAGATGAAGTTGCTTGGTGAATTTTGTTATTTTACTACTTGATAAAATTGGTTGATTATGCACTTATTATTGATATGATTGTATTTAACATGTAAATGAGTAATACCATTACGAATTGAGTCAACAATGCTTCCACCCGGTTTTTGAGATTGTTGGAGCTTGATTCGATTCAATGTGAATCAGGTCGCGTTGGGTCGTTGAGAAAACTTTGACTTGCTAAAAACAATTTCCTTTTGCATTAAAAGACAGATTTTCCAGAAGTGTGTTTGGTTGTTTGATTACTTAAAAAGGTGGTATTTGTCAACATCATTATGCATGAATCCATCTAATCACAAAATAAATATGGTGTCCAGGTAAAAATTCTAGCCATTATTCTTCCGTCTAATCCATATTTTTTCCTGGCAGAGAAACTATTGCCACTCTGATAATCCCAAAAATGGGAAGTGGACAATAGCTAGAGATGTTCATGGGGCGAGGGGGGTGGGGGATCAAAGTCCCTGCCCCATTCCCATCCCCGTGTCCCACGGGTCCCACCCATCGGAAAAAGAGGAATGCCCATATATATGAGCTATGAATGAAACATAATTTATGTAAAATACATCTAAATTAAAACATATTATTATGGATAATAGGGAATGACAATTAATTCACAAATTCAAATAAGAGGTAACACTTTCTTTTATTTATTTTTTCTTATAATCTAAAATCAATTAGAGAAAGGGTCGGGGCGAGAACTTGCTATTCCCATCCCGCCCCTGATCCTCGTATGGGAATTCCTTGTTCACCCCATTCCTGTCCCATCCCGTTCCATTTTCATAACCCAAATCCGCCTCATTCGGTGTGGTTCGGTGAATTGGGGATCCCCTTCCCATGAACATCCATATTAATAGTTGGCCTGTTATTGTCGAACGACTTCAAAACCCTCCGTTTTGGGGCTCCATCCTCTCCTTTTTCTCGCTTGTTCAAGATCAAAGTCTAGTTGTTGTCGGTCGACAATCGTCATCTCACCTCCATCGAGCCGAGTCACATTTCACCATTGCTCAAGACTGCCACCTACCAAGTAGGAATGCTGGAACTCTGCCCACCAAGAGAATCATCGTTTTTCATAAGGTTTTGTACTGTGCATTTGTTATTTAGATCAGACCTTATCAAGTAGATCCACTTCAATATGGTCTATACCTAGTTCTATTTAATAACCGAACCCAACCATAGTTGACTTGGCTCGGTTTTAGCAGGGCTCTTCAACTTTGATTGGTTGTTTCTACATCATTCATGATTGAAACCCCTTCTCTCTCTCTCTCTCTCTCTATATATATATATATATATATATATATAACAACTAGGCGTTTTCTCATACTAAATCAGGTCCACTAGATGGATTCTTTGTTTACATAGAGCTTGATCATGTGTCATGCTAACAATTAACTCAACATAACCTAGATCATTCTTCATTGTTTCATTCTAATACTTTTGTGGTCTTACTCTTCCTCTATTAATATTCTCACAATCTAGTTTCTCATACCTTTTTACCAGAGCTTCCTTTAGTCGTCTTTTTATGCGTATAAAGCATCTCAAACTATTTTTTCTCATTTTCTCATCTATTAGTGGCACTCCTAATTTGTTTTTGATAATTTCATTATGTGTACGGTCTTTTCTATTGTGACCACTCATCCATCTCAACATCTTTATTTATGCCATGTACTTGTACATGCTGAGTTTGATGATTGATTGCCCAACACTCTAAACTATAAAATATAATGGTCTAATTGTTGCTCTATAATATTTATCTTTCAACTTTAATGGTAACTTCTTGTCACATAAAATACATAATGCACCTCTTCATTTTAGCCAACTTGCATTAATTTTATGTGTAACATCTCTATCAATTTTTTTATCACTCTAAAAACTTATCCTAGGTATTTAAAATTTTCTTAAGAGAGATGCAATGTTTAACAACTTAAATATGTTTTGTTAACTCATCAATGATCAATATCAATAAATATGAATTTAACGTTGATCTTTGATATAATTCAATATTCACTTTAAAGAAATATGTCATTCAATCATGGATCTTCACACATATTTGTGTACCATCATACATACCTCTTATAAGATTGATGTATGTCAATAGGATAATTCTTGTTTTTAAGGTTTTCCAAATATATCTCTTGGCACTTTATCATAGGCTTTTCCTATATCAATAAATACAATGTGAGTATTCTTTTTTTCTTCTCTATAATGTTTTAAAAAGTGTCTTAATGGTAGATCTTTCTCGCATGAATCCAAATTAGTTCTTTGTTATACATGATACTCTTTTTTCTATTAAATATACATATATATAGTTTTATGTTATTTCAAATAGCTACTTGGCTAGTTAATTATTTTTATTTCTTAGATGTTTATCTAAATGTGATTATGTGTTGCTTGTTTGTTGTTTCTTATTTAAATTTGTTAGACCCTCTACTTGTAATTTTGGCCAAAATTATAAATATGATTGCTAGAGTGTGTATCTTTAAATTGGAAAAAACTAAGAAATAAAATGGCCTAAACTTTCATATTTAGAAGAGGAGAATCTCCTTGGCCTTAACATTAGATGATATAGACTATTTCCTTAGAGAAACAAGAACCCCTCCTACTAAACAAGTAACTAATGAGAAAAAAGAAAATCAATCCTTCCTCAAAGACAATACCAATTGACCTACATAGAGGATGACCTACTTAGGGTCTTTGAGGAGTATAAAATAGCAAAGTAATTGTTTAACTCTATAACTCTTAAATATGATACTACTCTAACACTGTATGCCCAATTACTCCTTCAAAAATATAACTCACATAAAATGAAGGAAGATGATAATATAGTTGAAAATATCAACAAAATGTTAGTTATAACTAGGAATTTAACTATAGCCAAGTCTATAATCCCCGACCCTATGTAGATTTTGACTATACTAAATAGTCTTCCTCCCTCTTAGAACATGACAACCACAACACTTAAGGTTTGACCTAACTTTATCCTTTCTAAACTCTCTTTGAAACTTACCATTGATAAAGAGCATAAGAAAAAGAATAAAAAAGATAAGTTGCTCTTAGCTAACAATGATTTAGGTCTAGCTCTAGAATCAATCATGATAAAAAAGATACCAAAAAAAATTTGACAAATTTAACAAAAAAGATAATCAAACTTTTAAAAAATCGTTAGAATACACTTCTCAGATCAAGTACTTCAATTGTATCATGATGCCAAGATAGGGCATTTAAAAATGATGCAAACTATGTTTTACTTCTCCTTTAGACCGTGTTGCTGAGAGTTACCCCCTGACTAGCTAGTAGATGAATTTGGGAGCTAATCAGTATATTAGGGAGTTATGGAACTCAAGAAATACAAGCTTGATAACATTGGGTGCATATGAGAAATATCTCTTTTGCTAATGTTTTAGGGATTGGATCCATTAGGATTGTTATAGGACGTATCCTTGATGTACTGACTGTTTATGCCATCCATTTGGAGCAATCCAGTGTTTGTACATTTCCTTGTTAAGAAAGTCATTATGAAAAAATATGATAGGATAATATTTTTTGGTATTTTTATTATGAACATGGGTTTTTAAACTCAATGTTAATGAAAATGAAGCATAATCTTTTGTGCTTATATTGATTGTGCATTTATTATTGATATGAATGTATAACATAAAAGGATAGGGCATATAAGTTTAAATAAGTTGAGAAAATTAGCTAACATTGACTTATTGCTTGTGTTTCAAGAAAACTCTTTTAATAATTGTGAAACATGTATAAGAAAAAATAATAAGAAAATCCTTCCTTAAAGAAATAATTAGGAAAACAACTTTATTAAAAATTATTCACACATATATATAGACCTCTCAAGATAAAGTCTTATCATGGGAAGGTTTATTTTATAACATTTCATAGATGATTATATATGATATGGATATTTACAAATCTTATCACATAAATCTTAGACGTATATTTAAAAAATATAGGTAAGAAGTTGAATATCAATTGTGACATACAATTAAAGTCTTAAGATCTAACATGGTAATGAATACACCTCTACAAAATTACTTAAATATTATAAGGGCTTTGGTATTTTAAAACAAAATATTATATTTAGGACATCTTAACAAAATAGTGTAGTTGAAATAGAAAACATGATCCTATTGAATATGACTAGGTCTATATTAATAGATGATTTTCTACTTAGGGTATTTTGAAAAAAAGTTGTAACTAAGTCATGTACATGCTAAATAGAGTATTCTATAAGATTGTATTTTCTAGACTATATGAGATATGATTTAGCAAATAACCATACCTAAGAAATCTAACGAGATGGATATTTATTGCCCATATAAAGATCGTTCATCAATCTAGATACAAACTAGGCAATAGGTCAATGAGGTGTATTTTTATTGGATAATAAAAAGGTTCTAAAACCTATAGATTTTAGAATAAGGACCACAGTTTAATAAAAGTATGAATGTTAAATTTTTAGAAGATAATAAGAATAACATCTTTGAAAATGATAATGAAAGCATTGATGATCTAATGGATCAAGATTTATCATCGTTTGAACCTAGAGACAGTGATCCAATTGACCTTCCTATAAAAATTGAAACTTTAAGTAAATATAAAATACTTAGAGTTGGATCATCCTACTTAAAAGATCAGCATACTTACCTTGTATAGAAAATGTTTAATTCAATGGATTTGAATGAGTTGATTGATAACTTAACTTTTCAGTAAGTTATTAGTTCATCTAAATCATCAAACTTACAAAAATCAATGAATAAGAAAATTAAATTTATTGAAAAAAACAAGTCTAAGAATTGACAGATTTGTATAATGAAAGGAAAGTCATAGGTTGTAAATAAGTTCTTAAAAAAATATAAGGTCAAAATATCAATTGAAGGGTTTAAGGTGAGGTTGGTTGATTGCAAAAGGTTTTTCGTCAAAGGAGGAGATAGATTATGTAGATACATATTCTCGTGTTATGAAATTTGCTTCTATAAAGACTATTATAACTATTTCTCCATTTTATGATTTGGATTTACATCAACTTGATGTAAAAACTGTTTTCTTAAATGATGATTTAAATGAAATCATTTATATACAACAACTAGAAGGGTATGTTGTTGATGCCAATAAAATAGTATATAAATTGAAAAAAAAAATCATATGGCCTTAAACAATCACCTCATTAATGATATTTGACTTTTCATTTTATTTGAACTTCATACAATCACCTTGACTACTACGTATATGTTTGAAACAGTGGGAGTCACTTCATCATTCTATTATTATATATAGATGCCATATTATTGATTGAGAACAAAACTAAGTCATTGTTGAACTCTAAGTTTGAGATAAAGGATATGTGAGAGGTATCCTATATTATGGGTGTTTGAGTTAAGAGAATTTAAACTTTTGTGTTTGAGTTAAGAGAGAGATTGATTATATTCTCAAGAAGTTTAAAATGGGTGATTGCAAACATGCAAATACACCCATTGTTGTAGGGCTTAAACTGAGTAAGGTTAGATTATCCCGGAGAGGAAAAAATAAGTCTAATGTTCTTTATGTAAATGTTATGGGTAGCTTGATGTATGTTACATTGTATACATGACCATATATAAGCTTTGTTGTTGTCCTTGTGAGTAAATATCAAAGTATTCTTGATTGGAAACACTGGGTTATAAAAAACAAAAGATTTAAAGTTATTTTTTCAAGTAGATGAATTAAAAGCGATAGACTACTCAAATGCTAACTTTGTTTGGATGACAACAAATCAATTTTTGATCAAATATTCTTATTTGAAGATGATGTTGATTCTTGGGCTTTCAAAAAGTAGGGTTATGTGACATTGTATATATAAGAAACTAAGTATATTGCTTGCAGTATGGCTACAATAAGTGTCATTTGGATAAACCGCTTCATACATAATTTGAAGCGAGATATAGCCAACGAGTCAATTATCATGTATTGTGATAATAGTGCAACAATCACTCAGATTAAGAGTAGAGTTGATAGCTCTAGAAGCAAATATATAATAGTTAAATATCATTATGTTCAACATGTATTTAAAAAGAATGAGATATATATATATATATATATATATATATATATATATATATATATATATATATATATATACCAACTAAAGAATGTTGGTTGACTCCTTGACTAAAGATATTTTTGAAGATCTCTCTACAAAGCATGTTGCACATATGAGTTTGAGATATGCCTAGAGTCTAAGTGTAGAAACATATTGTGTGGATTGTTATGTTGGAAAACATATTGATTACGAAAAACTACATAATATGTATTAGTTATAATTTTACAACTCAAAAATACACGAAATAGTGGGAGGAAACCGGTGTATCATAATTCAGCTCTAGTGGCCAAGTAAGAGATGTTAGCTATTGGACAACCACTTTAGGCCCTCATAATGAGCACTCAAGAAATTAGGAAAGAAGGGCCCTCTCCCTAATTTCACGAAGTGAAGTTAATAAAAAGATAAAATATTTCAAGTAAACTACTTTTTGCTTTATTAAAAAGAACGAAAAACCCACCGTCATTTTCGAAGAGATTGAAGCGAAAAGCTAAAAAAGATAATACACAAGGAAAAAAAAGCTTACTATAAAAATAGACGATCAAAAACAAAAATATGCATGGTATATCATCTAGTTCTTTTTTCCTTTTGAGAAACCATTCATCATGTTACAATCTTCATAAACTTCTGCCTCCGTTGAGCGTACATAACCAACCACCAACATTCTTCAGTTTTACTTATACAACTACTCTAGTGGCCAAGTAAGAGATGTTAGCTATTGGAGGATCACTTTCGGTCCTCATAATGAGCACTCAAGAAATCAGGAAAGAAGGGCCCTCTCCCTAATCCCTAATTTCACAAAGTGAAGTTAATAAAAAGATAAAACATTTCAAGTAAACTACTTTTTGCTTTATTAAAAAGAACGAAAAACCCACCGTCATTTTCGAAGAGGTTGAAACGAAAAGTTAAAAAAGATAATACACAAGGAAAAGAAAGCTTACTATAAAAATAGACTATCAAAAACAAAAATAAGCATGGTATATCATCTAGTTCTTTTTTCCTTTTGAGAAACCATTAACTTCTGCCTCCGTTGAGCGTACATAACCAACCACCAACATTCTTCAGTTTTACTTATACAACTACCCTTTAGAATGTTGCTCTAACTACTATAGAGTGAGTGTGTGTGTTTTAGGGTGGGAGTTGACTCATCACTGAAATGTTGAGCCAATTTACGCTTTGAAATTTGCTTGTTCGCAAGGGGAAAAGGTGCATATTTTCCCCCTTGGGTAGATATTTGATTCATGGTACCAAGCCTTTGATATTGAAACTACATTTCCATGCCTACATGAAACTGGAAACCATGGTACGAACCATCCATGGTTCCATATTTGATTCGTGCTTCTAACTGACACTCAACAATAGTTTTTGATTTGCTCATGACCCTTTTATGCCATTAACAAGTAATTCCTAACAAAAACCAACAACAAATAGTATTTTCTACAACTATCTTCAACTAAGAGATCGCTAACTCAATCAAGCACAAAAATTATTTCCTACATCTATTCTTATGCTAGCAATGATAGTAGAAAGCACGATAGCTAATAAAAAATGGGACCTACATTTCATCTTAAAAACTAAGATAAAAAAATTGAGAATTCTCAGTGAAAAGCACTAAAACAGAACACATTAGCCTAGATGCCCAAAAATGAATTTCCAATGCTATACAACGCCTAGAGGGAGAATGTTAGTCTTGATGGTGCAACCAGGAGACCCAAAATCTTAGAGCCTGGTGACGCTGCAATAGATATTGAATGACCGGATGTAGAAGAGTCTCCTTTCAAGTGTATTCATGACCTCCCGATTGACCTCATTTGCAAGGAGACACCGAAAGAGAGTGGCGTCAGGTAGAAGACAGCGGCATTGGATTGAAGAGAGCAGTGTCGAATGTAGGGAGAGAGAAAGAGGGGTAGGCATCAAACACGATGAAGAGAAGGCAGAAATTAGTACCAATAATGGCCCACCCCTTGTCATAGCCACATTTTAAGCCAAAATAAGCCAATGTACCTGCCTGGTTACTCGTTTGATTTGCCATGTACCATAGTTCCTAAAATAACATGTCGACCCACATAGTGCCGTGAGTCAATTCCAAAGAGGGACTTTGTCCCTACCAATAGTGCCCCTAACATTATTCAATAGAACAAGATTGTCCTGTAATTAACCTTCACCTAATTCAATATATTTTCTTTACTGATTTAGCTTTTCACTAACACTAACTTAGTATTCCCGCTGCACCAAACCCTTATTCCTTTTCGAGCTTCTCTTGAGGAGTATAGGCTTCCTCAGATAGGGTTTTCTCGCCCTCCCCCCTTTTTTCTCACTGTCTCTCTCTCTCAAGGATCCCCTATCCATCAACCTCTGTTGAGGTTCCTGAATGTGATCACCCGGACTTGTATGCAACCGATGTTGATACAAGGGCCTTTTGAATGAACCTATGTTTTAGTGGATAGTTCTGAACATATATGCAACCGATAATGCCACAAAGGCTTCTGGAACCGTTGATCTCCTTGACTTGTGCTTTGATACTTGAAGAATAGAACGAACTTGCCAGTACCTTGCTTTCGTGGTAGACTTCAAAGCAAGGTGTACTGCAAAATGATTGCCGGTGATATTAGATGACTTGTGGCTCAGCTGAACCAGCATATAGTTTAACTTCAGCTTCAAAAGTGAATGTCTCGAGCCTTGCGGTTAAAGTAACGACTTTGGGCATGGCCAGCTCCCATAGTGTGACGGGCGGTGTGTACAAGGCCCGGGAACGAATTCACCGCCGTATGGCTGACCGGCGATTACTAGCGATTCCGGCTTCATGCAGGCGAGTTGCAGCCTGCAATCCGAACTGAGGACGGGTTTTTGGAGTTAGCTCACCCTCGCTGGATCGCGACCCTTTGTCCCGGCCATTGTAGCACGTGATTCCGTCGATCGCATTTGCACCAGAATAAGACGTGCACTCATATACTTCATGGTACAGTTAAGCATGCGTGTGTGTGTAAGAGAGAGAGAGAGAGAGAGAATTGACTCAGCACGTCACGGATGACCACATGACGGGAAAATGACAAGCTTGAAAACGAGAGAGGAAGAGGGGTTTATGGTTTCGCAGGGAGGCAGAAGTTGCCAAATGAAAGTCAGTGACATCCTGAAAGGGCATTTTAGTAAATGAAACATATTGAATTAGGGAAAAGCTAGTTCCAGGGTAATTTTGTTCTATCGGATAATATTGGGGGCACAATTAAGCCCAAGGTTAGGGGCAAAATTGCTCCTAAGTCGAGACCTTATTGACAAAGTTGCACCTTTTCCCATCCACAAATACATGTCGCTTTGAAATGGAGTTAGCGTTGGACGTCCTCAATTTCAACTCCTTGCCCCTCTAATCAACTCGCTGTGAATGGTGTAGAGGATCACCTGCGGTGGAAGGAGACGCCCGATTTTTCTCTCATGTTTCATCGTAGCGGATGCAACTTAAGCTCATCATACATACGCAAGGGTGTTTTACACAAGGCCGCAGGGGATTATTATGGAGGCACAACTGCAAATCCGGGAGTTGTTTTTCATAAATTACACCAATACAAAATCGCAGCAATTAAAGCTGCAGTTACTTTATTTAGGTACAAGAATATCACAGATCATGTACCATTCATGCGGGGATTAACTCCACCCCCATCATTTGGTCTCCCATGTTATCACTTCTCTCTCTGGCATCATGAAGAACAAGAAGCTTCAATGTGACAGATTCTTTCAACCAGGAGCCCATGATGGCGCCACTAGATATGAATCGCCCGACGTTGAACTTGGCTACATGAAAAGGTGCCCCTATCTTGGCAAGAAGTTCCTCAATTACATGACGAAGAGCTCCATCACCGGTCACCTTGCTGTGTTTGCCCCAACCTGTCAAAATACTGCTAGCAACATGGATGAGCAATCTCTTGCGTTAAAAGTGACGTGAAAGGGGTAAGTAATAGTGGCACGCTCAACAAACCTTAGTAAATTAGGCAGCTTATGGCCTTCAAACACTATGGCGCGTATATTTAGTAGCCAGGCATGAACCATAGCTTGGGCTGCTCCAGCAGACATCAGATGCAAGTCTAGGCAAGAATCAGTCCAAGCATTCTCCCAAACTTGACGATTCTTCCCTTCAAGCACAACCAGCTGTGCGCCCTTCCTCTGCACGTACAACAGGAAGCTTTTAGTAGAAAGAAGTATAGAAATTAACAAGATATTGTATTGCAGAAGAAATAGACGCATGCTAAGAGAAACAAATCCACTGTCGTGAGTGCATGTGCACCTACAAAGCTATCTTCTATGATACTCAGCTTATAACCCCCCTTAGGATTTTGATCAGTAAACTAAAAAATGTCATCTTGAATAGGTGAACATGGAGTCGCCACCAAGAAGTGTGGCATCAAGAAACCCACATCAAAGAAGAATTAAGCATGAAGTAGAAGCAACCTTTGCAAATGAGGGAGACACCTATATGGTTGTAACTGGATGCAATATAAGCATAAATTATTTTGTCAATTTTCGTAGATGATAAAATTACTTCTTTTGCATTGTCTTGTAAAACAAAAGCTGTTAAGAACCCTTGTTTTCTGAACTAAGAAAAGCGTGGAACCATGCCACCTTTCAGAACGTTATTAGCAATTCCTTTGTGGCCTTTGAAGCATTCATTATCTGTGGCTTCAAATTGGAGATTGAGGCTGGAATCCAACACAATATCAAGGAGCACTTTCGAGAACTAAAGTCATCATGAGCTCAATTGTGAACTGATAATATGTTTCACATTTTCTTAGTCTGTCTTTATGACATTGCAAGATCCTAACCCAACAACAACAACTAAGCCTTTTCCCATACTAGACGGGGTTGCTACATGGATTCTTTGTTTCCACAGAGCTCTATCATGTGTCATGTTAGCAGTTAACTCACAATAAGCTAGATCATTCTTTATTGTTTCTTTCCAACACTTTTGTGGTCGTTCTCTACCTCTTTTAATACTTTTCGAATTTAGTTTTTCATATCTTCTTACACGTTCTTCTTCTGATCTTCTTTCTATATGTCCAAATCATCTTAAACGATATTCTCTCATTTTATCCTCTATTGGTGTCACTCCTATTTTGTTTCTAATAACCTCATTATGTTTACGGTCTTTTCTTGTATGACCACTCATATCTCAACATCTTCATTTCTGTCACAGACATCTTTTGTACATGTTTATGGTTAACTGCCCAACACTCATAACCATAAAACATGACAGGTCTAATTGTTGCTCTATAATATTTATCTTTTAACTTTAATAGTATCTTCTTATGCACCTCTCCATTTTAATCAACCAGCATTAATTCTATGCGTAACATCTCCATCAATTCTTCCATCACTCTGAAAAATTGACCCTAGGTATTTAAAACTTTCCTTTTGGGGGATACAATGTGTGCCAATTTTAATTTCTATGTCTTATGAAGTAACCAAATTATCAAACTTACATTCCATATATTCTGTCTTTGTTCTACTAAGTCGGAGTCCTTTGCTTTCTAATGTTTCTCTCCATAGTTCTAATTTTCTATTAACCTTTTCTTTATACTCCTCCACTAACACAATGTCATCTGCAAATAACATACACTAAGGTAATTAAAATATGAATATGTTTTGTTAACTCATCAATCACCATTATAAATAAGTATGGACTTAAAGTTGATCCTTGATGTAGCCCAATATTAACTTCAAAGAAGTTTGTCATTCCTTCATGAGTCCTCACACATGTTTTTGCACCATCGTGCATGTCTCTTATAATGTTAATGTATGTCAATGAAATACCTTTTTTTTCAAGGTTCTTCAAAGAACCTCCTTCGGTATCCTATTGTAAGCTTTTTCTAGATCAATAAATATCATGTGAAGGTCTTTCTTTTTTGCTCTAAAATGTTTCATAAGATGTCTCAAAAGGTGAATCGCTTTAACAGTCGATCTGCCTGACATGAATACAAATTGGTTCTCTGTTATACTTATACTTGTCTTAACCTACGTTTGACAATTCTTTCCCATAATTTCATAGTATGGCTCATTAACTTGATATCTCGATAATTCGCACAATTTTGAATGTCTCCCTTATTCCTATATATGGGAATAAGTGTACTTGCTCTCCATTCCTCGGGCATCTTTTGGTTTCTCCATATTTTATTAAATGGTCTTGTGAGCCAAGTGATTCCTATTTCTCCTAGTATTTTCCAAACTTCTATAGGAATATTGTCTGGTCCTACCGATTTACCACTCTTCATATATTTAAGAGCCTCTTTGACTTCGTTCTTTTAAATACGTCAGTCAAATGTTTATATATTTTCCTGATTTGACTAACTCTCCTAAGCTAATACTAACATCTTTATTTTCATTAAAAAGCTTATAAAAATAGTTTTACATCTATTTCTTATATCATCATTTGCCACTAAAATTTTTTCATCCTTGTCTTTGATGCATCTCATAGAATTAATATATTTAGTTTTCTTATCTCTAGCCCTAGTTATCCTAAAAATATCTATTTCACTCTCTTTTGAGTTGAGTTTTTTATATAAATCCTTCCAAATTTTAGCTTTTGCTTCACTGACAGCCTTTTTCGCTTTCTTCTTTGCTTTCTTATAGGTTTTTAAAGTTTTACTAGTTTTCTTAGCATAATGTAATTTGTAACATGCCTTCTTTGCCTTGATTTTATTTTGCACTACCTCACTCCACCACCAAGCTTCTTTTTGTGCCGGTACACCTCCCTTAGATTCATCTAACACATCTTTCACAACTTTCCTAATATGTATGGCCATATTGTTTCACATATCACAAGGTGTACCAACATAATTCCAAGCATCTCCTTGAAGGACTTTCTGTTTAAATATATATATTCTTTCTCGCTTTTGAGCTTCCACCATTTAGTTACGAGATCCTAACCCTAGCAGGGTAAATTCTTTCTGATTGCTAGTCGTTTGGCTAGCAAGCATTCTAAATCACATCTGCGGGAGGCTATTGATAGAAGACCAGGTAGAGATTGGGAAAGGATTGGCATTCCATACTTAATGAAACTATTGATTTCTTCCAAGTATGGTCATATGACTTGTTGTTTTTCTAGGTTTGCTCCATTAGTCTCAATATGGACATCAATACAGTTATTATTTGGAAAAATAGCATGATACTGTAGTGGCTAATAAGGGAAAAGTAACGCTTGCAGAGAAACAAAGAAACCGTTTGCAATAGCTGAATAATATGCATTACCTGGCCAAAATGCCACAGCATGTCTGTCAGAGCATTATAGAAGGCTGATGCAGTGAAAGAGTCCATACGTTTCACTTCATCAAAAAGAGCTTGTGCTTGAACCCATATCTCATCCCCAAGTCCCATTAGAAGTCCATGTGCTACACCGTAAACGTGATTATCAAACCATCGGAGTTCTTCCAGTAACATTGAAGCATCTTCAAATGAATTACAACGGCTGCAACAACAATCATTATTGAAACAGTGCACGTAGTAACACCACGATCATGATACCAAAGACAGAAACGACAGGAGATAAGGTGCAAGTGCTTCAATGTCTCTGCAATCAGAGAATGAATAAAACCTGAATGTATTTATTCTGAAAATTTATTTCTCTAGTCAACATGGCCTTTCTTTAAGCTACTGGTAACATGTTAGGTGAACTTATCTGGGTTAACAGAGGAGCATCACAACCACTATCAGTTAAACCCTCTCTTGGTTGAACTGTAAACCAGTAAGCAGAATTGGCAAACAATATACCTGACTACGTCAAACCCAAGTGTATCGATATTGTGATCTGAGAGCAAGAGGGACTTTGACTTGGCATCATTAATTAATGCTACTGAAGTTAGTCCTTGACAAACCATTAATGCTATTTGCTTAGTCTTCGAGAACTTGTAGCTTAGCAATAAGTGGTGAAACAAACTTACAACCAAATACTAACTTCAGTAGCTTATTAATGCTTTGCACCACAACTATAAGGTTGTTGTAGTAGGATGCAAGTGCTTTGTTGTTTCGTCAAAGGCTGCGAGTCTTTGCGAGCTTATCTTAATAGGTAAAAAGCAGTGTATGTGTGTGTGTCATGCCTGCGCATGAGATTGCGCATTCGAGTGCTTATATGGAGGTGAACCTGATGGCATAGATGTAGTCTCCAACATATTGCGAATCCATATGCAACATACTAGAATAGTCAATGCATCAGACTTTTGAAATGTGTTAATTGGTTTTTCAAATAGCATATCGCCAGAGAACCAAAACCAAAAACATACATAAACCGTTGAAGATAAATTAATTTTTTGTTATCTTATTATGTTTCTATTACTTAATTTCTGTTAGTGTAAATTTCTGCAGGTAAATTGAATTTAGATCCTCTTGGATCCATTTAGCATTAGGATTACTAATTAAGGGTATTTTCATCTTTCAAGTTATAAGCATGTACTTAAAATACCCTAATTGTAATCTTTTTACGTAATGGAATGAAATAAGAGAGAGAAGAGGAGCACGGCAACAAGAGAAGCTGCCGGCCCTCGTTTCTAGATGTGTTGTTGATTTGCAGTTTATTGATTTCTTGTTTATTGAGATGATATTCAACATGATATCATAGCCTTGTGTGCAAGATTAACATGCATTTGCAACCATCTACAAGGGAAAAACGGGATTAGGGCAGATCTTATCAGGTGTCACCCAGGAATCATTGGTTCAGGTGAGTGATATTTGAAGGATCTTTCATTCCGAAAAAGAATTTACAGCAAAGTTTAAAGGTTTTCTTTTCAAAACCATAAAAGCAATATCTTAACCCTAAAAATAGAGGGCGATTACGATGCCTGATAAAGGGAAGTGTGTAGAAAGTGGGGAAAATCCCTCTTCAGATAAAGTTGGATTTCAGATCACTAGCTTAAAGTTAAACAGTAAAAACTACCTTCAATGGGCTAGATCTATATAACTAGCCGTGATGGTAAGGGGGCGATGGGAATATTTGGTTAAAGATATTCTCACAACTGATATAAATAATCTTTCGTACCCAAAATGGTGTAAGGAAAATGTATTGTTTAGTGCTTAGCTCATCCAATCCATGACACCATCAATTGACAACACATTTATGTTCTTAGATTTTGCAAAAGATATTTGGCTGGCTGCGCAGGATGCATATGCTTAACGGAAAAACATAACAAAGAAGTATGAGATTATAGAGAAGATTAGAAAATGTCGACAAGGCGGAAGGTCCGTTAGTGATTACTATGTTGAACTCCATGATTTATGAGAAGAGCTATAGTATTATTCTAAAACTAAATGCCAAAATTGTATGAAGGAAAGGAACGATGAATTTGAAAAACGAAAAGTGTTCGATCTTTTGTGGAGAATCTCTTCGGAGTATGAGGCAGTAAAAAAAAAATATTCTAAGCAGAAAAGAGCTTCCACCGTTGAGTACAGTTTATTCCTGCTCCTGCGAGAAGAGGATTGAAAGCAATTAGAAAAAGAAATCAAGATCAACCAAGATACAACTGCATTTATGGGTCAAAACTCAACTTCTACTGCAGGAATTAGAGGCAGAGGTGGCTTTGGTAGTCGCGATAGATGCAAATTTCAGTTTAATACAGACGAAAAAGATAAACTGACCTGTTCACATTGCGGTAAGACCAAACATACGAAAGAGACGTGTTGAGAATTAGTGGGCAGGCCTAATTATAATCAGAACTGACAGAACGAAGCTTATTTCAGTGATCACGTTAAGAAATATATTATGGAGACTAATATTTTGACCGATACGAAGAAGGAAAACGAAGAACTTAGAGCTAGATTAAATGAATCAAACACTGCATCTACATCTTATGCCAGTGATTTAAAGGCTTCTAGAATATGGGTGATTGACTCTGGTGCAACAGACCACATGGTAGGCATGAAAGACTTGTTCTATGACTATCAAGCAATTCAGGAAGGGATCTGAATCAAGTTGGTTGATGGGTCAACACCCCTATTGTGGGAAAAGGGTGTATAGTCACTAGTTTTGGGACCCTTAAAAATGTTTTACATGTCCCAAATATTTCCATGAATCTCTTATCAGATCATGCCTTAACCAAAGACTTACATTGTTTAGTAACTTTCGACTCTACTTGTTGTATTTTTTAGGATCTGAGGACGGGAAAGATCTTTGGTCGGGGTAGCGCAAGAAAAAGACTTTATTTCTTTGAGGAGATCAGACAAACAACACTGCAATCTATTCTTCTTAAAGAGAAAGAAAATGAAGCTTTCACATTATGGCATCAAAGACTGGGACATCTTCCACTATCTAAAATTAGGATGATATTACCTTAATTTTCAAGTTGTAGGGATTTTATTTTGCAATGTAAGACTTGCTAAAAGGCTAAACATCATCCTGTGTCATTTCCTTTAAATGAAACTAGAGCTTCAAAACCTTTTGAAATTGTCCATTCTGATGTTTAGGGTCCATACTCTATTACTTCCTTATATGGCTACAAAATATTTTATTTTATTTATAGATGATTCCACATGATTCACTATGATCTATCTCATGAAAACCAAACATGAAGTGAAGAATATTCTACCCATGTATTGTCAATTTATTCATACTCAATTTCAGCTACTTATTAAGGTCATTCGTAGTGATAATAGAGGAGAATTTATATCACAATCACTACATTCTTATTTTTTAAGTCATGGGATTTTACATCAAACGTCTTGCCCATACTCTCCATAACAGAATGGGGTCACCGAGAGGAAGAATAGACATATATTAGAAATTGCAAGAACTTTGTTAATCGGAAATAATATCTCAAAAATTTATTAGGGGAAGTTGTCTTAACTGCTGTGTTTTTGATAAATCGCATGCCCAGTAATGTTCTCAATGGTGATTCCCCATTTATTCTTTATATCCTACTCAAAAACAATTTCATATACCTTTATGGGTGTTTGGATGTACTTGCTCTGTATATATTTTTAGCAATGAAGGAACAAGCTTGATGCTAGGATAGTTAAGTGTATTTTATTGGAATATTTATCCACTCAAAAAGGATAAGTGTTATGATCCCTTAAGAAGGAAGAGCTATGTCACAATAGACGTGACATTTCATGAAAATATTTCATACTTTGGTGATGATGGGACCAATTTACCACACACTCCTACGGTCCTACCTCTATTGTCTTGTTGATACTACCTAAAGAAACGGATCACACAAAGGAAAATGAAGAGCAAGTGACCATACCTTCGAAGAGGGAAGAATGACATACTTATTCAAGAGGAGAAAGGAAGATAGTTCTATCAAGTCCTAATGCTACTCTCGATAAAGATACTCTCCCCCAATCAATTCCATCATCAACTCAGGTAAATCCTTTAACTTTGTCTATTATTTCAAATGATTCACCTATTACTCTTCGTAAGGAAAAACGTAAAGTAGCTAAATATCCAATTCAGAAACTGGTTTCTTATACTAATTATCCAAAAGAATATAAGTTGTTTGTGATGAATGTAGAAAAATCTTATATTCCAAAGACATTTGAAGAGGCTATACAATATGCAGAATGGAGAACAACTATGAGGAAAGAAATTACAGCTCTTAGAAAGAAATCAGACATGAAAACTTACAGATTTACCACCATAGAGGAAGACTGTGGGCTGCAAATGGGTATTTACTATAAAGTATAAATCTGATAGCAATATAGAACGATACAAGGCAAGGTTGGTAGCAAAAGGTTATAGTCAATCTTATGGTATTGACTACACACAAACCTTCGCTCCAGTTACAAAGCTAAATTCAATCAGAATTCTACTAAGCATAGCAGTTAATCAGAGATGGAATTTATGACAGCTGGATGTGAATAATGCTTTTCTCCAAGGAGCTTTTACGGAGGAAATTTTTATGGACTTACCTCCGGGTTATGACCCCATATAAGATATGCAAACTAAGGAAATCTATATATGGTTTAAAGCAATCTCCTAGAGCATGGTTCAAAAAAATTTAGTGATGGAATACTTAGCTTGGGTTTCAATACAACATTAGTGATCACACATTGTTTGTTAAGCAAAGAAAGAAAACAATTCTCTTGATTGTATATGTTAGTGATATCATTCTTACTGGTGACGATGTGGAAGGAATTATTTCATTAAAAAATGAGTTGCATACTTTGTTTGACTTGAAAGACTTGGGAAAACTCTATTATTTCCTTAGAATAGAAATTGTTAGATGTAATGACTGCTTATTTTTAAGTCAGTGCAAATATATTATGGATCTATTGAAAGAAACCAAGATGGAGGATTGTTGGATATGTATCGTTCCTATTGAAGTACAAAAGAAAGCTACCTTATGAAGATATGGGCAGATATCAGAGATTAGTTGGAAAGGTAATATATCTTACAATCATAAGACCAGATATTAGTTTTGTAGTAAGTTATGTGAGTAGATGGATGCACTCACCATCTAGACATCATATGAACATGGTGTTCCATATTATCAGACATCTGAAATTGTCCATCACTCTCGGATTAGTCATCCGAGAACATTGAAATTTATTAAGATGCGGATTGAGCAAGTTCAACAGAAGATAGAAGATCCACTTTAGGGTACATAGTACGTGTAGGAGGTAATGTTATTTCATAGAAGAGTAAAAAACAAATGGTAGTGGCCACATCTAGTGCAGAAGCTGAATATCGGACAATAGTTCTTGGCATGTGTGAGGGCTTATGGATTATATCTCTATTGTATCAAATCGGACTGGGAAAGACTACTCCCAATAATTTTTTCACGGATAGTAAGGTTGCTCTTGAGATAGCATCGAACCCTATATTCCTTGAAATAACAAAACATATTGAAGTTGATTGTCATTTTATTAGAGAGAAGATTGGAAAAGGGATTTTCTAACATCATATATGTTCGTTTTGAAGACCAATTAGCATATATACTTACAAAACCTATTGTTGCATGTGGACTAAAGAAAGAGGTCTGCCAGTTGGGTGTTTCGAGTATTCAGGATCCAACTTTAGGGGGCGTGGTGAAGATAAATTAATTTTTTGTTATCTTATTATGTTTCTGTTATTTAATTTCTGTTAGTGTAAATTTCTGAAGGTAAACTGAATTTAGATCCTTCGTCTAGCATTAGGATTACTAATTAAGGGTATTTTTGTCTTCCAAGTTATAAGCATGTACTTAAAATACCCTAATTGTAATCAGTTTTAGGTAATAGAATGAAATAAGAGAGACAAGAGGAGCACGACACCAAGAGAAGCCGTCGGCCCTTGTTTCCATATGTGTTGATGATTTGCAGTTTAATGATTTTCTTGTTTATTTAGATGATATTCAACATAAACAAGAATGGAACAATGATGGGGGCAACTCTTCCAAGCACATTATGATCCATTTTTGTAATGTATTCACTTCTTTTTAATGAGTGAAGGGTAAATACCTTTCTTCAGTCATTAATCTGTAAAGACGTGCTATAACGCACTACCATTATCAGAAGATACGTCACTCTTGACAACACTAAGCTCTTTGCATTTCTCTAACCATATAGTTCCCCAATCTTCAACACAGTGGCAGAGGGAAGGAGGGGGCTCTAGGGGCCATCCCTGCCCCCGGATATTTGGAGAATAGCAAATACCCAATGGAATTTCAGGGAATAAGAGAGGTTACTCGAAAACTTGATAAATAAGGCCCCCCTTAACTTTGGGGGGTCAAAGACTAAAGAGGGCTGGCTCCACTCACCCTAGCCTCTTTTAGATGCTCTCTTTGTTCTCTCTTGCAGTGTCTGCTGTAGGCTGGGGAATCGGGGATGTAATCCATCTATTTCGTGAATCTGAATTTGTGGGGTTTAGAAGAATATGTAGCTAACTTTAGCTTGTCATCATATTTTAGATTTTCCTGTCAAACTGTCAAAATTTCCTAGCTGTCAAAAACAATACTTAGTCCCAAACCAAGTGGGAAATGCTCGATTCTAGTTGTACTTCTTCCAGGTCCCAGCTGAGACTCATGGTTCATAAATAAGATGCACTGGTAGTAAATGTATGCAGTTAAATGGATCAAGTAAATGAGATATGGCCTAACGTTCTTCCCCAGAAACTGTTAAGCTTTTCATCCCATGAATCCTAATGACAAGTTGATAATGGTAAATAAATGGATCCTAATGATAGGCTGATGTTAGTAAAGAAATGAGACCAAGCAATAGTTACAGTTTGACTTGACCAGGAAAATCAAAGCATGATCCAAGAGCTCCTCGCGTATTGAATGAATGAAAAACACATTATGATGCCAAAGTGTTCAATTATATACTAGTTGTGTAAACCATAGAGGTATTGGGATTCTTTATGTACCCTACATCCATGATTCAATTTGTAATAATTATGATTGCGAAATAAGGTGCTTGAAGAAATATAAAGGACAACCTTTAAACCTTATGCCCTCAAAAAGCAACAAGTCAGCATGAATATGCAGTGTCAGAGATATCAGAGATAGACAGCATTGACTCCCTCCCTCCCTCCCTCTCTATATCTATATCTATATATATATATATATATAAAATATACCAGAAACCATGTCCCTATTTGGCATAGTGCCTGTCACCCCGAGACAAAAATCCTGGCTCTGCCCCTCCTTGAATAGCCATCCCTTCACATAAGACTGAAGATACTCCCCTGCTAAATATGCATGCATTGTAGGAGAAAATAAGCGTCTTGAAAATAAAACGTTACCTGCAGGCATTCAAGATGGCAGAGAAAGTGACCACGTTCGGCTTTATTTCCAACTCATGCATCTTATGGAACACACCCAATATGCACATGATCTCCCTTGATTTAACTTTTGTATCATTAAGCATAATCCTTCCTTTCTCGAGGGCCAAGTGCTCAAGCACATTCATCACATGACTAAGCCCACTCCCTTTCAGAGTGACAGCCTGGGAGGAAGATGCACAGGCGTCCTCTCTTGAGCATTGCTCACCCACTTCTTCAACAGCACCGTAACATTGAGGCTACGCACATATATAAGCTATTAGAACCAAGAAGCAAAAAAGGATCAAACAATAAGAAACAACAAAATCGCTTTGGAATTTGATACCAGGGATGAACGGCCGAATGCGTCAATTATGGAATTATAAGTCACAACATTAGGCTGAATGCCTTCTCTTGTCATCTCATCAAGCAGCGCAACAGCTAATTCTACCAAGCCATTCTTGCACAAAGTATCAATGAGTGCACTATAGAGAACAACATCCGCCTTCAAACCAACTTGCTTAAACTCTCTGAAAACCTCCATGGCTTCCTTGTGTACCCCTCCTTTACAGTAAACATCAATCAAAGTGGAGTATGTCAGAACGTTGGGCTTAATATTTTGTGCCTTCATATCCTTGAACAAACGCTTCACCATATCGTACTTTCCCTGCTTTCCGCATCCGGCCAACAATGCATTGTAGGTCACCACATCCTTTTCAATTCTGCAGCCTTCCATTTCAAAGCACACTTTAATGGCATCATCGAACCTACCCATCTTGGCATATACAGAAAGAAGCGTATTGTAAGAGACTCTATCCAAGCGAATTCCTGCAAGCTTCATTTCGTCGAACATGTGGAGTGCATCTTCCAACCTCCCCACTTTCGCATATCCATCAATTACGGTGCTGTAACTCACCACATTAGGCCACACCCTCTTCCTCGACATCTCCTTCATGATTCCGTCGGCGGAATCCATCTGCCCACCCTTGCAAACAGCATCCAACAACGTGTTGTAGGTGAATAAGTCCCCTTCGATCCCCCGAGACGCCATCTCTCCAAACATCTCCATCGCCCGCTCCCATAAACCACTCCTGCTACACACAGCAAGCAAGGAATTGAACGTGATCCTATCCGGCTTCACCCCATGAACCAACATCTCGTCAAAAATTCCCATTGCTCTCTTGAATTCCACTCCACCCTTGCCACAAGCGTCAATGATGGCATTGTAAGTGACCAAATTCGGCTGGAAGCCCTCCGATTTCATCAATTCCAGGACGGCAATAGCCTGCTCCGTCATTCCGCTTCGGCCGTAGGCTGAAATGAGGGAGGAGAAGACATAGACGGAGTTGCCATAGCCGTCTGCACGAGCTGCATCGAAAACAAGCTTCGCCAAATCGACTCTGTGCATCCGGCCGAGGCTGCTGATGGTGACGGCGCACATTTTCTGACGCTCGTGCACTCTGGGCTCGTGGGAGACGGCCCAATTGAAGCAAGCGAGTGCCTTGGCACACTCCCCTCTATTGCCGAGCTCCCGGATAATGAAATTGTAGTCCTCCGGGACGGCGAGCTTGAAGTCCCAAAGACCCAACACGTCCTCCACGTTCTCCTGGCCGCAAATCTGCTCGAGGACGGGTTCAGCGAAGGAGCTCCGGCGAACCGGGCAAGTTTTCGGGCGGCTGGCATGGAATTTGGAGACGAAACGGGTGGATTTGCGGCCGCAGAAGTCGGAGTCTAGTTGGCTGTTGGAGGAAAGGGAGTGGAATCGAGGAGAGAGGGAGTGCGCAGAAGCCGGTTTCGGAATTGCAGGGGCGGCGGAAGCCGAAGGGGCGAGCTTGTGAGCAGACTTCCATTGATGATGATGGTTCTGCTGATGATGCTGGTTATGCAGATTGCTGTGATGGTTGTTTTGAAGATGATGATGGTTCTGGTAGACATGGGAAGAAGGCTTCCCCGTGTTTATAGGGTACTGCGGCGCCGAAGGCCCGTTGATGGACGACGCCATGGCTAGAAAGAGAGAGCCTACGAAGGGATCTCTCCCTTGTAGATTTCACTGGGAAATTTTGGGGCTTGCCGAAATCTGCATGGAGAGGAAGAGGTTGGGGAGGTTGGATTTGGCCTAAGCGAAGTCTGCTTGGTGGCTCGAAGAAGATCAGATTTGCCGCGTGGTCTTCCTTCATATTTTCTTATCCGCTGGCAGCAACAGCAGATTAGGGGCGTCGGGTTTCCGGTTCCTTGTTTGCCAAGCAATCATTTTCTCATCTCCGTGAGAAATGAAAGACGTAGAAAAGTGTGCTCCCTATCAAATAAGCCCCGGTTCGGTTCACTTCATCTCCTTCTCGTTTGAATCGTCATCCTATCAAACACGAGCTGAACAATGTGTGATATATAGAGAAAGAGAGATAATTGAATTTTCCTTTTTTTAACCTTTAATTTTTTAAAATTACACTCGTACCATAAAAATCTAGTATATATATATTTGTGTGTTCGCATGTGCTAGAAAGCCATGGCTTTTTTTTCTACAATGAGTGGTCGTCCAATATCAAACTCATGATATTGGACCAATCGAGTGGCCAACTCGTGATATGGAAGTAGTTTCTCATTACGTACTTGCCAAATTTTTAAAACTTGGTTTATGAAAAGGAGCGAATCTCCAAAGACCTCAATGCATGATGCCCCTAAAGTTTTCGAAATCTTTAAGCCTTGTATGAGTGCTTCATACTCAGCTACGTTGTTGGAACATTCGAAATCTAAGCAGACTGCTATGGGAATCTCGCCCTTTTCAGGGGAGATTAGGATGACCCCAGCACCAGCCCCTCGTTGGTTTCGTGCCCCGTCGAAGTGCATCTTCCACACTTGGTTTTCGAAAGAATTTGCCAAAATGTGGTTTTGAAAATGGTTTTGCAATATGCCTTCATCAGGCATTTCGACAAGAGTGGGATATGCGTCCTCTAAGGGGAATTCAGCCACGTAATCTGCCAGGGCTTGCCCCTTAATGGAGATCTGGTGATGGTATTTCAGTTCATACTCCATTAGAAGGAGTTGCCATTTGCCCAATCTACCCGTGAGAATGGGTTTTTCGAACAAGTGCTTGATTGGATCAAGCTTGGACACTATCCAGATCTCATGATCTAGGAAATAGTGTCTGAACTTCTGGCAGGCCCAGACTAGGGCCAAGCACGTCTTCTCCATGGCTTGATAATTTCGTTCATAAGCCAAGAGAGTTTTCGAAATATAGTAGATGGCATACTCCTTATGGGTGCCATCCTCGTATTGAGCCAACAGGGCTCCTAAAGCATTTACATGCACGGAGATGTATAATAAAAGCGGTTTTCCTTGCTTTGGAGGATTCAAAACGGGGGGATTAACCAAGTATGAGTCAAGCCCACTACCAAGTGAGCTAATGTTAGAGTGCTACGCTAGAAAACCATGTTAACCCAACTGGATCAAGTCTTTTAAGTTTGCAGTAAATTTGCTCGTCTCACACTCAAAGCGTTAGCTCATGTTAGAGGGAACTCACGTACAAGATGAAGGTCATGAGTTTGGTACCCAGGGTGTGCATACCTAACTTCGGCCTTCTCCTTGTAACCAAAAAAATTTGACTTGACTCAAACATACTATAACGAGTCGAACATGAAGAACAATTCGAGTTGGGCAGCAATCTACGAACAGCTTTGTTTGGCTGGTTTACCAGCCGCACCTGGGGGTCTTTGTGAACTCTCTCATAAAGGTTCCAAAATTTCACGACTCATTGTTGTGGATACCATGAAGAGAAGAGTGCATTGACTGCCCGCATATGATCTTCAACAAAAATAGGATCTGATCATATTCGAATTTGGATTCTTCCAGTTTCATATCTAAATCCAAATATTATATAGATTGTGATCCATTTGGGAATACAACAACGTTGCACACTAAACCAATACTTGGATTCAGAAGATTCAGGGGTTCACATTCCAATCCAAATTCAATTATGGGAAAGTTTGATTATGACAGCTTTAACGGTGCATGATTTTCACTCATGATCTAATATTAACCAACACTGAGGGTTTGAATGGTTAACCTTGGTTGGGTTTCTAACGATTTTAAAGTTTGACTCCTATATGTTGGGATGATAGCAGGCCCATATCTGGGTCCTACAGAAACCGATTGCAAGAAAACCAATATCTGAAGTGAAATCCTATCAACAAAGAATTGTCAATGGTGCTCAAAACACTGTTTACAGTTACCTTCTAATCTTCCTACACTGAAATTTGGCAGATCTTCACTGAAACTCGGGTTGTGTCCCTGGTCGAACTAAACTCTTCCCAACTACATATGTTGGTGAAATCTTCATGGATCTATTTGGTTCGATCTGGGCTCAACCTTGAACTAAATCAATATATTTCATCCTATTTTTGAAGAACCAAAACAAGCCATTGGTCCCGTTTCATTCTTAAACCATGTTTCACTATATTTTAATGCAGTAATATACAACGGTTAGAGACTTATAATAAATAATCAATGACATGATGAATCTCATAAATCAAACTTATCCATTTTCGTTTCAAGCTTATTCAATTGTGCATTCACTAATTTTATGTTTTCCTTTTACGTCAGCTCTTACCATAGGTGAGGTGTTGTAGTGCATGTTTGACTACATAGATATTATGGTATGCCCAGGGACACGTGGATTGGATTGGTCCTAATGGTTCGGTTTCAATGAACAATGCGATGTTTTTCTTCTTTCTTTCTCACCAAAAACAACAACTAAGCATTTTCCCATACTAGATGGGTCATCTACATGGATTTTTTGTTTCCACATAGCCCTATCATGTGCCATGCTACCACCTAACTCAATATAAACTAAATCATTCTTTATTATTTATTTCCAACATTTTATGGTTGTACTCTTCTTCCTCTTTTAACATTTTCATAATCTAGTTTTTCATATCTTCTTATAGGAGTGTTCTTGGGTCGTCTTTCTACGTGTCCAAACCATCTTAAACTATTTTCTCTTATTTTATCTTATATTGGTACTACTCCCAATTTGTTCCTAATAACCTCTTTATGTAAATGGTCTTTTCTTGTGTGACAATTCATCCATCTCAATACCTTCATTTCTTCTACAAACATTTTTTGTGCATGTTGATGATTAACTGCCCAACACTCATAACCATAAAACATAGCAGGTCTAATTGTTGCTCTATAATATTTACCTTTCAACTTTAATGATATCTTCTTATCACATAGAATACCCGATGCCCCTCTCCATTTTAACTAACCAATATTAATTATATTTATAATATCTCCATCAATTTTTCCATCACTTTGAAAAATTGACCCTAGGTATTTAAAACTTTCCTTGTAAGGGATGCAACGTGTGTCAATCTTAATTCCTATATTCTCTACCATACTCAAATGATGAAACTTATATTCTATATATTATGTCTTTGTTCTACTAAGTCGGAAGCCTTTACATTCTAACATTTCACTCCATAGTTTCAATTTCCTATTAACTTTTTTCTTAAACTCATCAACTAACATAATGTCATCTACAAATGACATACACCAAGGTACTTCATCTTGAATATATTTTGTTAACTCATCAATGACTAATATAAATAAATATGGACTTAAAGTTGATCCTTGATGTAATCCAATATTAACTTCAAAGGAGTTTGTCATTCCTTCATTAGTCTTCACACAAGTTTTTTGCACAATCATACATGTCTCTTATAAAATTTATTTATATAAATGGGATAACTCTCTTTTTCAAGTTTTTGCACAATCCTTAGTTTTCTTATCTTTAGCTTTATCGATTCTAAAATTATCTCTTTTATCTTCTTTTGAGTTTAGCTTTTATATAAATCCTTTTAAATTTTAGTTTTTGTTTCACCAACGGCAATTTTCGCTTCTTCTTTTTTGCTTTCTTATAACCCTCGCAAGTTTTAGTAGTCTTCTTAGCATAATGCAATTTGTAACAGGCCTTGATTTTAACTTACACCACTTCACTCTACTACCAAGCTTCTTTTTGTGTCGATACGCCTCTCTTAAATTCACCTAACACATCTTCTCTCACTTTACTAATATGTATATTCATATTGTTTCATATATTAGAAGGTCTACCTATGTAATTCTAAGTATCTCCTTGAAGAACTTTATGTTTAAATGTATCTTCTTTCTCATATTTGAGGTTCTATCATCTAGTCCGAATTAGTCAATGCACTATATTCTTCAATGTCCACTTTTTTTACTTGCACATCAATTAATAAAAGTCGATGTTGAGTAGTTAAGTTTTCTCTTTGAATTACCTTGCAATTTTTACAACATGATATATCTTTTTTTCTACAAAAAATAATCAATTTGTGTTTGTGATAAGCAACTCTTATAAGTAATTAAGTATTCATCTCATTTTTTGAAATTCTATTGGCTATAAAGATACCAAAAGACAACAAAATTTAGAATATCCCTACCCTCCTCATTTATATCCCCCAAACCATAGTTTTCATTAATAATTTGATATCATAATGCATCTTTATGGACATGCCCATCTAAGTCTCCTCCTAAACAAATCATCTCCCTTTTTGGAATTCTTTTAATTACCTTATCTAACTCCTCCCCAAAAGCCTTCTTTATACTATCTTTTAATCTTATTTGGGTGGATAAGCACAAACTATATTCAAAGCCTTTATTGCTAACACTAATTTTACCATCATAATTCGGTCACCATATCGTTATATGTATACTACAATATCCTTTAAATCTTTATTTATAATAATATCAACTCTATTTTGAGCCTTTTCCTAGTATCATAATTTAAAATCAGTATTCTCAATCTCCTTTGTTTTTTCTCCAACCCACTTTGTTTCTTGTAAACATATAATGTGAATATTTTTCCGAATGAAAGCTCATTCAAGATAGCTCTTGCTGCCTAGTTCCTCTTAACTTTGGCATCATCTTCCATGGTGAAACACAGTTGATGCTTCATCCTAATTTATGCTCCAACTTCACGAATTTAGGATTTGAAGGTCATGTCATATATATTTGAAATTGATTATTTTAAAATTATTTATATACAAAATTCATTTTTATGAGAAATTTTGGGTGTTCACAACACCCCCTCACTAATTTCATGGGCCCGAGCTGCAAACACCCCCGATTAGGGTGCTGTTGGCACCCTCTTCACAACACACATGGAGAAAAATACTCCGTCAACGGAGGAAATACAATTGTTTTTTCCGTGGACCAGCCCAAGGTTAATGCTAACAAAGAACAAGGTTGCATCTCGTGCATACTCCTCCCGTCACCTGTTTGCTCGTCCATTGCCTGTGATATCTTCTCACAGTTGATGTGTTGATGCCTACTACGTCCATGCCATCCCCCTGCTGCATGCTCTTCTTGGTGGATGGTCACAGGGCGACATTTAATGTGTCAAATGCTAATATCAACATATGATCAGGTACTATAATGGAGAAATTTATGTAACCAATCCCACTCCATGTAAGAAAAGGATTGGCTTTTGGGTTTGGTTTGGTATCATTTATGAAAGTTTTTCTTTTTGTTACAAAGGGAGGCCGAAGCCCAACACACCCACATACGCATGTACTCCATGCAATGAAACTTACCATTGGAGCGTGGAAATCAAGAGCCCTACACCCTTGAACTAAGGCTCTGGCTGCATCATTTATCAATTTTACATGCATACCTATTCTCAAAACAACAATTTCTTGTATATATTATGTATTTATTTATTTATATATACAGGAGAACATAGTTCACATGGTACCCATAAACGCTCAAATTCACTTAAATCTGTACTTTTTGATTCGGTATGGTAAACAATAGAGATTTGAATTTAAAAGTATTTAATACATGTATTTTAAATATGAGGAAGACGAAGTACAATATCATTCTCTATGTTCTAAATTCAAATCTCTATTTTAGTCATGTTGATCAAATGATAGAAATTTTCAAGTTAATTTGAACATGAATGGATGTGTGTACATACCCCTCTATATATATAATCATATTGAACTGTCGATTATGTTCATCCATAAATGCCACCTTCCAGGCCTGGGCGTTGTTCCTGTGCGAGATTGAAGAGCGCGGCGAAGTGGATAAATAACGAGCCAAGGAGAGCCATACAGCAACGGATTACGTTATCGCGTAGGGTATGAAATCTGGCGCTACGCTGCTAGTCCCGGCCAGCCAATTTACTCAGCAGAAGCAGACACGCAACAAGCAGAACACGCACTGACTTGCTGAAACCGCTGCCACAACCCCAATCCACAACTGACTCCTACAAACCCGTTGGCAAAAAAAAAAATGCTTCTCTTCTCAAACTTCCCATTAATTGCAAACGAGTGCATCCTTACTTTGGTTTTGAGACGTTTTCTCTTTTCCTTTATTGCTTTTCCAGTGCGTATTTCCTTTCATCCTTGCTTCATACACCCGCAAATTCATGGAAGAAACAAAATGTATTCCTTCATATTCCATCACAGTCGGCTATTACGAATTTAATAGCAGACGATTCCATCCATGGGCTACAATGACGTTCACGTCTTTGAGATATTATTTAGCAGAAGGCAACTTTCCCTCCCTCGTCAAAAATTTACCTCACAATTAGCCACAGGTCACACCAGGCTAGGGGTCCAAGTTTGAAAGGTCATGAGTTTATACGAGAGGCGTGCATATGGCTTTGGCCTCCCCATTGTACAAAAACATAAAAACTTATTACAAAATTGACCTATAGTATAAAACAACTATAGGTTATTTAACCTATTGTTTACCATGTTCAGCTGGAGAGTTATTTCAACTTTCAATGGGTTTCCTCCATTGTTCATGGTAAAGGCAAGAGTCCACCTAAGAGAACAAAGACATGCCACTTTTCTCCTGTGACCTTTTTGTCATTTAACCTATCTTTTAATATTCATGTAGCGTAAAGTTTTCACATAGTAGCGGTCCGATTAGCTGACAACTATTTATGAGCCTCTGCCAAAAATCCAATAATTTCTTGGATTTTCGGATCAGTATAAAAGCATCACCCATATTAGTTCAATATTGAGATCAATCCCTTACCCCATGCTGGGTTAATTTCGTAGCCAGTTTTGAAAGTTGAGTTCAATATGCACACATACATCTATACTTTTTTATTATTATAAGTGGAAGTGGAAAAGAGAAAGGTACGAAAAGCTAGGTTGTAAAAATGTTAAAAAGGAAAAAGAAGATTACAAAATTATTAAAAAAACAATAAGAAATTATCTAATTTATGTTGAGTTAACTATGAACATGACACATGATAGAGCTCTCTAAAAAAAAAATCATGTAACCAATCCCATTTAGTATGAAAAAGTTTAATTGTTGTTGTACAAGAGGAATATGAAGCCTAAAACACCCGCCCACACATTCACCCTATGAGAGTCGAACTCCCCAGCAGGAATGGCACTTACAGCACACTGTTGTTGAGTAGTGCATCTATACATATTTATCAGTGTGTGTGCAAGTGCACATGCATGTGTATGTATATGTGTGCCTGCCTATCCCAGCCCAGCTTGCTGATCAAGAAAAAGGGATAAGGTTAACCTGTTGCCCGATTCTCCAAGGGCGAAGAGTATTTATTCAATGGAAGCATCATCCTTATGTATAAGGAATGGTTTGGCCGTCAATAACTACTACGAAATAAATAATAGATAATCAGAATGACCTAATAGAGCTACTAGGTATCCATTATGAAAAGCTTTTTCGTATGAAAAACATGCTTCTAATATACAATATCATCGTGACATCAAAGTGATTTAAAAATTATGAAGGTATCCATCACTACTTATTGAATTTATTAGAGCACACCTAACATTTAATATATTACATTCAACTCGACCTATCCAGCTCTTAAGTTCCTTTGCACAAAGAGGAATAACTCACCTTACTAGGGGGTCGGCTCACATTGTGTACAAATTGTTGATTATGTTCTGAGGCGAGCCGTCTTAGGGAGATACCTGCCAGTTATATTCATGACAAAAGATTATGTACACATTGTCGCCCTTAGTAAGGTCGAAATACTTGACATCATGTTTCAATCGTAGGCTTACGGATGAGAACATGGTCCGATGAGATTTGAACCCCTGACCATCTGCTAGTGATTGAGCTTACTTATATTTAGCTTTACATGGAGCCTTTGGTAAGCTGTGGCTGTTGTCATTTGCGCAATGCAGATTCATGTACAAAATATAACAATGAAGTTTCCAAAGAACCAAAGGCGGATGCTGCTGCGGGGAACCCCATAGGTCAGCGATTCGGCGACCCCAGTCAAAAACCCACGTAGCATCCTTCTTTGCATTTAATTGGTTTCATTTTTTAGCTTCCTCCGTGATTTTCAATAAAAAATAAGAAAGAAAGTTTGATGATTTCCTGTGAAGGGGAACGGACGGATGTGGTGCACGCTCTAAAAAGCAGGAGAGGAAACAAGCATCTATAGAGAGAGAGAGCTCACACACACCGCCATGGACGCCGAAGGTGCTCCTACGCTCTACAACTCCAACGTGACCCCCCTTTCGTCGTCCGTGTCACCTTCCGCCGCTAGCCATAACGATGAAGATATCGCTAGCGACGGTGGGGTTGGCCACTCTAACGACGAATCCGCCAGCTTTCTGAGCGGAGAGGACGACGACGACGATGAGTTCGAGCTTGCTCCTGAAGTGCCGAAGATCACTTTGGGGAGATCGCAGATGGACGATTCCGGCGGTGGCGTGGTCGCGGGTTCGTCATTTCCGGTACCGCCGATTGCCAAGGTGGAGGAGGAGGTGGAGGATGAAGACGGTGACGGAGGCGTGAGCGATGGGGAGGACGGATTTTCCGGCGATCCGGCCGGTGAGGTTGGGGTTTTGGGTGGTGAAGAAAACCCTGGTTTTGGAAGCGGAAACGAGACCGTCGGCGTTTCCAAAGCGGCGAAGAATGACGATCAGAAAACAGAATTTGCCCACAAATTAGAGGTAGTTGGTAGCTTGGAGAATGAACAAAAACAGGGGAAAGTTGATTCTTCGAATTCAGGAAGCATTGTTTCCAAGGTAATCGACATCGGTAAAGACGAGGTGACGGCAGAATCTGTGACCAACGAGGTCGTTCGTGACTCAGAACCAGGGGAAACTGATAGCCTTGGGCTTGAGAAACCCGGTTTGTCTGAGGGAGCTAGTGACGTCGATGACGCACACAAATATATCGGTGTTTTGGTTGGAGAAGAAAAGGATTTAGTTTCTGAGGGAGAATCCGATACCAAACCTGAATTAGGCTCGTCCGCTATCGTTGAATCCACAGAACCTAGCGAGGAAATTAGTGCTGTAGAGGTAGGCGAAAGTGGGGTGTCGAGTGATGATTCTGACGGGAAGAGTGAGTTAGAAGACAACTCAGAAATTGCAGGAGCTGCTAAAGGCGAAGCCCATAGCTCTAATGAGCCCCAAAAAACTAGTGGTTTCAGTACTGAATCTGATACAGAGCCCGTAGGAAGCAAACCCGATTATGAATCCCTAGAGTCTAGCAAAGCTGATGCAGCGACCAAAGCCGAGGAGAACGGTGAACCTATTCTTACTCAGAAAATAGATTCTATGGGTTGTGTGGATGCCAATGAAGAACAAAATGCTAATAGAGAACCTTCTGTTGTAGTGGGGGCACCAGAACAAGTCGCTGTCGAAAATTCTCCTAAAGAAGATAGGGATTTTATTGTAGTTGGAGAAGAACATGATAGTTTAACAAATCTGATAGTTGAATCCGGAAATGAAAAAAATCCGATTCTCGAATCGGTACCGAAGGCAGCTGCCACAATGATAGACACCAAGGACTTCGAGGCGACCGAAGATGATGAAACTGTTGCTCCTGAATCAAAAGATCCATCGCAGGAGAGCCATCGGAATCTTGAAGACAGTCCTCGGTCGCCCGAGGAGGGTGTGCCGGTCATTTCTTCAGAGAGCCGCAATCTACCGGAGTTGCAGGGTGGGAGTGCGGCAACAGCTTCAAGTGATGCACCCAAGAAACTGAACTTGGTGGAGGAGTTGGAGAAATTCATAAACTTATCAGGAGGCTCTAGTGTTAGAGTTTCCGATAACCGTCCTATTGCGATGTCCGATTCCGACGAAGCGGTTGACACGGAAGATGATGATGGAGAGGATGATAAGGTGCTGTTTGATTCCGCAGCCTTGACTGCTTTGTTGAATGCCGCGAGCAGCGCATCCGCCGAAAGCACCAATGCGGGGTCTCAAAATACTGCCGGTTTTTTCCCCGGAAAAGGCCCTGCCGGCCTGGGACCATCAGTTCCGACGCTGCGACCCTCTGCACCCAGCTCGACCCGTTCGAATATCTTCTCTCCAACGGATTCCTCTGCAAGGGAATCGGAAACAGAGTCCCTGGACGAAGAAGAGAAGAAGCTCAGCGAGAAGATAAACACGGTGAGGGTGAAGTTCCTCCGCCTGGTTCAGAGGCTAGGACACTCTCCTGAAGAAACAGTTGCTGCCCAGGTTCTCTACAGGCTGGGCCTCGCCGAGGGAATGCGCCGTGGTCGAGCTGGCTTGCGAGCTTTCAGCCTCGACGCTGCTCGCCGAACCGCTGCGAAGTTGGAGGAGGAAGGTAAGGATGATTTGGACTTCTCGTGCACCATTCTGTTGATCGGAAAAACTGGAGTTGGTAAGAGTGCTACCATCAATTCGATCTTCGGCGACAACAAAGCTTCGACGGACGCTTTCAGCCCGCTACGAGCGCCGCGAGTGAGATCACCGGTGTTGTGAACGGAGTGAAGATTCGAGTGATTGATACTCCGGGCTTGAAGCCATCGATGATGGAACAGGCTACCAACAGAAAGATACACCGGATATCATTCTCTACGTCGACCGAATGGATGCCCGAGCCCGCGACTCGAACGATCTTCCATTGTTGAGGTCGATCACCTCCTACCTCGGGGCATCTATATGGTTCAACGCCATTGTGGCTCTCACTCATGCATCCTCTGCGCCACCTGATGGCCCCAACGGCACCCCCCTTTCATACGACATGTCGGTCGCCCACCGGTCGCACGCCGTGCAGCATTCCATAAGGCAAGCGGCTGGCGACATGCGCCTCATGAATCCCACCCGTCCTGCCGGCGGAACAGGGCTGGACAACAGGTGCTTCCCAATGGCCAAGCGTGGCGTTCCCATTTGCTTCTGTTATGCTATTCTACCAAGATATTATCTGAAGCCAATTCACTGCTGAAACTGCAAGAGCCGTCTACCGGGAAACTTCTCTTCGGTGGTCTCCGGTACCGATCGGCGCCGCTCCCTTTCCTGTTGTCGTCACTCTTGCAGTCGAGGCCTCACCCCAAGCTTGCTTCTGCGGATCAAGGGGATGATAACTTCGACTCGGACGGCGAGTTGTCAGACGCAGAGGCTGATGAAGAAGGTGACGAGTACGATCAGCTCCCACCATTCAAGCCCTTGAGAAAATCTCAGATTGCTAGGCTGAGCAAGGAGCAGAGGAATGCCTATTTCGAGGAGTACGAATACAGAGTGAAACTGCTTCAAAAGAAGCAACTGAAGGAGGAGCTCAGACGCAGGAGAGAGGCCAAGAAGCAGAAGCAGAAGCAGCAAGGTCGGGGTTTTGCTACCGAAGCCGACGAGTTCGACCCCGAGAGCGGGGGCCCAGCAGCCGTGCCGGTGTCACTGCCCGATATGGTGCTGCCGCCTAGCTTCGATGGGGATAACCCTGCTCACAGATACCGGTTCCTAGAGCCGACCGGATAACAGCTGCTCGCTCGTCCAGTTCTGGACAACCATGGCTGGGATCACGATTGTGGGTATGACGGTGTGAGCTTGGAGGAGAACCTCGCCATTGCCGGCCGATTGCCGGCCGGCATTTCAGTTCAAATCACAAAGGACAAGAAGGACTTCAACATCCATATGGATTCCTCTGTTTCCATGAAGCATGGTGAACATGGTTCGACTCTGGCAGGCTTTGATGTTCAAACCGTTGGAAAACAACTCGCTTACGTTTTCAGGAGCGAATCCAAATTCAAAAACTTCCAGAAGAATAAGACTGCTGCTGGCTTGTCCTTCACACTCATTGGTGAGACACTGGCCTCAGGAATCAAGATGGAGGATCAAATTTCAATCGGAAAACAGGCAAATCTGGCAGCAAGCGCCGGCATGATACGTGCACAGAACGACGTTGCTTATGGTGTCAACTTGGAGGCGAGGATCAGGGAGAAGGACTATCCAATCGGCCAGAACGCGACCACATTGGGGCTCTCCCTCATGAGGTGGCGTGGTGATTTAGCCCTAGGGGCCAACTTGCAGGCTCAATTCTCGGTGTGGCGTGGTACTAAGACTGCAGTGCGCGTCGGCTTGAACAACAAGTTCACCGGGCAGATCACGGTCCGGACAAGCAGCTCGGAGCAGCTTCAGATCGCTCTAATGGGCCTGCTGCCACTTGCAGTTTCCATTTACCAGACCATCCGCTCGGGTGCCTCCCAGTCTATGCATTAGATCTTCTTTTCCTGTTCTTCTTTTTCATGTTTCCTTTTGGCGGGAGACTATTCTATATCATCAGCTACATGCATGATGTTTTCTTTCTTTAGGTATTAGATTACAATTGAGATTAAGGCTTTTTATTTAAGGTATGAATTTTGTTGGTGGGCTGAAAGAAAACGCAGAGGCTTAATTGGTGTTCTTGCATTATTTTATTATTTTATGAAGGGACTCTCTCTCTCTCACACACACACACACATCGCACCGTTTGTTTTGTTATGGCTCCTCTTGAAAGCGAATTGGTGTCCTTCCTGTGGCCAAATTTGTGCGAATTGTGGAGCTATTTGCTCTCCGTCAATCAGTGGGCAACTGCTTCGTTTTCTTGATTTATTACCACGAGATGCTTGCATTTCAAATGGTTGGAAGAAGGCACCATCAAAACTCCAAGGCAATACCATCGCCAGGGGTCTATGTATGGTGTCAGCTTAAGCAAAGAGACAGCACCCGTGAGAAGCGAGTCCCTGACTTGTGTCTGGTGCCACAAAGCTTTTCACGCCATGTTAATCCCCTTTGGAGAGGGTCGCCAAGATAGAGACTCGAGATTAGAGCAGGCTTGTCCTCCGGCTTATTAGGTGTAATCCGGATTGGCACCATTTAAGAAGTTTAGGCTTCCAGAGCTAGAGAGACACTTTTGTTTGGGATGAGAGAAAGGAGGGTCGCACAGATGTCTCCTCTATGTGATGCAGAGCAGAAACATTCAACCAGATAGCGAGACAAATATTGCGGTCTGCTGCACCGTCGTGGTTCTCTTAAAGTTTTTATGGTCCAAATTAATGAAACTGATCATATTTACTGAAATAATAGCACAAGGACATCAAGATAGTGATTAATGTAATAGAAAGTACGGGAAATGGATTGCAATCGCGAGAGTCGCAGCCTCCCATCAAAACATCGTCCCCCTAACCAGTTCAGGAGAGAAACATAAGCAATCAAAGGCATATGCCATTGATAGGTGCTATACTTCTCTGTTCTCTTAAATTCGTCTGTTAATCACACACACACCATCTGGGCAGGCAGCCTCTGGTGGAAGCACTGGTTCTAACCATCAACACAGCTAGAAGGCTGCCCTGGCTGAGCAACAACCGCGGAACAGATTCTCGACCAGCAGGGTAACAAGGAGTAATCTTGCTGTCCGTCTGAGACAATCTTGTTCCTTGTTACCAATTCTCAGCCGTCTTGCACTAAAGTCGTTTGATATTAAACTAAAATGCAACTGCAGATGACACGAACTTTTCTTAATAATTAAAATGGATTTCCTCAATATTTGGTATTTTATTTTTCAATTGAGTTGCTATATGGTGTTTGAATACGAGAAATGGCATACAAGTGCAAATAAGATGCATAAACTACCTTCATAGATAAATCTGATTCAACAAAAAATTCTATTTTTCAATTTTCTGACGATTCACAAGTACAGAGATGATTACCTCCCATTGAATAGGGACGCAATTGGTGCAGCTACCGTACTGCTATTACACATTATGAGATCACTGCAGCTCTTTCAAAGGGCATGGGCAACAGAACCACAAACATATTTGCATTCTTTTCGCTAATGCTTTTGGACGAAATTACAAACTGTTGACAGCTTTAATTCCAGCCATCTTATCCCACTCCTCTGGTGAGGCAGTGCCTGCCATCATCTCCTGACCCCGCCACAGGATCTATACAACAAGAAGAGAGCATGTAAAACAGGAAGCTCTAATGACAAGGCTCATATCGTTGGCACACTCGTGATATAAAATGAAAACAAAAAACATTGAAAATTCTAGAGGAACTGATCCGTGACCAACAATACTACCAAAATGTGATGACTCAAAACCAGAACATAGACCAAATATAAATGAAAGGTGAATTTTCACGTGACTAACAATAATGTATCCGATACTAAATTTCTCCCTAGATCTAGTTTTTCCTTTCCTAGTTCTAAGAAACTAGACATAAGGCAATGATCTTTCTCTCTCTCTCTTGATGGAAACGGATCAGTAAATCTGCATGGTGAACAACGAAACATGCTCATGCGGTATCAGCCTGTGATTGTAGCTACTACTGAAAAGGGCTTCTATAAGAAAGAAGAGCCAATACGTTCCCCACCGACAACCTTCCTCAGTTGAAAGCCACAGCGTAATCACCCCAGGAAGTAGTTACCCGGCCACACCAGCAACGGGCCGTGAGCTCACGGGGCACAAGGATGGCAAATTTTCTCAAAGCTTATCTGATCATCAACTTGACGATGAAACAGCACCATCTAAACAAGCAAGTTGGATGATGTTTAAAAGTAACAGACGATCTTTCTCAAAAATCATCTGGTTATCGACTACAAAGGACATCGTCTACAGAGCCTCAAACATCAGATAGACCTACATTATATGAGAAAAGGAATCTCCCGCCTGTTGGTGCAAGTTGGATAAAATAGAGAAGTGCATTAAGCAGCAAATATAATAGTTATATTATATACAGGTGGATAATCAATCGCAGCATGAGCATATTTCCAATGTCAGAATTGAAGGTTGAAGTGGATGTAAACATAAGGAAATACCATATCTATAACGACTCACACAGAGAAAATGGCACCGCATCAACACGACAAAATCAAAGACACATATTTAAGGTAAGAGGCGACCAGATAGAGGTTCAGTCAGAAGATGTTCAAAAGTCGGATGATCTGCATCTACAGAGGAGCCAAGAAAGGCCCGTAATTAAGAACAGAAGTTGACCCCTGCCTAACTCTGACACCATCCAAATAGAGGCAGCTACCATGGGAAAAGGGCTTGGTTTTGCTTTTGGCTGCAATATTTAATCCTTGACAGTGAAATATGTGAAATAACAGATTGAGTTATAAAATGAATAGACCAGAGTTCAGATTCACCTAGCATTTTGACATTTTCCAAGTAATTCTATGAAATCATATACATCATCCCCTGGCAAATCAATAATGTTAATTTACATTTCTTTCCCTTCAGAAAACGACTCTAAATTCAGACATGAAACGAAAGCTCCTCTGCGCTTGAAATGAAAGCTCAGTAAAGAACCAGTAACTAGAATTAATATGCTCCAACATTCTAAATGCTTTTAACATATCTATTAGAAAAGTGACAAAAGATATGCTAAATGAATCTTAAAAAAGTGGCAAAAGATATGTTAAGTGGATCTAAGAAAAGAATACAGACACAAAAGAAAACGTAATAGTTGAGTGAAGCGCTGCAACATAAAATTAAGGCAAAAAAAGGTATGTTACAAATCGCATTATGCCAACAAGACCGATAAACTTGAGACTTGCAAAAAAGTAAAGAAAGAAGCGATAAAGAACGTAAGTGAAACAATGACCAAAACTTAAGAAGATTTATATAAAAAGTTCAAACTCAAAAGAAGGTTAAAGAGATCTTTTAGGATAGCTAAGACTAAAACAAAAAAACTAAAGATTTTATTTTTGTTAAATATGATCTTTAAGGATGAGAAGATTTTAGTGGTAACTGATAATATAAAAATAGATAGAAAATTTATTTTCATAAGTTTTTTGATGAAACGTAATTTCTACCTATAAAGCATAATTTTTACCTATAGACTAAACTTATTAAGGATGGTAAATATATAAGATCATACAATACAACAACAACAACTAAGCCTTTTCCCATTCTAGACGGGGTCAATTACATGGATTATTTATGCAGAGCCCTATCATGTGCCATGTCAGCAATTAACTCAACGTAAGTTAGATCATTCTTTATTGTTTCTTTCCAACACTTTTACGATTGTCCTCTACCTCTTTTAATACTTTCAAAATCTAGTTTTTCATACCTTCTTACATGTGCTTCTTTTGATCTTTTTATATGTCCAAACCATCTTAAACGATATTCTCTCATTTTATCTTCCATTGATGTCACTCCCAATTTGTTTCTAATAACCTCATTATGTATACGGTCTTTTCTTGTCAGACCACTCATCCATCTCTACACCTTCGTTTTTGCTACAGACATTTTTTTGTATATGTTGATGATTAACTACCTAACTCTAAGAACCATAAAACATAACAGGTCTAATTGTTGCCCTATAATATTTACCTTTCAACTTTAATGGTATATTCTTATCACATAGAATACCTGATGTCCCTCTCTATTTTAACCAACCGACATTAATTATATGCGTAACATCTCCATAACTCTTCTATTACTCTAAAAAATTGACCCTAGATATTTAAAACTTTCCTTTTGAGGGATGTAATGTGTGCCAATTTTAATTTTTATGTCCTCTCAAGTAACCAAATGACCAAACTTACATTTCATATATTCTGCCTTTGTTCTTTGAATCCTTTATTTTCTAATATTTCTCTTCATAGTTCCAATTTTCTATTAACTTTTTCCTTAGACTCATCAACTAACACAATGTCATTTGCAAATAACATACACCAAGGTACTTATCTTAATATATTTTGTTAACTCATGAATCACCATTATAAACTCTGCCCATATAAGGGATCACCCTTGCATTGCCGGTCCCAAGCCCGGATAAAGGAGGAGGGTTGTGTTAAACTTCCAACAACCAGCATAAAACTTTGTCAGATTTTTATACCATGGATTACAAATTATGAGCATTGCTTTGGGAGCATTCCCGCCTAACGACGCGCTATAGAGCCCAAATACAGTGATAAGTAAGCAAAGGCCACTACATTTTCGCTCGGATGTAATGAATCAATTGCAGAGAGGGTTCCTACATCATAGACGGGTGTGAGTAAAGAAGTTAGTCCCGCTACATTATCGCCCGAATGTAGTGAATAATTTATAGAGAGAAAGATTCATAATTTTCAATATGCACGGATCCGAGGGGTAAGGAAGTTAGTCCTAGATAATAAGATTCGTAATGGTTCTTAGAATATCAGAACATTATCCGGTAAGCTAATAGAGGTGGTAGATACTATGATTCGGAGAAAGATTCATATTCTATGTTTACAAGAGACAAACTTGGTTGGAGAAAAAGCAAATGAGATAGAAGATCCATGTTTTAAATTATGGTACTCAGGTAAGGAAAAGGCTCGAAATAGAGTTGGTATTATCATAAATAAATATTTAAATGATAGTATAGTAAACATACAATGATACAACAACAACTAAGCCTTTTCCCATACTAGACGGGGTCGACTACATGAATTCTTTGTTTCCACACATCCCTATTGTGTGTCATGTTAGCAGTTAACTCCCAATAAGCTAGATCATTCTTTATTGTTTCTTTCCAACACTTTTGTGGTCATCCTCTACCTCTTTTAATACTTTCTAAATTTAGTTTTTCTAACCTTCTTAAAGGTTCTTCTTTCTATATGTCCAAACCATCTTAAACGATGTTCTCTCATTTTATCCTCTATTGGTGCCACTCCTAATTTGTTTCTAATAACCTCATTATGTATACGGTCTTTTCTTGTATGACCACTCATCCATCTCAACATCTTCATTTCTGTCACAGACATCTTTTGTACATGTTTATGGTTAACAGCCCAACACTCATAACCATAAAACATGACAGGTCTAATTGTTGCTCTATAATATTTATCTTTTAACTTTAATGGTATCTTCTTATCACAAAGAATACATGATGCTCCTCTCCATTTTAACCAACCAGCATTAATTCTATGCGTAACATCTCCATCAATTCTTCCATCACTTTGAAAATTTGACCCTAGGTATTTAAAACTTTCCTTTTGGGGGATACAATGTGTATGTCTTCTGAAGTAACCAAATTATCAAACTTACATTCCATATATTTTGTCTTTGTTCTACTAAGTCGGAGGCCTTTGCTTTCTAATGTTTCTCTCCATAGTTTCAATTTTCTATTAACTTTTTCCTTAGACTCCTCCACTAATACAATGTCATCTACAAATAACATACACCAAGGTACTTCATCTTGAATATGTTTTGTTAACTCATCCATCACCATTATAAATAAATATGAACTTAAAGTTGATCCTTGATGTAACCCAATATTAACTTCAAAGAAGTCTGTCGTTCCTTCATGAGTCCTCACACATGTTTTTGCACCATCATACATGTCTCTTATAAGGTTAATATATGTCAATGGGATACCTCTTTTTTCCAAAGTTCTTCAAAGAACCTCCTTCGGTATCCTATTGTAAGCTTTTTCTAGATCAATAAATATCATGTGAAGGTCTTTCTTTTTTGCTCTAAAATGTTCCATAAGACGTCTCAAAAGGTGAATCACTTCAATAGTAGATCTGCCTGGCATGAATCCAAATTGGTTCTCTGTTGTACTTGATACTTGTCTTAACCTACGTTCGATAATTCTTTCCCATAATTTCATAGTATGACTTATTAACTTGATACCTCAATAATTCACACAATTTTGAATGTCTCCCTTGTTCTTATATATGGGTATAAGTGTACTTGCTCTCCATTCCTCAGGCTTTCCATATTTCATTAAATAGTCTTGTGAGCCAAGTGATTCCTATTTCTCCTAGTATTTTCCAAACTTCTATAGGAATATTATCTGGTCCTACCGATTTACCACCCTTCATATGTTTAAGAGCCTTTTTGAGTTCATTCTTTTGAATACGTCGGTAGAAATTGTGGTTTATATACTTTTCTGAGTTGGCTAAATCTCCTAAACTAATACTAAGATCTTTATTTTCATTAAAAGACTTATAAAAATAGTTTTTCCATCTATTTTTTATTTCATCATTTGGCACTAGAATTTTTTCATCCTCGCCTTTAATGCATCTAACAGAATTAATATCTTTAGTTTTCTTATCTCTAGCTTTAGTTATCCTAAAAATATTTCTTTCACCATCTTTTGAGTTAAGTGTTTTATATAAATCCTTTCAAATTTTATCTTTTGCTTCACTGACGGCCTTTTTCACTTCCTTCTTTGTTTTCTTATAAGCCTCTAAAGTTTCACTAGTTTTCTTAGCATATTGTAATTTGTAACATGCCCTCTTTGCCTTGATTTTATTTTGCACTACTTCACTCCATCACCAAGCTTCTTTTTGTGCCGATACACCTCCCTTAGATTCACCTAATACATCTTTCGCCACTTTCCTAATATGTATAGCCATATTGTTTCACATATCACAAAGTGTAGCAACATAATTCCATGCATCTCCTTGAAGGACTTTCTGTTTAAATATATCTTCTTTCTCGCTTTTGAGGTTCCACTTTCTGTTTAAAATCTCCCTACCTTCCTCGTTTATATCCCCAAAACCAAAGTTTCCATGAATCCCTTGATATCCTAAATGGTGGAAGTGGAACCTCAAAAGCGAGAAAGAAGATATATTTAAACAGAAAGTCCTTCAAGGAGATGCATGGAATTATGTTGCTACACTTTGTGATATGTGAAACAATATGGCTATACATATTAGGAAAGTGGCGAAAGATGTATTAGGTGAATCTAAGGGAGGTGTATCGGCACAAAAAGAAGCTTGGTGATGGAGTGAAGTAGTGCAAAATAAAATCAAGGCAAAGAGGGCATGTTACAAATTACAATATGCTAACAAAACTAGTGAAACTTTAGAGGCTTATAAGAAAACAAAGAAGGAAGTGAAAAAGGCCATCAATGAAGCAAAAGATAAAATTTGGAAGGATTTATATAAAAAGCTTAACTCAAAAGATGGTGAAAGAAATATTTTTTGGATAACTAAAGCTAGAGATAAGAAAACTAAAGATATTAATTCTGTTAGATGCATTAAAGACGAGGATGAAAAAATTCTAGTGCCAAATGATGATATAAAAATAGATGGAAAAACCATTTTTATAAGTCTTTTAATGAAAATAAAGATGTTAGTATTAGCTTAGGAGAATTAGCCAAATCAGAAAAGTATATAAACCACAATTTCTGCCAACGTATTCAAAAGAATGAAGTCAAAGAGGCTCTTAAACATATGAAGGATGGTAAATTGGTAGGACCAGACAATATTCCTATAAAAGTTTGGAAAATACTAGGAGAAATAGGAATTACTTGGCTCACAAGATTATTTAATAAAATATGAAGAAACCAAAAGATGCCCGAGGAATAGAGAGCGAGTACACTTATACCCATATATAAGAACAGTGAATTATCGAGGTATAAGTTAATAAGCCATACTATGAAATTGTGGGAAAGAATTATCGAACATAGGTTAAGACAAGTATAAGTATAATAGAGAACCAATTTGGATTCATGTCAGGCAGATCGACTGTTAAAGTGATTCACCTTTTGAAACATCTTATGATATATTTTAGAGCAAAAAAGAAAGACCTTTACATGATATTGACCTAGAAAAAACTTACGATAGGGTACCGAAGGAGGTTCTTTGAAGAACCTTGAAAAAAATGTATTCCATTGACATACATTAACATTATAAGAGACATGCACGATGGTGCAAAAACATGTGTGAGACTCATGAAGGAATGACAAACTTCTTTGTAGTTAATATTGGGCTAAATCAAGGATCAACTTTAAGTCCATACTTATTTATAATGGTGATTGATGAGTTAACAAAACATATTCAAGATGAAGTACCTTAGTGTATGTTATTTGCAGATGACATTGTATTAGTGGAGGAGTATAAAGAAAAAGTTAATAAAAAATTAGAACTATGGAGAGAAACATTAGAAACCAAAGGCCTCCGACTTAGTAGAACAAAAACAGAATATATGGAATGTAAGTTTGATCATTTGGTTACTTCGGAAGACATAGAAATTAAAATTGGCACACATTGTAACCCTAAAAGGAAAGTTTTAAATGCCTAGGGTTAATTTTTCAGAGTGATGGAAGAATTGATGGAGATGTTACGCATATAATTAATGTTGGTTGGTTAAAATGAAGAGGAGCATCTGGTATTCTTTGTGATAAGAAGATACCATTAAAGTTAAAAGGTAAATATTATAGAGCAGCAATTAAACCTGCCATGTTTTATGGTTCTGAGTGTTGGGCAGTTAATCATCAACATGTACAAAAAGATGTTTATGACAGAAATGAAGATGTTGAGATGGATGAGTGGTCATGTAAGAAAAGACCGTATACATAATGAGGTTATTAGAAAAAAACTAGGAGTGGCACCAATAGAGGATAAAATAAGAGAATATCATTTAAGATGGTTTGGACATATAGAAAGAAGATGAAAAGAAGAACCTATAAGAAGGTACGAAAAACTAAATTTGGAAAGTATTAAAAGAGGTAGAGGACGACCACAAAAGTGTTGGAAAGAAACAATAAAGAATGATCTAGCTTATTGTGAGTGAACTGCTAACATGACACATTATAGGGCTTTCTGGAAACAAAGAATCTGTGAAGCCGACCCTGTCTAGTATGGGAAAAGGCTTAGTTGTTGTTGTTGTTATTATCAATCACCATTATAAATAAATATGGACTTAAGTTGATCTTGATGTAACCCAATATTAACTTCAAAGAATTATGTCATTTCTTATGAGTTCTCACACATGTTTTTGCATTATTGTCCATGTCTCTAATAAGCTTTATGTATGTGAATGGGATACCTCTCATTTCTAAGGTTCTCTAAAAAGAACATCTCTTGATACCCTATCGTAAGCTTTTTTTAGATCAATAAATATCATGTGAAGGTTCTTTTTTTCTTTAAAATGTTTTATACGACGTCTCAATAGGTGAATCACTTTGATAATAGATTTGCCAGGCATGAATCCAAATTGGTTCTCTTTTATTTACCAAGTATGAATCCAAATTGGTTCTCAGTTGTACTTGATACTTGTCTTAACCTTCGTTCGATAATTTTTTTCCATAATTTCATAGTATGGCTCATTAACTTGATACCTCGATAATTCGAACAATTTTGAATGTCTTACTTGTCATTATATATGTGTATAAGTGTACTTGCTCTCAATTCCTCATGTATCTTTTGAGTTCTCTATATTTCATTAAATAGTGTTATGAGTTAAGCGAGTCTCATCTCTCCTATAATTTTTGAAACTTCTATAGGAATATTGTTTGTCCTACATATTTACCAACCTTCATATATTTAAGAACTTCATTGACTTCATTCTTTTGAATACGCCAATAGAAAATTATGGTTTATATACTTTTCTAATTTGGCTAACTATTTTAAGCTAATACTAACATCTGTATTTTAATTAAAAAGCTTATAAGAATAATTTTCTCACTTATTTTTGACATCATCATTCGTCACTAAAATCTTCTCATCCTTATCTTTAATACATCTAACAAAAAGTAAGATCCTTAGTTATATTAAAAATATCTCTTTTACCTTCTTTTTGAGTTATATAAATCCTTCCAAATTTTGGCTTTTGCTTCACTAACGGCCTTTTTCGTTTTTTTTTCTTTCTTATAAGCCTCACAAGTTTCACTAGTCTTCTTAACATAATATAATTTGTAACATGTCCTCTTTATCTTGATTTTATCTTGCACAACTTCACTCCATCACCACGAAGCTTCTTTTTGTGCCACTACACCTCCCTTAGATTCACCTAACACATCTTTCGCCACTTTCCTAATATGTATAGTCTTATTGTTCCACATCTCACAAGATGTACCAACATAATTCCATGCATCTCATTAAATGACTCTTTTTAAATATACATTCTTTTTTGCTTTTGAGGTTCCACCATTTAATCTGAATAGCTCAATGCACTCTTTTCTTCTTTGTCTACTTTTTTACCTCTAAATCAATAACTAAAAGTCGATGTTGGGTGGTTAATCTTTTTCCTGAAATTACCTTGTAATCTTTACAACGATCTATCTTTTTTCCTATAAAAAAAAATCTTGTGTCTGTGATAAGCCACTCTTATGAGTAATTAAATGTTCGTCCCATTTTTTGTAGATTGTATTAACTATGAAGAGATCAAATGCCATAGCAAAATTTAAAGTCTCCCTACCTTCCTCATTTATATCCCCAAAACCATAGTTTTCATGAATACCTTGATATCCTAATGCCTCTTTATCGACATGTCCATTTAAGTCTCCTCCTAAACAAATCATCTCACTTTGTGGAATTCTTTGAATCATCTCCTTCCAAAAAGGAGTCTTTATATTATCTCTTAATCCTACTTCGGGTGCGTAAGCACAAACTATATTCAAACCTCTGCTTCTAGTACTAATTTCAACATCATGATTCGGTCTCATCGTATGTCTACTACACTATCCTTTAAATCTCTATGAATGATAATACCAACTCCATTTCGAGCCTTTTCTTTCTTCAGTATCATAATTTAAAACTTATATCCTCAATCTCTTTTGTTTTTTCTCCAACTCACTTTATCTCTTATAAATATAGGATATGAATTTTTCTCTCAACCATAGTATCTACCACTTCCCTTAGCTTACCGAACAATGTTGTGATATTCTAAGAAATAATACGAATCTTATTATTTAGGATTAACTTCCTTATCCCCCGCATCCGTCCATAATGAAAATGTAGAGACCCTCTCTGTAATTTGTTCACTATATTCGGATGACAATCTAGCAGGATTAACTTCTTTATCCACACCCGTCGATGACGTGAGAACCCTTTCTGTAATTGATTCACTACATCCGAGCGAAAGTATAGAGGCTCTTACTTACTTTTCACTGCATTCGGTCTCTACAGTGCATCGCTAAGAGAGGACATCCCAACACAATGCTCATAATTTGTATAATCCATAGTATAAAAATCCGATAAAATTTTACGTTGGCTGTCGAAAGCTTAACGCAATCCTCCTTTATTCAGGCTTGGGACCGGCCATGCTAGGGTAATCCCTTACATGGGTGGAGTTATATAAGATCATACACTATTTATGAAAAATTATAAACATAATGGATATCACTTGGTTTATAAAATTATTTAATGAAATATGAAAAAAAGAGCCCCATCTAAAAAAGATGCTTGAGAACGAAGAAAGATTACATTTACACTGAAATACAAGAATAAGTGAGACATTCAAAATTATGAAATATCAAGGTATCAAGTTGATAAGTGATATTATGAAATTATGAGAAACAATTATTGAAATAGGTTGAGACAAGTATTGAATACAATGAAAGCCAACTTGGATTCATGTTAGGGAGATCCCCAATTGAGGTTGTTTGCCTATTAAAACATTTTATAGTAAAAAAAGAAGAATCTTCATATTCATATGGTATTTATTGATTTAGAAAAAATCATATGATAAAGTACCAAAAGATATTCTTTGAAGAACCTTTGAAAAAAAGAAGTATCTCATTGATGTCCATGAATCTAATAGAACTATGAAGGGATTACATTAAGGATCAACTTTAAGTCCATATTTATTAACCTTTGTTATTTACGAGTTAACAAAACATATTCAAAATAAAGTATCTTGATGTATATTATTTGTATATAATATTGTGTTAATAGACGAGTCTAAGGGAAAAGTTAAAAGAAAATTTTAATTATGGAGAGAAAAATTAGAAAGTAGAGGCTTCTAACTTAGTACAAAGACAAAATATATTGAAAGTAGGTTGATCATTTGGGTATTTGAGTACTGCAGATGACATAGAAATTAAGATTAACAAATATTACATCCCATAAGAAACTTTAAATACCTAGGGCTAGTTTTTAGAGTAATGAAAAAATTGACGAAGATAATATTTTGTTAAAATGAGAAGGTGCATGAGATATTCTATATCACAAAAAGATATCATTAAAGTTAAAAAATAAATATTATAAAGCAATAATTAGGGCCGCAATGTTATATGGTATATGGTTGAGAATTGGGTAGAGAATCATCAACGTGTACAAAAGATGTCAAGATGTCCATCACAAAAATAAAGATGTTGATATAGACGTATGGTCACACAAGGAAAGACCATATATGACAAGGTTATTAGAAACAAATTGGGAGTGGCACCAATATATGATAAAATGAGGAAAAATGTTTAATATGGTTTGAAGTTTGAACACGTGAAAAGGCAACCAAAGGAATGAAGACCACAAAAGTGTTGAAAGAAAACAATAAAGAATGATCTAGCTTATGTTGAGTTAACAGTTAGCATGACACATGATCAAGCATTATAGAAACAAAGAATTCATGTACTCAACCCCATCCAGTATAGGAAAAGGTTTAGTTCTTGTTGCTGTTGAAACATTCAAAATTCAAATGCATAATCTTATAGATACAATCATGTGTTCTGCCAAAAAACAAGATTAAGAAACTAGCACACAAAGAATCTCGTGCAGTCTACCTTGTTCGTGATGTTTTCTGCCCACCAATAATCCAAAGACGAGGATAAATTTTTTACCATGTCAAAAGAAGGGAAAACAGCCCAATTTCATGCTTGTTGAGAGAGAGAGAGAGAGAGAGAACCTTATCAATGACACCAAATTCCTTAGCTTTAGGGGGATCCATATAGAATGGACGACGCATCACCTTGGATACTGTCTCAATTGACTAAGAAAAAAACCAGTCAGGTTGAAAACGTATATGGATAACAAGAGTGTAGAGGCAACCATATACTTACATTACCCGTATGCCTCGCTAGAAGCTTAACAAGAGTGTCACGGTTGGTCAGAACCTGCAAAAATGGTGGATAAAAATGTAAGGAGCACCAATTCAGAGATCTTATATCATGCTTGGGATGGAGGGAAATGAATAATGTATTGTCATGATAACTGAAGCATAACCCATTCTAGACAGATAGATGCAGAAAATGTAGACATTCTACAAGTACAGGCAAGCTTTTAGAAGTCTTCTTGTAATATTTCTGGATGTAATAACACTTAAAACAAGAACAAGATTATCTTTTCATAAAATGTGAAAATATTAAGCTTTTAGAAGTCTTCTTGTAATACTTCTGGATGTAATAACACTTAAAACAAGAACAAGATTATCTTTTCATAAAATGTGAAAATATTAAGAAGAAAGCAAAAAGAGGGCTGCACAGACCTCCTTAGCACGAATAAGGACATCACTAGCTGGCATTTGCCCAGAAGATGGGACGCGAGGTTGTTGAATCATGGCTAAACAGAAAGAAGACACAGAACATAAGACTTGTTAATAAAAGCATAGATACGCTTTCTGTAATAATTGTCCAACTCCAAACCTTTGGAATGTGGCATCATAAACCGTCTCCCCTTTTTGCCAGCAGCAAGAAGTAAACAAGCCTGACCAATGGCAGCTCCAACAGCAACCGTTTGGATCTATATAGGATGCAAACAGTGACATGAGTGCCTCACCAAATAAAAAAGCTCCTAGAAAAGCAACTTAGCAAAATGTGAAAGATTAGTTCATTGTGCGTTCACCGGAAAAAACAACTCCCAAAAGGCATTTTAAGAAAATATTTACAAGCTGAGCAGTACCAAATGTTGTAATAATCTTATTAAAAGAAGAACAAATAACTTACAGATATCGGCAGACTGCAAAAGTCGACCCTTCTTGGCTGCCGTCCAGCCTCTCTTATTTTTTCAGAATTAACCCTAATCTACCTATTTATAATCCTTCTAACATGAATTCCTAAACTGCCCCTAATCATTCTTAATTACTACTAAATAAACATAACCTACACTAAGACTCATAAAGACATCTAATTGACTCACGACAATTGATCTCTAACACTCCCCCTCAAGTTGAGTGAAAGATATTGAGAACACCCAACTTGGATAAAGTGTCCTTGAGTTGTCTGCTGGTAGTAGCTTTAGTAAAAAAATCAGCTATGTGTTTTGCTGATTGTACATACTCCAACTTGAATTCTTGATTAGATATCTTCTCTCTAATGAAGTGACAGTCAATTTCGATATGTTTGGTTCTTTCATGATATAAAGATTGGAAGCCATCTGAATTGTTGCACTACTATCACAATAAAGAGGTATATGCTGAATAGAAGTAAACCCAAGTTCACTAATTAATGAAGATACCCATTTTCCTTCACACATGGCTTGAGTTATCGCTCTGTATTCTGCTTCAGCTGTAGATCTGGCAACTATTGTCTTTTTTTTTGCTTTTCCATGATATAATATTCCCATTAAGTAATTTAACATAACCTATAGTTGATTTGCAGTCATCTTGAGATTCAGTCCAGTCTGCATCAGAATAAAGTTTAATGTGGAGATTGGAGGATTTAGAGTAAAGTAGTTCCATGTCAGACGTTGATTTTAGATATCAAAGAATTCTATACACTGCATCCATATGATTCTTGATAGGAGAATGTATATATCTACTCACAATACCAACTGCATAAGTAATATCTGGACGAGTAATTGTAAGTATATGAGCTTGCCAACCAAAGTTTGATATTTGTGAATATCTCTAAACTCTTCACTATCACCAGTGAACAATTTATGATTTACCTCTATAGGAATGTCACTTGGTTTACAATCAAGCATATTGGTTTCTTGGAGAAGATCCATAATATATTTTCTTTGACTTAGGAAGATAACATGAGTGTACTACAACACTTCTATGCCCAAGAAATAATGGAGTCAACCCAAATCTTTGAAGTCAAACAATTTATGAAGATTCCCTTTTAACCTGTATATTTCTTCAAGATCATCTCCTATAACAATGATATCATCAACATAGACAGCAAGGATAGATAATTTTGTACAACAACAACAACAACTAAGCCTTTTCCCATACTAGACGGGGTCTGCTAAGATAATTTTGTACCTTTCTTGAAAAAGATTGTATGATCATTGAGAATTCTTTGGTATCCCAGATTATATACTGCTTTACTGAATTTCTCAAACCAAGCTCTTGGTGACTGTTTCAGCCCATAGATAGCTTTATTTAGCTTGCACACTTTATTATCAGGTGTTTTGATACTCATTCCTGTAGTTCCATGTATACTTCTTTATGCAAGTCTCCTTATAAGAAGGCATTTTTTACATCTAGTTGCCATAGATCCCATATTAAATTAGTTGCCACGCTCAGAAGGATTCGTATGGAAGTAAGTTTAGCAACAGGTGTAAATGTTTTAGTGTAGTCAATACCATACGACTGACTATACCCTTTAGCAACTAATCTTGCTTTATATCTTTTAATAGTTTCATCTGCCTTGTATTTGATAGTGAACACCCATTTGCAACCTCCAATATTTCGGTCAGGAGGTAGTTTTGTGATGGTTCAAGTATTATTTTTCACAAGGGCATTTAGTTCCTCCTCTATAACAGCTTTCCATAAGGGACACCTGATTGCCTCTTCAAATTTCATGGGAATCTTGTGTTTCTCAGCATTCATAACAAAATGTTTATACTCTTTAGAAGTATTAGCATATGAGACACGGTCAAAGATATGATATCGTGCACACGTACGTTTACCTTTACGAATGGCAATAGGAATCTCCAGGTCTTCTTCCACTTGCAATTGAGGATTTGAATCAGGAAAAATATCTTTGGTACTTGGATATTGAGCATGTTCTTCTTGAGTGTAAATAATCTTTCTCGATCCTCTCTTATACATCAAGATCTCCTTTGGTTCATTGGTCTTTTCTCCATAATCATCTACATTATCCTCTACCTCACTAGGAACTAGTGGAAGGACATAAGGAGAATTATGTTGAGATGTAGGTGACTCTCCCTGAGAAGAATAATAAGGAGTAGATTCTGAGAAGGTGACATTTATGGATACATATAGTTTCTTAAACGGAGGATCATAACATTTATAGTCATTTTGAGAGTTTGAGTAGCCAAAAAAATACACTTTACAGACCTAGGATCAAGTATATCACGATGAGGCAGATGAATATGTACAAAACAGGTACAACCAAAGATACAAGGAACTATATGAAAAGGTTCCTTATCGAGACATTTCATTAGACTTTCACCTTTAAGTACACTATTGGACATTCTATTGATTAGATGAATAGCAGTAAGTACAACTTCTCCCCAATAGAATTTTGAAACATTATTTTGGAGCAATAGGGTTCTAGTTACTTCCAGGATATGACGATTTTTCCTTTCAGCAATACCATTTTGTTGAGGAGTATAAGAACAAGAAGTCTGATGCACAATCCCATGTGTGTGTAAGTATTCTTATAACTGCTTGCTAATGTATTCTTCCCCATTATTTGAACGAAAAATTTTCAATGAAGTATTAAATTGGGTAAGAATGAATTTATGTACAATTGGAAAGATAGAAGAAACTTCAGATTTTGATTTCATTAAATAAATAATGGTAAGGCGCGTACAATCATCGATAAAAGATACAAAATATCTCTGACCAAACAATGAAACCGGACTGGGACCCCATATATCAGAACGAAGAAGCTCAAAAGGTTGAGATCGCCTAGAGTCACTTAAAGGATAAGGGACTCTTTGGTGTTTTTCAAGTTGACATACTTCACATTCAAAATGAGGTTTATTGGACTCGACTCGAAGATGAGGCAGAACATATTGCAGTTTTGACAGAGGTAAATGACCAAGACAACAATACCAAAGACGAATTTTTGCATCCTGAATTACTGGAGCTGAAGCGCTATAAGATTATAGTATACCGCAAGTTGTCTTCCAGGATGTATAAGCCTTTTTGTAGTCTACCATGACCAAAGATTTTTCCCGTCTTCAGATCTTGAAACATATCTAGTAGAATCAAAGGTTACACTATAGTTTATAGTACGAGTTAATGAACCGACTCAAAGAATATTTATAGGAAAACTGGAAACATGATAGACTGATTTTAAGTCTGAAAAACATGTGAATACACTTTCCTGTCCAATCATATAAGAGTAAGAACCATCAGCTAACTTAATAGGCTCCTGTTTTTGAAAAAGTCTGTATTCTGAAAAATATGATGATTCTCCTACCATGTGATATGTAGCACCTGAATCAATTATCTAAGTTTTTGAATTAAAATGAGAAAAGTTGTTACCCTTCACGGCATGAGTTGCCTGAGCTACTGTAGCCTGAGAAGAAGCTGATTGAGATTGTTCAGATAATTTTGTTTCTAGGCCCTCTATCCTTTTAATAATCTCTTGGATTTCATCTGTATTTGGAGTTGGATTTTTAGCGACATGAGCAGAGTAGTTTCGGTTTCTATAATAATTAGGTTTTTCGTGTAATTCTCAACAGTTTTCTTTAGAATGCATTGATTTTCCACAATGAGAACATACAAGTTTTTCTTTTTCATCAAAATAAAATCTACCACATCCACGGCCACGACTTTGTTCCTCTTCCACGATAATGTGAATCTTCTCTTCTTGTTTGGAGAGCATGTTGATCTATAGCTGGAATGTTGTTCTTCTCGAGGTTTTTGTGATCTTCTTCCCTGATTAATAATGAGTATATTGTCCCCAGTGAAGGAAGTTCATCTCTGCCCAATATATTGAGTTTTATTAACTTAAATTTTGAATTTACACCCCACAATAAGTCAAATACTTTTTTATTTTCAGCCTCGGCATTTCTTTCAATATAACATGAAGAACACTTTATATTAGTATAATAAAGAAGTTCATCCCAATGTCCTCGAACATCTGCATAGTATTCACTGATAGAACGAGTTCTCTGTTTACATTTTCTGATCCTTTCCAAAATCTCATACTCTTTTGCAATATTCTTTTTTCTGGAATATGCTTAAGATATTGCACACCAAATTTTATGGGCAGATTCAAGAAACATAAAAGTTTTTACAATTGGTGGAATCATACACTGAAGTAACCAAGATAATATTAATGCATCATCTCTTCTCCAAGCAGGATATTGTGTATCATGAGTGTCTGGGCTAGGTATTTGACCCATTAGGTGAGCCCATCTCCCCCTAGCTATAACAGCCAGTTCCACAAATCTAGATCACTCAAAGTACTTTATGCCATCTAATTTCGTTGTTGTAATCTGAAAATTCTCAACTTTTTCATTCGAGGTATGTTCAGATACCATGAAAGGATTTTCAACCCCTTTCCTTTACTTGCCATATATATGCAATGTTGAATACAAGACCTCCAGCAATCAATTTCCTTGAAATTGAATCTAACCTTCAACACTGAGAGAAAGAAACTTTGAAGTAGAGTGTATTCAGATCTAATCGGCCTCCCAAATCAGTCTTCAACAACAAATCTGCAAATCCTTTGCCTGTATTCATATCTAATCGACTGATATATCATTTGGATGGAATCGGATAGGAGTTAGAAACTTAAACTTATTATTCACAAAATACTACTGCCTTTCTTGTCGTTTGGATAGAAAACTCTCTTGTACCTTGATGTTGTCGACGCCCAATATAAAAATTCTGGCTGAACTCAAAATATAAATTAGTCAGACGACTGGCTGAATGATTCTGGCTGAACGCAGAATATAAATCAGTCAGACGACTGGCTGAATGAAGGATATAAATCAATAGCAAGATAACAATCAGCCCTAATATTTCCAGGCTGAAATCGTAAGTCTTAAACTCTTAATAGTGAGGGATTAGCTCCAAAATGTGGTGCGTCTGTCACCTTTTTGTCACATGATAGAAGATGATGCCTTCTGTCTTCTCTTCGGCAATAAAACAGATTATTCTCACGCACGAAAACGCTAATTTTTCAGCCCTACAGGCTCTGATACCATGTTGTAATAATCTTATTAAAAGAAGAAAAAATAACTTTCAGATATCGGCACCCTGACTACAAAAGTCGACCCTTCTTGGCTGTCGTCCAACCTCTCTTACTTTTTCAAAATTAACCCTAATATACCTATTTATAATCCTTCTAACTTGAATTTCTAAACTGCCCCTAATCATTCTTAATTACTACTAAATAGACATAACCTACACTAAGACTCATAAAGACATCTAATTGACTCATGACAATTGATCTCTAACACCAAATGCACCTTCATAATAGTACTATTGAAAATGAAACAGCAAATCACACCAGAAAAACAAAAAAGTCAGATATTTTTTCATCACCGATCCCTTGGTCTGGGATTGCCACTATTATCAAAGGTATGGAGAGTACCTCCAACTAGGTCCATTTACCGTCCCAATATAACATGGTTCTCAAATCTTAGAGAAACAAATAAAACCATTATAACACATAGAACTAAACCAAACAAAACCACTGGTTCAGGTTTGGTTCAGTTCTAGATCGTTGTTCTTCATAACCTTAATTTTGTTGACAAAACCTTATATTTCAAACTTCAAAGTTCTCATAATCTCCAGATTTCTTGCCTATTTGTTTTGGTAAGTGTTGATACAACTGTCTGTGGAAAGCAATGAGCCAAGGGCCATATGGATAAGGGAAGAGATGGAAAACTAGCAGTGTAAAACATAATCAAAGATGAATTATGAGAACTTTGAATTTAGAACTTAACTGTAATTTTAAACCAGGTTTTGTTGAGAAAATCTTATCCATAATGTGGAGATTATGAAGAACTGGCATTGTAAAACATAACCCTTCTCCCATGTTTTGAATTTGCTTTGAATGTTCATTCTAAATCAGGTTTTGTTCTTCATAACCTTAATTTTGCTGACAAAACCTTATATTTCAAAGTTCTTCTCAATATCTCATACCTCAATCTATGGAAGGCAATGAAATTTTAAAAGAACATGTTTTGAATTTGTTTTCAGTCTTTTATCAACATTTTAAAAGAGAGAGGAAGATCACAGGAGCACTGAAAAGAAACTATTAAATATGATATGGCATTTCTTGAGATAACTATTGATATGGCACAAGATTGTTGTTGTTTTTGTTATTGTCTTTCATCTGTGTTTGCTAGAGGAGATAGGTCTCGGTTAGCACATACAATGTTTTTTGGTCTGCTATGGAGGGGCCAAAGCTTGAAAGACCCAAAGTCGGGGGAGCTCCAACCTAGCTAAGGGCCTTGAGATCACCCACTCACAGTGGTGGAGGATAGAGACTCAAAAAAGTAGGGGAGCCCCGAAAACAGATTAAATAGATCCAAACTGCTTTATGGTTTGGTTTGTTTTAGTTTGGGAAAGGAAAGCATTGTATGGTGCTGTTCACGGTTTGAAGGCTAAAACCAAACCAAACCAATCCATAACATATTTACATAATATATATAAAGAGAGAGAGATTCACAATGATATGCTTAATTAAATCCTCAGGCCCTCATCTACCATAATCTCTTGAAAGATTTTCTCATGATTTTGCTTGTAGTTGGGGCTATACTATTATTTAGTAATATTATCGTTCAACTTTTTTATTATGGAAGGATGTGGGGGGGTAAGGAAGTTAGTCCTAGATAATAAGATTCGTAATGGTTCTTGGAATATCGGAACATTATCCGGTAAGCTAATGGAGGTGGTAGATACTATGATTCGGAGAAAGATTCATATTTTATGTTTACAAGAGACAAAATGGGTTGGAGAAAAAGCAAAGGAGATAGAGGATACAGGTTTTAAATTATGGTACTCAGGTAAAGAAAAGGCTCGAAACGGAGTTGGTATTATCATAAATAAAGATTTAAAGGAGAGTGTAGTAGACATACAACGATATGGTGACCGAATCGTAATGTTGAAATTAGTGTTAGGAGCAGAGGTTTTGAATATAGTTTGTGCTTACACACCCCAAGTAGGACTAGAAGATAGTATAAAGACAATTTTTTGAGAAGAGTTAGATAAGATGTTTCAAAAGATTCCACAAAGGGAGATGATTTGTTTAGGAGGAGATTTAAATGGACATGTCGGTAAAGAGGCATTAGGATATCAAGGGATTCATGGAAACTTTGGTTTTGGGGATATAAATGAGGAAGGTAGGGAGATTTTAAATTTTGCTATGGCATTTTATCTATTTATAGTCAATACAATCTTCAAAAAATGAGATGAACATTTAATTACTTATAAGAGTGGCTTATCACAAACACAAATTGATTACTTTATTTGTAGAAAAAAAGATAGAGCGTGTTGTAAAGATTGTAAGGTAATTCCAGGAGAAAGCTTAACCACCCAACATCGACTTTTAGTTATGGATTTACAAATAAAAAAATGGACAAAGAAGAAAAGAGTGCATCGAGCTATTCGGACTAAATGGTGGAACCTCAAAAGCGAGAAAGAAGATATATTTAAACAGAAAGTCCTGCAAGGAGATGTTTGGAATTATGTTGGCACACCCTGTGATATGTGGAACAATATGGCTATACATATTAGGAAAGTTGCGAAAGATGTTTTAGGGGTATCTAAGGGAGGTGTACCGGCACAAAAAGAAGCTTGGTGGTGGAGTGAAGTAGTACAAAATAAAATAAGGCAAAGAGGGCATGTTACAAATTATATTATGCTAAGAAAACTAATGAAACTTTAGAAGCTTATAAGAAAGCAAAAAAGGAACCGAAAAAGGCCGTTAGTGAAGCAAAAGCTAAGATTTGGGATGACTTATATAAAAAACTCAACTCAAAAGAGGGTGAAAGAGATATTTTTAGGATAGCTAGGGCTAGAGATAAGAAAAGATCTTAATTATGTTAGATGCATAAAAGACGAGGATGAAAAAATTCTAGTAGCAAATGATGATATAAGAAATAGATGGAAAAACTATTTTTATAATCTTTTTAATGAAAATAAAGATGTTAGTATTAGTTTAGGAGATTTAGCCAACTCAGAAAAGTATATAAACCACAATTTCTACTGACGTATTCAAAAGAATGAAGTCAAAGAGGCTCTTAAACATATGAAGGGTGGTAAATCAGTAGGACCAAATAATATTCCTATAGAAGTTTGGAAAATACTAGGAGAAATAGGAATCACTTGGCTCACAAGGCTATTTAATGAGATAATGAGATCTAACAAAAATGTCAAGCGAATGGAGGAGAAGCACTTTAATCCTATTTATAAGAATAAGGGAGATATACAAAAGCTGTGCAAATTGCGAGGGATTAAGCTCATGAGTCATACTATGAAGTTATGGGAAAGAATAATTAAACGAGAGATTAAGACAAGAGACTCGTATTTCGTAGAATCAATTTGGTTTTATGCTCGGGAGGTCCATGGAAGCAATATATCTTCTACGAAGATTAATGCGAGAGAGTATCGAAGAGGAAGCAAAAGACCTACACATGGTTTTTATTGATCTAGAAAAAGCCTATGATAGGGTACCGAGGGAGGTTCTTTGGAGAACTTTGGAAAAAAGAGGTATCCCATTGACATATATTAACCTTATAAGAGACATGTATGATGTGCAAAAACATGTGTGAGGACTCATGAAGGAACGACAAACTTCTTTGAAGTTAATATTGGGTTACATCAAGGATCAACTTTAAGTCCATACTTATTTATAATGGTGATGGATGAGTTAACAAAACGTATTCAAGATGAAGTACCTTAGTGTATGTTATTTGCAGATAACGTTGTATTAGTGGAGGAGTCTAAGGAAAAAGTTAATAGAAAATTGAAACTATGGAGAGAAACATTAGAAAGCAAAGGCCTCTGACTTAGTAGAACAAAGACAGAATATATGGAATGTAAGTTTGATCATTTGGTTACTTCAGAGGACATAGAAATTAAAATAGGCACATATTGCATTCCTCAGAAGGAAAGTTTTAACTACCTAGGGTCAATTTTTCAGAGTGATGGAAGAATTGATGGAGATGTTACGCATAGAATTAATGCTGGTTGGTTAAAATGGAGAGGAGCATTAGGTATTCTTTGTGATAAGAAGATACCATTAAAATTAAAAGGTAAATATTATAGAGCAGCAATTAGGCCTGCCATGTTTTATGGTTCTGAGTGTTGGGCAGTTAATCATCAACATGTACAAAAGATGTTTATGACAGAAATGAAGATGTTGAGATGGATGAGTGGTCATACAAGAAAAGACCGTATAAATAATGAGGTTATTAGAAACAAAGTAGGAGTGGCACCAATAGAGGATAAAATGAGAGAACATCGTTTAAGATGGTTTGGACATATAGAAAGAAGATCAAAAGAAGAACCTGTAAGAAGTTAGAAAAACTAAATTTGGAAAGTATTAAAAGAGGTAGAGGACGACCACAAAAGTGTTGGAAAGAAACAATAAAGAACGATCTAGCTTATTGGGAGTTAACTGCTAACATGGCACAAGATAGGGATCTATGGAAACAAAGAATCCATGTAGCCGACCCCGTCTAGTATGGGAAAAGGCTTAGTTGTTGTTGTTGTTGTTGTATTATCGTTCAGCTTTTTGTTGTTATGATAAGTTTTCATCCTTAGCAGCTATGTACTGTCATTATTCTTGATACAATCCACAATCCACTATTCGTGATACAAGAGAAAAGTTGAGGTTACCTGTAAAGAAAACTATATTAAATTATCAAAAATTAAAATTCTTCCCTCTATGAATACATTTTCCTTGAGTTTTTGCCGTCTTTCTATGTTTCCCATTCTTAACTCTCCTTCTCTTTCCACTTGCACGTGGCCTTCATCCTATTAATGTTGATATAGTTTTGGTATGGTGACGCTTTATATGTGAACGACTTACTATTGAAAGTTTTTTCATCATGAGATTGATTATTTGTTACATTGGAAGAATCATGCATATTAAAATATACTAACCATAATCTGGACAGGAAACAAACCGGGACGATGGTTTGGTTCAGTTCAGTTCTATGCATTGTAATGGTTTGGTTCTCCAAAAACTGAGAACTGATTATATTGGTTTGACTTGAGGTGGAGCCTCCAACTGAACCGAAACAGACGTCAAACACCCCCACCGAAAAGGAAAACTTATGCACAGGGAGGGGGGGATTTCATGTTTTAATGATCTAGTATTAAGTGTTTTTCAAAAGTCACGACCCACTTGAGCATTTCTCTTTATTGACAGTCCACATCTGCTAAAGTTGAAAACCAATGATATTATTAAATTATTAATATGGCCTTACCCATGAGCCAAAACACTATGAGATCTTCCAAGAGATCATAATAGCGCCTAAGGCCTTAATTAAACCTATCATTATAATGTATACATATATATATATATGTGTGTGTGTGTGTGTGTGTGTGTGTGTGTCTCTCTCTCTCTCACACACACACAAATTGGTTCGGTTCCAACATTAAAATCATGGACTGAACCATACAATGGTTTTGTTTTTAAACCAAACCAAACACAAAGCAGGAATCAAACCAAAGCAACGGTTTCAATTGGTTTAATCTGCCTAATCAGTTCCCTGAATGCCCCCTCCAACAATGGGGAAGTAAATCTCAAGCGGGATCTTATCACTACTGAAACATTTTTTCCCTCTATAGAAACCATATTTCTGTCTCCCAGATGGAAATTCCTTTATATTCACTCGCAATTATATTTTTCCGATGCATTATTCAAGAAGGCCATTATAATATTTGAAATTTTACGTTATCAGTGTTGCTTCAAAGAGGAATCAAATGCCTGTAATAATAACCACCTATCATTTTTTGTCCATATAACCACAACATGAGATTGCGGAAAAGCTTGGACAAATGGTCCAAAGAAGAGCCACCTCTCCTCACAAGGATGACAATGAGGGAATTGGAATGGATTCGCTTTTGCTAGTTCAGAGTTTGCTGCAGAGGACATAGAAGATAAGGAGAAGAGGAACGAAGAGAAAGAAACAACTTAGAAGATGAGGACCTATGATTTATCAACTTTGTTGTGATTGGAGCATTCTTTTGAACTGTCATATGGAAAAAGAAAAGCAACAAAATATGCATTAATTACAGAATGGAAAGCAAAAACCTTTATATGGGCCTAATTTATTGAAAATCACAAAAGATTCACTCTTGAAACAAAAATATCAGAATGGCAAAAGATATCATCAACTGAAAAAATCTAAAAGCAGATCATATTCCGAGCGCAAAACACACACTATGGTAATCATCTTCAGTATCATAAAGAGACAAAGGAGAAATCTAGTGAAACTAACTTCATTTTTCAACTGCATCATGGCATCATAGATGGCAAATCCTTCATACTCCATCCCAACCTGCATAAAAGTAAATTTTGAGGCCATGAGAGGGCACCGAAAATTTTATTAGAGATCAGAACAGGGAGTATAAATGCTCAAGGGGATGCATGAACTTAAAAGTAAATTAGCATTTGTTCCTACTCAGCATGCATTATACAACAACTAAGCCTTTTCCCATACTAGACGGGGTTGGCTACATGGATTCTTTGTTTCCACAGATCCCTATCGTGTGCCATGTTAGCAGTTAACTCCCAATAAGCTAGATCATTCTTTATTGTTTCTTTCCAACACTTTTGTGGTCGTCCTCTACCTCTTTTAATACTTTCCAAATTTAGTTTTTCTACCCTTCTTAGAGGTTCTTCTTCTGATCTTCGTTCTATATGTCCAAACCATCTTAAACGATGTTCTCTCATTTTATCCTCTATTGGTGCCACTCCTACTTTGTTTCTAATAACCTCATTATGTATACGGTCTTTTCTAATTAGACATCTTTTGTACATGTTGATGATTAACTGCCCAACACTCAGAACCATAAAACATGGCAGGCCTAATTGCTGCTCTATAATATTTACCTTTTAATTTTAATGGTATCTTCTTATCACAAAGAATACCTGATGCTCCTCTCCATTTTAACCAACCAGCATTAATTCTATGTGTAACATCTCCATCAATTCTTCCTCACTTTGAAAAATTGACCCTAGGTATTTAAAACTTTCCTTTTGGGGAATGCAATGTGTGCCAATTTTAATTTCTATGTCCTCTGAAGTAGCCAAATGATCAAACTTACATTCCATATATTCTGTCTTTGTTCTACTAAGTCGGAGGCCTTTGCTTTCTAATGTTTCTCTCCATAGTTCTAATTTTCTATTAACTTTTTCCTTAGACTCCTCCACTAATACAATGTCATCTGCAAATAACATACACCAAGGTACTTCATCTTGAATACGTTTTGTTAACTCATCCATCACCATTATAAATAAGTATGGACTTAAAGTTGATCCTTGATGTAACCCAATATTAACTTCAAAGAAGTCTGTCGTTCCTTCATGAGTCCTCACACATGTTTTTGCACCATCATACATGTCTCTTATAAGGTTAATATATGTCAATGGGATACCTCTTTTTTCCAAAGTTCTCCAAAGAACCTCCCTCGGTACCCTATCATAAGTTTTTTCTAGATCAATAAATATCATGTGAAGGTCTTTCTTTTTTGCTCTAAAATGTTCCATAAGACGTCTCAAAAGGTGAATCGCTTCAATAGTAGATCTGCCTGGCATAAATCCAAATTGGTTCTGTGTTGTACTTGATACTTGTCTTAACCTACGTTCGATAATTCTTTCCCATAATTTCATAGTATGACTCATTAACTTGATACCTCGATAATTCGCACAATTTTGAATGTCTCCCTTGTTCTTATATATAGGTATAAGTGTACTTGTTCTCCATTCCTCGGGCATCTTTTGGTTTTTCCATATTTCATTAAATAGCCTTGTGAGCCAAGTGATTCCTATTTCTCCTAGTATTTTCCAAACTTCTATAGGAATATTATCTGGTCCTACCGATTTACCACTCTTCATATGTTTAAGAGCCTCTTTGACTTCATTCTTTTGAATACGTCGGTAGAAATTATGGTTTATATACTTTTCTGACTTGGCTAAATCTCCTAAACTAATACTAACATCTTTATTTTCATTAAAAAGATTATAAAAATAGTTTTTTCATCTATTTCTTATATCATCATTTGCCACTAGAATTTTTTCCTCCTCGTCTTTTATGCATCTAACATAATTAAGATCTTTAGTTTTCTTATCTCTAGCCCTAGCTATCCTAAAAATATCTCTTTCACCCTCTTTTGAGTTAAGTTTTTTATATAAGTCATCCCAAATCTTAGCTTTTGCTTCACTAACGGCCTTTTTCGCTTCCTTCTTTGCTTTCTTATAAGCTTCTAAAGTTTCACTAGTTTTCTTAGCATAATGTAATTTGTAACATGCCCTCTTTGCCTTGATTTTATTTTGTACTACTTCACTCCACCACCAAGCTTCTTTTTGTGCCGGTACACCTCCCTTAGATACCCCTAACACATCTTTTGCCACTTTCCTAATATGTATAGCCATATTGTTCCACATATTACAGGGTGTGCCAACATAATTCCAAACATCTCCTTGAAGGACTTTCTGTTTAAATATATCTTCTTTCTCGCTTTTGAGGTTCCACCATTTAGTCTGAATAGCTCGATGCACTCTTTTCTTCTTTATCCACTTTTTTATTTGTAAATCCATAACTAAAAGTCGATGTTGGGTGGTTAAGCTTTCTCCTGGAATTACCTTACAATCTTTACAACACGCTCTATCTTTTTTTCGACAAATAAAGTAATCAATTTGTGTTTGTGATAAGCCACTCTTATAAGTAATTAAATGTTCATCTCGTTTTTTGAAGATTGTATTGACTATAAATAGATCAAATGACATAGCAAAATTTAAAATCTCCCTACCTTCCTCGTTTATATCCCCAAAACCAAAGTTTCCATGAATCCCTTGATATCCTAATGCCTCTTTACCGACATGTCTATTTAAATCTCCTCCTAAACAAATCATCTCCCTTTGTGGAATCTTTTGAAACACCTTATCTAACTCTTCCCAAAAACCTGTCTTTATACTATCTTCTAGTCCTACTTGGGGTGCGTAAGCACAAACTATATTCAAAACCTCTACTCCTAACACTAATTTCAACGTCATGATTCGGTCACCATATTGTTGTATGTCTACTACACTCTCCTTTAAATCTTTATTTATGATAATACCAACTCCGTTTCGAGACTTTTCTTTACCTGAGTACCATAATTTAAAACCAGTATCCTCTATCTCCTTTGCTTTTTCTCCAACCCATTTTGTCTCTTGTAAACATAGAATATGAATCTTTCTCCGAATCATAGTATCTACCACCTCCATTAGCTTACCCGATAATGTTCCGATATTCCAAGAACCAATACGAATCTTATTATCTAGGACTAGCTTCCTTACCCCCCGCATCTGTCCATAATCAAAATGCGAAGACCCTCTCTGAAAATTTTTCACTACATTCGGGCGGCAATGTAGCGGGACTAACTTCTTTACCCACACCCGTCCATGATGTGGGAACCCTCTCTACAATTGATTCACTACATTCGGGCGAAAATGTAGTGGCCCTTGCTTACTTCTTACTGCATTCGGGCTCTGTAGCACGTTGCTAGGCGGGGACGCCCCAAAACAATGCTCATAATTTTTGTAATCCATGTTGTAAAATCCGACGAAGTTTTACGCTGGCTGTCGGAAGCCTAACACAACCCTCCTCCTTTATCCGGGCTTGGGACCGGCAATGCAAGGATGATCCCTTACATGGGCGGAGTTAGCATGCATTATACTAGACAAAAATTAAAAGGCAAGGAAAAAGAAAAACTATTGCACACGCAAAAACATTAAGCTCATCAAGAAATGAGCATAGGACCCAACTTCTTTGAATGTGAGGGGGAAAAAAATCAGGTTCATAGGCATGACTTGTAGACCACTCGCATTTTCAGGAACTACTAAGCACAATGATCTCACAAAGCTAATTTGTAGGCATTACTAATTTGTAGGCATTAGCACAGAAGTAGATATGAGGAGATTACCAAAGATATGTTCAAGTTCCTTGGATAGAATATGTGATTCTGTAATATGGGCTCAAGCCGCTTAACCAATTCTAGACATTTTTCAAGCAAAAAGAAGAAAGCAGGCCATCATATATGACACAATATAAACCATTGTATGTGCAGCTATGCTAATTGTGGATGGAACAGATTTGAGAAGAATAGAGCCAACCAGCAGTTATATTAAGCTTAGGAGGTAAAGTGATCTGCTAACTAGAATGCAACAAAATTTCAAAAGGCAAAAGCAAGCATGATCCTTAAATGTTTAAAACGTCACCACACAATAGTAAGAGGAAATAAGAATAGTAGGATCCGATGTTCTTTTCTGCCCAAGAATGATAAGTAATGCAGTTATTGGTATAGCCACCCGTTAGAGAAAGAACATTGAAGAGTAACACTTCCAAACATGCATTTCTTTTCTCAAAGTAGGAGAAACTAAGTGCACTTCTCCCATAAGAAACTTGTATCATAAGACTGGTGCATTGCATGGTCAAAAACTTAAAAGTAAGACATCATACCGTCTCTCCATCATCACGGGTTGTTCCAGTGGAGTTAATATATAGATAAATTGGCTGTTTTGGGTCTACCCATTGCAAGTACATCAACTCTGCAATCACGAGCTCTGTCACAGCTGGCACCAACTATTCACAGCAAACGGTTAATGTATGCCCAGGACACAAAAAAACTTATATATAGTAGTCTATCTCAAAATGTGATAATTTTTTACACAATTGGACATTCATGATAGTCTCTACTCTAGCAGTTTTGCAATCAACATTTGGCCTCCCTTTCTTGAATGCAACAATAAGCTGCCACAAACCCCTTTGATTCTCTTCACGGAAAAAAACCTTTTACTGTATTCGCAACAAAGCGGTCCCATGGAAAGTATATTTTGGAGGCCATGAACATGCTGCGAGATCCAAGTACACGGTAAACCATGGGATGATTTAAGTCTCTCAAATACAAGGAGATTGCTTGATTATATACTATTGAGAAACTAATACCCAGTTTGTGGCTGGAGAAGCAATGCACTAAAGAGTATGCGACTTATACACATATAAGCATTAATTTCTTAAATTATTCTACCATCTCAAAATGCTGTAGTAAGCAAAAAAGCAGAACTGATATGCATCTCTTCTTAACCAACAGATTTCCTCTTATTAACGCTTTGTAAAAGGTCAAGCAGGTCAATTTTGGCCCATGTCTCTTCATTTTACATAAGGTTGACAGCTCATCTGATCTTTTAAAGGCCAGGCAAGCATAACGACCAAAAAAAAGAGCAGCTTGAAAATTTTCTTTTGGATTTCCGTTCAGAATTATTTTCTCCTTGCATATAGAAAATTTCATATAGTTTTCTGCTACAAACCCATCATGCGTTATGCTTCACTACCTTTGCGGAGTATTCCAGAAATTGTACATGAACAGCGTTACCCCTTAAGCAGACGAACTTATAAAGCTGCAAAGAACCTTTATACACATGACTTTACCCATTACATGTTCATTATTGGTTATGGAATTCGATATGAAGTTATGAACTTATCTGCTTTTCTCCAGTCGAGCAGTTCCACCAATTATATGAGGCCCACAACCTTACCGTAGCCTCCAACAACTCTTTCATTTTGACTTTGAACCCTAGATAAGTTTGACTTCAATAACCAAGACTAGCCCTTAAAGGGTGGCTCAAAGACTGACGCTTTGTACCACATATGTTAACAGGGTTCTAGCTAGTCATAAAGAAAGAAGAAACAGAAGTAAAGGCAGCAGAAAAAACTTCAAACAGTTGAGGAACTAAGAACAAACAGTTTCCCAATAAACATGTATCATTCCACTGGAAACGAGGAACGGAAGATTTGACGAACAATTGGTATCCTTGACAAGAAGCTAAAGAAAACTCACGGGCATGCCGATATAGACGATCCGACCATGAAGGAGCAGGGATGGCAAATCAGGAGGAGGCTTTCTGGGTCTGTGCTCCCCGTACGAAACAACACGTTCCGTCTTTTCCATCACAAACAAACGAAAGCATGAGACCTGTTAACACGATGAAGAGAATCCAAGAATTGGTGGGTAGGAGAGGATAAGCTTGGAAAGCACCTGAGCGGGGCTGGCCATGAGGGTGGGGGAGTCGAAGAGATCCAAATAAGGAGGGGCGTCGGGGTTCTTGTTCTTGAGTAGCTCGGGCAGAGGGTGTGGGGAGGCGGCGGCAGCGGAGGCCAGCTTCGAGAGGAACGGGTCCCTGGGATTCAGTGGGGGCATCGGAATTGACGATGCCATCGTCCCAGCTCTGCCGCCTCTCTGAGAAATGCCGCTCAGTCGAATGGAGGAGCTGCCACTGCTCATGCAAGAGCAGCTCAAGCTCCCGCAAGCCATCTCTCTCTCTCTCTCTCTCTCTCTCTCTCTCTCTCTCTCTCTCTCTCTCTCTCTCTCAGACCTTAATCTCTTCGCTTGCGTACCCGTAGGCAAAGGCCAAGCAGCTTCAGCCTTCAGAAAGAAAAAAAGTAAATAACATTTGTGTTCAATATAAATTATCCCCGCTCCTAAGGGTGCTTGCGGCCCGTTTTCATGAATCTTTCGGAAATTCGGGTTCCGTTATATATATATATATATATATAAAGAGAAAGTTACAATCAATGCCGCTCAGTCGAATGGAGGAGCTGCCACTGCTCATGCAAAAGCAGCTCAAGCTCCCGCAAGCCATCTCTCTCTCAGCCCTTAATCTCTTCGCTTGCATATCCGTAGGCGCAGGCCTAGCAGTTCATCCTTCAAAATATGAGAAAGAAAAAAAGTAAATAACAGTTGTGTTCAATATAAATTATCCCCACTCCTAAGAGTGGTTGCTGCCCGTTTTCATGAATCTTTCGGAATATATATATATGTATGCATGTGTATATATATATATGAGATTGTGGATCTCTTCGAGAATATATATTTAAAGAAAAAATTACAATCAATGGGTTAGAATCAAGTATTACATTTGTAACTCTTAATTTTTTGAAAAAAGTTTAGTTGAGTACCTTGTGATTTGGATGAAATCTACTTTGGTAGATTGTGGTAGTTTTACATAGCTTTTGTGGGTTTGATATAGCCCTTGCGTGGCTAGTACGAGGCCAAGTAAAAGATTGAAGTAATGACCTCTCCGACACACACATATATATGTCTTAACAGTAGACTAACCAAGTTTTGTTACATATTAAAAACAAATTAATTTGTATTTATCTATAGATAGAAGTTTAGTCCCATATCACAACTTGAGAGGATTTTTACCATCATATTAGAAAATTTTATGAACGTTAACCTAATTATTAGATTAAGAATAAATAAATTAATTAATTGATGAATACAAATTGCATAAATGAACAATATAAAATAAAATTTAATTTCATGCTTAATGCTTAATACTAAGAAAACAATATATTTTAAATATTTAATCAATAGCCATAACTAAATAATAAATTTTAAATAAATAGTAATTCATCATTTAAATTTATTGATTACATTTAGTATTATCTAAAAGGCATAATTAAAATATAGTATTTAATTTAATGTTGATTTTATTTAAAATTAATTTTCAGATGCTAAATATAAACACAGGTGATTTGTATACCTTAGTAACCAATTAATAGGAAACTGAATAGAATTAATTTAATACAAATAAAAATAACTTCAATTTTAATTACTAAATTAATAGAATTTAAATTAATTAAGATATACTTAATAATTAAGCAAAATAAATTAACTAAAAATTGTGTTTTACTTAATTAATTAGTAATCCATTTTTAAAACTAATAAAAAATACTAATTAAATAACTAAATTCATGTATCATTATTTACTGCATCAGTGTTTTTGGATCCAAACTCCACGGTCCAATATGTTACCTTTTTTATTCATTTTCTGATTTGGACGCCAATGTGTACAATGAATTCAAAACTTAATGCCACATAATCTGTTCAAGCGCAATCACATCAGAATGGATTGAATGCCGTAAATAATTTTTCAACCAAAACAATGTGACACAACAAAACAACAGGATTACTATATGCACACCTTTTTTACTATCCATACAACCTATATATTTTAAAAATATCCAAAATATTGTTACAACAATTTCTTTCTTCTCCCCACACTCAATTTTGGAGATTCTCTCCTTTTACTTTGGCGATCAATGTTTCATCCATTGAAAGTTATTCTTGTTTTCTTTGCAACCAACAAGTATCGATTATTTCTCTACAAACCTCACCAAAATCAAACAAAATAAGAAATAAAGAAAAAGAAAAAAAAAGGCGATTGATCCAATCGGTTTTTTTATTTTTCTTAGTTTTGAAAGTTTTGTTTTTAGTAATATCTTCATATTTTTATAGGTTTGTCTTATTTTTTTAGTTTTTTACATTTTGAAAGATGTTTCACGATTTTGGGTTGAAGGATTCACTCACTTAAATTTTGTTTCGAAACACAACATAGGCATGTCTCTCCTAGAGAGACGTGCCTAGGCCATGTCTCCCTTAAGTCTGAAACATGGTTTCACTGCATCTCTTTCTTAAGAAAGGATGCTCATGTCCCGTGTCTCTCTTAACTAAACTCGAGTTGCTTGGTACGTATTATGATTTGAACCTTATATCCATGTACAAAATAACAAAAACTGGAGTGAAGGCACTTACGATGAGATCAATTTGGATAAGATGATAACTAATCAAAGTACTTATTATACCATAACTAAGGAGAGTGAAATTTATAGTGCACCGGATGATACATTTATTGATTGGTTGGTCAATGAGGTCAAAGATCAATTTGTTGATTGTGAGGGTGATGGACTTTACTATTCACTTGTATTTGTGATAGAAGATGTGTTTAGGAGTTATAATGAACTTATTGAATATATAAGAAATATTGGGAGAATGCATAATATTGCTATTGTTATTCTTCGTTCGAAAAATAAAAGCATAATAAGCAAGGTTTGACTTGAGTGTGAAATGGGTGGCAAATACAAGTTGAGTACAAATGTTGATGTTAAAAATAGTAGGTAAATGAGTGTTAGAAGGTAAATTGTCGATTTTTATTGAGAGAATATGATGTAATTGATGGTTTTGAAAATTGAATATAATTAATGGGACATATAACCACCCTCTAGGCTTGTATCTTAAAGAGCATGCTTTTAAAGGGAGATTGAGTGGTTCTAACTAAGTATAGTATGACAAATAACCTTACAAAAAGTTAATATAAACCAAAGCATATTTTGATACATTTGAAATGGGTTGATAAGGCAAATGAAAGTACAATAAGACATATTTACAATGCATAAATAAAAATAAGGGCTCTCGAAGTGTTCTACAATAATTATTACATCATTTAGACACTCATCAATATCATAGTATTATAAAATCTCTAATATAGATATTGTAAGTGATATTATATTTGTACATCTCATTATGTGCAACTATTACATTCATTTCCATGGTATTGGAATTTAATTACAAATATAACTCAAAAGAAGATAAAAAATATATTTGTAGGATAACTAAGTATAAAGAAAATTAAGAATCATATTTTTATTAGATGCATCAAAGATGAGGATTAGAAAATTTTAGTGGCAAATGATGATATCAAAAATAGATGAAAAATTATTTCTATAAGTATTTTACCAAAAATATAGATGTTAGCATTAGTTTAGAAGAGTTAACCAAATAAAAAAAGTATATAAACCGTAATTTTTGCTGACGTATTCAAAAGAATGAATTTAAACTTGCTCTTAAACATATAAAGGTTGGTAAATATGTATGACCAAATAATATTCTTGTATAAGTATAGAAAATCTTAAGAGAGACGGATATCACTCGGCTCACAAGACTATTTAATGAAATATGAAAAAACCAAAAGATACACGAGAAATGAAGATAATATATTCAAGATAAAGTACCTTGATATATGTATTTATAGATGATATTGTATTAGTAGATGAGTATAAAAAAAAAGTTAATAAAAAATTGAACTACGGAGAAAAATATTAGGAAGTAAATGTTTTTGACTTAATAGAACAAGACAATATATGTAGAATATAAGTTTGATCATTTGGGTACTTCACACGACATATAAGTTAAGATTGACACATATTGCATCCCTCATAAAGGAAGTTTTAAATACCTAAGGTGAGTTTTTTAGAGTGATGGAAAAATTGATGAAAATGTTATGCATAAAATTAATGTCGGTTGATTAAAATGGAGAGGGGCATCAGGGATTTTACGTGACAAGAAAATATCATTAAAGGTGAATGGTAAATATTATAGAGTATCGATTATACCTGCTATGTTTTATGATTCTAAGTGTTGGACAGTTAATCATCAATATATACAAAAGATGTCTGTAGCAGAAATAAAGATGTTGAGATAGATGAGTGATCATTCAAGAAAAGACCGTATACATAATGAGGTTATTAGAAACAAATTGAGAGAGACCAATAGAGGATAAAATGGAAAAAAATTGTTTAAGATGGTTTGGACATATAGAAAGACAATCAAAGGAAACTCTAATAAGAAAGTAGAAAAACTAGATTGTGAAAATATTACAAGAGGAAGATGAAGACTACAAAAGTGTTGGAAAAAAAATTAAAGAATGATCTAGCTCATGTTGAGTTAATTGCTAGCATGACACATGATAAGGTTATGTGAAAACAAAAAATTCATATAGTCGAACCCATCTAGTGTGGGAAAAGGCTTAGTTGTTGTTATTATTCACCCGTATATAATGTTTAACAGTTATATATACTTTGTACTTTGTAGGTATAAGATACATTTTCTTGATGTTGTCGGGTTCACATAAATCTCTAAGAACTTCTATATAAGCTTCACTTTTATTAGTTCAGAAAATAAAGAGAATTATGTTTCGTATTAAGGTGTAACCGTTCTTTTTTTTTCTAACAAAGACGTCTCACCATTATTTAGGCTACACTTAGATTTTCTTGTCCATTTTCTTGGATGGGAAAGGAGAGATTTTGGCACTTTCAAAAACTTAGTCCAACTCCTTGGAAGTTTGGCCGACCTTCTGGTTTGGACGATGACAGAGTAAATGAGTTGGTTTTCCATGATTCAAGAAATGAAACCCTGAGGGTGGTTCTGCGATGAACTCAAGTCAAGGTCCTCAACCAAAAACAAGAGAAGAGAATAGGAAGAGAATGTCGTGGTCAGAGATAGATAGATAGAGGCGTTAGGGCATACCTTGCATGCATGATTGATGAGCAACACTAGTTGGAGAAGAGAATGCTATCATGAGAGGGGTTAGGGCATCCAGAGACAAGAGGGGTTCTAAGTTCTAACTCCATAGGCCCACCGCTTGACATGGGCCAAATCTTTTAAGTGAAATCTGGGCCATGGAATTATAGTTTTATGGCTTTCTCGCATTCCTTGTTTGATTTGGGACATGGATCTAGTATTGTAGTTCCTAAAATTAAAAGTTTGTCCCACTTGGTACCATGAATCAAATACACCTTAAGGATCTTGACTTTTGGTGCTTGAAGTCCTAAGTTTTGTTATAGTTGTTGACGTGGAACTATGGTTTGTGGATCCAATTCAAAAATAAATAAATGACATAAGTAAGCCATGGGAACTCAATCCATGAGCTTCATGCAAAAATCCAGGTCTCTCGTGTTGTTACTCTACCTCGTATGAATACCCAACTATAAGCTTCACTCATGAATCAAACAAAAGCATGAATTTTTTTTTAACAAAAGCATGGTTCCCATGATTACAAGCCCAAGCCCAAGCCCATGTAGGTTGCCTTTAGTGGGAAGAGCCTAGCACCATAAATCAAACACACCTTAAAGTAGGCAACTATTGGATGCATGGAATGCAAGGAACTCTTAGGTCAAGAATTGAATCTCAGCGGCTTGGCCTCTATATACTCTTCAAATATTATGCATGAGTTTCTTTAGTTTCGTCAATCTTATTAAGCGAAACTTACCCTGTCTAAATACCATCACTTATAGCTAATTGCAAACCCTTCATATCAAACTTATATGATGGAAAAGTTTTTCTCGTGTGCAAAATGCATATTTTCTCAAAGGCCAAACATGGAACATGGCCCTTTACCATCAAACGTCTGGAAAATAATCTAGAAACTATATCTTCTGTATGTATTTTAATGGTATTTGATGCCTTAGCTATCAATTTTTCTTGTGACTTTCGGAAAAATGTTAGAAGCGGGTGTTGTAACTAAATGACTTGTTTTGCTGCAAATGCTATGATGTGCTCAAAATGTAATGCGAATAACCACCAAGTATTAATGTTAGTAGCACAGGATGTTTCTTTTACTTTACACGTGCCTATTGTTTCTGATTTTTTCTCTTATTTCAAGATCAATAAATTTTTACTTATCACAGTCTCATTTCTTATTGTACCTTAGATACATTCCAAAAGTTGATCTGTATATATATACATACATATGTGTGTATTTTCAACTCCGCCCATGTAAGGGATTACCCTTGCATTGCCGGTCCCAAGCCCAAATAAGGAGGAAGGTTGTGTTAGGCTTCCGACAGCCAGCATAAAACTTTATCAGATTTTTATACTATGAATTAAACAAATTATGAGCATTGCTTTGGGGCGTCCCCGCTCACTGACGCATTGCAGAGCCCGAATGCAGTGATAAGTAAGCAAGGGTCACTACATTTTCGCCCGACTATAATGAATCAATTGCATAGAGGGTTCCCACATCATGGATGAGTGTGGGTAAAAAAGTTAGTCCCGCTACATTACCACCCAGATGTAGTGAATAATTTATAGAGAGGGTCCCCATATTTTCAATATGGATAGATGTGGGGGGTAAGGAAGGTAGTCATAGTTAATAACATTCGAATTGGTTCTTCGAATATCGGAACATTTTCCAATAAGCTAATGGAGGTGGTAGATACTATGATTCAGAGAAAGATTCATATTCCATGTTTACAAGAGAAAGTGGGTTGGAGAAAAAGCAAATGATATAGAGGATACAAGTTTTAAATTATGGTACTGAGGTAAAGAAAAGGCTCGAAACAAAGTTGGTATTATCATAAATAAATATTTAAAGAATAGTGTAATAGATAAACAACAATATGGTAACCGAATCATGACATTGAAATTAGTGTTAGGAGCAGAGGTTTTGAATATTGTTTGTGCTTATGTACCTCAAGTAGGACTAGAAGATAATATAAAGACAACTTTTTAGGAAGGGTTAGATAAGGTGATTCAAAGGATTCCACAAAGAGAGATGATTTGTTTAGGAGAAGACTTAAATCGACATATCGGTAAGGAGGCATTAGGATATTAAGGTATGCATGGAAACTTTGGTTTTGGGGATATAAATGAGGAAGGTAGGGAGATTTTAAATTTTGCTATGGCATTTGATCTCTTTATAAACTCCGCCCATCTAAGGGATCACCCTTGCATTGCCGGTCCCAAGCCCGAATAAAGGAGGAGGGTTGTGTTAGGCTTCCGACAGCCAGCGTAAAACTTTGTCGGATTTTTATAACATGGATTACAAAAATTATGAGTATTGCTTTGGGGCGTTCCCGCCTAGCGATGTGCTGCAGAGCCCGAATGCAGTAAGAAGTAAGTAAGGGTCACTACATTTTCACCCGAATGTAGTGAATCAATTGCAGAGAGGGTTCCCACATCATGGACGGGTGCGGGTAAAGAAGTTAGTCCTACTACATTGCCGCCCAAATGTAGTGAAAATTTTTCAGAGAGGGTCTCCGCATTTTGATTATGGACGGATGCGGGGGGGTAAGGAAGCTAATCCTAGATAATAAGATTCGTATTGGTTCTTGGAATATCGGAACATTATCGAGTATGCTAATGGAGGTGGTAGATACTACGATTCAGAGAAAGATTCATATTCTATGTTTATAAGAGACAAAATGGGTTGGAGAAAAAGAAAAGGAGATAGAGGATATATGCTGTAAATTATGGTACTCAGGTAAAGAAAAGGCTCGAAACGGAGTTGGTATTATCATTAATAAAGATTTAAAGGAGAGTGTAGTAGACATACAACGATATGGTGACCGAATCGTAATATTGAAATTAGTGTTAGGAGCAGAGGTTTTGAATATAGTTTGTGCTTACACACCCCAAGTAGGACTAGAAGATAGTATAAAGACAGTTTTTTGAGAAGAGTTAGATAAGATGTTTCAAAAGATTCCACAGAGGGAGATGATTTGTTTAGGAGGAGATTTAAATGGACATGTCGGTAAAGAGGCATTAGGATATCAAGGGATTCATGGAAACTTTGGTTTTGGGGATATAAATGAGGAAGGTAGGGAGATTTTAAATTTTGCTATGGCATTTGATCTATTTATAGTCAATACAATCTTCAAAAAACGAGATGAACATTTAATTACTTATAAGAGTGGCTTATCACAAACACAAATTGATTACTTTATTTGTAGAAAAAAAGATAGAGCGTGTTGTAAAGATTGTAAGGTAATTCCAGGAGAAAGCTTAACCACCCAACATCGACTTTTAGTTATGGATTTACAAATAAAAAAGTGGATAAAGAAGAAAAGAGTGCATCGAGCTATTCGGACTAAATGGTGGAACCTCAAAAGCGAGAAAGAAGATATATTTAAACAGAAAGTCCTTCAAGGAGATGCATGGAATTATGTTGCTACACTTTGTGATATGTGAAACAATATGGCTATACATATTAGGAAAGTGGCGAAAGATGTATTAGGTGAATCTAAAGGAGGTGTATCGGCACAAAAAGAAGCTTGGTGATGGAGTGAAGTAGTGCAAAATAAAATCAAGGCAAAGAGGGCATGTTACAAATTACAATATACTAAGAAAACTAGTGAAACGTTAGAGGCTTATAAGAAAACAAAGAAGGAAGTGAAAAAGGCCGTCAATGAAGCAAAAGATAAAAGTTGGAAGGATTTATATAAAAAACTTAACTCAAAAGATTGTGAAAGAAATATTTTTAGGATAACTAAAGCTAGAGATAAGAAAACTAAAGATATTAATTCTGTTAGATGCATTAAAGACGAGGATGAAAAAATTCTAGTGCCAAATGATGATATAAAAAATAGATGGAAAAACTATTTTTATAAGTCTTTTAATGAAAATAAAGATGTTAGTATTAGCTTAGGAGAATTAGCCAAATCAGAAAAGTATATAAACCACAATTTCTGCCAACGTATTCAAAAGAATGAAGTCAAAGAGGCTCTTAAACATATGAAGGGTGGTAAATTGGTAGGACCAGACAATATTCCTATAAAAGTTTGGAAAATACTAGGAGAAATAGGAATTACTTGGCTCACAAGATTATTTAATAAAATATGAAGAAACCAAAAGATGCCTCAGGAATAGAGAGCGAGTACACTTATACCCATATATAAGAACAGTGAATTATCGAGGTATAAGAAGAACCTGTAAGAAGGTTAGAAAAAATAAATTTGTAAAGTATTAAAAGAGGTAGAGGACGACCACAAAAGTGTTGGAAAGAAACAATAAAGAATGATCTAGCTTATGGGGAGTTAACTGCTAACATGGCACACGATAGGGATCTGTGGAAACAAAGAATCCATGTAGCCGACCCCGTCTAGTATGGGAAAAGGCTTAGTTGTTGTTGTATTTGATCTCTTTATAGTCAATACAATCTTCAAAAAACAAGATGAACATTTAATTACTTGTACGAGTGACTTATCACAAACACAAATTGATTACTTTATTTATAGAAAAAAAGATAGAGCGTGTTATAAAATTTTAAGGTAATTCCAGGAGAAAGCTTGACCACCCAACATCTTCTTTTAGTTATGGATTTACAAATAAAAAATAGACAAAGAAGAAAAGAGTACATCAAGCTATTCAGACTAAATGGTGGAACCTCAAAAGCGAAAAAGAAGATATATTTAAACAGAAAGTCTTTCAAGGAGATGCTTGGAATTATGTTGGTACACCTTGTGATATGTGGAACAATATGGCCATACATATTAGAAAAGTTGCGAAAGATGTGTTAGGGGTATCTAAGGGAGGTGTACCGGCACAAAAAGAAGCTTGGTGGTGGAGTGAAGTAGTGCAAAATAAAATCAAGATAAAGAAGGCATGTTACAAATTACATTATGCTAAGAAAACTAGTAAAACTTTAGAAGCCTATAAGAAAGCAAAGAAGAAAGCAAAAAAGGCTGTCAATGAAGCAAAAGCTAAAATTTAGGAGGATTTATATATACAACTCAACTCAAAAGAGGGTGAAAGAGATATTTTTAGGATAGGTAGGGCTAGAGATAAGAAAACTAAAGATCTTAATTATGTTAGATCCTTTAAAGATGAGGATGAAAACATTCTAGTGGCAAATGATGATATAAGAAATAGATGGGAAAACTATTTTTATAATTTTTTAAATGAAAATAAAGATGTTAGTATTAGCTTAGGAGAGTTAGCCAAATCAGAAAGGTATATAAAATATAATTTCTACCGATATATTGAAAAGAATGTAGTCAAAGAGGCTCTTAAATATATGAAGGGTGGTAAATCGGTAGGACTTGAAAATATTCCTATAGAAGTTTGGAAAATACTAGGAGAAATATGAATCTCTTGGCTTATAAGACTATTTAATGAAATATGGAGAAACCAAAAGATGCCTGAGGAATGGAGAGCGAGTACACTTATACCCATATATAAGAACAAGGGAGACATTCAGAATTATGCAAATTATCAAGGTATCAAGTTAATGAGCTATACTATTAAATTATGGGAAAGAATTATCGAACATAGGTTAAGACAAGTATCAAGTATAACAGAGAACCAGTTTGGATTCATGTTAGGCAGATTGACTGTTAAAGCGATTCACCTTTTGAGACATTTGACACATCTTATGAAACATTTTAGATTAAAAAAAAAAGACCTTCACATGATATTTATTGATATAGAAAAAGCTTACGATAGGATATCGAGAGAGGTTCTTTGAAGAACTTTGAAAAAAAGAGGTATCCCATTGACATACATTAACTTTATACGAGACATGTACGATGGTGCAAAAACATGTGTAAGGACTCATCAAGGAATGACAAACTTTTTTGAAATTAATATTGGGTTGCATAAATGATCAATTTTAAGTCCATACTTATTTATAATAGTGATTGATGAGTTAACACTTGGTGTATGTTATTTCCTGATGACATTGTGTTAGTGGAGGAGTATGAAAAAAGTTAATATAAAGTTGGAAATATGGATAGAAACATTAGAAAGTAAAGGCCTCCGACTTAGTAGAAGAAAGACAGAATATATGAAATATAAGTTTGATCATTTGGTTACTTCAGAAGACATGAAAATTAAAATTGGCATACATTGTATCCCCCAAAAGAAAAGTTTTAAATACCTAGGGTCAATTTTTTAGATTGATGAAGAATTGATGGAGATGTTACGCATAGAATTAATGCTGGTTGGTTAAAATGAAGAGGAGCATCAGGTATTCTTTGTAATAAGAAGATATCATTAAAGTTAAAAGGTAAATATTATAGATCAGCAATTAAACCTGTCATGTTTTATGGTTCTGAGTGTTGGAAATCATCAACATGTACAAAAGATGTTTATGACAGAAATGAAGATGTTGAGATGGATAAGTGGTCATGTAAGAAAAGACAGTATACATAATGAGGTTATTAAAAACAAAGTAGGAGTGACACCAATAGAGGATAAAATAAGAGAATATCGTTTAAATTGGTTTGGACATATAGAAAGAAGATTAAAAGAAGAACCCATAAGAAGGTACAAAAAACTAAATTTGGAAAGTATTAAAAGAGGTAGAGGACGACCACAAAAGTGTTGGAAAGAAACAATAAAGAATGATCTAGCTTATTGTGAGTTAACTACTAACATGACACATGATAGGGCTTTGTGGAAACAAAGAATCCAAGTAGCCGACCCCGTCTAGTATGGGAAAAGGCTTAGTTGTTATTGTTGTATGTGTGTATTTTGAGGAATTTGTTATGTGTTATATATAATGTCCCAACTCTTCACCTTTTAGTTACAAGTATACCCTCTTATATGTATTTAAATATTTGTATTTTAGAAGTTATGAATATTAGCATGAAAGATATTGAAGAATCATAAGTTCTAAAATGGAGCGATGAATAATTTCAATATATGTTTAAATGTCATATGAGAGATAGATATTGGGATGTAGCTTATGAAAAAATATGTGCGATAAATATGAACCACGGTTTACTAATGACAAAATAAGAAACAAATTGAAAAAAGTAAAAGCAAATCTTGTGATCTGCAAAACTTTACTTTCTAAGAATGGTTTTAGTTTTGATCATGAGATTAAATGTTTGCTTGTTGACGATAACGTTTGGAGTAAATATATCAAGTATTATACTAATCATAAGGGCTTCTGACATGGATCACATTCAAAACATTATGAAGTCTTGAGTAAGATTTTTGGGGAGTTAAGAGCACGAAGCGGGTATTGGATATCATTCTAATGTCTACTTAGAAGATAATTCTAGTATACCTAGTGTTTCACCAATGAACTTAGATATAGTTGATGATATTGTTCTAAATAGCCTTGCATTTAGAAGGATAGATTCTCCTACTCGAGCGCAATCTAGAATACAACAAAAAAATGTAAAAGCGTTGGTGATGTTTTTTCTGAAGAAGAATGTGAAAGTAGTAATGGTAGAAGAAATTATGTACGAGAACCCCACAATGAAGTTACTCATGGTCAGTTGCATGCACAACGTGGTAGTAATAGACAATTGAGAGACTTATTTACAAACATGATGTGGGAAAACTATCCAAACAGTAGGTTTATTTAAATCTTAATTATGAATTTCAATATTATCATTTTCTTTCTTATTTATATTATTGAACTAACTTTGATATCTCCAATTGTTTACAAGGATCATCCGACTCATGATGTGATCAATTAATAACACATGTATTTGTTAGAAAATGGGCCCAAGTAGCCCGACCGACATTGTTATTCTTGGCATTGAGGTAACGCGTGATGATAGAGGTATTGTTATACTGACACAACCTTGTTTATAAGAAAATCCTCTGCAGGTATTGTTATTCTTTTGCTCTACGTCGATGATATGATTATTACAGGTAGTGATAATAAAAGTATCCAACAAATCAAGCAAGAACTTGGTAATATGTTTGAAATGAAGGATCTTGGTAAACTTTCTTATTTTTTTGGCATTGAGGTAACTCGTGATGATAGAGGTTTCTTTTTATCACAAACTAAGTTTACTAATGATATCATTCTTAGATCAGGTATTACAGATGACAAAGTTGTTGAGACACCTGAGGTAATCAACCAAAAGATGCGTCTAGCTGATGATGAACTTTTGAGTGATCCCACACCTTATAGACAGATGGTTGGAGCACTCACCTATCTTACCATAACACGACCAGATATTGCTCATGCCATTCATACTGTAAGTTAGTTTCAACATGCGCCCACCTCAATACATATGAGTGCTGTTATGAGGATTATTCGTTATATTCGACAAACCTCAACTAAGGGAGTATTTCTATCATCTTTCTCCTTATCCCAGTTTCTCGCATATACTGATGCTAATTGGGGTGGTGATGTGAATGATAGACACTCTACTATCGGTTACTGCATATTCCTTGGTCACTCACTCATCTTATGGAGATGCAAGAAACAATAAAAGGTGTCTCTTTCCTCCACCGGAACTGAGTACCGTGCAATGGCCAACACAACTACATAACTAACTTGACTGTGACGACTACTTCAGGACTTGGGCATACAATTGGAAGCTCCTTCAATCATGTTCTGCAACAACAAAAGTGCTATGTATATAGCCAACAATCATACCTTTCATGAGCGTACAAAGCACATAGAGATGGATTGTCACTACGTTCGTGAAGAGCATCTACAAGGCAATTTAACATTACAATTTGTAAAATCAGAGTATAAACTTGCAGAGATCTTCACCAAGTCATTACCTGCTCCTCGCTTTCAGTCTCTAATTGGCAAACTTCAAGTCATGGAGCTATCAGTTTGAGGGAGGGTGTTATAAATGGGCCCAAGTGGCCTGGGCCAGTAGGGCCTGGGAACGCCTGGTCTGGGCTAGCAGGGCCACTAGCCGTTAGGGGCTGGCTGTGACCAAACCCCTTTCCTCTTCTCCTCTTTACCCCCTTCTCTCCTCTTCTTATTCTTATGTATTCTCCTCTATAAATATGATGTAAACTCCATTGTTTCACTCAAGCCTTTCGTGACTAATCAATAAAGATTATTTATTCGGTTAGCTTGCTTTGTGTTCATTATTTTGGCGTGCCCTCGTTGCACTCGATTATAGCCTTTTTTAAGGCTTTGTGATAGTTCCATTGTCGTGATATATATTCATCGATCTTCTGCAACTATATTGGAGCATCGTCTTCATTACAATATTGCATTGGTGTACTTGAATATTGTGTTTTAATTATAATACTTTTTTTATTGAACTACTTTCTCATTGCTTGATATTGTTGTGATTTTTTATTCTTTATTACTAACTTTTCAATTCAACTGTTTTCTTGTAGGAAGGATATCAATCATTAATTACAATAATTGATACTTTTTGGAAGGACTTTATTTTGGTCTTAAAGTTGTAGGTGTAACAGATTTTGTTATGGACATCATGTTGTAATTGGTTTATCCTCGAAGTTAAACTTAAAATGTGTTTAAAGATATTTGTATTCATCTTCTTCAAATGATATATATATTATAGCTCTCATGTGAGTCAAAATTGTCTTTGGATAAAGAAAGCTTATGATAAAATGTACAAAAGAGAAGCACAAATATATGATTGTTACCCAGCACCTGAAATTGTCTTCGGGTAAGAAGAAATCCTGTCAAAATTTCAAAGGAAATAAAAATACAAATTGTTGATTGATTGAACATATGAATGTGATGTCTGCAATTATGAATATTGTTTTGTAGTTCTATCAGTCAATATACATGTGAATGATATTTATCAAACATGAAAGTAGTTGTAAGAAGTTAAAACTCGAGTACCAAATACAAAAGCAAATCAAACAAGCAACTATGGTTTCAAGTGCTAGTTTCAAGTGCAAATCAAACTAGAAACTACAAATGGTCCTTATCATATATTCCAATCCCATGTGAGCCTTGATACTGTAGTTTCAATACCAACTACCTCTAAAACACACCCTAAACGGAACCCAAAACAATGTTAACAAATGATGATCAATTTTCCGTATTCTCTCTCTGTCTCTCAAACACACAGATACACGCTAAGGACAACCTGTGATTTGGAACATATTTTGCACAAGTACAAGAACAAATTCTAATTAAGGTAGAGAAGCACCTTATATATTGCTAGTTTCTCCATCAAGTCTCAATGGCTAATACATTTGAAAGCCAAACTGTCAAACAGATGAACGGTAGCCCAGGCTAATCAATTAATCATTATACACAAGGAGAACCAGGGAAATAATGTTTTGATTTTCTCCTTGTTTCAGTGCTTCCTTGTATTTGAGAGGCAAGGTCAAAAGATTGCCGCTTTGAGATTGCGCCACATCTTTTTACTCTTTTTCTCTCTCCCATCCCCAGAATGTTCCTTCCTTGCACTTCGTTCTTCTCCTTTGGAGTCCTCGTTCAGATGCTTGCTGCTGCTGCTTTCCGTCCTTGCTACTTTGCATGCTGAGAATGACGAGTGAACGCTATCGCGGAACCTAAGAAGCTCCTCAACCTACATCAATCAAGGCCAGTTTATCTCAAACAATGCCTAAAATTCTGAAAATAAAACAATGAGATCTCAGTTGAGCTTTCCAAATCCCATGAAGTCCGATAGAAATTCAAAGAGAAAATAATAGACCCTATCCAATAAATCAACAGCAACTGTTTTTCTAGACCAGGAACTTTTAATGCTAAAGAAAGCAAGCATCAGACACAAAAATGACGAGATTATCACGGTGAGTTACATTTTTTCTCTCCTCAGCGTACCGCTTCATCACCTCCTGATAGTGAGTCAGAGCCTATAAAGAACAAACTGTTTGTCGTAAGAAATACATTATTGCAGCGAATAAGAAATGCCATGAAGAAATCTTGCACCTTCTTGTATTCCTTCTCAAATTGATGTAGTTCGTCCCGCTTTAAAAGGAGACTGGCTTCTATTTCCTTGAGCTTCATGCTCGAATTGACAAATGACTGGGCAGATACAACCTCAATTGTATAGCTGGCACTCTTGAAGAAGTTATCGCCTGGAAATGGGCAGGAACTATAGTGACAGTTCAACGGAAATGCACGTAAAAGGACCAAAAACAAAAGAGAAATAATGCTTATAGAATAAGTTGAATATGAGACCATAAACTGCAAATACGTGATCTCCTCCCTTGAGCCCCGAAATATCACAAGGTTGAAGACCATCCAATTTCTTAAAGAATGCGGTTTCAGGATCTTTGGCCATTGATAGCTGAAACAGAAAAATTCAGATTATGCACCATCCACAAATTACTAAGGTACCTGAAGATAGCAGAGTGCTTACTGCATTCGTAGTTGAGTCCATGCTGTAGACTTGAAAGTGAAGGAAATACAATCCAGCGGATGTCACTTTGCCGGTCTTTTCACTGTCTTCCTGAATGAATTAGAAAAGATAACAAATCAATCATGGAATTCGTGTTTCAAGCGAACAATGATATTCAACATGCTTCTTAAATCCCACAACTTGGTAGAGGATTCTCCGGACATGAAAAGGTAACCTGGACAATAAAGTAGCATCACAGGCAGCATTATATATAGTCATACACCGACAAATTAATTATGAAATTATAGTTCAACCATGCAATAACAACAACAACAACTAAGCCTTTTTCCATACTAGATGGGGTCGACTACATGAATTCTTTGTTTCCACATAGCCCTATCATGTGTCATGTTAGCAGTTCACTCACAATAAGCTAGATCATTCTTTATTGCTTCTTTGCAACACTTTTGTGGTCATCCTTTACCTCTTTTAATACTTAATACTTTCAAAATCTAGTTTTTCATACCTTCTTAAAGGTTCTTTTTTGATCTTCTTTCTATATGTCCAAACCATCTTAAACAATATTCTCTCATTTTATCCTCTCTTGGTGTCACTCCTAATTTGTTTCTAATAACCTTATTATGTATACGATTTTTTCTTATATGACCACTCATCCATCTCAACATCTTCATTTCTGTCACAAACATCTTTTGTACATGTTGATGATTAACTGCCCAAGACTCATAACCATAAAACATGGCTGGTCTAATTGCTGCTTTATAATAACAACAACAACTAAGCCTTTTCCCATACTAGACAGGGTCGACTATATGGATTATTTGTTTCCACAGAGCCCTATCACATGCCATATTAGCAGTTAACTCACAATAAACTAGATCATTCATTATTGTTTCTTTCCAACACTTTTGTGGTGGTCCTCTACCTCTTTTAATACTGTCCACATTTAGTTTTTCATACCTTCTTAAAAGTTCTTCTTTTGATCTTCTTTCTATATGTTCAAACCATCTTAAACGATATTCTCTCATTTTATCCTCTATTGATGACACTCCTAATTTTGTTTCTAATAACCTCATTATGCATACGGTCTTTTCTTGTATGACCACTCATCCATCTCAACATCTTCATTTCTGTCACAGACATCTTTTGTATATGTTGATGATTAATTGCCCAACACTCAGAACCATAAAACATAGTAGGTCTAATTATTGCTCTATAATATTTACCTTTTAACTTTAATGGTATCTTTTTATCATAAAGAATATTTACCTTTTAACTTTAATGGTATCTTTTTATCACAAAGAATACCTGATGCTCCTCTCCATTTTAACCAACCAACATTAATTCTATGCTTAACGTCTCCATCAATCTATGTTATCAATAGCGTGCTATAGCGCCGCGCTATAGCGTTTTAGCGGGGAAAAAAACGCTCTAGCGGGCGACCCGCCAGACCTGATATAGCGCCCCTAACAGCTCTATAGCGGACCGCTATATCGGTCCACTATATCATTGTTAGCATATAGTGTTTTAATTCCGATTCAAATGTAATAAAAGGTGAATCAGACGAGTGTTAATCTCTCTCTCTCTCCCACCTCTCCCTCTCCCGCCTCTCGCCATCTCTCACTCTCGCGGCCTGCCTCTCACCGCTGCTCTCTGCCACCACCCCCACGGACACCAGGATCGCCATCACCTATGCTGTCTGATGACCTCAGGATGAAGAACCCACTCAACTTCAGCGGAAAGAGAAAAGTGATGAACGAGACCTAAATCAAGTGTACCTCATATATGAAAATATTGTTAAATGCGGTGAGGTTCAAGGCTTAATTGATAGGTAAAATCTGTTCATATCACTTACCTAATATAACTCTTGTCCTCTTTTGGTAAGGCGTTTATGAGTCTTTCCTCTTAATCACGTTCCAGTGTTTTGATTGAACCCACACTTCATTTTCTGTTAGGGAGATGTTGACAAGAGCACATTCAATTGCTTCAGTTTTGTTTGAGGTATTGGAAGCTGTTTTATCTGAAGTTGCCTCACTGATTCCAAAGGTAAACGTATACTCCCATCTTTTTTATTACTACACTTTATTGTAGATTTAGGGATGACCATTGCTGATTTCTTTCTCGTTGATCTTTTTAGGTCCTTCCAGGAGGTAAGAGTAAGCCACACATGTATGCTCCACACAACATACTCCCACTTGATTCGGGTGGTTCTCAACAAGCCATCATGCAATTTCCAGAGGTCCAAGAGCAGACATTTCACCTCTTTTGAGAGAGTTGTAATGTGCTTCTGTTAGTTGCTTAATTATAACCGCAATTTTCTATGACAACCAGTAAGCTAGAGCCAACCCAAACTCTTGTGCTGATTAAGGCTGCAATTGGAGCTCTCCACAACACCCGCGGCTTACCATGGCCTGAAAGTTATTCTTGCTCCAATGACACAGATTTGCTTGATTGGCTTAAATGTTGGTTTGGGTTTTAGGTACATGCCAAAACTCTCTCTCTCTCTCTCTGCACATGTACATGTACAAAAACAAACAAATACACATATATAGAGAGTTCTCTTCTGAAAAAGTGTCTTAACACATATGAAAGAAATATAGTTAACTAAAATAATGGCAACCAACCCATATATGGGTAAATTCGGTGAATCTTAAATTGGATAAGATGGAGAACCAAGGATGAATACCATCTCAAAGATGGCCAAGAGTACCAAAAACTAAATTGGAAGGGTATTTTATAGGGTTCCTGATACGACATAGGGTCTTTAGCAATAAGTATCGGAATATGTTTAAAGGACAAAATGAACAGTACAAAAGAAAGCTTTTCAGAAGTTGTACTTGCGAACCATGACCGGTGGAACTATTTCTCACGTAAGTTAAATAAGATTTTTTAATACAACACTTTATTATTTATCATAAAAAAGTTTGGTTTTTGACAATTGAGATAGACTTTCTTTTTTGGTATGCATATATGTGTGTGTGTTTATACACATGAGAATATTTTATACTCCAACTGAGTGAGCCTATGTGAGCCAAGTTGAACTGAAAATGTACCCCCCTCAAGTTCTCATTTTATAATGAATTTATGGTTTTTTGTGAATGCCTGTGAGAAACCTTTTCGCTTGATATGATGTTTGAAACGCCATCTTGTACTTTTTGTCAACCACGATGACCTTACTATGGTTCCTCCCACTTAGCTTAGTGTTGGTTTCACAATGAGTTTATTACCCAACTCATTTGACTGAAATCTATCCTTATCTCCCATGCACCTCAAACTTTCGATCTGTTGCAGACATCATCTGCACATGTTCGTGATTTACTGTTCTAAACTAAGTACAATGTAATATTGGTGCTGTTATTACAACTTTATAATGTTCACCTATTTTTTTGGAGCCTTAGATTGAGAAATTGGTTACTTTGTTTGGGAGTGTCTGGATCAGTTGGGATACTTTGACCCAGACAACCACGATATACCCATTTTGTTGGGATTTTGGCGAATCTGGATTTCCTCATTTTTATATGGTTTCAAAATTCACTTCTTTTTATGGTGCTTTTTGTGGGATTTGATGCTCTTGTGCTAATTTTGATGGAGTGGCATATACAACTTATTCTTGGCTAGTTTGTACCGGTGCTCTCTGAACCAATTTATTGGGTTGTGTTTTCATGTTCTTGATAATTCTTTGAATCACCCTATCTAACTCTTCCCAAAAAGCCGTCTTTATACTATCTTTTAGTCCTACTTAGGGTGCGTAAGCACTGTAAATATTCGTCAATGAACGAAGGTTGATATTACACTAATCAAATCCACGAAGTCACCAAGAGTCAAGTGGCATTAAAGCACGAATGCCGATCTTCAAGAATAACCAACACGAGAGCGGAAGCACATACAAACAAGTCAAAAAGCAGTGCAAGACTGCATAATTTATTCATGTTGTGATGGAGTATTTATAGACTCTTTATAATGTGCATGAAATGTAAAAGAAATATGCAAGAAAGCCAAAGGAGATAGACTAGTGCTGGCTGGCCAGCACTAGCCGTTGGGCAGTGCTTCAACAGCTAATGACCATGGCCCTGGCCCTGGTCCTTATCTCAAATAGGGCCTGCACGAGCCCTAATGGCCCGTGTCCCTATTACATTAACATCCCCCCTCAAACTTACGGGGTATACACTGAAAGTGTGTCTAACAAAAACTGAAATCGAGGAACTGAAAGGGATTTGGTGAAGAAGTCTCCTAACTGCATCTCAGATGTGACGTAACAAAGCGAAATCTTCTTATTTAGACATTCTTCACGAACATAGTAGCAATCCATCTCGATATGCTTTGTCCTCTCATGAAAAGTGTTGTTAGAGGCAATGTACATAGCGCTTTTATTGTCACAATACATTATGGCAGGGCATTGTAAGGTGACTCCCATATCTGCTAGAATGGTTGTGATCCAAGAGATTTCCATCGCAGTTGTAGCCATAGCTCGATATTCGGCTTCCGTGGATGAGGACACCTTTTGTTTTTTTTGCACTTCCAAGAAATAAGAGATTCACCTAAAAACACACAAAAACCAGTCGTAGAGTGTCTATCGTTGACATCTCCACCCCAATCAGCATCCGTATATACAGATAAATCAAAAGAGGAAGAAGAAGTTAAGAGAACCCCCTTGTTTGCAGTATTTCTAATATATCGAATAATGCACAAAACAACACTCATATGAACATAAGTGGGTGTCTGTTGAAATTGACTTGTTGTGTATACTGCATGAGAAATATCTGGTCTAGTAATGATGAGATAAGTAAGTGCACCTATGAGCTATCGGTATCGGGTGGGGTCATCTAATTTCTCACCATCAGTGGATCTTAATTTGGTGCCTAGAAATTCCGGGGTGTCAACAATCTTAGTATCTGTAAGACCAGATCTTTCAATAATGTCATTAGCAAACTTTGTTTGAGACATAAAGTATCCACAATTATTTTTACTTATCTCAATACCTAAAAAATAATTCAACAGACCCAAGTCTTTCATGTTAAATTCATGATGAAGATTAAGTTTAACTTTAGCAATTCCTGCTTCATCACTTCCTGTGATGATCATGTCATCCACATATAAAAGCAAGATAACAATACCTGATTTTGTTTTTCGTACAAACAATGCAGTATCAATATAGCAAGTCACAAAATTATGCAAATACATGAATTTTTCAAATCGGTCGAACCAAGCTTTAGGAACTTGTTTCAGACCATACAAAGCCTTTTACAATTTAAGAGCATGACCCGGAGAAAGATTGAGACCAGGAAGAGGACTCATGTAGACTTCTTCATTCAAATAGCCATTCAGAAAAGCATTTTTGACATCAAATTAATAAATATTCCATTGCTTAATTGCACTAATGGTTATGAGAATTCTAATTGTAGTCATTCTAGCTACTGGGGCAAAGGTTTCATCATAGTCAATTCCATATTCCTGGGCATAACCTTTAGCAACTAGTCTAGCCTTATATCTCTCAATCTGACCATTGCTATAAGTTTTGATTTTATATACCCATCATCAAATGATTTTCTTGTCCTTTGGTATAGGCGTAATTATCCATGTCTGAGCCCTGTTTAGTGTGTTGAGTTCATCTATCATAGCATCTTCCCATTCTGGAATGCCTTTAGCTTAATGATAGAACCTAGGTTCCTTAACTCGATGAAGGGTGGCAATCAAATTCTTTCGTTGTGGTTCAAAAGATTCATAGGACACAAATCGCTGGAGAGGTCGTGAGATCTTGGGTTCTAACCTTGTACTATCAGATTCTATATGGTTATCAATGGTTTCTCTAGGACGTCTTAATATGAGAGGAAGGGTTCAACAATTGAGTGAGTATCAATGGTTGTGTGTGAAGTGTCATTGTCTTCAACAGGGTTCTCTTGAATAGATGATCTACTGAGTCACAATCATCTTCTTCTAGTTAAAAAAATCTTGAGAAAATAAAGATTCAGAGTTCTACAAGGATTTGGTCTCATAATAAATATCATTCTCAAAAAAATTTACATCCTTAGACACGTATAGTTTGTCTTCTATAGGATCAAAACACCTATAATCTTTCGACTAGACCATTTTGTTGGGGTGTCTTGGTACATGATTTTTGATGAAAAATACCATTTATTTCAATAAATTTTTGAAAATCATTAGACATATATTCTCCTCTGAATCGAATATAAAGATTTTAATGATGGCTCCAAATTAGTTTTTGATCATATTACAAAATACGATAAATTTTTTAAATACTTCGGATTTATGTTTTAATAGGTATATCCATGTGAAACGAGTAAAGTCGTTCACAAAAATTATATAGTATTGAACTCCTCCTTTAGAGGCAACAGGCGCGGAGCCCCAAACATTCGAATGTATTAGATCAAAAGCTTTGTTTGGTATATAATTCCTTTCTCCAAAAGGAAGATGATGCATTTTTCCAAGAATACAATATTTACATTCAAACTTTTTCTCTCTAATTGTTTTCATCAAGGGAATATTACATAATTTTTGAGAGTCAAGTGTCTAAGTCTTTTATGCCAAAGAGTAGCATCTTGGGCTACATTACAAAACTCAAAATTTGGCATAACAAGATAGTCCATTTTGTATAGTCCACTTTCTCTATGGCCTTGACCAATCACCTTCCTCGATAGATGATCATGCACCACACAATGTTTGGATGAGAAAGTGACTATACAATTATTATCACATATTTGAGCAACCAAAAGCAAGTTTAAATTAAGTTTAGGTATAAGGCTCACATTTTGAATTTTAAAGTTTCTTTTTTCAAAATTTCTGATCATTTTGATTTGAAGTTTTGTTCTATCGACCGTAAACACATGTTTTCCAATAGTCTCACAAGAATTAATTAAAGCATCTTCACACTGTGTCATATGAAAAGATGCACCGGAATCCAAAAACCAAGACATACCTTGAGAAGTAGATAGAGCATTCCCGGAGATGTTTGCCTTTTCCTTAAAGATTTCTTCTATGTATGCTTTGATGTTGTTGGGCAAGACACCTCCTTCTTCCACAACTCTCATGTTTCCACCCCTTTTTCGAAGTAGAGGACAAGTGGTTTTGATGTGTCCACTTTCCTTACAATAATGACAAATAGTATCCTTGTTGGGCCATGGTCCCATGGGCTTCTTGGACATGCCTTTATTGTTCTTTGCATGTGGAGGCTTATAAGTCTTAAAGTTTGCTCCCGGTCTTGATGCGGCAAGGCCGACCTCTTTGGCCACATTCATATTCTTCAATCTTGTTTCCTCCATAACAAGATCGGCTAAAAAGGAATCCCCTCTAGGTCTAGGTTTTCTATGTATAAGATTTGATATAATGTTTTCAAATTCATCTCTTAATTCACGCATAAAGAAGAAAAAATATTGATTGTCTAAAATTTTTTGAAATTAATCTAATTTGTAAAGGTTTCCAAATTTATCAAAACTTCTTAATTTAGTCCATAATTCCGAAAAATCATTATGGTAGTCCCTAATGCTTAGATTCCCTTGCTTAAGCATAACCATTCTTTCCATTAAATTAATTTGAAAAACAAAATCATCTTTAGAACGAAGCTTTTCAAATATTCCCAAGTTTCAAACGTATTTTCAAAATCACTAATTCTATTTCTAAGTTTTTTATCAACATTTTGGCAAATAATCCATGTAATTTTTGCATTCATCTTTTCTCACAATTTCAAATCTATCTTATATTTTTCATGTGCTTTGACGATTTCATCGTCATCCAAGCCATCAATGTTCAAAATTGGTTCCTTTATGGTTCCATCGATGTAATCCCAAAAATCTTTTGATAAAAAATACTTTTTCATCGTTCTAGCCCAACTTTGGTAATATTTTAGGTCTAGAATACATCTAAACGACTCATTTTTACCTTCTATTTTGTGCAAAATTAAAGATTTTGAACTAACCTCAAGTTTGATGCAATTCTTTAAATTTTGCACTCGTGGTACGCTTCTCAATGCACTCGATTTCTTCAATCCGAGGCTCTGATACCATGTAAATATTCGTCAATGAACAAAGGTTGATATTGCACGAATCAAATCCACGAAGTCGCCAAGAGTCAAGTGGCATTCAAGCACGAATGCCGATCTTGAAGAATAACCAACACGAGAGTGGAAGCACATACAAACAAGTCAAAAAGCAGTATAAGACTGCATAATTTATTTATGTTATGATGGAGTATTTATAGACTCTTTACAATGTGCATGAAATGTAAAAGAAATAAGCAAGAAAGCCAAAGGAGATAGACTAGTGCTGGCTGGCCAGCACTAGCCGTTGGGCAGTGCTTCAACAGCTAATGGCCAGGTCCTTATCTCAAACAGGGGTTGCAAGGTCCCTAATGGCCCGTGCCCCTATTACATTAACAAGCACAAACTATATTCAAAACCTCTGCTCCTAACACTAATTTCAACATCATGATTCGGTCACCATATTGTTATATGTCTACTACACTATCATCTTTATTTATGATAATACCAACTCCATTTCGAACTTTTTCCTTACCTGAGTACCATAATTTAAAACCTATATCCTTAATCTCCTTTATTTTTTCTCCAACACACTTTGTCTCTTTTAAATATAGAATATGAATCTTTCTTCGAATCATAGTATCTACCACCTCCATTAGCTTATCAGACAATGTTTCGATATTCCAATAACCAATACAAATCTTATTATCTAGGACCAACTTCCTTACCCCCCGCATCCATCCATATTGAAAATGCGAAGACTCTCTTTGTAATTCATTCACTACATTCAGGCGATAATGTAACGGAACTAACTTCTTTATTCACACCCGTTCATGATGTGGGAACTCTCTCTACAATTGATTCACTACATTCGAGAGAAAATGTAGTGACCCTTGCTTACTTTTCACTGCATTCGGGCTCTACAGCGCATCACTAAGAGGGGATGCCCCCATGGTACAAAAATCCGACAAAGTTTTACGCTGGCTGTCGTAAGCCTAACACAACCCTCCTCCTTTATCCCGGGCTTGGGACCGGCCATGCAAGGGTGATCCCTTATATGGGCGGAGTTTAAATTATAGTTCAACCATGCAGTACAAAAATTCTTTTGTATGCAAGTATAACCCCACAAGACAAACCAAAATCAACAAACAAACAAGGTACATAATCTGCAGCTTTCAATGAAGATTTTCTATGAAAATTGAATACATCTGTGCAAATGCAAAAGAGATTTTTCTCATACGATTTGGCAGTACACAATACCCACACTACTTAGAAAAGGTGATCCACTCAGTAAAATTAATGACAGTCAAGTGCAAAAAGGAAGAGAAAAACAAGGGGCAATGAGCAAATTTGATCAATGAAAATTTGTCCGAGTTGTTTAACATGTTAGGATCATATAGTAAGAAAACAAAAATGGAAATGAAGCAATTGTGGATTGAAGACTAAGGGTAGATGAGAAGAATAGATCTTGCCAAAACAATCATCATATGAGGAAAGGTAACTGCCCAAGGTTTTCAATGTTTATACAAGTGTGAGAAAGAAGGGAATTGAACAAATTACCTGTAAAGCAAGTCCATAACCTCCACCGGATTCCTTCTCAAAATAAAGAAGCTGCCAAACACAAGATAAAACATCACATGAAGCGCAGATCAACCAACACAATTTTAAGGAAAGGACATTCAATCATGATCACTGTGCATACACATCATATCATGCTAAAAGAATGGTGCATTTTTACTAATAAATTCAACCCAGAAGGACGCCTCACCTTAAATTTGCTTTGTGCAGTTGACGTGACTCGCACCACAATACCGGTCTTAGCCTGTTGCTCACTGATAGATATACGAAAAAAATGAGCATCTTGCTTTTCGACCTGAAATGAGTTCAAAGAACATCCATCTGAAGATCATTTAGGTGGATTGCATATAACAGGTTCCCGTGCAACTGATATTACCTTGGCAGTGAAAGGGCTTCCAAGAGGAAGAGGTTGAATATGCACATTTCCGCTAAGAGCCTCTTCGAGGACGGTCGTCGAAATTGTTGTCTTTATGGGGACGCCAAGCTTGCTGTAAGGCTTTACAGAGTTTATGATCATAGCGACACCAACAAATATCATGAGAAAGGTGCCTATGCAAATAAGACTATTACCTGAACAATGCTGCAAACATCGTATTTACAGTCCCTAAATTTGACAAGTCAATCTCCATATCCATCCCATCAGCCTCAAGTGCCTGCATTGAGAGTTAGAAAGATATTTAAAGGTACATATGCCAAATATCCATAAATTGAACAAATGTTCAGCAATTCTATATGATTATTGGACGCTCTTGGTTATGAAACTGACATCATACATCTGCAATCGTTGACAAGCATTGCAAAATCCAGATTCTTCTAGAATCATGTGGATGTCCGAAAGAAGCCAGATCACTGATCCAAGGATATCCATCTTAATCTTACGGTGTATTGCATTCATCCTATTAAAGCCATTAAGGGTTATGTATTCATCTCCAGGTACATTTCAGACTTAAGTAAAAAGTTCAGCAAGTACTACACATTAGATCCACTAAATAGTGGACAAAGGAATCCTAAGCAGGACAGCACCTTAGAATCTTTTTAAAAATTCAATCAGCTGGTATAACACTAACTAGGGATTATTGGATATTTCTTGTACATCATCACTTAACTCACGTGTTTATAGGAACCTGGTCTAATTACCACATAAACATTATTTCTATCATAACTTTGATAGTCTTTTATGCCTTCTAAAGCATAAACATTATTTCATAGAATGATCTCTTTTGCAAATATTGATGCCAACCTGTGACCAATGACCACAATCATTTATGATGTACAACAGCGGGACTGGTACATTTTAGAATCATTGATGAAATAGTGTTTGTGCTTTAGAAGGTGTAAAAAAAAAAAAAGTTGCAACAGAAGTAATGTTTATATAAACATGTGAATTAAGTGATGATGATGTACAAGAAATATCCATTCCACCGCATATTGTTCAAGATATATGTATGTTAAACAGCCTCTCTTATAGCAGCTGACTCATGAACCTTTCCAACAAAGACACCCATGGATGATTTGAGCTATTATTAGCACAACTTTTTGACTTGAGCAAGACAGAGCGCAGCTATGTGCAACCTCTCACTGCAAGCATACCCTATGGATGACTTGCGCTATTGATGGATCACTTCTTGACTAAAGCATAGAGAACATAGGTAACTGTCACATTTGAGTTGTTCACTAATAAATATTAGGAAGAATACATGTTAATCAGAGTATATAGGATTACTACTATGTGTTTGGAAATCATAGAAAGTGGGCACATGGGAAGAAAAGTACTGATTTTCTACTTTTCTGAGAACTTTAGCCTCTCTATTGCACTTAACATGACATTGTGAAAGTAAAGGCTTCCAACTTAGTAGAATAAAGACAAAATATATGGAATGTAAGTTTAATGATTTGGTTACTTCCGAGGAAATAGAAATTAAAATTGGCACACATTGCATTTCCCAAAAGAAAAGTTTTAAATACCTAGGGTCAATTTTTCAGAGTGATGAAAAAATTGATTGAGATGTTACACAGAATTAATGCTGGTTGGTTAAAATGGAGAGGAGCATAATGTATTCTTTGTGATAAGAAAATACCATTAATGTTAAAAGGTAAATATTATAGAGCAACAATTAGACCTGCCTTGTTTTATGGTTCTGAGTATTGGGCAGTTAATCATCAACATGTATAAAAGATGTCTGTGACAGAAATGAAGATGTTGAGATGGATGAGTGGTCATACAAGAAAAGACCGTATACATAATGAGGTTATTAGAAACAAATTAGGATTGACACCAATAGAGGATAAAATGAGAAAATATTGTTTAAGATGGTTTGAACATATAGAAAGAAGATCAAAAGAAGAACCAATAAGAAGGTATGAAAAACTAGATTTTGAAAGTATTAAAAGAGGTATAGGACGACCACAAAAGTGTTGGGAAGAAACAATAAAGAATGATCTAGCTTATTGTGAGTTAACTGCTAATAAGGCACATGATAGGGTTCTGTGGAAACAAATAATCCATGTAGCCGACCCTGTCTAGTATGAGAAAAGGCTTAGTTGTTGTTGTTGTTGTATTGTACTGAAGATGTGGACGACTACTTTCCTGAAAAGTTTATAATATGGCAAGACTATTCACTGATAATACAAAAACATGGTAAAAAAAATCATTAGTTCACCAAGCAGCATCATATTTGTATTCCACGGACCACCAGCCACTACTTTGTTAAGAATTCTGCCATAACAAATATGGAATGTACAGCACCTGTCATATATCAATAGGTTCCAGCAGAAAAGTTCCTAAACTATCTAATCAGAAGCAGCAACAAAAGACCCAATTTCTAAGTCAAAAGATCTTTGCCAAAAAACTTTACTAAAAAGTAACCTTCATCTAATTTACCTCAAATCCAGAACTATCATATATCCTCTTTTTCTCTGGATCGGACAAAATGCCATAGGAATATGCGACATCCTTAAAATGTTCTGCAGCTTCAGGGTTGCCTGTATTTTTGTCAGGGTGGTATCTACAAAAGCTAGATAAGATTAGCCAAAGCGATATGAATGACAAAACAATCCAGATGAACTATTCATTCATTGCAACAATAAGATTTTCAAAAGTTAATCAATTTATTACAATCGAACAATAAGAAATTTGAGGGGACAACTCCAAGTTGATCTGTAAGCACGAAAGAATATTACATATTCAAAGCATGAACACTTAAAACCAGCTTCATTTCCTGTTAGTGTCATCCCAAAATAGAGCCAAAAACAAAAGATAAGATGTCCATATTTTTCAAATGAAGTATGTCCTATGCTGCTATGCATGCCTATGCTGGTACTGACAAACATGTTCTTTTCCAAACAGCATCTTTGATTTACAGGAAAAAGCTCATATGGAATGTGAGGAGTAGAATTAAACAAAATGCAAAAACGTACCTAGAAGGCTAGAAAATGCACGGAAATACTTAAATAGTTAATTACAGATTTATTCCTTTTTCCCCCATTGTTACGAGGGATATTGATGCTAGGAGTTCCACATAATTGTGAATTGGGTTTTCTCATGACGAATTCTTTTTGTTATTGTCACCGCATCCTGATTAATAAAATAAAGGCTTCCTACCCTGTCCTCTTATTTCAACTAAAGATCATCAAAGTTGAAACAACAGTCATGATTCCCTTGAAACTCGGCTTCTTCTGCCTCAAAAAGCAAGTAACCTTACATGGATGCACGGCAGCCGTATCTCTTAGAAGAAACCTGCCAATGATTGTGCACAAACAAGAAACTACGATCCACTACGTACGAAAAACCTTTCTAATAATTTATTAATGACTGCTCTTATATTCAATTTTATGTCGAATAATAGTTGGTTAGGTTTAAATTCAGAGAACAGTAGTGGGTGGCCGTCCCAAATTCGGATCATTCGCTTCACGAATGAGTGGACAATTTCATAAACATGACATTCTCTATCTAAAGAAATTCGGGAACTTTTTATTGCACCAAGTACAAAACGGAAGAAGCACCATGATATTGTCTGCTAATAACAGAGTAAACATTCACACAAATAACCATTATGGTTGGCTTGGTACGCATCTTTCATAAGCCAAAAAGCCCAAAATCCACCACAAATCGGAGCTTTTCCATCTTGAAAAGAGAAAGAACAAACGACGGTGTCTTAGAATCAAACGGGAAATACTTACTTCAGAGCTAGTTTCCTGTAAGTAATCTTAATTTCCTGCTCGGAAGCATCTCTAGAGACGCCAAGAACCTCATAAGGGTCCTTCCTGACCACGGGAACCGGCGAGTTCTCCTTCTTCGAGTGCCCCATCGCAGGAACCCCGACCTCAGATGAGCATCCAGATCATAATTCACAGATCTCAAAACACCCAAATGGCTCAGTGCAAGCAATGAGCCATCCCCCTCAATTTCTGCAATGCCAAGGACGGTGCTGAGAATCCGGATCAAGTGGCTAACCAGGAGAAGAACTATGATGGCCGAGGTTAGGATTCTGTCATAGATGCGGTGAAAAAGGAAAAACTTACAAAGAAAATTTGGATGGAGTAAGGTGAATGTTTATGGGGAGAATCTCTCGTACAAGAGCTATTGAACATTGATTTAGAATTGGAAGAAAATGACAGGAATTACGAGGGTGGGGCTGCTGTCAGAAGGGCAACAGCGCATCGGCAAAAAGAACGCAAGCTCCGCATTATGCATGGCTGTTTAAAAATGATGGTGGGCCGGAGTGGGGGGAAGCGTCATCGTCGTTCATTCAGTTGCTGCCATCTTGGATAACATAGGCAGTAAGCGTGTTGCCAGGTAACACATTGGACTCGCTGTGAATAGCGCCTCCCTCTGCCCGCACTAATCGCGTACCATGACCCGAGGTGAACCCGGGGAACCGTTCAATCAAGGTAAAGTCTCTCTCTCTCTCTCTCTCTCTCTCTCTCTCTCTCTCTCTCTCTCTCTCAATTTGCAGGCCCAAATACAATGAGCACGCATCCACCAACATCATTGAAAAACAAATGGGAAATTTCTCTAATACCCTGTCTCATGTTCTGAGGTTAATCTAAACGCTGCCTCAAATTTTTGCAGTATTCTTGGGTTGTTTCCATGTACGTGTTTGGGTTGAGCAGATAAAGTACTTGTTTGGGTTGAGCAGATAATGCGCATAAGTTATTAATCAATCACGTAATCATTCATAATAATGAGCATGCAATGCATCCAGCGGGTTAGCTTTAGGGATGGCAATGGGACGGGTCAAGGACGAGTCAGGGACAGGTATACTTACACCTGGCTCCGGCCCCGACCCCGACCTGAATCTTAACAAGACGGATATGATTTTAGGTTCTTTTTTTATGCATGCGGTAAAAAATGGGTCATATATATATATATATATATATATATATATATATATATATATATATATATATATATATATATATATATATATATATATATATATATATATATATATATATATGAACATACACAAGTAGACACATAGGTACTCATAAATCCAAACAAATCTCAATTATCAAGTTTTGTTGATAAATGATTGAGATTTGAATTTTAAAAACAAGTGTTCATATCAATAAAGTATACTTGTAAAAGGTGCACATGTACTTTATAGATTAAAATCTCACAGATATGTCAATAAAGATGAATACTTAAATTTTGATTAAAATTTCTAGCACCTAAAGGTATTAACATATACCCGTCTCTCTCTCTCTCTCTCTATATATATATATATGTATGTATGTATGTGTGTGTAAGACGTATGAGTTGGGGTACCTTACCGAGCCCAAACTGGTCTTGTCGGGTATTTCTTGCCCTGTTCGAGTCGGGTACCCCATGGGTGTGTCAAATGTTGGCATCCCTAGTTACCTCAACCTGAAGGGTACTCTTATTCCTTCTTGCTTCTACGGAGTTCGACTTAACGTGATTCATGTGTGGGTTAGGCTTCGGGCGCCCTTTGTACCCAAAATAAACACTAAACCCTTTGAACTAAGGGTGTTAGCCGACTTGGCAGGGCTCTCGACATGTATTGAAAACCACAAGTTCAACTGGGGCGAGCATACCTAGTTTCAGCGTGAAAAAAAGGATTTGTAAAATTTCACAATTTGTACAGTTGTTACTTTTACTATTTTACAGATTTGCTTAAATGGCTAAGTACAATAATATATATAAAGAAAGGTAATAGTAAATGCTCAGTTAGTGACAACTATTTTATGGACATGACCAATAGCATATATTTAAATTAAAAGTATGTATATTAAACTCTTTTTATTTTATAACTTCAATTGTTCATATAAAAAATCTGACACATGAAATAATAAAGTAGATTTGAGCCTAGATAAGAACCCCTTCTTCTCTCTCTATATATTTTGAAAGGGAGAGAGAGGAGAGATTGTTTGGCTCCCCAAGGGTCGATCAACAATCTATCTTTTTCCTTCTATCCTTCTTGAAGTTTTGTATGTACATGGTGAAACGATCCATGCATACCTTGGAAGGATGATGGCCGTCATTGTGCTCTTGATGTATTCTTTTATCTTCTATAATATTACGATTTTTCATATTTCATGTTGTGGGATTCCCATTTGCCTGCGTGGATGCTGTACGTTGTTTTACAGAGGCTACCTTATACCTTCTTGATCTACGTTCTACGTTTAGTGGAAAACACAAAAGCTTATTCCACAATTTGAAAACTAATACTACATGGGATTAAAAAAGATTATATATATTATATAGAGAGGTTTGTAAATGCTCAAACCCTATTCATGTTCAAATATGATAAAGCAAAAAAGGTTTAATACACATGATATATTTAATATAAAGTAAATAATACTTTTAATTCAAATTTCTACCATTTATGACATTAATAGAATGATAGAGATGTTTGAGTCAATTTTAGCATGAACGGGATTTAAGTATTTACCAATATATATTATATATATGAGAACATGATAAATACACATGCTAAAATCTATTTAAAACATGATCAACAATAGAGATTTAAATTTTGTACTTCTATACTTTGTATGTAATACACATAAAGCATTAAATGCTTTTTAAGTTAAAATATGCATGTTAATCTTGCCGATCAAATAGTGAAGATGTTTAAGTGGATTTAAATGTGAATGAGTGTACACTTGAATAATACTCTCACTTATATATATTATGATAGAAATGTTTAAGCAGATTTTAAAATATATGATTGTATGCATGACTATGCTGTCACATATATACACACATGAGATTCTATGTTATGTATATAACAGAAGTTGTCTCTCTCTCTCTCTCTCTATGTATGCATGTATTCATTTATTTAATAAAAGGCCCTTTTCAATATATGAGCTTAAATTTTTTAACCGGGACTCTTACTATTTCAAGGCTGGGCTGGGTCAAGCCGGTTCCACAGGCCTGGTCCACTTCGGCAGTTCTAGCGATATGTGGCCAGCATGAACTGGTAAAAAGTAGGCAAAACCTGAAAACAACAGTAAAAGTAAACTAGAGGAGGGTATTTAGTGCAGTTCAAGAACTTGGTGATGTTTTGGAAGTTTCTCCAAATTGAATGGATGACATTTGTTCTAAAGGATTCATAAGGAGCTGGATCTACTGCTTTTCTGGCTAGGGTTCAGGTCGAAAAAGAAATTAAAGTTTAAGGTCCGGGGATCGATACCTGGAAGTGTGGATTTACATGAATCTTGAAACTCAGCTGCAGTATGTGCCCTGCCTACAATTCCAGAGAACGACATTTTGTTTGTCCACAAGTAATAAGAGCAGAACGTTGACCGTTAAACTTCCGACTTGGCTGACACATTTCTACAGCTCTCTCTCTCTCTCTGATCCAAGTTATCAATAAGCAGCCGATTGCTCACAAGCTATGGATCTTGTTCATGTTCATGAAGTCCCAATGACAATTAAAAACCCGGTAGCCATTCGGAGAGACAGGGAAACACAGAGTGGTTGGATCGGTTCAGTGAAGTGATTCCAGATCTTCAGGGCCTATGGGCAATCAAAATATGAGGAACGGATTCCAGACTTTGACAGGCAAGGCATCCGTTGGGGCTGCCTATAGCAAACAAAATATATCTTTGTATTAAACTCATCTAGAATCACTTTAGATGATAAATCTTCAACCTTTCTTCCGCAATCTGTACTAGACTTCATTTTCAAAGAGAAGATTGCTTAGGATCCAATTCCACCATTCACGTAATCCAAGTTTTGCGTGGTTAATTCTCTTAATTGATATCGATAACATACACAAATCTCTCTCTCTCTCTCTCTCTCTCTCTCTATATATATATATATATATATATATATATATATATATATATATATATATATATATATATATATATATATATACCCCATGCGCATGGTGTTCAACAAATTCTAAATGGGTTTGCTCCACCACATTCATTGCAAGTGGGCCCACCCACATACCACGGTGACACACATATATATACTGTATAAACATGCCTTATTTCTTAGGTATAAAACATTGTGGGAACCAACATACTAATTTTTTTTAGGATCTAACACGTATGTATGTGTTGCCATATGAAGTGACAGTTCACACTGTAAACACCCCGAAATCCCACGAATTTCTTAAACAAACCTGGTTTTGTAAAAGCAGCCCCAAAGGGCCATTTTTGAGTCTGGAAACCCAGGAGCCTTCCAGACAACCCTGTACATATGTTTTAAACTTCATATTTCAAAAACATATATAATATGGCTTTTGAAAACCTATTAAAACATGTTTTGAAACCCCGAAGTGGCTTGGCCCGATCAAGATAGGACCAGGAGAGCTAAGAAGAGCCCAGAACCGGAGCACATGTCAAGCCCGGCACAACAACTCTTGTATCTGATTCACACCCCCAGGATCTCGAACGTCCAAGACCCTATTCTTATCAAAATATCATTTGAAGTCATCTCCGGAAGGCAGAAACGGAGGCGGACGACCATGTTGGCGAAGACCCAACGCAGACAGAGTACTGATGCTGTCAGGCCCCGCACAAATCGTCCATTTCGAACCTAGCTCGAAGGAGTCAGAGTTCAGTTTGGATTGGATCTAGACCATATATATCCAGATCCCAATCCAAACTCATAGGTGGACTTGGATTTGGATCCAGAGATCCAATCCAATATCCATATCCATGGCCCACATCACCTTCTCATAAATGGAGGTGCGGCCCACTTGAAATTCACGTGGGATTATGGGCATGAGAGAGAGTGGGGATGGAAAATATCAAGAGTGTTGTAATTAAGCTTGACTTGTGTGTCAAGTTTGGGTTTAATCATGTGGTTTAGCCTAATTGAGTGGGTTTTAAGCTTGTAATTAGCCAAAACCTAACCTAGGGCTGCACCAACATGAGGTGGTTAAGGTCTATGGGCCATGCTAAGGGAGCTCCTTCACCTAAACCTAACCCAAAACACCTAATCCAAGCCTACCCCCCTAATCCACCCCTAATCTGAGCCTAATCACCTAACCCACTTCCCTAATCCTGACCTAATCCCAACCTAATCACCTAACACACTTCCCTAATCCTAGGTTAATTTCCCTAATCCTAGCCTAAACCTAGCCTAATCACATAACCTAACTCACTAAACCTCACCCTAGAACCCAACCACCTAACCTAGCCCTAAACCCCTAAACCACCCCTAGCCCACAATCTACCCAAACCACTAGTTTTCAAAATATCTGGCCCAACCCTTTCCAGCCCACCTTATCTACATACCACCCTACCTAAACCACCTAACCACTACCCCAAACCCAGCCCTAGCCGACCTACCCATCCCTATTTAAACCCCCCCCCCTTGGGGGCGGGTTTGGCTAGCTAGTGGCTTCACCCATCCCAGCCGGGTCCCTTCCTTCCCCAAGTCCAGCCGAGTCCCACCATCTCCCACCTGCTCCACCTACACCGCCACCTGCTCTCCATCCCACCACCATCTCCTAGCCGGACGCCACCACCATCTCCCAGCCGGACGCCACCACTTGCTCTCCATCCCAACCACCTGGCTTCTCTCTTCAATCCACCGCCTCTCCCCATTCGGTAAGTACCCCCTAACGCTACCTAACTCCTTCTCTACTCCCTCTCCATTCCTAGCCACCAACCATACCATCATCTCACCTACACATCGGCCCTTTGCTGCCACCATTCTCCCTTAGCCGAACCTAACACAACCTAAACTACCGGCCACTACCTAACCATCCCATCTACATCCGGCTACCCTATAAGACTCCCCTTCGGCCTTCCCTTAAATCCCCTTTAGGTCCATACTCCCTAATACTCTAGACTCTCCTAGTGACCCTACACACTTACTTGGCCCAACCCTTTAATCGCCCACATCAAGGCAACACCCATTTGCATCCGGCCACCTTCGAGGCGCCTATCCCGCGCCCCACTTGTAGCCAGCCAGCACCCTTTGTCATCCACCCTCGCGGAGCTCCCGTTTGCAGCCCAAGGCGAAGGCCAAGCCCACGCTCAAGCAAGGCCTCTACGGACCAGCTACTCGCCTAAACTCGGTCTTTAGTTGTATACTTGCTTGAGATTCAATTTGATACGGGGTTATAATAACGGAGCATAGTCTCCCCCCGCTTGTAATAACGTGGCTTGGCACACCCACACACGTGCACTCTCTTAGTTGTGCACGATTTTGAACACACACGGGCCTAATCAGCCCCTAATACATAAGTGTATATATATACTTTCATTTTCGAAGGGTTTTGCTTAAGTTGGGTGCGTTGTCTTTCAATTCAAGCACTCTCACACACATTGAGCTTTCGCTCTTATTTGAAAGACCCAAGTAAGGGCCGACCTATACTATTTGGGTTTCATTTCATGTCGTGTGAGTAAGTCTTTCAATTCAAGCACTCTCACACACATTGAGCTTTCGCTCTTATTTGAAAGACCCAAGTAAGGGCCGACCTATACTATTTGGGTTTCATTTATGACGTGTGTGTAAGTCTTTCAATTCAAGCACTCACACACACATTGAGCCTTCACTCTTATTCCCAAGACCTTAGTAAAGGCCTTATTGCAGTTATATTTGGGTTTCATTTATGTCGTGTGTGTAGTACTTCAATTCAAGCACTCTCACACACATTGAGCCTTTGCTCTTACTCCCAAGACCTTAGTCAAGGCCATACTGCAATTTATATTTGGGTTTAATTTCATGTCGTGTGAGTAAGTCTTTCAATTCAAGCACGCACCCACATTGAGCCTTCGCTCTTATTTGTAAGACCCGAGTAAGGGCTCATATACATAATCTATATACATATTTCCCTTCGGTTATTTCCCTTCAGTATTGTCTTTACATTTCGGGTTTTTCCTTTGGAGTAGCGTGAGTTTGCATTGCATCTACGCCATACCACGAGGTAGGACACATATTGCATCGAAGCAAGCCCCGCTCGAATTCGCCCATGTAGTGGAGTGTTCATAACACACAAACTAGGTGGCCCGAAAAGGGATAAAAGAAAAAGACTTAGGCACGTGCAAATCCACGTGATCTAAAACATGCAACCGCATTTTAAAGACCCGAAATAGACACCTCGAACCGCTTCGTAGACTTTTCTCTCCAAAAACTCGATTTTTGCAAAGCGTACAGACTGACCCTTGTGCATCGGTGCAAGAAGGTCTGCGACGACAAGAGCTTACTTGCTCACAGTCGCCACGTTTAGAAGTCAGTGTTAAAAATATCTTCGCTAGCTTAGGTAAGCTAGCTGGCACGCCTTGTTTGCATACATAGGCCTTAGACACACGAGAGGATCCGCTCCGAGCCCTGAAAAAGGCAAGAGGCGGGGATTTTCGCGCGTCTACAGGGATTGGCACGCCCGGTGGGACGTGAGCCTTTCAAAAATCGAGTTTGTAAGTAGAAGTCTTGCGAAAATTTTGTAAAAAGGTGTCGTTTTAACTTGTTTTCTTTGCTTGTACTTAGGATATTTTGAAAAAGCTTGAAAAGCATGTCAAAATCCAATCCAAGTGAAGTGTCGAGCCAAGGCTCATGCGCATCAAGTTCTCACTCTAGGAGGATTTTCAAAAACAAAATAAAACTAGATGAAATCGAGGACTTGAGAAGGGAGTTTGAGGCCAAAATCGATGCTCTCAGCCAAGAGGCTGAAGTAGGCGATTCATGTTCATCGAACGGTGAACAAAGGCCTAAAAAGAAATCTGAAAAACCTCGCAAGCAAAAAGAGGCCTCCGTAATGGAAGGCAACTAATACCACGAGTCCTTCACACAAAAGGACCGTAAAGCCCTACAACAATTGCTAAAAGGGCAGAATAAAGAGAAAAGAAGCTACGCCCTGTCTGATTTCCTTCCTATTGATTACGAAACAGACAGTGACGATGAAATACCGAACTTCCATCGGTATGATGGCATGGGAGACCCTAGGTCTCACTTGCAGCTTTTCTCACGTCGAGCCCATAAGAAGAAAAAGGACTCGATGAAATGGGTGTATTGGTTCCCTTTATCCCTTAAAGGCACAACTGCCAAATGGCTGGCTTCCTACGACTTAAGCCAGTTCGCTACTTTTGAAGAGTTAGCGAACTGCTTCATGCAAAGATTTGCACACAACGTAGAAGTCACGCCAACCCTGAATACCTTAAGGGATACAAAGCAAGGCATGAACGAAGACGTACATGCCTTCATTATAAGATGGAGGTCGCTTTTGGGCCAAGTGCGAGAGCCCATATCCGAAGGATGTGCAGTAATGCTCATCCTGGATAATTTTAAAAGCGAGTTAAAAACCCTTCTCTCGCTCCATGAGATTTCAACTTTCCATAAGTTGATAAAAAAAGCCTCCCTTTTCGAAACCAACTTGCGAAAAGGGACATACGATCACTTATGGAAAGGAAGTGCCATTCCAAAAACCCGTTTGGAAAAGCCCATCGCATATGGGCTGCCCACGACGGACAAAGGGGTAAAGCCCCATAAAATCGCTAATGTCCGGGTGGATCCAGGCATGGCGGGCACTTCCAAAAATTTTGAAAAATTAGAAAATAAGAGGGAACGCAATTTTCAAAAACTGGTTGAAAAACGGGAGTATACTCCGTTGGGGCAACCTATGTCGGAGGTCCTAGACCTCCTACTTGCCCAGGGCATGATAGAACTCCCTGAAATCCCTGAAGGAGTCACTTCCAAAGGGGGGTATTTAAACCGATTTTGCAAGTATCATCGGCTCAAAGGCCATGATACCAAACGCTGCTTCTCTCTTTTAAATAAAATTGAGAACTTGATAGCAGAAGGCCGGCTCCAGGTCACTGCGAAACCTGAGCCACCTCAAGCTATCTTCAAGGAACCCTTTCCCAAACACGCCAGTGGCAGTGGGAAAGGAAAGGAGGTATGTACCCTCATCATTTCTAAGGAACTAGCGCGAAAGCCAGAACCTGGTCGACCTACTTGTGCGCCCATCCTTGTACTATACAAGAGGCCCGCCCAAGTCGTCATTCGGGGACCACCAAAAGTGGAAACCTCGATAAAACCAGTTTTGAAAATCCAAGGTTCTCCTCAGCTCATCCTTAGAGCCAAGTTTAGCGCGAACCCTAGGCTGGTCGTGGGGGAAGTCACTAGATCCGGGAGGATCTATCAACCCCCGCACCTTCAAGGTGCTCAAAAGGTGGTCAGTGTGCCTGGCCCCTCAAAAGCATGTATCCCTAGTGGTCTGCCAAAAGCAGATAAGGACAAAGTCATCCTAAATCCTTATGATTTCGAAAACCACTTTTCAAAGATTCCTATTCACACGTCTATCCTAGAGCTTATAAAAACCTCGCCTAGGCATAGACTTGTATTAGAGAAAATTCTAGAAAGGGCCAAGGTTGATTCGAACATAAGTTCGGAATCCTTGTCTGCCCAAGTGGCTTTATTAGGAGCAAAATCGCCCATCACTTTCTCGAAAGATGATGTAGATAGACCCTACGAAACCCATAACCAGGCCCTGCATATCGAAGTGGTTCTAAACAACCACTCTCTGGACAGGTGCCTAGTCGATGGTGGAGGAGGGCTCAACATCCTTCCACTTCATGTGGCGTACAAAATCGGAGTCACCTTGACTTCAGTAAACCCAAGCCCCATCGTTATCACTGGATACGATGGGAATGCGTCTAGACCTTTAGGATCCATCGAACTCCCAATGGAAACGGGAGGGATAGAACACACGGGGGTGTTCCATGTCTTGGACATCCACCCCCATTATAACCTGTTGCTGGGAAGGCCCTGGATACACAGTTTGTGCGCTGTGCCATCCACCTTTCACAGGTGTGTTAAGATCCCTTTTAGGGACTAGGTCATAGTGATCCTAGGTGAGAGTCACCCATAGCTTCAGGGGATCATAAACTCCCCTTGTTTATCAAGCTCCCAAGCCCATGAGGCTAACCTGGGGCAAATTATGGTTGAGCCACCTCGGCTCGTGTTAAACAACCCTAGGAAGGTTGTATGTGTGAAGGGGCCGCCCAAAGCAGGCCCCCTCCCGACTTTAATCCTCTTAGGAAAACCCAAGCGTTCCCTATTTCCAAAGCCCCTGGACAAGAGGCCATACGAGCCTAATATGGACGATAGCATGTTCCAGGACCACGACTTGTATCCAACTTTTTCAAAAAACAAAAAGTCGTGGAACATGTTGTTGAACATGGGCTACACGCCCTACAAGAGTCTAGGGGCGCAAAACCAGGGTCTCCTAGAGCCCATCCTTCCTAGGGCCAATCCAAGCCGATATGGGATCGGTTATACTCCCTGAATACCGCCGGAGCCACCCCCTGTGACCACCTGGGTCAAGGGTGCCCCGGAGCCTGTCTTAGAAGAGACCTACGGTTTAGATCTCCTATTCCGAGTCTAACCCGTAGTGTTTTCCCTTTGTAGGTATGACGGAAGATCCCTTTTCTAAAAATACCAAAAACATTTGAAAAACTTAAAATCAAAAAAATCGAAAAACAAGAAAAACCAAAAACAATGGAAAAACAAAAACTCGAAAAAAGAGTGCTTTGTATAGTTCCCAAAGTTCTTGTTTTACAAAACCCCAAAAAAATCGAAAATTTGGAAAATACCAAAAAGATTTTGTACATAGCTGCTCCTGGTAGGACTTTGGCAAAAGAAAAGAATTTCGAAAGAAACGTCGTCTGCATAGCCAGACCAAAAATTTCGAAATCACTTGAAAATCCAAGTACAAAACCAGGTCATTTTGAAAACCACGCATCAAGTTCCCTCGGGTCTATAGCCCACGAGAATGATCAAAGCCCAGAAGTGGATCCCCTTGAGGAAGATCCCACTTCTGAGCTCCCAGAATTTCATAGAATTCTCGATTTTGAAAGACCTTCCCAATCAGTAGGAGGAGATTTCATAGAAGTGAACCTAGGGGATGATTCCAATCCCAAAACCATCAAAATAGGCGCATGCTTGCATGAAACTGAAAAGTTAGCATTCATTGCATTTCTACGAACCTATTTAGATGTGTTTGCATGGACGTATGAAGACATGCCGGGCATAGATCCCAGCATTGTCGAGCATCGTCTTCCCTTAGATATAGGTGTAAAACCCATAAAGCAGAAGCTTAGGAAAATACACCCGAATGTACACACGCAAGTCAAAGAGGGTTTAGAAGATCTGCTAAAAGCCGGATTTATAAAACCCATTGCGTATTCTGATTGGTTGTCAAATATCGTTGTGGTTCGAAAAACCAATGGGAAAATTCGAATATTCATCGATTTCAGAAACCTGAATAAAGCCACTCCAAAGGATAATTATCCATTACCAAACATAGATTTGATAGTCGATAGTACTGCAAATCATGAAATGTTTTCATTCATGGATGGCTATTCAGGCTATAATCAAATCAAACTAAGTCCACGAGATCAGGGTAAGACCGCCTTCACAACTCCATGGGACACGTACTGCTATACAGTCATGCCCTTTGGTTCGAAAAATACCGGCGCAACATACCAACGAGCCATGAACACGATCTTTCATGATCAAATCCATGAGCTTGTAGAAGTGTATGTAGATGATCTCTTGGCAAAATCCAAAACCCGATGCACCCATATCGAATGTTTACAAAAGATTTTCGAAAGGCTTAGGCTTTACAAAGTAAAGCTAAACCCTCAAAAATGTGTGTTCGGGGTAGAATCAGGGAAGCTTTTAGGCTTTATGGTGAGCCAAAGGGGAATAGAAGTCGACCACTCTAAGTGTCGAGCCATCATAGACATGGCTCCACCCTCCAATCTTACTCAAATCCGTAGCCTCCAGGGTCGCTTACAATTCGTGCGCTGATTCATATCGAATCTGGCAACTAGATGCGAACCCTTCAACAAATTGTTGAGGAAGGGTACGAAATTCTTATGGGATGACGAATGCCAAAAGTCCTTCGAGAGACTGAAGGCATACTTGGTTAATCCCCCTGTTTTGAATCCTCCAAAGCAAGGAAAACCGCTTTTATTATACATCTCCGTGCATGTAAATGCTTTAGGAGCCCTGTTGGCTCAATACGAGGATGGCACCCATAAGGAGTATGCAATCTACTATATTTCGAAAACTCTCTTGGCTTATGAACGAAATTATCAAGCCATGGAGAAGACGTGCTTGGCCCTAGTCTGGGCCTGCCAGAAGTTCAGACACTATTTCCTAGATCATGAGATCTGGATAGTGTCTAAGCTTGATCCAATCAAGCACTTGTTCGAAAAACCCATTCTCACGGGTAGATTGGGCAAATGGCAACTCCTTCTAATGGAGTATGATCTGAAATACCATCACCAGATCTCCATTAAGGGGCAAGCCCTAGCAGATTACGTGGCTAAATTCCCCTTAGAGGACGCATATCCCACTCTTGTTGAAATGCCTGATGAAGGCATATTGCAAAACCATTTTCAAAACCACATTTTGGCAAATTCTTTCGAAAACCAAGTGTGGAAGATGCACTTCGACGGGGCACGAAACCAACGAGGGGCTGGTGCTGGGGTCATCCTAATCTCCCCTGAAAAGGGCGAGATTCCCATAGCAGTCCACTTAGATTTCGAATGTTTCAACAACGTAGCTGAGTATGAAGCACTCATACAAGGCTTAAAGATTTCGAAAACTCTAGGGGCATCATGCATTGAGGTCTTTGGAGATTCGCTCGTTGTCATAAACCAAGTTTTAAAAATTTGGCAAGTACGTAATGAGAAACTACTTCCATATCACGAGTTGGCCACTCGATTGGTCCAATCCTTCTAGTCGTGTAAACTCACACACGTAGGAAGAGAGGACAATGGCATCGCCGATGCCCTCTCCTCCTTGGGTTCAGCCCTGAAGGTCGATCCCATTTCAGGGACTAGATCTTTGGAAATATGGCATGCGCCCCATCCATCCACACACGACTTGGATATTTGCCAAAACAACCCAGAGTCTATTGAAAAACCCTGGTTTTATGACATAAAACAAATTTTAGAAAATGGGGGATTTACCGAGGATGCCACGTCCAAAGATAAGGCATTCATTAGTAAGATTTCGACCCGATACACCATTCTGGGTGGGGTCTTATACAAAAAGAGTTTTACCGGCATTCTGCTTAGGTGTATCGACCTAGAGGAGGCTAGGATAGTGATGCATGAGTTCCACGATGGAGAATGTGGAGGTCATGTTAATGCCAACATGATGGCGATGAAAATACTTAGAGGGGGCTATTTTTGGTCCACCCTGAAAAAGGATAGTCACGATTATGTTAGGAAGTGTCATCCATGTCAAGTGCATGGGCACACCATTCATATCCCTTCATCCACATTGCATTCTGTGGTCAGCCCCTGGCCATTTACCATGTGGGCGTTTGACATCGTAGGCTCAATATTTCCAAAGGCCTCAAATGGGCATCGATTTATTTTAGCAGCCACGGAGTATTTCTCCAAGTGGGTGGAAGCCATTTCCCTAACCAATGTAATGGGGCAACATGTGGTGGCTTTCATCCGGAGGAATATCTTGGCTCGATTTGGGGTTCCACGAGACCTTGTGTCTCATAATGGTACCCCATTCAAGAACGAGCGGATGGTTAAGTTGTGCAACACGTATGGCATAACTCACCACTTCTCCTCGCCCTACTACCCTCAAGGCAACGACCAAGCCGAAGCCACAAACAAGACTCTCATTAGTATTATTGAGAAAACCTTAGAGAAGGGTAGGACGTGGCACGAGAAGCTGGATGAAGCCTTATGGGCTTATAGGACTTCCATCCGGACTCCCACGAATGCCACACCATTCGAATTGGTCTATGACACAAACGCCATTCTTCTCATTCATACTCAACTGCATTCATTCCATACATCCATAGCACTCGACCTCCCCCTAGAGACGCTTCAACATGCTAGGATGGCCGAACTAGATTTGCTAGATGAGAGGCGACTCCTTGCCATGGATCATGCTCGTGCATACCGGCAAAGGATAGCCCGACATTATAGCAAACACATGAGACCTCGCCACTTTGAAGTGGGAGATCTGGTCTTAAAAACCATCCACCATCGTGGCCCACACCCCCTAGGCAAGTGGCGCCCCAACTGGGATGGACCCTATGTTGTACGAGCAACCACTACGAACAATTCGTATTGGTTGATCGATGTAGAAGGTAGGAATTTAGCAAATCCTATCAATATTCAATACTTAAAGAAGTATCATGTGTAGGATCTGGACTAAATTCCAGTTTTCGAAAATTTAAGGGATAGCTGCCCTGAGACATGTGAATAAGGTGCAAAGGCAAACTCGTGTGAACCTAAGTGAAGAGAATTCGCACTTGTGAAAGAGTGGAGTTTTCAAAATCGTGGTTACATTTCAAAATCCTCTTCTTACAAAGAAAGGCCTAGTTCAATATAACAAGATACTTGCAAGTAGTACGTGCTATTTCTAAATAGGCTGATCTGGGATGGATCGAGTGTAGGCTTGGGATAAGTCCTCCCCTCTTCTCTTCTATTTCCAAAAGGAAAAAAAAGGCCCAAAACAAAAGGGAATTTCCCATTCAAAGTCTCTTTCCAAAAGAAAGAAACCAGAATTTAAAAGAAAAATCGATTCTCTTATAAAAAAAGAGGGATTAAAGAAAAAATACTCCCAAAGGGAGACCCTCTATGAAAAAAAGGAAAAAGAGGCCAAAAAGCTCAAAAAGAGCAGTTTTCCGCCTTCTGTGCCTCAAACCACGGGACGCTTCAGAAGGGACCGTGGTATCTCTTTCCCATCCCTGGCTTATCCCAAGCTAAAGCATGGTTCATTTCGAGGAATCCTAAAGTAAAAATAGGATTTACTTACTTGAATTTCATCTTGTTTGAGAATTCGACGTTTCGAGTAAGGCGTAGGAATTTGAAATGAAGCTTGTTTTCTTATAAAACCTACGCTAGATAAGCGAGTGCTAAGACTCAAACAAGGGCAAGCACGAAGAGCTCGAGATCCTTAGGATCGAGGCTCAAGACAGTTGTCCCTTTTGTAAATAGCTTTTGTAAATAAGTTTTGAAAACCGAACATCGAACAGCATAGGATTTGCTCACTTGGAGCAGTAGGCCTTGTAAGTCTCTAGAGTTCGACCACATCTGGTCTCTGGGAGGTCGCCACTCTTGGCACCACACCCATGTCATTTGCATTCCACGCATGGTACTTGCATGAACATGATCCCATTTAGGACCAGATTCCATAGTAAAACCCTTTGGCGTGATATCTCCTCCTACCAGAGTGTGTAAATTGAGATTTTTGCTAAAATTGGGACGATCCCATATTCTTCGTGGCTACATCTAGGGAGACATTGAAAGGGGTGTTTGTCATCTTTGCCCTTATCCAAATCTATTTCGACAAGGGCAAAGAGGGGCATCTGTAAACACCCCGAAATCCCACGAATTTCTTAAACAAACCTGGTTTTGTAAAAGCAGCCCCAAAGGGCCATTTTTGAGTCTGAAAACCCAGGAGCCTTCCAAACAACCCTGCACATATGTTTTAAACTTCATATTTTAAAAACATATATAATATGGCTTTTGAAAACCTTTTAAAACATGTTTTGAAACCCCGAAGCGGCTTGGCCCGATCAAGACAGGACCAGGAGAGCTAAGAAGAGCCCGGAACCGGAGCACATGTCAAGCCCGACACAACAACTCTTGTATCTGATTCACACCCCCAGGATCTCGAACGTCCAAGACCCTGTTCTTATCAAAATATCATTTGAAGTCATCTCCGGAAGGCAGAAACGGAGGCGAACGACCATGTTGGCGAAGACCCAACGCAGACAAAGTACTGATGCTGTCAGGCCCCGCACAAATCGTCCATTTCGAACCTAGCTCGAAGGAGTCAGAGTTCAGTTTGGATTGGATCTAGACCATATATATCCAGATCCCAATCCAAACCCATAGGTGGACTTGGATTTGGATTTGGATCCAGAGATCCAATCCAATATCCATATCCATGGCCCACATCACCTTCTCATAAATGGAGGTGCGGCCCACTTGAAATTCATGTGGGATTGTGGGCATGAGAGAGAGTGGGGATGGAAAATATCAAGAGTGTTGTAATTAAGCTTGACTTGTGTGTCAAGTTTGGGTTAAATCATGTGGTTTAGCCTAATTGAGTGGGTTTTAAGCTTGTAATTAGCCAAAACCTAACCTAGGGCTGCACCAACATGAGGTGGTTAAGGTCTATGGGCCATGCTAAGGGAGCTCCTTCACCTAAACCTAACCCAAAACACCTAATCCAAGCCTACCCCCCTAATCCACCCCTAATATGAGCCTAATCACCTAACCCACTTCCCTAATCCCGACCTAATCCCAACCTAATCACCTAACCCACTTCCCTAATCCTTCCCTAAACCTAGGTTAATTTCCCTAATCCTAGCCTAAACCTAGCCTAATCACCTAACCTAGCTCACTAAACCTCACCCTAGAACCCAACCACCTAACCTAGCCCTAAACCCCTAAACCACCACTAGCCCACAATCTACCCAAACCACTAGTTTTCAAAATATTTGGCCCAACCCTTTCCAGCCCACCTTATCTACATACCACCCTACCTAAACCACCTAACCACTACCCCAAACCCAGCCCTAACCGACCTACCCATCCCTATTTAACCCCCCCCCCCCTTGGGGGCGGGTTTGGCTAGCTAGTGGCTTCACCCATCCCAGTCGGGTCCCTTCCTCCCCCAAGTCCAGCCGAGTCCCACCATCTCCCACCTGCTCCACCTACACCGCCACCTGCTCTCCATCCCACCACCATCTCCTAGCCGAACGCCACCACCATCTCGCAGCCGGACGCCACCACGTGCTCTCCATCCCAACCACCTGGCTTCTCTCTTCCATCCACCGCCTCTCCCCATTCGGTAAGTACCCCCTAATGCTACCTAACTCCTTCTCTACTCCCTCTCCATTCCTAGCCACCAACCATACCATCATCTCACCTACACATCAGCCCTTTGCTGCCACCATTCTCCCTTAGTCGAACCTAGCACAACCTAAACTACCGGCCACTACCTAACCATCCCATCTACATCCGGCTACCCTATAAGACTCCCCTTCGGCCTTCCCTTAAATCCCCTTTAGGTCCATACTCCCTAATACTCTAGACTCTCCTAGTGACCCTACACACTTACTTGGCCCAACCCTTTAATCGCCCACATCAAGGCGACACCCATTTGCAGCCGGCCACCTTCGAGGCGCCTATCCCGCGCCCCACTTGCAGCCGGCCAGCACCCTTTGTCATCCACCCTCGCGGAGCTCCCGTTTGCAGCCCAAGGCGAAGGCCAAGCCCACGCTCAAGCAAGGCCTCTACGGACCAGCTACTCGTAAGTGCCTAAACTCGGTCTTTAGTTGTATACTTGCTTGAGATTCAATTTGATACGGGGTTGTAATAACGGAGCATAGTCTCCCCCCGCTTGTAATAACATGGCTTGGCACACCCACACACGTGCACTCTCTTAGTTGTGCACGATTTTGAATACACACGGGCCTAATCAGCCCCTAATACATAAGTGTATATATATACTTTCATTTTCGAAGGGTTTTGCTTAAGTTGGGTGCGTTGTCTTTCAATTCAAGCACTCTCACACACATTGAGCTTTCGCTCTTATTTGAAAGACCCAAGTAAGGGCCGACCTATACTATTTGGGTTTCATTTATGACGTGTGTGTAAGTCTTTCAATTCAAGCACTCACACACACATTGAGCCTTCGCTCTTATTCCCAAGACCTTAGTAAAGGCCTTATTGCAGTTATATTTGGGTTTCATTTATGTCGTGTGTGTAGTACTTCAATTCAAGCACTCTCACACACATTGAGCCTTTGCTCTTACTCCCAAGACCTTAGTCAAGGCCATACTGCAATTTATAATTGGGTTTAATTTCATGTCGTGTGAGTAAGTCTTTCAATTCAAGCACACACCCACATTGAGCCTTCGCTCTTATTTGTAAGACCCGAGTAAGGGCTCATATACATAATCTATATACATATTTCCCTTCGGTTATTTCCCTTCAGTATTGTCTTTACATTTCGGGTTTTTCCTTTGGAGTAGCGTGAGTTTGCATTGCATCTACGCCATACCACGAGGTAGGACACATATTGCATCGAAGCAAGCCCCGCTCGAATTCGCCCATGTAGTGGAGTGTTCATAACACACAAACTAGGTGGCCCGAAAAGGGATAAAAGAAAAAGACTTAGGCACGTGCAAATCCACGTGATCTAAAACATGCAACCGCATTTTAAAGACCCGAAATAGACACCTCGAACTGCTTCGTAGACTTTTCTCTCCAAAAACTCGATTTTTGCAAAGCGTACAGACTGACCCTTGTGCATCGGTGCAAGAAGGTCTGCGACGACAAGAGCTTACTTGCTCACAGTCGCCACGTTTAGAAGTCAGTGTTAAAAATATCTTCGCTAGCTTAGGTAAGCTAGCTGGCACGCCTTGTTTGCATACATAGGCCTTAGACACACGAGAGGATCCGCTCCGAGCCCTGAAAAAGGCAAGAGGCGGGGATTTTCGCGCGTCTACACACATGAATGGTTGAGCATGGTAAGCTCGATAAGAATTCTAGAAGATAAGGGCATGCCAGAGAACTGTAGACCTTGTTCTCAAGAAGAAATGAGAATGGATAAGGTATTAAGCGATGAAATGGGTCTATGAGAATCTAACTGTATTAGGCTATGTTATTTCTACTTCTAGGTAAATTAAAGAAAAAAATCGTGATTGTATCAATGATTTTTGAATGTTGTCTTTGATTATACATGCTTATTTATAGGCTTTCACGAAAATAACAAATAATGTGTAAAGCTTTTCGGATGTGGTTATAGATAACTCCTTACTTCTATGTTCATACCATTCTTTTTGTTGTCATGTTGATTGGGCATGTTAATTGACCTAATGATTTGTAAGATAAACTCAAGTGCATAGGCATGTTCTCGCATGCTCGTCATCATAATCCTTTACGAACCTTTATAACCTATTTGTGTCTTCCTTTTGAAACTCTCCACCTCCTACCACATATGCTCATATACTTTCTGGCATCAACACATATCCCCTACGACTTCATATCCATAGTCATCAAGAGAATGAGTTGTACCTAGATTAATTTCATGTGAGACAAACTTACACATTTGTTTCTCAAGTGTGATTCCTGAGCTTATATTTATTTATTATTAGGATCTACAATGCAACAACTTCCCTCTCAGTTCTCTTGCTTCATGCAAACTTGAGCAACCACTGCTAAAATCGATTGTCTCTCTACTTTCATGACTTCTCCTTCAGATGTTCTTCCTCTGACCATTGTATTGACCCTCAACCTCTCTGACTTTCATATCAAAGAATTGTCTTTGAATCAAAATGAATTTGTGATGTCCCGATGTCTAAATTTTCTCAGCCCCTAACCTATAACTAATCAACTATATGTTAACTGGGAAATAGAGTTTGGGATCAAAGCATCATCTTCGGGTCCAATAGAGTATTCATGACCTCATCATGTTATCCTGCTTAGCCATAAGGTTTTATAACAACCTCCTCTATTCTTTCTTATCTTTTTGGGTTTCTCAACATAACTGCTTCCTTTTTGGAATGATGTCCCACCATTTTGGATATTCAAGCAATCATAGGCCTTCCAATCAATGGTGTTGATATTATCTCTTAATCAAATCAAGATTTCCATGCCCCAAAACTTCCACTATAACTCTCTTGGAATGACTTTATCTATCATCACTCTTTAGGTATTGGATCATTTATAGATGACAAATACCATGTGTTTCTACTACTATGGTTTTGTTGTTACATTGCTTGTATGCATAGAACCAAGGTTAACGATGAGTATGCATAATACATTTTTTGCTATTATATTTGGTGTCAAACTATTACTCGCCTACTTTTTGGTTATGGTCTACTATTCAATCAATTTGGTTCTTTAGGCCCTTTGGAATGGCAATCCTACCTATCTTGTAGGGGTTCATTTTGGTTTCTTCAATTTTAGATTCACTATACTTTCTCGAGCTTGGGTTTTCACACCTTTTTCTTCAATGAATAATTGTCAATATGTTGGGCCTTCCTTAAGTCTTATCCCAGTCTGCATTCAAATTCATGAATATTTTCATGCCAATTAGAACCACCAAGTCATAACTTAAGCCCAACTTGCTTCTTTTAGTGATTCTTGCTATCTCGACAGGTTGCAGTTACTAGGGAACTCCATCACAATTCCACTACATAGATGATGAAAGTATCTTCACATGTAGATGGCCTTGAAAATAAAGAATCAATTTTTCAAGCCAAGATTTCGTTCCTCGAAGAGCAACTCAAGATCCTTTATTGGCATCACCAAGAATTACTTGCCAAAGTTTCTCAGGTATGGTATTATCTCTACTCTCTCCAATCTCATATAGTCACTGCTTGAGACACAGAAGTTTCAACTTTTCAAGAGCTCGATAAAAAATCATCAGAGTTTCATGCTTTGCTTACAATTGTAAAGCTTTTAAGAGGACTCTCGATTCGACACTCTCGATCATAGCTGTTGAAGAATATGAGTTTAGAGTCAGTTTTAGTGAATTTGATGTTTCTAGGTATTATTGTAATAGTCTGAAGTCGTAAGAGCATTTTGGTAATTTTTTGTACTAAGGGTATTTTAATCATTTTAAGTTTTACAGCTCCTTATATAAGGGCTGATAGGTTGTATTAGGGTTTAGTGTTGCTGGGATTAAGAAAGAGAGAGAAAGAGGGGGGGCGGCCTCCATTGGAGGACCGCCCTCTCCTCCGATCTCCATTTTTTCCTCTTCATCTTTTATTCATGTGTTTTACTTTTGATTATCCGCTGCATAACCACATTTTACAACATGGTATCAAAGCCGTTTGTTCGATTGGAGTGGTGATAAGAGCGGTTGGCCGGAGATGCATGTCAATAAGCATGGACAGAGGTGTCGGATAGCTGGGTAGCAAGAGATTTTGTTATTATTTTTTCTTACTGCCAATGTTGCTTCCCTATCCCCAAGAAGAAGCAAGTGTCAAATATCTCTGCTATTTCAGACATTGTCAGGCAAATCAGGAACGTATTCTTCAATCTTTCTAGCAGGAATTTGGTGTGAGAAGTTGTGTAAATCGTTCACAGAAAATGACCAAACAGTGGGCAAAGACCCCAAATCTGTTTGCCATCTTTGATATATAGACTTGAATCCGCAAACCTTGACAAGATAGCATCAAGGATGATATATGAAGACAGGATGAGGGGTTCCATTGATCAAGTTGAATCAATTATACACTTTAAAGATGATACAGAGGAGTTGCAGCAATGGGATCAGCAGATTGTGGGGGTATGTCAGGCCCTAAATGATGTTCTGGACAAAATGGCGAAGAAAGGTCATAATGTCGCTATATGAACTCTTGAAAGCCATTGGTGCTCGCCTCTCGTGCAAGGTCTGTTATCTTGGCATCTTCTTGATTTCATGCCATATCGTTTGGCTCAAGGTATCATTTTCCTAAATATGGAGCAGGACTCATTTGGATGTTTTGGTTTCTACCTTCAAGAAGCATCAACCTTCTCAAGAAAATAGGGTAATCCGTGAGGAATTGCTAGAGAAAGCACGGACGTAATAGTCGATTTTGATGGACATGGTGAATTTTGTTCATTTCTTGCTTTGTCATGTGAATGGTCGGATATTTTTCTTACCTAGTCACATTTCCATCAAATTCATGATATGGTACAATTCTGGTGTTCGGTATTGAAGGTTTTCAAGGGGATTATGGAGTTCACAGAGCGGCATTTGCAGATTCCCTTCAGTCATAGGAGCATGTGTGGAAGATGGTGATCTTCATGTATGAATAGGTTTTGATTTAGTTTTGAAAGATATATTCCAGGATCTGTTCAGTGACAGGTATTGCGATGGTGAATTCTCTGTGGATTGAATCAACCTTATGCGTGAAGAGTAGTTTGATGTTTCTGAGGAAGGCTATTAGTTGCCTAAAGAAAATAGCCATTCTTTCCAAAAAGGTGGTTACAACAAAATTCGTGGAAAGAAAGATTTGAAAGGTAATTTCAAAATTTTGAATAATTAAATGCTGCAAAAGTAAAGTTCCAAATTACTTTTCTGATTTTGTGGGAAAGTAGTTATGCAGCCGGCAAGCGCCAGGCGCTAGACGCTGTTGGGCCAGCACGCTGGGCGCGCGAAAGACTAGGCGTGCTAGGCACGCCACAGGGGGTACAGCAGGGCGCTAGGGCGCCATAGGAGGCGTGCGGGGCGCGCTAGGCGCACTAGAGGTGCGCGAGGCGCGCTAGGCACAGCCGGGGTGTGTGGCTGGGCTTAGGGTTTTAGCATGGGGTTTGTGAGGGAGTTGGTTTGGGTGAAGTGGGTGAGTGGGTTAGGTAGGTTCAATTAGGGTTAGGTAGGTTCGAGCCTAGGCTAGGTTGGGGCTAGGTTTAGGATGGCTTACCTCTTGGAGCCGATCCACTGTATGCACCCACGTCGAGCCCACCTTGGTTTCAGCCTCCTCCTTGGTTGCAGCCCACCTTGTTGCAGCCCTTGGCTAGGTCTAGGTTCATACAAGGTTCGAACCCAAACCCTTGATCAAGCCCATATGGCTAACCCATGGCTAAGCTCCATGGCAAGCCTCTCTCATTCTCTCTCCTCCCACAAGCATTTCACGTGAATCATTTTGGAGACCCCCTCACCTCTATTTATAGGCAAGTGAGGTGGGTCTTGGGTTTGGATATGGGTTTGAGATCTGGATCCAAATCCAAGTACTATTTGGATATGGATCTGGATACTTGTGACCAGATCCGATCCAAATCCAAACATTTATATGGATATGGATCTGGATATTTTGGTCCAGATCTGATCCAATCCAAATACTATTTGGATCCAATCCAAATCGAAACACTATTTGGATCGATCCTTTTAACTCTCGGAGAGCTAGGTGACAATGCATCAAGTTACGCTCAGTCTTACAACAAGCTATTAAAAATGGATGACTTAAGTTTTTAGATACATTCCAACCTATATCAACCATCATAGAAGATGGTCTTGTATTGTCCTTATGCATGATCACAATGAAACCTGAACAACATTCTCAATTCACTCTAGGTAAAGGGAGTTGATCATCACATATGTCTACCAACCGAACAAAGTCAGGACACAAGATGTTTGTTGAGAAGGCAAAGGCTATAGACAAACATAATTTCCCCAAATCACTTTGCTTATCGAATCATCCCACATACAAGCTCAAGGTCATGCCCATTGGAATCATTAGGAGAAACTGCTACACAATATGGATTCCATTCATAGCCCCATGATCAATTCCACCATCAAAGGGATGTCCCGAGTTGATAGGAATGGCAAACCATTATTCGTGACCCCGAAGGATCTTCGAGAGAGAAAGACCTCAAGGCTGATGTTTCATCAGCATCATCGACACCCGTCCCAAACCGTTGAGGTCCAAGAACATAATGGTTTGACTTTTGTGTATTTCATGAAGTGAAAATCATCTCCTTTCCCGAGATCGAATGATTAAGCATCGAATCGACCCCTCAAAAGTGGAGCAATCACTAGAGAATTCTCAGTCATCTACCTGATTCTCGTATAGTCGTTGGCTAACTACTCATATCCATAGGGAATATGCATAACAAAAAGGGCTCAGTGTAGAAGGTAGTTGGAATGTGATGGGATCAATAATGATAATGAGAAACGTCGTTTGAGTCATCCCTCTTCGGTCGTTATCAATTCTGATGAGGAGTCAGAGCACGACTATCCTTAGAGACAAAAACAAAGTTGTTCTAAATCCTCTAAAGGAGACAAACTTCTCGTTTACATGAGTGATACACATTCATTTGACACTTTGACAAGAGAGCCTATTGGGGCAAGAAAAGATTGGTTGGTCTTACATGATCTTGAAAAAGAGGATACGAGACAAAGAATAAAGACTCTAGCCACTTTGTAGTGAGAAGGACTTCGCACATACATGATGGATCGTGCAAAGGAGGTTGAGAAAACAAAGGAAGTGGTCTAGAAGCAAGAAGAGGAGATGTAGGAACCTGAGTATCCATCACAAATTTTGAGATACAACATACACTGCAGACTGGGTTGAACACATGCAAATTTTTGGGATCTGCAATAGTTCTTGTGAATACACATGATTCATTGTCGATCGAAGTTATCAAAAGGTTGCAAATGGGGATTAGCAATGACTCATAATTGGAAGGAGTTGTTGAAGAGTTTGACCATTTCTTGACTAGAGACATATATATATTCAATGAAAATTTTGGTAACAATTATGAGGATTCTTTATATTTTTTGGAAGGCATGATTATTGTTTTGCCAACTAGTTTTGCTCTTGAAGGAGGTACGCGGCTAATTCTAGAAGATGACTTTTTGTCACATGAACCTGATTGGGTAGCTTTGGTCAGTAATATTAATATTCTGACGATATTCAAAAGACCACTAGCCATTGCAATGAGACATTTACATTCATGATACATTATTGTAGAGGTGAATGGCTATCCTTTTAAATGGGTTTTTGTGAATGGTGTTGTTGTATTAAACGTAATGCCAAGTAACACACTTCAACAAATTAGGAAGATGCCTACCGATTTAATCACGATGAACCGTAAGATGTTTGACTTTCAACTGAAACCATCAATTACATGAGAGTAATAATTGTTGAGCTAAAAGTAAGCTCAACGATTTCGGTTATGCCTCTCTTCATAGTTGATGCTAATCTAGGTTATTCCCTACTACTTAGGAGGGATTGGATATATACAAATTACTATGTTTTCTCGATATTATATCAAAAATTAATGTTCTACAGTGGCGAAAGAGTTGAGTTCATGGATGTAGAGGAGGATTTTTTTATAGCCATTGTTAAGGACTCCAAGACATTATGTTATTTGCCTTGGGTGAGTCTGATTGTTATGTCTGAAGCTCTAGAAGAAATGTGGTTCTCTCAGTTAGCCGCCCAGGGTTTTGCATTTGACTTGATTTATGGCCATCTCCTAAAATGGTTCATGGATAGTAAATCTTAGGACATTTGAGATTATTTATAACAATTGGAAGCATCTTTTGTCAAACAAAGACTCGATAGAACATATACTAAATCACTTTTGGGGCAAGTGGATTGTCATATTCTCATGATTATACCACCATCAGAGGGGGAACGAAATTCAATTGTCCTACCTAGAAGGATAAGTTATGTTTTATCTTAGTAGATCCTCTGCTTGAGGTGAATTTGGCTTCAAGAGGGATTGCAAGACCGACAAAGCTTACATGTTTAATGAGAATCAGTCATGTTTGGGCGAGTTGCTCAAGTAGTGAAAGATTGCTTTGCCTCAAAATGTTATGAAATACCTAGGCTATCTCAAGAGTTGGTTGAGTTTCCTATTTTGTTGAAAGTAGGAAAGAACCATATAGACAACTGGCAAAAAGATCCAAACATAAGATACTTTTGGCCATCCGGCCATCAAGTAGGAGATACATTATCGTTTGTAAGCCCAATTGATCAATACAACTAATTTTAATTGTACAATTCTTATGTTTTTTGGTACATAGCGAAGGGATTGAAATAAACTTGAATAAGGCTAGGGCTATCATCGATGCTCGACCACCCAAGACAAAGAAGGGATTGCATACTTTAATTAAGCATGTCAATTATCTGTGATGCTTTATTGCTAATGTGATAGATAAGATGTTTCTTTTAACAACATTGTTGAAGTTAAAGGATGTGAATGACTTCATATGAGGAACAAATCAATAGTTGGCCTTTGAAAGGATAAAAGAGTATCTAACAAAATCATCTGTGTTGGTACCCAAGATCTAGAAAAACCATTAAAACTATAAGCCATTGCAAAATTCTTTTTGGTGTCCTCTTAGTGCAAGACACCAAGGACAATACCAAGCGGGCTATTTTTTATTTGAGTCAATTGCTCACTGATGTAGAATCTTGATATATTTTATCAAAAAGATATGTTTAGCCTTGTATCACTCTATTATAAAATTATAACATTATCTTCTCACAAGAGAAGTACAAGTGATAAGCAAAGTTGATGTCTTGTGTTACTTGCTTGGTCCCCTAGCTCTCCAAGCCAAGCTAGTTAAATGAGTAATCAAAATGTGTCCTTTTGATTTAAAACATTACCCTCCCAAATCAGTGAAGAGTAAGGTAGTGGCTGATTTCTTGGCACATTTCATATGCATCAAGGCCATTGACCCTTAGAAGTAGCACACAATTTGATATTTGAGCAACCTTGGTCGGTTATGTTCAATGGCTTAAGGTGTAATCAAGGCATGAGAATTGAAGTTTGTACCATCTCCCCTTTGGAGTCGGACCTTACTAATAACAAGGCCAAATACAAGTCTTTGATTTATAGTTTAAGCTTGGTTTCCGTTGTAGGGCAAGAAAGATAGAGATTTATGGTGTCTCTCAAGTCATGTTAGGTTAATTAACTAGGGATTATCAATGTCTAAATAATACTTGCAACCCTTACATCATCATGTAAAAGATTTGTTGAAAATATTTCTCAAAATGAAATTGTCATACATTCCCAAAGATGAAAACTAGGTAGTGAATAATTTAGCTCAGATTGTTTTGGGTCATAAAGTAGTATATGGATCTCAAGCAATGATAACCTTGATTCAAAATATAGAGGAATCTCATGACTAGAGAGATTTATTGGTGTTAAGCTATACTTTGTTGGATAGTGAGTTGTATAAGTGATGCTATTAGGATTTACTTTTGAGATGATTGAATAAAAATGAAGCTTGAATGGTAATAATTAAAGTTCATGAAAGAATTTGTGGGGCTCATCAGTCATGGCCTAAAATAAAGTGATTGATATATTGACATGGGTATTATTGGTCAACTATGCAACACGCAAAATGGTGTCAAGAATACCAACATTTTCATCTTTGCAAAAAGCACTTGTAGTAGAACTTCACTCGATCATGAAACCATATCCACTCCAGGGTTAGGCCATAGACCTAATCGAAAATATCTATTCGAAATCTTTGAAAGGACAATTTACAACTCCATAAACAATTACATTCATTAATCATCAAACTCGATTTAGTGGATGAAGATTGTTTAATGGCATTCAACAATTTACTTGTTAATAAGTAGCAACTTGCTCAAACGCACAACAACCATGTTTGAGTAAAACAATTATGAGATGGGAACTTAGTTGGAAAGATTATCCTAATAGTAGCCCAAAAATACTCATAGTTTGAAAGTGGTCTCTCAAATGGGATTCATCGTATCTAGTCTCAAAGGTTAATACTTGAAAGGGCATATAGATTGACAAAAATTGATGGAAAAGATACATGAGGAGTACAAATGACAGATACTTCAAAAAATATTTTTCTTTGGTTTGAGAAAGACAATTTATTTGAAAAATTCAATTAACGTGAGTATATAGTTAACAAAAGAATTGCAAAGAATAAAGAAAGATTATTCATCCTAAGGTGAATATCTTATCAAAGGCAGATGAGGTCCCCGACTAGGACAACTCACTTTGGACTATAGTCATCCTGAGGTGAATACCTTATCAAAGGGTTGTTCTTACACTTGACTTTTCGAGAGGGACTCCAAGTATGCCTCCTCTAGTTCTCGTAGTTTTTACTACTCTTCCACGTAAGATCTAGTTGTGGTTGTCAGCCCTTGATGACACATGGCCAAATGATTGTTCAGGTATGCTAGCTATGATGTAAGGGACACAACTTCTCTATAGCGAGAGAAAGTCACATATGAGGCGGTCAATATGCTTATGAGCTTCTCGATGTCAGTCGATACTATCTCATAGATTAGAAGTTTGAGACTAAAAGTTGTTGGGGCATATTTTTTATTAAGCTCGTTGTTGCACAAGATGGTCCAATCGAGAATCGATATTTAATAAGCATTGACGGTTCATAGAGAGTCTTGGCAATCAATAATGGATGGCTCTTTGGAGATCAAAACAAATCGGTCAAGCTTGAGGACGTACATCTTAATTGGTGTCTAGTATATGAAGCATAGAAAAAAGAGTGCCTTGGAGTTCTTGCTCTTCTCTGGAATGTTGTGATTCTTGGGGTGGTGGTGGAGTTACTTCTCTCGTGAGTACAATGTCACTGTTTGGCACATCTACTAGGGTCTCACTTAGAGTTACATGGGTGGCATCCTCAATAAGAATGAATTCTGGTTCATAAACAACCACTAGCAAAGTATCTAAGTGTAGTTGTGGGGTGCTAGTTGAAACACGCACAAGAGCTCCCTTGAGTCTTGGAGCAATAGGTAGGGTTGAGCATAATTCAATTAAAACTGAATTACTGAGCTTAACTGAACCAAAATTCCATATTCAATTATGTTACAATACGAATCGGGTCGGGGTTAGTTTAATAATTTTATGAAATTCAGTGTTTGGTTCAGGTTTGCATCTCAGAGGTACATAACTTAATGAACCGAATAACCGATATTTAAAAGTATTTGTTTCTACCACCTTTCCCAAATATATGCCCTAATCGACTATGCCCCTCTCTCTCTTTGAGAGACTATGATGCACCTATCTCTTTGTTCTGTTCCAAACTCTCTCCTAGTTCTCAAGAAATTGTAAGCATCTTCTCCATTAGAAAGCTACAATCATTTTCTCTAGGATAAGGTGTTTCTTATTTCTATATATACCTTCTTCTAATCCTTATTCTTTTATGTTTATTCTCAATGAGCAAGTATACTATGTTGGAATAAAAATCAGCAATATAGTAATTCCATGATAAGGTGTTGGTACCGAATAGTTGAAATGTCATTAAACTATTGAAGGACAATGTCTTGCAATTTTATTTCTTATTTGTTAATTCAGAAATATTACATCGTTCTTTTCAATTAGTAGCAGCATGTTGAAATCTCTTGAAGATCATCATTTTCATTTGAAGGATGTTCTTTGTAGATGCACGAAAATCCCCGCCTCTCACCTTTTCAGGGCTCGGAGCGGATCCTCTCGTGCGTCTAAGGCCTATTTATGCAAACAGGGCATGCCAGCTAGCTTACCTAAGCTAGCGAAGATATATTTAACACTGACTTCTAATCGTGGCGACTGTGAGCAAGTGAGCTCTTGTCGTCGCAGACCTTCTTGCACCGATGCGCAAGGGTCAGTCTGTACGCTTTGCAAAAATCGAGTTCTGGGAGAGAAAGTCTACGAAGCGGTTCGAGGTGTCTAATTCGGGTCTTTTAGATGCGGTTGCATTTTTTAGATCACGTGGATTTGCACGTGCCTAAGTCTTTCCTTTTATCCCTTTTCGGGCCACCTAGTTTGTGTGTTATGAACACTCCACTACATGGGCGAATTCGAGCGGGGCTTGCTTTGATGCAATATGCGTCCTACCTCGTGGTATGGCGTAGATGCAATGCAAACTCACGCTACTCCAAAGGGAAAACCCGAAGGTAAAGACAATACTAAAGGGAAATAACCGAAGGGAAATAACCGAAGGGAAATGACTTGTAAAGTAAGTGCCGAAGGGAGATATGTATATAGAGTAGGTATATGGGCCCTTATTCGGGTCTTGCAAATAAGAGCGAAGGCTCAATGTGGGTGCGTGCTTGAATTGAAAGACTTACACACACGACATGAAATTAAACCCAAATATAAATTGCAGTATGGCCTTAACTAAGGTCTTGGGAATAAGAGCGAAAGCTCAATGTGTGTGAGTGCTTGAATTGAAGTACTACGCACACGACATGAAATTAAACCCAAATATAACTACAATATACCTTGACTAAGGTCTTGGGAGTAAGAGCGAAAGCTCAATGTGTGTGAGAGTGCTTGAATTGAAAGACTTACACACATGACATGAAATGAAACCCAAATAGTATAGGTCGCCCTTACTTGGGTCTTTCAAATAAGAGCGAAGGCTCAATGTGTGTGAGAGTGCTTGAATTGAAAGACTTACACACACGACATGAAATGAAACCCAAATAGTATAGGTCGGCCCTTACTTGGGTCTTTCAAATAAGAGCGAAGGCTCAATGTGTGTGAGAGTGCTTGAATTGAAAGACAACACACCCAACTTAAGCAAAACCCTACAAAAATGAAAGTATATGTATATACTTATGTATTAGGGGCTGATTAGGCCCGTGTGTGTTCAAAATCGTGCACAACTAAGAGAGTGCACATGTGTGGGTGTGCCAAGCCACGCTATTACAAGCGGGGGGAGACTATGCTCCATTATTACAACCCCGTATCGAATTGAATCTCAAGCAAGTATACAACTAAAGACCGAGTTAGGCACTTACTAGTAGCTGGTCCGTAGATGCCTTGCTTGAGCGTGGGCTTGGCCTTCGCCTTGGGCTGCAAAAGGAAGCTCCGCGAGGTTGAACGACAAGGGGTGCTAGCCGGGTGCCTTGAAGGTGGCCGGCTGCTAGCAAGGGTGTCGCCTTGACGTGTGAGATTAAAGGGGCTGGGCAAGGTCACTAGGGGGAGTGTAGTGTTGGGGGAGTATGGCACTAAGGTAGAGCTTAAGGGAGTGTCTAAGGGAGAGCCTAGGGGAAGTATGGGACTAGCGGATGGAAGGGCCGAATGAGTAGGGTGGTAGCAAGTGGCTGGCTATGGGGGCAGGTGGTGGTAGTGCAAGTGGCTGAGAGTGGAGAGGGAGTGGAGAAGGTGAGATGAAGGATGGGGTACTAACCGTGCTTGAAGAGAGGCAGTGGATGGAAGAGAGAAGCCGGGTGTGGTGGAGCGGGTGGTTCGGCCGAAGGCAGGGGTGGCGACAGGTGGTGGGACAGCTGGGGTGTGGTGGAGCAGGTGGAGCACGGTGGTGGCTGGTGGTGGTGCAGGTGGAAGGCCTGGCTGGACGTGGATGAAGTGGCTGGGCTCGGTTGGGCTGGACCAAGGTGAGAGAGGATGGGAAGGGAGAGAGCCTCTAGACAATGGGTGGGCTTCTAGCTAGGAAAACCCGCCCCCAAGGGGGGGGGTTTATATAGGGATGGGTAGGTCGGTTAGGGTTGGGTTTGGGGTAGTGGTTAGGTGGTTTAGGTAGGGTGGTATGATGATAAGGTGGGCTGGAAAGGGTAGGGCCAGATATTTTAGATACTAGTGGTTTGGGTAGGTTGTGGGCTAGGGGTGGTTTAGGGGTTTAGGGTTTGGTTAGGTGGGTGGGTTCTAGGGTGAGGTTTAGTGAACTAGGTCAGGTGATTAGGCTAGGTTTAGGGAAATTAACCTAGGTTTAGGGAAGGATTAGGGAAGTGGGTTAGGTGATTAGGTTGGGATTAGGCCGGGATTAGGGAGGTAGGTTAGGTGATTAGGCTCAGATTAGGGGCGAATTAGGGTGGAAGGCTAGGATTAGGTATTTTGGGTTAGGTTTAGGTGAAGGAGCTCCCTTTGCATGGCCCATAGACCTTAACCACATCATGTTGGTGCAGCCCTAGGTTAGGTTTTGGCTAATTACAAGCTTAAACCCACTCAATTAGGCTAACTCACATGATTAACCCCAAACTTGACACACAAGTCAAGCTTAATTACAACCACACTTGATCTTATCCATCCCCACTCTCTCTCATGCCCATAATCCCACGTGAATTTCAAGTGGGCCCCACCTCCATTTATGAGAAGGTGATGTGGGCCATGGATATGGATATTGAATTGGATTTTTGAATCCAAATCCAAATCCAAGTCCATACATGGGTTTGGATTGGGATCTGGATATATATGGTCTAGATCCAATCAAAACTAAACTCTGACTCCTTCGAGCTGTACTTGAAACGAACGGTTTGTGCGGGGCCTGACAGCATCAGTGCTCTGTCTGCGTTGGGTCTTCGCCAACATGATCGTCCGCCTCTGTTTTCGCCTTCTAGAGATGACTTCAAAGGATGTTTTGATGATAACAGGGTCTTGGACGTTCGAGATCCTGGGGGTGTGAATTTGATACAAGAGTTGCTGTGCCGGGCTTGACATGTGCTCCGGTTTCGGGCTCTTCTTAGCTTTCCTGGTCCTGTCTGGATTAGGCCAAGCTGCTTTGGGGTTTCAAAACATGTTTTTAAAAGGGTTTTAAAAGCCATATTGTATGTTTTTGAAATACAGAGTTCAAAACATATGTACAGGGTTGTCTGGAAGGCTCCTGGGTTTCCAGACTGAAAATAGCCTTTTGGGGCTGCTTTTTCAAAACCAGGTTGTTTCGAGGAATTCGTGGGATTTCGAGGTGTTTACAGATGCCCCTCTTTGGCCTTGTCCAAATAGATTTGGATAAGGGCAAAGATGACAAACACCCCTTTCAATGTCTCCCTAGATCTATCCAGGAAGAACATGGGATCGTCCTAATTTTTAGCAAAAATCTCAATTTACAAACTCTGGTAGGAGGAGATATCGCGCCAAAGGGTTTGTACTATGGAATCTGGTCCTATATGGGATTATGTTTATGCAAGTACCATGTGTGGAATGCAGATGACATGGGTGTGGTGCCAAGAGTGGCGACCTCCCAGAGACCAGATGTGGTCGAACTCTAGAGACTTATAAGGCCTACTGCTCCAAGTGAGCAAATCCTATGCTGTTTGATGTTCGGTTTTCAAAACTTATTTACAAAAGCTATTTACAAAAGGGACAATTGTCTTGAGCCTCGATCCTAAGGATCTCGAGCTCTTCGTGCTTGCCCTTGTTTTGAGTCTTAACACTCACTTATCTAGCGGAGGTTTTATAAGAAAACAAGGCATATTTCAAATTCCTACGCCTTACTCGAAACGTCGAATTCTCAAACAAGATGAAATTCAAGTAAGTAAATCCTATTTTTACTTTAGGATTCCTCGAAATGAACCATGCTTTAGCTTGGGATAAGCCAGGGATGGGAAAGAGATACCACGGTCCCTTCTGAAGCGTCCCGTGGTTTGAGGCACAGAAGGCGGAAAACTGCTCTTTTTGAGCTTTTTGGCCTCTTTTTCCTTTTTTTCATCGAGGGTCTCCCTTTGGGAGTATTTTTTCTTTAATCCCTCTTTTTTATAAGAGAATCAATTTTTCTTTTAAATTCTGGTTTCTTTCTTTTGGAAAGAGACTTTGAATGAGAAATTCCCTTTTGTTTTGGGCCTTTGTTTTCCTTTTGGAAGGAGAAGAGAAGAGGGGAGGACTTATCCCAAGCCTACACTCGATCCATTCCAGATCAGCCTATTTAGAAATAGCACGTACCACTTGCAAGTATCTTGCTATGTTGAACTAGGCCTTTCTTTGTAAGAAGAAGGATTTTGAAATGTAACCACGATTTTGAAAACTCCACTCTTTCACAAGTGCGAATTCTCTTCACTTAGGGTCACACGAGTTTGCTTTTGCACCTTATTCACATGTCTCAGGGCAGCTATCCCTCTTATTTTTCGAAAAATGGAATTTAATCCAGATCCTATACATGATACTTCTTTAAGTATTGAACATTTATAGGATCTGCTAAATTCCTACCTTCTACATCGATCAACCAATACGAGTTGTTCGTAGTGGTTGCTCGTACAACATAGGGTCCATCCCAGTTGGGCCACCACTTGCCTAGGGGGCGTGGGCCACGATGATGGATAGTTTTTAAAACCAGATCTCCCACTTCAAAGTGGCGAGGTCTCATGTGCTTGCTATAATGTCGGGCTATCCTTTGCCGGTATGCACGAGCATGGTCCATGGCAAGGAGTCGCCTCTCATCTAGCAAATCTAGTTCGACCATCCTAGCATGCTAAAGCGTCTCTAGGGGAAGGTCGAGTGCTATGGATGTATGGAATGAATGTAGTTGAGTATGAATGGGAAGAATGGCGTTCGTGCCATAGACCAATTCGAATGGTGTGGCATTCGTGGGAGTTCGGATGGAAGTCCTATAAGCCCATAAGGCTTCATCTAGCTTCTCGTGCCACGTCCTACCCTTCTCTAAGGTTTTCTCAATTATGCTAATGAGAGTCTTGTTTGTGGCTTCGGCTTGGCCGTTGCCTTGAGGGTAGTAGGGCGAGGAGAAGTGGTGAGTTATTTCATACGTGTTGCACAACTTAACCATCCGCTCGTTCTTGAATGGGGTACCATTATCAGACACAAGGTCTCATGGAACCCCAAATCGAGCCAAGATATTCCTCCGGATGAAAGCCACCACATGTTGCCCCATTACATTGGTTAGGGAAATGGCTTCCACCCACTTGGAGAAATACTCCGTGGCTGCTAAAATAAATCGATGCCCATTCGAGGCCTTTGGAAATATTGGGCCTACGATGTCAAACGCCCACATGGTAAATGGCCAGGGGCTGACCACGGAATGCAATGTAGATGATGGGATATGAATGGCGTGCCCATGCACTTGACATGGATGACACTTCCTAACATGATCGTGACAATCCTTTTTCAGGGTGGACCAAAAATAGCCCCCTCTAAGTATTTTCATTGCCATCATGTTGGCATTAACATGACCTCCATATTCTCCATCGTGGAACTCATGCATCACTATCCTAGCCTCCTCTAGGTCGATACACCTAAGCAGAATGCCTGTAAAACTTTTTTTGTATAAGACCCCACCCAGAATGGTGTATCGGGTCAAAATCTTATGAATGAATGCCTTATCTTTGGATGTGGCATCCTCGGTGAATCCCCCATTTTCTAAAATTTGTTTTATGTCATAAAACTAGGGTTTTTCAATAGACTCTGGGTTGTTTTGGCAAATATCCAAGTCGTGTGTGGATGGGTGGGGCGCCTGCCATATTTCCAAAGATTTGGTCCCTGAAATGGGATCGACCTTCAGGGCTGAACCCAAGGAGGAGAGGGCATCGGCGATGCCATTGTCCTCTCTTCCTATGTGTGTGAGTTTACACGATTGGAAGGACTGGACCAATTGAGTGGCCAACTCGTGATATAAAAGTAGTTTCTCATTATGTACTTGCCAAATTTTTAAAACCTGGTTTATGACAAGGAGCGAATCTCCAAAGACCTCGATGCATGATGCCCCTAGAGTTTTCGAAATCCTTAAGCCATGTATGAGTGCTTCATACTCAGCTATGTTGTTGGAACATTCGAAATCTAAGCGGACTGCTATGGGAATCTCGCCCTTTTCAGGGGAGATTAGGATGACCCCGGCACCAACCCCTCGTTGGTTTCGTGCCCCATCGAAGTGCATCTTCCACACTTGGTTTTCGAAAGAGTTTGCCAAAATGTGGTTTTGAAAATGGTTTTGCAATATGCCTTCATCAGGTATTTCGACAAGAGTGGGATATGCGTCCTCTAAGGGGAACTCAGCCACGTAATCTGCTAGGGCTTGCCCCTTAATGGAGATCTGGTGATGGTATTTCAGATCATACTCCATTAGAAGGAGTTGCCATTTGCCCAATCTACTCGTGAGAATGGGTTTTTCAAACAAGTGCTTGATTGGATCAAGCTTGGACACTATCCAGATCTCATGATCTAGGAAATAGTGTCTGAATTTCTGGCAGGCCCAGACTAGGGCCAAGCACGTCTTCTCCATGGCTTGATAATTTCGTTCATAAGCTAAGAGAGTTTTCGAAATATAGTAGATGGCATACTCCTTATGGGTGTCATCCTCGTATTGAGCCAACAGGGCTCCTAAAGCATTTGTATGCACGGAGATGTATAATAAAAGCGGTTTTCCTTGCTTTGGAGGATTCAACATGGGGGGATTAACTAAGTATGCCTTCAGTCTCTCGAAGGACTTTTGGCATTCGTCATCTCATAAGAATTTCGTGCCCTTCCTCAATAATTTGTTGAAGGGTTCGCATCTAGTGGCTAGATTCGATATGAATCGGCGAACGGATTGTAAACGACCCTGGAGGCTACGGATTTGGGTGAGATTGGAGGGTGGAGCCATGTCTATGATGGCTCGACACTTAGAGGGGTCGACTTCTATTCCCCTTTGGCTCACCATAAAGCCTAGAAGCTTCCCTGATTCTACCCCGAACACACATTTTTGAGGGTTTAGCTTTACTTTGTAAAGCCTAAGCCTTTCGAAAATCTTTTGTAAACATTCGATATGGGTGCATCGGGTTTTGGATTTCGCCAAGAGATCATCTACATACACTTCTACAAGCTCATGAATTTGATCATGGAAGATCGTGGTCATGGCTCGTTGGTATGTTGCGCCGGTGTTTTTCAAAGCAAAGGGCATGACTGTATAGCAGTACGTGCCCCATGGGGTTGTGAAGGCGGTCTTACCCTGATCTCGTGGTCTTAGTTTGATTTGATTATAGCCTGAATAGCCATCCATGAATGAAAACATTTCATGATTTGCAGTACTATCGACTATCAAATCTATGTTTGGTAAAGGATAATTATCCTTAGGAGTGGCTTTATTTAGGTTTCTGAAATCGATGCATATTCGAATTTTCCCATTGGTTTTTTGAACTATAACAATATTTGATAACCAATCAGAATACGCAATGGGTTTTATAAATCCGGCTTTTAGCAGATCTTCTAAACCCTCTTTGACTTGCGTGTGTACATTCGGGTGTATTTTCCTAAGCTTCTGCTTTATGGGTTTTACACCTGTATCTAAGGGAAGACGATGCTTGACAATGCTAGGATCTATGCTCGGCATGTCTTCATACGTCCATGCAAACACATCTAAATAGGTTCGTAGAAATGCAATGAATGCTAACTTTTCAGTTTCATGCAAGCATGCGCCTATTTTGATGGTTTTGGGATTGGAATCATCCCCTAGGTTCTCCTCTAGGAAATCTCCTCCTACTGATTGGGAAGGTTTTTCAAAATCGAGAATTCTATAAAATTCTGGGAGCTCAGAAGTGGGATCTTCATCAAGGGGATCCACTTCTGGGCTTTGATCATTCTCGTGGGCTATAGACCAGAGGGAATTTGATGCGTGGTTTTCAAAATGACTTGGTTTTGTACTTGGATTTTCAAGTGATTTCGAAATTTTTGGTCTGGCTATGCAGACGACGTTTCTTTCGAAATCCTTTTCTTTTGCCATAGTCCTACCAGGAGCAGCTATGTACAAAATCTTTTTGGTATTTTCCAAATTTTCGATTTTTTTGGGCTTTTGTAAAACAAGAACTTTGGGAACTATACAAAGCACTCTTTTTTCGAGTTTTTGTTTTTCCATTGTTTTTGGTTTTTCCTGTTTTTTGATTTTTTTTTATTTTAAGGTTTTCAAATGTTTTTGTTTTTTTAGAAAAAGGGATCTTCCGTCATACCTACAAAGGGAAAACACTACGGGTTAGACTCGGAATAGGAGATCTAAATCGTAGGTCTCTTCTAAGGCAGGCTCTGGGGCACCCTTGACCCAGGTGGTCACAGGGGGTGGCTCTAGGGGTATTCGGGGAGTATAGCCGATCCCATATCGGCTTGGATTGGCCCTAGGAAGGATGGGCTCTAGGAGACCCTGGTTCTGCGCCCCTAGACTCTTGTAGGGCGTGTAGCCCATGTTCAAGAACATGTACCATGACTTTTTGTTTTTCAAAAAAGTTGGATATAAGTCGTGGTCCTGGAACATGCTATCGTCCATATTGTGCTCATATGGCCTCTTGTCCAGGGGCTTTGGAAATAGGGAACGCTTGGGTTTTCCTAGAAGGATTAGAGTCGGGAGGGGGCCTGCTTTGGGCGGCCCCTTCACACATACAACCTTCCTAGGGTTGTTTAACACGAGCCGAGGTGGCCCAACCATAATTTGCCCCAGGTTAGCCTCATGGGCCTGGGAGCTTGATAAACAAGGGGAGTTTATGATCCCTTGAAGCTGTGGGTGACTCTCACCTAGGATCACTACGACCTGGTCCCTAAAAGGGATCTTGACACACCTGTGGAAGGTGGATGGCATAGCGCACAAACTGTGTATCCAGGGCCTTCCCAGCAACAGGTTATAATGGGGGTGGATGTCCAAGACATGGAACACCCCCGTGTGTTCGATCCCTCCCGTTTTCATTGGGAGTTCGATGGATCCTAAAGGTCTAGACGCATTCCCATCGTATCCAGTGATAACGATGGGGCTTGGGTTCATTGAAGTCAAGGTGACTCCGATTTTGTACGCCACATGAAGTGGAAGGATGTTGAGCCCTCCTCCACCATCGACTAGGCACCTGTCTAGAGAGTGGTTGTTTAGAACCACCTCGATATGCAGGGCCTGGTTATGGGTTTCGTAGGGTCTATCTACATCATCTTCTGAGAAAGTGATGAGCGATTTTGCTCCTAATAAAGCCACTTGGGCAGACAAGGATTCCGGACTTATGTTCGAATCAACCTTGGCCCTTTCTAGAATTTTCTCTAATACAAGTCTATGCCTAGGCGAAGTTTTTATAAGCTCTAGGATAGACATGTGAATAGGAATCTTTGAAAGGTGGTTTTCGAAGTCATAAGGATTTAGGATGACTTTGTCCTTATCTGCTTTTGGCAGAACACTAGGGATACATGCTTTTGAGGGGCCAGGCATACTGACCACCTTTTGAGCACCTTGAAGGTGCGGGGGTTGATAGATCCTCCCGGATCTAGTGACTTCCCCCACGACCAGCCTAGGGTTCGCGCTAAACTTGGCTCTAAGGATGAGCTGAGGAGAACCTTGGATTTTCAAAACTGGTTTTACCGGGGTTTCCACTTTTGGTGGTCCCCGAATGACGACTTGGGCGGGCCTCTTGTATAGTACAAGGATGGGCGCACAAGTAGGTCGACCAGGTTCTGGCTTTCGCGCTAGTTCCTTGGAAATGGTGAGGGTACATACCTCCTTTCCTTTCCCACTGCCACTGGCGTGTTTGGGAAAGGGTTCCTTGAAGATAGCTTGAGGTGGCTTAGGTTCCGTAGTGACCTGGAGCCGGCCTTCTGCTATCAAGTTCTCAATTTTATTTAAGAGGGAGAAGCAGTGTTTGGTATCATGGCCTTTGAGCCGATGATACTTACAAAATCTGTTTAAATACCCCCCTTTGGAAGTGACTCCTTCGGGGATTTCAGGGAGTTCTATCATGCCCTAGGCAAGTAGGAGGTCTAGGACCTCTGACACAGGCTGCCCCTGTGGAGTATACTCCCGTTTTTCAACCGGTTTTTGAAAATTTCGCTCCCTCTTATTTTCTATCTTTTCAAAATTTTTGGAAGTGCTTGCCACGCCTGGATCCACCTGGACATTGGCGATTTTATCGGGCTTTGCACCTATGTCCGTCGTGGGCAACCCATATGCGATGGGCTTTTCCAAGCGGGTTTTTGGAATGGCACTTCCTTTCCACAAGTGATCGTATGAGCACAATATGGACGGACAAGAGGCCATATGAGCACAATATGGACGATAGCATGTTCCAGGACCACGACTTATATCCAACTTTTTTGAAAAACAAAAAGTCGTGGTACATGTTCTTGAACATGGGCTACACGCCCTACAAGAGTCTAGGGGCGCAGAACCAGGGTCTCCTAGAGCCCATCCTTCCTAGGGCCAATCCAAGCCGATATGGGATCGGCTATACTCCCCGAATACCGCCGGAGCCACCCCCTGTGACCACCTGGGTCAAGGGTGCCCCGAAGCCTGTCTTAGAAGAGACCTACGATTTAGATCTCCTATTCCGAGTCTAACCTATAGTGTTTTCCCTTTGTAGGTATAACGGAAGATCCCATTTCTAAAAATACAAAAACATTTGAAAAGCTTAAAATCAAAAATCGGAAAACAAGAAAAACCAAAAACAATGGAAAAACAAAAACTCGAAAAAAGAGTACTTTGTATAGTTCCCAAAGTTCTTGTTTTACAAAAACCCAAAAAAATCAAAAATTTGGAAAATACCAAAAAGATTTTGTACATAGCTGCTCCTGGTAGGACTTTGGCAAAAGAAAAGGATTTCGAAAGAAACGTCGTCTGCATAGCCAGACCAAAAATTTCGAAATCACTTGAAAATCCAAATACAAAACCAGGTCATTTTGAAAACCACGCATCAAATTCCCTCGGGTCTATAGCCCACGAGAATGATCAAAGCCCAGAAGTGGATCCCCTTGAGGAAGATCCCACTTTTGAGCTCCCAGAATTTCACAGAATTCTCGATTTTGAAAGACCTTCCCAATCAGTAAGAGGAGATTTCATAGAGGTGAACCTAGGGGATGATTCCAATCCCAAAACCATCAAAATAGGGAAGACATGCCGGGCATAGATCCCAGCATTGTCGAACATCGTCTTCCCTTAGATGCAGGTGTAAAACCCATAAAGCAGAAGCTTAAGAAAATACACTCAAATGTACACACGCAAGTCAAAGAGGGTTTAGAAGATCTGCTAAAAGCCGGATTTATAAAACCATTGCGTATTCTGATTGGTTGTCAAATATCGTTGTGGTTCGAAAAACCAATGGGAAAATTCGAATATGCATCGATTTCAGAAACTGAATAAAGCCACTCCAAAGGATAATTATCCTTTACCAAACATAGATTTGATAGTCGATAGTACTGCAAATCATGAAATGTTTTCATTCATGGATGGCTATTCAGGCTATAATCAAATCAAACTAAGTCCACGAGATCAAGGTAAGACCGTCTTCACAACCCCATGGGGCACGTACTGCTATACAGTCATGCCCTTTGGTTTGAAAAATGCCGGCGCAACATACCAACGAGCCATGACCACGATCTTCCATGATCAAATTCATGAGCTTGTAGAAGTGTATGTAGATGATCTCTTGGCAAAATCCAAAACCCGATGCACCGATATCGAAAGTTTACAAAAGATTTTCGAAAGGCTTAGGCTTTACAAAGTAAAGCTAAACCCTCAAAAATGTGTGTTCGGGGTAGAATCAGGGAAGCTTCTAGGCTTTATGGTGAGCCAAAGGGGAATAGAAGTCGACCCCTCTAAGTGTCGAGCCATCATAAACATGGCTCCACCCTCCAATCTCACCCAAATCCGTAGCCTCCAGGGTCGTTTACAATCCGTTCGTCGATTCATATCGAATCTGGCAACTAGATGCAAACCCTTCAACAAACTGTTGAGGAAGGGTACGAAATTCTTATGGGATGACGAATGCCAAAAGTCCTTCGAGAGACTGAAGGCATACTTGGTTAATCCCCCCGTTTTGAATCCTCCAAAGCAAGGAAAACCGCTTTTATTATACATCTCCGTGCATGCAAATGCCTTAGGAGCCCTGTTGGCTCAATACGAGGATGACACCCATAAGGAGTATGCCATCTACTATATTTCGAAAACTCTCTTGGCTTATGAACGAAATTATCAAGCCATGGAGAAGACGTGCTTGGCCCTCGTTTGGGCCTGCCAGAAATTCAGACACTATTTCCTAGATCATGAGATCTGGATAGTGTCCAAGCTTGATCCAATCAAGCACTTGTTCGAAAAACCCATTTTCACGGGTAGAGTGGGCAAATGGCAACTCCTTCTAATGGAGTATGATCTGAAATACCATCACCAGATCTCCATTAAGGGGCAAGCCCTAGCAGATTACGTGGCTGAATTCCCCTTAGAGGACGCATATCCCACCCTTGTCGAAATGCCTGATGAAGGCATATTGCAAAACCATTTTCAAAACCACATTTTGGCAAACTCTTTCGAAAACCAAGTGTGGAAGATGCACTTCGATGGGGCACGAAACCAACGAGGGGCTGGTGCCGGGGTCATCCTAATCTCCCTTGAAAAGGGCAAGATTCCCATAGCAGTTCGCTTAGATTTTGAATGTTCCAACAACGTAGCTGAGTATGAAGCACTCATACAAGGCTTAAGGATTTCGAAAACTCTAGGGGCATCATGCATCGAGGTCTTTGGAGATTCGCTCCTTGTCATAAACCAGGTTTTGAAAATTTGGCAAGTACGTAATGAGAAACTACTTCCATATCACGAGTTGGCCACTCGATTGGTCCAATCCTTCCAGTCGTGTAAACTCACACACATAGGAAGAGAGGACAATGGCATCGCCGATGCCCTCTCCTCGGGTTCAGCCCTGAAGGTCGATCCCATTTCAGGGACCAGATCTTTGGAAATATGGCATGCACCCCATCCATCCACACACGACTTAGATATTTGCCAAAACAACCCAGAGTCTATTGAAAAACCCTGGTTTTATGACATAAAACAATTTTTAGAAAATTGGGGATTTACCGAGGATGCCACATCCAAAGATAAGGCATTCATTCGTAAAATTTCGACCCGATACACCATTCTAGGTGGGGTCTTATACAAAAAAAGTTTTACCGGCATTCTGCTTAGGTGTATCGACCTAGAGGAGGCTAGGATAGTGATGCATGAGTTCCACGATGGAGAATGTGGAGGTCATGTTAATGCCAACATGATGGCAATGAAAATACTTAGAGGGGGCTCTTTTTGGTCCACCCTGAAAAGGGATTGCCACGTCCATGTTAGGAAGTGTCATCCATGTCAAGTGCATGGGCACGCCATTCATATCCCATCATCTGCATTGCATTCCGTGGTCAGCCCCTGGCCATTTACCATGTGGGCGTTTGACATCGTAGGCCCAATATTTCCAAAGGCCTCGAATGGGCATCGATTTATTCTAGCAGCCACGGAGTATTTCTCTAAGTGGGTAGAAGCCATTTCCCTAACCAATGTAATGGGGCAACATGTGATGGCTTTCATCTGGAGGAATATCTTGGCTCGATTTGGGGTTCCACGAGACCTTGTGTCTGATAATGGCACCCCATTCAAGAACGAGCAGATGGTTAAGTTGTGCAACACGTATGGCATAACTCACCACTTCTCCTCGCCCTACTACCCTCAAGGCAATGGCCAAGCCGAAGCCACAAACAAGAATCTCAATAGCATAATTGAGAAAACCTTAGAGAAGGGTAGGACGTGGCACGAGAAGCTGGATGAAGCCTTATGGGCTTATAGGACTTCCATCCGGACTCCCACGAATGCCACACCATTCGAATTGGTCTATGGCACAAACGCCATTCTTCCCATTCATACTCAACTGCATTCATTCCATACATCCATAGCACTCGACCTCCCCCTAGAGACGCTTCACCATGCTAGGATGGACGAACTAGATTTGCTAGATGAGAGGCGACTCCTTGCATTGGATCATGCTCGTGCATACCGGCAAAGGATAGCCCGACATTATAGCAAACACATGAGACCTCGCCACTTTGAAGTGGGAGATCTGGTCTTAAAAACCATCCACCATCATGGCCCACACCCCCTAGGCAAGTGGCGCCCCAACTAGGATGGACCCTATGTTGTACGAGCAACCACTACGAACAATTCGTATTGGTTGATCGATGTAGAAGGTAGGAATTTAGCAGATCCTATCAATATTCAATACTTAAAGAAGTATCATGTGTAGGATCTGGATTAAATTCCAATTTTCGAAAATTTTTAGGGATAGCTGCCCTAAGACATGTGAATAAGGTGCAAAAGTAAACTCGTGTGACCCTGAGTGAGAGAATTCGCACTTGTGAAAGAGTGGAGTCTTCAAAATCGTGGTTACATTTCAAAATCCTTCTTCTTACAAAGAAAGGCCTAGTTCAATATAGCAAGATACTTGCAAGTAGTACGTGCTATTTCTAAATAGGCTGATCTGGAATGGATCGAGTGTAGGCTTGGGATAAGTCCTCCCCTCTTCTCTTCTAATTCTAAAAGGAAAACAAAGGCCCAAAATAAAAGGGAATTTCCCATTCAAAGCCTCTTTCCAAAAGAAAGAAACTAGAATTCAAAAGAAAATTGATTCTCTTATGAAAAAGAGGGATTAAAGAAAAAATACTCCCAAAAGGAGACCCTCGATGAAAAAAAGGAAAAAGAGGCCAAAAAGCTCAAAAAGAGCAGTTTTCCGCCTTCTGTGCCTCAAACCACGGGACGCTTCAGAAGGGACCGTGGTATCTCTTTCCCATCCCTGGCTTATCCCAAGCTAAAGCATGGTTCATTTCGAGGAACCCTAAAGTAAAAATAGGATTTACTTACTTGAATTTCATCTTGTTTGAGAATTCGATGTTTCGAGTAAGGTGTAGGAATTTGAAATATGCCTTGTTTTCTTATAAAACCTCCGCTAGATAAGCGAGTGTGAAGAATCAAACAAGGGCAAGCACGAAGAACTCGAGATCCTTAGGATCGAGGCTCAAGACTGTTGTCCCTTTTGTAAATAGCTTTTGTAAATAAGTTTTGAAAACCGAACATCGAACAGCATAGGATTTGCTCACTTGGAGCAGTAGGCCTTGTAAGTGTCTAGAGTTCGACCACATCTGGTCCCTGGGAGGTCGCCACTTTTGGCACCACACCCATGTCATCTGCATTCCATGTATGGTACTTGCATGAACATGATCCCATTTAGGACCAGATTCCATAGTAAACCCTTTGGCGTGATATCTCCTCCTACCAGAGTTTGTAAATTGAGATTTTTGCTAAAAATGGGGACGATCTCATGTTCTTCATGGATAGATCTAGGGAGACATTGAAAGGGGTGTTTGTCATCTTTGCCCTTATCCAAATCTATTTGGACAAGGCCAAAGAGGGGCATCTGTAAACACCCCGAAATCCCACGAATTTCTCAAATTCATCTGGTTTTGTAAAAGCAGCCCCAAAGGGCTATTTTGAGTCTGGAAACCTAGGAGCCTTCCAGACAACCCTGTATATATGTTTTAAACTTCATATTTTAAAAATATATAATATAGCTTTAGAAAACCTTTTAAAACACGTTTTTGAAACCCCGAAGTGGCTTGGCCCGATCAAGACAGGACCAGGAGAGCTAAGAAGAGCCCGGAACCGGAGCACATGTCGAGCCCGGCACAACAACTCTTGTATCAAATCCATACCCCCAGGATCTCGAACGTCCAAGACCCTGTTATTATCAAAATGTCATTTGAAGTCATCTCCGGAAGGCAGAAACGGAGGCGGACGATCATGTTGGCGAAGACCCAACGCAGACGGAGTGCTGATGCTGTCAGACCCCGCACAAATCATCCGTTTCGAACCCAGCTCGAAGGAGTCGGAGTTTAGTTTGGATCGGATCTGGACCATATATATCCAGATCCCAATACAAACCCATGTATGGACTTGGATTTAGATTTGGATTCAAAAATCCAATCCGATATCCATATCCATGGCCCACATCACCTTCTCATAAATGGAGGTGGGGCCCACTTGAATTTCACGTGGGATTATGGGCATGAGAGAGAGTGGGGGTGGATAAGATCAAGAGTGTTGTAATTAAGCTTGACTTGTGTGTCAAGTTTGGGGTTAATCATGTGGGTTAGCCTAATTGAGTGGGTTTAAGCTTGTAATTAGCCAAAACCTAACCTAGGGCTACACCAACATGAGGTGGTTAAGGTCTATGGGCCATGCAAAGGGAGCTCCTTCACCTAAACCTAACCCAAAACACCTAATCCTAGCCTTCTACCTTAATCCACCCCTAATCTGAGCCTAACCACCTAACCCACTTCCCTAATCCCGGCCTAATCCCAACCTAATCACCTAATCCTTCCCTAAACCTACGTTAATTTCCCTAAACCTAGCCTAATCCTAGCCTAATCACCTAACCTAGTTCACTAAACCTCACCCTAGAACCCAACCACCTAACCAAACCCTAAACCCCTAAACCACCCCTAGCCCACAATCTACCCAAACCACTAGTATTTAAAATATCTGGCCCTACCCTTTCCAGCCCACCTTATCTTCATACCACCCTACCTAAACCACCTAACCACTACCCCAAACCCAGCCCTAACCGACCTACCCAACTCCCTATATAACCCCCCCCCCCCTCTTGGGGCGGGTTTTCCATCAAGAACCCCTCACCCATCCCAGCCGGGCCCTCTCTTTCCTCCACTTCTCTAGCTGCTCCACCTGCTCCGCCTGCACCACCACCATCTCTCCATCCCACCACCACTTGCACCGCCATCTCCACCACCTCCCGGCTGAGCCTCACTACCTGCCCAGCTTCCTTCCAGCCGAGCGCCACCTTCTCTCCATTCGGTAAGTACCCCACACTCTACCTAGCTCCTTCTCTACTCCCTCTCCACTCCCACCCACCCACCATACCACCACCTTACCTACACATCAGCCACTTGCCGCCACCACTACACTCAGCCAAGCCTTAGCCGCCCTAGCCATTCGCCACTACCTAACTACCCTAGCTACACCCGGCCACCCTATCCGATTTCCTATGACCTACCCATAGCACTCCCTTATACCCACTACACCCACTTCCACCTAGCCCCATCACCTAACTAGCTACCTTCCCATACTCCAGCCTTAGTCATCCAAGCAGCCCGCCACCACCACATTCCCCTAGTCGGCCACTCCAACCGACTATCCCTTCCATTCGGCCAGCCATCTCTTTTCCCCTAGGTGTCCCATTCAACCTTCCCTTAAGCTCCCCTTAGGTGCATACTCCCTAACACTGTATACCCTACTAGTGACCCTACATACTCACCTTGCCCAGCCCCTTTAATCCCCCACACCAAGGCGACACCCTTGCTTGCAGCCGGCCACCATCAAGGCGCCTATCCCGCGCCCCATTTGCAGCCGGCCAGCACCCTTTGTCGTTCACCCTCGCAGAGCTCCCGTTTGCAGCCCAAGGCGAAGGCCAAGCCCACGCTCAAGCAAGGCCTCTACGGACCAGCTACTAGTAAGTGCCTAACTCGGTCTTTAGTTGTATACTTGCTTGAGATTCAATTCGATTCGGGGTTGTAATAACGGAGCATAGTCTCCCCCAGCTTGTAATAACGTGGCTTGGCACACCCACACACGTGCACTCTCTTAGTTGTGTACGATTTTGAACACACACGGGCCTAATCAGCCCCTAATACATAAGTATATATTTATACTTTCATTTTTGAAGGGTTTTGCTTAAGTTGGGTGCGTTGTCTTTCAATTCAAGCACTCTCACACACATTGAGCCTTCGCTCTTATTTGAAAGACCCAAGTAAGGGCCGACCTATACTATTTGGGTTTCATTTTATGTCGTGTGGGTAAGTCTTTCAATTCAAGCACTCTAACACACATTGAGCCTTCGCTCTTATTTGAAAGACCCAAGTAAGGGCCGACCTATACTATTTGGGTTTCATTTCATGTCGTGTGGGTAAGTCTTTCAATTCAAGCACTCTCACACACATTGAGCTTTCGCTCTTACTCCCAAGACCTTAGTAAAGGCCTTATTGCAGTTATATTTGGGTTTCATTTATGTCGTGTGGGTAAGTCTTTCAATTCAAGCACTCTCACACACATTGAGCTTTCGCTCTTACTCCCAAGACCTTAGTTAAGGCCATACTGCAATTTATATTTGGGTTTAATTTCATGTCGTGTGTGTAAGTCTTTTCAATTCAAGCACGCACCCACATTGAGCCTTTGCTCTTATTTGCAAGACCCGAGTAAGGGCTCATATACATACTCTATATACATATCTCCCTTCGGCACTTACTTTACAAGTCATTTCCCTTCGGTTATTTCCCTTCAGTATTGTCTTTACATTCGGGTTTTCCCTTTGGAGTAGCGTGAGTTTGCATTGCATCTACGCCATACCACGAGGCAGGACGCATATTGCATCGAAGCAAGCCCCGCTCAAATTCGCCCATGTAGTGGAGTGTTCATAACACACAAACTAGGTGGCCCGAAAAGGGATAAAAGAAAAGACTTAGGCACGTGCAAATCCACGTGATCTAAAACATGCAATCGCATTTAAAAGACCCGAAATAGACACCTCAAACCGCTTCGTAAGCTTTCTATCCCAAAACTCGATTTTTGCAAAGCGTACAGACTGACCCTTGTGCATCGGTGCAAGAAAGTCTGCGACGACAAGAGCTCACTTGCTCACAGTCGCCACGATTAGAAGTCAGTGTTAAATATATCTTCGCTAGCTTAGGTAAGCTAGCTGGCATGCCCTGTTTGCATAGATAAGGCCTTAGACACACGAGAGGATCCGCTCCGAGCCCTGAAAAGGTGAGAGGCGGGGATTTTCGCGCGTCTACAGTTTCGAAAAGGGAGGCCTTTTTGATCAACTTATGGAAAGTTGAGATCTCGTGGAGCGAGAGAAGGGTTTTTAACTCGCTTTTAAAGTTATCCAGGATGAGCATTACTGCGCATCCTTCGGATATGGGCTCTCGCACTTGGCCCAAAAGCGACCTCCATCTTATAATGAAGGCATGTACGTCTTCGTTCATGCCTTGTTTTGTATCCCCTAAGGTATTCAGAGTCGGCGTGACTTCTACGTTGTGTGCAAATCTTTGCATGAAGCAGTTTGCTAACTCTTCAAAAGTAGCGAACTGGCTTAAGTCGTAGGAAGCCAGCCATTTGGCAGTTGTGCCTTTAAGGGATAAAGGGAACCAATACACCCATTTCATCGAGTCCTTTTTCTTCTTATTGGCTCGACGCGAGAAAAGCTGCAAGTGAGACCTAGGGTCTCCCATGCCATCATACCGATGGAAGTTCTGTATTTCATCGTCACTGTCTGTTTCGTAATCCATAGGAAGGAAATCAAACAGGGCGTAGTTTCTTTTATCTTTATTCTGCCCTTTCAGCAACTGCTGTAGGGCTTTATGGTCCTTTTTTGTGAAGGACTCATGGTATTGGTTGCCTTCCATTACGGAGGCCTCTTTGTGCTTGTGAGGTTTTTCAGATTTCTTTTTAGGCCTTTGTTCACCGTTTGATGAACATGAATCACCTACTTCAGCCTCTTGGCTGAGAGCATCGATTTTGGCCTCAAACTCCCTTCTCAAGTCCTCGATTTCATCTAGTTTTATTTTGTTTTTGAAAATCCTCCTAGAGTGAGAACTTGATGCGCATGAGCCTTGGCTCGACACTTCACTTGGATTGGATTTTGACATGCTTTTCAAGCTTTTTCAAAATGTCCTAAGTACAAGCAAAGAAAAACAAGTTAAAAATGACACCTTTTAAAAATTTTCGCAAGACTTCTACTTAAAAACTCGATTTTTGAAAGGCTCACGTCCCACCGGGCGTGCCAATCTCTGTAGACGCGCGAAAATCCCTGCCTCTCACCTTTTCAGGGCTCGGAGCGGATCCTCTCGTGCGTCTAAGGCCTATTTATGCAAACAGGGCATGCCAGCTAGCTTACCTAAGCTAGTGAAGATATATTTAACACTGACTTCTAATCGTGGTGACTGTGAGCAAGTGAGCTCTTGTCGTCGCAGACCTTCTTGCACCGATGCGCAAGGGTCAGTCTGTACGCTTTGCAAAAATCGAGTTTTGGGAGAGAAAGTCTACGAAGCGGTTCGAGGTGTCTAATTCGAGTCTTTTAGATGCGGTTGCATTTTTTAGATCACGTGGATTTGCACGTGCCTAAGTCTTTCCTTTTATCCCTTTTCGGGCCGCCTAGTTTGTGTATTATGAACACTCCACTACATGGGCGAATTCGAGCGGGGCTTGCTTTGATGCAATATGCGTCCTACCTCGTGGTATGGCGTAGATGCAATGCAAACTCACGCTACTCCAAAGGGAAAACCCGAAGGTAAAGACAATACTGAAGGGAAATAACCAAAGGGAAATAACCAAAGGGAAATGACTTGTAAAGTAAGTGCCGAAGGGAGATATGTATATAGAGTAGGTATATGGGCCCTTATTCGGGTCTTGCAAATAAGAGCGAAGGCTCAATGTGGGTGCGTGCTTGAATTGAAAGACTTACACACACGACATGAAATTAAACCCAAATATAAATTATAGTATGGCCTTAACTAAGGTCTTGGGAATAAGAGCGAAAGCTCAATGTGTGTGAGTGCTTGAATTGAAGTACTACGCACACGACATGAAATTAAACCCAAATATAACTGCAATAGGCCTTGACTAAGGTCTTGGGAGTAAGAGCGAAAGCTCAATGTGTGTGAGAGTGCTTGAATTGAAAGACTTACACACACGACATGAAATGAAACCCAAATAGTATAGGTCGGCCCTTACTTGGGTCTTTCAAATAAGAGCGAAGGCTCAATGTGTGTGAGTGCTTGAATTGAAAGACTTACACACACAACATGAAATGAAACCCAAATAGTATAGGTCGGCCCTTACTTGGGTCTTTCAAATAAGAGCGAAGGCGCAATGTGTGTGAGAGTGCTTGAATTGAAAGACAACACACCCAACTTAAGCAAAACCCTACAAAAATGAAAGTATATGTATATACTTATGTATTAGGGACTGATTAGGCCCGTGTGTGTTCAAAATCGTGCACAACTAAGAGAGTGCATGTGTGTGGGTGTGCCAAGCCACGTTATTACAAGCGGGGGGAGACTATGCTCCGTTATTACAACCCCGTATCGAATTGAATCTCAAGCAAGTATACAACTAAAGACCGAGTTAGTTACTTACTAGTAGCTGGTCCGTAGATGCCTTGCTTGAGCGTGGGCTTGGCCTTCGCCTTGGGCTGCAAAAGGGAGCTCTGCGAGGTTGAACGACAAGTGGTGCTAGCCCGGTGCCTTGAAGGTGGTCGGCTGCTAGCAAGGGTGTCGCCTTGACGTGTGAGATTAAAGGGGCTGGGCAAGGTCACTAGGGGGAGTGTAGTGTTGGGGGAGTATGGCACTAAGGTAGAGCTTAAGGGAGTGTCTAAGGGAGAGCCTAGGGGAATTATGGGACTGGCGGATGGAAGGGCCGAATGAGTAGGGTGGTAGCAAGTAGCTGGCTGTGGGGGCAGGTGGTGGTAGTGCAAGTGGCTGAGAGTGGAGAGGGAGTGGAGAAGGTGAAATGAAGGATGGGGTACTAACCGTGCTTGAAGAGAGGTGGTGGATGGAAGAGAGAAGCCGGGTGTGGTGGAGCGGGTGGTTCGGCCGAAGGCAGGGGTGGCGACAGGTGGTGGGCCGGTTGGGGTGTGGTGGAGCAGGTGGAGCACGGTGGTGGCTGGTGGTGGTGCAGGTGGAAGGCCTGGCTGGACGTGGATGAAGTGGCTGGGCTCGGTTGGGCTGGACCAAGGTGAGAGAGGATGGGAAGGGAGAGAGCCTCTAGATAATGGGTGGGCTTCTAGCTAGGAAAACCCGCCCCCAAGGGGGGGGTTTATATAGGGATGGGTAGGTCGGTTAGGGCTGGGTTTGGGGTAGTGGTTAGGTGGTTTAGGTAGGGTGGTATGATGATAAGGTGGGCTGGAAAGGGTAGGGCCAGATATTTTAGATACTAGTGGTTTGGGTAGGTTGTGGGCTAGGGGTGGTTTAGGGGTTTAGGGTTTGGTTAGGTGGGTGGGTTCTAGGGTGAGGTTTAGTGAACTAGGTCAGGTGATTAGGCTAGGTTTAGAGAAATTAACCTAGGTTTAGGGAAGGATTAGGGAAGTGTGTTAGGTGATTAGGTTGGGATTAGGCCGGGATTAGGGAGGTAGGTTAGGTGATTAGGCTCAGATTAGGGGCGGATTAGGGTGGAAGGCTAGGATTAGGTATTTTGGGTTAGGTTTAGGTGAAGGGGCTCCCTTTGCATGGCCCATAGACCTTAACCACATCATGTTGGTGCAGCCCTAGGTTAGGTTTTGGCTAATTACAAGCTTAAACCCACTCAATTAGGCTAACCCACATGATTAACCCCAAACTTGACACACAAGTCAAGCTTAATTACAACCACACTTGATCTTATCCATCCCCACTCTCTCTCATGCCCATAATCCCACGTGAATTTCAAGTGGGCCCCACCTCCATTTATGAGAAGGTGATGTGGGCCATGGATATGGATATTGGATTGGATTTTTGAATCCAAATCCAAATCCAAGTCCATACATGGGTTTGGATTGGGATCTGGATATATATGGTCCAGATCCAATCCAAACTGAACTCTGACTCCTTCGAGCTGTACTTGAAACGAACGGTTTGTGCGGGGCCTGACAGCATCAGTGCTCCGTCTGCGTTGGGTCTTCGCCAACATGATCGTCCGCCTCTGTTTTCGCCTTCCGGAGATAACTTCAAAGGATGTTTTGATGATAACAGGGTCTTGGACGTTCGAGATCCTGGGGGTGTGAATTTGATACAAGAGTTGCTGTGCCGGGCTTGACATGTGCTCCAGTTCTGGGCTCTTCTTAGCTTTCCTGGTCCTATCTGGATTAGGCCAAGCTGCTTTGGGGTTTCAAAACATGTTTTTAAAAGGGTTTTAAAAGCCATATTGTATGTTTTCGAAATACAGAGTTCAAAACATATGTACAGGGTTGTCTAGAAGGCTCCTGGGTTTCCAGACTCAAAATAGCCCTTTGGGGCTGCTTTTTCAAAACCAGGTTGTTTCGAGGAATTCGTGGGATTTCGGGGTGTTTACATTCTTGTACAAGCTTGACAGACTCCTCCACTATTCGATACTTTGTGACATTAGAAAAGCAATCTTAATACATATGAGTCTTTGGAGTTATCAAGTTCGGTTGTGAATTAGAAGATCTTTTAGAAAAATAGTTGGTTGAGGAGGAGTCTGAATGTAGCGATGAAGAGCTGAAAGATGCGATAGCCGAAACAATTGAACCATTTTTTTCTATTCAATTCAATTTTCATACACAAATAATTTGATTTGGTGTCAGTTCCTAGATTTCTTTGAGGTTCAATTTATGAGCCAACCCAACCGATGCACACCCTTAGCCATAGAGACTTCAGTCTAAGTCTCCAACCGAGGTTCCTTGTGAGGAGTCAACTTGGTGGGGGGCTTTCGAGGTTGGAGTTGTAGCAAATCACTATCCAAGATGGAGTGGAAGCTCGGTCTCCTCCTGATAGGGCATACCAATGATTGTAGTCTGATAGGTGAGGGCATGTGCAGCCTCTTGATAGGGTGTAGTCAGTGTCCTCGTAGAGGTGCAAGCTCGAGGTTCTTCCTAATGGGTTATGATGGCCATGGCCAAATCAGAGGTCATTAAAAGGGGACCTCTGTTCGAACTCATTAGGTAAGAGGGAGTGTCAACTACCTGTGGACAATGCCAACATGGTTAGAGAGAACAAAATAAAATACAGAAAAATATCAAGAAAAGCTCACCCTTCTAAGATGAATACTAAGCAATGGAGGATCCTCCTTTTGATTTTTTGCAACAAGATCATATAGCAATGGGGTCGAAGTGCTAGGGTAAAGACGTCTTTGGAATAATGCAGTCTGGTCAGTCTTGGTATGTTTGGCGCTTGGTTCAACAAGTGTCAAGCTGATGAAATAGTCGATAAAGGCTTATGCTTCTTTGTCAAAGATGGCATAGGTTTCTGAGGACCACCATCCTTTACACTAAGGGTGGTTCCTAGGTTGGTCGTAAAGGCATTAAAAGGAAAACTCTCATTTGGAGGTTGGATTTAGTCACCACGTCGATTGCTAAATTCAACATTGGTACGATGTCTGCTAGCATTTCAACTAGATAAATAGGATTGAGAATTCTCTAGACAAGCCCAAATTGATGAGCTAAGCATTGAGAAAAGTATCTCTCAACCATTGTTCAGTTGGTAGAAGAGGAGGATGTGTCAACCTTGTTCAACAAATCTACAGTGCACAAGAATCATTGTTAGTCCATTGAGGATATTTAAAAGAGGTTGGATAATTTTTTCAATACATGTTGAATCACATATTTATCATGTCTCGGGGGATAAAAATTGAAATTATTTTCAAATTCTAAGAGGAATAGTTTATTAAGGAAGATTGGTTGTGTCCTAGTTCAAGAATAGAGTTTTAAGGAAACTTTGTCTAAAAAAAATCCTCTAGTTTAAGGTAAACGAGTTAGTGACATGGGAGAGTAAGAGCATGAAGGTGAGAAAAATAAAGATGTATCCAACACTTAGAAACCACCATGGGGAAGAAGTATTGGGTGTTTTTCAATTGGCTAGTTAAGAAATGAAAGATCGAATACCTTTTTAATGGTAATCAAGAAAAATGAGTAAAAATTGAAAGGATAATAAAAAACAATGACACAATATTCTTTGGTGATCGCTACGTTATTGGGGCAGATGATGAACTTGCATCGCTAAAAAGAAGAAAGCTTACATGTTTCTCCCGAGTTATCTCCCCAAATCCCACTCATTGACTTTATAAAATCTTTTATATGAAAGATTTTTGAAAAAGAAAGAAAAATTAGAAGAACCTAAAGAATGGAGTTCATGACCATCAAAGGGAGGACTAGATCATAAAAGAGCAAAACACACATATAAAGAAGATTAAATGTTTAATATCAACCATTAATGACCAGAAATAATGACAAGATTGTCATTATGATATTCTCAACACACACGCATAACTTGTGTGACCTAGCACAACATCTACTTTAAAACTGCCCTCAATTTTTTCCAGCATTCCTTGAGGTTGCTATTGTTGTAAAACATGGTTGCGCAATGGATAATCAAAAGTAAAACACATGAACAAAAGATGAAAAGGAAAAAATAGAGATCGAAAGAGGAGGTGGTCCTCCAATGGAGGCCGCCCCCCCTCTTTCTCTCTCTTTCTTAATCCCAGCAACACTAAACCCTAATATAACCTATCAACCCTTATATAAGGAGCTGTAAAACTTAAAATGACTAAAATACCCTTAGTATAGAAAATTACCAAAATGCCCTTACAACTTCAGACAATTACAATAATATCTAGAAACATCAAATTCACTAAAACTGACTCAACTCATATTCTTCACACCCCCCCAAGTTGGGAGTGAGATACTTCGAACTCCAAACTGTCTTCGTCACTAGTCTAATCTTCAACAGCTTCTTTGGCTGCAACATCTTCAACTCAACCTTCTTGGCTGATCATATCAAGCAGCATCTCTAGCTGTAATATAAACTTAACCTTTCTGGCTAATCATTTCAAGCAGCATCTTTGGCTACAACATCAACTTAGTCATCTTGGCTGATCATCTCAAGCAGCATCTATGGCTGCAATATAAACTTAGCCTTCCTGGCTAATCATCTCAAGCACCATCTCTGGTTGCAACATCAACTCAGCTATCCTGGCTGATCATCTCAAGTAGCATCTCTGGCTGCAACATCAACTCATCCCTCCTGACTGTTTACTTCAGCAACCCAAGGTCTTAACTTTCATGATTCTTGGTGATACTGCCACATTCTATATCAACAAATTCTTTTGGCCTCTTTAATGATTTAATTTTCATGCATATGTAGTGAAAAAGACTGATTTTCTGTATTCCATCATTCATTCTATTTGAATTCAGTTGATTTTCAATACAGGCAATCATCACGTACTACTTTTCTAGTTCCAAAATGTGGAAAAGCGCACGTTGACCCAACTCAACATTCCCATGCACATAACAAGTACTTAGCAAGGTCCTCCAAAGGATGACGTTGGCTTCCAAAGGCATGTCAATTATGAGCTTATTAGCCTCCTCCAACAACCTAGCTCTACCAAGCAAATCAATCATACAATCATAATGCTTCATTCCTGGGGATAAACCATACTCATGAACCATGGAAAGAAAACACCGACGGCCCTCTTCCAGCAGACCTCCGTGGCTACAAGCATTCAAGATGCTAAGAAATGTGACCTCGTTTGGCGTCACTCCCTTTGCATGCAATCAAATTGTTTCATGACCTTGTTAGCTAGACCATGCGTTGCAAATGCCGAGATCATTGATGTATAAGAGACCAAGTTCTTCTTAGAAATCTCCTCAAACACACAGAATGCATCGTTTATGCTCCCACATTTAGCATACATATCTAACAGCGCATTGGTCACACGAATATCCATCGTGAAGCCAAACCTTTTGCTGCTTGCATAGATTTGCCGCCCAAATTCTAGAGACCCCGAGCCAGAGATGGCATAAAAAACTGTCAGCATGGTTATCTCATTCGGTGAAAAAGAATCAATGCTTCGTGAAATTGATTTCTTCTTATATACCCATCAATCATGCCGGTCCATGAGACAACATTTCGCTCTTTCATCTTATCAAAGAGCATACGAGCAACATCCACCTCTCTGCACTTCGTTAAGCTCGTGATTAATGCATTCCAACTAACTAGATTTCTTTGGGGCATTATGTTGAATACTTGGATGGCGTAACGAGAATACCCACAAGATCCATACATGCTGATGAGTGTACATGAACATGAGACTCGAATCCCTGCTTGATGGTATGCCCATGAACTTGAATTCCTTTATCAACATCTATGGAATCACTACTGTAGACACCGAAAATTTTCACTTACGGGTTCTTAGGCCTGAAGTGAACCTTTTCGCAATCTACTTCGCTTTATGGGCGTGCCAGCTAGTTTACTTTAACTAGCAAAGTATGTTTTGAAAACAATCTGACTTTTGAAAGGCGATTGTAGGCAAAGTATGTTGCTCACGGCCGGCCGGGGTGAAGTTTTTGGGATTTGTTAGGGATGGTTTGAGGCCGTTGGGGTTAGGTTAGGTCTAGTTAGGGTTCAGTTAGGGTTAGGTTGGTTCAGTTAGGGTTAGGTTCAGTTAGGGTTAGGTAGGTTCGAACCTAGGCTAGGTTGGGTTAGGTTTAGAGGGGTGTAGAGAGAATGGCTAGGTTAGGTTAGGCTTACCTCTTGGAGCCGGTCCTTCTTGGCTTGAGCCCACGTCTCCACGGTTGCAGCCACTTGGTCCAGCCCACCTTGGTTGCAGCCCCTTGGTCTAGACCCACTTAGCCCACATGGCTTGAACCCACCTCACCCAATGAGCCCACATGGCTAGGTCTATCACTCCCTCTCTCTCCTCCCAAATATTTGCATGAACCCTTTACATGGACCCCCTCACCTCTATTTATAGAGATTTGAGGTGGGTCTTGGATTTGGGTTTGGGTTTGGGGTTTGGATCCATACCCAAATCCAAACACTATTTGGATCTGGATATTGGATCTCGGATATTTTGAGATCTGTATCCGATCCAAACCCAATATTTTTATGGATACGGATATGGATATTTTGATCCAGATCTGATCCAATCCAAACACTATTTGGATCCAATCCAAATCCAAACACTATTTGGATCGACCCAAACACTATTTGGATTGGCCCAAATCCAAACACTATTCATTACATGGATTTGGATCTGGATATATATGGTCCAGATCCAAATCAAAATTTCTTCGGACAGTCCTTCTTGGCTTCTCGAGGCGAACGATCTGTGCGGGCACTGGCTTCATCAGCGCTCCGTCTGGTGTTGGGTTTTCCCCAACTTTGTCGTTCGGACTCCGTTTTGCCGTTCTGGACTCCGTTGAGCTTTTCATCAAATGGGCTCTGCTTTCTTTTGTTTTTTTATCAGGGAGTGGCTTCTGAAGCTCTGGGCTTGAATCCTCTTCGGGCCTAGGGCTTCTTTTGCCTTCTGTACCTGTTTTCACATTTCAAAACAGGTCGTCGTTTTGGCTCAAATGAGCTTTTTGGTGTTTCGAAAGTTTTTGAAAAATAGAAGATTTGGGGTGTTTACAGATGCCCCTCTTTGGCATTATCCAAATGTATTTGGATAATGGCAAAGAAGAAACACCCCGTTCTCTCAAATTTTCTCGAGAATACACCATTTATTTCGCAAAAACCCTGTTTTCTTTTTCCACAAGTGGGGATTTTCAGCAAAAGGGGCTTTTCCTAGCTATTTCCCTATATGTATGAACATGCACGAATGACTCTTTGAATGCATGCATGAGAAAAATTTTATTTTTGGTTTTTGAGCCCGAATTGAGCCTTTTGAGGCTGGTTGCTCCGAGCAGGTTTTTACCCATGTCTTTTTGACATTCGTGGGTTTTTCGAAAATTTCTTTTTGAAAAGGAACTCCTTTTAACTTGTATCGAAAAGGACTTCCATTTTTCATACTTCCCTTCATTCGGGTTTCAATACCTGCTACTCAGTAGAGGTTTTTGGGTAGGAAAACTTGGAAAACATTTCAAAGTTCCATTTCCTACAAAACAGAGTCGAGTTCTCAAACAAAATGAAATCCAAATAAGCCGATTTTATTCGTACTTTAGGATTTTCGCAAATTTGAATCTTTTTCCTCGGGGATAAGCCGTAGGGATATGGGAAAGAGATACCACAGTCCCTTCTGAAGCGTCCCGTGGTTTTAGGCAAAGAATCGGAAAATCGCTCTTTGGAGCTTTGGCTTTTTGTTTCTTTTTCATAGAGGGTCTCCCTTTGGGAGTATTTTTTCATTAATCCCTCTTTTCTTTAAAGGAGAGCAGCTCTTTGGAGGAGTTTTTGTATTCCCTGTTTATGAAGGGAAGACCTCTTTGGGAGGAGTGTTTTTATATCTCCTTTTTCTTTTGAACGAGAAGACCTCTTTCGGAGGAGTTTTTGTATTCCCTGTTTATGAAGGGAAGACCACTTTCGGAGGAGTTTTTGTATTCTCGATTTTTTTCTTTCTTTTGAAAATAGCCAATTTTCCTTTTCGGAGAGAAAGTAGGATGGGGGAGGGCTTATCCCTTTGGTTACTCGATTCAAACGAGATCGTCCTATTTCTTAATAGCATCTGCTATTCGAAAATATTTTGATATTTTGAACAAGGCTTAATCTTGTAAGCCAGGGTTCTTTGAAATATAGCCAATTCATTTTTGGAAGACTCTACTTTTCGAAAAGTATAGATTCCTCCATTCGGGTTTATACAATCTACTTCGATCCTTCTTTCAAGAAGTTTCAAAGGAGTTCGATTTTTTTCAAAAATCCTTTTGAAAAAGAATTCAACATAAACCCTTTTGAATATTCGGGCATTTTCGGGGTTTTGCTAATTTCTACCCACAATATCAACAAATTTCTAACTTTTGTTGCCCTTTCGAAGACATGGGGACATTCCTACTCGAGTTTCCCATAATTTTGGGCTTTCTTCGGGGTGATATGATGCATGCTATGCACTCCATGTGATTTTAAAATGGAAATACATGTTTTTATGCAACCATGAACACATGAAATGTATCTCACAAATCACGAAGGAGATGCATTCGCTTATCCATGGAAGGTGTCTAGGGGCTGTGTTTAAAAATGCCCCTAGCTTGATGGGAATTTCGCATGGCCATATGGTGAAGGGCCATGGCTTTTCAAAGGGATTTTGGATGGACAATGGTATGTTCATGTCCATGCACTTCCATGGTTTTTCTAACATGATCATGATACTTTTTGCTCAAGGATGGGAAACATAACCAGCCCTAAGTGATCATCGTGGCCATCAGGTTTTAGTTTTGACATGGTCTCCATATTTCATCGTGAGATTCATGATCTTTATCCTAACACAATCAAGGTTTTCATATAAACCAGAAGTTGAAGAAAATCTTTCTTTTCAAAGCCATGAAAGGTTTTTGTGAAATGCTAACCCTTTTTCGAGATTCTCATTTCCTTTTAAAATTTGCCTCGAAGGTGTTGGTTTTGATTTGTATGGAGACATGCCTATGAAGGCTCGATACTTAGGGGGTCGAACTCTTATTGCCCCTTTGGTTTTGCAAAACCCTGAATTCGATTTCTAGAATGATGCCTAGACTCGATGCATATGAATGATTTCAAAGTGTAATGCATGATGCTTATGCACACACTATGGGTTAACTTATTTCTAAAAATCCCCAATTTTCCATAAGTTAAGGATTTTGCGAAGTTCAGGAAGCTTGGAGGTGTTTATTCCTCCTTGCTTTGGTGATTCTCGAGCTTTTCATTTTTGAAAAAGCTCTAGGCAAAAGGGTGGATAGGACCAGTTTTTTTTGGATACTTGGTTTCAGGGAGTATATACATTTTTTTGAAAGCATTTTTACAATTTTTCGAAAATGGGCTTTGTACATGGCCAAAGGCTTTTGAAACAAAATTTCTTTTTGGAATTTTCGTTTTTCCAAATGTTTTTGAGATTTTGAGAGTTTTCAATTTTTTTGGTTTTTTTTCAAAAGTAGGGATCTTCCATTGAACCTTCAAAGAAAACATTCATGAATTAGACTCTAATCAAATAGGTCTAAGACATGGGTTTCGGTTTTTAGAGGTTCTACAGGGCACCCTTGACCCAGATGGTCTTAGGTGGCGGCTCTGGTGGTATGGGTGGGCTGTAGCCCAGTCCATATCGTTCCCTATTGGTTCTAGGTAGGACAGGCTCAAGTCTACCTTGGTTTCGGGTTCCCAGGCCCGCGTAGGGTTTATATCCCATATTCAAAATCATGTTCCAAGACTTTTTGCTTTTTGAAAAGTTTTGGTATAAATCATGATCTTGAAACATGGAATCATCCATGTTGGGGACATATACCCTTTTGGATATCGGGAGTTTGGATTCCGGGGTGATGGAAGACTGGGGCTTCCATACAAACCTGGTTTGGGAGACTTTGCCCTCAAGGAAAGCCAAGCTTGGTTCCTTGAGGAGTTTTGGACATAGCAGGGTTATGGAAAACTTATGGTTCCATACCCCATTTTGGGAAAAATTTACTTCAAGGGGAGCCATGCAAGGTCCCTTGAAGTTTTTGACTTGGTCCCTAGGTTCAACTCGTGGTGCCCCTAGGGATTGATTTTTTTGTTTCAAAGCCATAGCCTTGGCTCCAAGGCACAAGACTAGGCTCGAAGAAGTGGGTTTTTCTATGGTAGGGTTATGAGCTCCTAAGATGTCGATGCATGCATTAGGGGTCTCCATGTCTACCATTTTCGGAACTTCTTTTTGTTTTTGAAATTCCTTTGAATGGTGCACGACAGTTGGCGCACCTTGAAAATCCTCAAGTTTTGGCACAGTTTGTGGGTTTGTGTGTGCAAAGGGGTTATCCAATGCATCTGATGACCCTACATGAAGAAGAGAGTCTTGAGAAGGATGGGTTTCAGGCATACCTCTTTGTGGCTTGTCTACCTTTTCAGGGTGAGAGCAAGCCGATTTTCCGGGTAACTCTGTTTTGAGCCCCCGGGGTTTAACGAGGCGTTTCCTTTCGAAACCTTCCTGTTTTTCACTCTCGTTCCTTTGTAGGGTGTGGACTTCATGTCCCACTGTATGTGTGTGCCTAGACTTAGGACTTGAAGTTTTCGAAATTCCAAAATTTTGTTTTTCAATTTTTTGGTCTTTTTCCAAATTTTCAAGATTTTTTTGGTTTTTTGAAATAGAAAAATCTTTTTTTGGTTTTTCTATGGATTTTGAAAAGCTTGAAGTTGTAGGAGTGGATGACTTATCCCTTTGCCGGGATTTGTCTCTAATCTCCAATCCTTCGTTGAGTTTGAGATCGGTTTTCAATTCACGATCTGTATGTGCCCTCGAAGAGCTGCTATGTGATCGATGGGCTTTAAGCTCCTTGCTTAAAGCATCCATCTTTTGAAATATTTTTTCAATCTCATCGAGCTCTCTTTGGGCTTTATCTGATTTGAAAACCTCTTTTAGTTTACTCAACGAAGATTTTTGTAGCTTTCTATCCATTTTCATGCAATTTTCCTAAGTATGCACGATTTGTGAAGAACACTCTTTTTTTCGAAAATTTGAGTATAACTCGTTTGTTTGAAGTCTGCTTAAGTCCCGGGTCCCACCGGGCGTGCCAAATCTGTAGGTCCCGAAAATTTTCACTTATGGGTTCTTAGGCCTGAAGTGAACCTTTTCGCAATCTACTTCGCTTTATGGGCGTGCCAGCTAGTTTACTTTAACTAGCAAAGTATGTTTTGAAAATAATCTGACTTTTGAAATGCGATTGTAGGCAAGCGGGATTTTTACGTCGCAGACCTTCTTGCACCGATGCGCAAGGGTCAGTCTATACGCTTAGAGACTTCATTTTGAAACAAGTTTAACTCAAAATATATTTTGAATGAAGAAGTGTTTTAAAACCTTTTGAAAACCATGCATTTGGGCGATTTTGACTTTGTAAGGGTTGGACGACCCTAAGTCTTGCACGATTTGATTCGGGTTTGTACGATTCTCAGATTTTAGATCACGTGGATTTGCACGTGCCTAAGTCTTTCTTTTTATCCCTTTATGGGCCACCTAGGTGTGTGTTATGAACACTCCACTACATGGGGCGAATTTGAGCGGGAGTACGGGGCTTGCTTCGATGCAATATGCGTCCTACCTCGTGGTATGGCGTAGATGCAATGCAAACTCACGCTACTCCAAAGGGAAAACCCGAAATTAAAAGACAATGCCGAAGGGAAATTGCCGAAGGGAAATAACCGAAGGGAAATGACTTGTAAAGTAAATAGCCGAAGGGAAATGACTTGTAAAGTAAATAGCGGAAGGGGAAATATGGCTATATCTTAAGAGCGGAAAGGCTCAATTGTGTAAGTGTGTGTCGTGTATATATTGAAAGACAACGCACACGACTTGAACCTTAAAACCCGAATCTTAAAGACATAGCCGAAAGAAATACTTTATATAGAGTATATGTAGGGGCCCTTACTTGGGTCTTGTAAATAAGAGCGAAGGCTCAATGTGTGTGCGTGCTTGAATTGAAAGACTTACACACACGACATGAAATGAAACCCAAATATAAATTGCAGTATGCCTTGACTAAGGTCTTGGGATTAAGAGCGAAAGCTCAATGTGTGTGAGTGTAGAATTGAAGTACTACGCACACGACATAAATGAAACCCAAATATAACTGCAATAAGGCCTTTACTAAGGTCTTGGGAGTAAGAGCGAAGGCTCAATGTGTGTGCGTGTGGAAAATGGAAAGACAACACACACGACTTAATTAACCCCCTTGACTTAAAATATATAAATATAACTATATATTAAGGGCCTGTTAGGCCCGTGTGTGTGCAAAAAGTGTACGACTAAGAGCGGAAAGGCTCAAGTGCACGTGTGTGTGGGTGTGTCAAACCACGTTATTACAATCGGGGGGAGACGAAGCTCCTTTACTACAACCCCGTATCAAAATTTAATTGAATATAAAGCAAGTTAATGTAATAGACCAAATTTAGACACTTACAAATAGCTGGTCCATGTTCAACTTGCTTGCACGTGGGCTCACGGTTCACCTTGGGCAGCCAAGAGGGGGTTATCCTAGGGAGCTTTGAGGGAGGTTCTATGGGGCACGGTTAGGGCCTTAGGGGAACTAAGGTTCGGCCAAGACGGGGGTTGTGTAGGGTTTGTCCTAGGGTCTGTCCTAGGGTACAGGTCACGGCCAGGGTGCAGGTTAGGTCGGCAGGAGGGTGGACAGGGCGGCAGGGAGGCAGTCGGGTCGGCAAGGAGGCGTCTGGCGCCTGGCGCAGCAGACGGGCGCCTGGCGCTGGGCGCGCTGGGGCGCAGGGCGCGCAGTAGCGCGGAACGGCTGCGGCACGGGGCGTGCAGGCGACAGAGGGGCGCGCGGCAGGAAGCAGGGCGCGCGGCAGCAGATGGGGCGCGCGGCAGGACTCAGGGCGCGCGGCAGGACTCAGGGCGCGCGGCAGGCGCTGGTTGCTCACGGCCGGCCGGGGTGAAGTTTTTGGGGTTTGTTAGGGATGGTTTGAGGCGGTTGGGGTTAGGTTAGGTCTAGTTAGGGTTCAGTTAGGGTTAGGTTGGTTCAGTTAGGGTTAGGTTCAGTTAGGGTTAGGTAGGTTCGAACCTAGGCTAGGTTGGGTTAGGTTTAGAGGGGTGTAGAGAGAATGACTAGGTTAGGTTAGGCTTACCTCTTGGAGCCGGTCCTTCTTGGCTTGAGCCCACGTCTCCACGGTTGCAGCCACTTGGTCCAGCCCACCTTGGTTGCAGCCCCTTGGTCTAGACCCACTTAGCCCACATGGCTTGAACCCACCTCACCCAATGAGCCCACATGGCTAGGTCTATCACTCCCTCTCTCTCCTCCCAAATATTTGCATGAACCCTTTACATGGACCCCCTCACCTCTATTTATAGAGATTTGAGGTGGGTCTTGGATTTGGGTTTGGGTTTGGGGTTTGGATCCATACCCAAATCCAAACACTATTTGGATCTGGATATTGGATCTCGGATATTTTGAGATCTGTATCCGATCCAAACCCAATATTTTTATGGATACGGATATGGATATTTTGATCCAGATCCGATCCAATCCAAACACTATTTGGATCCAATCCAAATCCAAACACTATTTGGATCGACCCAAACACTATTTGGATTGGCCCAAATCCAAACACTATTCATTACATGGATTTGGATCTGGATATATATGGTCCAGATCCAAATCAAAATTTCTTCGGACAGTCCTTCTTGGCTTCTTGAGGCGAACGATCTGTGCGGGCACTGGCTTCATCAGCGCTCCGTCTGGTGCTGGGTTTTCCCCAACTTTGTCGTTCGGACTTCGTTTTGCCGTTCTGGACTCCGTTGAGCTTTTCATCAAATGGGCTCTGCTTTCTTTTGTTTTTTTATCAGGGAGTGGCTTCTGAAGCTCTGGGCTTGAATCCTCTTCGGGCCTAGGGTCTTCTTTTGCCTTCTGTACCTGTTTTCACATTTCAAAACAGGTCATCGTTTTGGCTCAAATGAGCTTTTTGGTGTTTCGAAAGTTTTTGAAAAATAGAAGATTTGGGGTGTTTACAACTACATGCCTTGAGAACAAAAGAATGAGTGAAGCTATCTCCAATAACACCCTTCTCATGAATATGCCTGAACATTGCAAAAGCATCGGTGGGGCATTCACCCTAAGAGTAAGCCATTAGCAATGTGTTCCAGTTGCGAAAATGAAATTCCGACATGGTGACCAGTCTACAATGGATTTGTCTTAGTACATCCACGTAGCCTTTATACTTCCACAACAACCTGAAAATGAAATTTTGATTCGCTTCCATCGATCCCAAATGTGTGGCCAAGCGAGCATCTTCTTTGAAAATCCGACAATGACTGGCCCAGGATCATGGCATGTTCAATAAGATTTTCGCTGTTGATGACATTGATTTTTTTTTTCCATGACTGAATGCTCCTAGAATCTGTGCCACATTGCATCTATCAATTTTAGCATTGATACTGGACTGTATGATGTTAGCCAAACCAAACGTTCTCTTAGAGCCGTTAGATGGATAAAGCTTATGGCAAAGAATTTTCCATATATGTTGCAATCGATATATCGTATCTATCATCTTTTTCTTGACAATGTAACATCAGTAGATTTTGCCGTGTCCCATATCCCAAACAAAAACCCACGGCCTGCCTTGTGGCAGGCCGTTTCTTTTAGGCAAAACGGCCACCTCCCTTGGCCGGACACCCCAAGCCCACTCGAGTCATCCTAACCTAGACCTACCTAGGGCCAGTCCATATATCCCTCAAGCTAAGCCCACTCGAGCCACCATTGGCTCGAGTCACACCAAACCAAAAGGCCCCCTCCAAGGCCCTAAACCCGAGAGATTCCAAACCGTCTTGCTGTCCCCAACCCCTCAAGCTCCACTCTTACGTGCCCTCCCCACTCCTACACGGCTTATCTCTTGGCTGCATGTCACCAAGGCTTGCCACTTGAAGGAGTGCTCCGTTGCTGCCACATGAAGGTGCCGTGACCCGAGCTCCACTAGCAAGGCATACGCCTCTGTAGACACGCGAAAATTTTCACTTTGGGTTCTTAGGCCTGAAGTGAACCTTTTCGTATCTACGTCGCTTTAGGGCATGCCAGCTAGCTTACTCAAACTAGCGAAATATTTTTGAAATATTTGACTTATGGGGCGACTGTGGACAAGTGGGATCTTTTCGTTGTAAACCTTCTTGAACCGGTGCTCAAGGGTCGGTTTAAACGTTTTAGAAAATATCGATTTTGAACAAGCATGGACTTTTGAAAAGAATATGAAAGTACTTGATCGATTTGTATGCCTATTTACAGATTTTATTTACGTGGGGTTGCACGTATGTAAGTCTTTAAGTTTTATTTACTTAGGCGGGATGTGTGTGCATCAAGTGGCCTAAGATTGGCGTGTTTGCACAGGGTATTCGGGGCTTCTTTGAATGCAAGTATGCGCAATATCTCGAGTTTGGCAGATATGCTATGCAACTCATACAACTTGAATGTAAAACCCGAAATTGAAAGACATAGCTGAAGGGAAATACCCAAAATTTAAAGGCAACTCACACGACTTGAATGTAAGTTGCGGAAAGGAAATATAGCTATATCTTTAAGAGCGGAAAGGCTCAATGTGTGCATGTGTGTTGTGTATAAATTGAAAGACGACTCACGCAACTTGAATTTAAAAGCCACCCGACTTAAATGTAAAGTGCGGAATGGGAAATACGTATATATATATATGAGCCAAAGGCATCAACGTGTTCGTGTGTGCGGTGTATAAATTGAAAAACGACTCACGCAACTTGAATTTAAAAGCCACCCGACTTAAATGTAAAGTGCGGAATGGGAAATAGGTATATATATATGAGCCAAAGGCATCAATGTGTTCATGTGTGTGGTGTATAAATTGAAAGACAACTCACACACACGACTGAAATTTAACTTGCGGAACGGAAAAATATAGATATAAGAGCAGAAAGGCTCAATGTGTGCGTGTGTGTTGTGTATAAATGTAAAGACAACTCACACGACTGAATTTTAACAACCCAGAATGTAAAGATATACACAACTGAACCGTAAAACTCATGCAGCTGAATGTATATAGATATGCCTATATCTTAGGGGCTGCCAAGGCCAAAATGTGTGTGAGAGTGTTTGAGCAAGAGCTCGGGTGTCTTTGGGTGCGAGTGTGAAATCTTAAATGACAACTCACACGACTTTAAAGTAACAACCTAACTAAACAGGAGATAGATATATATGATAAGAGCTGAAGCTCAATGCACGCGTGTGTGTTGTGTATAAATTGAAAGACAACTCACACGGCTCTTACTAGAGTCTTTGGAGTAAGAGTGAAGGCTCAATTGTGTACGTGGGTGCTTGGTGTACTAGATAAGAGCTAAAGCTCAAGTGCATGTGTGTGTCTCGTATACGAGATAAGAGCTAAGGCTCAAGTGCACGTATGTGTCTCGTGTGTCAAGCATCAATATTATATCTCGGGGGCAGACCATGCGCCTTTAATACAACCCCGTATTTGAACTAAATTGAATTTGAAAGGAGTAATGTAAATACCGAATTTTAAACACTTACAAGTGATTCGGGCTTTTCTTCTCCTTGCTCACGCTTGGGCTTGCGTCCACCTTGGTCAACCAAGAGGGGTCTCCCTAGGCGGGTTTGAGAGAGAGAGCTTGGGGCTTGGGAAGGCTCGTAGGTTGGGAGCTTGGGTCCAGCCAAAAGGGTAGGGTTCTAAGTGGAAGGTCACGGCCTAAGGGGTCACGGTCCTAAGTGAAGGGTCATGGCCTAAGGGGTCACGGTCCTAAGTGGAGGGTCACGGCCTAAGGGGTTATGGTCCTAGTGGGAAGTTGGTCCTAAGGGGAGCAAGGCAGTCGGGGCGCGCAAGCAGGTGCTGCAAGGCGCTGCGGATGGCCAAGGCGCACAGGAAGCGTAGGGCGCGGGAAGGCGCTCTGGGCGCATAGCGGGGGCGCCACAGTAGGGCACAGACGACAATGTAGGGCACGGAGTGCGCAGACAGGGCGCGGGGCATGCGGATAGGGCGCGGGGCACGCGGATAGGGCGCGGGGTTGTGCTGAGTTGTGCTAGGGGGCTTTGGGGTTGTTTAGATTCTTTTGCTTGAGTCGGTTTGGGTGATTAGGCTAGGTTTAGGTTAGTTAGGGTGAGGTTTAGTGAAGTGTGTTAGGTGGATTAGGCTAAGATTAGGTTAAGATTAGGAGGATTAGGAGACCTACCTCTTGGAGCCGGTCCTTCTTGGTTAAGCCCACTTCCAAGCCACGGTTGCAGCCTTCTCCTCGGTTGCAGCCCAACTTGTTGCAGCCCACTTAGCCCACAAGGCTTGACCCACACTCACCCTTGAGCCAACATGGCTTAGCCTCTCTCTCACTCTCTCTCCTCTAAGCAAATTCACGTGAACTATTTTGGGACCACCTCACCTCTATTTATAGGCAAATGAGGTGGGTCTTGGATATGGGGTTTGGATTTGGGTCTTGGAATCCAAATCTAATCCAAACACTATTTGGGTATGAATCTCGGATATTTTGGATCTATATTCGGCCCAAATCTAAACATTTATATGGATATGGATTTGGATATTTTGGTCTAGATCTGATCCAATCCAAACACTATTTGGATATGGATTTGGATATTTATGGTCCAGATCCAATCCGAATTTTCTCTAAACAGTCTTTCTTGGTGTTTCGAGACGGACGGTTTGTGCGGGCCCTGGCTTTATCAGCGTTCCGTCTTATGCTGGGGTTTTCCCAGTTTTGTCGTCCAAACTCCATCTCGCCTTTTTGGACTTCATTTTGCTCGATTTTCACTGTTTTGAGCTTGAATTTCTGTTGCTTGGTGGATATGCTTGACTTGGCTTCGGGGTGCTCCGGGCTGACATTCTGGATCGGGCCTGGGCCTTCCTTTCACCTTTTGAACCTGGTTTTTATCAAGCCAGGGTGCTTCCTTTGGGCTTCAGAATCTGCTTCTAAGGCTGCTTTCGATTTGGCCCTTTTGAGCTGCTTTCTAGGCTGCTTCTTTATCAGGCGTCGTTTTCCCTACTTCACCTGTTCTATTTTGGCTCTTTTATAGAATTGGGACTTTGCCCGAGTTTAAGAAATCCACATTTAACCGGGCTTTCAAAACAAAATTTACAAGCTTTTGGAAGCTCCTGGGTTTTCGAAAACTCACTATAGGTTTTTGAAAGTGGCTTTCAAAACCAGGTATTGGTTTTATGAAATGATTTTATTTTGGGGTGTTTACAGCCTCCTAGGGAAACCCCACATAGCGGGCTAGGTGAGTTGTAAGTCCTTTACATTTAAAGTTCAATTAAATTTTGATACGGGATTGTAGTAATGGAGCGTTGTCTCCCCCTAGGATGTAATATTGGTGCTTGACACACGAGACACATATGTGCACTTGAGCCTTAGCTCTTATCTCGTACACGAGACACACACGTACACTTGAGCCTTAGCTCTTACCTCGTACACAAGACACCCACGTACACTTGAGCTTTAGCTCTTAATCGTACACGATTTGCACACACACACACATTGAGCTTTCGCTCTTACTCCAAAGACTCTAGTAAGAGCCGTGTGAGTTGCAATTTCATTTGGGTTGTTACTTTCAAGTCGTGTGAGTTTGTCATTTAAGCTTCCACACTTGCACACAAAGGGCACCCGAGCACTTGCTCAACACTCTCACGCACATTTTGGCCTTGGCAGCCCATAAGATATAAAGTATCTATATACTTTCAGCTGCGTGAGTTTTACATTCCAAGTCGAGTATGCACTTACATTTCGGGTGGTTCAATTTCAGTCATGTGAGTTGTCTTTCAATTTATACACAACACACACGCACACATTGAGCCTTTCCGCTCTTATATCTATATCTCCCTTTTGGCAAAGTTCAATTCAAGTCGTGTGTGTGAGTTGTCTTTCCATTTATACACATCACACACGAAAACGTTGAGCCTTCTCGCTCATATATATACTTATATTTCCCTTTCGGCAAGTTCAATTCAAGTCGTGTGTGTGAGTTGTCTTTCCATTTATACATGCACACACTCACATTGAGCCTTTCCGCTCTTAGGATATAAGTATATTTCAAATTCTGCAATTTACATTCAAGTCGTGTGAGTTGCTTTAAAGTTTGGGTATTTACTTAAGTTGTGTGTGTGAGTTGCATTCAAATCGAGCCTAGCTCACATCATCATCAAACCCGACAAAATATTTGTACATCCTTGCATTCGTGCGTTTTTAAAAAGGAAACCCCAAATTCACGCTCAAACTCTCTAAAATTAGGCCACTTGTGCACACACATATCCGGCCTAAACTAGCTAAAAACTCAAAGACTTAGAATCGTACAACCCCGTACATAAAAATTGAAATGTAGGCACGAATCAAGTCCATATTTCAAACACTTGTATTTTCAAGAGTTAAAACTGTTTTTATCAAAGTCCATAAGCGCTTAAACTGACCCTTGAGCATCAGTTCAAGAAGGTTTATAGCGAAAAGATCCCGCTTGCCCACAATTACCCAAAAAGTCAGATATTTCTAAAAATCTTTGCTAGTTTTGAGTAAGCTAGCTGGCACGCTCATAAAGCGACGTAAACGCGAAAAGGCTCGTTTCTGGTCTTGTAAACCAGGAGCGTAGAATTTTTTGTGCTTACAAGCTTGTCTACCTTTTCAGGGTGAGAACAGGTCGATTTCTCGGGTGACTCTATTTCGAGCTCTCGTGGATTCCTGAGGCGTTCCTTTTCGAACCCTACCTATTTGTGACTCTCGTCTTTTTGTGGGGTGCAGATTTTGTTTCCCACTATGTGTGTGTGCCTAGATTTAGGGATTTCATTTTCAGTTTTTGGAATTTCAAAGTTTGGTTTTTCAATTTTTTTGTCTTTTTAAAAATTTTCAAGATTTTTTTGATTTTTTCAAATAGAATAGTCTTTTTTCGATTTTTCTTTGGATTTTTGAGAGTTTGGAGCCTTGGGTGTGGCTGACTTATCCCTTTCTTGGGTTTTGTCTTTAACTTCTAATTCTTCGTCGAGTTTGAGATCGGTTTTCTTTTCACGATCTTTATGTGCTTGAGATGAGTTGTTGTGCGATCGATGGGCTTTACGCTCTTTGCTTAAAGCATCCATCTTTTGAAATATTTTCCAAATATCAGCCAGCTCTTCTTGGGCTTTAGCTATTTTGAAAACCTGCTTTAGCTTACTTGACGAGGATTTTCTTGGCTTTTGCTCCATTTTTCTGCAAATTTTTGAATGCACGAATTTTGGAAACACTTTTTGGAAAATTTTTCAAGAGTTTTGCTTGTTTTATCGAAGTTTTAAGACTCGGGTCCCATCAGGCGTGCCAATCTGTAAGCATGAAAATTCTCACTCCAGGTTTTTGAGGCTTGAAATGAACCTTTTCGAGTTTATGTCGCTTTTAGGGGCGTGTCAGCTAGCTTGCTCAAACTAGCGAAGTTTTTGAAAAATATCTAACTTTTTGGGCAATTGTGAGAAAGCGGGAGCTTTTCGATTTAAACCTTCTTGAACCGATGCTCAAGGGTCAGTTTAAGCGCTTATAGACTTCGATAAAACAATTTAACTTTGAAAATATAAGTGTTTGAAATATGGATTCGATTCGTGCCTACGTTGCAGATTTTATGTACAGGAGCTGTACGATTCCAAGTCTTTGAGTTTTAGCTAATTAAGTCGGATATGTGTGTGCAGAAGTGGCCTAATTTCAGCGAGTTTGAGCGTAGATTCGGGGCTTTTTGGAAAGCGTACGAATGTAAGGATGCACAAAAGTTTTTTGGGTTTGATATGATGATGTGAGCTAGGCTCGAATTGAAAGCAACTCACACACACAACTTAATGTAAATACCCAAATGAAAGTGCAACTCACGCAGCTTGAAGGGAAATACCCAAACTTGAAAGCAACTCACACGACTTGAATGTAAATTGCAGAATTTGAAATATACTTATATCTTAAGAGCGGAAAGGCTCAATGTGAGTGTGTGTTATCGTGTATAAAGGAAAAGACAACTCATGCAACTTAAATTGAACTTGCCGAAATTGAAATATAAGTATATAGTAAGAGCAGAAAGGCTCAATGCACGCGTGTGTGTAGTGTGAAATTTAAATGACAAACTCACATGACATGAATTGAACTTTGCCAAAATTGAAATATAGATATATGATACAAGCGGAAAGGCTCAATTGTGAGTGAGTGCTCTTGGTGTGTAAATGTAAAGACAACTTGAATTGAACCACCCGGAAATGTAAGTGCGTACACAACTTGAATGTAAAACTCACGCAGCTTGAAAATATAGAAGTATGTTATATCTTATGAGCAACAAAGGCTCAAAAGGTGTGTGAGAGTGTGGAGCAAGTGCTCGAGTACTTCTTGGGTGCGAGTGTGAAATTTTAAATGACAAACTCACATGACATGAATGTAACAACCCGAATTGAATTGCAACTCACACAGCTTTCACTAAAGTCTTTAGCTTAAGAGCGAAGGCTCAATGTGTGTGCAATTAAGAGCGGAAAGGCTCAAGTGCACGTGGGTGTCTTGTGTACGTTTAAGAGCAATATGGCTCAAGTGTATGTGGGTGCTTCGTGTATCAAGCACCAATATTACATTTCGGGGGGAGACTACGCTCTGTTATTACAACCCCGTATCAAATTGAATTTACTTGGAATGGGAAAAAGCAACTTGATATATATTTTGAAAGACTTACACTTTTGAAGTTGGGATCTTGGCTAGGTCGTGTCCACCTTCCTTGTGCGGAGCCCGGATTCAACTTGTGCAAGTCCACCTTGAGGTTGTTCAACCCCTTTTACCGTGGTCAAGTTGTTGCAGCTGAGGTAGGTTCCTTTGGTGTAGTCGGCTCAAGTCTTGGAGTTCGGCCAAGTTCAAGATGGGTGAAAGGTTTCAGACAAGGAGAGCTAAGTCAAGTCGGTTGGGAGTGGGGCGACGTGAGATTGGAGTTGGGGTATGCTTGGTTGTTTAGCTTGAGGAGTATGAGCTTGCTTGGGTTTTATTGGGCTGATTCGAGGTTGATGTTAGCTTGACCTAACTAGGTAAGTTTGGTTTAGGGTGACTTGAGCCAAGGGTGGCTCGAGTATTTGGGTTTAGTCCTTGGCTGGGTTCGGCCAGTGAGGGGTTAGCAGGGGTTGTGCGCAGCCGGGGTTTAGGGCATGCAAGGCAGAGTGCAGTGGGGCATGAGGCGCACTGCTGGGTAAGGGTGGCTTGGGATAGGTTGCAGCAGATAGGTGGCACGTCAAGGGGGACAACCTGCAACAAGGCAGGTCGTGTGCTAGGTAGGGCGGTGGTATGGCGCTAGGCACGCCGGGAGATGGTAAAGGAGATGGTAAGGGAGCGGTGCTAGGATGGCTGGAGGTTGGTGCTAGGGCATGTCGAGGCAGCAAGGTATGCTGTGGGTATGGCAGGTGGGGGGGATGGTGTTGTAAAAGGGACACGGCCTACACTAGCAGGCCGTGGGGTTTTTTAAGGGAAACAACCTGCCAAAAGGGGCAGGCCGTGTGGTTTTTTTCTTTTGCTAGGTGCGGCCTGCACCTAGCTAAGTGGGGAAGAAGGGGGGGGGGAGCCTAGGTGGGCCTAAGCAAGGCTCGGCCAAGGTGTGGCAGAGCTAGGGCGTGATTTGGTTCAAGCACAAGGTGAGGCGGTTGGGTAAGTGGGGTGTTTTTGGATGTTGGGTGAAGGTTAGGTTGGCTAGGTGGGAATGGGTTAGGTTTTTGGTGGGTCGGCTAGGCGGAGATGGGCTAGTTTAGGTGGGTCAGCTAGGTGGAGATGGGCTAGGTTAGGTGGTTGGGTCGAAGGGGAGATGGCTACAAGGGTGCAGCCACGGTTAGGGTGTGGTTCACGAGTGGCCTAGAGGGTTAGGAAAAGAATGGGCTAGGAATAGTGTAGAGACCTACCTCTTGGAGCCACGGCTAGGTCTAGGTCGAACCCCGGTCCAGCCCATCTCGTGCAGCTTCAAATCCATGCCATATGTTGGTGCAGCCCTTTGGTTAGGTCTAGGTTCATACATGGCTTGAACCCATACCCTTTGATCAAGCCCACATGTTAAGCCCACTTGAAAATATCAAGCCCGCCATTTCTCTCTCCTACTTTATTCAAGCTCTCCCCAAGCCCTCTTGGATTTCACGTGAACTTGTGGGCACCCCCCCACCTCTATTTATAGGCAAATGAGTGGGTCTTGGATATGGATCTTGGATTTGGAATTTGAGATCCAAATCCGATCCAAACACTATTTGGGTTTGGATCTAGATATTTGGGTCCAGATTCAATCCAAAATTTTGTTTCTACAATCCTTCTTGGCGTTTCGAGACGAACATTTTGTGCGGGCCCTGGCTTCATCAACGCTCCATCTTGTGCTGGGTTTTCTCAGTTTTGTCGTCCGAACTCCTTCTCACCTTCTGAACTTCGTTTTGTCTGAATCTTGGGATTCCGAGCTTGGTCTTGGATTTTTGAGGTCTTATTGATGCCTTGACTTTGCATTGCATACACCAACATTGAAATCTGCTTCTGGCTTGGGCTTTGCTTTTTGGTCTCGAATTATGGCTTTGACCCTCTGTTAGGCTTTTCTCTCAACGGGCTTCAATTTTCCTTCTTTTTCTGGTTTTTGCCTTGAGATGGCTTTTTAAGTTTGGGAATTTCAAAATATGGCATTTTTGGGGTGTTTACACATCCTTGCATTCGTGTGTTTTTAAAGAAACCCTAAATCTACGCTCAAACTCGTTGAAATTAGGCCACTTGTAAGCACGAAAATTTTCACTCCTGGTTTTGAAGCCAGGAATGAACCTTTCCCAGTTTACATCGCTTTTAATGGTGTGCCAGCTAGCTTGCTCAAGCTAGTGAAGTTTTTAAGATATTTGATGTTTTTGAAAGGCGATTGTGAGCAAGCGGGATCTTTTTGCTTGAAACCTTCTTGGACCGGTGTTCAAGGGTCGGTTTAAGCGCTTAGAAAACCTTTTTGATCTAAACAAACGTATACTTTTGAAAGAAAAGTAAATGTTTTTCAATGTATGCCTAAATTGCAGTTTTTATTTCGGGGTTTGTACGCTCCCAAGTCTCTCGAGTTTTAGCTATTTTAGGCCGGATGTGTGTGTTTCAAGTGGCCTAGATTTAGCGAGTTTTGAGCATAGGTTCGGGGTTTCCTCTTTGAAAATGCGCAAATGCAAGGATGCACGAATACTTTTTGGGTTTGATATGATGTGAGCTAGGCTCGAATGGAAAGCAACTCAAACACACAACTTAATGTAAATTCCCGAATGAAAGTGCAACTTACGCAACTGAAGGGAAATACCCGAATTTGAAAGCAACTCACACGACTTGAATGTAAATTGCAGAATTGAAATATACTTATATCTTAAGAGCGGAAAGGCTGAATTGTGAGTGAGTGCTCTTGGTGTGTAAATGGAATGACAACTCACACAACTGGAATTGAACTTGCCAAAATTGAAATATAAGTATAGTAAGAGCAGAAAGGCTCAATGCACGCGTGTGTGTAGTGTGGAATTTAAATGACAAACTCACACGACATAAATTGAACCACTCGGATATGTAAGTGCGTACACAACTGAATGTAAAACTCACGCAACTGGAAAGTATATAAATACACTATATCTTATGAGCAACAATGGCTCAAAAGGTGCGTGAGAGTGTGGAGCAAGTGCTTAAGTACTTCTTGGGTGCGAGTGTGAAATTTAAATGACAAACTCACATGACATGAATGTAACAACCCGGAATTGAATTGCAACTCACACGGCTTTCACTAAAGTCTTTAGCTTAAGAGAGAAAGTCCAATGTGTGTGCAATAGTGTGCGATTAAGAGCGGAAAGGCTCAAGTACACGTGGGTGTCTTGTGTACGTCTAAGAGCAATATGGCTCAAGTGTACGTGTGTGCTTCGTGTATCAAGCACCAATATTATATTTCGGGGGGAGACTATGCTCTATTATTACAACCCCGTGTGAAATTGAATTGAATTTAAAAGGAGTAAGGTAAAAACCGAATTTAAACACTTACAAGTTGACGGCTTTTCCTCTCACTCATGCTTGGGCTTTTGTCCACCTTGGCAGCCAAGAGATGGGTCTCCCTAGGTGGGTTTATGACGTGAGATTGACCTTGGGGGAGGCTTGTGTGTTTGGAGCTTGGAAGGGCCTAGGTTCGGCCGGATGTAGGGCTTGGTGTGTCATGACACGGGTGAGTCACGGCCTAATGGGAAAGGGGCTGCAGTTGGGAGGTATGGTAGGCAGGTGTTGCATGCAGCCAGGTATTGGTAGGCGTTGGGCGTTGCGGTAGTCGGGTGCTGGAAAATGGCCTACGGCAGGGCACTAGGTAGCGTGGTGCAGTAGTGGCTGGGTGCTGGAGCTAGGCGAGTGTGGGACGCGGGTGTGGCGCGCAGGAAGGTTGCGTGCGGGACAGGTTGGGGTTCGGCTGGCGTTGAGGCGTTGGGTGCGCCGGGGCTGATGTAGTAGGGTGCGGGTGCTGGGAAAATGGGACAGGCGACTGGTGTATTAGGTCGGCGCTAGGGCAGGATAGGGGCCCCCGGCAGTGGTGCGCGGTAGTGGCTATGGACCGGGGTGCAAGTCACGGTTAGGGTGTGGAGTGGGGTGCTAGGGAAGTGCGACAGGCAGCTGGTGGTATGGCTAGGAAGGTGAGGGAGGTGAAGGAAATGGGAGCTGGGTGCTGGCACGTAGGACACGGCAGTGGCGTGAGGGAGTGGCGCGTGGGATTGTCGGGGGTGTTTGGGTGGCAGGTGGAGAGATGGGAGCTGGGTGCTAGGTAGGGCGGTGGGATGGAGTGGGTGAATGCTAGGTAGGGAGTTTAGGTCGGTTTAGGTGAGAGAGCTAGGTTTAGGCTTGTTTAGGTTTAGGTTTAGAGAGGTGGGTTAGGTGGTTTAAGCTAGGTTAGGGTGGGGTTGAGAGGCCTACCTCTTGGAGCCGGTCCACCTTGCTTTACCCATGCTTCCACGCCCTTTTGCAGCCCTTGTGCAGCCCCTTGGTTCGAGACTAGGTTCATACAAGGTTTGAACCCATGCCCTTGATCAAGCCCACAAGGCTAGCCCACTATTTCTCTCACCTACTTTATGCAATCTCTCTCCAAGCCTTCTTGAGTTTCACATGAACTTGTGGGCACCCCCTCACCTCTATTTATAGGCAAATGAGGTGGGTCTTGGATTTGGATCTTGGAATCCAGATCCAATCCAAACACTATTTGGATTTGGATCTTGGATGTTGGATATTTGGGATCCAGATCCGACTCAAATATTATTTGGGTTTGGATCTCGGATCTCGGATATTTTTGGATCCAGATCCAATCCAAACACTATTTTGGTCTGGATCTGGATATTTGGGTCCAGGTCCAATCCAAAATTTTGTTTCTTCAGTCATTCTTGGCATTTCGAGACGGATGTTTTGTGCGGGCCTTGGCTTCATTAGCGGTCCATCTTGTGCTGGGTTTTCCCCAACTTTGTCATCCGAGCTCCTTCTCACCTTTTTGGACTATGTTTTAGTTCATTTTTGTCGTTTCAGGCTTGGATTTATGCTATTTTGGTGAATGCTTTTGGCTTGGCTTTTGATGCTCTAGGCTTGCAGTCTGCTTCTGGCCTAGGCTTTTCTTTTGCCTTTTGAGCCTGCTTTTGTCAGGCTAGGGTGCTTTCTGAGCTCTTGAACCTACTTTTGAGGCTGCTTTTAATCAGGTTCTACCTGTTGGATTTTGGGCTTTTACAAAATTGGGACTTGGCCCCTGTTTGAGAAAGTTGTAATTTGAACGGGGTTTGAAACAAAACTTTAAAGCTTTTACAACTCCTGGGTTTTCGAAAACTCCAGAATCTGGTTTTGAAATGGATTTTCAAACCAGGTGTTTATTTTTGAAATTCGTTTGATTTTTAGGGTGTTTACACTTGTGCACACACATATTCGGCCTAAATAGCTTAAAAACTCAAAGACTTGGAATCGTCCAGCCCCGTACATAAAATTTGCAAACTTTGGCAAAACTTGAGTTTTCAAAAGTACTTATATTCTTTCAAAGAGTCAAAATTGTTTTATCAACGTCTATAAGTGCTTAAACTGACCCTTGAGCACCGGTTCAAGAAGGTTTAAAGCGAAAAGATCCTGCTTGCTCACAATTGCCTTAAAAACGTCAGATATTTCGAAAACTTCGCTAGCTTGAGTAAGCTAGCTGGCATGCCTGTAGACGCGAAAAGGTTCATTTTTGGCTTAAAAATCAGAAGAGAGAATTTTTGTGCTTATAGTGTGATCGTGTTCATGCACCAATATTACAACATGGGGGGAGTCTTCGCTCCATTAATACAACCCCTTTCCGAATTGAATTTAATAAAGAAAATGGTATGAAATCAAAGTTCTAAGAACTTACAAGTTTTTCTTTTTTCTTCAATCCAGCCCTTGGTGTAGTTTATTTGGTTCACTTGAGTCATCTTGGTTCGGTTCGATGCAACCCTCTTATGAAGCCTTAGTGCAGCTGGGTCCTAGGTCAGCCAGGTCTTCCCCTTGATCAGCCCTCCTTGTGCAGTTGCAGTCCACGGTTCTGTTTGGTTCCCAGCCTTGGTGAAGTTTGGCCAGTTGGTGCCTAGTCGGGTCCTTATGGTCAGCCCAAGATGCAGTCGAGTCTTGGTTAACCGAAGGTGTAGGTGGAGTTCGGTTTAGCTGGTGCCACCGGGCGTTGTGGTAAGCCCAAGGTACAGGTTGGGGTTTAGCTGGGGCAGTTCGGTTCTTGTGGTCAGCCCAAGGTGCAGGCCACGGTTCAGCTGGTGCGGTTTGGTTCCTCCAAGGTGCAGGCCACCATGGTTCAGTTCGATGCAGCCAGTCCTTCAAGGTGGTCAGCCCCACTTCACTCGGCCAATGCTTGGTTGATTCTCCAAGCCTCAAGCTATGTCGGGTTTAGGCATTCACCTTGATAAAAACCTTGATGTGATTTCCATCTCCACTTGGTGCAGTCATGAGCTCCACCTTTGGTTGAGCCCTCCGTAGCCTTCAAGGTGTAGCCGCCTTCCTCCAAGTCTTGGCCAAGTCTTTGGCCTTGGCAAACCCTCCACCTTGGTGCACTCGGGTTCAAGGTGCAGCCCCTTGGTCAGCCCCAAGCCTAGCTCGAGCCACCTTGTTGCAGCCCCCTCCCTAGGCGAGTCCTTGATCTTGGTCAACCCTCCACCTCGGCCTCCAAGCTTCTTCACGTGAGCCCCCTTTTTTGACTTCCACTCCTCCTCTCTCCTAAAGCCCCCAACTTTCAAGCTTTTTTCCACCTTTCATGTTTATAGGCCAAGGGTGGTTCTTTGGATCGGGTTTGGATCCTTGGATCCAACCCGATCCAATCTTCAGTGAGACATGGATCTGGATCTTTTGGTCCAGATCCAATCCAAACTTTTTCTTTTGAGTCATTCTTTGGTGCATGAAACGAACGGTTTTCGAGCGGGCTCCGGTTCCTTGGTGACCCGATTTTAGGTTGGGTTTTTTCCAATCCTTTTGATCGGCCAATTTCTTGCTTTTAGGACTTTTTTTATGTTTGGTTTTGATCTGTCTGGCCCAGTCTTGAGCTTTTACTTGATTAGGTTGATCCCAGATTTTGAAGCGGAGACTGATTCCCGTTTTGATAGGCTCGATCTTCGATTTTTGACGGCTTCATCAAGGTCTTGGTTTTATTTTGCATTTTTGAAGTTGAACTTGTCTTTTAAAATAGACACCGGCTTCGATCTTTCATTTCGCTTCTATCCGGATAGTCTGGGCCTCTCCTTTACTTTTTGACTTGATCTCGAGTTAGATCTTGGATCGGGTTTCACCTATTCGTTTGAGCTGTTTTGCAATGCATGGGTTTTTTACTTGAATTTAAAACCTTTATTTTGAAATATTTTTCGAAAAGGTTTAAACTTCAAAATTTTGGGGTTTTTAAAAGTTTAAAAGGTTATAAGCTGATTTTTGAAATTCAGGAGTTTTTGAAAACATCCCCATTTTGGGTGTTTACACAACTACCAACAATGCATATTGGTTGATTGATGTTGAGGGTAGGAATTTAGTAGACCCTATAAATGCTCAATATTTGAAAAAATATTATGTATAGAGTCTATGTTAAATTCTTTCAAAAAGATTTTAAAATGAGTATCCTTTGAACTTCTTCAAAGAAGTATCAAGGTTGATCGTATGACCTTGAATAAGGGAATTGATGCTTTATGAAAAGTAGAGTTTTTAAAATCAGTTGATTATATTTCAAAAATCTTTTGCTTACAAAATAGGACCTTGTTTAATATAGCAAAATATTTTCAAGTGGTAGATGCTATTATGAAATAGGATGATCTTGGCTAAATCGAGTAACCAAAGGGATAAGTTCCTCCCCATTCTACTTCTCTTTCAAAAGGAAAATTGGCAAAATCAGAAAAAAGAGAATATTCCTCCAAAAGAGGTCTTCCTTCGAATAGAAAGAGAGAATACAAAAATTCCTCCAAAAGAGATCTTCTCCTTAATTGAAAAAGGAAAGAAAAAGAAAAGAGAGAAAATGAAAAGAAAAAAACCTCCAAAAAGAAAAAGGGAGGCCCTCCATGTTGAAAGAAAAGAGAAATGCCAAAATGCTCAAAAGAGCAATTTTTCATCTCTTTGCCTTAATCAACGGGACGCTTCAAAAGGGACCGTGGTAACTCTTTCCCATATCCCTACAACTTATCCCAATGGAAAAAGATTTATCTATGAAAATCCCAGAGTAGTAATAGGATCTACTTATTTAGATTTCATTTTGTTTGAGAATTATACTTTGTTGTGTAGGAAATATAATTTTGAAATGTTTTCCAAAATTTTCTACAAAAACTTCTGCTAAGTAGTAGGTATTGAAACCCGAATGAAGGGAAATACGAAAATCTGAAAATCCTTTTGATTGAAGCTAAAATGAGTTCCCCTTTTGAAAATAAATTTTTGAAACCCAAGATGTCAAAACAAAATGGGACTATCACACTTGGGGCAACCGGTCTTCATAGGCCCCTCCTCAAGATCATTCATCTAGTAGCTAAGTCTCTAAAGTTTCACACTCCGTATGCATCACTCATACCACCCATGCATGCATCCAAAGTCATTCAATGCATGATCATGTTTAGGACTAGTACCCAACATAGGTCAAGTTGTAAACACCCAAAATTTTAAAATCTTTTCAAAAACTCCAGAATTTCAAAAACCAATTTAAAGCCTTTATGAACCTTTAAATTCAAAAACCCCAAATTTTAAAGTTTAAACCTTTTAGGAAATACATTAAAATAAAGGTTTTAAATTTGAGTTAAACAACCCATGAGTTTCGAAGTAGGCTGTAAACACCCCGAAATCCCACGAATTTCTCAAATTCATCTGGTTTTGTAAAAGCAGCCCCAAAGGGCTATTTTGAGTCTGGAAACCCAGGAGCCTTCCAGACAACCCCGTACATATGTTTTGAACTCTGTATTTCGAAAACATACAATATGGCTTTTAAAACCCTTTTTAAAAACATATTTTGAAACCCCGAAGCAGCTTGGCCTAATCCAGACAGGACCAGGAAAGCTAAGAAGAGCCCGGAACCAGAGCACCTGTAAAGCCCGGCACAGCAACTCTTGTATCAAATTCACACCCCCAGGATCTCAAACGTCTAAGACCCTGTTATCATCAAAACATCCTTTGAAGTCATCTCCGAAAGGCGAAAATAGAGGCGGACGATCATGTTGGCGAAGACCCAACGCAGACGGAGCACTGATGCTGTCAGGCCTCGCACAAACCGTTCGTTTCGAATACAACTCGAAGGAGTCAGAGTTCAGTTTGGATTGGATCTGGACCATATATATCCAGATCCCAATCCAAACCCATGTATGGACTTGGATTTGGATTTGGATTCAAAAATCCAATCCAATATCCATATCCATGGCCCACATCACCTTCTCATAAATGGAGGTGGGGCCCACTTGAATTTCACTTGGGATTATGGGCATGAGAGAGAGTGGGGATGGATAAGATCAAGTGTGTTGTAATTAAGCTTGACTTGTGTATCAAGTTTGGGGTTAATCATGTGGGTTAGCCTAATTGAGTGGGTTTAAGCTTGTAATTAGCTAAAACCTAACCTAGGGCTGCACCAACATGATGTGGTTAAGGTCTATGGGCCATGCAAAGGGAGCTCCTTCACTTAAACCTAACCCAAAATACCTAATCCTAGCCTTCCACCCTAATCCACCCCTAATCTGAGCCTAATCACCTAACCTACTTCCCTAATCCCGACTTAATCCTAACCTAATCACCTAACCCACTTCCCTAATCCTTCCCTAAACCTAGGTTAATTTCCCTAAACCTAGCCTAATCCTAGCCTAATCACCTAACCTAGCTCACTAAAACTTCACCCTAGAACCAACCCACCTAACCAAACCCTAAACCCCTAAACCACCCCTAGCCCACAACCTACCCAAACCACTTGTATCTAAAATATCTGGCCCTACCCTTTCCAGCCCACCTTATCATCATACTACCCTACCTAAACCACCTAACCACTACCCCAAACCCAGCCCTAACCGACCTACCCATCCCTATATAAACCCCCCCCTTGGGGGCGGGTTTTCCGATCAAGGAGCCCACCCATTTTCCAGCCTCTCTCATCCCCTTCCATCCTCTCTCATCCACTCTCACCCCTTTCCAGCACTAGCCGGGCCTTCCACCTGCACCACCACCAGTCACCACCGTGCTCCAGCTGCTCCACCATACCCCAGCCGGCCAACCACCTGTCGCCACCCCGGTTAGTACCCCATACTCCACTCTACTTCTTCTCCACTCCCTCTCAACTCTCAGCCACCTGCACTACCACCACCTGCCCCCACAGCCAGCCACTTGCTGCCACCCTTCCCCCTCAGCCGAACCCACAGTATCCTAACTACCCGCCACTACCTAACCAACCTAGCTACACTCGGCTACCCCATCCAACTCCCTAAGAGCTTCCCCTATCTAGTTCCCTTCCCTTAGTGCCATATTCCCCAACACTACACTCCCCCTAGTGACCCTCCTTAGGTCCTTTAACCCAACCCACCAAAGACAACCCATCTCTAGTGGTCGGCCACCTTCAAGGCGCCTCTTCCGCGCACCAAGGACCTTCGACCAGCACCTCTTGTCGCTCAACCTCGCGGAGCTCCCTTTTGCAGCCCAAGGCGAAGGCCAAGCCCACGCTCAAGCAAGGCATCTACGGACCAGCTACTAGTAAGTGCCTAACTCGGTCTTTAGTTGTATACTTGCTTGAGATTCAATTCGATATGGGGTTGTAATAACGGAGCATAGTCTCCCCCCGCTTGTAATAACGTGGCTTGGCACACCCACACGCGTGCACTCTCCTAGTTGTGCACGATTTTGAACACACACGGGCCTAATCAGCCCCTAATACATAAGTATATACATATACTTTCATTTTGTAGGGTTTTGCTTAAGTTGGGTGTGTTGTCTTTCAATTCAAACACTCACACACATTGAGCCTTCGCTCTTATTTGAAAGACCCAAGTAAGGGCCGACCTATACTATTTGGGTTTCATTTCATGTCGTGTGTGTAAGTCTTTCAATTCAAGCACTCTCACACACATTGAGCTTTCGCTCTTATTTGAAAGACCCAAGTAAGGGCCGACCTATACTATTTGGGTTTCATTTCATGTCGTGTGTGTAAGTCTTTCAATTCAAGCACTCTCACACACATTGAGCTTTCGCTCTTATTTGAAAGACCCAAGTAAGGGCCGACCTATACTATTTGGGTTTCATTTCATGTCGTGTGTGTAAGTCTTTCAATTCAAGCACTCTCACACACATTGAGCTTTCGCTCTTATTTGAAAGACCCAAGTAAGGGCCGACCTATACTATTTGGGTTTCATTTCATGTCGTGTGTGTAAGTCTTTCAATTCAAGCACTCTCACACACATTGAGCTTTCGCTCTTACTCCCAAGACCTTAGTCAAGGCCTATTGCAGTTATATTTGGGTTTCATTTCATGTTGTGTGCGTAGTACTTCAATTCAAGCACTCACACACATTGAGCTTTCGCTCTTATTCCCAAGACCTTAGTTAAGGCCATACTGCAATTTATATTTGGGTTTAATTTCATGTCGTGTGTGTAAGTCTTTCAATTCAAGCACACACCCACATTGAGCCTTCGCTCATATTTGCAAGACCCGAGTAAGGGCCCATATACCTACTCTATATACATATCTCCCTTCGGCACTTACTTTACAACTCATTTCCCTTCGGTTATTTCCCTTCAGTATTGTCTTTACATTCGGGTTTTCCCTTTGGAGTAGCGTGAATTTGCATTGCATCTATACCATACCACGAGGTAGGACGCATATTGCATCAAAGCAAGCCCCGCTCGAATTCGCCCATGTAGTGGAGTGTTCCTAACACACAAACTAGGTGGCCCGAAAAGGGATAAAAGGAAAGACTTAGGCACGTGCAAATCCACGTGATCTAAAATATGCAACCGCATCTAAAAGACCCGAATTAGACACCTCGAACCGCTTTGTAGGCTTTCTATCCCAAAACTTGATTTTTTTTGCAAAGCGTACAGACTGACCCTTGCGCATTGGTGCAAGAAGGTCTGCGACGACAAGAGCTCACTTGCTCATAGTCGCCACGATTAGAAGTTAGTTTTAAATATATCTTCGCTAGCTTAGGTAAGCTAGCTGGCACGCCCTGTTTGCATAAATAGGCCTTAGACGCATAAGAGGATCTACTCCAAGCCCAGAAAAGGCAGGGGAGGCGTGGATATTTTTTGCGCGTCTACATAGGCAAAGACCAAATCTGAGCCTCGATCCCTGGAAAGAAGATAAAGTTGAAAGCATCAATCAAGATCAAGCTCAATCAGATTCGAATCTCATCAAGACCAAATCCAATTCCATAGAGGAGAATCGAGCTTGCCAAAGACCCAATCAAGCTCATCAATTCAAGATTGAGCTAGAGTTGGACTTGAGACCGTGATCATCAAGAAGAAGTCAATCCGTATGAACTCAACATCAAAGTGGAATGGAATTAAATCAAGAATTCAGCTGAAGATCAAGACATGCCCAAGATCATGTTGCAGCCGAACCTCTCAAAACAAAATGAAGTTTGATCCAAGACGAGGTTAAGAAGAACATATCAAATTCAAATTAAAGAAATGGGAGCAGCAAAGCCTAAAGGAAAAGAACCTAGCTACGAAATACATGGCTAGTTAAATGCATCATGCTAGGACCGGGCTGTACCCTATCCAATTTGGCTGCACCTAGGCCCAACCCAAATGGGCTGGTTCAAGTCGACAAGAGGACCACTCAATGTGGAGCTGAATCAAATTAAGAAGCAACCTCAAGTTGGTCGAAATTCAAAGAACCCAGCCCAACAACATGTATTGTATCAAAGTTGGCTAGGACTAGCCACATGATCAAGGGCACACCAAGCCCAAAACTGTGGCACCTAGACCAGCCTACATGGGGCTAGTCCAAGTCAACACTTGGGGACCATTTGGGCTGGATCAAATAGGATCCAAATGGGACCAAGAGGCCAGCAAAACCCGCCCCATAGAAGAGGCTAGAAGAAAGTGCCAAGGGGGGGGGGGGGGGGGGGGGGGGGGGGGGGGGGGGGCGGGTTCCATATCTTGGAATCTGGAAGACTCTAAAATTTTGGGGGAAAAGGCTAGGGAAAAACGGGTGAGAGAGAGAGGCTTAGGCAAGGAGTGTTCCAGCCAAGGTGGGTCATGACTTGTATGGGGAAGAAGGGCTAAGTCAGTGCAAGAGATTTGGAAGGAAGAAGGAGGAAGTGGTGGCCAGATTCACTCTTGAATCCCGGCCACTGATGCCAAAATCGTGTAAGTATTGTTTTAGTTCAATTTAAATTTGATCTTCCTTCTTTCAATTCATCAAATGGGATTGTATTAATGGAGTTTCATCTTCCCCCAAGTTAATCTAGAGTTGCTGCAAATCTTATTTGATGGATGAAACACCATTGTAAACATGAAAATTTCCACTCCCAGTTTATGGAACTTGAAGTGAACTTTTTTGTGCCTATGCTTTTGCGAGCGTGCCAGCTAGCTTACTCAAACTAGGGAAGGTTTTTGAAAATGATTTTTTGACATTGGTAATTATGGGCAAGCGGACTCTTTTCGCTTTAAACTTTCTTAAACCGATGCTCAAGGGTCAGTTTAAGTGCTTAGAAACTTCATTTTTTCAAACAAATATTTACTTCGAACGATAAGTGTTTGACGAATTTGATTTGTGCACTGTTTGTAATTTTTATTACGGGGCTGGACATCCCTACTTTTCTTGCAATTTTTATCTGTTTAGGCCTGATGTGTGTGTGGAATGTGTGGCCTAATATCAGCGTGTTTTGAGCGTTTTGTTCGAGGGCTTTTGAAAGCAACGAGTTGTAAACACCCCAAAATCAAACGATTTTGAAAAACGAACATCTAGTTTGAAACAACCATTTCAAAACTAGATTTTGAGTTTTCAAAAACCTAGGAGTTGCAAAAGCTCTAAACTTCTGTTTGAAACCCTGTTTGAAATATAAATTGCTCAAACTCGGGATAAGTCCCAATTTTGTAAAAGCCCAAATCCAATAGGTGGAGCCTGATCAAAAGCAGCCTCAAAAGTAGGTTCAAAAGCCCAGAAAGCATCCTAACCTGATAAAAGCGGGATCAAACGGCAAAAGGAGAGCTCAGGCCAGAAGCAGACTTCAAGCCCGGAGCATCAAATGCCAAGCCAAGAACATCCACCAAAATAGCAGAAATCCAAGCCTGAAACAACAAAAATCAACTAAAATAGAGTCTAGAAAGGTGAGAAGGAGTTTGGACGAAAAGGTTGGGGAAGACCCAGCCCAAGATGGAGCACTGATGAAGCCAGGGCCCATAGAAACTGTCCATCTTGAAACGCCAAGAAGGACTGAAGAAATGAAAATTTGGATTGGATCTGGACCTAAATATCCAGATCCAGACCCAAATAGTGTTTGGATCGGATTTGGATCTCAAAATCCAAATCCAAGATCCATACCCAAGACCCACCTCATTTGCCTATAAATAGAGGTGAGGGGGTGCCATAAGTTCACGTGAAATGAAAATTGAGAGGCTTGGGAAGAGAGAATGAGTGGAGGGCATAAAGTAGATATGGTGGGCAATAGCCATGTGGGCTTGATCAAGGGCATGGGTTCAAACCTTGTATGAACCTAGGCTCAAACCAAAGGGCTACACCAACTTGAAGAAGGGCTGCACAAAGGTGTGGAGACATGGGCTATGCATGGTGGACCGGCTCCAAGAGGTAGGTCTCTCAACCTCACCCTAACCTAGCCTAAACCACCTAACCTACCCCCCCTAAACCTAACCCAAAACTAGCCTAGACCTAGCCCCTTTCACCTAAACCGACCCAAACTTCCCCCTAACCTACCTAAATCTAAACCCAACCGAGTGCAGCTGCACTCGGTTTGAACCCATTCCTATACTCCCCCTAGACACCAACCGGCTCCCTCACCTCCCGGCATGCCTAGCACCCCACTCCACTACCGCCTGTTCCCTAGCGTCAGCATCCCTACCATACCCCCTGCTTTATGCCAACTCCCCACCAGTCGCACCCTAGCATCACCCCAACACCCACACCTCACTCCCTAACACCCAACTGCCCTCCCCCTACTGCTCCCGCGCCACAACCTGCCTCACCTCCTGCATCCCCCAACCACACCCTAGCAACACCCCAACCTTACCTCCCAATCGCATCCCATCACTCCCTGCCTAGCACCGTCCCCACCAACCAGCCTAACCCTGTCCGTAGCACCGCACTAGCCCGCACCCCATCACACTCCTTGCCTAGCACCTGGCGCCCACCCCAGCGTCACCCCACATCTCCTGGCATGCCTAGTGCCACCCCGCTGTCGTACCTGCCCTAGCGCCTAGCTCCAGCACCCTGTTAGGCGCACCTGCCGACTGCACACCTTTTGCCATGCCACACCACCACTCTTACCTACCTAGCTCCCATCCCATTACCTAGAACCATACCCACCTAATTAGGACCAGCCCCCCCTTAGGCCGTGACTTACCTTAGCCAACCCTACATCTTGGCCGAACCCAGTCCTTCCTAAACCCAAAACATCCAGCTGCCCCCAAGCACACTCTAAACTCACGTCAAAACCACCTAGGGAGACCCATCTCTTGGCTGCCAAGGTGGACAAACCCAAGCACGTTGAGAGGAAAAGTCGACCACTTGTGAGTGTTTAAATTCGGTTTTTACCTTACTCATTTCAAATTTAATTCAATTTGATATGGGGTTGTAATAATGGAGCGTAGTCTCCCCCCGAAATGTAATATTCGTACTTGATACACAAAGCACACATGTACACTTGAGCCATATTGCTCTTAGACGTACACAAAACACCCACGTGCACTTGAGCCTTTCCTCTCTTAATTGCACATGATTGTACACACATTGAGCCTTTCCGCTCTTAAGCTAAAGTATATATTTCCTTTTGGGTATTTACTTTAGTGAAAGCTATGTGAGTTGCAATTCAATTCGGGTTGTTACATTCACGTCTTGTGAGTTTGTCATTTGAATTTCACACTCGCACACAAGAAGTACTCGAGCATTTGCTCCACACCCTCACGCACATTTTGAGAGTTTGTTGCTCATAAGATATAGCATACTTATATATTTTCCAGCTACGTGAGTTTTACATTAAGTCGTGTATGCACTTACATTTTCGGGTGGTTCAATTCAAGTTGTGTGAGTTGTCTTTACATTTACACACCAAGAGCACTCACTCACAATTGAGCCTTTTCGCTCTTACTATATACTTATATTTCAATTTCGACAAGTTTAATTCAAGTCCTGTGAGTTTGTCATTTAAATTTCACACTACACACACGCGTGCATTGAGCCTTTCCGCTCTTAAGATATAAGTATACTTCAATTATGCAATTTACATTCAAGTTGTGTGAGTTGCTTTCAAGTTCGGGTATTTCCCTTAAGCTGCACGAGTTGCACTTCCATTCGGGTATTTACATTAAGTTGTGTGTGTGAGTTGCTTTCAAATTCGAGCCTAGCTCACATCATCATATCCAACCCGAAAATATTTGTGCATCCTTGCATTCGCACGTTTTCAAAAGAAAACCCCAAATCTATGCTCAAACTCGCTGAATTTAGGCCACTTGAGCTCACACATCTGACCTAAATAGCTTAAAAGCTCAAATACTTGGAATCGTCCAGTCCCGTACATAAAACTTGCAAACTTAGGCAAAATCGAGTTTTCAAAACACTTGTCTTCTTTCAAAGAGTCAAACTTTGTTTTATCAACATCTATAAAGTACTTAAACTGACTCTTGAGCACCGGTTCAAGAAGGTTTAAAGCAAAAAGATCCTGCTTGCTCACAATTGCCTTTTAAAATGTCAGATATTTCAAAACTTCGCTAGCTTGAGCAAGCTAGCTGGTATGCCCATAGAAATGATGTAGATGTGAAAAGGTTTATTTTCGGCTTCAAAACTAGAAGTGAGAATTTTTTGTGCTTACACGAGCAAATGTAGGGATGCTAAAAATTCTTTTTGGGTTTTCGACAGCGATGATGCGAACTCACCCAAATTGAAATTGCAACTCACTCGACTTTCACAAAAATAAACCCACACAAATTGAAGTACAACTCTACTTTCACAAAAGTAAACTCACACGACTTGAAATATATATAGGTTTATCCTAAGAGCGGAAAGGCTCAAGTGCATGTGGGTATACTCATGTGCAGTTTAAGAGCGGAAAGAGTCGAGTGCTCGTGAGTGTACTCGTGTGCAGTTTAACAGCGGAAAGGCTCGAGTGCTCGTGGGTGCGATTACTCGACTTTCTCAAAAGTAAACTCACTCGAATTTCAGTGCAACTCACACTGCTTTCACAAAAGTAAATTTACCCAAATGTAAGTGCAACTCACACAACTTTCACAAAGTAAATTTACCCGAATGTAAGTACAACTCACACGACTTTCACGAAGTAAATTTACCCGGATGTAAGTGCAACTCACACAACTTTCACGAAGTAAATTTACCCCAATGTAAGTACATATACTTGATTAAGAAAAGATTGGGTCCGAAGTATAGAATTTTTATAAGGTATATTGGGACAGAGAGAGGAAAGGCTCAAGTGCATGTACGTGTAAAGAGCGGAAAGGCTCGAGTGCACGTGTGTGTGATCGTGTTCATCCACTAAATAAGAGCAGGAAGGCTCAAGTGTGCATGGGTGTACTTGTGTACAATTTAAGAGCGGAAAGGCTCGAGCGCACGTGGGTGTACTTGTGTGCAGTTTAAGAGCGGAAAGGCTCAAGTGCTCGTGGGTGCGATTACTCGACTTTCACAAAAGTAAACTCACTCGAATTTAATTGTAACTCACACTGCTTTCACGAAAGTAAATTTACCCAAATGTAAGTGCAACTCACATGACTTTCACGAAGTAAATTTACCTGAATTGAAGTATGTACACTTGCTTAAGAAAAGATGGGGTTCAAAGTATAGAATTTCTATAAGGTATATTGGGGCAGAGAGCGGAAAGGCTCAAGTGCATGTGCATGTAAAGAGCGAAAAGGCTCGAGTGCACGTGTGTGTGATCGTATTCATCCACCAGATAAGAGCGGAAAGGCTCAAGTGTAAGTGGGTGCGATCGTGTTCATGCCCAAATATTACAACTCGGGGAGAGACTTTGCTCCGATAATACAACCCCATTACAAATTGAATTGAAAGGAAAAAGCAGATTGAAATGAAGTTTGAAAGACTTACACTTTTTCCCCAACTCAAGCTCGGGCTTTGGCTAGGTCAAGTCCACCCCAGCCCCAAGATGGTATTGTTGTGATTCCGCCAAGTCGAGCTAGCCCCAAGGTGGGCTCGGTTGATACAACCGGTCCAAGGTAGATCGGCCCAAGTCAAGGTGTGTAGCCGGGCTAGCCAAGGGTGGGTTCGGTTGATGCAACCCAAGATGATTCAGCCCAAGGGTTCAAGGTGGGTAAAAAGGGTCAGCTTAGGCCAAGTCAAATGCAGTTGGGTGCAACACTTGGGTTCGGTTTGGTGTGGTTTTAGTCAAGGCAAGCCAAGGGCAGGTTCAAGCTAAGTTAGGTCGGATAGGGCAGCAAGGGGGTGAAGGGTTTCGGCTAGGTTCAAGTGAGTTCGGCTGGGGTAGGTTCAGTCATGGTTCAAGGCGTAGGTGCAGCTGGCCAAGGTTTTTCAAGGTGAGTCAGTTTAGATGGGTTGCAGCCAGCCGAGTGGGTTCAGTTTTAGCCAAGGAGAGTTAGGTCAAAGGGGTGCAGTCCTAGGTTTGGTCGGCCTTAGTAAGTGGGTTCATGGGGCGAGCTAGGTGCGGTTTAGGCCATGCGGTTCAAAGCAAGGGGGTTAGGGGGGTGCAACCCAAGCTAGGTCGGTTTAGGGTAGGTTGCAGCAAAGGGTTCAAGGTAGGTTTAGGGTAGGTGTAAACACCCCAAAAATACCATATTTTAAAAACTCCCGAACTTTAAAAGCCATCTCGAGGCCAAAGCAAGAGAAAGAAGAAAAATTCAAGCCCATTCAGAGAAAAGCCCGACAGAAGGCCGAATCTGTAATTTGGGTCTGTAAACACCCCGAAATCCCACGAATTTCTCAAATTCATCTGGTTTTGTAAAAGCAGCCCCAAAGGGCTATTTTGAGTCTGGAAACCCAGGAGCCTTCCAGACAACCCTGTATATATGTTTTAAACTTTATCTTTCAAAAACATATGATATGGCTTTTGAAAACCTTTTTAAAACATCTTTTGAAACCCCGAAGTGGCTTGGCCCGATCAAGACAGGACCAGGAGAGCCAAGAAGAGCCCGGAACTGGAGCACACGTCAAGCCCGGCACAGCAACTCTTGTATCTGATTCACACCCCAGGATCTCGAACGTCCAAGACCCTGTTCTTACCAAAATAGCATTTGAAGTCATCTCCAAAAGGTAGAAACGGAGGCGGACGACTATGTTGGCGAAGACCCAACGCAGACGGAGTACTGATGCTGTCAGGCCCCACACGAATCGTCCGTTTTGAACCCAGCTCGAAGGAGTCAGAGTTCAGTTTGGATTGAATCTGGACCATATATATCCAGATTCCAATCCAAACCCATATGTGGACTTGGATTTGGATTTGGATCCAGAGATCCAATCCAATATCCATATCCATGGCCCACATCACCTTCTCATAAATGGAGGTGGGGCCCACTTGAAATTCACGTGGGATATTGGGCATGAGAGAGAGTGGGGGTGAAAAATATCAAGAGTGTTGTATTAAGCTTGACTTGTGTGTCAAGTTTGGGTTAATCATGTGGGTTAGCCTAATTGAGTGGGTTTAAGCTTGTAATTAGCTAAAACCTAACCTAGGGCTACACCAACATAGGGTGATCAAGGTCTATGGGCCATGCTAAGGGAGCTCCTTCACCTAAACCTAACCCAAAATGCCTAAACCTAGCCTAAACCCCTAATCCACCCCTAATCTGAGCCTAATCACCTAACCCACTTCCCTAATCCCGTCCTAATCCCAACCTAATCACCTAACCCACTTCCCTAATCCTTCCCTAAACCTAGATTAATTTCCCTAATCCTAGCCTAAACCTAGCCTAATCACCTAACCTAGCTCACTAAACCTCACCCTAAAACCCAACCACCTAACCTAGCCCTAAACCCCTAAACCACCCTTAGCCCACGATTTACCCAAACCCCTAGTTTTAAAATATCTGGCCCAACCCTTTCCAGCCCACCTTATCTACATACCACCCTACCTAAACCACCTAACCACTACCCTCAGCCCAGCCCTAACCGACCTACCCATTCCCTATTTAAACCCCTCCCCTTTGTGGGCGGGTTTTCCAAGTGGAAACCACCATCTCACCCAGCCGGGCCCTCTCCATCTCCCATATCTCACCCAGCCGGGACCACTCTCCATCACCTTCACCGGCTCCACCTGCTCCATCAGCTCCACCTGCACCGCCACCATCCCTCTTCCATCCACCACCACCTCACCCAGTCGGACGCCACCACCTTCATCCAGCCGAACCAGCCGAACTCCCATCAACACCCGGCTTCTCTCTTCATCCACTCGCCACTTCTCCCCATCCGGTAAGCCTTCTTTAACCCTATCAAAACCCTTCTCTACTACCTCTCCACTCCCAGCCACCCACCACACCATCACCTTAGCCACCCTAGCAGCCTGCCACCACCACTTTAACCTAGCCGAACCTAGTATAACCCAAACGGCCGGCCACTACCTAGCCATCATTTCCCATTCGGCCTTCCCCTAGGTGTCCTATTCGGCCTTCCCACCAGCTCACCTTTTAGGTCCAGTTTCCCTAAACTCTCAACTCCCCTAGTGACCCTAAGAACCCACTTATTCAGCCCTTTTAAACCCCCTACTTTGAGGCGACATCTACTTGCCACCGGCCACCTTCGAGGCGCCTATCCCGCGCCCCACTTGCAGCCGGCCAGCACCTTTGATCATCCATCTTTGAGGAGCTCCCGTTTGCAGCCCAAGGCCAAGTCCACGCCCAAGTAAGACCTCTACGGACCAGCTACTCGTAAGTCTCTAAATTCGGTCTTTAGTTGTACACTTGCTTGAGATTCAATTTGATACGGGGTTGTAATAACGGAGCGTAGTCTCCCCCCGCTTGTAATAACGTGGCTTGGCACAACCACACACGTGCACTCTCTTAGTCGTGCACGATTTTGAACACACACGGGCCGAATCAGCCCCTAATATATAAGTGTACCTATATACTTTCATTTTCGAAGGGTTTTGTTTAAGTTGGGTGCGTTGTCTTTCAATTCAAACACTCACACACATTGAGCTTTCGCTCTTATTTGAAAGACCCAAGTAAGGGCCGACCTATACTATTTGGGTTTCATTTCATGTCGTGTGAGTAAGTCTTTCAATTCAAGCACTCTCACACACATTGAGCTTTCGCTCTTATTTGAAAGACCCAAGTAAGGGCCGACCTATACTATTTGGGTTTCATTTCATGTCGTGTGAGTAAGTCTTTCAATTCAAGCACTTTCACACACATTGAGCCTTCGCTCTTACTCCCAAGACCTTAGTCAAGGCCATACTACAATTTATATTTGGGTTTAATTTCATGTCGTGTGTGTAAGTCTTTCAATTCAAGCACTTTCACACACATTGAGCCTTCGCTCTTACTCCCAAGACTTTAGTCAAGGCCATACTGCAATTTATATTTGGGTTTAATTTCATGTCGTGTGTGTAAGTCTTTCAATTCAAGCACGCACCCACATTGAGCCTTCGCTCTTATTTGCAAGACCCGAGTAAGGGCTCATATACATAAGCTTTATACATATCTCCCTTCGGTTATTTCCCTTCGGTTATTTCCCTTCGGTTATTTCCCTTCTGTTATTTCCCCTTCAGTATTGTCTTTACATTTCGGGTTTTCCCTTTGGAGTAGCGTGAGTTTGCATTGCATCTACGCTATACCACGAGGTAGGACGCATATTGCATCAAAGCAAGCCCCGTTCGAATTCGCCCATGTAGTGGAGTGTTCATAACACACAAACTAGGTGGCCCGAAAAGGGATAAAAGAAAAGACTTAGGCACGTGCAAATCCACGTGATCTAAAACATGCAATCGCATCTTAAAGACCCAAAATAGACACCTCGAACCGTTTCGTAGACTTTCCCCCCCAAAACTCGATTTTTGCAAAAGCGTACAGACTGACCCTTGCGCATCGGTGCAAGAAGGTCTGCGACGACAAGAGCTTACTTGCTCATAGTCGCCACGTTTAGAAGTCAGTGTTAAAAATATCTTCGCTAGCTTAAGTAAGCTAGCTGGCACGCCCTATTTGTATACATAGGCCTTAGACACACGAGAAGATCCACTCCAAGCCCCGAAAGAGGCGAAGAGGCGGGGATTTTCGTGCGTCTACAGGGTCAAAAAGCAAAAGTCAGCTCCAAAATGCATAAAGAGGCCAAGAACCTGATGAAGCTGACAGAAATCCAAGACACGGCCCGTCAAAATGAAGAACGGAGTTCGTGGGGAAATCTGAGATCGACAGCACCAGAAACTGGCCAAAAATAGAAAAAGGCAGATCAAAACAAACGCTAGAATGTCTTGAGAAGTAGAACTTCAGTCGAAAAAAGAACATGAGAAAAACTCAGGCCAAAATCGGGTCGATGAGGAACCGGAGCCCGCTCAAAATCGGCTATGGAAAACGCCTGAAATCACTTAAAGAAAGGAGCAGAAAAATTTGGATTTGATCTGGACCAAAATATCTAGATCCAAACCCAAATAATATTTGATTCGGATCTGGATCCTAAGATTCAAATTTGATATCCAAATCCAAACCCCAAATAATATTTGGATCGGATCCAGATCCGAGATCCAGATCCAAGACCCACCCCTTGCCTATAAATAGGACCAAGGGGGGGAGAGATGAGGGTTCACGTGAATTTACTTGGGAGGAGTGAGAGTGAGAGAGAGGGTTTGACTCTTGGGTCTTAGCCATGTGGGCTCGGTCAAAGGGAAGTGGGCTCGAACCATGTGGGACCTAGACCTAACCAAGGGCTGCAATAAGGTGGGCTTGGACCAAGTTGAAGGTTGCAACCTAGGAGGCTTGGGTGGATCAAGACACGACTGCGCATGGTGGACCCGACTCCAAGAGGTAGGTCCCTAAAACTCGACTAACCTAGCCTAGGTTCGACCCACTTGACCCTAACCTAGCCTTGACCTAGCCTAAACAACCTAATTGGGTGCACCTGCACTCTGTTTGAGCCTAGACTTCAACTTCACCCAGCCACCCTGCCCTACCACCTTCGGCCATAACCCATCCGCACCCCCATACCGCACCATACCCCACCCATCACCCGCATAGCCACCTACCACACCCCATCACCACACCTCACCTGCCCTGGCCTGCGCCATACCCCCATCACCCCTGACCTGCTGTGCGGTGCCATGCCGCGCACTTCATCCCGCACACCACCTTGGCCAACCGTGACACCACCAGCACATCGGGCTTGCGCACCGCAGTGCCCATTAGCCTTAGCCTTAGCATTGCCTTGGCCAACACCTCATTGTGCCAACCTACATCACCCCCCCTTTCTGGCCTGTGCACCGCAGTGCCATCCCGGCCTTCACCTCACATAATGCACACCCCCTACCACGCACCCCCGCTACGCACCTGGCCCTGCACACCCCGTCGCGCCTAGCCGCGCGCACAACCTGCTGCCTATCTACCGCCGACCTGCCAAACCCCTGGCCAGCACCTTGCTCCACACACCTCACCCCTTCACCGCACCACTAGCCCCTACCTACCGCGCTGCACACTGCACCGCCCATCTCCCTAGCGCCTAACCCCAACATCCTCTGCACCCCTTGGCCAACACCCAGTCGACACCCTGCCATACCCTCACCAGCACACCCGGCCTGTACCTAGGGCCGCACCCCTACCACCCGCACCTCAACCCGGCCAGCACCTGCACACATTTGCACCTCACCTATGAGCGTGTCACAACCCCTAGGCCTGTCCCAAAGCATCCCATATCCCGAACCCAAAATTAGCCGAGTGCACCTAGCACTCGGCCAAGACCTGTTGGCCTTGCACCAACCTTGACTAACCACCTCCCACGGCCCAACCCAACCTCACCTAGCTAGGACTTGCCTAACCTAAACCTTTGGCCAGATCCAGCCCATACAAAGCCAAACCTACTTGGTTGCGCCCAAGTGAACCAACACCCAAGCCTCACATCAGAACCCACCTGAAGGGATCTATCTCGTGGCTGCCAAGGAGGATGGACTCGAGTGACTCGAGAGGCAAAACCGACCACTTGTAAGTGTTTATTTACATTCGGTTTTACATTACTCGCTTAAATTAAATTAAATTCGATACGGGATTGTAATAATGGAGCAAAGTCTCCTCCCGAAATGTAATATTTGTGTTTGATACACAACCACCCACGTGCACTTGAGCCTTTCCGCTCTTATATTGCACACTTACACACACGTGCATTGAGCCTTTCCGCTCCTAAGCTAAAGTATATATTTTCATTTGGGTATTTACTTTAGTGAAAGTCGTGTGAGTTGTCATTTAAATTCCACACAAACACACACGTGCATTGAGCCTTTCCGCTCTTAAACTAAAGTATATATTTCAATTTGGGTATTTACTTTAGTGAAAGTCGTGTGAGTTGCAATTCAATTTCGGGTGGATTTACATTCAAGTCGTGTGAGTTGCAAATTTCAATTTCACACAAAGACACCCACGCCCACTCGAGCCTTTTCGCTCTTCACACTCACACACATTGAGCCTTTGCGCTCTTAAGCTAAAGTATATATTTCAATTCGGGTATTTACTTTAGTGAAAGTTGTGTGAGTTGCAATTTAATTCCGAGTGGATTTACTTTAAGTTGTGTGAGTTGTCATTTCAATTTCACACGAGAAACACACACAAAGCACTCGAGCCTTTCCGCTCTCCACTCTCACACACATTGAGCCTTTTCGCTCTTAGGATACAACATATTTATATATTTTTAAGTCGTGTGAGTTTACTTCACGTCGAGTTGCATTTCCCTTTGTGTGGATTTACATTAAGTCGCGTGAGTTTCTTTACATTTCGGGTATTTACATTTGTGAAAGTCGTGTGAGTTACCCTTTCAATTTGAGCCTAGCTCACATCATCTCTTTCAAAACCTGAAAAGATTTTGCATCTTTGCATTCGCTCACTTTCAAAGAAGCCCCGAATCCACACTCAAATCATGTTGAAAATAGGCCACATATTCACACACATATCAGGCTTAAATAGCTAATACTCACAAAGACTTAGGGTCGTCCAACCCTCGTAATAAAACTGGTGAAAGTGCACAAAATCGAATCTTTCAAAAACACTTATTATTCAAGGTATTTTGAAGTCAAAATTGTTTGAAAATCGAAGTTTCTAAGCGCTTAAACTGACCCTTAGGGTCGGTTCAAGAAGGTTTAAGCGAAAAGATCCAACTTTCCCACAATCACCAATAAGTCATAAAAATCCTTTCAAAAATCTTCGCTAGTTTGAGTAAGCTAGTTGGCACGCTCGCAAAACGACATAGGCACGAAAAGGTTCATTTCTGGTCTCATAACCGGGAGTGAAAATTTTTATGCTTACAGAATTGGCACGCCCGGTGGGAGTCGGGTCTTAAGTAAACTTCAATTCAAACAAATCATACTTCAAAAACTTTCAAAAAAGTGTTTTCAAAATTCATAAATTCAAAAATTTGCAAGAAAAATGGGTGAAAAGCTAAGAAAATCCTCCTCAAGTAGATTAAAACAACTTTTTCCAGCTAAAGAGGTAGCTACTATGCAGAAAATTTTAAAAAGGATAGATGCTATAAGTCTTGAACTTAAAGCACATAAATCACATAGCAGCTCATCTCGGGCACATAGAGATCACAAAAGGAAAACTAATCTTAAACTCGACGAAGGATTGGAGGTTAAAGACAAAACCTGAAAGAGGGACAAGTCAGCCACTCCCAAGTCTCCAAGCTCTCAAAAATCCAAAGAAAAACCAAAAAAAGATTTTCTAATTTCAAAAACTTAAAAAAATCTAGAAAATTTTCAAAAAAGTAAAAAAATTGAAAAACAAAGCTTTGAAATTTCAAAAACTGAAAATGAAATTCCTAAATTTGGGCACACACACACAATGGAACACAAAATCCATACCCCACAAAAAGATGAGAGACACAAAAAGGTAGGGTTCGAAAAGGAACGCCTCAAGAAGCCACGGGAGCTCATAACAGAGTCACCCGGGAACACGGCCTGCTCTCACCATGAAAAGGTAGACAAGCCAAAAAGAGGTATGCCTGAAACCTATCCTCCTCAAAACTCTCTTCTTCAAATAGGGTCATCAGATGCATTGGATCACCCCCATGCACACACAAACCCACAAAATGTGTCCGAAATAGAGGATTTTCAAGGTGCGCCAAATATCCCGCACCACCAAAAAGAATTTCAAAAACAAAAAGTTCAAAAAATGGTAGACATGGAGACCCCTAAGGCATGCATCGACATCCTAGGAGCTCATAACCCTACCATAAAAGAACCCACTTGTTCAAGCCTAGTCTTGTACCATGAACCCAAGACTACGGCCTTGAACCAAAAAAATCCATCCCTAGGGGCACCACGAATTGCATCTAGGGAGCAAGTCAAAACACTCAAGGGACCCAGCATGGCTTCCCTTGAAAAACATGTCTCCCAAAACGGGGTTATGTGGAAGCCCAAGTCTTCCATCGCCCCGAAACATCCAAAATCCCTCAAGGGACTGTAGACGCAGAAAGTTCCCGCTTCTGGTTCTTAGGCCTAAAGCGAATCTTTTCGTGTGTCTAAGTTCTAATTAAGCAAAAGGGCGTGCCAGCTAACTTACTTAAGCTAGCGAAGAGAAATTTTTAAATCTGACTCCTAACATGGTGACTATGAGCAAGCAAGCTCTTTTCGTCGCAGACCTTCTTGCACCGATGCTCAAGGGTCCATCTGTACGCTTAAAAATCAATTTTTTGAAATATGAGAACCTACGAAAACATTTTGAGGTGTTTGACTCGGGTTGTTTTTGTATGATTTTCAGATTTTATTTCACGTGGATTTGCACGTGCCTATGTCTTTCTTTTTATCCCTTTTCGGGCCAACTAGGTGTGTGTTATGACACGACATGAAATTAAACCCAAGGGAAAATATAACACGGCCCTTACTTGGGTCTTGCAAATAAGAGCGAAAGCTCAATGTGTATGAGTGCGAGAATTGAAAGACAAAACACACAACTTAAGCAAAACCCCACGCAACTTAAATTATATAAATAAATTTATATCTTAAGGGCTGATTAGGCCCGTGTGTGTTCAAAATCGTGCACGACTAAGAGCGAGATAGGCTCAAGTGCACATGTGTGTGGGTGTGCCAAGCCACGTTATTACAAGCGGGGGGAGACAATGCTCCGTTATTACAACCCCGTATCAAATTTAATTTAACTTAAGCAAGTCTACAAATAAGGACCGAGTTAGGCACTTACGTATAGCTGGTCCGGAGGTGACTTGCTTGAGCTTGGGCTTGGGCGTCGCCTTGGGCTGCAAGAGGGAGTTTCTCGGAAGGGCACGGCAAAGGAGTGACCGGATGACAAGAGTGGCGGATGTGGCGCCCTGGGGCTAGCCGACTGATAGGAGGGTGCTGCTGTGGTGTCTTGGGCTGAAGTAGTTAGGGAGTGTCACTAAGGTGTAGGGCAGGTTCTAGGGAAGGTGGAGCTAAGGGGTGACTAGGGGATGGTTTAAAGGAGAGGATGGAAGGCTGCGGGTGTGACAAGGTGCAGCCGGCTGTGGCTGGCCGACTAGTGACAGGTTAGGTGGTGGCCGGCTCGGGTAGCTAGGGGTGTTTAGGAATGGCGAGGGGGAGCTAGCTAGGGTGTTGGCTAAGGGATGGTTAAAGGGGAGAAAGGGCAGGTCCTAGGGAAAAAGGTAAGGTGGCTGGGGTAGTTAGGGGGGTGTCACTAATGGGAAGGTAGGGCAGCGGGTGGTGTGGTTGGGTATGGTTGAAGGGTGGCGGGTAGCTAGATGGTGTGGTGGATGAGAGTGGAGGGGGAGTGAAGATAGGGTGGAGTTAGGATAGGGTACTAACCGAAGGGAAAGGGGAGGTTGGTGTCCAAGGAAGGCAGCCGAGTGGAAGGAGTGGAGCTGGCCGGGCAGTTGGTGGTGGAGTGGAATGGTGCAGGCCGAGAGATGATGGCGGCGTGGAGTGGTGAGGCCGGGAGATGATGGCGGCATGGAGTGGTGCAGGCCGGGAGATGATGGCGGAGCAGGTGAGAGAAGAGAGTAAGGGGTGAGAGAGGGCTCGGCTGGCCCAAGGTGCTGGGAAGAATCCTTGAAAACCTGCCCACTAGGGGGGGTTTTATAGGAGTGGACAAGGTCGGTGGGGCTGGTTTTGAAGGGGGTAGTTTAGTGGTTAGGTGGTGGTGGTTTAGTGATAAGGTGGGCTAGATATTTAGGGGGACCGGATTTTTTGTTTTAGGTGGTTTTAGGGATATGGTGTGCTAGGGTTTAGGTGGGGTGGTTTAGTGGATTAGGGCTTAGCTAGGTGGGTTGGTTTTGGGGTGAGGTTTAGTGAGGTGGGTTAGGTGTTTAGGCTAGGATTAGGTTAGGATTAAGGGAATTAGGCTAGGTTTATGGAAGGATTAGGGAGGTGCGTTAGGTGATTAGGTTGGGATTAGGCCGGGATTAGGGAAGTGGGTTAGGTGATTAGGCTAGGATTAGGCCGGGAATAGGGTAAATGGCTAGGATTAGGGGTTTTCGCTTAGGATTGGGTTAGGAATCTCCCTTTGCATAGCCCATGGACTTCATTGCATCATGTTGGTGCAGCCCTAGGTTAGGTGTAGGCTCATACAAGCTTAAACCCACACTAATTAGGCTAACCCACATGATTAACCCAAACTTGACACACAAGTCAAGCTTAATACATCTCCCTCATGCTTATCCTCCCCATTCTCTCTCATGCAATCCCAAGTGAATTTCAAGTGGGCCCCACCTAGATTTATGAGAAGGTGATGTGGGCCATGGATGTGGATATTGGATTGGATCTTTGGATCCAAATCCAAATCCAAATCCACACATACGTTTGGATTGGGATCTAGATATATATGGTCCAGATCCAATCCAAACTGAATTCTAACTCCTTCAGGGTATGTTCGAAATGAACGGTTTGTGCGGGGTCTGACAACATCAGTACTCCGTCTTGCGTTGGGTCTTCGCCAACATGGTCGTCCGCTTCTATTTTCACCGTCCGGACAGGATTTCACATGATTTTTGCTGATAACAAGGACTTGGATGTTCGAGATCCTAGGGATGGATCTAACACGAGAGTTTCTGTGCCGGGCTCGACATGTGCTCCGGTTCTGAGCTCTCTTTAGCTTTTCTGGTCCTACTTTCATCAGGCAAGCTGCTTCGTGGGGTTTCAAAATGTATCTTAAAAGGTTTTAAAACTATATTATATATATTTTAAAACATATACAATTTAAACATATGTACAGGGTTTGTCTGGAAGGCTCCTAGGTTTCCAGACTCAAAATAGCCCTTTGGGGCTGCTTTTACAAAACCAGGTTTATTTGAGAAGTTCGTGAGATTTTGGGGTGTTTACAGGGACCAAGCATTACTTCCCTTGAACAATATAGCTCCCAAACCAAGGTCCTGTGGAAGCCCAAGTCTTCCACCACCCCAAAATCCAAACTCCCATCATCCAAAATAAAAAGGGTATATACCCCTGACATGGATGATTCCATGTTCCAAGAGCATGAACTTTATAAAACCTTTTCAAAAAACAAAAAGTCTTGGAACATGATCCTAAACATGGGATATAAACCCCACATAGGCCTAGGAGCCAAAAATTAAGGTAGGCTAGAACCTGTCCTACCTAAAGCCAACAGAAATAGGTATGGAATAGGCTACATTCCAACCATACTCCCAAAACCACCACCTACGACCACTTGGCTCAAGGGTGCCCTGTAGAACCTCCTAAAACCGAAACCCATGCTTAGACCTTTTGCTTAGAGTCTAATTCATGAAGTTTTCTTTGTAGGTTCAACGGAAGATCCCTACTTTCAAAAAAATCCAAAAAATTAGATATTTCCAAAAACCACAAAAAATGAAAAGTTCAAAAATCCAAAAACATTTGAAAAAATCTGAAAATTCTAAAAAGAAATTTGTTTATTTGGAAAAAGTTTCAAAAAGAAAGCCTTTGTATGTATCTTTGAAATTGTATTTCGAAAAAAGACAAAAAAATGGAAAATCTCAAAAATTCCAAAACAATGGCCATGTACAAAACCAAAGTTTCAAAAAACTTTTCAAAATTGTATATACTCCAAAAAAAAAATTCCAAAAATTGTCCAAGCAAGTCATGTACACCTTCTTTTGCCTAGAGCTTCCTCAAAGTTAAAAAACTTGAGAAACATCAAAGCAAGGAGGAGAATCACCTCCAAGCTTTTTGAAATTCGTAGAATCCTTGACTTAGAAAATTTTGGGGATTTTTTAGAAGTGACTCTAACCCATAGTATGTATGCATGCATACATAAACATCATGCATATCATTCTGAAAATCATGCATTTGCATGAACAACATCGGGTCTAGGCATCATCTTAAAAATTCGAGGTTTAAGCGAAAGGGGCGCATGAGGATCGACCCCCTAAGTATCAAGCCATCATAGGCATGTCTCCATATGAATGAAATCCGAAACCTTCAAGGTGGATTCCAAAAATGTCAGAAGATGCTAAAACTCTCAATGAGGATCTCGAAAAAGGGTTAACATTTGAAACGATGATTTACAAAAAGATTTTCAAAAAGATTTTGATAAAACCTTCAAAAAATTCAAAAACCTCTGAAGCATTACAACTCATGTGAATGCATTGGGTGCTTTAGTCGATCAAAATGAAGATGATATCTATACAAAGTGTGCCATACATTTCAAAAAGTCTATTGGCATGTGAAAGAAATCACCAAGCCAAAAGAGAAATCGTGCTTAGCCTTGGTGTAGGCTTTCAAATTCGAGACATTATCTCCCATATCATGAAAAGGGAATGATGTTGATTCATTAAAAGCACTTATTTGAAAAACCTATCCTAACAGGTAGGAAAATAAATGGTAGCCCCTTTTTAATGGAGTATGAGCTCATCCTCAAACACTTTGTTAAGGGACAAGCCCCACATCGTGTGGCTGAAGTGCCTCATTGAGACACATTCCCCATACTTGATCAAATGCCCCATAAAGGCATACATTCTAAAAGAATTCCAAAATCATGCTTGAACAAAACTGTTTCAAAGAAAATCAAGCATGGAAAACATATTTCGATCAAGGGGCAGGTATCGAAATCATCTTCATGTCTCTCAAGAAAAATTTTAGAAAGGGAGGATTCCCGAAATTGCTTTTTCAAAAAGATCAAAATTTTAAACAAAGTTAACCCTACATATGACTTTGAAAAGAAAGATTTTTCAGCATCTGGTTAATATGAAAACCTTGATGGTGTTAGGATAAGCACATGAGTCCCACGATGAAAAATATGGAGACCATGTTAAAATCAAATATGATGGCCATGAAGATCACTTAGGGTTGGTTATGTTTTCCATCCTTAAGCCAAAAAGTGTCAGGATCATGTTAGAAATTCTTCGATCCATGGACACGTCATCCCATCATCCACCCTAAATCTCCTTTTTGAAAAACCATTGCCCTTCACCATGTGGCCTTGTGAATCATACATCTCCATCAAGCTAGGGGCATTTTAAATGCATCCCCTAGACACCTTCAATGGAGAACCAATTTCATAAAAATGTACCTCCATCATGACATGTGAGATACATTTCATGTGTTCATCATTGCATAAAGCATGTATTTCCATTGAGTCACATGGAGTGCATATCATGCATCACATACATATCATTCACCCAAAGAAGCCCAAAAAGGTGGCAGCCCGAGTAGGAATGTCCCCATGTCTAAAAAAGGGCAACAAAAAAATCGTTAATTCATGTTGATATTGTGAGTAGAAATTTAGCAGACACCGAAAATGCCTAAATATTCTAAAGGGTCTATGTTAAATTCTTTCGAAAAGATTTTTAAAATCGAACTCCTTTGAAACTTCTTGAAAGAAGGATCAAGGTTGATTGTATAACCCTAAATGAAGGAATTTATGCTTTACGAAAAGTAGAGTCTTCAAAAGCGAATTGGTGACATTTCAAAAATCCCTGGCTTATAGAATGGAGCCTTGTTCAAAATATCAAAATATTTTCACATGGCAGATGCTATTAGGAATTGGGACGATCTCGATTGAATCGATTAACCAAAGGGATAAGCTTTCCCCCATTTTACTTCTCTCTCTAAAAGGGAAAATTGGCAATGTTCAAAAGAAAGAAAAAAAGAAAAAGAGAATACAAAAACTCCTCCAAGAAGAGGTTTTCCCTTCGAATAGAAAGAGGAAATACAAAAACTCCTCCGAAAGAAGTCTTCTCTTTGAAAGCAAAAAAGGAAAAAAGAAAAAGAGAATGCAAAACTCCTCGAAAAAAAAGAAGTCTTCCCAGAAAAGGGAATAAAAAACTTCTTCAAAAGAGGTCTTCTCTTGAAAAAGAAAAAGAAAAAGCCAAAGCTCAAAAGAGCAATTTTTCGACTCTTTACCTAAAACCATAGGACGCTTCAGAAGGGACCGTGGTAACTTTTTCCCATATCCCTATAGCTTATCCCCAAGGAAAAAGGTGCAACTGTGAAAATCCTAAAGTAGGAATAGAATCTACTTATTTGGATTTCATTTTTATTGAGAATTAGACTTTGTTTTGTGGAAAATGGAACTTTGAAATGTTGTCCAAATTTTCCTACCAAAAAAACCTCTACCAAGTAGTAGGTATCGAAACCCAAATAAAGAGAAGTATGAAAAATCGGAAGCCCTTTTTGAGAGAAGATAAAAGGAGTTCCTTTTAAAAAAGAAATTTTCAAAAACTCAAAAATGTCAAAAAGACAAAAGGGTAAAACCTGCTTGGAGCAGTCGGCCTCAAAAAGCTCTCTCCATGCTCAAAAACCCAAGAATGTCAAAAAGACATGAGATAAAACCTGCTTAGAGCAGTCAACCTCAAAAGGTTCTCTCTAGGCTCAAAAACCCCAAAAAAATAAATAAAACCCCCGTTCGCTCAAACATGAATACATTCAAAAAATCATTCATGCATGGTCATATCTAAGAAAAGCAGTCCATATAGAAAAAGTCCCCTTATGGCTAAAATCCCCTCTTGTGATTAAAGAAAACAGGGTTTTACAAAACAAGGATGGTGTATTCTCAAGAAAATTTTTGGAGAAAAGCAAAGGGCGTTTTCTTCTTTGGATAATGCCAAAGAGGGGCATCTGTAAACACCCCAAAATACCATATTTTAAGAACTTCTAAACTTCAAAAGCCATCTCGAGGCCAAAGCAAGAGAAAGAAGAAAAATTCAAACTCGTTCGGAGAAAAGCCCGACAGAAGGCCAAAAACATAATTTGAGTCAAAAACCAAAAGTCAGCTCCAAAATGCATAAAGAGGCCAAGAACCTGATGAAGCCGACAAAAGTCCAAGACATGGCCCATTAAAATGAAGAATGGAGTCCATGGGAAAATCTGAGATCGACAACACCAGAAATTGGCCAAAAATGGAAAAAGGCTTATCAAAACAGACACCATAATGTCCTGAGAAGCAGATTTTCAGTCGAAAAAAGAACCTAAGAAAAACCTAGGACAAAATCGGGTTGCCGAGGAACCAGAGCCCGCTCAAAACCGACTGTGGAAAGCGTCAGAAAGAACTCAAAAAAAGGAGCAGAAAATTTTGGATTAAATCTAGACAAAATATCCAGATCCAAACCCAAATAATATTTGAATCAAATCTGGATCCCAAGATCCAAATCTGAGATCCAAATCCAAATAATATTTGAATCGGATCTGGATCCCAAGATCTAAATATGAAATCCAAATCTGAAATCCAAACAACCCAAATAATATTTGGATCGGATCTGGATCCCAAGATCCAAATCCAAGACCCATCCCTTGGCCTATAAATAGGACCAAGGGAGGGAGAGATGGGGGTTCACGTGAATTTAGTTGGGAGGAGAGAGAGTGAGAGAGAGAGGGTTTGACTCTTGGGTCTTAGCCATGTGGGCTCGGTCAAAGGGAAGTGGGCTCGAACCATGTGGGACCTAGACATAACCAAGGGCTGCAACAAGGTGGGCTTGGACCAAGTTGAAGGCTTCAACCTAGGAGGCTCGGGCGGATCAAGACACGGCTGCGCACGGTGGACCCGGCTCCAAGAGGTGGGTCCCTAAAACTCAACCTAACCTAGCCTAGGTTCGACCCACTTGACCCTAACCTAGCCTTGACCTAGCCTAGACAACCTAACCGAGTGCACCTGCACTCGGTTTGAGCCTAGACTTCAACCTCACCCAGCCACCCTGCCCTACCACCTTCGGCCATACCCCATCTGCACCCCCTTACCGCACCATACCCCACCCATCACCCGCATAGCCACCTACCGCGCCCCATCACCACACCTCACCTGCCCTGGCCTGCGCCACGTAGCGCCATACCCCATCACCCCTGACCTGTCGTGCGGTGCCTTGCCACGCACTTCATCCCGCACATCACCCTAGCCAACTGTGACACCACCAGCACACCGGGCCTGCACACCGCAATGCCCACCAGCCTCAGCCTTAGCACCGCCTTGGCCAACACCCCGGCTAGCACCCCGCTGTGCCAACCTACATCACCCCCCCTTTCTGGCCGGTGAACTGTAGCGCCATCCCGGCCTTCACCTCACTTAACGCACACCACCTACCACACATCCCCGCTACGCATCTAGCACTACACACCCTGTTGCCTACCTATCGCCGACCTGCGCAAACCCCTGGCCAGCACCTTGCTGCACACAAGGGGAACGACCACAAACAATGCATACTGGTTGATTGATATTGAAGGTAGAAATTTAGTAGACCTTATAAATGCTCAATACTTGAAAAAATATTATGTTAATGGTCCATGTTAAATTCTTTCGAAAAGATTTTAAATAGTTCTCCTTTGAACTTCTTGAAAGAAGGATCAAGATGGATTGTATGGCCTTAAAGGAGGGAATCGATGCTTTATGAAAAGTAGAGTTTTCAAAATCATTTCGTAACATTTCAAAAATCTTTGGCTTACAAAATGAAGCCTAGTTCAAAATAGAAAAATATTTTCAAATGGTAAATGCTATTAGGAAATGGGATGTTATTGGTTGGATCGAGTATCCAAAGGGATAAGTGTTCCCCCCATTTTACTTCTCAAAAAAAAAAGAAAAATTGCAAAAATAAAAATAAGGAAGAAAACAAAAACCTCCAATATAGAGGTTTTCCAAAAAGGAAAAGGGAATACAAAAACTCCTCCAAAAGAAAAAGAGGTCTTCCCTGTGAAAGAAATGTTGTTCCTTCATATAATATGATTTTAATATAAAAAAAGTTATTTATCTCATTCTAAATGTTTCATTATATATGTCTTTTAAAAAGCTAATTTACTTAAGACACACTGAAAAATATCTTGTGAGATCATGTTATATACATTTTCTTAACTAATGAATGTCATGTGTAGGTTCTTCTTCACCCTAAAATGTTTTATTAGATATGGTAATAAGTTAATAGTTGTGACCGGGAATCTCCATGGCATAAATCTATATTGGTTTCCTATTGTGTTAGGCACTCGTCTCAAGATCAATTTCCTGTAGTTACAAAAGTACAATTATACTTTTAGTCAAAATCTCTTGTTGGTTATGTTAATGATAAGGTAGAGATGTCTTAATAGATTTGAGCATTAAATATCACAACAAGAAAGTTGGGCTTTTGTTCCGGGTGGATTTACTTTAAGTTGTGTGAGTTGTTATTTCAATTTCATACGAGAAACACACACAAAGCACTCGAGCCTTTCTGCTCTCCACTCTCACACACATTGAGCCTTTTCGCTCTTAGGATACAACATATTTATATATTTTCAAGTCATGTGAGTTTACTTCACGTCGAGTTGCATTTCCCTTTGTGTGGATTTACATTGAGTCATGTGAGTTGCTTTACATTTTGGGTATTTACATTTGTGAAAGTCGTGTGAGTTGCCCTTTCAATTCAAGCCTAGCTCACATCATCTCTTTCAAAACCTGAAAAGATTTTGCATCCTTGCATTCACTCGCTTTCAAAGATGCCCCTCTTTGGGGCAAAGATGACAACACCCCTGTTTAATGTCTCCCTGGATCTATCCTTGAGAATACAGAATCGTCCTAGCTTTTTAGAAAACCTTTTCTTTTAAGCCCGGTAGGAGGAGATTTTTGTCAAAGGGGATTTTCCTATGGGTTCTAGTCCTACACGAGATCATGTATGAAGTATTCATGCGTGAATATGCAAGTGCATGGTATGGATGAGACGCTAGGAAGGGTGACTTCCTAGAGACCAGATCATATGGTCGAACCTTGTAGTCTTATGAAGACCTGCTGCCTTAAGTGAGCGGGCCTCATGTTGCTCGATGTTCGAGTTTTTGAAACCTTGTTTCAAAAAAGAAATTCCTTTTAGCCTCGATCCTAAGGACCTCTATCTCTTTGTGTTTGCCTTTATTTGAGTCTTAACACTCGCTAATCTAGCAGAGGTTTGACAAGAAAACAAGCTAAGTTTCAAAATTCCTACGCCTCACTTAGAACGTCGAATTCTCAAACAAAATGAAATGCAAGCAAGTAAATCCTATTTTTACTTTAGGATTCCTTGAAATGAACCTTGTTTACTTGGGTTAAGTCACAGGGATGGGAAAAGTGATACCACGGTCCCTTATGAAGTGTCTCGTGGTTTGAGGAAAAGAGGTGGAAAATTGCTCTTTTTGAGCTTTTTGGCCTTTTCTTTCTTTTTTCATATAAGGTCTCCCTTCGGGAGTATTTTTTCTTTATTCCCTCTTTTCCATAGAAGAGTCGAATTTTTCTTTACAATTCTGCTTCCTTTTTGTGAAAGAGATTTTCTTTTGGTAGGGATTTTCCTTCGTTTTTGGCCAAATTTTCCTTTTGGAAGGAGAAGAGAAGGAGGGAGGACTTATCCCAAGGTCATACTCGATCCATTCCAGATTAGCCTATTTAGAAATAGCACGTACTACTTACAAGTATCTTGCTATATTGAACTAGGTCTTTCTTTGTAAGAAGAAGAATTTTGAAAAGGTAACCACGTATTTTGGAAGGCTCCACTTTTTTGCAAGTGTTGATTCTCTCACTTGGGGTCACACAATTCGCCTTTGATCCTTTCTTTCGAAGTTTCAAAGTAAATTTTCCTAAAACATTTTCGAAAAAAGGGAATTTAACTTAGACCCTACACATGATACTTCTTTAAGTATTGAATATTGATAGGATCTGCTAAATTCCTACCTTCTACATCGATCAACCAATAAGAGTTGTTTATGGAGGTTCCACGCATAACATAAGGGTCAACCCACTTGGGCCGCCACTTTCCAAGTGGATATGGGCCATGATAGTGGATGATTTTCAAAACGAGATCTCCCACTTCAAAGTGGCAAGGTTTCATATGCTTCTCATAGTGTCGGGCTATCCTTTGCCGGTATGCATGAGCATGATCCATAGCAAGGAGTCGCCTCTCATCTAATAGATCTAGTTCGACTATCGTAGCATGCTGAAGCGTCTCTAGGGGGAGGTCGAGTACAATGGATGTATGAAATGAATGCAACCTTGTATGAATGGGAAGAATGGCGTTTGTGCCATAGACCAACTCAAATGGCGTGGCATTTGTGGGAGTTCGGATGGAAGTCCTATAAGCCCATAAGGCTTCATCTAGCTTCTCATGACACATCCTACCCTTCTCTAAAGTTTTCTCAATAATACTAATGAGAGTCTTATTGGTGGCCTCGGCTTAGCCGTTGCCTTAAGGGTAGTAAGGCGATGAGAAGTGGTGAGTTATGCCGTAGGTGTTGCACAAGTTGACCATCCGCTCTTTTTGAATGGGGTGCCATTATCGAACACTAGGTCTCTTGGAACTCCAAATCGAGCCAAGATATTTTTCCTAATGAAAGCCACCACATGTTGCCCCTGGACATTGGTCAGGGAGGTGGCTTCGACCCACTTAGAAAAGTAATCAATGGCTGCTAAAATGAACCTATGCCCATTCGATGCCTTTGGAAATATTGGTCCTACAATATCAAACGCCCACATGGTGAATGGCCAGGGGCTGACCACGTAATGCAATGAAGATGAGGGGATATGAATGGCGTGCCCATGCACTTGACATGGATGACACTTCCTAACATAATCGTGGCAATCCTTTTTTAGAGTGGACCAAAAATAACCCGCTCTAAGTATTTAACATGACCTCCACATTCTCCATCGTGGAATTCATGCATTATAATCCTAGCCTCCTCTAGGTCGACACACCTTAGTAAGATGCCGGTAAAACTTTTTTTGTATAGAACCCCACCCAAAATCGCATATCAGGTAGAAATTTTTCGGATGAATGCCTTATCCTTGGATGTGGCATTTTCAGCAAATCCCCCATTTTCTAAGAAACACTTTATATCATAAAACCAAGGTTTTTCATCAGAATCTGGGTTGTTTTGGCAAATTTCCAAATCGTGTGTGGATGGAGTGGGTGCATGCCATATTTCTAAGGATCGGATTCCCAAAGTGGGATCGACCCTGAGGGCTGAACCCAAGGATGAGAAGGTGTCGGCAATGCCATTATCCTCTCTTCCTACGTGTGTGAGTATGCACGATTGGAATGACTTGACCAATCGAGTGGCCAACTCATGATATGGAAGAAGCTTTTCGTTTCTAACTTGCCAAATTTTTAAAACTTGGTTTATAACGAGCAATGAATCTCCAAAGACCTCAATGCATGATGCCCCTAGAGTTTTCGAAATTTCTAAACCTTGTATGAGTGCTTCATACTCGGCTATGTTGTTGGAACATTCAAAATCTAGGCGTATGGCTATGGGTATCTCTCCCTTTTCAGGGGATATGAGGACGACCCCAGCACCAGCCCCTCTTTGATTTCGTACCCCATCAAAGTGCATCTTCCACACTTGGTTTTCAAAAGAGTTTGCCAAAATGTGGTTTTAACATTGGTTTAGGAATATGCCTTTATCAGGCATTTCATCAAGTGTGGGATATGCATCCCCTAAAGGAAACTCAGCCACATAGTCTGTTAGGGCTTGCCCCACAATGGAGCTTTGATGGTGGTATTTTAGGTCATACTCCATCAAGAGGAGTTGCCATTTTCCCAACCTACCCGTGAGGATGGGTTTTTCGAATAAGTGCTTGATTGGATCAAGCCTAGACACTATCCAGATCTCATGATCTAGGAAGTAGTGTCAAAATTTTTGGCAGGCCCATACCAAGGCCAAGCACGTCTTCTCCATGGCTTGGTAGTTTCTTTCATAAGCCAGGAGAGTTTTTGAAATGTAAGAGATGGCATACTCCTTATGGGTATCATCCTCGTATTGAGCTAACAAGGCACCCAAAGCATTCGCATGCACAGAAATGTAAAGTAGAAGTGGTTTTCCTTGCTTTCGAGGGTTTAAAACAGGGGGATTAACTAAGTATGTTTTTAATCTTTCAAAAGATTTTTGGCACTCGTCATCCCATAAAAATTTCATCCCTTTTCTCAAAAGTTTGTTGAAGGGTTCGCATCTAGTTGCCAGGTTTCAAATAAACCTACGAATGGATTGTAGACGACCTTGGAGGCTACGAATCTGCGTGAGGTTGGAGGGTAGAGTCATGTCTATGATGGCTCTACACTTAGAGGGGTCAACTTCAATACCCCTTTGGCTCACCATAAATCCTAAAAGCTTCCCGGATTCTACTCCGAACACGCACTTTTGAGGGTTTAGCTTTACTTTGTAAAGCCTAAGCCTTTCGAAAATCTTTTGCAAACATTCGAGATGAGTGCATCGAGTTTTTGACTTAGCCAAGAGATCATTCACATATACCTCTACGAGCTCATGAATCTGATCGTGAAACATCGTAGTCGCCGGCATTTTTTAAACCAAAGGGCATGACTGTATAGCTGTATGTGCCCCATGGGGTTGTGAAAGCAGTTTTAGCCTAATCTCTTGGGGCTAATTTGATTTGGTTATACCCTGAATAGCCATCCATGAACGAAAACATTTCATGATTTGCAGTACTATCGACTATCAAATCAATGTTGGGAAAAGGAAAGTTATCCTTTGGAGTGGCCTTATTCAGGTTTCTAAAGTCGATGCATATTCGAATTTTCCCACTGGTTTTTCGAACAACAACGATGTTTGACAACCAATCAGAGTATGCAATGGGTTTTATAAATCTGGCTTTTCATAGATCTTCTAAACCCTCCTTGACTTGTGAGTGTACGTTCGGATTTATCTTCCTAAGCTTTTGCTTTATGGGTTTTGTATCTAAATCTAAGGGAAGACGATGCTCTATGACTCTTGGGTCTATACCTAGCATGTCTTCATACGTCCATGCAAACATATCGATGTAGATTTTCAGAAATGCAATGAATGATGATGCTTCATGTTCATGCAAACATGCGCCTATCTTAATGTGTTTAGGCTTGGTTCACTCCCTAGGTTTATCTCTATGAAATCTCCTCCTACTGAATTCGAAGGTTTTTCAAAATCGAGAATTTTATGAAATTCTGGGAGCTTGGAAGTGGGATCTTCCTCAAGGGGATCCACTTCCGGGCTTTGATCATTCTCGAGGTTTCTAAATCCTAGGGAATTTGAGCTTGATGCATGGGTTTTGAAAATACCTGGTTTTTGACTTGGGATTTCTATGGGTTTCAAAAATTTTGGTCTTGTTATGGAGACAACTTTTCTTTCGAAATCCTTCGCTTTTTCCAAGTTTTTACCAGGAACAACTATATACAAGGTTTTGTTTTTGATATTTTCTAAATTTTCAATTTTTTTGGGTTTTTGTAAAACCAGAACTTTAGTAACTATACAAACAATTCTTTTTTCGAGTTTTTCATCTTTTTCAAATGTTTTTGGTTTTTGGGGTTTTTTAATTTTTTGAATTTCGAGTGTTTCTAATTTTTTTGTGTTTTTGGTTGAGGGATCTTCCATCATACCTACAAAGGAAAACGCAATGAAATAGACTCTAAACAAGAGGTCTAAATCATAGGTTTCTACTTGGGTAGGCTCTAGGGCACCCTTGACCCATGTGGTCACAGGGGGTGGCTCTGGTGGTATTTTGGGAGTATAGTCGATCCCATATCAGCTTGGATTGGCCCTAGGCAGTATGGACTCTAGGAGACCCTAATTTTGTGCCCCAAGACTCTTGTATGGCATATATCCCATGTTCAATAACATGTTCCACAATTTTTTGTTTTTGGAAAAGTTTTCATATAAGTCGTGGTCCTGGAACTTGCTATCGTCCATGTTAAGCACATAAGGCTTTTTGTCCAGGGGTTTTGAAATAGGCGACTCTTGGCCTTTCCTGGGATGGTCAGTGTTTTGAGTGGGCTAGCCTTGCGTTGCCCCTTGATGTACACGACCTTCCTAGGTATTTGGAGTGTGAGCTTTGGTGGCTCGACCAAGGTCTGCCCCAGTTTGGCCTCGTAGGCATGGGAACTTGATAAGCATGAGAAACTCTGGATTACCTGAAGTTGTGGTTGACTCTCACCTAGAATTACCACTATTTGATCGTCGAAAGGGATTTTGACATACCTATGGAAGGTGGATGACACAACACACAGGCTGTGTATCCAAGGCCTTCCCAATAATAGGTTGTAGTGGGGTTGGATGTCCAAGACATGGAACACCCCCATATGAGCTATCCCTCCAGTTTCCATGGGTAATTCTATGGATCCTAAGGGTCTTGACGCATTCTCATTGTATCCAGTGATTACGATGGGGCTTGGGTTTATGGAGGTCAAGGTGACTCCGATTTGGTACGCCACGTGGAGCGGAAGGATGTTGAACCCTCCTCCCCCATCAACTAGGCACCTATCTAGAGAGTGGTGATTCAATACCACCTCGATATGTAGGGCTTGGTTGTGGGCTTCGTAGGGTCTTTCTACATCATCTTTCGAGAACATGATGGGCATTTTTGCACCTATAGATGCCACTTGGGTCGATAGGGACTTCGGGGTTATGTTTCAGCTAACCTTTGCTCTTTCTAGAATTTTCTCTAAAACCAGTCTATGCCTAAGCGAGGTTTGTATCAACTCTAGGATGGACATGTTAATAGGAATCTTTAAAAGATGATTTTCGAAATCATACAAGGTTAAAACAACTTTTCATTTTTTCGCTTTTGGCGAGACTCTAGGGATACATGCTTTGGAGGGGCCACGTATACTGACCACCTTTTTAGCATTTTGTAGATGTGGGGGTTGATAGATCCTTCCGGACCTAGTCACCTCCCCCACGATCAACCTAGAACTCGTGCCTATGATGGCTCTATTCGTGTGCTTTGAAGCACCTTGGATTTTTAAAACAGGTTTAACTAGGGACGAAACTCTGGGTGGTCCCCGGATTACAACTTGGGTGAGTTTCCTATGAAGGATGAGAGTAGATGCACAAGTTGCAAAACCAGAATGACATGCATGTGCTAGACTCTTCGAAAATGTGAGAGCACATACCTCTTTTCCCTTCCCACTAGTACTTGCATGTTTGGGGAAGGGTTCTTTAAAGATAGCTTGGGCAGGCTGTGGTTCCTCAGTGACCGGAGCCGGCCTTCTGCTATCAAGTTCTCACTTTTATTAAGTAGGGAGAAACACTGTTTTGTATCATGGCCTTTGAGTCGATGATACTTGCAGAATCGGTTTAAAAATCTCCTTTTGGAAGTGATTCCCTCAGTAATTTCGGGGAGTTCGATCATTCCTTGGGCAAGTAGGAGGTCTAGGACCTCCGACACAGGTTGCCCCAGCGGAGTATACTCCCGTTTTTCAAAGGGTTTTTGTACATTTTTCTCCCTTTTATTTTTAATTTTTTCAAAATTTTTAGAAGTGCTTGCCGGGCTTGGATCCACCCAAACATTGGCGACTTTGTAGAGTTTTGCCCCTTTGTCGATGGTGGGTAACCCGTAAGTTCCGGGTTTATCCAAGCAAGTTTTTGAAACCACATTCCCTTTCCACAAGTGGTCGTAAATCCCTTTCTTTAAATTTGTTTCAAAAAGAGATGCTTTTTTAATCAACTTATGGAAAGTTGAGATTTCGTGAAGAGAGAGAAGGGTTTTCAACTCATTTTTAAAATTATCCAAGATGTTGCGCATCCTTCGGATATTGGTTCTCGAACTTGCCCAAGGAGGGACCTCCATCGAACAATAAAGGCATGCACGTCTTCGTTCATGCCTTTCTTCGTATCCCTCAATGTGTTTAAAGTGGGCATGACTTTTACGTTATGCGAGAATCTCTGCATAAAGCAGTTCGCTAACTCTTCAAAAGTAACGAACTGGCTAAGATCGTATGAAGCCAGCCATTTGAAAGTTGTGCCTTTGAGGGATAAAGGGAACCAATACACCCATTTCATCGAGTCCTTCTTTTTCTTATGGGCTCGACGAGAGAAAAGTTGCAAGTGAGACCTAGGGTCTCCTGTGCCATCATACCGATGGAAGTTCGGTATTTCATCATCACTGTCTGTTTCATAGTCTAAAGGAAGAAAATCAGAAAGGGCGTAGTTTTTTTTCTCTTTGTTTTGCCCTTTCAGCAGTTGCTGTAGGGCTTTACGATCCTTGTGAGTGAAGGATTCGTGGTATTGGTTGCCTTCCATTGCGGAGGTCTCCTTTTGTTTTCGAGTTTTTTCAAAAAAAAAATTGGCCTTTGGTTCACCATGTGACGAACATGAATCAGTTGCTTCAGCCTCTTGGCTAAGAGCAGCGATCTTGAACTCAAAGTCGCTTCTTAACTCCTCGATTTCTTCTTTTTGATCTCGGGTTTTCAGAAATTTCCTAGAATGAGAAATTGATGTGCATGAGGCAAAGCTAGACACTTCTTGGGAGCCTGGACTTGACATGGCTCCGTGTAAACACCCCAAAATTCAAAAATTTTGTAAAAACCAACTGTTTGGTTCAAAAATAAGCTCAAAAAGCCAAGTTCGGAATTTTTGAAAACCCAAGAGCTCAAATACTTCAAACCTCCATTTTCCAACCTTGTTTAAAACATGAAATTCTCAAAAGTGGTTGAAGGTCTCATTTTCTGCAAAAGCCCAGATCAACAGGTGAAGCCTGGCTCAAAGCAGCTGCAAAAGAGATTCAAAAATTCAACGATCAAGCCCAACCCGATGAAAAGCAGATTTCAAAGACAAAAGAGGAGCCCCAACCACGCCCTAAAGTCACTCCTACTCGAGCCACCTTCGCTCGAGTTTCACAAGACCTAAACCAAATCCTATCACTCGAGCCACCTTGGCTCGAGTCATGCCTAATACCAAGTCTATCCTATACCAAACCCAAGGCCAAAGGCTGGCCGGATTGACTCTACCCTAAACCAAGTTCACTCGAGCCTCCTTTGGCTCGAGTCACACAAGAAAAAACTAAGGCCAAGGTTGGCCGAACCCTAAGCCTAAACAAGACCTAAACCAAGGCCAAATGTTGGCCTAATCCCAAGTCTAAACCTAACTAAACCCAAGGCCAAATGCAGGCCGAATCCTAACTCTATCATATACCTAAACCAAGGCCAAGTGTTGGCCGAATCCCATACAAAAACCCAATCACTCGAGCCAAGGTGACTCGAGTCACCCCTTGCCCAAACCGGCCCCAAGTAGCCCCAAACACATTGTAGCTTGCAGCTCCCAGAACTCCAAGTCTCTCCAAGCTCTCAAGCTCTTCGGCTTCGCTCCCACGTGCCCCAAACTCCATAAGAAGAAGGTGGATTCGCCCCTTGTACGATCCTAATTCAAAAGGCTGGAAAGTGTAAGTTGATTTCGATATATATCAAATCCCTTTCCATTCAATTCAATTCGTGATACGGGGTTGTAATAACGAAGCTTGTCTCCCCCCGGAATGTAATAACGGTGCTGGACACACGAGACACACACGTACACACGAGCCTTTTTGCTCTTATCTCGTACACAAGCACCACGTACACAATTGAGCCTTTTCGCTCTTATCATATACATATGTATTTCAATTCAGCTGGGTTGTTACATTAAGTCGTGTGAGTTTGTCTTTCAATTACACACTCGCACCCAAGAAACACCCGAGCGATTGCTCAAACACCTCACACACATTTTGGCCTCAAAAGCCACTAAGATATAGCCATATCTATATATTTTCTGCTGCGTGAGTTTTTCCGATTCAGCTGTGTACGCATTTCAATTCCAGGTTTTAAATTCAATCATGTGTGTTGTCTTTCAATGTATACACATACACACACACCATAATTGAGCCTTTCCACTCTTACATATATCTATATCTCCCGTCTGCTGCATATTACGGTTCAGTTGCGTGTGTTGCATTTCAATTTATACACAACACCCACGCACACATTGAACCTTTCCGCTCTTAAGATATAGATATATTTAAATTTCTGCAATTTACATTCAAGTCGTGTGAGTTGCATTCAATTTGGGTTTTCCCTTGTGCTAAGTCTTTAAATTTCGGGTTTTACATTCAAGTTGTGAGAGTTGCATTGCATACTCACCATACTCGAGCTAGAGTGCATACCTGCATCGAACAAACCCGAATAAAAAGTGCAAACACGCCTAAGTGAACAAAATTGAAAGACATAGGGTCGCCCAAATCAAAAACTCGCCAAGTGCATGATTTCAAAAGGATTTTCAAACACCTATTTATTCAAAAATCGATTTTGAGTTTTAACTTGTTTCAAACAAAGTCTCTAAGCGTATAGACTGACCCTTGCGCGTCAGTGCAAGAAGGTCTACGACGAAAAGATCCCGCTTGCCTACAATTGCCTTTCAAAAGTTAGATATTTCAAAACTACTTCGCTAGTTTGAGTAAGCTACCTGGCACGCCCTAAAAGCGAACGTAGATTGCGAAAAGATTCACTCCAGGCCTAAGAAACCCGGAGTCAAAGATTTTCCGTGTCTACACTCCGATGCTTTTAAAACTCAACTAGGAAAATGCAACACACAAAGAGTTAAAACACTTTTTCTTGAAAAAATTTCAAGAGGTCTGTTTATTTGAATCGACTTTTCTTAAGACCCACGTCCCACCGGTCGTGCCAATCCTGTAGACACGCGGAAATTTCCACTCTGGGTTCTTAGGTCTGAAGTGAACCTTTTCGTATGTCTAAGTCGCTTAAAGAGCGTGTCAGCTAGCTTACTCAAGCTAGCGAAGTAAGTTTTCGAAATATCTGACTTATGGGGCGACTGTGGACAAGTGGGCTCTTTTCGTCGCAAACCTTCTTCAACCGATGCTCAAGGATTAGTTTGTATGCTTTAGAAAACTCAATTTTGAACAAGTATGACCTTTTTGAAAGTGTTTTGATTGATTTGGTTTGTCTTGTTGTAGATTTTATTTTATGTGGGTTTTGTACGTTTTCTATGTCTTTGATTTTAGCTGCTCAGGCATGAGATGTGTGCATCAAGTGAATACGTTTTGGCGATTTTGCACGGGTGATTCGAGGTTGCTTTGATGCAAGTATGCGCCCTATCTCATGGTATGGCGGATATGCAATGCAAACTCACACAACTGAACCTTAAAACCCGAAATTGAAAGACATAGCCGAAGGGAAATTGTAAAAGGGAAATATAGCTATATCTTAAGAGCAGAAAGGCTCAATTGTGGGCGTGTGTGTTTGTGTATAAATTGAAAGGCAACTCACACGACTTGAATGTAAAACCCCACTCGACTTGAATGTAAAGTGCGAAAGGGAAATACTTATATATATATATATGGGCCCGAAGGTCGCCAACATACGCGTATGTGTTGTGTGCAAATGTAAAGACAACGCATGCAGTTGAAATGTAAAACCCAACGGAAAGGGAGATAAAACTATATATATATGAGACCAAAGGTCGTCAACGTGCACGTGTTGTGTTTGTGTATAAATGTAAAGGCAACACACGCAGCTGAACCTGGAAAAGGTAGTGGAAAATATAGAAATATGGCTATATCTTAGTGGCTGCCGAGGCCAAAATGGTGCGTGAGGTGCTTGAGCAAGCGCTCGGGTGTACTTTGGGTGCGAGTGTGTAAATGAAAGATAAACTCACACGACTTAATGTAACAACCCAGCTGAATTGAAATACGTATATATAGTAAGAGCGAAGGCTTAATGCACGCGTGTGTAGAGTGTATAAAATTAAAGACAACTCACACAGCTCTTACTAGAGTCTTAAGAGTAAGAGCGAAGGCTCAATCGTGCATGTAGGTGCTTGTGTACGAGTTAAGAGCTAAGGCTCAAGTGTTCGTGTGTGTCTTGTGTATCAAGCACCAATATTACAACCTGGGGGGAGACAACGCTCCATCAATACAACCCCGTATCCAAATTGAATTAAACGTAGAAGGAGATATGAAATACCGAATTTGAAACACTTACAAGTGATTCGGATGTTTGTCCACTCCAATCTACACGGGCTTGTGCTTTACAATCACGAACGAGCCTCCCTTGAAGCTTGAAGCGAAAAGTGGCTGGGCGGAGCCTTTGAGCTTGATGGGGTCTAGGCGCGAGAGATAGAGGTTTAAGACAAGAGATGGGTATGGGTCTTAGTGGGGGCTTTGTAGGGTTACGGATGGGTTGTGAGGTGCTAGATGGGTTATGGCAAGGTGTTGGGTCACGGCTAGGGTGTTAGGTGGGGATATGAGGCGGTGGTGTGGGATGGTAGTTGGGGTGTGTGGGAGCTAAAGGTTACGACTGGGGTGTTAGGCGGAGGAGTGTTAGACTAGGATGGGTTCGGTTGGGAGTGTATGGCGTAGGATGGGATACGGAGTTGGGGGTTCTAGGCAAGAGGTCACGAGTGTTGGTCGGGGTATGGCATGGGAGTGGGTCACGACTGGGTTGTGAGGTGGGGTCTAAGGGCATGGGGTGTTAGGTAGGTGATGTTGGGTCGGCGGAAGGTGGTGCAGGTCGGCTAAGGGTGTAAGGCGGTGATGTTGGAAGGTAGCTTAGGCTAGGTGGTGGCAGGTAGTGGCTGGGGTCGGTGGAGTGGTAGGGAGTAGGTCGGCTAAGGGTGGACGCCAGGCGCTAGGCGCCAGGCGGGTGGTAGGGCGACCGGCACGTGCAGGGCACGCAATGTGCTTGCAAGGTGTGCAGTGCGGGAGCGGGTAGGATTAGGGATGGCTGGGGGGTTAAGGTGGAGTCGGTTGGGGGTTTAGATGGGTCTAATTAGGGTTAGGGGTGCTGTGGGGTAGTTAGGTGGGGTTTAATTAAGGTGAGGTGAGGTCGGCTTAGGGGGTTTAGAGGGGTTAAGAAGAAAGGTTTAGGGTAGATTAGGGGCTTACCTCCTAATGGCGGTTTAGGGTGTGCTCAAGCTCTAATCAGCCACCTTAAGCCTCCTTGTTCAAGCAAATCCAGCCCTTCAATTAAGGTGGAGCATCCCTTCTAATCCCCCACTAACCCACAATTAAAAACCTAAACAAAGGAAGAAAGCACTAAGCACTCACCTTAATACCCTCTCTCTCCTCCAAGTTGGATTTCACGTGAACTCTTGGAGACCCTCTCACTCCTATTTATAGGCAAGTGAGGTGGGTCTTGGATTTGGGTTTGGGTTTGAGATATGGATCCAAATCCTAATCCAAACACTATTTGGATTTAGATCTTGGATCTCGGATATTTTTAGATCCGTATCCGATCTAAATCCAACATTTTTATGGATATGGATCTGGATATTTTGGTCCAGATCCAATCCAAACACTATTTGGATCCAATCCAAACACTATTTGGATCCAATCCAAATCCAAACACTATTTGGATCTGGATATTTATGGTCCAGATCCAATCCAAATTTTCTCTAGATGGTTCTTCTTGGCTTCTCGAGGTAGACGATCTGTGCGGGCCCTGGCTTCATCAGTACTTCGTCTGGTGTTGGGTTTTCCCAATCTTTGTCGTCCGGACTCTTGTTCGCCTTTTCGGACTCTATTTCTATTCATTTGTGATTTTTTTGGTTCAGATTCTTGATGCTTGGATGAGGATGGTCAATCTGGCTGCTTGGTGCTCCTGGCTTGCAACCTACTTTGGGCCTGGGCCATCTTTTCGCCTTTTAAACCTGGCTTTTATCAGGTCAAGATGCTCTTCTAGGCTCTAGAAACTGCTTCTGATCTTACTTCTAGAATTGGCCTTCGTGAGCCACTTGTTGGGCTGCTTCTCGATCAGGTGTCGTCTTCGCGTGCTTCACCTGTTTGTCTTTGGTTTCTTGGAAAAATGGGGCTTAGCCCGGTTTAAAAACTCATATTAGATACGGGGCTTTAAAACACTATTTACAGGATTTAAAGTAATATTTACAGGGTTTAAAACAAATTTAAAGGGTTTTGGAAAAGCTCCTGGGTTTTCAAAACTCATAGTGCCTTTTTGGATAGGATTTTGTAAACCAGGTATGTTTTATAAAATTGTGGGATTTTGGGGTGTTTACAGAGCCTAGCTCACATCATCATATCAAACCCGACAAAGTATTTGTGCATCCTTGCATTCGCACATTTTTAAAGAGAAAACCCCGAATCCATGCTCAAACTCGCTAAAATTAGGCCACTTGTGAACATACTTATCCGGCCTAAATTAGCTAAAACTCAAAGACTTAGAATCGTATAGCCTCGTACATAAAAATTGCAATGTAGGCACAAATCAAATATGTATTTCAAGCACTTATATTTCAAGAGTTAAAACTGTTTTTATCGAAGTCTATAAGCGGTTAAACCTGCCCTTGAGTACCGGTTCAAGAAGGTTTCAAGCGAAAAGATCCCGCTTGCCCACAATTTCCCAAAAGTCAGATATTTTCCAAAAACTTCGCTAGTTTAAGCAAGCTAGCTGGAACGCCCTTAAAAGCGACGTAAATGCGAGAAGGTTCATTCCCGGCTTAAAAACCAAGAGTGAGAATTTTCGTTCTTACAACCCATAACATGGATGATTCCATGTTCCAAGACCATGAATTATATCAAAACTTTTTGAAAAACAAAAAGTCTTGGAACATGATTCTAAACATTGGATATAAACCCTACATGGGCCTAGAAGCCAAAGATCAAGGTGGGCTAGAACATGTCCTACCTAAAGCCAAAGGCAATCTATATGGATTGGGCTACAGCCCACCCATACCTCTTGAGTCACCACCTAAGACCATCTAGGTCAAGGGTGCCCTGTAGAACCTCTAAAAACCGAAACTCATGTCTTAAACCTATTGATTAGAGTCTGATTCATAAAGTTTTTCTTGTAGGTTCAATGGAAGATCCCTACTTTTTCAACAATCCAAAAAAATTAGATATTACCAAAAACCAAAGAAATTGAAAACCCTCAAAATCTCAAAAACATTGGAAAAAATATGAAAATTCCAAAAAGAAAATTATTTCAAAAACCTTTTCAAAAGAAAGCCTTTATACAAATCCTTGAATTTGTATTTCAAAAAAGACAAAAAAATGAAGAAATTTCAAAAATTTCAAAAACAATGGCCATGTACAAAGCTCATTCTCAAAAGTTTCAAAATACTTTCAAAAATTGTATATACTCCCAAAAGGTGTCCAAATCCTAGTCATGTATACCTTTTTACCTAGAGCTTCCTCAAAACTAAAAAGCTCGAGAATCATCAAAGAAATGAGGAATAATCACCTCCAAGCTTCCTGAAATTCATAAAATCTCTGACTTATAGAAAATTTGGGGATTTTTAGAAGTGAGTCTAACCCATACTATGTGCATAAGCATCATGCATTACATTTTGAAATCATACATGTGCATAAACAACATCGGGTCTAGACATCATCTTAGAACTCGAATTTAGAGTTTATGTAAAACCAAAGGGGCAATGAGAGTCAACCCCCTAAGTAACGAGCCATCATAGGCATGTCTCCATATAAATCAAATCTGAAACCTTCAAGGTGGATTTCAAAAAAGGAGAATATCGAAAAAGGGTTAGCATTTTACAAAAAGCCTTTCAAAAATATTTTGATAAAAACCTCCAAAGCATTACAATTTATGCATTGGATGCTTGACTAAATCAAAATGAAGATGGTATTCATACAAAGTGTGCCATACCTTTCAAAAACTCTATTGGCATGTGAAAGAAATCACCAAGCCAAAAGAGAAATCGTGCTTGACCTTGCTGTAGGCCTCCAAATTCAAGACATTATCTCCCATGTCATGGGAAAGGGAACGATGTTGATTCATGGAAGCACTTATTTGGAAAACCTATCTTAAACAAGTAGGTCAAATAAATGGCAACCCCTTTCAACGGAGTATGAGTTCAAACTAAAAACTCCGTTAAGGGACAAGCCCTACATCGTGTGGCTGAAGTGTATCTTCGAAACACATTCCCCACGCTTGATCAAATGCCCCATGAAGGCATGAATTTTCAAAATGAATTCCAAAAACCATGCTTGACCAATTGTTTTAAAGAAAATCAAGCATAGGAAGCATATTTCGATCAAGGGGCAGGTATAGAAATCATCTTCATATAGAAATGAAGGATTTCCCAAAATTGCTTCTTCAAAAGAATCAAGTTTGAAACAAATTTAACTCTATATATGACTTTGAAAAGAAAGATTTTCAGCTTCTGGTTAATATGAAAACCTTGATGGTGTTAGGATAAAGCACATGAGTTCCACTATGAAAATGTGGAGATCATACCAAAATTCAAATATGATGGCCATGATGATCACTTAGGGCTGGTTATATTTTCCATCTTTAAACCAAAAGTATCATGATCATGTTAGAAATGCCGAAAAAATCAAAATGCATGGACATCCCATCGTCCACCTTGAATCCCCTTTTTGAAAAACCATGGCCCTTCACCATGTGGCCATGTGCATCATACATCTCCATCAAGACACCTTCCATGGAGAACCAATTTCATAAAAATATATCTCCATCATGACATGTGATATACATTTCAAGATTTTCATCATTACATAAAGCATGTATTTCCATTGAGTCACATGGAGTGCATATCATGCATTACATTCATATCATCCACCCAAAGGAGCCCAAAAAGGTGGCAGCCCGAGTAGGAATGTCCCCATGTCTCAAAAAGGGCAACAAAAAAATCGTTAAATCATGTTGATATTGTGGGTAGAAATTTTAGCAGACCCCGAAAATGCCAGAATATTCGAAAGGGTCTATGTTAAATTCTTTCAAATTTTTTTTTTTAATCGAACTCCTTTGAAACTTCTTGAAAGAAGGATCAATGTTGATTGTATAAACCTGAATGAAGGAATTTATACTTTACAAAAAGTAGAGTCTTCAAAAACAAAATTAGCGACATTTCAAAAATCCTTGGCTTACAAGATTAAGCCTTGTTCAAAATATCAAAATATTTTCAAATAGCATATGCTATTAAGAAATAGGATGATCTCGGTTAAATCGAGTAACCAAAGGGATAAGCTTTCCCCCCATTTTAATTTTCTCTCCAAAAAGGAAAATTGGGAACGTCTAAAAGAAAAAAGAAAAAGGAGAATACAAAAACTCCTCCAAGAAGAGGTCTTCCCTTTATAAACAGGGATACAAAAACTCCTCCGAAAGAGGGCTTCTCTTTGAAAGAAAAGGGAAAAAAAAAAGAGAATCCAAAAACTCCTCGAAAAAGAAGCCATCCCAGAAAAGGGAATACAAAACTTCTTCAAAAGAGGTCTTCTCTTAAAAAAAGAAAAATAAAAAGCCAAAGCTCAAAAGAGCGATTTTCTGACTCTTTGCCTAAATCATGGGACGCTTCAGAAGGGACCGTGGTATCTCTTTCCCATATCCCCGCAACTTATCCTCAAGGAAAAAGGTTCAAACTGTGAAAATCCTAAAGTAGGAATAAAATCTACTTATTTGGATTTCATTTTGTTTGAGAACTCGACTTTGTTTTGTAGAAATGGAACTTTGAAATGTTTTTCAAGATTTTCTACCAAAAACCTCTACTTAGTAGTAGGTATTGAAACCCGAATAAAGGGAAGTATGAAAAATTGGAAATCCTTTCGATAAAAGATAAAAAGAGTTCCTTTTGAAAAAGAAATTTTCAAAAAAACCCACAAATGTCGAAAAGACATGGGTAGAACCTGCTTGGAGCAAACAACCTCAAAAGGCTCTCTCTAGGCTCGAAAAACCCAAAAACATCAAAAAGACCCGGGTAAAACCTACTCGAAGCAGTCAACCTCAAAAGGCTCTCTTCAGGCTCAAAAACCCCAAAAAAAAAAAATCACTCATGCATGCATTCAAAGAGTCATTCATGCATGATCATATATAGGAAAAGCATATAGAAAAAGTCCCCTTTTGGCTAAAAATCCCCTCCTATGGTCAAAGAAAACATGGTCTTTACGAAGCAAAGAATGGTGTATTCTCGAGAAAATTTGGGAGAAAAATTACAAAAGGGGTATTTCTTCTTTGCCATTATCCAAATCAATTTGGATAATGCCAAAGAGGGACATCTGTAAATACCCCAAAAATGCCATATTTTGAAACTCTCGAACTTAAAAAGCCATCTCAAGGCCAAAGCTAGAGAAAGAAAATTGAAGCCCGTTTGGAGAAAAGCCCGACAAAGGGTCAAAAGCCGTAATTCGGGACTAAAAAGCAAAGCCCAGGCCAGAAGCAAACTTCACCCTGGGGTATGAAATGCAAAGTCAAGGCATCAATAAGACCAAGCTCGGAATCCCAAGATTTAGACAAAATGAAGTCCAAAAAGGTGAGAAGGAGTTCGGACGAAAAGGTTGGGGAAGACCCAACCCAAGACGAAGCACTAACGAAGCCAGGGCCCACAAAACTGTTCGTCTCGAAACGCCAAGAAGGACTAAAGAAATGAAAATTTGGATTGGATATAGACCCAATCCAGATCCAGACCCAAATAGTGTTTGGATCGAATTTGGATCTCAAAATCCAAATCCAAGATCCATACCCAAGACCCACCTCATTTGCCTATAAATAGAGGTGAGGGAGTGCCATAAACTCACTGAATTGCAAAGTGGGAGCTTGGGAGAGTGCATAAAGTATGAGAGAGAAAGGGTGGGCTTGATATTTTCAAGTGAGCTAGCCATGTGGGCTTGATCAAAGGGTATGGGTTCAAGCCATGTATGAACCTAGACCTAACCAAAGGGCTGCACCAACATGCAAATGGCGTGGATTTGAAGCTGCAAATGGGTGGACTGACTCCAAGAGGTAGGTGCCTAAACGCCCTAGTCCATCTCCACCTAGCCGACCCACCTAACCTAGCCCATCTCCACCTAGCCGACCCACCTAACCTAGCCCATCTCCACCTAGCCGACCCACCAAAATCTAACCCATTTTCACCTAGCCGACCTAACCTTCACCACCTCACCCTAAACACCCCACCTAAATTGAACCCTCACCCGTTTTGCTGCAACCTAGTTGCACTCGACCTAAGACCTAACCCACCACCTAGCTCCCCACTTGACCCAACCTTCACCACCTGCCACCCGGCCTACACCTTGTGCAGCGCCAACATTCGGCTAGCATCCTGCCATAGCCTCATCACCCTAGCATCGCACCAACCCCCTGCCATACCCGCAACACACCTTGATGCCTTGACATGCCCTAGCGCCCTGCCATAGCCTCCGCGCCTCATCATCTACCTACCTCAGTCCCTGCCGCACCACTCCACTGTCCCTTACCCCATCTCTCGGCCACCATCAGCCCTACTTGCCACTTCACCTTCCCTTACCATCTCCCAGCCACTACCATCCCCTAGCCATACGCCCTAGCCACACCAGCCCCACACCGCATCCCTGTCCACAGCCAACTGACCGCACCCTTCATCCGTGACTTAGCCCCACACCTTGGCTGAACTCACACCACCCTAAAGCCCCAAACCACTTGGCTGCCCCCAAATGAACCCAAGCTCCAATCTCACATCGCCCCACTCCCAACTAACTGGACTTAGCTCTCCTTGGCTGAAACCTTTCACCCATCTTGAACTTGGCCGAACTCCAAGACTTGAGCCGACTGCACCATAAGAACCTACCTCGGCTGCAACAACATGACCATGGAAAAAAGGGGCTAAACCACCTCAAGGTGGACTTGCACAAGTTGAACCCGGGCTCAACACAAAGAAGGTGGATACGACCTAGCTAAATCCCGACTTCAACTCAGGAAAAGTGTAAGTCTTTCAAAATATATATCAAGTTGCTTTTCCTATTCAAAGTAAATTCAATTTGATACGGGGTTGTAATAACGGAGCGTAGTCTCTCCCCGAAATGTAATATTCGTGCTTGATACATGAAGCACACACATACACTTGAGCCATATTGCTCTTAGACGTATACAAGACACCCACGTATACTTGAGCCTTTTCGCTCTTAATTGCACACACATTGAGCCTTTCCGCTCTTAAGCTAAAGTATATATTTCCCTTTGGGTATTTACTTTAGTCAAAGCTGTGTGAGTTGCAATTCAATTCGGGTTGTTACATTCACGTCATGTGAGTTTGTCATTTAAATTTTACACTCGCACACAAGAAGTACTCGAGCCCTTGCTTTAAACTCTCACGCACATTTTGAGCCTTTGTTGCTCATAAGATATAGCATACTTCTATATTTTCCAACTGTGTAAGTTTTACATTCAGTCGTGTACGCACTTGCATTTTCGGGTGGGTTCAATTCAAGTTGTGTGAGTTGTCTTTACATTTACACACCAAAAGCACTCACTCACAATTGAGCCTTTCCGCTCTTACTATATACTTATATTTCAATTTCGGCAAGTTCAATTCAAGTCGTGTGAGTTGTCTTTCCATTTACACACCAAGAGCACTCACTCACATTGAGCCTTTCCGCTCTTAAGATATAAGTATATTTCAATTCTGCAATTTACATTCAAGTCATACAAGTTGCTTTCAAGTTCGGGTATTTCCTTTAAGCTACGTGAGTTGCATTTCCATTCGGGTATTTACATTAAGTTGTGTGTGTGAGTTGCTTTCAATTCGAGCCTAGCTCACATCATCATATTAAACCCGAAAAATATTTGTGCATCCTTGTATTCGCGCGTTTTCAAAAGAAACCCCGAATCTACGATCAAACACGCTGAAATTAGGCCACTTGTGCACACACATATCTCGCCTAAATAGCTAAAACTCAAAAGACTTGGAATCGTACAGCCCCGTACATAAAATCTGTAACGTAGGCACAAATCAAATCCATATTTTAAAACACTTATATTTTCAGAGTTAAAATTATTTTTATCGAAGTCTATAAGCGCTTAAACTGACCCTTGAACATCAGTTCAAGAAGGTTTAAAGCGAAAAGATTCCGCTTTCTCACAATTGTCCAAAAGTCAGATATTTTCAAAAACTTTGCTAGTTTAAGCAAGCTAGCTGACACGCCCATAGAAACGACGTAGACGCGAAAAGATTCATTTCCGGCTTCAGTACCTAGAACAGCTTATCTCATAAATTTACATTGATATTTCAAATACTCATTACATATTTATGAGCAAGCAAGTTTAAATTTAAGAATCACAACAAAATTTGTCCTTTTGTGTTTGTTGGCTAGGGATGGCAATATCCTCGCTTTTTAGCGCCGTGAGTGGTGGGTGTAAAACAAAAAAGAACCACGATTTGTACCTAGAGCAGCTTATCTCAGAGATTTAAGTTGATATTTCAAATAATGATTATATGAGCAAGTTTAAATTGAAGAATCACAACAAAAATTTTGTCCTTTTCTGTTTGTTGGCGAGGGATGGCAATACCCTCACTTTTTAGCGCCGTGGGGAGAGAGAGAGAGAGAGAGAGAGAGAGAGAGATGGAACTGGTTGGTTTGGTCTCAGCCCTACTTGTTGCAGTCATTGCGACGCTCTTCTTCCCGTTGCTCAGCGATGGTCTCTCTCTCTCTCCATCCATCCGTCCGTCCATTTCTTTATGCACATATCTATCTATCTATCTCTACTTCCCTTTCTTCCTCTGCAGAATTCCTACGGACAGATTCCGGCTTTGGTGATTTGGTTGTCACGAACGCACACATCTACACAAGCGACCCCTCCACCCCCTTCGCGGAAGCCATGGCGATTCGGGGCGAGCGAATTATGCAAGTGGGGAATAATTCATCCGTTCAGGTTTCTCCCCTTAACCAACGAATGCACATTTGAATTTAAGCTGCTATGCACAACAAGCCCTAAAAATTTCTTATGAGACCAAAGTATGGAAGTTTAGGATTTTACTTCTTTTGACTATGTTTGTGTAGTGAATAAATTGAAGAGAGTGTCGGTACTTCATGTACGTGTGTGGGTGTTAGGGTAAAGAAGATAGTTCGAATTTTGAAACTGAACGGATGCGAGATAAGGAAGTTAGAAATAATAAGATTCGTATTGGTACTTGTAATATCGGAACATTGACTGGCAAGTTAACGGATGAACATTCACATTTTAGTAAGAGACAAAGTGGGTTGGAGAAAAAGTGAAGGATATTAAGAATACATGTTTTAAATGGACACTGAGAAAAGCAAAATACTCAAAATGAAATTGGTATTATTATACATGAGGATTTAAAGGATAGTGTAGTAGACATACAATGGTGATCGAATTATATTATGATGGTGAAATTAGTATTAGGAGTAGAGGCTTTGAATATGGTTTGTTATTATGTACCTAAGTAGGATTAGAAGATAGTATAAAGAAGGCTTTTTGGGAGGAGTTAAATAAATTAATTCAATGAATTTCACAAAGGGAGATGATTTGTTTAGGAAGAAAGTTAATTGGATATGCCGCTAAGGATGCTTTAGGATATCAAGGTATTCATTAAAACTATGGTTTTAGGATATAAATGAGGAGGGTAGAGAGTTTAAATTTTGCTACGGCTTTTAACCTCTTTATAGCCAATACAATTAAAAAAAGAAAGATAAACATTTAATTACTTATAAGAGTGGTTTTTCACAAACATAGATTATTATTTTTTTAAGAAAAAAGATTGATCGTATTGTAAAAATTATAAGTTAATTTCAGGCGAAAGATTAACTACTCAACATCGACTTTTAATAATAGATTTATAGGTAAAAAAGTGGACAAAGAAGAATAGAGTGCATAAAGCTATTCAGACTAGATGATGGAACCTCAAATGTGAGAAAAAAAAATATTTAAATAGAAAGTTCTTTAAGGAGATGCTTAAACAAAAGTAAAAGCTAAAATTTGAGAGGATTTATATAAAAAGTTTAACTCAAAAGAAGGTGAAAGAGATATTTTTAAGATAGTTAAGGCTAGAGATAAGAAAACTAAGGATCTTACTTTTGTTACATGCATTAAAGATTAGGATGAGAAGATTCTAGTAGCCAATGATATATTATAAATCAGTGTTGTCTGACGTGTATCGTATCGCGTATCGCTGGGCTCCACGATACAGGCGTATCGTATCGTATCGTATCGTACTTTAATATTAAAATAATATGAAAATTATTTAAAAAATCAAGAAAATTAGTAAAAATCCAAAAAGAATCTGGAAAAATCTGATAATTGCTTTAAATTCATATAATGCAAAATTTAGCACAGATTGAACATTCAACATTGAACAATTGGATCCAAAATTACATATTTTGAAGCAAAAAATGAAATACATTTACATTTTACATATTTTAATTTGTATAAGGATTATTAACTAAATAATCTTCATCTTCTACTTGATAAAGATTCAAAGTTTCTCATCACCTTTTGCTTTAAAATGAAAATCTTCATCTCCTTCGTGATGTTGTTGCACTTCAAATTAATTCATGCAATGTCTTCTTCGGTTAGGAGTGCATTTTCTTCGTTATCTTCCATAATCCACTCATCTAATATATCAAAATTAACAAACTGCTATCTTTGTACATGTAGTTGTCATATTTGCTAATTTTCATATGTGAGCAAAACAATGAGCTCAATTTCTTTGATTATTGACTCTATGACACCTCAGTGATGTGATATTATTAGTTGATGATATCCCTTTTTCTCTTACAATTAGCTTTTTAACTAATGCTTGAGCTTCATTTCTCACTTCACAGACTGATTTAGCTGATTTAGCCTCACACACGTTGATCATGTTCAACTCGATGGAAGTCACGTAAGGTGAACCCTAAAATAGTGAAGTTGTGAAATGCCCACTCAATGAACCGAGACAACCAAATGTTTTTAATTGTTTGCGATCTCATGAAATTAGAAACTGCTAGCAGAAATATACCTAAAAGTTGGCAACAGAAAGGAAAATGATTTTGTCACAATTTTTATTTGTTTATAATATTTTTTTATTCAATAAATAAAATTATAAATCCAAATTACAAGCATAGGGAAGTGAAGAGAGGCCAGAAACCTGCAAAAAAAAATAAAAAAAAATTAAAAAAATTGGGTGTATCTACGGGCGATACGGGCCGTATCGTACGACCGTATCGTACTATACGGTACGATAACCTGTATCTTACGATACAGGTTACCGTATCGTATCGTGGCTGTATCGCACCGGCACCGTATCGTGGCTTCCCACGATACGATACGTATCGCACCGTATCGTATGATACGGTGTGATACGGATAACATTATTATAAATACATGAAAAAAAATTTCTATAAGCTTTTTAATGAAAATACATATGTTAGTAGTAACTTAGGAGAGTTAACCAAATTAAAAAAGTATATAAACCATAATTTTTATCGGTATATTCAAAAGAATGAAGTCAAAGAGACTCGTAAATATATGAAGGTTTGTAAATCTATAGGACCATACAATATTCCTATAGAAGTATAGAAAATCCTAGGAGAGACGGGGCTCAATTGGCTTACAAGACTATTTAATGAAATATGAACAACTCAAAAGATGCCCGAGGAATAAAGAGTGAGTATACTTATACCCATACACAAGAACAAGAGAGACATTCAAAATTATGCGAATTATCGAGGTATCAAGTTAATGAGCCGTACTATGAAATTATAAGAAAGAATTATCAAACATAGGGTAAAACAAGAATCAAGTACAACATATAACATTATAACCTATTCATATTAATGCCCGACATATCTACTATTGAAGCGATTCACATATTAAGACATCTTATGGAACATTTTAGAGCAAAAAAGAACCTTCACATGATATTTATTGATATAGAAAAAACTTATAATAGGGTGCCAAAAGATGGTATTATAGAGGTATCTCATCCACGTACATAAATCTTATAAGAGACATATACAATGGTTCAAAAACTTGTGTGAGGACTCATGAAGGAAAGAATGATAGACTCCTTTGAAGTTAATATTGGGTTGGATCAGGGATCAACTTTAAGTCTATATTTATTTATATTGGTCATTAATGAGTTAACAAAAAGGAATATATTTAATGTAAGTTTGATCATTTGGGTACTTTAGAGGACATATAAATTAAGATTGACACACATTACATCTCTTGTAAGAAAAGTTTTAAATACCGAGGATCAATTTTTTAAAGTGATTGAAAAATTGATAGAGATGTTATGCATAGAATTAATATCAGTTGGTTAAAATGGAGACGAACATAAGGTATTCTATTTGATAAGAAGATAACATTAAGGTTAAAAGGTAAATATTATATAGCAACAATTAGACTTGCTATGTTTTATGGTTCTTAGTGTTGGGTAGTTAATCATAAACATTTGCAAAAGATGTCCATAGCAGAAATGAGGATGTTGAGATGGCTGAGTGGTCACAATGAAAGACCATATACATAATGAGGTTATTAGAAACCAATTGGGAGTAGCACCAATAGAGGATAAAATGAAGAAAAATCGTTTAAGATAGTTTGGACATTTAGAAAGACGACCCAAGGATGCTCTCGTAAGAAGATATGAAAAACTAAACAACAACAACTAAACCTTTTCCCATACTAGACGGGGTTGGCTACATGGATTCTTTGTTTCCACAAAGCCCTATCATGTGCCATGTTAGCAATTAACTCATAATAAGCTAGATCATTCTTTATTGTTTCTTTCCAACACTTTTATGGTCAAATATAGTTTTTCATACCTTCTTACAGGTTCTTCTTTTGATCTTCTTTCTATATGTCTAAACTATCTTAAACAATATTCTCTCATTTTATCCTCTATTAGTGCCACTCCTAATTTGTTTCTAATAACCTCATTATGTATATGATCTTTTCTTGTATGACCACTCATCCATCTCAATATCTTCATTTCTATCACAGACATCTTTTGTACATGATGATGATTAACTGTCCAGCACTCAGAACCATAAAACATGACAGGTCTAATTGCTGCTCTATAATATTTACCTTTTAACTTTAATGACATCTTCTTATCACAAAGAATACCTGATGCTCCTCTCCATTTTAACCAACCAGCATTAATTCTATATGTAACATCTTCATTAATTCTTCCATCACTCTGAAAAATTGACCCTATGTATTTAAAACTTTCTTTTTGGGGACGTAATGTGTGCTAATTTTAATTTTATGTCCTCTGAAGTAACCAAATGATCAAACTTACATTCCATATGTTCTATCTTTGTTCTACTAAGTCGGAGGCCTTTACTTTCTAATGTTTCTCTCCATAGTTCCAATTTTCTATTAACTTTTTCCTTAGACTCCTCCACTAACACAATGTCATCTGCAAATAACATACACCAAGGTACTTCATCTTGAATTTGTTTTGTTAACTCATCAATCACCATTATAAATAAGTATGGACTTAAAGTTGATCCTTGATATAACCCAATATTAACTTCAAAGAAGTCTATCATTCCTTCATGAGTCTTCACACATGTTTTTGCACTATCGTACATGTCTCTTATAAGGTTTATGTATGTCAATGGAATACCTTGTTTTTCCCAGGTTCTTCAAAGAACCTCCCTCGGTACCCTATTGTAAGCTTTTTCTAGATCAATAAATATCATGTGAAGGTCTTTCTTTTTTGCTTTAAATTGTGAAAATGTTAAAAGAGGAAGAGGACGACCACAAAAGTATTGGAAAGAAACTATAAAGAATGATCTAGTTTATATTGAGTTAACTAGAGCTCTTTGGAAATAAAGAATCAATGTAGCCGACCTCATGTAGTATGGGAAAAGGTTAAGTTGTTGTCGTTGTTGACTATGTTTGTGTAAACTAGAAGGTACTTCTAGTAACTAAGTCAATGGTGGTTGGTGCCAAATAATGTCACTACTCGTGAATAATAATCATGAAATGTTTTCTTTTTTCACAAAGCATGAAGAAATTAGATACGAGGAATATTGATTTGGAAACTCTAATTTTTCTTTATTTTCCTTTTTGCTGATGAATGCATATTCCGTAAGTTAGTTCAGTGGAATATAAAATAAGTGTCTCCATAACTGTTCTCAATGTGGTTGCAGAGATTGATAGGTCGAAGAACTCAGGTATTGGACCTTAAAGGGAAGGTGGTTGTTCCTGGGTTTGTTGATTCTCATGTTCACTTCATATCGGGAGGCTTGCAGGTATTGGTGTCGTCGTCTGAATACATTTTCAAAATATATCATATAGCTTTCTGTTTGTAGATATGTAATCATCTTTTCTTTGGGATCGCTTTTTGTGTTATATTTATGTTTATAACATTAGCCATTGAGGTTTTTGAAGCCCATGTCATTTGTTATATTATTATGACCTGTTGCTACTCCTCATGGCTGACTTCTCCATGTGATGGGTCATTTTTTTCCTGGTTGCAAATGCTGTTATCTATGACCTTCTACAAAACGTTTTATATGTTCACATCCAGTTGATGGCAATCCCTTGATGTTTTCATGATGAAATCATGAACAAATTAACATGTTGATTATTTAGATTAGTAATTTTTCCTTTTACGAGTAAAACCAAATCATTTGGAGTTTATTATTTATAAACTAATAAACTACTGTAGTGTCTGTATAGGGGCTATATTAGAAGGTGCATGTATTCGTCCTATTAAAATTCCAATATGGTTTAAGGGTACAAATATGGTTATGGTGAACCTTTTGATGTCAATGAAATGTTGTTTTTAGTGTTAGTTTTGTAATTTCTGATATTTGGGTATTATTATAATTGCTCGTAGTATTAAGGGTATTTTGGCCATTTTATGTTTTACAACTCATTATATAAGGACTGAGCATCTTGTATTAGGGTTAATAGTATGATTAATAGAAAGAGAGAAAGAGAGGGGGGGGGGGTGACCTCCATTGGAGGGCCTGCCCTCTCCTCCGATCTCACATTTTACTCTATCTTTTATGATTATTTTCATTATTTGATTATTTGATTTATTTTACACATTTTGATCACTGGGAGCAGCAACAGGTGGCGGTAGATTCACTAGAATGTATGGAAGGTTCGACAACCACCAAAAACCAGGTTTTTTAACATGGTTTTAGTTCTTGCAGCTTGAATAAGAGAAGAAGAGGAAAGTGCTTCAGAAGCAAGAGGCCCCCTTGGAATGGAACGGAAGAAATGGGTCTCGAGGAGGAGTTTTTGGAATATGCTGAGAAGGCTAAAACTTTGCTCGAAATAACATCTGATCTGGACAAACTTATTCTTTATGGACTCTACAAGCATGCAACAGTTGGTCCAGTGAATACTAGCCTTCCTGGAATATTTAATCTAAGGGACAAAGCAAAGTGGGATACAACAACAACAACAACTAAGCCTTTTCCCATACTAGACGGGATCACCTATATGGATTCTTTGTTTCCACAGATTCCTATCATGTGCCATGTTAGCAGTTAACTCCCAATAAGCTAGATCATTCTTTATTGTTTCTTTCCAATACTTTTGTGGTCATCCTCTACCTCTTTTAATACTTTCCAAATTTAGTTTTTCTAACCTTCTTATAGGTTCTTCTTTTGATGTTCTTTCTATATGTCCAAACCATCTTAAACGATGTTCTCTCATTTTATCCTCTATTGGTGCCACTCCTAATTTGTTTCTAATAACCTCATTATGTATATGGTCTTTTCTTGTATGACCACTCATCCATCTCAACATCTTCATTTCTGTCACAGACATCTTTTGTACATGTTCATGATTAACTGCCCAACACTCATAACCATAAAACATGGCAGGCTTAATTGCTGCTCTATAATATTTACCTTTTAACTTTAATGGTATCTTCTTATCACAAAGAATACCTGATGCTCCTCTCCAATTTAACCAACCAACATTAATTCTATGTGTAACATCTCCATCAATTCTTTCATCACTCTGAAAAATTGACCCTAGGTATTTAAAACTTTCCTTTTGGGGAATGCAATGTGTGCCAATTTTAATTTCCATGTCCTCTTAAGTAACCAAATGATCAAACTTATATTCCATATATTCTGTCTTTGTTCTACTAAGTCGGAGGCCTTTGCTTTCTAATGTTTCTCTCCATAGTTCTAATTTTCTATTAACTTTTTCCTTAGACTCCTCCACTAATACAATGTCATCTGCAAATAACATACACCAAGGTACTTCATCTTGAATATGTTTTGTTAACTCATCGATCACCATTATAAATAAGTATGGGCTTAAAGTTGATCCTTGATGTAACCCAATATTAACTTCAAAGAAGTGTGTCGTTCCTTCTTGAGTCCTCACAAATTTTTTGCCCCATCATACATGTCTCTTATAAGGTTAATATATATCAATGGGATACCTCTTTTTTCCAAAGTTCTCCAAAGAACCTCCCTCGGTACTGTAAATATTCGTCAATGAATGAATGTTGATATTGCACGAATCTAGTTCACCAAGTCGCCAAGAGTCAAATGACATTCAATCACGAATGTCGATCTTCAAGAATAACAAACAAGAGCGGAAGCATATACAAAACATGTCAAGAAGCAGTGCTAGACTGCATACTTTATTGAAGATTGAATGACCTATTTATAGGCATTACACAAATGAATTAAGGAGAGCAAAATGAAGGTGAAGGGAGGCTAGTGCTGGCCTTGTCCAGCACTAGCCGTTGGGTCCCCAACGGTTTGGCCAGGGCCATGGTGGCCCTGGTCCTCTTCCATTATGGTGGCACAGCGTGCTCCTATTACATTAACAGGTACCCTATCATAAGTTTTTTCTAGATCAATAAATATCATGTGAAGGTCTTTCTTTTTTTCTCTAAAATGTTCCATAAGACGTCTCAAAAGGTGAATTGCTTCAATACTAGATCTACCTGACATGAATCCAAATTGGTTCTCTGTTGTACTTGATATTTGTCTTAACCTACGTTCGATAATTCTTTTCCATAATTTCATAGTATGACTCATTAACTTGATACCTCGATAATTCGCATAATTTTGAATGTCTCCCTTGTTCTTATATATGGGTATAAGTGTACTTGCTCTCCATTCCTCGAGCATCTTTTGGTTTTTCCATATTTCATTAAATAGTCTTGTGAGCCAAGTGATTCCTATTTTTTCTAGTATTTTCCAAACTTCTATAGGAATATTATCTGGTCCTACCGATTTACCACCCTTTATATGTTTAAGAGCCTCTTTGACTTCATTCTTTTGAATACGTCGGTATAAATTGTGGTGTATATACTTTTTTGACTTGTCTAAATCTCCTAAACTAATACTAACATCTTTATTTTCATTAAAAAGATTATAAAATAGTTTTTCCATCTATTTCTTATATCATCATTTGCCACTAAAATTTTGTCATCCTCGTCTTTTATGCACCTAACATAATTAAGATCTTTGGTTTTCTTATCTCTAGCCCTAGCTATCCTAAAAATATCTCTTTCACCTTCTTTTGAGTTGAGTTTTTTTATATAAGTCCTCCCAAATCTTAGCTTTTGCTTCACTAACGGCCTTTTTCGCTTCCTTCTTTGCTTTCTTATAAGCTTCTAAAGTTTCACTAGTTTTCTTGGCATAATATAATTTGTAACATACCCTCTTTGCCTTGATTTTATTTTGCACTACTTCACTCCACCACCAAGCTTCTTTTTGTGCCGGTACACCTCCCTTAGATACCCCTAACCTATGTTGCATGGATACGGGTACGGTACTGATACCCGTTACGAGTATGGGTACGGGGTACGCAATTTTCTAAAAAACTAAGGTACGAGTACGACAGTATTAAAAAATATATATATATATATATACACACACAATGATATAGAGCATTCTATATTTTAAAGGGCATTCTAGTGTTTGTGAATAATTTTATTCTAACTATGACTATGAGAATGGCATTTATATTCTTCTTCAAAGTAAGAACAAACAAACACATACCAGAAGTCGTCAATTGAATTTGCAAGAAAAGATCTGAAACCAACATAAAAGACGATCCCCATCATTGGGGTTGCAGTGCTTCCCATAAGAGAATCAAGAGTTCCTCCTGAAGAAGCATCATTTCAAGAATATCATAAATCGAAGTCAACAACATATAAGCAAGACCAACATATACAAAAAGAATTAATGAAGAGATAGATAGACCTTTGTCAATCAAGGCATGTCAACATGAAATGAAGTAGATTTAAAGCTATGCATATCTTGCACATCCATCTTAATATCTGAACGATTTTCATGAAGTTAGCTCAAAATCAATGAAAAAGGTATAATAAAATGAAAGTGATTATGATATGGCATACCAGTTTTAAACTCGTACTTCGTAGTGCAATCTTCCTACATATTACATAAACTCACAACAAACTCGTATTAAATAGTTCATGAACAAACAAGCAAAACTCCAACAGTCTCAATTTCATCATTTCATTGCCCATCATCAGTGAAAAAATGTTCTTCTAAATCCTGCTCATCGTTATATAGACCAAGAACTTCAAGAATTTCAACCCCTTCAAATGGATCCCATTCATCTCCACCAATGTCCCACACATTTAGTCTCACCTCTCATTATAGTTCTTATTCTTCTCTTTTTCGAGAGGAGACGAAGATTTGTGTACAAAAACTAAATCTTCAAACCTCTCGGATTTAGCCTATTCCTTTCACGTGGAGGATAAAGGAATACAGTAGCTCTAATTCCTTTCACAACAAGAGGAAGAGTGAAGGTTATGGAAAGTGAGCTTCAAGGCAATCGGTTTGAAGTTTGGGATTGAAGTCTACCATACATGACCCACCATTCCTTTGGTGTCAAGTTCCCACCCCATCTTGTAAGTAATCAAATCTGCCAAGCTCTTCTTCACCACTTGAGAATTTAACAAACCTCAAGTGACTGCCTCGCCTTTCTCTAAGAGAATCCGAAAAGTAATCCTTCAAGCATTTGTTTCTCCCCCATACAAATCTCATTGTCCTTATGGGGGACTCTGCTTTGAGCTTCCTCAAGCCATTGTCTACAATAATACCTATTATACAAAATATAAATTGTGATTAGTATAATATAAAAACCAAAGTACATCTCTTAGATGAAAAAGTAAAAGAAACTTGGAACTTGAAAGTTAATTAAATTTACCTAAAGATTAAGTGAATGAGCCAAGCAATGAAGAGGTGCAACTTTTATTCCATCTAGAAATTAGATGTCATACACCACTCCATAGAAGGATGAATGTTGATTCAACTCCTTTTTCCTCATGTTGATAGATGGCTAAGCCTTTCACTTGCTCAATCATACAATCCCATTTCTCATAAATCAAATGAAGGTTTGGCTTATCAGTTGTCACAAGAACTTAAGCATTTTATAGATGGACTTTGTAAAGCTTAGAATATAATCAACTTTATCCCACCAAAGGTCATTCAAAATTGCTTTTTCACAAATGCACGTGCCTTTGAAACATCATCTCTCTATAGTGAGACCATTCTTCACTAATGACCATAGATTGGAGACCATGCTTAATAGTTCTAAACCTTTAAGCATTACAATGACAAGAGGCAAATCTAGTCTCAAAGAATAGGAAAGTAATTTTCCAGATGCACAAATTGATTATACATGGCTAGCCTCATGGAATGATTCATGATAAATTCTTAATGAAAAAAGGCATCATCAAGAACACGTTAAGTGAATCCAATGACACTCAAAGATAAACACTCATTATTTGATTATTTTTAGAGCACAAATATTTTTCAAAGTAAGGTTCAAGGTGTGCACCATACATCAAGATCAAAAGATAGGATAAACTGATTCAATAATCATCCTAGCTGCTCTACAAACAAGTGTATTATCTGTTATAACTTGCACAACATTTTGAGATCCAACCTCATTAATGACTTTCATAATTTCATCCGCAATAAAGTTTTTATCTTTCACCTCACCAAAACAATCAACAGACCTTAAAAACATAGGGCCTGCATCTGAAATAGCCATAAAGTTAATCAAAGGTCTTCTTTGTACATCAGTCCACCCATCTGTAACTGTGCTTACTCTTTTTTCTGGCCAAGTATCTTTGATAGGTTGAAGCAATCTCATCAAATGAGCTTTCTCTTTCTGTAATAGTGTAGTCCTGATTGCATTGTAACTAGGTGGAGTAAAACCCGAAATTGAGGTGTTAGAAGCATATTTGAATGCACTAACACAATAAGGGTTTCTAGCTACATTAAAAGGCAAACTTGCATAGTAAAATAATCTTGCTATTTCACATGTCAAGTGATCCCTTGCTTCATTGTTAAATACTTTTGCTAATTGGCTTTCACCTAATCTTTTTCTTTTACTTCCATCAAACGATTCAAGTGTAGGTGGATTCAAACTTGTAATTCCAGTAGGTAAGAGAACTTGTAATTGTCTACATTTTTCATGTGCTTCTCTCTCAATTTGTCTCATCTCTGAAAGATATTGATCAGTAACACCCGAACAAACAACTATGCTATTTCCTTTTTCCTTTAATAAGTGACATTTCACTCTAAAATATGAACCTTTATAAGTTAAACCACAGTAGTTACACCGCCAACTTGCATTTCCACCTCCTGCCTTTTTGTCTTGTAAAATTGACACATATGCCCAAAGCAGGCAACTTTTTTCTAGTTTTCCAAATGCAAATTTACTAGTGATTGAAGCATACGAAGTACTACCAGTAGTAGACATATTAGACATCTGAAAATAAATAAAATGAGGGTGTCATTGGGTATCTTTACTATGATAAATTGATAATTGAACACTATGTTGAAAGGTTAACATAAGTAGGATGTTCATTCCATAGTTTGGAAGCATAAAGCTACTCAAAGAATGACTCAGAAGCCAAGCATGTTTTGAGTATGTAACATACGAATCACGATTCTATTGTAAAAGCAATAAGAATATAGCACAAGGACAACACTCTAAGAATACATTATGTGTATTGTTCTGTTAACAGGATTGCTTTTACAATACAAGGACAACACTCTAAGAATGACTCTTTACTATAGCACAAGGACATACGAATAACAATAAGTAAAGATGCACACACACATAACACGATTGCTGCACACATATAACAGTGCTTCATTGTTCTGCAACATTGCATTTGAGCTCTCTTACTCACATATAACAGGATTACTCCCATATCACAACAACCACATTGTAAGTGTATATATCTGATTCCATTGATAAGTGACAACTATTTCACATAAACCACATAACGTTGTAACTTGTAAGTGTACATAAACCACATAATGTCACAAACATGAAACATGTCGGCATGCCTTCAATTCAATGTTTCAATACGAAATGAGCCCCATTTCCACCTGAATATATCACAGTAGAAACAATGCACACACACAGAGTTAATCTGGCGGCCAAGAAGAATGGAAGTTAAGGCCTTAGGGTAGGGATGTCAATGGAGTGGATACAAAATGCAAGGCAGCCCCACTTCCAAAATCAACCAGCCAGGTTAGGTGACGAAACATCAGTCGTCATTGAACAACAAGTTATAAAGAGAGAGAGAGCTCAAATGATCATGATAGCTCAAAAAGCTCAAATGCCCCACCTCCACGATAGCTCAAAGAGCTCAAATGCTCCATCTTTCGCATAGCTTTAGGAGATATCTAGACAGTTGCATTACACACAAACACTACAACTCAGAGAGCTCAAATACCCCATCTACACGATAGCTCGGCATGATCATGATGCCTTCAATACGAAATGAGCCCCGTGCCGTTAACCTGTAGCAGAACAACCAACAAGGCAACAACTGTACCAGGCCGTCAATAGACGAAGGATGGTGGTCGACGGTGGTCGGCAGTCGGTGATCACACTGATCGGCGATCGGCCTGAGACGAAGGAAGTTGTAGTGAGACGAAGGATGGAGGGAGAGAGAGAGAGAGGGGAAGAATCGAGAGAGTTAGGCTTAGGGTTTTTTCTTTTGGATTGGATTCGGGTACCGGTAGGTCAACTGACCCGAATCCGGTCCACCCACGTACCGGGTACCGGTACGTGGCGTACCCATGTTTGGGTACACATACCGGTTTGGGTACGCATATCGATATACGTATTGAGGTAACGGTACGCCAAAATGCGTATGGGTACGTACCCATACGCGTACCCATACCCGGTACGTACCGAATACGGGTACGACGCCCAAATAGGCGTACCCGTGCTACATAGCCCCTAACACATCTTTCGCCACTTTCCTAATATGTATAGCCATATTTTTCCACATATCACAGGGTGTGCCAACATAATTCCAAACATCTCCTTGAAGGACTTTCTGTTTAAATATATCTTCTTTCTCGCTTTTGAGGTTCCACCATTTAGTCCGAATAGCTCGATGCACTCTTTTCTTCTTTGTCCATTTTTTTATTTATAAATCCATAACTAAAAGTCGATGTTGGGTTGTTAAGCTTTCTCTCGGAATTACCTTACAATCTTTACAACACGCTCTATCCTTTTTTCTACAAATAAAGTAATCAATTTGTGTTTGTAATAAGCCAGTCTTATAAGTAATTAAATGTTCATCTCGTTTTTTGAAGATTGTATTGACTATAAAGAGATCAAATACCATAACAAAATTTAAAATCTCCCTACCTTCCTCGTTTATATCCCCAAAACCAAAGTTTCCATGAATCCTTTGATATCCTAATGCCTCTTTACCGACATGTCCATTTAAATCTCCTCCTAAACAAATCATCTCTCTTTGTGGAATCTTTTGAAACACCTTATCTAACTCTTCCCAAAAAATTGTCTTTATACTATCTTCTAGTCCTACTTGGGGTGCGTAAGCACAAACTATATTCAAAACCTCTGCTCCTAACACTAATTTCAACGTCATGATTCGGTCACCATATCGTTGTATGTCTACTACACTCTCCTTTAAATCTTTATTTATGATAATACCGACTCCATTTCGGGCCTTTTCCTTACCTGAGTACCATAATTTAAAACCTGTATCCCCTATCTCCTTTGCTTTTTTTCCAACCCATTTTGTCTCTTGTAAACATAGAATATGAATCTTTCTCCGAATCATAGTATCTACCACCTCCATTAGCTTACCGGATAATGTTCTGATATTCCAAGAACCAATACGAATCTTATTATCTAGGACTAGCTTTCTTACCCCCCGCATCCGTCCATAATCAAAATAAGGAAACCCTCTCTGAAAATTTTTCACTACATTCGGGCGGCAATGTAGCGGGACTAACTTCTTTACCCACACTCGTCCATGATGTGGGAACCCTCTCTGCAATTGATTCACTACATTCGGGCGAAAATGTAGTGGCCCTTGCTTACTTCTTACTGGTTTCGGGCTCTATAGTACGTCGCTAGGCGGGGACGCTCCAAAGCAATGCTCATAATTTTTGTAATCCATGTTATAAAAATCCGACGAAGTTTTACGCTAGCTGTCAGAAGCCTAACACAACCCTCCTCCTTTATCCGGGCTTGGGACAGGCAATGTAAGGGTGATCCCTTACATGGGCAACATATAAAGAAAAAAGCCTAATTCCCAAAATCCGATGATAATGACAACGATAATGGTCGTAGGAAACCTACAAAAAAGGATCCCGAAGAAACATAGAAAGCGTGATTATAATATGTCATCATCAAAATCTGATTATGACAGTGATAACAACATTATTGGAAAGAAGTCCAAGAGGAAGTCGAGAAGGCCAAAGAAACAGTCATTCTGATTCATCAGGTGACTCTGATAGGAAATCTCACTACATGGCTAGGAAAAGTTATTAGAATCAAGCCATGATAGTAGTATTGATGATTCATGAAGTGAATCAACGCTAGAAACAGAGGCAACATATGCAGAAGGAGAAACTATGAAGTCCTACAAAATGTGAAGACAAAAGTGAAGCCTCATCCTAGTGCGAAGTTTTTTCTCAAGGAAGAAGAAGACGAAAAAGGAAAGACCCATCATTTTCAGATTTTTTTAAAAGTGGTTACAAGAAATTCTGAAAAGAAAGATTTGATTTTTGAAAAAAAAGGTAATTCCAAATTTTGAATATCAAATATTGGAGCTGGAAAAGTAAGTTAGAGATTACTTTCCTGATTTTGTGAGAAAGCAAACCAGAAATGTAGTTATGAAAAGTTATTTTCCTGAATTTGTGGGAAAGAAAACCAAAAAAGGTAATTCACTTTCTTGATTTTGTGGGGAAGGAAACCAAAAAAAATAGTTATGGGAGATCATGTTCCTGATTTGGTGGAAATGATAAAATAAAAAAAGAGAAAGAAATCAAGATAAGGATGATCCATAAAAGTAAGGATGATTCCCACGATTTTAGGAAAGAAATAAGGTAATCGTTGCCCATGATCTGAATAAAGAAAGTGAATACAGAAAAAAGTGGTTGGTTATGGCAGGTGAAGAAGCATGACCTCCTCTATGGAACATGTTGATGCAAACTGAGTCTCGTGATGATGAATTTGAACATTTTTAAGGATCTTACAAAGAGGAGGGATTCTCTTGGATTGCAGAGACTCGTTAGTTCCTATGAACGGATGGTTGGAAGACGAATATCATGGGAGACTAAAGGAACAAAATAAAGAAAGGGAGAGTTTTATCAGTGTCGTTATGCGAGAGTCAATCTCAGAAGTCGTGGGTCGTTTGTGAAACTTCCCACCTTGTACGCGCGACACTCTCTTTTTGTCTGCCATTTATGTTAGCAAGATGGGCAAGGACCTTTTTAATATCATCAAGTTCATCATCGTCTGATACTGGAAAGGGGCAAAGCAAACATTCAACCAACAAAGTAGTCCATGACTTCCATCTCTCTGGTTAGTGCACATAATGCTAATGATATTAATAGGAACTCTGATTCAGCAGAAAGTGAAAACTTGTCAAATGAAGAAAGAAGTGATTCAAAAGGGAATGAAGATTTATTTAAATCTAGAATCGATGTCAAATCATTACCAAGCATTGGAGTGGTTGCCGTACCTAAACATGAGAAAGACCATAATAATGCACTCAATGCAAAAGCATCATTACCCGCTGGATATGATGGTGGTTAGAGAGACAATGGAGAGAAGAGACACGAGAGGAAGTCAAGAGTACATGTTGAGGTTGAGTATGAGGGGCTTGAAAAACGTCACTTTGTGCTATGAGATTTTGGAGAGAGATCTTCAAAGTTGTTGCCACTGCGTACAAGCTTTGTTTGGTCATGTGCAGTACATTAAAGATATGAAGAAAGCAAGAAAGAAAAGACAGCTGTGTAGGGGCACCAACATTCGGTTATGGGCAGATTGGATGAAATATCTTGAATCTGCCAATTCTTGTAAGTTTACAGAAAAGAGATGAATGTTGAACTTGAATATTGCAGTCATGAGGACTGCAAAAATGCTTTTATTTGTAGCCAATGAAGTTGCAGGAATTTGCAGCTATGAAAGCTGCTTGAAAAACAACCATTAAGGCTCATAAAAGTTTGTTGCAACCATGAAATTGTTGAAAAATTATTGCAGCCATGAAGCTGCTTAAAAAGAACAGTCATGAAGGCTAAATTGAAGAGTTATTACAGAAAATTGTTGTAGTTATGAAGCTGCTGAAGATGAACAACCATGAAGGCTGAGTTGAAAAATATTGCAACCATGAAGGTTGCTTGAAAATGGACAACCAAGAGTACTGGAAAAACAGAAAAAAATGCTACTAATATGATATAGTGGTTGATGAATGTTTTTTCATTTGGTCAAACAACAAAAATGCACATAGAAGGATAAGATAGAGTGTAGAAAATCAGTCTTTTATTACCACATATGCTGAAAATCAAATCATAAAAGAGGCAGATGCAATAAGAATATGACAGTATCACCAAGAAGCACGAAGATTATGACCTTGAGTTACTAAAGTGAACAACCAAGAGGGCTAGAAAAAGCAGTTGCAGTCACTATGTAAAGAGACACGGACTGACTAGTATGAGCAGATGTGTGTATTCTGCTATCTAAGGGGAGGGAAATATGACTTTTGAAGTGTCGCTGCCTAGTCACTTCATTGAGAGAAAGAAGAAGAGCGGCCGATACCCATAGAAGGGTCGTGCGCTACCTAAGTGTGTTCTTAATTATTTAAGTTGATTTAAAAAAGTCTCATAGAGATCGTTGGTGTATGTGTGGTCAAGAAAAAACCAATTTTTTTGGCAAGTTTAGAATTCAAAGTATCTCACTCTCAACTTGAGGCGGGGTGTTATGTATATGTTGTTTTTAGTGTTCGTTTTGTAATTTATGATATTTGGATATTATTATAATTACTCGTCTAAGGGTATTTTGGTCATTTTATGTTTTAAATACATTATATAAGGGCTGAAATTCTTGTATTAGGGTTAAGAGTGTTCTTAATATAAAGAGAGAAAGAGAGGGGGGGCGACCTCCATTGGAGGGCCTGCCCCATCTTCGATCTCCCATTTTACTCTTTGTCTTTTATGATTATTTTCTATTATTTGATTATTTGGTGTGCTTCCCACAAATTCCAACAATTATGAGTTCGTGTAGGACTTTTTATATTTATGATTTACAAACTATGACATCTGTTGTCGTTAGAAACAGATAAGTTTTCCATTTCATAACTAATATTTCATTGTGTATAATCATCAGATGGTGCAAGTGCAACTTAAAGGTGTGACCAATAAAGATGATTTTGTACATAAAGTCTTGGAAGCTAGAAAAGGTGATGTATCTTTTCTTATCGTTGATTTATTTTTTCTTGTGCACCAGTGGGAATCTATTATACTCATGACACAGAAATTCTTGGAGGGGTGTGAATCACCCATTGTCTACCTATCACAGTTATGCCGTGTGCCGTTTTGCTACCTTTGTTTTGAAGGGGAACTCTTCCTCTGTTGGATGCGTAAAACTGGTTGGGCTCATCAAACTAGCGGTTGTGCAAAATATTCCTTATCAGTTCTCTTTCCAAAATTAGAAACAAAAGCAAGCTTTTCCCATTCTTTGTGGTATCGTCTTGATGGATTCTTCCACCATTGTACTCTTTTTCTTTTTGTAACATCCATAACTTCAGAAGCAAGATCATATTTAATAGTTTTGCTTCCAATGGAGGGCTTCCTTGTCCTCTTTCATTCCAAATTTCTCATGCCTTCTCACCATGTCGAAACCACCTTAAGCATGTCTTACTCATTTTATCTTTTGTTGGTGTTTTGCCAACTTGTTCTCTAAGAGTGATTACTGAATCATGCTTTCTTTGTTTTGACCAAAGATCAACCTTAACATTTCAATTTCAAGCACTGACATCTGTATGAATTGTTCAGTGTAGTTTTTATTTGAGAATAATGGAAAAGAAACAAAGAGGGCCTGAATCCACTACGACAAGGTTAACAACCTAGTGCTCTTCTAACTGAGCTAGACAGACTTGTTCATAATACCATGTAGGCTTGATAGTGTTGTAATGAAAGTCCCTGGAGTCATTAGTGGCTGCCACAATCCACCTTGCAAACATACATACTGCAGTCTTCAAAGAAACAGTGTATCTAAACACTTGGAGTGCATAGCTGAATGCACCCAGTAGCCAAAAGAACTCGGAAAAATCCATCTCGTTACCATGTCAACAGGCAAAAAGGCATTACAAGGAGGAGAGGGCCTTTAAATAGGGTTGATTCCCTAGTCATCGGGTGGTGGTAACCAATGTTGTAATTAGCCTATCGGTGCACGTATCGTACAAGGCACTGATACGCAATAATCATGCCGTATTGTATGATATGTTATGATACAACATATTAAATATTGAATAATAAAGAAAAATATGTAAAAAATAAAAAATCCAAAAAATAGAAATAAAATTAATAAAAAAAGGAAGGTAACCAAGTGGTAGAGAACACAATCCAAATGCAATTAATAAGCAATTAAAACATTGGCCTAGTATGACAACGTCATTTTCTATGTTAATTAACAATAATGCCATGAGGCTATAAGAATAAGAAAGTTAAACTTAAAGTTAACAATATCCCAACAAGCTTATGAAAGTTTACAAAGTTAAGTTTACAATTTATGACATAACACAAATACAAAGTTATAAATTATAACAATTCAATTTCATTATTTCATTCCACAAAATGTGGATCTTAATCGACAAATGCATCATAAGCATTATAATCAGGGTCACCATTGTTGAATACTAAGCTAAATTAGATGTAATTAATCGGATCTTGCTGTAATTTTCTATTTCTAATAACCCATTGTACTAGGACTTCATATTAGGGACATAATCATCTTTCAAGTTAAAATGTTATATATATATATATACTAATGGGCAACTGCCCATTAGGTTAAGGAAAATAAAAAGGGAGAGAAGGTAACAACCGCCCACCAAGAAGAGAGGGCGATGACGCCCTATCTCATCTTCTCCAAAATTGTTTTATTTAGTTGATATTCAATATGGTATCAAAGCTTAGACTCTATTTCTAGGCCGTGGAACGTGAGTAAATCCGAGAAATCATCTTCTAAGTACTTAGGGTTTGATTATAAACCCTAATCGGCAATAAAAGATGAAAAAATCTTCTACGAATCAACACTTAAGGCAGGATTCAACAATCCTACAACCTCCTCTACAAGGGGGCAACACAACACAAATCCCGAAAAAGCCATAATGCGACACATCTTGAAGCAGACAACATGTATCGTGAGACAGACAAATGTTTGGAAAAAGTGGGATTTCTAGTGAATCTAGTCACTATATAGAAGACACGGATAACAACTACATGATAAATTGAGTACAAATTACTTTCATAGTTTGATGGGAAGAATTATAAAGCATGGTCTAGGGTTTTGGAATTTGCTCTTATCGTACAAGGCAAATGGGAGTTTGTAAAGAGAGAATCCTCACAATCGCATCCTTTAGACCCCAAGTACTCCAAGTGGAGAAGGAACAACACCATAGTTGTCTATTGGCTAATCAATTTCATAATGCCGAGCATTGGTATCACCTTCATGTACTTGAACACCGCCTATGAGATTAGAACAAATATGAGATTCAATCAAAGATTATAAAATGCAAACAAGGAAGCATATTAATCAGCAAATACTATGCTGAACTCATCAGCTTCTGGGAAGAACTACTTTAAAACTAGTACTACACCCACGGAGAATGCTCACACTACTTTAAAACTAGAAACACTGAATTAGAAGAAAAAACGGTATTTGATTTGTTGTGGGGTGTATGCAATGAGTTTAAAAATGTTAAGGCAAACGTTCTTAGCAGTGAAACACTACCATCTTTAGGAGTAGTGTATTCCTTGCTTATCAGAGAGGAAGACTGGAAAAATCTAGAGAAAGAAGAAGTTAAGACTAGAGATAAATCAACATTTGTGAGCTTAGGACATTAAGGAAGCAACCATGAGAGAGGTTGTGCAACTTCTAGTGGCGGTGGACGTGCACTCAAATGAGGACAAGTTGCAGTGCTCACATTGTGGAAAGCCATGACATACCAAGGAACTGTTAAAAATATGAATATATCTGTTATTTTTAGTGTTAGGTTTGTAATTTTTTGATATTTGGGTATTATTGTAATTGTCTATAGTATTAAGAGCAGTTTAGTCATTTTATGTTTAACAACTCATTATATAAGAGCTAGACGTTTTGTATTAAGGTTAAGAGTTTATTGATAGAAAGAGAAAAAGAAAGGGGGGCGACCTACATTGGAGGGCCTGGCCCTTCTTATAATCTCCCATTTTTACTCTTCATTTTTTTTATTGTTTCTTATTATCGATTATTTGTTGCGCTTCTCATAAATTTCAACATGGTATCAGAGCGGGCAAATTGATGGGAGCAGTGGCAGGTGGCGGCAAACTGGCTGGTGTTGAAAATCCCTTGTTCTTAGATGCTTTAGAGAAGGCACGAGCTGAAGCAGAAGGACGCCTGCTATATCTTAAGTTGGGTTACAGTCATGAGGTGGAATTGACTATTCCACTTGCTCTACCTGTTTTTTTTGTTTTAAATCCAATATAGTTCGCTGCAATGGGATTGATAAACAGAGGGTGTCTCAGTTCGCCGCAACCGTTCATAGCTGTAAGCCTCCTAAAGTTTATAAAGTCAAGGGAATCATGTATATTGATGGTTATAAAAAAAAAGGCAGGGAAGAAATCTAAGTGATTGGTAAAATGACTTCTGAAGATATTAGAGACTGATCCAGAGAGATTGATGTAGCTATAATTAGTAAGTCAACATTTCATCACTTGGATGATGATGTGTTATGATCACCACAGATGAATGTTGTTGATCAGATATGAAACCAGTTGCAAAGGTGCAGTGAACGGTATGCTAAAGACATTTGCAGAGTTAGCATACTTATGTTGCAACTTGTATAGTTTGCATTAGAGCTGTTTGGTATGTACTTTAGAATTGTTTGATGAGGTGGGGCGATAAGGTGTAGTTATGTATGATAAGCGGCTCTTCTTGTCATTGTCTTGTATACAATTATGAGAATCTATTTAGAGTTGCATTGAGATTGGAAACCGAAGATGTCTCTCCCTCTAGGAGAGTAAATGCAAAAGGAAGAAGATGACCAAGAAGGAAGGTGTTGGTTGCCAAAAGTGACGATGGTTGTTATCCCATCCTTTCTACATTTTTTTCCAAAAAAAGGTTACACAAAAATCTGGAAAGGAAGATCAGATTTTCTTAAAAAAGGTAATTTCATTTTTTTGAATATCAATTGTTGGAAAAGTAAGTTACAAATTACTTTCTTGATTTTGTGGTTAAGCAAACCATAAAAGTAGTTATCAAAGATCACCTTCCTGATTTGGTGGACCTTAACAGTGCACCACAGAACCAACCAGAAATGAGTTGGATGTCCCTATTGCATTAACAAAAGGGAAAATATCTTGTACTTACCCAATCTCTCAATAGATTTCATATCAAAATACTTCTAACAACTGTAAGATGTTTGCCATTAATTTTGATCATATCCAGGTACCAAGAAATTATGAAGAGGCAAAAGAGTCTAAATAGTGGAGAAAAGTTATAAAGATTGAGATTCTAGCTTTGGAAAAGAAACAAACATGGAAAATTGTAAAACTACCTCCAGGTAGAAAGCAAGTCATATGCAAGTGAGTTTATACCATAAAGTATAAAGCTGATGACAATATTAAGAGATATAAAGCACGCTTAGTTGCAAAGGGCTACAGTCAAGCTTATAGGTTAGACTATACTGAAACCTTTGCACCAATTAAAAAAATGACAACCATTAGAGTAATCATCAGTATAACTTGAAACAAAGGGTGAAATCTCTGACAATTAGATGTCAAAAATGCATTCCTCCAAGGAAACTTGAATGAAGAGATCTATATGAACCTACCACGTGGGATGAGTAATGCCTACACAGATAACAATGTGTGTAAACTTAAGAAGGCTATATATGGACTGAAATAATCATCTCGTGCATGGTTTAAAAGATTCACTTATGGAGTCATGAGTCTCAGGTTTATCAAAAGTGTGACCGTACAATGTTTGTAAGAAAAGGGGAAGATATTTGCGTCTTGGTTGTATACGTGGACGATATCATCATCACTATAGAGAATGACAGTGAAAGGATCAACTACTCTCCTTGTTTGATATGAAAGATCTGAGACCTCTTCATTACTTTTTAGAGATTGAACAACAACAACAACTAAGCCTTTTCCCATACTAGACGGGGTTGACTACATGAGTTCTTTGTTTTCACATATCCCTATCATGTACCATGTTAGCAGTTAACTCACAATAAGCTAGATCATTCTTTATTGTTTCTTTCCAATACTTTTGTGGTCATCCTCTACCTCTTTTAATACTTTTCAAATTTAGTATCGTGTACCATGGTAGCAGTTAACTCACAATAAGCTAGATCATTCTTTATTGTTTCTTTCCAATACTTTTGTGATCGTCCTCTACCTCTTTTAATACTTTCCAAATTTAGTTTTTCATACCTTCTTAAAGGTTCTTCTTTTGATCTTCTTTCTATATGTCCAAACCATCTTAAACGATCTTCTTACAGGTTCATACCTCATTATGTATACGGTCTTTTCTTGTATGACCGCTCATCCATCTCAACATCTTCATTTCTGTCATAAACATCTTTTGTACATGTTGATGATTAACTGCTCAACACTTAGAACCATAAAATATAGCAGGCCTAATTGCTGCTCTATAATATTTACCTTTTAACTTTAATGGTATCTTCTTATCACAAAGAATACCTGATGGTCCTCTCTATTTTAACCAACCAGCATTAATTCTATGCGTTACATCTCCATCAATTCTTCATCACCTCGAAAAATTGACCCTAAGTATTTAAAACTTTCCTTTTAGGGGATGCAATGTGTGCCAATTTTAATTTCTATGTCCTCTGAAGTAACCAAATGATCAAACTTACATTCCATATATTCTATCTTTGTTCTACTAAGTCGGAGGCCTTTACTTTCTAATGTTTCTCTCCATAGTTCTAATTTTCTATTAACTTTTTCCTTAGACTCCTCCACTAACACAATGTCATCTGCAAATAACATACACCAAGGTACTTCATCTTGAATATGTTTTGTTAACTCATCAATCACCATTATAAATAAGTATGGACTTAAAGTTGATCCTTGGTGTAACCCAATATTAATTTCAAAGAAGTTTGTCATTCCTTCATGAGTCCTCACACATGTTTTTGCAGCATCTTACATGTCTCTTATAAGGTTTATGTATGTCAATGGGATACCTCTTTTTTCCAAGATTCTCAAAGGAACCTCTTTCGGTATCCTATCATAAGCTTTTTCTAGATCAATAAATATCATGTGAAGGTATTTTTTTTTGCTCTAAAATGTTCGATAAGACGTCTCAAAAGGTGAATCGCTTCAACAGTAGATCTGCCTAGCATGAATTCAAATTGGTTCTCTATTGTACTTGATACTTGATACTTGTCTTAACCTATGTTCGATAATTCTTTCCCACAATTTCATAGTATGGCTCATTAACTTGATACCTTGATAATTCACACAATTTTGAATCTCTCCCTTGTTCTTATATATGGGTATAAGTGTACGTGCTCTCCATTCCTCAGGCATCTTTTGGTTTTTCCATATTTCATTAAATAGTCTTGTGAGCCAAGTGATTCCTATTTCTCATAGTATTTTCCAAACTTCTATAGGAATATTATCTGGTCCTACTGATTTACTACCCTTCATATGTTTAAGAGCCTCTTTGACTTCATTCTTTTGAATACGTCGATAGAAATTATGGTTTATATTCTTTTCTGATTTGGTTAACTCTCCTAAGCTAATACTACCATCTTTATTTTTATTAAAAAGCTTATAAAAATAGTTTTTCCATCTATTTCTTATATTATCATTTACCACTAGAATTTTTCATCCTCATCCTTGATGCATCTAACATAATTAAGATCTTTAGTTTTCTTATCTCTAGCCCTAACTATCCTAAAAATATCTCTTTCACCCAGTGTTGTCTGACACGTATCGTATCGCGTATCGTTGGGCTCCACGATACGGGTGTATCGTATCGTACTTTAATATTAAAAAACTATAAAAATTATTTAAAAAATCAATAAAATTAGTTAAAATCCAAAAAAAATCAAGAAAATTTTGGAAAAATCTGGTAATTGCTTTAAATTCATATAATGCAAAGTTTAGCACAAATTGAACATTTAATATTGAACAATTGCATCCAAAATTATATATTTTAAATCAAAAAATGAAATACATTTATATTTTACATATTGTAAATTTGTATGAGGATCATTAACTAAATAATCTTCATCTTCTCCTTGATGATGTTGTTGCACTTCAAATTAATTCATGCAATGTCTTCTTCAGTTAGGACTTAGGAGTGCATTTTCTTCGTTATCTTCCATAATCCACTCATCTAATATATCAAAATTAACAAACTGCTATCTTTGTACATGGAGTTGTCATATTTGCTAATTTTTATATGTGAGCAAAGCAATGAGCTCCATTTCTTTGATTATTGAGTCTATGACACCTCAATGATGTGATATTATTACGTGATGATGTCCCCTTTTTCTCTTATTGGAGACTAGCTTTTTAACTAATGCTTGAGCTCCATTTCTCACTTCAGAGACTGAGTTAAGCCTCACACACATTGATCATGTTCAACTCAATGGAAGTCATGTAACGTAAACCCTAAAATAGTGAAGTTGTGAAATCCTCACTCAATGAACCGAGAGAACTAAATGTTTTTAATTGTTTACGATCTCATGAAATTAGAAATTGTTAGAAAAAATATACCTAAAAGTTGTAACAGAAAGGGAAATGATTTTGTCACAATTTTTTTATACATTATTCTTATTAAATAAATAAAATTATAAACCCAAATTATAAGCATATTGGAGGATGCCTTTAAGGGAAGTGAAGAGAGGAGAAGAGAGGACAGAAACATGCAAAAAAAATTTAAAAAAAAAATTTGAATTTTTTTTTGATACGGGCCATATCGTACGATACGGTGCGATACGGATAACACTGCTTTCACCCTCTTTTGAGTTGAGTTTTTTTATATGAATCCTCCCAAATTTTAGCTTTTGCTTCACTCACGACTTTTTTCGCTTCCTTCTTTGGTTTCTTATAAGCCTCTAAAGTTTCACTAGTTTTTTTAGTATTATAAAAAACACAACTTTATTGAATGAAATATAGAGGAAACTTACAGATTATGGCATATTGGAAATGGTGCAGTCGGTTGCTCCTATTGATACTCAACATAATCACACATTTTTGACCTAATGGCCTATTTATAAAGATTCTAACTTGAATGACTAGAATGCCCCTAATTGATCTTATCTAAACTAAATGAACCAAATCTATATTGGACCCATAACTGACCCATACAACCCATTACAAGACCTGTGAACTTGTTTAACACTCCCCCTCAAGTTCGGTGAAAGATATTGAGTACACCCAACTTGGATAGCGTATCTTTGAGTTGTCTGTTAGCAGTAGCTTTAGTCAAAAAATCACCTCTCTGATCTATTGATTTAACATACTCCAATTCGAATTCTTGAAGATGTATCTTCTCTCTGATAAAGTGGTAGTCAATTTCAATATGTTTGGTTCTTCATGATATATAGGATTGGAAGCCATCTGAATTGCTACACTGCTGTCATAGTATAGTGGTATAGGATGTATAAACTCGAATCCAAATTCACTGATTAGAGAAGCTACTCATTTGCCTTCACACATTGCTTGAGCTATAGCTCTGTATTCAGCTTCAGCTATAGATGTGATAACTATAGTCTGTTTTTTACTTCTTCATGATATAGTATTTCCATCAAATAGGATTACATATCCTCTAGTTGATTTGTGATTATCTTGAGATCCAGCCCAATCTGCATCTGAATAAAGTTCAATAATAAGCTGTTGATTTGGTGATTTGGAATAAAGTAGGCCTATCACAGATAATGATTTGAGATATCTTAGAATTCTATACACTGCATCCATATGTTTCTTGGTAGGAGAATGCATATATCTGCTAACAATGCTAACTGCATATGTGATATTTGGACATGTAATAGTTAAGTATATAAGCTTACCAACCAACTTCTGATATTTGTGAACATCTCTGAACTCTTCACTCTCACCATCGAACAAATTTTGATTTATTTCCATAGGAGTATCACTCAGTTTACATTATAGCATATTTGTTTCTTCAAGAAGATCCATCAAATATTTCCGCTGAGTCAGAAAGATACCTCTGTTGGAATAGAATACTTCTATACCCAAAAAGTAGTGAAGTCGACCCAAATCTTTAAGGTCAAATAGTCAGTGAAGATTCATTTTCAGCTTGGATATTTCTTTAAGGTCATCTCCTGTGACAATGATGTCATGAACATAAACCGTCAGAATGGATATTTTGGTTCCTTTCTTGAAGAAGATTGTATGATCATTGAGACTTCTGCTGTATCATAGACTATACACTGCCTTGCTAAATTTCTCAAACCAAGCTCTTGGAGACTGCTTCAGTCCATAAATAGCTTTATTTAGTTTGCATACTCTATTTTCAGATGATCTTATATTCATTCCCGGGAGCAGTTTCATGCAGACTTCTTCATTTAAGTCTCCTTGTAAGAAAACATTTTTAACATCTAGTTGCCAAAGCTCCCATCTCAAATTTGCTGCCATACTAAGAAGTATTCGTATTAAGGTAAACTTAGCCACAGGTACAAATGTTTATGTATAGTCGATGCCATATGATTGACTGTAGCCTTTAGCAACTAATCTTGCTTTGTATCTCTCTATGGTTCCATCTGCCTTATACTTAATAGTAAACACCTATTTGCATCCTACAATATTCTTGTCTGAAGGTAGCTGTGTGATGGTCCATGTATTATTTTTTATAAGAGCATTCAGTTCTTCTTCAATTGCGGCTTTTCATAAAGGGCACTTGATTGCTTCTTCTAATTTTGAAGGAATCCTATGTTTCTCAGCATTCATAACAAAGTTCTGATAATTCTGAGAGGTATTAGCATATGAGACATAATCAGAAATCGATAACGTGCACATGTACGTTTACCTTTGCGAATAGCAATATGAATGTCTAGATCTTCTGTCACTTGAGGATCTGAAAGAGGGGAAATCTCTTTGGTGATGTGATGTTGTACTGATCTGTCTTGGGAATAAACAATGTTCCTTGATCCTCTCTTATACATCAAAATCTCTTTTGATTGATCTGATTCTTCTTTATTATCACCTGCAATACTTTCTGCTTCACTAGGAATTAGAGGGAGAACATGCGGAGAATGATGTTGAGGTATAAGTGGCTCCGCCTTAGAAGAATAGTATGGAATAGATTCACTGAAGGTGACATCTATGGATACATAGAATTTTTTAAGGATATGATCATAGCATTTATAGCCCTTTTGAGAATTTGAGTAGCCCAGAAAGATAAACTTGACAGATCTAGGATCTAGTTTATCACGATTAGGTAAATGGATATGTACAAAATAAGAGCATCTGAAGATACGAGGAACAAGATGAAAAGGTTTGGAATTTTTATTTTCATGGGACTTTCACCTTTAAGTATACTAATAGGCATCCTATTGATCAAGTGAACTGCAGTAAGAACAACTTCTCCCCAATAACATTTAGGAACATTATTTTGGAGTAATAAAGTTCTGGCTACTTGTAGGTTATGATGATTCTTTCTCTCGGCCACACCATTTTGCTGAGGAGTATAAGGACATGAAGTTTGATGAATAATTCCATGTGACTGTAAATATTCTTGTAATTGTCTGCCAATATATTCTCTCCCATTATCATAACGTAAGATTTTCACAGGAGTATTGAATTGGGTAAGAATAAATTTATGCATAAATGGAAATATAGTGGATACTTCAGACTTTGATTTCATTAAATAAACAATAGTAAGACGAATACAATCATCAATAAAAGAAACAAAATATTTCTGACCAAATAGTGAAGTAACTGGACTAGGACCCCATATATCAGAATGAAGGAGTTCAAAAGGTTGAGATCTTCTAGAGTCACTTAAAGGATAAGGAACTCTTTGATGTTTCCCAAGCTGACACACGTCACAAGAAAATTGTGATTTATTGGACTCAATACCAAGATGAGGTAATACATATTGAAGTTTTGATACAGGTGAATGTCCAAGACGACAATGCCATAATCGAATCTCTGCATCCTGAATTGTTGGAGCTGAAGTATTATATAATGTGGTCTGCTGCAAATGATCTTCTAATATGTATAATCCCTTTTGTAGTTTATCATGTCCAAAGATTTTCCCCGTCTTCAGATCTTGAAATGCACATCCAATAGAATCAAATGTTACTCTACAGTTCATAGTACGAGTCAATGCACTGACTGAAAGTAAATTTATAGGAAAACTAGGAACATGATAAACTGATTTTAAGTCTGAAAAACATATGGGTACACTTCCCTGTCTAACCATATAAGTATAAGACCCTCTGCCAGCTTAATCGGTTCCTGTTTTTTAAGTGATATGTATTCTGAAAAATATGATAAATCCCACACCATGTGATTTGTAGCCCCTGAATCAAAAGTCCAAGTTTTGGAATTGGAAAGAGATGAATTATTACCCTTCACTGTATGAGTTGCTTGAACTACTGTAGCCTGTGAAGAAGATGATTTAGAGTTTTTTGATAGCTTGGATTCCAGTCATTCTTTCCTTTTTATGATCTCTTGAATACCCTCTTTACTAGGATTGGGAATTTCTGCAGAATGAGCTGAGAAGTTTCGATTTCTATTAAAATCTGGTCATCCATTTAATTCCCAACAGTATTCTTTGGAGTGCCTCATTTTTCCATAATGAGAGCATACAAGTTTGTCCTTATCAACAACAACAACTAAGCCTTTTCCCATACTAGACGGGGTCGGCTACATGGATTCTTTGTTTCCACAGATCCCTATCTTGTGCCATGTTAGTAGTTAACTCCCAATAAGTTAGATCGTTCTTTACTGTTTCTTTCCAACACTTTTGTGGTCGTCCTCTACCTCTTTTAATACTTTCCAAATTTAGTTTTTTTAACCTTCTTCTAGGTTCTTCTTTTGATCTTCTTTCTATATGTCCAAACCATCTTAAACGATGTTCTCTCATTTTATCCTCTATTGGTGCCACTCCTACTTTGTTTCTAATAGCCTCATTATGTATACGGTCTTTTCTTGTATGACCACTCATCCATCTCAACATCTTCATTTCTGTCATAGACATCTTTTGTACATGTTGATGATTAACTGACCAACACTTAGAACCATAAAACATGGCAGGCCTAATTGCTGCTCTATAATATTTACCTTTTAATTTTAATGGTATCTTCTTATCACAAAGAATACCCGATGCTCCTCTCCATTTTAACTAACCAACATTAATTCTATGTGTAACATCTCCGTCAATTCTTCCATCACTCGAAAAATTGACCCTAGGTATTTAAAACTTTCCTTCTGAGGAATGCAATATGTGCCAATTTTAATTTCTATGTCCTCTGAAGTAACCAAATGATCAAACTTACATTCCATATATTCTGTCTTTGTTCTACTAAGTCGGAGGCCTTTGCTTTCTAATGTTATTCTCTATAGTTCCAATTTTCTATTAACTTTTTCCTTAGACTCCTCCACTAATACAATGTCATATGCAAATAACATACACCAAGGTACTTCATCTTGAATATGTTTTGTTAACTCATCCATCACCATTATAAATGGACTTAAAGTTGATCCTTGATGTAACCCAATATTAACTTCAAAGAAGTGTGTCGTTCCTTCATGAGTCTTCACACATGTTTTTGCACCATCATACATGTATCTTATAAGGTTAATATATATTAATGGGATACCTCTTTTTTCCAAAGTTCTCCAAAGAACCAACCTCGGTACCCTATCATAAGTTTTTTCTAGATCAATAAATATCATGTGAAGGTCTTTCTTTTTTGCTCTAAAATGTTCCATAAGACGTCTCAAAAGGTGAATCGCTTCAATAGTATATCTACCTGGCATGAACCCAAATTGGTTCTCTATTGTACTTGGTACTTGTCTTAACCTATGTTCGATAATTCTTTCCCATAATTTCATAGTATGACTCATTAACTTGATACCTCGATAATTCACATAATTTTGAATGTCTCCCTTGTTCTTATATATGGGTATAAGTGTACTTGCTCTCCATTCCTCGGGCATCTTTTGGTTTTTTCATATTTCATTAAATAGTCTTGTGAGCCAAGTGATTCCTATTTCTTCTAGTATTTTCCAAACTTCTATAGGAATATTATCTGGTCCTACCGATTTACCACCCTTTATATGTTTAAGGGCCTCTTTGACTTCATTCTTTTGATTACGTCGGTAGAAATTATGGTTTATATACTTTTCTGAGTTGGCTAAATCTCCTAAACTAATACTAACATCTTTATTTTCATTAAAAAGATTATAAAAATAGTTTTTTCATCTATTTCTTATATCATGATTTGCCACTAGAATTTTTTCATCCTCGTCTTTTATGCATCTAACATAATTAACATCTTTAGTTTTCTTATCTCTAGCCCTAGCTATCCTAAAAATATCTCTTTCACCCTCTTTTGAGTTGAGTTTTTTTATATAAGTCCTCCCAAATCTTAGCTTTTGCTTCACTAACGGCCTTTTTTGCTTCATTCTTTGCATTCTTATAAGCTTCTAAAGTTTCACTAGTTTTCTTAGCATAATGTAATTTGTAACATGCCCTCTTTGCCTTGATTTTATTTTGTACTACTTCACTCCACCACCAAGCTTCTTTTTGTGTCGGTACACCTCCCTTAGATACTCCTAACACATCTTTCACAACTTTCCTAATATGTATAGCCATATTGTTTCACATATCACAGGGTGTGCCAACATAATTCCAAACATCTCCTTGCAGGACTTTCTGTTTAAATATATATTCTTTCTCGCTTTTGAGGTTCCACCATTTAGTTCGAATAGCTCGATGCACTCTTTTCTTCTTTGTCCACTTTTTTATTTGTAAATCCATAACTAAAAGTCGATGTTGGGTGGTTAAGCTTCTCCTGGAATTACCTTACAATCTTTACAACATGCTCTATCTTTTTTGCTACAAATAAAGTAATCAATTTGTGTTTGTGATAAGCCACTCTTATAAGTAATTAAATGTTCATCTCGTTTTTTGAAGATTGTATTGACTATAAAGAGATCAAATGCCATAGCAAAATTTAAAATCTCCCTACCTTCCTCATTTATATCCCCAAAACCAAAGTTTCCATGAATCCCTTGATATCCTAATGCCCTTTTACCGACATGTCCATTTAAATCTCCTCCTAAACAAATCATCTCCCTTTGTGGAATCTTTTGAAACACCTTATCTAACTCTTCCCAAAAAATTGTCTTTATACTATCTTCTAGTCCTACTTGGGGTGCGTAAGCACAAACTATATTCAAAACCTCTGCTCCTAACACTAATTTCAACGTTATGATTCGGTCACCATATCGTTGTATGTCTACTACACTCCTTTAAATCTTTATTTATGATAATACCAACTCCGTTTCGAGCCTTTTCTTTACCTGAGTACCATAATTTAAAACCTGTATCCTCTATCTCCTTTGCTTTTTCTCCAACCCATTTTTTATCTTGTAAACATAGAATATGAATCTTTTTCCGAATCATAGTATCTACCACCTCCATTAGCTTACTGGATAATGTTCTGATATTCCAAGAACCAATACGAATCTTATTATCTAGGACTAGCTTCCTTACCCCGCATCCGTCCATAATCAAAATGCGGAGACCCTCTCTGAAATTTTTTCACTACGTTCGGGCGGCAATGTAGCGGGACTAACTTCTTTACCCACACCCATCCATGATGTGGGAACCCTCTCTGCAATTGATTCACTACATTCGAGCGAAAATGTAGTGGCCCTTGCTTACTTCTGACTGCATTCGGGCTCTACAGTACGTCGCTAGGCGGGGACTCCCCAAACAGAGTTAAATCCTCCTCGTCCACGTCCTCTATTGTATTGTCCACCTCTTCCATGATAATAAGTATTGTCTCTTCGTGTTTGGAGTGTATGTTGATCTGTAATTAAAGTACTGTCTCTAAGGTTTCTACGATCTTCTTCTCTGATTAATAAAGAGTAAACTGTGCCAAGTGAAGGAAGTTCTTCCATGCTCAAGATATTTAGTTTTATGGATTCAAATTATGAGTTGACACCCCACAATAAGTCAAATACTTTCTTCTTCTTAATTTCAACGTTTCTCTCAGTATAACAAGAAGTGCACTTTATATTAGTGAAGTAAAGAAGTTCATCCCAAAGTCCTCGTAAATCTGTATAGTATTCACTGATAGACCGTGTGCCTTGTTTGCATTTTCTGATCTGTATCTCGTACTCCTTTGCAATATTTTTCTTTCTAGAATAAGCTTCAGAAACTGCACGCCAAATTTCATGAGCAGATTCAAGAAACATAAAAGTTTTTGCAATTGAAGGAATCATTGACAGTAGTAATCATGATGATATTAAAGCATCTTTCCTTCTCCAGGTAGAATAGTGTATATCATGAGTTTCTGGGATTGGTATTTGACCCATTAAGTGTGCCCATCCCCCCTTGCTACAATAGCCAGTTCTACAGACCTAGACTATTCCAAGTAATTTCTGCCATCGAGCTTAGTAGTTGTAATCTGAAAGTTGTCTGTTTTTCCTAATGAAAAAGACCCTTCACTTGTGTGGAAGGGATTGTCAACACTTTTTTCTTTACCAGCCATAGATAAAAAAAAAAAAATTCTGAATCAGCGAATCTGTGTATGATGGTGAGTCAGTTCTTCTTCTCTTGTAAATGAATAACGCAGTCACTTTTCTGCGATTTGAAGTTGTCAAAGAAGGAAACACCACAAGTGTTCATAAATCTGAATGTTGTCGACGCCAATATCTGGTAGTATCTAGCAAGACATCATAACTCACAATAGAGAATTAAAACAACCTTTTTCCTTTAATAGAAGGGCTACGTTCACCATATTGCTTTGGGATGGCCACGTTCAACATTTTTCAACATATCTTTACAAGAATTTTGTGAAACGATGTTCTCCTGACCTTAGAGTTCAACTCTTAATGGAGCTAACAACTGTTGGACATTAAAAAGTTTCTTTTTCCTTATTATTTCTTCCACATGCAATGCAACTATGCCTGCTGTCACGATTCCAAATTGGTAAACACACAATTTCAAATCACCAACAAATGGAACCTTGCTATTGCAATCCCCAAATCAGTCATAATATAAATATGAAATCTTTATATGCCACGATTCCAAATCAGGCAGTCATTGCCAGTCACAAATCTGATTTTCTTCTCCAATCAACATCGAAATGAATGCCATATAGGCGCTGATACCATATTATAAAAAAACACAACTTTATTGAATGAAATATAGTTTCCTCCAATCTGCCCTAACAAATGTGCAGTCGGCTGCTCCTATTGATACTCAGCATAATCACATGTTTTTGACCTAATGGCCTATTTATAAAGATTCTAACTTGAATGACTAGAATGCTCCTAATTGATCTTATCTACAACTAAATGAACCAAATCTATATTGAACCCATAACTGACTCATACAACCTATTACAAGACCCGTGAACTTGTTTAACACTTAGCATAATGTAATTTGTAACATTTTCAAGTGGGAAAAGGTTTGCTTTGCATTGGAGATGATCATGCATTTTCAAATTCATCCCTTAGATCTCTCATGAATTGATAGAAAAAATATTTACATCCATGTATCATAAAGAATTGCATGCACTCCTTCATGTAGGCATGCAATTGATTCCAATAGCATGATAATTTACTAAAGAAATCATTAGTACCTTTGCCCCTTGCTTTATGGTTCACAATTTGTCTCAAAAGGCCGTCTAGCCTCCGTAGTGCAATATCATTTTGAACATGGGATGTGCCCAATACATACTTTGCATTAGTGAAATCTACATGATTGTTGCGAATATGTTCACTCACATTATTCGTGAATTTTCATATTATGGTGCGGTGCCCTCTTTCATATTTTTTTTCTTGTGTAACACAGTGTCTTCTTTCATATCTTTCTTTTTGTTCTTATGCAACATTAACACCAGGCTCTTCTTTGGTTTTGCTAATATATTCCATAGCCTTTTGAAGTACAAATAGTTCGTCCATGCTTTATAATTGGTTCTTGTCAAATCACAGTTGAATCTCTCATTCTTATCTTCCTTGCTCAACAAGAATGAACAGTAACTTTGAGGAGCAAAAATAGCAATGAGATAAAGGAGTCAATCTTTCCTCACAAATATCGTTTGAGAGGGCAAGGATCCCGAGACACTCCAATGCACAGCCCAAGCTTGAAAGAAACAGTGTCTCGAACACTTGGAGTGCAGAGCTGATTATACTCAATAGCCAAAAGGGGAACTGAGACAAATCTATTTCATTACCATGCAAACAGGCATGAAGGCAATACTATGAGGAGAGGTGCTTTGAGTAGGGCTAGGAGTCCAGGCAGCCAGCCAGGAAGTGCTGGCAACGAATATATAACTAGCCATTGGCAGCAGCCAACAACTATAAATGTAGCCGTTGGCCTTGCTAGCTGACCTGAATAAAAAAAAGAAATGCAACAAAAGATTAAGAAATACATCTTATTCCTAAAATACATTCTAATAAAAAGATAAAAAAAGGATTGGTGCGGATTCACATATCTGTCCTCTCATAATAATTTAATGAGTATTGCCTCCTGTCCTCATTTTGTTATTTACTGAAGAAGACTTCTGTTTTATTTGTAAATTCAGTTCTTCGCCATTCTGCAAGGGCCTCTGTATGGAAGAAAATACTTCATTTGTTATCATCTGAGTATTTTCCTTAATGACATTTTCTCTTCATTTCGCTTCTAAATTAAAATGATTCCAGATCCAAATCCAAACTAATCCTCTTCCACACTCTCAAATTGAAATAATACTACGTATTAATTCTTCATAAAATTGTGATATGTATATTATTTTTGTAAGCCATATCATCATAGTAATGTTCTGAAGAGATTCTTTCCTGTGCCTTCTTTTTTGCCTATGGCTGCAGGCATGGAAGAAGGATCTTGGATATTGGGTGGTGGGTGGAACAATGAATTGTGGGGTGGAGACATGCCAGCAGCTTCATGGATAGATGACATAACCCCTAACAATCCAGTGAGTTGTCCTAAACTTGCATATAGCCTTTATAAAATTTTTGCTTCACTTGTCTTGAAAATCATGATGGTTTGTGTTCTTTTGCAGGTTTGGTTGTCAAGAGTGGATGGCCATATGGGTTTGGCAAATTCAATGGCCCTAAGGGAGGCTGGAATTACTAATAGTACAGAAGATCCAATTGGTGGAACCATCATCCGAAACCCAAACAGCGGTAAAGATTGCTGCCATTTGTTTTCTTAATTTCATTTCTATGTACTCCGCCACAATATGGAACAGTGGGAGACATGGTATGTAAGGTTGCATACCTTGTTCTTTGTGATTATCACAGTCATTTCCCTCTTCAAGTAATATGCTATAAGGACTTTAGGACATCTACAGAATTACTTCTAAATCATTCTGATATTTCACTGCTATCACTAAGTTCATATATTTAAACTATAGAGTGGGTTATTTGCAAGGAGAGAGATTTCTTTTAGCAGTAAGACATCATATGTATGTGTATGGCAGCTCAAACCTATTTTATTCGATGTGTCTTTTTCCTGAGTAACTAGCAGCTTGTCATTCATCTTATTCATTTAGTGTGCTTGATTTTGTGCTCAGTATATAACTTTTTGGTGCAGATCCGACGGGGTTGCTTGTTGATTCTGCGATGGAGCTTTTATTATCTTGGATTCCTAAGGTCTCGATCGATGAGAGGAGGAATGCATTGATAAGAGCCAGCAAGTTTGCACTAACGAAAGGTGTCACAACTGTTGTGGATGTTGGGAGGTACTTTCCTGGAGCATCATCGGATCTTGTTTGGGAGGATTTTAGAGGTGGTTGATCTTTCTACTTTTGCTTAATAATATACCTAGTATATCTATTGAGAGAGCATAGCATGCACACACTCAACCATACTCAAATCTCCTTAAAGATCTCAACCATTTGATCTATAAGATAAAGGGTTGAGATCTTTAAAGCAAAAAATAAAATAGTACCAGGTGCATCTAATGTGCCTGCAAAAAGTATAATAGTACTTTTTTAAATTCTAATCTCAACCATTGATCTCAACGAACAAACGGTTGAGATCTTTAAGGATGTTTGGGCACAAAATGGGTGTGTGAATTTACCACGTTCTCTATCTACTGATATGGTTTTAGAAATCTGGATTGTTTTACTTTTACCTCATCACAGAAAATTGTTCATTGGCAGAACAGATGTTTATCAGTGGGCCTACTCTGTTGGACAAATGCATATACGAGCTTGTTTGTTTTTTCCAATGGAGACCTGGTCCAGTTTAGTGGTAAGCGAATCAGCTCCTGAACTAGATTATGCCTGCTTCTCATTTTCTGTCCTAAAATGTGATATTGCCGAAGTAGCGAGAGTTTCTAGGATATTGTTTGATGCAGTTGATGTTTCCCTTTCAGTTGCCTAGCAATAGTAAATTCAATATTGGATGTTGAGAATATCAATCATTTATCTATTTGCCTTTGTCCAAGGTGATAGTTCTTTGTGCTTTACATATTTATCTCCCAGATGAGTTCATAGAACATGTTATATACACTTAGGCCAGCACATCCTAAATGCTCATGCTTGCTATGTTGCGGCTTGCGGGTTTATTCTTCCTAGGAACACTTTTTGGCAGGTTAACTATACATGCATTTTTGACTCTTTGTTCTCATTTGATGGTAATGCTTTGTTGGTTTTTGGTGCTTTTAACATAAAGAAGCTTCGTTTCTCTTTTAGGATCTTAAGAAAGCCACAGGCCGGGCCTTGAGCCACTGGATTTACTTGGGTGGTCTAAAGTATTTCTCAGATGGATCTTTGGGTTCTAATAGTGCACTGCTTTATGAGGTAGGTTCATGAAACCTGACATCTTGTGACTTCAGTTAGACCTTTATTACAAGGTTCAGCATATTATCACCTCGGCTGCTTATTGTCTGCTTTCACCTTTTCCTATGACTTGAAGAATTGGCCCCATCTAATTCATTGCTTTGGTCTTATAGTTGAGCGGTTCTTTAATTTGCAGCAAAATTCTCGAAGTACGTTCTGATTGCAAACTGTAGAAGTTCGATCGAATTGTTCTTTCTCTATAAAATGTGGCATTGTCACTGGAGTTGACAATATGAAACATTATACTTTAAGCTCTTTGCTCTCAGTCAAACAATCCATCGTCTCTGCGGGTTCTTGGTCTTCTTAATGCTCAATCTTGTATCAAATTCATATTTAATTTCCAACAATTAAGATCATGCATCATAGTTTTTTTCTAGCTCTTTGGAAGCCTTGTTTAGCCTCTTTCTAGCTTTAGCTATAAAGAATGATCTAGCTCATGTTGAGTTAATTACCTGCATGACACATGATAGGGCTCTCTGGAAACAAAGAATCCATGTAGCTGACCCCATGGGAAAAGGCTTTGTTGTTGGAAGCCTTCCTTAGCCTCTTTCATAGTGTATACCATGTATTTCTCACACCTGCTTACTAAGTTGCCATTTGATCGCCTCCAAGCCCTCCACAAATGTCCAAGCTACCTTGAGTGCATCATTATCATTTTATCTTCTATTGGTGTCATTCCAACTATTTTGCTAATCGTATTGTTACAATCCTAATTTTTCCTTGTGAAGTCAGACACCCATCTCAACAATTTTGTAATGCCGCTGAAATCTTTTGGATATGTTAACTATTCACTGCCTAATACGTGAGAACATAAAGCAGTTTTAGTCTATTGTCGCTTTATTATATTTGCCTTCAAATTTGGGTGGTATCTTCTTGTCACAAGAACCTGTACAGTACCTCTCCTCTATGTTATCAATAGTGGTTAGCGAGCTGTTAGCGGTTGACCCTAATATAGCGGTAGCAGGGATATAGCGGATTTAGCGGTACACTTTCATTTATGATTAAATAATTATATATATATATATAATGGATTACTCATTTCTAAGAAATATCAAGAAACACATAACTACTACTTTATCAAACTAAATAAACAAATTTAAGAAGACAAACAATAAATTTCACGTAGAATATGCATATTGAATCGTTAAACTTATATTTAAAACAAAAACATAAATGTAACCAAATTATTCTATACATTAGGCAAAATAAGTAAAAGAAACTAATATATATTATACTTATCGGATCAAGTATAGATACAAAGGACACTAATGGCAATTGCCTGCAAAAGAACTCTTACTCGTCTTACAAAAGAAAGAGGTCAACTCTTCGACATAATCAGAACAAACACTATGATAAACTTCTACACACTCTTTTTGCATACAAGGGTTTATAAACAATGCTTTCTAAATTAAGGCTAAGATCTCATACTTTAGTTTGGCATACTACCTCCCCATGTAGAGGTGTTATGACCATTTTATTCATTTAACATGTTTACTCGAATGACTTTTCACGTCTCCAAGAGTCACCATATGTATCCCTTTGTAGGACACTAACATAGCTTCGACAGGTACAATGCTTGATGAGATATACATTATTATTTTGAAAATACATCTGTTAGCTATTATGATAAACTATTATACAAATAAGCATACAACAAAATAAGCATTTATCAACCTGTGGAAGTAAATCAAGTCAAAATATAACAAAATAAGCTAACATGTTTACTCAAATGACTTTTCACATCTCCAAGAGTCACCATATGTATCCCTTTATAGGACACTAACATAGCTTCGACAGGTAAAGTACATGATAAGATATACATTATTATTTTGAAAATACATCTTTTAGCTATTATGATAAACCATTATACAAATAAACAAACAACAAAATAAGTATTTATCAACGTGTGCAAGTAAATCAAGTCAAAATATAACAAAATAAAAATTGATAAACCATCTTGTACGCTATTCTTGATATAGCGGACCGATATAGCGGTCATAGCGCCGCTATTAGTGGCCAAGAAGGTCGCCCGCTAATCTTCCAACGATATAGCGGTTCTCTGGCCGCTAATACGCTATAGCGCGCTATAGCGGGCGCTATAGTGCGCTATTAACTACTTAGCCTCTCCTTTTATCCAACTCGCATTAGTTCTATGTGTGATAACCATCAATCCATCCATCTTGTTGCGACATTGATTTAAGTATTTTAAAGTATCTTTCTTACATATGACCAGTTCTAACCTCTATATCATTTGTCTCAGTCAAACTATTGGAGTTTATGTCATATTATTTCTTCATTCTACTAATCGAAGCTGTTCACCTTTATAATTTTCTCTACAAGTTTTCTAATGATTCCTTACCTTATCAGATCCACCAACATAATACCACCTGTTAATAACATGCACAAGGGTGCTTCATCAAAATAAAGAAATATAGGCTTAGAGCTTGTGTAAGTTGTTGAATTTGACGAAGATTAAATAACAGAAAATTGAAAGATTGATGGAAGATGGAATCGGGTGTGCAGGTTCAGCTTGTAGCTGCCGTCCCCTTTCTCTTTCTTCTTCTATGTTTATTAATACAATCGGCTGGTAGGGTTTTCACCTTTATAACTAGCATTCCACTCTAATTTATTACGTAAGTGTCATTAATGAAATCTAATTTAAAGGCACATTTAAAAACACAACTAAGAACATAAATTAAACACTAACGACAACTCTAAGAAAGACAAAAATAGTACAACATAAAACAACAACTGCGAGACAATTAAGAATTCAATCCTTGAACTCCCTCTCAAGTTGGGTATAAATATTGTTGTTATACCTAACTTGCCACATAATCTGCTCAATATATTTTTGCCATGCCAATTGCTTTAGTTTGCATATCTGCACATTGATTTCCTGAGGTCACATGCTCAAGCCTAAACTCCTTGGTACTCAGTGTCTTTAATAAAGTGACTATCAATTTTTATGTGCTTGGTCCTTTCATGATAGACTGTATTAGATGCAATTTGTATAGTTGCCTTATTATCACAGAATAGAATATAGAAATAGGTTCCCTCATTGGAAATCCAATTTCCATTAGCAGACCATAACCACTTTCATTCATATATACCTTAGACAATTGCTTTATATTTTGCTTCAGCTGTAGATCTGTTCGCAATAGTTTGTTTTTTTACTCTTTCAGGAAACTATATTACCACCCACAAATGTTACATATCTTGAGGTAGATTTTCTATCTTCAATAGAACTAGCCCAGTCTGCATCTGTGTATACTTCAATATTTGTATGACCATTATTTTTATAATCACACCATATCCTAGAGTACTTTTTATATACCTGAGTATATGAAATAATGCGTCCATGTGCATTTTAGATGGAGCCTGCATAAATCAACTCACAATACCAAAAACATAAGATATATCTGGGCGAGTAATGGTTAGATATATCAATTTTCAACCAATTTATGATATCTAGTCACATCAATCTTCTCACCTCCATCATCTACTCGCAATTTCTCATTATCTTGGGAGTATGAAGAGGTTTACACTCTAGTATCTTTGTATCTCGTAATAAGTCCAAAGCATATTTTCTTTGGTTTAAGAAAATAGCAGTATCAGAATAAACTACTTCAATCTCAAGAAAGTAATGCAATTTACCAAGGTCTTTAATATCAAATAACCGATGTAGTCCTTGCTTCAACTTCTAAATTTCTTCAATATCATCCCCTATCATAATTATATCATTAACACAAACCAACAATAGTGTTAGTTTCACCCCCATTTTAATAAACAAAGTATGATAACTAACACTTTTAGTATAACCCAACTCATTGATACTTATGCTGAATTTTTCAAACCACGTATAGGGTGATTATTTCAATCCGTATATTGCCTTTTTTGGTCTGAAAATTTTCTTTTTTGAGTTGGTATATCCTAATGGTAATTATATATAAACTTCTTCTTTAAGCTCCCCTTGCAAGAATGCATTCTTTACATCTAATTATCACACTTTCTTTGGGCAACAATACTGATTATAACTCTTATAGATGTGAGTTTAGCTACTCGTGCAAATGTTTCATCATAATCAATCCCATAAAACTGACTACATCCTCTTACTACTAGCCGAGCTTTATACCTTTCCAATGTTTCATATGCTTTGAATTTAAGAGTGTACACCCATTTGCATCCAACAAATTTTCTTCCAAATGGAAGATCACATACTTTCCATGTTTTATTCCTCTTCGGTGCATTCAATTTTGATTGCATAGCTTCTACCTAATGTGGTGACTTAGAAGCTTCCCAAAAATCTTTAGGAATATGATATGTTTAAGCATTCTAACACAATTATGATAACTTGAGATAGATGATCATCATCAACAACAACAACAACTAAGCCTTTTTCCCATACTAGACGGGGTCGGCTACATGGGTTCTTTGTTTCCACAGATCCCTATCGTGTGCCATGTTAGCAGCTATCTCAGAATAAGCTAGATCATTCTTTATTGTTTCTTTCCAACACTTTTGTGGTCGTCCTCTAGCTCTTTTAATACTTTCCAAATTTAGTTTTTCATACCTTCTTTCATGTTCTTCTTTTGATCTTCTTTCTATATGTCCAAACCATCTTAAATGATATTCTCTCATTTTATCCTCTATTGGTGCCTCCTAATTTGTTTCTAATAACCTCATTATGTATACGGTCTTTTCTTGTATGACCACTCATCCATCTCAACATCTTCATTTCTGTCACAAACATCTTTTGTAGATGTTGATGATTAAATGCCCAACACTTAGAACCATAAAACATAGCAGGCCTAATTGTTGCGCTATAATATTTACCTTTTAACTTTAATGGTATCTTCTTATCACAAAGAATACCTGATGGTCCTCTCCATTTTAACCAACCAACATTAATTCTATGCGTTACATCTCCATCAATTCTTCATCACTTCGAAAAATTGACCCTAGGTATTTAAAACTTTCCTTTTGGGGGATGCAATGTGTGCCAATTTTAATTTATATATCCTCTGAAGTAACCAAATGATCAAACTTACATTCCATATATTCTGTCTTTGTTCTACTAAGTCGGAGGCCTTTACTTTCTAATGTTTCTCTCCATAGTTCTAATTTTCTATTAATTTTTTCCTTAGACTCCTCCACTAACACAATGTCATATGCAAATACCATACACCAAGGTACTTCATCTTGAATATGTTTTGTTAACTCATCAATCACCATTTAAATAAGTATGGACTTAAAGTTGATCCTTAGTGTAACCCAATATTAATTTCAAAGAAGTCTGTCTTCTTCATGAGTCCTCACACATGTTTTTGCAGCATCTTACATGTCTCTTATAAGGTTTATGTATGTCAATGGGATACCTCTTTTTTCCAAGATTCTCAAAGGAACCTCTTTCGGTATCCTATCATAAGCTTTTTCTAGATCAATAAATATCATGTGAAGGTATTTTTTTTTGCTCTAAAATGTTCGATAAGAAGTCTCAAAAGGTGAATCGCTTCAACAGTAGATCTGCCTAGCATCAATTCAAATTGGTTCTCTATTGTACTTGATACTTGATACTTGTCTTAACCTACGTTCGATAATTCTTTCCCACAATTTCATAGTATGGCTCATTAACTTGATACCTTGATAATTCACACAATTTTGAATCTCTCCCTTGTTCTTATATATGGGTATAAGTGTACGTGCTCTCCATTCCTCAGGCATCTTTTGGTTTTTCCATATTTCATTAAATAGTCTTGTGAGCAAGTTAGCCGACCCCGTCTAGTATGAGAAAAGGCTTACTTGTTGTTGTTGTTGTAGTCTTGTGAGCAAGTGATTCCTATTTCTCCTAGTATTTTCCAGGAATATTATTTGGTCCTACCGATTTACTACCCTTCATATGTTTAAGAGCCTCTTTGACTTTATTCTTTTGAATACGTCCATAGAAATTATGGTTTATATACTTTTATGATTTGGCTAACTCTCCTAAGCTAATACTCCATCTTTATTTTTATTAAAAAGCTTATAAAAATAGTTTTTCCATCTATTTCTTATATCATCATTTGCCATTAGAATTTTTTCATCCTCATCCTTGATGCATCTAACATAATTAAGATCTTTAGTTTTCTTATCTCTAGCCCTAGCTATCCTAAAAATATCTCTTTCACCTTCTTTTGAGTTGAGCTTTTTATATAAATCCTCTCAAATTTTAACTTTTGCTTCACTCATGGCCTTTTTCGCTTCCTTCTTTGCTTTCTTATAAGCCTCTAAAATTTCATTAGTTTTCTTAGCATAATGTAATTTGTAACATGCCCTCTTTACCTTGATTTTATTTTGCACTACTTCACTCCACCACCAAGCTTCTTTTTGTGCCAGTCAGTGTTATCCGTATTGTGGGCAAACACGATACGATACAGGGTCCTGTATTGTTATTAACAACTTATAAAGGGTCCCCGGTCGAACGGAAACCCGCGATTTCCTCTTTCCTTTTGAGTGCCTTAAGCTCCTAAGAGCCGATTTTCGCATCCTTGGTGTTCAAAGCTCCAAAATCGTGCTATACGATGTCCGTGCAAGCCTCCTAACTCGGATTTTGGTATATTTTTAATGTTTTTCTTCATTTTTTTCCTTTATATTTGTTGTTTTTTGTGTTATTTCATATTTTTCTTTTATGAATGACAAAATATGAAGTTATTAAGTCTGTGTATATGATTTTTATTGTATTCATGAAGTGAGAGACAATGCATTTGAGTGTTATTTGAAGATTAGGGATTTACGAAGTATTTTTATTTTCAGGTTTTTGTTTGAATTAAAGTACTCCATTGAGATGACAGGAAGTGGTGGTAGAGGCTCACATTCTCGGTCTGATGATCCAACATGGCAGTGGGGTATACCAGTTGATGAGGGTTTTAGGTTAAAGATCAGGTGCTTATTTTGTGAAAAGGTGGTTAGTGGTGTAATTTCAAGGTTGAAACACCACATAGTAGGGACCAGGAAAGAAGTTTTTCTATGCACAGGCAGAGTTAGAAGTTTGCTAGAAGGTATTAAATGGCAATGCCTTCAGATGATTGAGAGTATACATGGAAAGAAGACAACAAAAGATGATTTCCAGATGTTTGAAGAAGTTGATGATGCTACTGCCACTGAAGTTGGATTCAGTGATAGTTTGCCTTCAGATGCTAGAACAGAGATTGGTAGTAGAAGTTCACGAGCACCTAGTAGGAGAAAGAGGGTTGCTGAAAACTTCGGAGGTGGCAAAAGAGAAAGTTTAGGAAGGAGTAGAGGAAGAGCTTCTTCTAGCATATATTCATTCTTTCCTCCTTCCACTACACCTGGTGCTCAGCCTGGAATTCGTGCTGCAATGATTTTAGAATAACTGCATGATCAGGTAGACCTTGCAGTAGGGAGATGGTTTTATGATGCATGCAATCCATTTAATGCAACAAACAATTTTCACTTTCAAGTAATGACAAATGCAATTGCTAACATTGGTTTAGGATACAAGATGCCCTCTTATCAGAAGTTGAGAGGGAAGATATTAGATCAGACCGTAATTGAAGTGCAGCAATACTGTTCGACTTTGAGACAATCGCCTACAACCTATAGTCTTTTTGTTTGATGGTCTAGAGACTATATCTCAAGTTTGGGCTCTAAATAAAGCATCCAACTCTTCATTCATTGCATGAGTCCATTCTTGTGATAATTGAGCTTCTTTAAAGGTTCTAGGTTCCTTTATAGCTGAAATATTTGTTACTAAAGCTCTATGTCTTGGTGAAAAACTATCATATGAGACAAATCTTTCAGGAGGTTTAGAATCACGATTTGACCTTCTAAGAATAAGTATAGATCTCCTATTGTAATGTTGATCAAAGGGAGTAATAGAATGTCTCGTAATCATAGGTTCATCAAGATCATTTTCTTCATGAATTACCTCTTCACCTAAAATATCATTCAAGAATGAGTAGGAGTCATTAATAGAGCTATCATCATCCATGCTTTTAAAAACATATTCATTTTAAAAAAATCTAACATCTTGAGATACATAAAGCTTATCATTTTTACAATCATAACACCTATATGTTAGTAAAATGGGCCTGGGCCCCTCTGGCCTGACCGGGCAGGCCCTGACCAACTGGGCCATCAAGGCCAAGTCCAGGGGGGCCACTAGCCATTGGGGGCCCTGGTCCCCAACGGCAGCCAACCCCCCTCTCTTTCCTCCTCTTATCTCTTCACTCTCTCTCACTCTCTTTCACTCATTTTCTCTATAAATACTCTTGTAAATCATTTTAAATTTAAGCCTTTCGTGGCTAGTGAATAAAGATTATTTATTTAAGTTTATTTTGTGTTCGTTATCTTGTTCGTATGCACTTGTTGCTCTCGGTTATAGCTTTTTCTAAGGCTTCGTGATTGTTACATTGTGAAGCTATCTGTTCATCAATCTTCCGCAATTATATTGAAGCATCACTTTCATTACATGGTATCAGAGCCATTCTTCGATCGTGGGAGTATTGTTCATCACCTCGGGAAGCGTGCCGATCATATTTTGTATTATTCATCATCTCGAGAAGCGTGTCGATCGTATTTTGTAAGTTTACCTCTTTAGTTTCTTTATCTTTGAAATATGGATGATAAAGAGGGTTTCAATTTTTGTCTAACAACTTCAAACTATAAAACATGGGTCCAATCTATGAAAAACTACTTATATTTCAAAAAATTATGGGGTTATGTAAGTGGTTCGAAGGTAGAACCCTCTATCAATGCCACACTTGAACAAAAAGAGGAATATGAAGGAGGCTATAGAACAATCCTATGAGTGCTCATGAATAATGTAAACGAGCACACTAGAGACACTTTGGCCGATTTCACCAACGCTAAAAAAGCATGGGAATATTTTAAAAAAATTCCATGTTCAAAACAATGTGGCTCATAGGATGGCATTAAGAGACAAATTGGTCTCACTTAAACAAGGAGATAAAGGGGTAAACGAATTTTTTGGAGAATTTTCTAATGTTTGGAATCAATTGTATGGTTACAAAAAGAAATGTATGAAATGTCTTAGTGAGAGACAATGTGAAGATAATGAGGATTTTGTATATCAATTTCTAAGAAGTCTTCAGGAAGAATTTAAAGGGTTAAGATCATCGCTCATTTATAGAAAACCTTTTCCTATAAAAGAAGCGATTCTTACCGATCTTCAAATGGTGGAAACAAGAATGAATGAAGCAAGACTTCAAAAAGACACCGCCTTGGCCGCATCAAAACCCGGAGCAAATATGAAGGCTTACTGACCTCCTCATTTCAAAAGTGAAGAAGGAAGAAAAGACATCATTTGCCATCATTGTAGAGAAGTCGGGCATATAAAGCCGAATTGCCCAAAATTGAAAAAGAAGGTGGCCATAGTAGAAGAACATGCTTCATCTTCCATTCTTACACTTCAACAAAAATTGAAGCAACTTGAAGCTCAAATAAAGAAAAAAGCAATGGTTGGTGTGGCTTGCTCCTCTTTAACAAAAGAAACTTAAGGTATGATCTCTTGGATTCTTGATTCGGGTGCTTCATTTCATATGACATGTAATGAACATATCTTAAAATCATGTGTTCAAAAACCCTTATCATGTGTTTATACGGCGGATTGGTATATAATTAAATGTTGATAAAGTTGGTGACTTGCAAAACAAGAATTTTGAAGTTTTCAAAATTAGTGTTGTTCCAAAACTAAATTTGAACTTACTTTCCGTATCCCAAATTTCTGATAAAAATTGTGTTATAACCTTTTCATCCACCGGATGTATTGTATAGGACCGCCTCTCGAAGAAGGTGATTGAGCGTGGCCATAGAGAGGATGGACTTTACATTATGGATTATTTGTATAGTATAGGATATGTTAATGTTTTGATAAATGATGACCTTTTATGGCACAAGAGACTTGGATAACTTAATGCTAAAAAATTGTATCAATGTCCTCTTGGAATGAAATTTAAGGATTCTTTTTCTTGCAAAGATGGTGTTCTTGGTAAAATGCAACATCTTCCATTTACAAACAAAACACATGTTACAAGAAGACCCTTCGAAATAATTCATTCGGATGTATGGGGTTCGGCACCTATTTTGTCTAAAAGAGGTATTTCCTATTATGTTATTTTTGTAGATGACTTTACTAGGTATACATGGGTATATCTTTTAAAAGCAAAATCCGATGTCTTTCAAAATTTTGTTATTTTTCGTAACATTGTAAAGAATTAATTTGATTCCGAAATCAAAATTTTTAGATCGAATTCAGGGGGAGAGTTTATTTCAAAGGATTTTGAAAACCATCTCAATAAGTTTGGGATTATACATTAAACTTCTTGTTCTAAGACTCCTCAACAAAATGGTGTTTCCGAACGAAAGCATAGACATATTTTGGAAACCACAAGAACTTTGCTTTTGTCAAGTGGTGTTCCTAAAAATTTTTGGGCAAAAGCTATTACGATTGCAGTCTATTTAATTAATCGGATGCCCTCTTCGGTTTTACAAAATGTCTCCTATAGAAAAACTTTTTAAAGTTTCTCCTAATTATTCCAGATTGCGTGTTTTCGGATGTAAATGCTTTGTTTATACTGACCATAGAATGTGTCTTTTTAGGATATGGAATAACCAAAAAGGGATATAGTATAATGAAAGCGATGCTTCAATATAATTGCGAAAGATTGATGAACGGATAGCTTCACAATGTAACAATCACGAAGCCTTAGAAAAGGCTATAACCGAGAGCAACAAGTGCATACGAACAAGATAACGAACACAAAATAAACTTGAATAAATAATCTTTATTCACTAGCCACGAAAGGCTGAAATTTACAATGATTTACAAGAGTTTTTATAGAGAATGCATCAAACATCATGTGTGTTGTTTTGACGAAGAATCATTTGAAATGCATCAAACATTGAAGAAAAATCAGAACTGGGCTGTTCGGCCTCTCCTTCCTGCCGCCGCCATCTTTTCTTTTATTTCAATGCTTATCAACCCTAATTACAACAGGGATTATATAGAACCTAATCTAACTTACATGACTACTATACCCCTAATTAAATCATACTTAACTCAAGGCCCTAATGGATCAGAAAGGTCCGATTACAAGTGACCCAAACTGACCCAAACTTATTCAGACCTGACACTAATTCCCTATCACTACACACTTACACTTACACACTTACAACATTAACTACTAGCACATTAACACTCCCCCTCAAGTTGGGTGAAAGATAGATGTTACAGCCAACTTGCTGCACAATCTCTAAAGTAGATCTCTGGTAACTGCTTTAGTAAACATATCTGCACATTGATGTACTGATTACACGTGTTCTAACTGAAATTCTTTTGCTTGTACACTGTCCCGTATAAAGTGATAATCAATCTCAATATGTTTGGTTCTCTTACGAAACACTCGGATTAGAGGCGATACGCAATACAACTCGATTATCACAATTGAGTGTCATTTTAAATAATGATACCCAATTCAAAGCTCTTTAAGTGGGGCTTTGTTTTTAACCAAACGAGTTCACAAGTAGCCGAGGCCATTGCTCGATATTCTTGCTTTCTAAGCACTTGATCTATGCGACCACATTTTGTTTTTTACTCTTTCAGATATCGCATTACTCCCGATAAATACACAATGCCTGTAAGTGGATCTTCTAATCAAGAGGAGAATCTTCGCCTAATCAAAGCATCTCGAGTATCCAAGAATCTCGAAGTATGACTTTTATCTTCATAGACAAGTGCCTTTTCCAGGAGCTCCTTCAATATACTTTATGATGCGAATCATTGCATCCAAGTGAAATGCATCACAAGGTGAATTTTTAGCATGAACCGACTTACCACACTAACCCCATAAGCTATATCTGATAGGTACTATGGGATAAATAGATGAGTTTTCCCACTAAGTCTTTTGTATCTTCCCGTGCCTTCTCCAGAGTGGGCTCTCCACATCATTCCCCGATTTGGTAGAAGTTTGATTTTGCTCTAGGGTCAAACTGTAGCTTTACATTCAACAAACTTACGTCCTCTCGAAATGTCCATGAGGATATTTCCTCTGAGAAATAAAGATACCATCATTGAGAGTAGGCAACCTCTTATCCCAAGAAGTATTTTTTTTCCAAGATCCTTCATCTCAAAGTGTTGAGTGACCAACCTCTTTTAGAGTCCGATCTTTTTCAAGCTCATCACCGCACCGCAATAATGATATCATCTACAGACACAACGTGTAGGTAATTTACATCCGTGAATGTTTTGGATGAAGAAGATGTAGAGTCAGTCACCGACTTTGTGTTGATAAACCATATCGCCGAGACTACCATACTGCGTAACCTTGCCAAACCAAGCACGTGGAGACTGCTTCGAGGCCATACAATAGCCTTCTTTAGCCCGACAAACCTTAGTCCACCAGGTTTTCGGTGGTACCAAACCCGGTGGTTGCTCCATGTAAACTTCCTTCTCCAAGAGCTCACCATGTAGAAAGCATTTTTAACATCAAGTTGATGCATCTCCCGGGCCAAAGTTGAAGCGGCCGCCAAGGAGAGGATGACCAAGTCGAACCGTGATTCATTTAGCTACACGGAGCTAAAGTCTCCCATAATCAAGTCCCATAGGCGTTGGGTGTATCCCTTTGCTACTAACCTCGCTTTATACGAGTCCAGGCGTACCATCTGCCGTGGCCAACCTTGACCGTATAAATCCACCAACCAAAGGCATTTCTTGTCCTTCAGGAGGAATAGGAACCGCCTCCCATGTTTGTTTCTCAAGGGCACAGCATTTCTTCGATTCATGGCTTGTCTCCACCTCTCATCGCTTGGAGGCTTTGCCACCGATGTAGGATTCTAATAGAATCAATAGCGAAATAAAGCTCAAGTGCCGCATAATGCGAAGTTTTTAGCAGAGACAAATCAAAGTATATAGCGAGGAGATATTTGGCACAAGATCTTTTTCCTTTTCTGGTGAGCAAATGGGAAGCGTCGCCTGTGGAGGCAATGGCCGGAGATGGTAAAGGAATCGGGTGCCGAGGAGAGTCCGCATTGACTCCCTCGCAATCCCCGGTGGAAAGTAGGCGTGGAGGTTGCTGTGGCCGACGATGATGGGGACTCCGGAGCGGGCGAATAGTAAGCGCGGTTTCTGCAAGATGTGGAGTCGTAGGTGTATCTAACCCAACAATGATAAGAGAGGAAGAGAGACGGCAAAGCACCTTAGAGATAAAGTTCAAGAGTCGATGATGGCCGGAGACCTGTGTAAGCAGCGGAACAGTACTCAAAGTTAAGGTAACACGCCACGAGAGATGAGGTAAATTTTTCCGGAGATCGTGGGAAAAACAACGATAACTCTTTTGGGACCCGAGTGTAACTCAAGAAAAACACACTTAATAGATCAAGTGGGGCGTACAAGCTTTATTAAGACCAGGGAGTTGAGATTATAAACAAAACAAGTAGTACTTCAAATATACGAGGTGGTAAAGGAATGCAGTAGGTCAATGGGGATATAAAATAGAGTAAGGTGACTTGCAGATCAAGTATAGAGGAGGTATGCGGTTAATCGTATAACAAAAGTGTGAAGAATCGCATCACCCCAAAAGTGGAAAGGAACATTACCATGAAGTAAAAGGGTGAATCCAGTTGTTTCTACGAGATGTCCGGTTTTTTACGTTTAGCGACCTCATTTTGGTTGAGTGGGTATGGATGGCACAAAGAGGGTTCGTGAAGAATGCGCATGAGAAGCTATAAATGATTGAAATAGTTGAGATAAATACTCATAGGCATTATCACTACGCAAAACTACATATAGGAACACCAAATTGTGTTGTAATTTCATGATAAAAGTTCCTGTAAACATTGAAAACAACTCAAACCGATCTTTCCATAAAAAATAAATCCAAGTGCAACGAAAAGTAATCATCAATGAAAGTGACAAAATATCTAAACCCTAGAGTAGAAATAAGTAAGACATGGGACCCCAAACATCATAATGTAACAACTCAAAAGGAACAACTGATCTTCATTCACTGCTAGGAAAAGTAGCTCCATGATGTTTTGCTCTGACATACATCACATTGAATGACCACGCCACTAGGAATTAGAAAAGGAACAAACTCTCTTAATTTTGAAACAGGTAAATGTCCTAATCTACTATGCCAAAATTTTATTTCTTTTTCAGTAGTACAAGCTGCCAGTACTCTTTTCTGTCTTAATATATGATCTCTAGGTAATATATATAATCCATCGCGTAGTTCACCACGTCCAAAGATTCTTCCCGTCTTCAAGTCCTGAAAAACATAGCCATATGGAGAGAAAGTAACTGTACAATTCATATCTCGAGCCAATGAACTTATTGAAAGTAGATTTACTGGAAATTCTGGAATATATATCACTAAGTTAAGTCTGAGATTGTCTTTTTGAATTGTTCCCTTTTCTTCCATTGGAATCAAGGAACCATTTGCTACCTTTACATACTGAGGCATTGAATTCATTTCATATTGCATGAGATTAGATTTATTTCCAACTATATGATCAGTAGCTCCTGAATCTATTATCCAATTAGAGAAAACTGTAGAATCTTTAAGAGAGTAGTTACCACTAATACTGTAAGAAGTAGGAGGATTTAATTCTGCCTATGAAGATGAGGTTGAAGGTTGATCCCTGAGACGTGTTTCTATTTCTGCAATCTGTTTCTTCAACTCTGTCATTTCATCTATAGGATTCACTTCTGCTTTCTTCTCAGATACAGTTGCCACATGACTGTCATAATCTTTGTACTCTGTAGGTTTTCTGCCATAGTCTTTATATTATGGAGGGTTCCCAATAATTTTCCAACAATACTCCCGTGTGTGTCTTTTCTTTCCACAATGTGTACACTGTAATCTACTCTTATCATCATAATTCTGATTCCTTCCTCTTCCTCTACCTCTGAATGATTCTCTTCTTCTTTGATAACAATTACTCTGTCCTCTACCAATGAATGGAGACTTCTCAGTTTGTATATGCTTGCCTTTCTCTAAATTCTTTTGATCTTCTTCCCTCAGTAAAAGTGAATATACTATTCCCAGAGATGGAAGTTCTTTCTTGCTCAGTATATTTAACTTGATTGATTCATATTCTGGTGATATTCCCCAAAGTAAGTCAAATACTTTTCGAATTTCTCCTTTAGTTGTTCTCTCTTTTATGCAGTGGCTACACTTATTTTCTATAATATATCTCTGCTCATTCCAAAGTTCTCATAATTCTACATAGTATTCACTGACTAATCTATTCCCTTGCCGGCATTTTCTTATTCTTTCAATAATCTCATACTCTTTCGCTATATTTCATTGTCTGGAGTAAGCCTCTTCCACTATAGACCAAATCTCAACTGCTGATTCCATATACATAAACATCTTAGTGATGGAAGGATTCATTGATTGGATTAACCATGAGCTTACAAGAGCATCATCTTTGGACCACCTTTCATAATCTGCACTGCTCCCTTCCAGAGGAGGTGAACTCTGTCTTATAATAGATGCTTTTTCTCAAGATCTTAATACAAGTTCAATAGACCTGGCCCATTCCCTGTAGTTTCTTCCATCTAGTCGGATATTTGTAATTTGAAATGGTTCCAATTTTTTATCGTTTCCATTTGTAGATGATAACGGTTCTTCCTTCAATCTTCCTTCCATCTTGATTCACCTCTGTTTGAAACAAAATCTGTATGGTTATACATTTTTCTGATGTGTATACTAACTGTGGAAACGAAATCTGTGGAAAAATTTGTATGAAACGAATTCAGTTTTGTGTATGCGTTTTTCTGATGTGTATACTAACTCGATTCATAATGTTTCTTATTGCAGATTACTATTGATTTTGTGATGCAAGAAGACTCACGATGACTGATTTAGTTTCAGTCCACCACGCTTGTAAAGAAATATTCAATGATTCTGCCTTATGACTGATTTGATTTCAGTCCTTGAAATCCAATGAATATGCAGTCTTTCTTGCACCCAATACACTACAAATCAATCTGTCTTGTACACGACAGAAATAAGCTTATGCGTTTCATGGCTGACTCAAATTTATCCAACCACAGCTGATGTTTTTCACGACTGTTTCAACTGATTCAATGCCAGTTGATGTGTTTCACGGCTGATTCAAACAGATTCATCCAAACTTGCAAATTTTTCTGTACCAATCATTTAAGACATAACTGATTTACTTCTGTGTTTTTCAGGGATACACGACACCAGTGAGTTGTCAAATCTTCATGGGAGGCTCTAATACCATGTTGCTTTGACGAAGAATCATTTGAAATGCATCAAACATTGAAGAAAAATCAGAACTGGGTTGTTCGGCCTCTCCTTCCTGTCTCAGCCATCTTTTCTTTTATTTCAATGCTTATCAACCCTAATTACAACAGGGATTATATAGAACCTAATCTAACTTAAATGACTACTATACCCCTAATTAAATCATACTTAACTCAAGGCCCTAATAGATCAGAAACTGATCCATTAAGTCCGATTACAAGTGACCCAGACTGACCCAAACTTATTCAGACCTTGACACTAATTCCCTAGCACTACACACTTACACTTACAAAATTAACTACTAGCACATTAACAATGTGAAGGTATTTCTTTTTTGCTCTAAAATGTTCGATAAGACATCTCAAAAGGTGAATCGCTTCAATAGTAGATCTGCCTAACATGAATCCAAATTGGTTCTCTATTGTACTTGATACTTGATACTTGTCTTAACCTACGTTCGATAATTCTTTCCCATAATTTCATAGTATGGCTCATTAACTTGATACCTCGATAATTCACACAATTTTGAATGTCTCCCTTGTTCTTATATATGGGTATAAGTGTACGTACTCTCCATTCCTTAGGCATCTTTTGGTTTTTCCATATTTCATTAAATAGTCTTGTGAGCAAGTGATTCCTATTTCTCATAGTATTTTCCAAACTTCTATTGGAATATTATCTGGTCCTACCGATTTACTACCCTTGATATGTTTAAGAGCCTCTTTGACTTCATTCTTTTGAATACGTCGATAGAAATTATGGTTTATATACTTTTCTGATTTGGCTAACTCTCCTAAGCTAATACTACCATCTTTATTTTCATTAAAAAGCTTATAAAAATAGTTTTTCCATCTATTTCTTATATCATCATTTGCCACTAGAATTTTTTTATCCTCATCCTTATACAACAACAACAACAACAACAACTAAGCCTTTTCCCATACTAGACGGGGTCGGCTACATGGATTCTTTGTTTCCATAGATCCCTATCGTGTGCCATGTTAGCAGTTAACTCCCAATAAGCTAGATCATTCTTTATTGTTTCTTTCCAACACTTTTGTGGTCGTCCTCTACCGCTTTTAATACTTTCCAAATTTAGTTTTTCTAACCTTCTTACAGGTTCTTCTTTTGATCTTCTTTCTATATGTCCAAACCATCTTAAACGATGTTCTCTCATTTTATCCTCTATTGGTGCCACTCCTAATTTGTTTCTAATAACCTCATTATGTATACGGTCTTTTCTTGTATGACCACTCATCCATCTCAACATCTTCATTTCTGTCACAGACATCTTTTGTACATGTTGATGATTAACTGCCCAACACTCAGAACCATAAAACATGACAGGCCTAATTGCTGCTCTATAATATTTACCTTTTAATTTTAATGGTATCTTCTTATCACAAAGAATGCCTAATGCTCCTCTCCATTTTAACCAACCAGCATTAATTCTATGTGTAACATCTCCATCAATTCTTCCATCACTTTGAAAAATTGACCCTAGGTATTTAAAACTTTCCTTTTGGGGAACGCAATGTGTGCCAATTTTAATTTCTATATCCTCATCCTTATACATCTAACATAATTAAGATCTTTAGTTTTCTTATCTCTAGCCCTAGCTATCCTAAAAATATCTCTTTCACCCTCTTTTGAGTTGAGTTTTTTTATATAAATCCTCCCAAATTTTAGCCTTTGCTTCACTGACGGTTTTTTTCGCTTCCTTCTTTGCTTTCTTATAAGCCTCTAAAGTTTCACTAGTTTTCTTAGCATAATGTAATTTATAACATGCCCTCTTTGCCTTGATTTTATTTTGCACTACTTCACTCCACCAACAAGCTTCTTTTTGTGCCAGTACACCTCCCTTAGATACACATAACACATCTTTCGCCACTTTCCTAATATGTATTGCCATATTGTTCCACATATCACAAGGTGTACCAACATAATACAAAGCCAATATTTTCTTCTAGCATTCCTCTAGAATATAGTGACAGTTTATCTCAATATGTTTAGTTCTTTCATGAAAATTATTATTTTAAGCAATGTACATAGCGTTTTTGTTGTCACAAAGCAATTTTGTTGAGTCCTCTAAGGTAACCTCTATGTCTGCTAGGAGTTCAGTGATCTAAGATATCTCAACAGTTTTGGTGACCATGGCTCTATATTTTATTTCTGTAGATGATAAAGACACCTTCTGTTGCTTTTGATACCTCCCAAAAATTAGAGAATCACCTAAAAACACACAAAATCTAGTGGTGAAATATTTGTCATTAACATCCTCACCCCAATAAGCATCAGAGTAAGTAGTTAATTTAAAAGAAGATTATGAGGTTAGAAGGATCCCCTTTCAAGTGTATCTTTATGTATCTTACAATCCGCATAATCGCACTTATGTGTATATTGGTGGGGGCTTGTTGAAATTGACTTGCCACATGTATTGCATGTGCTATGTCTAGTTGAGTAATGGTAAGATACGTTAAGGCTCTTATCATCTGTCTATAGAGAGTGGGATCCTCTAATTTTTCTCTATATATAGTCCTTAGCTTGGTTCCCATCACCTCAAGCATGCTTAAATTCTTTTCATCTGTCAAACCTGACCCGTTAACAATATCATTAGCAAATTTTATTTGTGACATAAAATAGCTTTTGTTATTATGGGTTACTTCCATTCCCAAAAAAATAACTAAGAAGTTCAAGACAGTGTTAGTATAACAAGAGCAAAATTTTTGTGCATGCATAAAGTTCTCAAATCTATCAAATCAAGCCTTAGGAGCTTGTTTGAGTCCATATAAAGCATCTTTTAGTTTAAGAACATGGTTACTTCGAACAATGAATCCTGGAAGGGGAGCCATATAGATATCTTCGCTAAGATTTTCATTCAAAAAGGCATTTTTAACATCTAATTGATATATATCATTCTTTAATTGAACAAATAGAAATTAAAATACGAGCAATTGGTGAAAATGTTTTCTGCTAATCAATCCCATATTCTTGGGAGTACCCCTTAACTATAAGTCTTGCTTTGTACCTTTTAATAGAACTACCGCTATGAGTTTTGACCTTATAAACCCATCCACAACCAATAATTTTCTTTTCTTTGGCTTTTGGAACAATATCCCAAGTACAATTTCTTTTTGAGCTTCTAATTCAACATTCATAGCATTTCTCCATTCTAAGTTATTTTTTTGTTTGTTTATAATGATTGGATTCGAGAATACTCGATATGATAACTATGTGATGTCTATGTTGTGGTCGAAATGATTCATAAGATAAATCTGAGGGAGTTTTATGATTCTTTTGCTAGGAGTATTATCATTTTCTCTATTCATTCTTACATAATGATGTTCTAAGGGTCTTAAAACACTTTCTCTTGTTTCAAGGTTTTTAGATTCATTTTCTAGTTGAACCTATGTTATCAATAGCGGTTAGCGGGTTGTTAGCGGTCGACCCTGATATAGTGTTAGCGGGGATATAGTGGATTTAGCGGTACACTTTTATTTATGATTAAAAATTATATATATATATATAATGAGTTCTCTAATTTCTAAGAAATATCAAGAAACACAACCACTTCTTTCATAAGATCTAAGAAATCTAAATGTGTATGCTCATTTACGGATTTTCCCTTCTTTAAACACAGGGCAGCAAGTGAGCCAAAAGGTTTTAATACGGTGCACACAAACAGCAAGTTTCCGTAAACATGAACAAAACCTCGAAAAAAAAAGAAAATGACAAAAAGAGAAATGACTACCATCCCGACAAAAACTAGCATTGAACTGGGAGCAGATTCAGAAGGAGAAACTACATACTCTCTACAAGAGGCATAACAGCAAATGTTGGCCCAACACTAAAACTACATACTCTCTACAAGAGACAAAATACCATTTATTTAATATATAATATTCACAAAAAATGGAGATTGGGAAGCCGTAAGCAAGAGAAAGCACAATGTGCTCTATGCGCTGATGTACATAAAACGAGAGAAATGCCAGAAAAATAGCTGGTTAACTAGCTGTTAGAGCTCGAGTAGTTAAATAAGAAGATTTAACAGAAAATACAACAAAATCAGAAACTGACCTAACACTATCTTAATACTAGTCCAAATCAAACTTATATTTTGATGCGAACTTTATACACTCTACAAGTATTATTATGCCCAGTGAAAGTAATATATAGTTTTATTTCAATGGAGAAAACTACAAGACAAGGTCACAGACAGTCAGGAGACTCAGGACTGCTTCAGAGTAAAAAAGAAACATGTTACATCAATGGTGGATCTAAAAGGTCCACCGTGATAGACCCCAAGCATAGATGCCCGCTTGAGGAACCCTAGTATAGCAAAAGAACTCCTCAAATGATGTTGTGAAAGGGAAGAATAATAAAGGAGTTTCTACATAGGAACTGTAACATAGGCTTCCATTGAAAACATGGTAAAGAGAAGCCCAAGCAGATTCACTATAGGAAAATGAGACACCAAAGAAAACCATTGGACCTCATTGGTAGGCCTAATTTTCGAAGAAATCATATTTATTCTGTTAGTTAAGAATTTGTTGAGGTTGATTTGTTAGAGATTAAAGAAATAGTAAATGAGAGGACCTCCATATGATAGTCTTTCCATGCCACTGTCTTTATTTCAAATTCAAGTGATACACATTATATGAAAAGCAAGAGGTCTCACTTCTTTAATTATCATGCTTTCAAACATGGTGGGAGCATGAAACCCATCTTTTCTTGAAAGAACAATTTAAAACATCGACTTGCTTTAAGTTTTTTCTTTTTTCTCTAAATTTACTATTTGTTAGCTCGCTCTTCGAGAACCTTAATTATCAATTTAACCTATTCATTACATATTCCACCACTTAAAAGATGAGGAAGTTATTTGTCCCTCAAAGGCTAGTTCTTGAGGTGCAAGGGTTTCATCTAATAAGGAGCTAAGTTCCCTGACCAATTTGAGATTGGGAAAGCTACCAATAGCCAGATTCTGAAGTGAATATCTATCTTCGGTAAAGGTGAAAGTGATCATGTCATCAAAATCTTGTTAACGATTATAGTAGGCCAAACAATTAGAGCTTCCTTTCCAACAAGTTTTTCCCCATTGATCGTCGTACGTCAACCAATACAAGTGCATTAGTTAGCTAATTGAGTCAAAATACTTAGAATCTCGCATGCGATCCATAGTCGTGAACATGAAACCAATGATGCACAAAAAAGGTGATAATCAGAAGACACACCAGAGGCTGCTCGCCACAACAGAAATTTCCACTCTAAGCCAACGCGACCACCTGAGGCTGCTCGTCAGGTTTCCTCACTGTTGTCTTCTCAGAGTTCGGCAATGGTGAAGATGACGATCTAAAATGGAGGAGCCCCTTTCGTCACCCCAACTGCACGTCAGAGGGAGTATGGCGGAGGAAGGCGGAGATAGGCGACGATAGGGAGAGAAAGAGAGAGAAGAGAGAAGGGAGTACCTGCGACAGACAATGGGTGGCCGGTGGCAGAGAGAGCAGCGACGAGAGCGAGAGAGAGAGATGAAGAGAGGCGGGAGTCGTTAGGTTATTTTCTTGCATTTGGATTGGATCGATCCAATTGGATCGCCCAATCCAAAAATAGGTATTTAACATGTAAATTCAGCTTAGTTTATAAGAAATTTATTGAATAAGAATAATTTATGAACAAATAACAATTGTAACAAAATCATTTCCCTTCTTTTTGGTATATTTCTGCTATCAGTTTCTAATTTCATGAAATCGCAAACAATGAAGAACAATTTTGTTGTCTCAGTTTATTGAGTGGGCATTTCACAACTTCACTATTTTAAGATTCACCTTACGTGACATTCATTAAGTTGAACATGGTCAGCGTCTGTAAGGCTTAACTCAGTCTATGAAGTGAGAAGTAATCAAATGACATGATTTTGACCCACAACATCTATCTATCATCATTTAGTCTCAAATCACTTCAAACACTAGTTAAAAAGCTAGTCTCCAATAAGAGAAAAAGAGGATATCATAAAATAACAATATCACATCACTGCAGTGTCATAGACTCAATAATCAAATAAATGGAGCTCATCGTTTTGCTCACGTATGAAAATTAGCAAATGTGCCAACTACATGTACAAAAATAGCAATTTGTTAATTTTGATACATTAGACAAGTGAATTATGGAAGATAATAAAGAAAAGCACTTCTAATTGAAGAAGACATTACATGGATTAATTTGGAAGGAGAGTAACAACATCATTAAGGAGATGAAGATTTTGATTTTGAAGCAGAAGGTGGTGAGAAACTTTGAATCTTCATCGAGAAAAAGATGAATATTATTTAGTTGTTGATCCTGATTACAAATTTACAATATGTAAATGTAAATGTATTTCATTTTTTGTTCAATTTTTTTTTTAATTGTTCAATGGTGAATGATTGGGTGCGATCATACATAATGATATTAGAAACAAATTAGGAGTGGCACCAATAGAGGATAAAATGAGAGAACATCGTATAAGATGGTTTGGACATATAGAAAGAAGATTAAAAGAAGAACCTATAAGAAGGTTAGAAAAACAAATTTTGGAAAGTATTAAAAGAGGTAGAGGACGACCACAAAAGTGTTGGAAAGAAACAATAAAGAATGATCTAGCTTATTGGGAGTTAACTGCTAACATGGCACATGATAGGGATCTGTGGAAACAAAGAATCCATGTAGCTGATCCTGTCTAGTATGGGAAAAGGCTTAGTTGTTTTTTGTTTGTTTGTTCAATGGTAAATGATCAATATGTACTAAACTTTGCATTATATGAATTCTTTGTAATTATCAGGTTTTTTCTAAATTTTTTTATTTTTTAAAGTTTTTTTATAATTTTCTCTAATTTTTTAAAGATTTTTACTATTTTTTTAATGTTAAAGTATGATATGCTATAATACGATACACCCGTATTATAGACCCAAATGATACACGATACGATACGCGTTGAAAAACACTGCTTCAAACACATCATTACATTGGAGTTTTTCGAATTTGTCAAAGCTCCTAAGGTGGTTCCAAAGGTCGGAAAACTCGTTATGATAATTAATGCTCATGGAACCTTATTTGAGCATTATCATTTTTTCTTACAAATTTATTTGAAAAACAAAATCATCTTGAAAATAAGTTCTACTAAGGTATTCTCAAGTTTCAAAAGCATTGTCAAACATACTAATCTGACTAGAAAGTTCCTCATCCACATTTTGGCCAATAATCCAAGTGATTTTGGCGTTGTACTTCTATTTTTTAAATTCTTGTTTATGTTTCTCTTATAATTTGAGAAAATCATCATCATCACATCCTGTTAGATATTATTGGCTATTAAGAGTCGTTTTGGGTCATAGTTTATGTCTATTTAGTAATACTTAATTATAATTAAGGGTAGTTTAGTCATTCAAGTTAGATATTATTTATAAATAGATAGATTAGGGTTAAGTGTTAAAAAGTAGAAGAAAGAGAAGATAGGGGCAGGCGGCTGCCAAATGGAGTGGTTGAGTTTGAATTTTGGGATAGATTGGAGGAATGCCTCCAATCAACCAATATCTGTAAGTTTCTCAGTATTTTCTTCAATAATATGAATTTAACAATATGGTATCAGAGCCTATAAGGTTGTTAAATAAGTATTTTGTTTAATAAAGATTTAGTTTATTGCAAAAAGTAGAAGTTCATTCTTTGAAGATTGAAAAATCGACGAAGAAATTTTGTTCCGGCTTGCTTTCTGCGTGTATCTAATCCTTTAAGCAAAACTAAGGGTATGATGCAACCCTTGACATCGTGTATACTAAAGAACATGTGTCCAAACAAATTGAAGAAAAGTCTGACAGTGTTGCCGCATATGCTTTTCGTAAGATCCTGGATCCTCAGAAAGTGCTAAATCGTTTGGTGGATGACATAATTGGGATTGTGGCTCTTCTTTTAGTAGGACACTGTCGGAGTACTTGGAAAAAAGTATTTACACGCAATTATTTGCAAGTCATATTCGTCTGCAAGGGCTCTAAAAAGAGGAATCTTCTGAACCATCTGGCATCTACATCACCTGTCTATGGTAGGCAAAGAGACAGCCACGTTCCAAAGTCACCAATTGCACCAAGTACCAACTAGGCATGACGGCAGTCATTGACGGGTAACCAATTAGGAGGGCCTAACTAGATATCTGTTGGTGACTTCCATACTACTTAACGGAAGCCCAATTAAGGGAGCCTATGAAATATTTGTAATCTCTTATTGACCATCTTCAGTTCTTCCTGAGAGCCTTGTCTTCACTTTGAGGCGTAGAGTAGCCATACAGGATTTATTGATGTGGTTGCTTCATGATCTAGCCCTTAAATTGTAGTTGATGATTCTGATTATTTTCAGCATTGAATCTTAGCCTATTCTTTGGTTATTGAAGATAGGACTGCTGTTCAGAAAACAAAAACAAATTGTGAGCAGTCATTTTATTCATTTTCTTATAAATGGTTGGTAAAGAAAAAGAAGTTGTAAGTTCTTTCAATATATCTAAGCTTCTCACACACGAAAAAGAAGAAAATTTTCATATTACTACAACAAAGTTAGATGGCAGAAACTACTTAGAATGGTCTAGGTCTGTGGAATTGGCTGTTATGGCAAAAGGGAGATGGGCTCACCTAATGGGTCAAATACTGAGTCCAAACACATGATGCACAATACCCTGGTTGGAGAAGAGAAGATGTTGATTTCATCCTAGTTACTTCAGTCTATTATCCCATCAATTGCAAAAACCTTTATGTTTCTTGAATCTACTCATGAAATTTAGTGTGCAGTCTCTGAAGACTATTCCAGAAAAAATAATGTTGTAAAAGAGTATGAGATATTGGAAAATATCAGAAAATGTAAACAAGGAACTTGGTCTATTAGTGAATACTATGCAGATCTTCGAGGATTGTGGGATGAACTTATTTTCTATATAAGTATAAAGTGCTCCTCTTGTTACACTGAAAGAAATATTGAAATTGAGAAAAAGAAAGTATTTGACTTATTGTGAGGTGTAGATTCAAAATTTAAGTAAATAAAACTTAACATTTTAGGCAGTATACTCATTATTGATTCGGGAAGAAGATCGCAAAAAATCTTGAGAAGGACAACACCTCTGTCACAGATCAACATGCACTCCAAAAAGGAGAGAAAACTCACATTATCGTGGAAGAGGTGGACGTGGACGTGGTCGTTTCCATTCTGATGAGAAGGATAAAATTGTTTGATCTCACTGTGGTAAATCAAGACATTTAAGAGAGAATTGTTAGGAATTACATGGAAAACCTGATTTTTCTAGAAATTGAAACTACTATGCACATGCTGCTGAAAATCCAACACTCGGTACTGATGGCATTCAAAAGATTATTAAAATGATAGAGAGCCTAGAATTAAAATTATCTGAACATTCTCAACCCACTTCTTATCAAGCTAGAGTAGCACAGGCGACATATACTGTGAAGGATAACAAATTTTCTCCCTTTTATTCGAAAATTTGGATTATTCATTCAGGTGCTACAGTTCACATGGTAGGACAGTCATCATATTTTTCAGAATATAGACTTCTTAAAAAACGGGAGGTAAGTTAGCAGATGGCTCATATTTGTATATGATTAGACAAAGAAGTGTACCAACATGTCTTTAAGACTTAAAATCAATCTTTTCCTATAAATCTACTCTTTGTCATCTCATTGACTTGTACTATGGATTGTAGCATAACTCTTAATCCTACTGACTGTGTGTTTTAAGATCTCAAGACGGGAAAAATCTTTGGTCATGGTAGCCTGCAGAGGGGCTTATACGTTTTGGAGGACCACCTTCAACATACAAACTCCTTATAGTGCTTCAGCTGCAACTGTTCAAGATGTAGAAATTCATCTTTGGCATTGTCGTCTAGGTCATCAACCTATGTCAAAGCTCTAATATGTTTTACCTCATCTTATAGTCAAGTCAAATAAATCCCAGTTTGAATATAAAGTGTGTCAACTTGGGAAACACTAAAGAGATCCTTATCCTTTAAGTGACTCTAGGCGATCTCAACCTTTTGAACTTCTTCATTCTAATATATGGGGTCTCAGTCCTGTTACTTCATTGTTTGGTCAAAAGTATTTCGTTTCCTTTATTGATGATTGTATGCGTCTTACAATTATTTATTTAATGAAATCAAAATCAGAAGTTTCTGCTATCTTTCCAATTGTGGATAAATTCATTCTCACTCAATTCAATACTTCCGTGAAAATCCTTCGTTCAAATAACAGAGGAGAATATGTTAATAGGCATTTATAAGAATATCTACACATAAATGGTATTTTTCATCAGACTTCTTGTTCTTATATCTCAGCAAAATTGTATAGTTGAAAGGAAAAATCATCATATTCTTCAGGTAGTCAGAACCCTCTCACTCCAACATAATATACCTAAATTCTATTGGGGAGAAGTTGTTGTTACTGTTGTCCATCTAATAAATAGGATGCCTAGTAGTGTACGCAAGGGTGATATTCCAATAAAATGTCTTGATAAAGAATCAAAACTTTTCCATATAGTTCATCGAATCTTTAGTTGTACATGTTTTGTTCATGTTCATCCACCTGGTCGTGATAAACTTGATCTTAGGTTTGTAAAGTGTATTTTTCTTGGCTATTCAAATTATCAGAAATGTTATAAATGCTATGATCCTATTCTTAAGAAACTGTATATATTCATCGATGTCGCCTTCTCAGAATCTACTCCCTATTATTCTTCTCAGGTGGAGTCAACTACCTATCAAAATATATCCCCTTATGTTCTTTCCTTAACTCCTAGTGAGGCAAAAGATAATATAGATGACTATAGAGAGAAGGCAAATGAACCAAAGCATATCGTGATGTATAATAGAGGATCAAAGAAGATTATTTACTCTCAAGAGGAACCCATACAAGTACTTATTGCAAGTGGAAGAAGACTTAGAGATCCCTATTGCAATTCGTAAAGGTAAACGTACTTATGCACGGTATCCTATCTCTAATTGTGTTTCATATGCTAATACTTCTGAGAAATATCGAACTTTTGTTATCAATGTTGAGAAACACAATATTCCTACGAAGTTTGAAGAACCAAACAAGTGTCCTTTATAGAAAGCTAAAATAGAAGAGGAATTGAATGTCCTTGTGAAAATTAATACTTTAACCATCACAAAACTTGAGATGAAGTGGGTGTTCACTATTAAATATAAGGCAGATAGCACTATTGAAAGATATAAGGCAAGATTAGTTGCCAAAGGATATAGTCAGTCATATGGCATTGACTACAATGAAACCTCCGTACCTGTAGTAAAACTTACTTCCACACTTCCATAAGAATATTTCTTAGTATGACAACAAACTTGGGATAGGATCTATGGCAATTAGATGTGAAAAATGCATTCTTACAAGAAGACTTAAATGAAGAAGTATATATGGAACTACTTTCAGGATTGAATATTAAGGCATTTGAAAATATAGTGTGCAAATTAAATAAAGCCATCGTGGGTTGAAACAGTCATCAAGAGCTTGGTTTGAGAAATTCAATAAGAAAGTATGTAGCTGGGGGTACCAAAGAAATCTCAATGATCATACTATTTTCTTTAATAAAGGTACAAAAATATTTATTCCTATAGTCTTATGTTGATGATATCATTGTTACAGGTGATTATCATGATGAGATTCAACTTTTAAAGACTTGGGTCGACTAAGATACTTTCTTAGGATTGAGGTAGCTCAATCAAATGATGGTATTGCTATCTCACAAAGAAAGTATGCTCTTGACATTTTAAAAGAAATCGAATGCTAAGTTGCAAACCGCTTGATACTCCTATGGACTCGAATGTTAAACTCCTACTGCAGTTCGTGTGAGAACCCTTTTCGGATCCAGGTGAAGGTATCGGAGATTGGTGGGAAAACTTAATTATCTCACTTATGACCGAGACTAGACATATCTTTACGTTAGTGTTGTAGAACCAATTTCTTAACTCTCCTTGTGTTGATCATTTGGGCGTTAAAGTTGTAACTCGGCTTATTCAAATTTTGAGGTATATTAAGGGCTCCCCGGAAAGAGTTAGTGTATACAAACAGAGGACATACGAATATAGTTGCTTATATAGATCTTCGACTGGGTCGGGTCTCCAGATGATAGAAGATCAACTTCGGATATTGTGTTCTTATTGGAGAAGAAACCTTATCTCATGGAAAAGTAAGAAGCGAGTAATGTTGTTGCTAGATCGAGTCTTTGAAATGATGTCAGTATCAAGCTATGTCTTTCACTACATGTGAACTCATATGGTTAAACAACTCTTGAAAGATTTGAAGCTTTTGCGCAGATAGGACCTATGATGTTACTTTGTGATAATCAAAAGACTTCATATTGCTTCAATCCAGTCTTCCATGATCGAACCAAACATATAGATGTGATTGTCATTTCATCCCATGAGAAGATTGTTTCCAAAGTTGGAATCCTCTGACTTCCATTTGTCGAAAATTCTAATGACCAATTAACAAATTTTTCTTACCAATGGGTCACTTCGTAGGGTCCAACAATAACATACATTTTGTGCTATCGAAGTTGAGGATGTCGATATCCAATATATACGCTCCAACTTGAGAGGAGTATATATTACTTATAAATAGGTAGATTAGGGTTAAGTGTTAAAGAGTAAAAGAAAAAGAAGATAGGGGCAGGTGGCTTCTAGAAGCAAGGGTCGAGTCTCAATTTTGGAGCAGATTGGAGGAATGCCTCCAATCAGCCAATATATGTAAGTTTCTCAGTATTTTCTTCAATAATATGGATTTAACAACACATTCTTCATCTATCCATTTGGGTTCTTTGATAGTATCATCAACATAATCCCAATAGTCTTTAAACATAAAATATTTTTTCATGGTTTGTAGCCAACTTGGATAAAAGTTGGGCACCAACAAGCAATGAAAACTCACTTTTCTCTTTCATTCTTCTCAACAATAATAGAAAAGATGAAGAGTACCTTGATTTAAACGATTCCCAAATTTTGAGCCTTAGCATGAATCCCAATGCAGCTTTAATCAAACTCTTCCAGCTTTAATACCATATAAAAATATCACCAATATCTCGCTAAAGTAATCCACAAACTCAAACACAAACAATCCCGAAGGATCCTCAACAAGCCAAATCGCCAAAGAAACCACCAAACACTTTGTATACAAGTCAAACTGAATATTAAATAATAAGTTAAGGGAGCATAGAAAGCTCTAACTTATTAATAACATATGCCCTTTATTTATAGAGGCTTTACAAAGTAGAGAGGGAGGGAGGTAGGTTACAAGAAGGCAATGGCTACATCAAATAGCCGTTGGGAGTTCCCAACGGCTAGTTGATGTAGTCGTTGGAGAGCTTGAGACTGGCCCTTAAGGCCCATTCCTAGTAGGCCTAGGTGGACCTGTTGAGCCCCATTGGCCCAGTGTTCCTCTTAGAGTTTAACATGTATCTCAAGAGATCCAAATCTAAAGTGTCATCCATATTTCCTATTGTTTATAAGCTTGTTAAAGCTCAATTTGGCCGCACCATCAAGATACTCAGGTTTCATAATGGTGGCGAATTCGTTAATCACTCTTTGTAGAAATACTTACAATCTCATGAAATTATCCATGAGACTTCCTATGTCTATACACTTATACAAAATGGAGTTGCGAAGAGGAAAAATAAACACATCTTAGAAGTTGCTAAAACCTATGTTGTCAATAGCGGTTAGCGGGTTGTTAGCGGTTGACCCTGATATAGCGGTAGCGGGGATATAGCGGATTTAGCAGTACACTTTTATTTATGATTAAAAAATTATATATATATATATATATAATAGGTTTTTTAACTTCTAAGAAATATCAAGAAACATAACCAGTTCTTTAATAAATGAATGAGCAAAACACTCACTAATGAACAGGAAAAACTAGTAAAGGAGGAATGCCACATACCTTTTAGCCCATATTATTTATAGTATGCCTCATCTCCAACCCAGGTGCATGAAAGTTCGGACATTAAAGCAAAAATGAAAGGCAAAATAAGATTAGAAACTCCTATCACCAACATGTTCAACAGTTGAAATAATGAGAGATTAAGGCAATAGCACCTGCACAGACATATCAAATCCACACGAGATTCCCAGATGTTCCTGAATTTGCTGGATAGCATATGAAATTCCCAAAACGGTGCATTCCATATGCTATCCAACAAATTCAGGAACATCTGGGAATCTCATGTGGATTTGATATGTCTGTGCAGGTGCTATTGCCTTAATCTCTCATTATTTCAACTGTTGAACATGTTGGTGATAGGAGTTTCTAATCTTCTTTTGCCTTTCATTTTTGCTTTAATGTCCGAACTATATATTAACCATATCCACTCGATGATCACTACAACAGAAGATAACGAATGTGCCATCACTTTCAATGCTTAATACAAGTCGAATAACAAACTATAAAAAACACGATCACTTGCAAGTTGCAACTACAGATAACATATTACATTATTTTGATCATACTTACCCACTAATCAAAGACAATGACAATTTCATTGAACAATAATTTGCAATAAAGCATCGAAAGTAGCCTTAGAAAGCATCTTTAAAGATTGTACATGTTATGCTTATGCATCCATCAAAAGTACATAAATGCTAAGCTAATTCAAAAAGTACATAACATCCATCAAAATTCAATTACAAATTTACAATCAGTATCACACTTAATTGTTTAGGTCATGGTCATTCATTTTCAGAAAAAGATCCGTATTCTTCTATTTCCTCTTCCTCTTCATCTGTTTCTTCAAAATTAAATTCTTCTTCATCTTCCATAGGCATCTTATCCTTCCCTTTGCGTTGCCTTCTTTGTCGCTTTCGTGTCCTCGACCTTGTATAAACAGCAGTAGCACCTGCTCTTGATGATTCGGATGCCATATCGACATTTCTCCAAGTAAGGGAATCATCGTCACCAACGAACTCATCATCAGTAGGATATTCATCGTGATCTTCAACCGATGCCAACATGATAGGGTCAAAATTTGCTCCATTAGATTTCCTCTCTTCGTACCTTCTTCTGAGCTTTTCGTTATATTGCACAAAAGCTAAATCGTTAAGCTTTTGATGCAATAATCTATTCCTTTTCTTCGTATGAATCTAAGATAAGAGAAAGAATTTAGGTAAGTTGTTAACTCAATAAAAAAACTTTCATTTATTTATAATGTAAATAAAAAGCATAATTCTTAATTTCTTACCATTTCAAAGGTACTCCAGTTGCACTCACATGGGGTAGCACTACAAGTAAGGCTCAAAACCCGTATAGCAAAACTTTGCAATTCTGGGCATCCATAACCAAAGGTCATCCACCATTCAGCTATTACAAAAGGTTAAAAATCATGTGTAAAAATAAGTTAATCATATTCAATAACCTTAAATCATATCTTAATAATGAAATAATTAAGAAAGCAAAGTTGCGTGAATTAATTACCTGGTGCACATGTTTTTCTCGAACTTATAGCTAATTCTAGTCCAAAACAACTTGATGCACTTCGATAACTTATAAGTTGATGACTCACTTGTTGTTGTTCTTCCTTACTTTGTACAAGTATAGCTATAACCTGCAACAAACCACCTTTAATTTCAACATTAGATTCTATCACATCATAATCATAATACAACCCTGGATTCAGATACAATACAGCAGCATGTAATGGCTTATGCATTTGCCTGTCCCATCTTTTGTCTATAATCTCCCAAATAAAAGCATATTGCTCTTATTTGTTTTTCATATTAACCTATAAAACAAGAAGTGAAATGTTATTAATTTATAAGATTAATAAGTAAAGATTAATAAATAACACATAAAATTGAAATATTTACGCACCTTTATTTGTTCCTTTACACGATCCATCTTCTCATAGATGTAGCCCATGGCTGGTTTCTCATCACTATCGACCAAACGTAAAACATCTACTAAAGGACCCATTGCTCTAAGTGAAAAACTAATGCCCTTCCAAAATCTAAGTTGCAAAATTATTGCCTTAGATTGCTTTCCTTCAATACTATCTGATAAAGGGCATTTCTCCCATTGTTCAGAAATAACCATCGATCTTAGAGCTTCTTTTGACTGCCACAAACTGTTCAGAGTTAAGAATCTAGTAGCAAAACGGGTCACAACCGGTCTATGTATGTCTTTTCCTCCTGTAAAATGTCTCATCATATGCAATATCTGACCATGAGCATACATAAATGTCACTAGCTTCTTTGTCCTGCTGAAGATGCCTTTTAGTCTTTTTGTCTCTACAATATCTTCAAGCATAAAATCTATACAATGTGCAGCACATGGTGTCCAAAACAAATGATTAAATTCAGCCATCAACATTCTACGAGCTGCAACATAATTTGCTGTATTATCTGTAACCACCTGCACAACATTCTTCTCTCCAACCTCTAAGATTACTTCTTTTAACAATGTATACAATTTATTTGCATCCTTTACTTCATGGGATGCATCAATGGACTTAAGAAAAATTGTACCTTGAGGACAATGCACTAAAAAATTTATTAGTGTTCTCTGTTTTCTATCTGTCCATCCATCTGATATAATAGAATATCCATAAGTAGCCCAATGCTTTCTAAATCCATTTGTAAACTCTCTTACTCTTCCTACTTCCTTCTCCAAGAATGTTTCCCTTACTTCATGGTATGATGGAACCTTCATTCCAGGTCCAAACTGCTCTATATCATTTACCATCGCTTTAAAGCTAGGGGATCTCACAGCATTAAAAGGGATTCCATTTTGATACATCCACCTCCTAATGGATAAGCATACTCGTTCTCTTTCTTCTTTCTTATATCAATTTTCTAATGTAGCTTGTCGTAGTGAGTCTGGCGATGAACGCACAAATGAATCCATGGGTCCCTTCGAAAGCGGAGGTCCTGAGCCAAATGACGATGAAGATGATGAACATTGGGTGCTTGTCACTATGTTACCTTCCATACTAGAAACTTCTCCTTGATATGGAAATGAAATCTTTTCGGCCTTCTTCTTAGATGTATTGTGTACATAATCATAAATTATTTTTTTTATTTCTTCGGTTGCATTCTTGCAAGCTGCCACATTTCCGCTTCTTCCCATTAAATGGTCCTTGTATCTTGTTATTCCGCTGGTAGAAACATGACCACATAATGTATAAAATACTGACATTATCTATTTTAGATTTTGTCAAACCCCAATTCCATCCTGGATCCTTAGAAGCTGGGGGTCTGTAGTTATATGCTGGACTAGAAAACCGATTACCAATTGCATTACTAGTGCCGGTGCCATAACTACCACTGCCACTGCCACTTAGAGGACAAGCAGCTGCACTTGTTGATGATTCCATACTCACTACAAAAAATAAGAATAACTACTCAGCTTGAGTTTTCGAACCTTATACAAGAAATAGAACATTAAATAATTAACATTCATTGGTATCACTATTCACTAAATAACCATATGATAAGAGAGAGAGAGGCAGGACACTAAATGGTACAATAACCATATGATAAGAGAGGGAGAGAAAAATTTACCATTAAACAAAACTGAACTTGTTTTTGAGCAATGTGATCCACTTGCTAGATTGGATGTTAACAATGGCAGATCTACGTTACAGAGATGTCGGCTAGATGAGAAATCCATCACACCCAAATTTTGGGAAATAAATTCAAAAAGTATAGTTCACAATCAATTTGCGGTTGGAATTGACTCTCTTTGATTCATGGTTCTAAGACAATTGGATTTTTTGTTCTCGTAATTTCAAGTTTTGTTGTGCATCAAAAGTAAAATTCACCACCGGTGTGAAACTATAGTTCTAGACGCTTAATTTGAGTAAAAAACGTCAACATAAGAAGGGAGATGGGCTACAGGGACTGAACCAATGGGATTTATGCAAAAAGCGAAGTATCTCCTTCACTCTAATATTGTCACCTCATCTTGCACGAAAAACCAAAGAGTCGGTTCCATTTGTGAATCAAAGAAAGAACCATAGTCACAAGGTCATTCTGCATTTCTAGTACCAAGAGGCAAACACCATGAATCCAACACACCCTAAATGAACAAACTAGAACTGAGACCATAATCGAATAGGAACCATCCCCCAAATTTGGTTATGGTTCCTCCTATCCAAAACCACTATGTAACTAGAATTGTAACTGGTCTTGGAACTACCAGTTCCCTGCTTTAATTAAATTCTTTTCTTTAATATATATTTGTAAAATAATTTTAAGACAAGTTAACTCTATGTAATTTTTTCCCTTACAACATCTAACGTGGTATTGGTTAATTTGGTTTTCAGTGTGTTTTAAGAATGTGAACTGAAATCAATCGAAAATCTAAACCAAATTGTCACTGGATTGAAACCAAAACCGCACTGAAATGGTGGCGGGACAGGGAGGGGCCGAAAAGGGGGAGGTGGTGGCGAGACAAGGAGGGGTCGGACAGGGGGAGGTGGTGGCGAGAGAGGGAGAGGCAGGACAGGGGAGGTGGTTGAGGCGGGAGAGAGGGAGATGGTGGCGGGAGAGGGGGAGGAGCGGGATAGGGGGAGGCGGCAGAGAGAAAGAGAGGCAGGACAGGGGAGGTGGCTGAGGCGGGAGAGAGGGAGATGGTGGTGGGAGAGAGGGAGGGACAGGGAGAGGTGATTGAGGCAGGAGAGAGGGAGATGGTGGCGGGGGAGGGAGAGGCGTACCTGGAGATGGTGGCGGCGAGAGGCGGGAGCGGCCCAGAGGAGAGGATGGAGCGGGAGCGGCCGAGTGGAGAGGATGGAGAGAGGGAGAATCGAGAGACGCAAGGACGAACGAGAAACCCTCGTTCGTCCCTTTATATCATTTGGGTCGGGTCGTCGACCCGACCCGAACTATTTTGAAAGCGTCCGCTTCTGTTTGCGTTTTGGCGGGTCGCCCGCTAAGGACTACCCGCCATAGCGGTTTTAGCTCCGCTAAAACGCTATAGCGCGCTATAGCGTGCTATTGATAACATAGGCTAAAACTCTATTTTTGGAATATAAACAACTAAGCCTTGTCCCATACTAGATGGGGTCGGCTACATGGATTCTTTATTTCTACATAGCCTTATCATAATTTGTAGAATCCATGGTAAATAAGTCTGACAAAGTTTTACGTTGGCTGTCAGAAGCCTAACACAACCCTCCTCCTTTACCTGGGAACAGTAGATGGTAATCTGTTAATCAGGTACACTACTGTGATAATAACTTCGAGCCAAAAGAATTTAGGGACATTATATTCCAAAAATAATCAAACTTAGAACTACTTCATTTTATATAACACCACGGGTATTCGGGTGTCTTTGTTTTGTGCATATTCATGGTTTGTTTCAAGATAAGTTAGATCCTATAGCGACCACTTGTGGGTTTCTTAGTTATTCAATTGAAAAAAAAGGTTATATGTTATGATCCAAAAGCACATAAGAAATATGTGTTTATTAATGTCAACTTCTTTGAAACCACTCCATATTTTCCAAGTGAAATTGTGTCGTCAAGTTCAATCGTGGAAGAGCAGGTATTGTCGATATAGAGAAAAAGGATATATAGCAGGAAGAAAAGAAGTTGAAAGTTGAAAGTCTACACAAAGGGAGATAGGAAGATATTTATGCTCAATCCACAAGACACTATGAAAGTCTATACAAAGGAAGATAGGAAGATATTTATGCCCAATCCTCAAGATATTGTGGACCAAGGAGGAGACTCCTCCTCAGATTAAGACAGTGATACCTTGGGGGAAAAGGTAATGATGAGTTAAAGTTAGGAATTCCTATTGCTCTCAGAAAAGAAAAAAGATTATGTAGTAAATATCTTATCACTCAATTTATGCCATATGATCATCTATCTCCAAACTCCGCCCATGTAAGGGATCACCCTTGCATTGCCGGTCCCAAGCTCAGATAAAAGACGAGGGTTGTGTTAGGCTTCTGACAGCCACCGTAAAACTTTGTCGAATTTTTATAACATAGATTACAAAAATTATGAGCATTGCTTTGGGGCGTCCCCGCCTAGCGACGTGCTATAGAGCCCGAATGCAATAATAAGTAAGCAAGGACTGCTACATTTTCGCCCGAATGTAGTGAATCAATTGCAGAGAAGGTTCCAATATCATGGACGGGTATGGGTAAAGAAGTTAGTCCCGCTATATTGTCGCCCGAATGTAGTGAAAATTTTTCAAAGAGGGTCTCCGCATTTTGAATATGGATGGATGCGAGGGGATAAGGAAACTAGTCCTAGATAATAAGATTCGTATTGGTTCTTGGAATATCGGACCATTATCCGATAAGCTAATGGAGGTGGTAGACACTATGATTCGGAGAAAGATTCATATTCTATGTTTATAAGAGACAAAATGGGTTAGAGAAAAAGCAAACGAGACAGAGGATAAAGGTTTTAAATTATGGTAAAGAAAAGGCTCGAAACGGAGTTGGTATTATCATAAATAAAGATTTAAAGGATAGTGTAGTAGACATACAACGATATGGTGACCGAATCATGATGTTGAAATTAGTGTTAGGAGCATTACGCACCCTAAGTAGGACTAGAAGATATATCAAAACAGCTTTTTGAGAAGAGTTAAATAAGGTGATTCAAAAGATTCCACAAAGGGAGATGATTTGTTTAGGAGGAGTCCTAAATGGACATGTCGGTAAAGAGGCATTAGGATATCAAGTATTCATGAAAACTTTGGTTTTGAGAATATAAATCAGGAAGGTTGGGAGATTTTAAATTTTGCTGTGGCATTTGATCTCTTTATAGTCAATACAATCTTCAAAAAACAAGATGAACATTTAATTACTTATAAGAGTGGCTTATTACAAACACAAATTGATTACTTTATTTGTAGAAAAAAGATAGAGCGTGTTGTAAAGATTACAAGGTAATTCTAGGAGAAATCTTAACCACCCAACATCGACTTTTAGTTATGGATTTACAAATAAAAAAATGAACAAAGAAGGAAATAGTGCATCGAGCTATTCAGACTAAATGGTAGAACCTCAAAAGCGAGAAAGAAGATATATTTAAACAGAAAGTCCTTCAAGGAGATGTTTGGAATTATGTTGGTACACCCTGTAATATGTGGAACAATATGGCTATACATATTAAGAAAGTGGCAAAAGATGTGTTAGGTGTATCTAAGGGAGGTGTACCGGCACTAGTGTTGTCTGACGCGTATCGTATCGTGTATCGCTGGGCTCCACGATACAGGCGTATCGTACCGTATCATACTTTAATATTAAAATAATATAAAAATTAATTAAAAAGTCAATAAAAATTAGTAAAAATCTGAAGAAAAAAAATCTGGAAAAATTTTGGAAAAATCTGGTAGTTGCTTTAAATTCATATAATGAAAGTTTAGTACAGATTAAGCATTCAACATTAAATAATTGCATCCAAATTTACATATTTTCAATCCAAAAAATGAAATAAGACAGTTACATTTTACAAGTTGTAATCAGGATCATTAATTAAATAATCTTCATCTTCTCCTTCTTGCAGATCCTCATCATCATCATCAGCGACACCTTCTTCTTGAAAATCAAATTCTTCATCTCCTTAATGTTGTTGTTGCGCTCCTTCCAAATTAATCCAGGTAATGTCTTCTTCAGTTTGGAATTAATGCTGGTTGGTTAAAATGGAGAGGAGCATCAGGTATTCTTTGTGATAAGAAGATACCATTAAAATTAAAAGGTAAATATTATAGAGCAGCAGTTAGGCCTACCATGTTTTATGGTTCTGAGTGTTGGGCAGTTAATCATCAACATGTACAAAAGATGTCTGTGACAGAAATGAAGATGTTGAGATGGATGAGTGGTCATACAAGAAAAGATCGTATACATAATGAGGTTATTAGAAACAAATTAGGAGTGGCACCAATAGAGGATAAAATGAGAGAACATCGTTTAAGATGGTTTGGACATATAGAAAGAAGATCAAAAGAAGAACCTGTAAGAAGGTTAGAAAAACTAAATTTGGAAAGTATTAAAAGAGGTAGAGGACGACCACAAAAGTGTTGGAAAGAAACAATAAAGAATGATCTAGCTTATTGGGAGTTAACTGCTAACATGGCACACGATAGAGATCTGTGGAAACAAAGAATCCATGTAGCCGACCCCGTCTAGTATAGGAAAAGGCTTAGTTGTTGTTGTTGTTTGAATGTCTTCTTGTTAGGAGGTTATTTTCTTTAGTGTCTTCCATAACCCAATCTTCTAATATATCAAAATTATCCAAACTTATTGGATCGAACTGCCTTTCTTCTCTATTTATTTTTTTAATTGCCTACAACAAACAAAGATAAATAATTAGTAAATAATATTAACAATTGAAAACTGAAGTTAAACAATATTGAATTGAAAATTTGAAAGTAATACAACATTACCTTTCACGAAGGCGCATGTTATAACGAATATAAACTAAATCATTTAGTCTTTTGTGTTCCAACCTATTGTGCTTCTTTGTATGGATGTTTTAAAAAACACTCCAGTTTCTTTCACAGCCCGTTGCACTAGAGGTTTGGCTTAAGACACTCAATGCAAAATCTTTAAAGTTTGGGCAATCACTTCCAAACCTGTTCCACCAAACATCAGTAAAAAAGATAAATATTAGAGACATAATCCACAGTAATGTAAGATGCAACTTAAATATGAAAATAAACAATTTACCTTGACACATAGTAGTGCGGTTGCGAATTGCAACAGGCAAACCCATCAAGTGAAGAGCATTATCATATATCTCCATCTCTCGATGTATCGCATCTGATATGCTCTCATCAGGGACTAATATGTCGATATAATCAATGATTCCTCGATTAACCTCACCGTCCCTTTTGAAGGTTGCTGAGTACCTGAATGATGGGTTTAGATAATAGGTTGATGCAATTGTTTATTCCATCTACTATCAATTATTTTCCACACGGGCATATAATCTCTCTTTTTTTTCATTAAAGTTATTTATGATGGCTTATTTTGCCCTATCCATGGCTTCATAAAGGTAGTTCATAAATGGTTTCTCCTCGTTGTCAACCAATCTCAAAACTTTCACTAAATGCCAGGTAATTTTCAATAATCTAACACATGCATTCCAAAATGAACTTCTAAAAACTGTCTCTGCAATCTCATTCAACTTTCTACTTCTTCTGTTCTGAGGCAACTCTACAAATTGTTTCCACTCATCTGAGAACATTCTCTTAAAAGCTTACGTCTGTCTCGCAATACTCTATACAGATAAGAAGTTTGTTGCGAACCGAGTTGCAGTTGTTCAAAGAAGCTCTGCACCTTCTGTATATCACCTCATCATACACAAAACAAATGCATGGTTATAAATGAATTTTGTAATATCTTGGCAACACTCAGTTGCTGCCTTTATTTCATCCATCTCACCAATGTCCTCAAGGATGAGATCTAAATAATGGGTTGCACATGGTGTCCAATAGAAAGTCCCATAAATATCAGCTAACTCCTTCCCAGCTACTTTGTAGTTATTTGCATTATCTGTAATCAATTGGACTACATTCTTTACCCCAACCTCATGTATAACCTTATCAAATTCTTGTCGTATGATCTCTGTAGTGTGCCTCTCCTCTGACATATCGAGTTTGGGAATTAGTTGCTAGACTAATAATCACCCAGTGGAATAAATGGGTTTTGAAACAAACTTGATAAAATGGGTTAATAACTAGAAACAAGCTAGATTGGTTGCCTAAGGATATAATCAAGGAAGAAGGAATAGATTATGAGGAAACTATGCACTGTAGCTAGATTAAAGCTGTAGAATATTCTTTGCCTTAACATCATGGATTTCAAATTGCTATCAAATGGATGTCAAAGTGCTTTTCATACATGGTTTGGCTTCAAAGAGAGAAGTATCGTTGGAGATTCCACCTTCAAGTTTTGATAAAATGCATGACCACTGGTGGGAAACCAAGGTTTTGCGTAAACTTAAAAAGGCATTGTATGCGATTTAATGCAAGCTTCCCTAGAGCTCGGTTTTGAAAAGGTTCAGTCAAAGTTCAGGGTTTTAGAAAATCGGGGTACAAACAAAGTTCAAGGCGGACCATATCTTCTTTATTAAACATTAAAAAGCATGACTTGTCACCGGCTTATTAGCAAGTATATATTAGATGATATTATATATTGAAGGTACTTGATGAGCTAATGAATCCACAAACTGCTAAGGGAGAGGTTGCATACTCAATCTGAGATGAAAGATCTCGGAAATGTCGAAAATACTTTCGAATTAGAGGTTAAGCCGGACTCTAAGCAGGGTATCTTTATTTCTCGAGCGAAGGGACATCCGTATAGTCCAGTAAATCTTGCGAAATTGCTCAGAGAGATTCGTGCTAGGAAAAGCTAAGACTACCGGAGCGCCCATGAGCATGGGCACTTCTTGCCATAGGATTGGGAGTGAAGGAGGTAGAATCCAATAGGTGGAGAAGGCAGAAGTACCAGAGGTACTCATGGGATCTCTTCTTCTATCTTACTTGCTAGTACCGTGCCGAGACATTATGCTTAGTGTATGCTAGTGTGGTTAGCTAGGGCTCATGCATGATCCTAAGAGAAAGACACTTAAGTCTTTGCAAAGCGAATAGAATTATTCATAGACTTGAAGGCAACTACTCCAGAAATGGGACTTGGCTATCCAAAAAGAAGGAAAATGCCTCATGTAGCCATAATAGGTATATTCCGACTGCCGACTATGCCAGTAGTGCAAATTGGATCAGAACAGAGATCCACCAGTGGGACATTGCATGTTGCTGGGTGGAAGTTCTTTAGTGACTTGGAGGCATAGTAAACAAGCAATAATGTGGCTTTGTTTACCGCTCAGGTACTGAATATGTTAGCAGGTACGGGAGTTGTTGAGTGGGCTCAGGAGTCATATGGATGAAGCAACAATTCTCGATGACCTCATGCTTAAAAATACGAATCACGTCATGAGATAAGTTCTCAGTGATAACACTAGTCCGCTATCGCAAATATCACTAGAATCCCATTACGCATTCAAGATGATCGACAAAGCATATAGAGATGGATTGCCACTATGTTCGTGAAGAGCATCTACAAGGCAACTTGACACTACAGTTTGTAAAATCAGATATCAACTTGCAGATGTGTTCACGAAGTCCTTACCTACCCCTCGGTTTCAATCTTTAATTGGCAAACTTGAAGTCATGAAACTGTCTGTTTAAGGGGAGGTGTTAGGAAAATGGGCCTAGGCCCCTCTGGCCCGGCCGGGCAGGCCCTGGGAGGACGATTGGTAGAGGTCGTGAGTATTTTATGATCTTTTTAAGCACTTCATATTCTTTTGCAATATTTTGTTTTTTAGAATATGCTTCTTCAACTGTTGTTGTTTCTATATAAATAACGGTCTTACTGATAGTGGGAATCATCGATTGTATTAGCCATGAATTTACCCGTGCATGCTCCTTTGACCATCGTTCAAAATCTGTTGTCTTCCTTATGGAAAACTTGCGTTCCCTTGATGATTCCTAACCTTCCTCTTTATTTTAGAACAACCCTATGGATCTCGCCCATTATGGATAATTTTTTCCATCCAACATTATGTTGGTGATTTGAAATAGCTCAATTCTTGAGTCGTTCATACTTGTTGAATTCTGAAATTCTTCTTTCAATCTTCTCTCCGTTGATTCTCGATTTCAACAGTGTTTACTATCTCTTTGCTGGCCACAATTTGACTGATTGCTGCAAATTTTGCGCAAGAATATTTCGACGTGCCAAAAAAATCTACAACCATCGCCTACTGTCCTCGCCTACTGTCCACGTTCTACCTTTGTGCTGTTGATGCAATTGACAACCACACTTTGATACCATTTGAATTTGACGAAGATTAAATAACAACAAATTAAAAGATTGATGGAAGATGGGATCGGTTGTGAAGGTTCAGCTTGTAGTCGCCGCCCCTTTCTCTTTCTTCTTCTATCTTTCAATACAATCAGCTGGTAGGGTTTTCACATTTATAAACAGTAATTTATTACCTAAGTGCTATTAATGAAATTTAATTTAAAGGCACCTTTAAAAACACAACTAAGAACAGAGCTAAGAACAGAAATTAAACACTCACGACAGCTCTAAGAGAGACAAAAATAATACAACAGAAAACAACTAAGAGACAATTAAGAATTCAATCCTTCAACAAACGCCAACATCAAAGAGTTCCATTATTCTCTCCTTAGCAATAGAGAGAGAGAGAGAGAGAGAGAGAGAGAGAGAGAGAGAGAGCAATGATAGGGTTCACATTTGAGCTCTCCTATTAGAAAGCATGATCTTCACATTTTTCTTTATGGTTTTTGTTGAGAAAAGTTTTTGTACTATTTATATGCATTAAACAATTGTTTGATGAACAAGTTCTGAATTTATCAGGATGATGAGCAAACAGGGAGCACAAAGATCTTGGAAAGTTGCATCCCCGTTCATGCATTAACCATCAGAAAATAAATAAATAATAATTTTGCTGAATCCTAGATATTGTTGTTTGATCTCTCACCGATAGTCCTGTTTCAGGATTATGTCTATCACTCAGACCATCTAGATAGAGAGATTTCATACTAAAAGTGTATTGAAGTCATGAATGTCTTTATGAAGAGACTATGTAAAGATGCAAACTAAGAATATTCAAAACCAGGAAAGTGTTCAAGAACAATTACATGAATATAAGTGGATAAAAAGGTGAAACTAATGGAAGTCATCGTTCTCCATACTAGACCAATGATTTCAAAACTTGCTAATGAATTTGTTTTGAATTCAAGGAACCTGATTTCAGTATACTATATGATGCCCCATTTTTATGAATCTTTTTCCTTTATAACCTCTTGAATTTAATTGGAGATTGTTACTGTTCCTTTGGCTCTAATCCGTGATACTGTCACTTTCCTTTTATGTGATGGTATTATATCCTTATCTTTGTTCAATGGTCTTTAGTCTACAAGGAGTCTATGTTGCGTACTGAATCTACTGATGTCTACTTTTGGAATAGCCTTATCTGGATGAACCCAGCAATTATGGTATTCAAGTTATGGATCGTGATTGGATTTTGAAAAATGCAATTGAAGCGGACAAGTTACGACTTCAGGTTACCTGTTGTCTTAGTCCTTTTGCTCATCCCCATGTTAGTTCTGTCTTTGCTGCCTACATAAACTCATCGAACTCTTCATCTTGTGGCAGATTGCCATACATGCAATCGGAGACAAAGCAAATGACTTAGTCCTTGAATTGGACAGGATTCTCATTTCCACCAATGGAGTCCGTGATAGAAGATTCAGGGTAAGATGGTGCTTTATTATGCATTCTTTTTTGTATCGTGTCCTTGATCTTTGCTGATTCAGGATTTTTTATATTTATTTGTCACTAAAATGTTTATTCTGATCATCTTAGCTTGAGCATGCTCAGCATTTGGTACCTGAAGCAACAACTCATTTTGGGGAACAAAGTGTTGTTGCATCCGTGCAGGTATGTTGATAACTCTACAATCTCTGTTCCCTCTGGATGTTGTAAACAGTAAAAGGAAAAACTGCATCCCATTCAGTTGTCATTTCATTCCTGGAGATGGACCATGATCGTGAATCCTTGATCAGGTTTTGTGTTCTGAAATGTTGTTGAAATGGAACCCAGTAAATTATCCTGCTTGATAGAAAAGCAACGGTTTTTTTGTATATTCCTTATGTGACAGTTTAGAGGCCGTTATGTTCCCATTTTTCCCTGTTATCTTCTATGCAGTAACCTTTATATCAGTATTGACATTATTTGGAGTTAGGGCTTGTTCTTCCATCTCACGTACACAGTTAAGAAAGGCTCTGTGAGACTTGGAAGTCATGAATACATGAAAGAACTACATGAAGATAATGATACTTAATAAAAGGACTTATGGACCAATCTGAAAAAAAGAAAAGGGGTCACATAAATCCAGACTCACCTACAAACCATACAGTCCACCACGGTCGACTCACTGGTTCAATATTTGTTATTTATCTGGAATTTCAGCTGTTAAGTGTTTTACTTAGAGAAATGCAATTCTTCAATCTCTACCTATTGACAGCCCATGCATCTTCTGGACGATGCTGATACTGCTAAGAAAAAGCTTGGTGATGATAGGGCTCTAAAAGAATCATATCTATTTCAATCACTTCTTGATAGCAACTCCAGAATAGCATTTGGATCTGATTGGCCGGTTAGTTTTTCTGTGTATTCTCTCTCTTAAACATTCTCTTTTTCTTTTTTTTTTTGCATAACTGTTATTGATATGCATCTCAGGTTGCAGAGATAAATCCTTTAGGAGCCATTAGAGCTGCGATGAAAAGAACACCTCCAGGCTGGAATAGTGCTTGGAACCCATCCGAGTGCCTGTCGCTAGATGATGCTTTAAATGCGTAAGTAAATTAGCTTGAATCTGCTGGTATAAATCTGTTGGGCTTGGTAAGAAATACATGTTTGATTGCTAGCAATTTGGTCTCCAGAACACCACGATCTCTTAAATCAGTACTTGAGACACCTGACTCAATGGATATGTAATCGTTGAAAACCTTTCCTTAGAAGAACAAATAGAACTCATGCCTAGTCCTGCAGGGGGATGAAGAGTTGTTCCACGGTAGGTCCTTGTATCTGCCTGTGTCTTGAGTTTTAATTGTCAAAATATTTATCACTTGCTTTTGGGGTTTTGAAATTCTTTCTCTTGAAAGAGAGTTTAGTATAATGCTCCCCCCCCCCCCTCCCCCCCCCCTCCACACACTCTATATATAGCGTATGTGTACAGAGAAAGAGACCATATTAAACACCTTCCTGGGGCCAGTCTTGGTTCATGCGTCTGACGTTTTACTTTGGTTAGTGTTTGTACACTTTCTGCACCTATTTTGCCGCAGCTATCTCCACGAATATATGCCTATGCCGCGCTTATCTAAGTTGGGGGGAATTCGGCAATTAACCACATTACATTGCAACTCTTGTGCATGTCTACTTTGAACCACTGAATATTGGGGCATATTTGATCGTGGAATCAAAGTAGTACAGATGAATTTACACCCATTTTTGCCTAATTTTTTGTTTTATGACACTAAGGCGTTTGCCCATTATACCAGGTCCACCATTACTGCTGCTTATGCATGCTTCTTGGATGATGAGATTGGGTCACTCTCTCCCGGAAAGCTCGCAGATTTTGTAGTTCTATCAACTGATTCATGGTCAGAGTTTGCTGAATCGGCTTCGGCTTCAGTTATCGCGACATATGTTGGAGGGAAGTTGGCTTATTCTGAGAACTAAATTGTTCACATAAAGCATCTAAAATGTACATATATTGCTGCTCATATGTATTATGGATATCAAATTCATTTTGCATCCTTTGCCGTGTCCCTGTGATATATGGAGGGTTTATATGGTGCTAACAAACTAGCTGAATGAACTAAAACTTGCTTGGCTCATTTTCTGAGTCAGCGGAGCTAACCACTAGCTGAATAACCTCTGTTTGAGTAATACAATTGTCTTGGTCCCTTTAGTGGTCAAAGCACGGATGGCTTGGTTCCTTTAGTGACCGTACGTTTGACTGGATTGGTTTACTAAAAAAAAAGAGAAAAAACTTCTAAAGCATAAATCGAGCTTTAGACTGAATTGCTTGGCTGCATTGCTTTACTATGAAAAGCTTTTCTTCTTAATTTGTAATTGCAAATTGCTTTACTAGGCCGGTAGACCAAGACGACTTCGCCTCATCCCAGCAATTTTTCTAAGTTTGTGCAGAAAACCTGGCACAATTTCCTTAGGTCGTAGAGCTAAGGTAGCTTTTAAGCTCCATCGATTCCACTAGTGGTAGGATAAAGTAGCATCAGCAGAAGGTCAACTGTCAAACGGCATCTAAAAGTTTCACGGCCTATGCGAATCCCATTTGTATAGCTGACGAAGGTTGCTTGGATACCATATTGTTAAGAAGTCAGCCACAACTTGGCCCTTCATTGCTTTGAGAGGACAATATTTCAAATCAAAAGGACAGAACTTGATTGCCCACTTGACTAGCATGTCCTCAAGAGTTGGGCAACCAAGTAGGTATAGAAAATATACATATAGATCTATTCAACAAACAAAAGAATTAGTTAATTTTGATAAGAATTGGATTTTTGGTGCTTTTCAATCTTATTAGAATCCAATTAGTAACATGGTAACAGGCCTCCCAATAGGGTATATTTGTTAGTTATTACCATGACATGACTTCTAGAAAGAAGTCTCAAAGAAAAATTCCACTAATTCTAACTAGAATTGACTAAGGTTTGGCATTTCTGTAAAAAGATGTATTCAATTGACTGATACCTCAAGTACTTATGATAGGAAGAGATTGTCTCCTTTATATCTCTATTGTCCAAATACATAATTTTGAAACTTGAGGGAGATTTTTGGTAAGTTGGTAGTGGTAAGTTTGATTGTACAATAAAACCAAGAAATATGAAACTTACAGAAAAAAAATGCAAAGGAAACTTTTATTAACTAATAAAAAAGGCTACAACTAATGATTACAATTAGTGTCTAATGATTCTTCTAGGTGAACAACCACCTTCTTTTATAGGGGAGGGTAGTTTAGTTTTCACAATATTCTTCACTTCTCTAAATGTCTTCGACTTCTGCAACTCCTAAATAACAAGTTATAAATATTGTGTCTAACTTTACAAGGAAATTAGAGATATCTATTAATGGGCCATCAGTTTCACCTTAATGATTTCCATGACTCCTTGACTTCTTCAAGCTCTAAATTATGGCTGATACATCTTGTGCCTAACTTTTAAATGGTGATTAGCTGTATCTATTAATGGGTCAGTATTTTCGAAAGTAGCAAACATGCAATTTTTATTTTTAGCACCTTAGTTGGGAGCCTTTTCCAGGCCTACCTTGAGTAGCGTTCCTTCTATTTGACAATAAATAATACTTGTCATTGTCGTGTCCTTCAACTTCTTGTAATTCTTCACCTTCTCAATAGCATTCTCGTCAACGATATTATGCTTCATGATGGGCATATAAGATCTCTCTCCTCATGTGCCTCTTACTTGTCGATAACCTTTAAAGTTTTTCTTCTTTTGATTGACAAGATGAGATTAGTTAGACCCTTACCCAAATATATCGAGATTGTATAATTGAAACTTATAAGGTGCCTCTAAGTGGTTGCCGTCCAACAAAAGAAACAAAAGCGGGTTTCTTGATCCCTGGTCAAAATGACGAGAACTAAAACAAGCTTCCTACTATATATAAAAAAGATCAACAAGTGTGTGGCCTTTCTCTGTACACAAAAAGACTCTTATGCACAAACATATACCATCATGCTAAGACTCATTACAGCAGATACTGCAATTGTAGAGTACACAAAGTCTTTAAATGCAATGTACTTGATTCACTGCTGTAACAAAATATGTATTGGCCTACTGGAAAGTATTTAATGAGCGTCTCTATTGTCATTAGCTGATTTCATCCTCCTCTCACATTGTGATCATGCCATCCTTTTCTCCTTGAGGCTAGGAATGCCAAGTCATAGTCTACATTTAAGATATCTATCAAGCTTACCGATTCTGTCACACTAGCACGAGTTGCGGCCATGACCTGATCCGAATCAATGCTATGTAGACACTCCTCACACGAGTATGAGTGTAACCAATATTTAAAGATAAGCATAACCAATCAATCTCAAAACAATATCAAACTCAAATATCTATAAGTCTAAACAATATGTTCAAAGTGGTGCAGAGCTCAGTGACATAATCCCTTAAAGTCATGTATAAAAATACCTAAACAAACTAACTCTCAACTGTCATATCATCTCAAAGTACTATCGAAATTGCTAGCTTGAGGATAAATGGTAAAAGGTCAGGCTCTAACCTATAGCTCAATAGGAAAGTTTTATGCCCCTTAATAGAATTCATACTAAAAGCAAGTTTCATAATCATTTCATTCCAAATCAATATTTCATTTCAATTCATACTTTTAAATTATTACACACTCTCACACGCACATCAGGTATGATAATTGCAGCCTTTACTATGTCTAAAGCAAGTTGCATCAGGCTCTCCTTTACATAACTTTGGTGATCCTTCTATGACGGTCAAACCATGTCTACTCTTACAACAGAGTGTTTGGGAACACATCTACATTTGTTTGAATACATAATACCTGAGGGACCTATAAGTCTCTAAAGATCCCACACACAATTACACAAGTATGGCTTATGGATTTACAACCATTATGTTCCAAACCCAATTTCATGTTATCTTATCCATATGCTCATATCCATATCCACATAATATCAATTATACTTTATATCAAACACATGCATACAAATCATACTCTTTATCAACCAAGTGCAAGATTATCTCAAAACCATATCAAATAATCTACAATTTAAAATATTATTCAATAAATATCAATAAAATATTTAACAATCATACACATTTAAATCTATACAAAACAATAAAAATAACTTCTAGCATGATTTTATTAAAGAATTGCCGTTGACCCACTCCTATAAGCACCAAATCTTCCCATTTTAATATCTAAACAATTTTAAATAATAATATTAAAATTTATTTAATAACGAATCTAACACAACAAACTAGTTCCAAATCGAATACTAAACGAACCAAAACCTAACCTAGTGCAAATAGGTTGTCCTAAACCCATTTTTTATCCAAACTATACAACACAATAGATATTCTATGTTCTTGGGTCAACACAAAATCTGGCTCGAACGTGAAACTACCCAAATAGGTTTTGTGTTCAGTTTTGTTTCTTACCTATAACCTATTTTCTAATCCAACTTATTTCCAACCTATTTTTGACACAAACAAAACCCATGTGACCGAGTGATCTAAGATAAGACACAAAGACACAACATGACATGCCCTATCTCAACAAGAATTCATGTTGTTAACCCTCTTATTAGAGAGGAGTACTAATATTGTGTTCCATCAAGTAGTGATGACTGCTCATGTCTAGCATCAACAATTAACAATCACTAGGACAAAACTACCATCCTTCATGAAAACTCGTGAATATATGTGATGCCTACATGCTACTTCCTTCAAGAACTGTCTACGAGTTTCATGCCATCACTCCTCCATATCCCAAAAGTGCATCAATGACTTGATACCCATAATTTTCAGCTCCAATAATATTTAACTAAGCATTTACAAAGATGCCCATAAAGCATGGTATCTCCGTTTTATATGTCGGTAGAGGGATACAATATGAAGACTTCCCAACTTTAATTGCTTATTTACTTTGAGCACCGGCAAGGCGGTCTCTTGACACACAACTTGAAAACTAAGAGAAAAACATATGCATACCCATGAGCATAAGAAAGATTTATGTGGACAATAACCTGCCTATCCTTTCCAAAAAATTCTAAGAGAGTCTTTTCAAATAAGTGACCTCATTGTTTGCTTCAAAAATGCCTAAGATTTTCAAATGAGACCTAACGGGTCACAACACTTCGCGAATATTTGAGTTGTCATAATTTTCTAAATGGACACTCTTTTGTTTATTTTAAATGTTATGCATTTTATAATTTTTTTCTCATCAAATCATATACAACTACGTTAATGGTTCCCTTACTACCCAAACTACGGCAGCCCTACCCGATTTCTTTCTTTGAAAATCATTTATATTATAAACTAAATATAATATAAGATTTGTGTTAGCATGATGTGCACATTGATTAGCGAATCCATGTAACAGACCTTCTTAGCGTGGGAAAATACTTGGTTTTGCTTATGGCATAGTTGTATTAAATTCTTTACCCATTCAAGTTAAAATCTGACTTTTCACATATAATTTTGAGTTGAAAATTTAGTTTCTTGATTAAAAGGCAATTCAATTTTTATTTTATGTTTCTTTGTTATAAAATTACAAATTTGATCATTAATTACAATTGCTACCGATTTGTTGCTATCGTAGTTTCCTAGCACATACATACATAAAAGTTCTATATACTTAATTAAACGAGCTAATAAAAGTTATTCACCCAAACAGACATGCATTATTCATTATTTTATGCAAAATGGTGCTTAGGATACAGTTAAGGTGCCCTGGTCACTAGCATCTTTGCTAACCTTTGAACTCGGCATAAGAAGCTGTGGGCTGGTTCGACTCTAAAGAACTTTGAAGTTGAAAGGTCATTCCATACACCATCTAGGGTCCACCTGCCCCACCTTGCCAGTAAGGGATCCTTCACTCAATCTGCGTAAGCACGAAAACGACACGTTTCTTGTGTGAGAGAGAGTTATGAGACAAGCTAAAATGGAGAAGCAAATGACTTAAATGCTAGCAAGGCTATTTCCGTTTCAATTTCAAGATCCTTCCCTTCGAATTTTGAACGCATATATATAATCGAGAGAGAGAGACCACCACTTGGCGTCAACCCGCACAAAATGGCGAAACGAGAGGGCCCCAGTTAACAAACACGGGGAAAGAGAGAGCAACTCTCTATGTGGGGGCGGGGTTTCTCACTCTTTCTTAGTGGAGAGAGAGAGGGAGGTTCTTGATCTCCTTTATAAGAGAGAGAGAGAGAGAGAGGAAGACCACCACCATCTCTCCTCTTCTTCTTCTCTGTCAATTGATTGTTTCAGATCATTCAAACCATTTCCACAGACCGTTCAGGCTCCCTCTCTCACTATTCATGCATATAACCCCTCCATACTCCAGAAGAGGAAAGATAGAACAACAATTCCGTGAGTCTCTCCCTCTCTTTCTCTGTGTAATTATGCAGTTTCTTAGAATGGTTTTTCTTATCACAGATTGTTCAGATTCTCTGCTGCGACCATTGAAGAAGACGAGGATTATCTCATGATTGCTTGAAAGAGAGAGAGAGAGAGAGAGAGAGAGAGAGAGAGAGAGAGAGAGAGAGAGAGAGAGAGAGAGAGAGAGCGATGCCGCCGTCGGTGCAGGACAATTTCCCGTCGACGCCCGGAAAGGTGAAAATCGACCGGTCTTACAACCACGGCCTTCCACGTCAATTCTATCGCCTTGTCACCTCTTTCCCGACCCCGTGCCTCTTCTGGTTCCTCTTCTTCTCCCTCTCCGTTCTCTTCCTTCTCGCCCGCAACGCCTTCCTTCACCCCACAACCTTTTCCGACGCCACCATCATAAAACTCGGCCCCGATTGGGAAAAGCATGTGAGAAAATCGTGCGAGAGGAAGCGCACTGGCGGATTGATCGTTCTGGTGACCGGAGGCGCCGGATTCGTCGGCACCCACGTCTCCCTTGCCCTCAAGAAGCGCGGCGACGGCGTCGTTGCCATCGACAATTTCAACGACTACTACGACCCCTCTCTAAAGCGCGCCCGCGAAGCCCTTCTCAAGAAACGCGGCGTCTTCGTCGTCACCGGCGATGTCAACGACGCTCCTCTTCTCGCCAAGCTCTTCGACGTCGTCCCCTTCACTCACGTAATGCACCTCGCTGCACAGGCGGGAGTCCGGCATGCAATCAAGGATCCGGCGTCCTACGTCCGCAGCAACGTCGCCGGACTCGTCACTCTGTTAGAAGCCTGCAAATCGGCCAATCCCCAACCCGCGTTCGTTTGGGCATCGTCGAGTTCTATCTATGGCCTCAATTCGAAGACACCGTTCACGGAATCCGATCGAACCGACCGCCCGGCTAGTCTCTATGCCGCAACAAAAAAGGCAGGAGAGGAAATCACTCATGTATATAATCATATCTATGGATTATCGATCACCGGACTCAGGTTTTTCACTGTTTATGGTCCTTGGGGCAGGCCGGACATGGCTTACTTCTTCTTCACTCGCAATATTCTACAAGGGAAGCAAATTAAGGTTTTTCGCCGGAAGGACGGCGGGAAAATTGCTAGGGATTTTACCTACATTGATGACGTGGTGAAAGGGTGCCTTGCTGCACTTGACAAGGCCGGAAAGAGCACCGGAAGCGGCGGGAGGAAGAAGGGAAAGGCTGATTACAAGATATATAATCTCGGAAACACGTTGCCGGTTAGCGTGCCCACGCTGGTGAATATATTGGAGGGGTATCTGAAGGTGAAGGCCAGGAGGAAGGTCGTGGAGATGCCGGCGAACGGTGACGTGCCGTTTACTCACGCGAACATCACCCTCGCGAGGTTGGAGCTCGGATACAAGCCTTTTACCGATCTGCAGACTGGATTGAAGAAGTTTGTAAGGTGGTACCTTGATTACTATGGCTATAACAGTAAGATCTACTTTGTGCAAGAGCACCATCGAAGCAAAAAGACACCAACAACAAATTCTTGATTGAGTTAGATAAGCATTCTTTGCTTTTCTCACATTTCGCATAGAGTTCGAGTCCGATCCCTGCTGATCCAATATTAAATTTGATATTTGGTTCCTGCATGCATCTCTTCTATAAAAAAACTGAGCAGAATAGATAATCTCTGTAGTTGGTGTATAGACCGCAAATATTTGGTTTGACTTTTTCTGGCTATATTTCATTTCTTCTTGTTAGCAGTGTTGCTATAACCATCTTTGTTGAACAACTGATTGTATTGATGTTTGAGAGAGTGAAGATGGAGAATGCCATGTACAGATATTTGGTGTTGCGTGGTTTCGAAGTAGAATAATGTTGATTTGCCTCAACTGGCAGCGCACTCTGATGCCCTTGCTGCAGGTGTGGAGTTTGACTCCCCGTGCGCGTGTGTCTGTAAGCTTCGGCCTCCCTTTGTAACAGGAAAAGAAAAGAACAATGTTGATTTGCTTGCAAGATCAGAATTGTGATGACTTCCTATGACTTTTTAATAAGGAATGTTTTGTGTATTGATTTTGACATTATGCTGTGGCCTGTAACTTAGGAACAGAAGATCAAATCAGGCTTTTTGAGGAAAAGGGATTCTGATATTTACTGCGTATTGCTTTGCCACATATGTCTCGTACATGCTCCTTTGCTTTCTTGTTTCCTTCAGGGTATTGTCTGACCTGTTCTTTGTTGTAGCCTTTCCATGTCTGCCCGCCCTTATCTTCTTATTTGTTACAGACTATAACGCGGCTTTGTCCTTTCTCCTAAGTTCAGAAAGGATGAAGATTGAATTAGGTGATGAATGCCCCGAAAGAAACTCAGCTGGATTTCCTATCAAGGATTCTAGCACTTACATATTAGAAGGAAGCTATCAAACATGATCTTGTTCTTCGAGTTAAAACGATGGTTTGCCCCTTGATGGATGACAATGGTGACTAATAATCCCTACTTGGTGTGGAAAGAGGCTTTGTCTTGGGTTTTTATACCTGGTGAAGCTAGTGGGAAAAGTGAGTAGGTTGCACTCCTAGTGGCATAAAATCCAGAGGTTAGAAATCTTAGCCAAAGGTGTTATTTGCATTTTTAGAAGCGACTGGAAATAGACCAATCTGAATGATGAAATTGATGATCTCGGGGAGAGAGAGAGAGAGTAGTTCATCAGGCATTCGTATTAGAAAGATTTATTCCAAAACCAGGCATTTTACTAAGTTAAGTCAGATACATAGAATTTTAGTTGCCATTGTGCACAATCTTGTGTTGTATCAGTACTTAATCTCATGAAAATAAGTCATATTGTATTGTATCTTTCCAATACTTTTGATCCTTTCTCTGTCTCTTGACAGAGATTTGTTGTAATAGAAAACTATGATGATGAGAAGCAAGATCAGAGGATCCTCTATCAAATACTGTAATCCAAATTTCAGTTATTAGCACTCTAGTTCTTTTCAAGAATCACTCCTTTGAACCATTGCTTTCTAGCCAATTCGAAAAAAGAAACTTTCTTAGAGGTGACTCCATTCTGATCTCAGTCACGGTGATCTTTAAAGAAAGTTGCAAATTCATAAAACCAAGATGCATTGTGTGATAAAATGATCGAAGGATTTTGTAAACTCATTAGCTACAACCATTTACATCAGCTCTCTGTGTTTGAATGGACGGTTGTAAGATTAGTGTCTCTTTTTGGAGGTATAATACATCAATATGGAATCCCTTACTTGAAAAACACAAGCTAGGAACCCCAAACCCATTGCCAACATGATGCCTTCCTTGCAGGCATGAAAGTTAGCCACATACAGATGCTTCTTTGGAAAAGATCGTTCTGTTAAAGTTGCATAGTTTTCTTTACTTTCGAGCTTTAAAAGAAAAATCATGAGAACGAGGTTTAGTGCTGTAAATTTTTTGTATACAAATTTCTAATTATGCACATATAGCAAACTCAGTTTTTGGAGAATGTATTCTTTCCTGTTTATCTGTTCCTAACTTTAATAGTTTTAAGACGGCAAGTTTTTTGGTACAATGGGGAAGCCGAAGCCAGATGCACGTCCCCATATCGAACTCATGACCTCAAACTTATGAGTGGACCCTCTGGGTAAGCTGCTGCCCTTCAGATGTAAGTTGAGCAAGGCGTTTGGTCAATGCAATAACATCATTCTCTCTCTCTCACTCTCGGTAATCTAGTAAAAGAAAAAACAGCATTCAACTCATAATGAGACTTTTCACTTATTAAATCTTTTCACTTTTTAAATTCAAATATCTAATATTATACCATGTCAATCTTTAATTGAATGATAAAGATGTCAATGTTGATTGAATGATAACTGAAAGATAAAGATGTTTAAATAGATTTGAGCATTGAGAGATGTGCACATTTATAACTTTATATGTGAGAAAGAGACTATTGGTCGAGTTGAGATTAAACCCACCCAAGTTGGGCAACATAGTAACGCCTGATAATGGGCATTATTGTGAACATGGAGAAGGTGGGTAAAGCATTGATTTGACAATGGTGAGAAGAGAAAAATGACCATTGATGTTACAAGATTTTGTCAAGAAAGCTGTCTTCATCCATCAGTCAAAGCATAGCTTGGGTTAAGAGATTTTGGTACTCTTTAGAGGTGTAAAGCATTGTTGTGGGTTGTCGGCCTCGATTTGATTGGCGATGAATATGTTAGGATTCCCTTTAGGATAAACACAGGTTGATTTTCATATGAAAATTGAGATGTGTATATGACAAATATTGTATGATGGTTATAAAGAAATATTGAGACAAACGTCGTGAACTGTAAGAGAAGACAAACAGGTTAAGTTAGATTTTTGGTATACATGAAGGAAGTTTAAATCTACACTATTTGCATTAGTGCAATGATTGGTTGTTAAAGGTGGAAGTCAAACTTAAACCAAAGGTATAAATGTAACGATGTGGTACATTAAGGGAAAAAACAATCTATCCTAGTTTATGAGAAGTGCATTGGTTCCTCATCAACTGAGAGAATAGTGGGCTAATATTTCAGGTATGGTCAATTGAAACTTCGTACCGGTGAGTGTTCAATACTGGTGTGGTATATGTTTTCACTTAATTTCAATCACTATTTAAGTTGAGCTTTATTTGTAAAGTATGGAGAATTTCTTCTCTAGACAGGGTGAAGGATGTTATGAATAATTAATTGCATTTGAAGGCCAATACTTTTGGCAAAATTATGTGGATTTTTATAACGGTGTATTTTGTAAGCTAATATTTGGTATCTCGTGCTTCATGAACTGAAATTATGGAAAGCTACCTCAAATGTGTATTTGTAGAAATTAGGTCTTGCGTAAATTATATGATCAAAGCAACATGATTTGAACTCTTTCAATTGTATCAAAATTTGAAAAAGAAATAGTTAGAAGTGTATGATCTTAGTGACTGAGGTCGGTAATTGTTCTTAAGCTCGAAGGCTTGCTTTAAGAGCAAATAATGTCACTCATTGGCTAAGAGGGTAGGTAGTGCCTAATCGACATTTGTGCTTAAGTCAAAATAATTGCTGCTGAGAGTTCATTTTATACTATAAATAAATGAGTTTTCTTGTTTTGTGGTTATTATGACTTAATTTGACTATGCATTTTGGATGAAGGTAAAATAGGCAAACGATGTCTTAAAGAAAATTATATAAGTGAGGATTTGTAACTGGTATATATTGTTGGCTTTTAGTCTATAATATTAAATATTGTTCTCCTTATAGAAGCTACGTGACATAAGAAGGTGTCTCTAACCATGATAGGTTTTTGATTGGTGGAAGGGTAAAAGATCATTTTATGAACATTGAAACATTTTGGCCCCTATTCTATACAAGAGTGTTGGTTTTTATTATAGAGAGGATTTTATCATAATTCATATTTGAGATTTCTTCCGTCTTTCATTGATTTGAGAGAATCAATCAAAGGAGATGGACATCATTTGTGCTTGCAAGGGCTGGTTGTTCGACGATCAAGCAATGCACCGAGGCAGACTTGACGTCAACTCCACATGTTTTCGAGTTTGCTAAAGTTCGTCCCATGACATCTGATACGAAAGCCTGGATTTCGAGATTAACAATGAATTTGATCAAGTTTCAGAGAGTAGCCGAAAAGGGACGGGATCTGTCTCCCTTGTTTGTTGAAAAAAAAAGGATCTTCTGGGGTCGTGTGTTTTGCAATTCAATCCTTGAACAAGGTGGGATTTCAATGTCAATAAGTAGCAAATCTGTCTGCAGGAGTCACGTAAAGCTAGCGGTGGTTGACTGGTGGATTGGCGACAAAAAAATTGGTTGGTCTTTACCACACTTGTTCTCGTGTGAGCCCCAATAAAAAAGAAAAGAAAACCATGGGTGTTCTGGTTGTGTCCTCATCAAAATAATCCGCACCCGAGCCAGTCGCCACCTAGCTATGTTTTCTGAGCTGCTACTAGCCATCAATTGACAATGCCCACTATCGATTGACGCTGCTCAAGGCCACCAACATCTTTCTCAATCCATTGGTGTCCATTGCCGTAGTCTTTCTTTCCCTTCTCTTCGCCACCACCATCGGTCATATGAAACTGCCAGCCTTCTCGAGTCGTTTCCCTTCGCCCATGCCACACAGCTATGAGCCTCCTCGTGTCGTCGACCTCCGCCCTCCACTCTCGTGACATCATGTTTCTTTGTTGATTTTACATTTGGATTCCAACCTCTAGATCCAACCCATATCCGATTCTTGATCCACTATACTTAAAACCTTACCGAGTCTAGGTTCGGTTAAGGCTCAATTGACTCAATGCCGTTGACTAGAATTTTTAATCTTTAACTGACTTTCTCTCTTATTGGTGATTAAAACCCTATCACTATGTATATCATCAGGAGGCTCTCAACAAGACCTTGGTGGTGGTGCTATTTACTAGATTCAACCTCCACCTTCTAGTGTACCTTAATTTTTCATGCATGTGTTTTGTAGGAGGTACTTGGAGTAGTCAACTGGCTAGTTGGAGACTCACGGAAGGCATTCCTGAAAATAAGAGAGATTTGAGTTCAGTTGCAATGAATCACACACGGATTGCTTAGTTGGAGACTAAATTAGCTGGTTTTCAATGTGTCTCCTCGATTCAACCTATAGTTTGTTTGAGTATGGAGATGTTATAAGTCATACTTGGAGTAATCACTACTAAACAAACCTTGAGTTGAAAAGATTTGGAAGAACTCAAGATAATAAAGTTATGGAGAATTTTATTTGAGACTTCGAGAAGTATTTCAAAACTACCAAGATCGCAGAGGAAGATCAGTTGGTTATCGTCTCTTTATCATCTTTGTAGAAATGTGAAGCTGCGGGATATGAAGGGCCAAGGAGAGGGATAACTGATCGCTATTCTCTATTTCAAATTTCACTCTTCTATTTTGTAGGCTTTCTCACATAATCCTTCGATGGATTTTTCATTGGAGTCTACTTTTATAGTTGTCCTCGCTAACTTTTCATGAGTAGAATGGATTTTTGTTGCAGGAAATCCTTCCTAATCCGTGTAAAAGTTAGGGTGCAAGAGAGGTGACTTCCTTATTACAGAGATTTGTGCAACAACTTGTGATCTGTGAGACAGCAACAAATGAATTGTGATGAGTGATGATGTACGATACCCAACTACTGCTACCTGTGTCCCTTTCTTTAATCTGTCTATATTTTGGTTCAACTTCTCTTGGTCTGATTGGTGCAGTCACTTTTCTATTCAGTACTTTGTTTTTTGTTTACATTGTATTCTCAACACTCAATACAATCTTCAAAAAATGAGATGAACATTTAATTACTTATAAGAGTGGCTTATCATAAACATAAATTGATTACTTTATTTTGTAGAAAAAAAGATAGAGTGTGTTGTAAAGATTGCAAGGTAATTACAGGAAAAAGCTTAACTACCCAACATCGACTTTTAGTTATAAATTTACAAATAAAAAATAGATAAAGAAGAAAAGAGTGCATCGAGCTATTCGGACTAAAAGATAGAACCTCAAAAGTGAGAAAGAAGATACATTTAAACAGGAAGTCATTCAAGGAGATGCTTGGAATTATGTTGGTACACCTTGTGATATGTGGAATAATATGGCTATACATATTAGGAAAGTGATAAAAGATGTGTTAGGTGAATCTAAAAGAGGTGTACCGGCACAAAAAAAAGCTTGATAATGGAGTGAAGTAGTACAAAATAAAATCAAGGCAAAGAGAGCATGTTACAAATTACATTATGCTAAAAAAATTAGTGTAACTTTAGAGGCTTATAAGAAAGCAAATAAGGAAGCAAAAAAGTCTGTCAGTCAAGCAAAAGCTAAAATTTGAGAGGATTTATATAAAAAACTCAATTCAAAAGAGGGTGAAAGAGATATTTTTAGGATAGGTAGGGGTAGAGATAATATAACTAAAGATCTTAATTCTGTTAGATGCATCAAAGACGAGGATGAAAAATTTTTAGTGGCAAATGACGATATAAGAAATAGATGAAAAAACTATTTTTATAAGTTTTTTAATGAAAATAAAGATGTTAGTACTAACTTAAGAGAGTTAGCCAAATCAGAAAAGTATATAAATCACAATTTCTATCGATGTATTCAAAAGAATGAAGTTTTTATACATATGATGGATGGTAAATCGGTAGGACCAGACAATATTCCTATAAAAGTATGGAAAATCCTATGAGAAACAACGATCACTTGGCTCACAAGACTATTTAATGAAATATAGAGAAACCAAAAGATACCCATATATAAGAACAAGGGAGACATTCAAAATTATGTGAATTATCGGGGTATCAAGTTAATGAGCCATACTATAAAATTATGGGAAAGAATTATCGAATGTAGATTAAGACAAGTATTGAGTACAATAGAGAACCAATTTGGATTCATGCTAGACAGATCTAATGTTGAAGCGATTCGCCTTTTGAGACATCCTATGAAACATTTTAGAGCAAAAAAAGAAAGACCTTCACATGATATTTATTGATCTAGAAAAAACTTACGATAGAGTACCGAGGGAGGTTCTTTGGAGAACCTTGGAAAAAAGAGGTATCCTATTGACATACATAAACCTTATAAGAGACATATACGATGGTGCAAAAACATGTGTGAGGACTCATGAAGGAATGACAGACTTCTTTGAAATTAATATTGGGTTACATTAAGGATCAACTTTAAGTCCATACTTATTTAAATGGTGATTGATGAGTTAACAAAACATATTCAAGATAAAGTACCTTGGTGTATGTTATTTGTAGATGGCATTGTGTTAGTGGAGGAGTCCAAGAAAAAAGTTAATAAAAAATTGGAACTATGGAGAGAAACATTAGAAAGTAAATGTTTCCGACTTAGTAGAACAAAGACAGAATATATGGAAAGTAAGTTTGATCATTTAGTTACTTCAGAGGACATAGAAATTAAAATTTGCACATATTACATCCCCAAAAGGAAAGTTTTAAATACCTATGATCAATTTTTCAAAGTGATGAAAGAATTGATGGAGATATTATACATAGAATTAATGTTTGGTTGGTTGAATTGGAGAGGAGCATCAAGTATTTTTTGTGATAAGAAGATACCATTAAAGTTAAAAGGTAAATATTATAGAGTAGTAATTAGACTTGCCATGTTTTATGGTTATGAGTGTTGGGCAATTAATCATCAACATATACAAAAGATGTTTGTGACAGAAATGAAGATGTTGAGATTGATGAGTGGTCATAAAAGAAAAGACCTATACATAATGAGGTTATTAGAAATAAATTATGTGTGGCACCAATAGAGGATAAAATGAGAAACTATCGTTTAAGGTGGTTTGGACATATAGAAAGAAGATCAAAAGAGGAACCAGTAAGAAGGTTTGAAAAACTAGATTTTGAAAGTATTAAAAGAGGTAGAGGACGACCATAAAAGTGTTGGAAAGAAACAATAAAGAATGATCTAGCTTATTGTGAGTTAACCGCTAACATGGCACATGATAGGGCTCTGTGAAAACAAAGAATGCATGTAGCCGACCCCGTCTAGTATGAGAAAAGGCTTAGTTGTTGTTGTATTCTCAACATCGTTGTATTGTTTTCCTTTTTGGTGTAAGGGGATTGGGACATGTAATTTTTCGATGTAGCTATTTCATAGAACAGCCACCTTTTGCTTTTATGCACAGGTCTTATGTATTAATCTTAGATTTTCAACATTGTTTGGGAGATATATTCTTGAATCTGAATATGCACCCTTGATCACTCTTGTCTGATTTTCTTGTGTTATGATGGAAATTTGGGTGTTTATAAAGACCCTCACCAATCCTTGGGGTGCCTCCGACAAATTCAAAGTTTCACTTGGACAGTGTTTTTTTATGTTAACAATTCTCTTAAGCCCTCTCCCATCGTGGCATTAATGTTTCCTATCTCCAGTTTTTTCTTTTTCTTTTATAGATCAAGTTTGTATATTTTAATATATATAGAGAAAGATATTGGATCCTGCCCACCCATTGCTTTATGTATGTAAAAAAAGTCAGCTTACATACATCTAGATACATGTTTATATATGTGTGTATAAATCATACACGAGTGTGTGATGTGTCTTTGCCTTGGAACACAAAAGTCTTGTCTTTCATGTGTCGGGACCAAATAAAATTAATAAAAAAAACCCAACATGATGTAGCTTGAAACGATGAAGCAGTTTCATATTGGTTCTCGTTGAAATTGGATTACGATCAAAACCAAACCTTTCAATGTGAAAAGCAGGTTGAAATTTGTTCATTGATAGCTCCTTTTATTGGCTGACAGTGGCCAAAAATATACGTATTTGCCGGAAAGTTGCAGGCCTGAATCAATGTGGTTATTTCAAATTGAGAAACTAGGGAGAATGGATTCGAAAGAAAAGAAAATGAAGAAGGGAATTCAAGAATAATATTAAAAAAAGAAAAATCATAATGGAAAGGTTAGAAATTGATGTAGTTACACCCCTTTTATAAATAAAGGGTATTTCAATCTTTTTATATTTTATTTTTGGCCTAACACGAATAAGATAGTTTTTATACTTAATTAAATAAATCTAAAATATAAAAATAAACTTCAGCAAACCTTAAATAAAAACATAAATTTAATGTGAATGAGTTCATATGATTGATCGCCTAGGCTTGGGTATGCCTATGGACCTGCTTTTCTAAGCCGGATTGAGTTTGGGTCCAATTCGTCCTTCATTTGGGTTTCAATTTAGTTGGTTCTTCTTCCTTGAGTCATGAAATATCTAGACCTTAAATTAGCTGCAAATTAACTTCTATAACATGACGAAGCATAGGCTGATTCAGTATAATTGAAATATCCTTTGGCAAGTCAGGTCAAAGTGTGTACACTTATATGCTAAAAGTCATCTTGTGCATGACATACCTATCCAAAAACAAAAACACCCATGTAATATGTGCACCAAGTCTTCGAAGCTCCAAATATATTCAATCCTACGACTTACACTAATCTTTTTATTTATAAAAGAAGATTTTTTTTTTGTAGCTCCACTCTTATCCACTGGCGAAGCAACTGAGCCTACAGCATCTCTCTCTCTCTCTCTCTCTCTCTCTCTCTCTCTCTCTCTCTCTCTCTCTCTCTCTAAGATCAAGGTCCTTTGATTTATTTATCTATCTATGACATCAACCATTTGGCGTATTTGTACATCAAGAATATCATGGAGACAAACTCTTTACATCGAGTTTGACATGACGGGAGCCTATTTCCCCGACACACACCACAAGACAATTTCCCGTTCCTTTTCTTCATTTTAGAATAATTTCCTTTCTTTTCAAATGAAAGATGAAAAGAAGATTCTTAGTTGTTTACTTGTCAAATATGCTTTCATCAACTTCTCAAGAATTACAAACTTGGGTAAATGTAATTTCAAATTTATCAGCCAACATATGCTAGGGCTGGCAATGGGGTGGATCTACTTGTACCCAAATCTCAATTTTGTTCCCTATATCAGTCCTGTTACAGGTTGGAACAGGTATCGATTTGGGTCTTTGTGGGTAACCAGAGTGCCCTGACAATCCCAGTCCCATTTGGGTCACGGATCCAGTCCAATGGGTCAAGCCAATATAGCCATCCTTAAACATATGCATAGGGGTAAGCACGTGATAGCACCATCAATCTCCACCCTAGCATGAATGGTAGTAGGTCACCCGGTTAGAGGGTCAACTCACAAGTTGAAGGTAACGAGTTCGATACCCAGGGCTTGCATCGAGCTTCAGCCTCCCCATTGTACCAAAAGAGAATTCGACACCCTTGGCCTAGAGTTGACAAAACCACAAGTAAGTTGAATCATTCAGTCACTGGGTTAACTCAGTAACTCGGTCAGGTTAAGGCCTCAGCAAACATAGAGATTAGGGGAGGTGCGGCTCTCATCCTAAATTTTGAAAACTTGAAAAAGGAAAACTATATAACTCATGGTTGAATTTGTGGGCTATAATTGTACTCACTGCAAGCGCTGCTAATTTTTCAGCTCATGTTAACATCACCTTCGAAAAGATTTTACAAAAGAAATATAATATACCCACGGTTTTATGTTTGGGTTTTATAAACATAGACTATTAAGCACGGTCCATGATAGAACCAAAGGCTATGTTGAACCTTTTTTTCCCATGATATATAAAGTAGACAAAGTATCGAAATCAAAATATTGGCACAAAATTGGTCTCAAAAACTAGGTTGTTAAACTACCTTTGCGTTGTTTAGAACAACTCAACATAAACTTAACTTTGAGGCTAGGACCCTCACCCCCTTCTCTGAATGTAGACCTGGCCGGTTCTGTATAAACTGGGGACTGGAAGTTCGAATCAGGTTCCTTGTCTAGTTTCATAGTGGTTTCAGGTCTGGTTTCATGTTCGGTTTTGTTTTCACTTGTTTTTTAGGTTCTTATTTTGGAAACACAATGAATAATCAAATTAACCAATATCAAGTTAGATTTTCTTTTATACAAGAGGAGGCCGCAGCCTAACATACATGTGTCCATGCACCCCTCTTGGGAGTCGAACTCCCCACAAACAACACAGGTGTCAACACGCTCAACCGTTTGAGCTAAAGCTTTGGGTGAAATACTAAAGAAAGAAATATTACATAAGAGTTGATTTATTCTTAAAATGTTCTATATATATATATATATATATATATATATATATATATATATATATATATATATATATATATATATATTGCATAATACATGCTAGCAACATTACTTGCTAGTATATCCAAACAAATCTCAACCATTCAATTTGAAAGAAGGATTATTAAGATTTGAATTTTAAAAATGAAACATATTTTTTTTGAAAAAAATTAACTCTTTCAAAAGTATAAGCATACCTTTTGCTGTTAAAATTCAAATCTCAACCATCATCTATCTTTTAAAATAGATGGTTGAGATTTGTATGGATATACTAATATATAATATTGCTAGCATATACCAAGCTTCTTATATATATATGTGTGTGTGTGCATGTATATGTATGAGTTGCCTAACCGGAACCAAACCACCCCTGGTTTAAAAAAAATCCCAAACAAATGGGCCATTGCCCCTCTCGAGGAGTTGAACTATCCACCTAGCTCAACGGTAGGACACTAGCCATCGCTCAACTTGTGGTATTTGATGTTAACAAAATTGTATATATTCTTTAGTAAGAAGTGGTTTGGAACTGTTGGTTGGTTATGTTCCGGTTCTAGACAGGTTTTCAAAAGTTCTAAACTGTAACTGAACTGAGGGGTCTCTGGTTCTGGTTACCATGGCTGGTTTGGTTCTGGTTCCAAACCAGTCATATATATATATTATGGCAGCTGACTTTAGACCCGGTTCATTTCCGGTTTGAACGACTGTGCAAGGTCCAAACAAGCCCTGTCTACCCAACCGAAGCCTATACGCTCGACTGGACGACTGGAATCAAATACATAAATTGAATGATGAGAAAAAACACTGCGTCCACAATTGACTTGGCCGACCCAGTTGTAAATCGGAGTATCCACGCCTTGACTCTTTCATGAACCAAATTAATAGACAACCAAGGTTGACTCGATTAACTCCCAGCTGGATCGTGGGGGTCACCGATTTGTAGTTTTGTTGATCTGTTCTTATCTATTGCTGAATTACCAATCCGTCTAGACCAAGTTTTCTACAATCAGAAGGCCTAACAACTTTTTCATTAAAAAAAAATCAAACTATGTGGACTCATAACAACTATTCAATATATATATAAATATATATATATATATATATAACCACTTAAAGGCCATGAGTAGTTAAGATTGAAAATAAAAAAGTTAAAAAGTATAAATACCCTTTGCCCGGTATTTGATTGTGCACACACACTTTTCAATTCTTGTTTTTCAATCTCAATAATTCATGTCCCTCAAGGAGATTAGCTTGCATATGAGTGAATCCTCCACCTTATATGCATGTGTGTGCGTACTTGTATGTGTGAGAGGGAGAGATATTGGATGTTGAGTATTCTTTATATTTTATGAGACACTCTTATAACTTTTCAAAATAACACTCATGGTCCTTAAAAATAAGGAACATGATACACATATATAAAATTTAGTTGATGCATCCTTTTCGACATTTGTGAGCACGTGTGTCAAAGTAGCAAGTTTGAATCTTTACCAGAAAAAAGAAGAAGTTTGAATGTCAACAAGGGGAATGAAGAAAAGGACCCTTCTTCAGAGATTTGGTACAGTTGCATGCAACGATCGCTGTATATTGTAGACATGGCGCGATAGATCATCAATAAGCAGTGTATGATCCGCTTTCAGGGCCCACTAAAAGATTGAATTTAAAAGTTATTGTAAAACATTTGAATTATAAATATAATTTTCCTTTCATTTTGTATAATTAAAATATTCTTAGAATAAGCCCTAATTATGCCTATATTTGTGCGAGTAACTCCTCATGCTTAAAACTTACCAAACTAGTCATGAATGACATGCATTTTGTAAGTGTGTGCATGCATGTATATGTTCGCTTTCATTTAATGCGCACATATACGTGCGTGCACACATCAATGTTTTGCTCATGTCTAATTTGAGTGTTGTTCTTCAAGGAACAAGTATTTTTGAAATAATAACATTACAATGAGTAATTGGTCTCATGATCATTAACTTTTAGGCTCAAGCATATCAAAGTATGACTAAATGAGATTACCTCGAATAAAAGTCCTCGTATAGACTGACATACATTTAAACCCACCGTAGACCAATGATTTTGAAAGAATTTCGCAAAAAATCCATCCGGTGCCGGAGCTCCATCTGTCTTTACAGAAAGGTGCTCGCTTAATCTCCAAGTCCGTAACTGGAACAGTGAGCCGCCTATTCATAATATCAGTAACTTTGGTAGGGAAATTCTGAAAGTTGGTAGAGCTATAGGGATCCTCTATATTGACCTTTCTGAAATAAGGATTCAGAATATTTCACAGTTGGTTGTCCAATTTGATCCCTGCCATCGTCTCCATATAATCCCCATATTTTATTACTCAGTCTTCTCATTGTACATTTAGCATGAAAAGATTGTGTTTCGATCTCCCCAATGTAGCCATGAAACTCTTGATTTCTTCCTCCAATGTCTCTCCTCTTCAGTTAATGCGTCAGCTAAATGGTTTTCTACTTCCCTGATTTGTTCAAATTCTGCTGATAATCCAATAGTGGTTTTTGTAGTTTATGTTCGCTGGAATTTGGGTACGTGCGTCGACACGAATGGATTAATGCAGCTTGACATCTCTTCAGCTTCTCGCTTGAATATGGTACATAGACAAGCCAGAGACTTGATTCCTCAATAGTGATCGAAGCCGAAGCTGAACCACACCACCGCTCTTGAAATGAAAGTTAAAAACTACTTTTAGGAGTTGATTCTGTTGGTTTCAAATCATCAAGATAGGGCAAAGCAGTCGCCATGCCGTCGAACTCAAGCCTCTCCTTCATTAGATTCGGACGGTTGCTCTATGTGAAACATTTTCCAATGTGACCCAAGTCAACAAGAGCGAAATTGTTGATTAAATCCTAAAACCGCTGGATGGAAGTCACTGACTTTTCTTGTCCTCCAAATGTGAGGCAATAGAATTACAATCACTCACAGAAAGATACTCGTCTCCAAGTAATCGGTTGTTTTCACATATTTTGTTCATTTGTTCTTGATATGATTCAGGATCATTAAACTGGCTTCTAATGTGCTCTCTCGATCGGATCACAAATGAAAGAACCTGCATATTTTTCAACCTATACTGAAAGATTGTCCTTCCATGCCAAGATAAGTCCTCCAGCTGTATTTGAGGGGCATACCACAAACACATCAATAAATTCCAACATACACATTTTGTTTTCCACCCAAGAATTTTGGTGCATGCTTTGCTTCAGCTTCAAGATAATTCAAGGAGATTCCCCATCCCTAGATTAATTCCATGCTAAGATTTTCATGGCGCTCCTTGTGCAATTTTCCCGTCGAGGCCCTCCACCGTCAGCTGTTCTTTACTATATCGCTACAATGTCGCTTGATCGTCACATCGACGTTTAGACTCCAGCAAAGATGAAGTGTTAACACCAGATCTCCTCGTCTGCTCTTTGATAGTAGGCATACGAGTTCCCAGACGCTTCCTCTTAGTCGCAGGACCGGAAGGAAACATCAGCGTCTGTGTGCTCTCTATCACGGTCCTCATTAGAAGCTTCTGTCTTGGCTCTGGAAGAACCTTTTGCTACTAATGTTCTTCACACTATCCTCTTCAGTGACCGACATTGTCCGAGTCGAGGGTGAGCTTGGAATCAGAAATTATCGTCAGAATTGATTTTCTTTTGAGGTTCTCATGTCTTTTCTTGAGCATCATGAACGTAACTAGTCTTAAAAGGCTGACCAGAACAGGCCTCCTTATCGAATCTCTGTACAATAATGCTGGTCCAAACTCACTGGTAGACCTTCTAGATGTCTCACCCACCATACGATACTCCATTTGCCTATTTTGTCAGCCTTTACCTCTTCCGTCAATACCGGTCGTCTTCAAACAATGTTAAGAGAAACTTGTAAAACAATTGCAGCTCTCATGCCCCAAGTGACCGCAGAACCTACAGTCGAGGCCAATCTTCTCTTACCAGAGGTATATGTTCGTCACTTTTTGTCCGGGACCAGCGATACCTAATGAAGCTCAAACTAACTGCCATATTGTTGATGGAAAATGGCACGTACAGGACCGTCGGATACTTCCATCAACTGCGAGGGAATACAGACTTTCGTTCTATGAAGGTTCGGATAATGCTTACAGCGACGGTATGGATCTCGATGAAGGTGGATCCCTTTCGAGATATCTTAAACAATATGGAATGAACCTCAAGAAGAAAAATAAGATATTGTATTGAAGAGACCAAGGCTAATATAATAGAATCTTAAAAGAAATGTAAATTTCTGAGTTGATATGTGTCTGTATGTCCTTTTCTATTCTTCACGTACCTTTATTTATAGTAGTAAAGGTAGATTCTTAGTCGCCGTTGTTTCTCTGAATTCCACTGCATTGTTATCCTATCAAACCATCAATTTCTTCAACTTGCATATTCCTACTTTTTCTGTTGCTAAATTGTTATACTCTCGCACGATAGACAAACCTTGTGCGGATGATGGTGAATAAGAGGAACCACTTATATTCGATGAAGAGGACATAAAGGATGGGGTTGACCAGTGCATAAGGAGCCTCCTTGGTCGTTTATTATTGGAAAAGACCTTGAATGGAGGCACAATGGAAGCCACATTTCGCTCAATATGGCGTCTCCTATCATGATTTAGGGTTCAAAGCCGCGGCGATGATATTTTTCAGTTCTTTCTCTGTGATGAACGAGATATGATGAAAGCTTTTATTGGTTCCACATGGTTATTCGAAGACTCCTGTCAATCTGAAACTGTGAGAAGGCGACAAAAACCCAAAGGGCATGACTGATAATGCAATTACTAGTGGATAAAGGTCAGCAACCGCCACACAACACCCACCTCCAGCGGGCAAGATTGCCATCCCAACATTCAGCCCATCCAAATTCATTTTTAGCTCGACGTCGAATGCCGATATTCTGCGTCGACTCTATTATATGGACATTCAATGTCAAAAGGCCGGCCACTGCGAAACTCTGGAACTTTAGCTCGTAAATAGAGCGTAGTTGAGGGTTTCCTCGAACCTATTTGTTTATTAAAAAGAAAAAAGATAAAGGTACATTAAATAATACAAAAATGCTTAGGAGTTGAATTCCAAAATTTTAAAGCAATATGAACCCTTGATATTTATTCTGAGAAACTTCCAACAAAAAGTGAAAAACAAAATCCTCGAAAAGCTTGAGAAGCGGCATAGGCTAGGATTCATCTTGATGTCAGCAACCCGATTGAAGCCACCATCATGGGCCACTAAATATAATTAATATATATATATATATATGAAAAAAGTTACATCATTTCCATCCATGTGCTGTATTTCTAGGATTGAACTTAGAACTCCTTGGCAGGCAATTTCATCGAGGGTCCTGGCAAGAAGTATGTGTTCACCGGAAACTGAGTTACAGCAGACACGGTGGTGACAGAGCCTCCGATTTTGAAGGAACTGTGAGGTCTTTACTTTAACTTTTTCTCATCCCACCTGGCATGCGTGTGCTCCGTGCACACACACATATATTACTAGAATAAATAATATTAGTAAATGAAAATGGACTTGAAGTGCAAACTTGTGTTTGAGAAAAAGCCACATCTCGCAAATGTCAACACATGGTCCGAGATGATTTCTAATGTCATTAGTGACCTCCTCAGACTCTACGTTCAAGATGATAAAAACACGCGTTTGTAAACAAGTATTCATTATTCAGCAATACCTTTTGGCCATCTTTCACCAAACAATCACGTTGTCAATCTTTCAAAAGTCAAATAACAATTACTAAGTCTCTCCCTCTCTCTCTACGTCATTGCATAGTCAAAGTTTTCAAAACCATGGATTTGTGATCCTGTTGATTACATGTATGCAAGATCATGGGGTCTGACTCTCTGAGAAAAATATATTCAACGCCGTCGCTACTGACCACCGGTCCCTTCATTACGCCCACATATCCTCTTCCAAGACTCTTTCTTTTCCTCAATCTTCTTTTCATCAATTCCTGACCTCCTCCTTATATTTACCCCGTTTTTTCCTCATCCAAAAGCGTTGATCTCCTGCAACAAACAAAACTTCACTCTGAATCTGTTTTGAGGATCCTTCTCATCTCTCTCTCTCATCAGCACTAAAGTTGATGGGCAACTCCATCACCTGTTTCAAGCCGCCGGAAAGCCGAAGAGCGGCGGAGCCTTCCTCCCCATCCACTGCCGCCCGGTTGATCTTCATTGATGGAAACGACAGGCTGCTTCCTGGCCGCTACCCAGCAAGCGCGATCATGTTGGAGTTCCCCGATTGCAACGTCTATGATTCCGAGACCTTCTTCATCGGCCGTCCGGTCCCCGCCATCTCCCTCTCTCACACCCTTCTCGTCGGCCGAACCTACTTAGTCCTCCCGGCCGATCGCTTCAACGGCGACACCATCCTCTCCGCATCCTCCCTCTCCGGCTTCGCGTCGACCACCCGCAATATATGGACGCTCGGCGACCGGCCCTTCGAATATGTTAAGGAAGCGGACGGCCGAAGGGCAATTAAGGTCTGTCCGGAATTCATCTTCAGTCTTCTTCGGAGATCAGCTGCGAACTCGGCCGCTGGCTCCCTTTGTAGCTCGCCGGAGCTTCAAAAGCAGTATGCTTTGTTGGTGGGTAGCAAAGGCCAAGGTTGGTCTCCTAAGCTTGAAACTATCAGTGAAGCAAATCACAGTCAAGACAAACACAATGGCCTTAAAGGTAGGTGTAAATCGCCATGTGCCATCTTTGGAGTAGTTTTGGATTGGAGAAACGATGCAGAGATGCTGTATGAATAATGGAAGATCCAAGAAGATTACTTCTTTTTGTTACTGATCTGTAATTAACGACTGAGGTGATGTGTAAATTTTATGCAATTGAAGTCTCACAGATAATGAAAGTGATGAACAAGTTCGTATATCCTCTGACGTAGAGGACGGTTTTATTCTACATTCAATGAGAGCCGTTCAAAGAGGAATCTGGAATCATGCATCCGGATGGCTGTGATTTAGTGTTTGAATAAATGTCATCCTTTGTAGGAGCAGTAATCTGTGTGTCTAACGATTATTCAATGACATGAGTATATGAGTTTTTTGAAAGATACATAAAATAATGTTATTATACTCGTATCTTTTAAAAATAACCGTTGAATATATACTTTTGTACTTTGTATTTATACTATTTGTTTATCACTTAAACTATTCGTATCAAAAGTTGAACGGTGAAGATGTTTACGAAAGATTATACAAATATATATATATATATATTGTAGGTTTATAATCTTCTATAAACAGGAATTGGTACGATCCACTGTAGACATTTGAATTAAAATTTTGATTGTAATATATTTTTTTAATCATCTCAATTGTTGTTCTCAAACATCAAATGACGAAGATGAGCAATATAAGATTATGCATTGAAAAGACATTAGGTATTTACCACTCTCTCTTTATATATATATATATATATACGTGTGTTAGCCAATGTGCTAGCCCGTACTGGTTGCTCTCACTCGTTAAACGAGTTATTAGATAGGACGACAAACAAAATCTTGTTAATTGTTTGCTTGTCTTCGCCATCACATCCTTCATTTTCTCTTCTTTTTAATTATTGCATTGTGGTTACGATAGAAAACAATCACGTATAGTCTTTTTCAGTACTTTGAATATAACCCAAATCGAACAACAGCTAACTATGTTAGAACATTATTAATTAGCTAACACTATATATATAGATATGTATGTTTGTGTGTGCGTCTGGGTGCGTGCATACAAACAGTGATACTTGGAGATTGAATTAATGAAACACCCTGTATTCTTCCATTGGGGTTTACGGATCAAATCCATTCTCAAGAAGATCCAAAATTTGGCCCTAATAGAATTGATATCTTAAAAAAAAATTGAAAGACCAAAAAAAATACTCCCAACTCCTAAGGTTATGACCCAAAAAATATAGTGGCCTTGACCGGGAATGTCGGTGAAAATGTTAATGCATGTACACTGCTAGATCTGCTACCAATAATCTCGTGATTCAATATCTAGATATTTTTTCATATAATGGGAGGCCAAAGCCAGACACGCGCCCTGAGTATCAAACTCATGCCCTTCAAGTTGAGAGTTGATGCCCTTGCCAGATGATAACCAATTCAGTCTGTTGTCGCAGATCCTTTTCTTTTTTATTGGTAAGACGAGTTTGGCCAGACGCTTACCAAATATGCACACTGCCGGGGATTGAGCTCGTAACCTCAAAGTTTTCGAGTCAACCCGCACGTCAGGAGAGCAATGGCTCCTTGTGCCTGAGGAAAACGTGGTTACATGACACACGAGAAAATTCAACAAGTAGGTGATATGTGTTGGGATTTAATTTATAATAATCTACAAGTCTTTTTAAAGGTATATTTTCATATTTAATCTTCAGTCCATAGGGATGCCTTAGTTGAAAAGGTCTAAGCTATCATATGAGTAGTCTGTGTTCGACTCATATTGCACCCACCATTCATCTTGTATAGCTAGGTCAACACCCATCAAGCCTGAGAAAGCTCTGGCTGCTAGAGAAGCAGACGGTGGCTCGACTCACATGGGTTCCGCGCCGGGCAAGCTATCCAGCAATGATATAGCCCTTGAGGGCGAGGGTCCTAACCTTGAAGTTGTATGCAAGGATGTTTTCCAGCTCGAAGGTGAGTCTATTAAACACCCAACCCAGTCCTATGACCTGAAATCAACAAGAAAGCAGGAGATCAGTAGAAGTAATGAAAGAAACACTTAACTTCATGTTTTTGATAGAGTCCATGTCGTGTTGAAAATAGGTCAACCCGAATAGGATCAATTTTTCCATGTCAGTTTGGTAAACAAAAACATGGACTTTGTGTTCGAGATAGGTTTTCCCACGATGTCTGAATGCCATTAGTTTTGCGTCTTGAGGATTTTTTGTGTCAAAGATACCAAATGTCTTTCTTTCACTTTGGGTAAACCCGAATTCCGACTCCTTGGCTAGCCCCAGCATGTTTCGGGTTACTAAATCGTGTCAGAAATTATGACCCTTGAAGACACTGAAGCCAATAGATCTGCAACTATCCATACAGAGAAACACAGAACCCTTGATAGGCCTTGGATATATATCCTAGGAAAAGTTAAAATGATAAAATATGTACGAAAAACATAAATTTCTAATTTGTATGTTAGGATGAATAGCACGGGCGAATATTCACAAAATTTTCTATAGAGAAATAAAAAAGGAAAAATCAAAATTAAATCTTGATCATAGACTGATCGATCATACATGAGGAGAAGGATTCCACTTTGATTGCCTGAATTCCAGGGCAACATCGTTCAGATGACTTAGTTGTTGGAATGGGTGTCAAGAGAGATTAATGGCGGATGGGTCCATCTAGAATTTCTGAGGTATAGCCATGGGGCTGGCAATGTAAATCTCAACACGAGAACCCCATAAGACCCTGACACGAAAAGCCCATGTTCAGGTTAAGCTGCTTTGCGCACCAACGTGACATGAAAACATCTTGACACCTATAACACGAGAATTAACCAGATTAGTAGTTGTGGATAATTTTGCCATACTCAAATTGAATCGATTCGACCTGAACTGATGCAGAAGTGTTGTGGTATGATACAAGCAAGTCGGGGTGGTCTGCCTGTTCTGGTCAAAATAATCCGAATCAACAGGCAATGGACCAATTCAGGATGAATTTTCTAACAAAATTTGTATTTGTATAACTTCAAACACATTATAATTTTAAATGTTGTACATTAAAACCGTCTTGATTCGTTGGAAAGGTTGTGAGAAATTAGATGATGAAGAAGGAGGGGATCGAAGGTCGTGCATAGCTCACCTAGCTAGGGGGTCGACCCACAAGTTGAGGGGTATGAGTTCTATACCGTCGGTGTACATCTGGTCCAGCCTTCCCATTGGAAAAGAATGCTAATATAATCACAAGATAGAGAACAATTATGACCAGACAAACCTCAGTTTGGTATAAGGTTTGAGTTTGATCTTGGTTTTGGTTTCACTTGATTCCTTTGGGTACAAACTTTGGTTCAAAAACAGATTACGACGTTGTCAATCGGCCTCGATCCTCCTCTACTTTTCGGAGTTTGGCCTGAAGGTAAGAAAGCTTGTTTCGCAAGGCATGAAACCTATGGAAGGCTAGCTTGCATGCACACACACATGCATACGGTGTAACCCGACTCGAAAACAAGGACAAATTACTGATATCACCTTCGTCCTAAATTCATATTCGAGCCTACCCTATTTATCCAGAAGAGAATCCCACCGGTTCCCCGAATTTTAGGGCAAAACTATCTGGTCAGAAAGAATGGCTTGGCAGTTGAAAGTCATCAAGAGGGAACGGTGGTTACAGTTTTCAAATAGAATGTTTTTTGCTAGGAGATCCTTTCTTGTGGATGTTGTTTGACATTGCGGGTCGTTTACTTCGATTTCGGGTCAAGAATGGGCTGAACTCGGATCTGACCCCATTTTTATTTGGGTCGTATTCTTTAAACGTCGGGTAAGAGTAGGCATGACCATGAGCCTATATGTATAAACATACACGTACTATATGCATTGTATGTATATAATATACATCATACACATACATATTTATCTAGGTTGAATGTATGTACACTATGTACGTTGTAAACATTTGTATGTAAGGGTATTGGTATTATGTAAATACATATATATATACATATATATATATATATATATATATATATACATATATACATATATCCTTCATGATCTTTGTGAGGTTGCTTTGGACCAACTTGTACCTGGCCCAGGATGCTTAAATCATGACACAGACAAGGTTTTTCAGGTTGGCTTGTCGGTTCGGATCCAAAATTACCACTCATGCATGACATGTACACCCATTATACGAGAGGGCAGACCTCATTTTTTTCATAATACTTTACCAACACACATTCTCTTCTTTCTCAGTGCTCTATCTATTTTACCGGACCAATTGGACACCCATCAAAACCTGCTTACCACTGCCTCTCTCTCTCTCATGTAACCGGAATACGAAGTTTGCCATCACTTTCTCTCACCTCTCGGCATTGACCGGTTATCATCTGTCTTTCGTTCTCTCCGCTTTATTCATTCTTTCTTACCACTGGAGCCCGTCACTATCTCGCTCTTCTCTTCTCCCTTTCTTCACTCTAAGAAAGAAAGAGAAAACGATGCACTTTAATCACATCTCTTTTTACATTCTTATTCTTAGGTGCGCCTCCAGCATCTCCTTTATATAAGAGATGTACTACGTCAGGAATCTATTTTATATCGTGCCAGACACGACTCTTTAAGTGAGTGATGGAGAGCGAAAATGTATATTTTGTATGGTAAAGGTAATGTAGGGATTTTCATCTATTAATAAAAAAGTATGTCTTTAATAGCACTCGATGAATATTTCATATAAAAAAAAGAGATTCCACGGTGAAACAATCATGGTTGGGGTATATAACCGATCCTCTGATACTCAATCTCCGCCCTACATGCGCTTCCCACTAGATGGGAGTCCCAAAATTTTACTTCTTTTCTTTGAGATAGGAGAGGCGGGAGGCACCTGCGTACCCCCAGCCTCGTTGCTGTAACCATTGTCTTGGTTTTATACTCCTACGAGCTGATCTTCTCTCTCTTTGAATATTACTGTTTATGTCTCATACTCAATCTCCACCGCACATCTAACTGAAATCATGATCTCAGCTTCAGACCTGCGCAACTGGACCCACATGGGTCGGTATTAAGTGAGAAAAGGATGCCCAATTCTGCAGACCCTTTTCCACCACAAAGGAACTCTGAAAACAAACGGCCCTTAAAATGGATTACTGTTCCTCGAACGAATTACTCAAACCTCTCTCTCTCTCTGTCTCTTCATGAAGTCCGGCAAAAACCAAAAAGCGCAATTGTCTCTCTGAAGTTGAGAAGAAAAAGAGAAACTCTCTTTCTCCCCAAACGCTCTATACATGCGTGTGCGCGCACACACACAAACACGCACACAGATATATATGTGTGTGTTAAATTAAGCGAAAACCAGAAAGAGCATTAACGTATGGATACCCAACGGATCAGCTATCTTCAAAACTAAGCCACAATTTTCAGATATTACATCTGACAGCAGTCGACTAGCGAGCTGCTGGAAGTTCAGTTGCCGTCTTTGGTTCGTCACATCATCTAAGCTAAACATGATCATACGTTTGACTTGGCTTTGCTCATCAAAAGCTTTGTCAAAATGACAATTCCAAAAGTTTCTACGGGAAAAACATTTCTTTGATTCTTTCCACTTTCTTCTTTTGAAAAAACATTTCTTCAATTCTCTCCCTTCTCTTCTTTCTTTCTTTTTCTTTCCCTCTTAAGATTTTCAGGAAGTTGTTTCTATGTTGATGGTGAAGCGACCATTAGGTGAAGTGTTTTGTAAGGATAACGATTGCCATTAGATTGGTGTTGTACTTATTTTACATTTTACAATATATAGTAATTTTTATATTTTCATGTTAGAAGATCTTTATTTTTTAATGTATGTTGCTCTATGGAACCTACTTTATATGTATATTTTCTTTTTACTGTATCTTTAGTGGGAAAGAAAAACTCAACGAAGTAAAGCTCTTAAAAGAATGATGAGCTGTTTGCAAACATGGGTTAGTTTCGTTTCTTCATATTGAAAAGTGAACACTTGGTTTTGTTCGTTTACGTTAGGACTAAGACTACTTAGAAAATTGGGGTTGAATGTAATATTGAAATGCTTACGCAGGCGTCCTTAATTGAGTAGGTTTCTCAAAGGTATCTCCTTTATCTCTCACGCCCACGCACCACTCGCAACAATAAAGGGAAGGCTACCGCCAACGAAAGGGTTGCCTTCCCCTACCACAGCTACTCCTCGTAGGCATGCACGAGTCTGCCGAGGGTAACAAGCAAAACCCTCTCTCTCTCTCTGTGAGTGAAGAATATGGCCAAACTAAAGCTACCAACCTTCTCGTGAAAGGGCTACCCCTACCACTGCCGATAGCCTCTGCAGTGTGGTTGGCATCATTCTACTGCACATGCTCTCTCTCTCTCTCTCTCTCTCTCTCTCTCTCTCTCTCTCTCTCTCTCTCTCTCAAGAAAGCCTTCAGTGTCCCTCTGAAAGGCATCACATCAGTATCCCTTGTGGATTTTAGTAAACTCCGGCTACTACCAACTTTCGGGCAGGCGACCGACGTTTAAAGATACCCCCTCTCTCTCTCTCTCTCTATATATATATATATATATATATATATATGTATATATATATATATATATGTATATATATATATATATGTATATATATATATATATATATGTATATATATATGTATATATATATATATATATATGTATATATATATATATATATATGTATATATATATATATATGTATATATATATATATATATATATATATGTATATATATATATATATATATATGGGAATGGATCGATTTCATCAGCCTATCATATTGTGACGAAAGCAACTTGAGCGATAACAGTTGCAAGTTGAGGTCCACTGGCCTATACAAGTTCTAGCAGTAACATGAAGTGCATGACTTAGCCATGAGCCGGCCGGTCAGCGTCTCCCTGTCAGTTTATGCTCTGGTTGTCGACTGATTAACTTGAACTCCCCGGCTTGGAACCGGAGATAGAAAGGGAAAACCGTAACTCAAAGCAGACTTCATCGACGACCATATATCGCAAGTAGTCGTATCACTTCTAAGAATCATATTCAGGAGAATCAGGGCTATGCAATGGACTCAGCCGATTATGCATGACTCCTTAAATTTGTGTTTAGAACAGGCATTCGCAACTTTAGAAGCTCTATATCCGACCACCGGCATTCCTATGGGTTACAAGAACCGCTGGAATAACGATCATGAAATTACTCCAACAGTTATTAGGAGCGATACTTCCTGCCGGTATTCCGGTTATCAGCAAAGGAGTAACTCCCACGATTCTTTCAAATTGTCATCCAGGACATGACAACCGACCGTTTACAAAAGATCTGATCATCATCCGTGGACAGGTACCTTCGGGTTCATGCAGAATATAAACTTGTCGTACCGATTTCCAGTTGTTCCTTTCCTCCTTTAAGGTGAATCCAATTAAAAGCTGACCGACCCCTTTGCGCACCAATCCGAGTGGCAGGAGTACCTGAATGAAACCACTTAGCACCTAATTTTCAGCTTTCAAACGGTCTCACTATCCCATCTGAATGACAAAACCAAGCATTGCCACAGATAGAAGGCAAATAGCTCCCAATATGCCTATATAAAAAGAACCTAGGCTCAAATGTACCGAGTTTGATACCATGGGTCAGAATACCTGGTAAGGGTCGTCTGCCTAACCCCAGATGGCCTATGAGAAACAAAAGTAAAAATTTGTCTTTCAGAATCTTTTCAATAAGCATAAAAGAAAGGCTCCTCCAAGTGCCAATAAAGGAGACTTTGAGCACCACTGTGAATGTCAAACGGGAAAGTCAAGGAAGGCATTCAATGAAGAAAGGTGCCAGCACAAACAACCATTTGATCACTCAGATGAAGTTCTCTCCAATTCAGCTCCAGTTGTTTTTAACTGGAGGAACTTATTTTATGCACTAAATAAACCGGATATAAACCCTATTAAGTACAAGCATGCTTGTAACAATCTACCATGTTCAAGAGAAGATTTTCTTTCTTTCCTTCTTTATCAAGTAGTAATATCAAGAATATATTCAGATCATGAAGTTAAGACCACCCATTTATACATCCTTTTGACTTTGACGAGAAATTTAGGTCACACCAATTCAATTAAAATATAAACAATACTGTCTACGGCTATTTTTCTATATTGGAAGATACCATAATAACAAAAAGAACGGTCACTAGATTGCCTGGCTAAGGGTTTGACTCACAAGTCAGAGGTCATGAGTTTGATCCTCCGGGGCATGCATCCGTCTCTCAACTCCCCACCGCTAAAAAAAAGGGGAAAGAGCAGAATTTTTCCAAGTCTCTGTCATAAAAGTCATATATACATGCAATTTTAATTCTTATTGCTTAAAATGACAAGTTCAATGCAACCAATCTAAGTGTGTGCCATCATTGAGCTCCCCCAACACTTACGAAATAGAGGTGCAATAGCTCACCAAACACAAGAAAAACTAAGCCTTCTCTCACACTTTGTGTTGTCGGCTACTCGGATGGTTAGTCACTATTGACCTCCATCTTGCATGATTTAACTCCAAATAAGGAATATCATGGTTTGCTTTATTTCTTCCTTTCAATACATATATAACTGCAATTGAAAAAAAAAAAGAACTAGCAGATCCTAATACACTCCACCTTTTGTTTAAATTTACTGCCGCAAGAAACCATGCTTCATCGACAAAAGCTTCAAGGCAAGGACAAGGACCCATGACCAAGACCTATGGGTAACAACTGTCGACAGCATATAATATTGGTTGAGGCCCCTTACCATTACATCAAAGCCTGTGAAGCCTACAATCAAGATAATACAAACAACTACAAATTGTGATTGCAGATAGAGTACGAGTCGCAAGGCAAAAGAATGGGATAACAATAAATGAGAACATGAAACAAAGAAATGCCCACAACAAACAGAAAGAAAACCCACAGAATATTAGATGAAGAAAATTAGAGTTCCGAATAGCCATTGACGAATGCACCTTATGGTTTCCTTTTGTATGTGCTGCAAGAACCAAATTGAATAAACCATACCAATCAGATGATGAACAGGAATTGTTTTAGGGGACTCGACCATGAAACTCACACATCCAACTGAGCAGTATCATGTCAAAAACAAATGACATGTTCGTCGAAAGCTCAGAAAATGCCTCAAGATCTAGGACAATAAATTAAAAGCTTGAACCAAATACATGTCGCAAAAAGAAATGGAAATGCATAGCACAAAGAACAGAAGCTCACCAAGATAGGGGTTCGAGTCACAAGTTGAAGGTCATGAGTCCAATACCCAGGGCGTGCATCTGGCTTCGGCCTCCCAATTGTACAAAAAAGAAGAAGAAATGCAATGCACAAAGATAGATTGGTCTGTTCAGAAGTAGACATCAATCCAAAGGCACGGTCTATGCTAATGTGAAAATTTTACAGCCGTGAAACGATCGATAACATAATTACAGATAAAAATCAATATTTACATCATGACATAATGGCTCCTGGCTATGTCATATGGGTGTGGGTGCGAGTGGGATACGGCAAATTTCAAAAATTTTGAGTGCGGCAACATGGCTAGGGTATATAATATTATATATTATATATAATATTCAAGCTACATAAATCAATCATAATACAACTAGTATTTGCTAATTTTGGGTGCACGTAGGTATCAATTAACAAGTTCCCTCATAATGATCTGAAACATAGAATGATTTTACGAGCTGAAAAATATCCAAGTTATGGATTGAAAGAGTTTCGAGATCTTTTGTAGGATATAGCATATACTGGTATTTGTGCTAGGATCCACTAGTGATGTCTGGCAATGTTCCTGGTCTTCAAATGTGTTTGGTGACAGAGATTATTCTGTACAAAGGCATACAGTATGGAGTCAAGAATCCAATCAAATTGAGTAATAAGAAACCACTTGTCCGCACCCAAAATCATTCAAGCTAATATTATATACAGCTACAATTGCAAGTACACAACTTTATAATATTAAAAAAAAACACATAAATGGTAAACAACTACTAATTTCATCATAATACACAAATCAATCTTCATTATCGGACCCATTTATCCGTGAGTTACAAAAAAAATAATAATTTACATTTTTTTTTTGCCATGCCGCACCGACACGGTGTCGGTATCGCACCAATGTCGAGGTCGACACTCCACCCCTTAAAAGTGTCTGTGTGACTTAGGCTCCACGAGTTATTTACATAACTTCATCTCTATATATCATGAGACAGGCATTCAATTCTATACCTCCAAAGCGAAAACATCAAGAGTAGTTTCGCGAGCCTTGTCTATTACTTGGAACTTAACTATTAAATTCAAATTGCAAATAGAAAACAAGAAGAAAGGTGACAAAACCATAAAATGCTGAGAGAAACCAGATTAAATCATCATCTGATCAACTGAAAAGGATCACGTGCATACAAAGCACGGAATATGCAGAAAACCATGAAAAGTTACACATTCTGAATTCCTAAAGAAGGGCTCTTCGCAAAGCCTGAATAATTGATCCCCAAGAAAACTAACAAGATGGACGACCACAGAAAAAGATGTTCATGACAGTGTAGGACACAGTTGGCATATGATCTTGTAAGACATGGTCAAAACTTTGTAATAGGAATATTAATGAAATTGTGCTTTGCCGGAACCATTAAGAAATAATGGATAAGCAAGGAGATAAAGGGGAAAACGGAAACATCATCGACTCTTTGTCATGAAAGAAATCTTAGAGAGCATCTCATAATGGTCATCCAATGTACAAAAGAAAAAAAGGCATATAAGTTTAACATCGAAGAAATCTATTACCTGAACCAAGTGCAAGTCCATACCAAGAACCAATAGCAATCAAAGTTGATAATTGACAGTGGAAAATAAGCACCAAGCAAGGAACTACAGCCGAAAGCAAAATGGTGGCATCAACAGCCATAAGTACTACAAGTAATAAATCCAGCAAAACCCTGGAAAAGAGAAAGGTCAGAAATTTCCCACAACACAGCTAGACATTTATATTTAGATAGATAACTCTTGACATCATCTTATGCCAAAAGGTCTCTCAAAGAAATGGGTCATATTCCATGAAAAATTCAGGCACATGGAGTAACCATCAATGAGAATCCTAATCATTGCCAGCATTTGGTGTAGAACTAGGTTCATTACTTACCCCAACGAGCACCACCTTCATTTACGGTTAGGGGTTCGAGTAGAAGAATATAATATAAAGAGCTAAGGTATTGGAGGTGTGATATGCTTACTTGAGTTCGTTTACAGTAATTTTCTTCTTTTTTTCTTCATATTTGGATTTGCAATCCCTAACCTTAAGTGGAGATGGTAGTGCCTTTTCAGATTTCCTTTGTGTGAATCTTTTTTCAAAACAATTCCATTGAAACACCCATCTCTGAAATCTTGGGGTCGTATGCAAGCACACCAACCCAAAATAAACACATTTCAATGTTAATCACCAGATTCTGACAATGTCTTGACAAAAACCATAAAATGCATACTTCATCATCAGCAAGGCAAATGAGACGTTAGCCAATGGTCTAAACTCACAGTAAACACTAATATTTTTAATTATCTAAACCCACAATAAAACCTAATATGTTTGATTCTCTGAAACCCACAATAAAGCCTAATACAAAACAAGCTACAGAGATCCATCATGATCACAAGAAAAACCAAAGAAAGAAATGGCAGGGACAAAAAAGTTTACCACAAAAAGCATAACAATAATGAGAGAAGGGATTCATTTCTCCAAGAAAGAAAAGGTTCGTCTTCACTGTAGACCACCAAGAAAATAGAATAGGATGATCGACGTTCACTATTTGGCAGGTTCCTGTCAAATCAGACACACACATACATGCACGCACTCACCCACACATCAAGCCATTCAATTTCTACCACCAAACCAATGTCATTTCAGACAAATGAGTAACACAGAAAACTATTATTTCTTGAGCCCAACAAAAGATAAAAAGAACGAGAGTTAGATTTCTGAGCTCCTCTAAAGTTGAGCTCCCTCTTAAACTTGGCACAAATCGATGATTTAATTATTATATCCTTTGATGATTCCAATCAAAACTCAAATCTCCCTCCATAAATCCTCAGGACTTCAATTAAACTCAAAGATTACAGAGAAGATAAGAAAACAGTGGCACCAAGGACTGGACCCATGCTATCACATTAGACAGACGATAAACAGCCATGATCATCTATCTGTCTACCTACGAATCCATCATACTAATGGAAGTATAATGCATAGGATGAACACCAATCTCGGCCAAGTCTAAATCTCCATCTTCTTCAATTTATAGGATCACCATAATTCGAGCCTCCGAGTACGCCACCGGTGGAAGAAGCTGCGGCCGCAGCAGCAGCATATGCATCAGTGGCATCGAGAATTGAGGCTAGAGACGAGGCAATAATGTTCTTACCGCTCCCACCAGCAGCAGCACTACCACTGTAATCGCCAAGATGGAGATCAGAAAGATTTGGTAGCGACGAGGACGACGAATCGTCGAGGCCTTGATCGTATAGAAATCCCCTGAATACGCGGCCGCCAATCTTCACGACAGCTTGATACGCGTACTCGTCGTCTCCTTCTTCAATTGCCGTCACCCGGACGCACCTGAACGCCGCTGGCGCCGTCACATGGCCGGGCAAGCCACCGCCTCCTCCTCCCATCTCCATTTCTAAACAAATATCATAATAGTCATGGAACAGATGAACATCCACAACAAATCATAACAAAAGAAAAAGATAATTTGGTGTCTGTAAGAGCTTGGAGAGAGAGAGAGAGAGAGAGAGAGAGAGTTGGATGGGTGAAATAGCTTGTCCAGACTTGCACACACGCAAATACACACCAAAGCTCACACAGGCAGACACGAGAGAGAGAGTTGGATGGGTGAAATAGCTTGTCCAGACTTGCACACACGCAAATACACACCAAAGAGAATTTGTTGGTGGCAAGAGCTCACACAGGCAGACACGAGAGAGAGAGAGAGGGAGAGAGAGAGAGAGAGAGAGAGAGAGAGAGAGAGAGAGAGAGAGAGAGACTTGGACGGGTGAAATAGCCTATCTAAAGAGACGCAGAAACACAAGTTCACACACAAACACATAGGTGGAATTCGGAGGCCGAAGGGCCTAACAAGAAGAAGAAAAACAAGAAAAGTAGAATAATTTAGCTACCATGATGACTAGAACCCGTGTCAAAAGAAGGAGACGGCGTGTTCACGGAGGTAGACGTCAACGAAGCCGTCGTAGTGGCGCCACCGATGCCAAGACGTGCCTTCTTCACTCCGGCACCGGCACTACCGCCGGAAAGAATTTGCTGTCGCTCCCGTCTCCTCGCCGCCGGCACCCACGTGCTCTTAACGTGAGTATCGCAATCAAACCCCCGACTCTTACAGCACGTCCGGCATCGCCGGTGCACACAGTCTTTCTTCGCCTGGTTCCCGCAATCCTGGCACGTCACGCCCCCTCCTTCCGGAACCATTCCGGAGACCCCGGCCTTCCACAGCTGGATCTCCGCCACCCTCCTCTTATCGCCGTCCACTTCGGTCGCCGAGAAAGGGTGCATCGATGGCAGGTTCTGCGGAAGAGCCGAAGAAGAAGAAGACGAGGCGAGAAAGACGGGATTTTGAGGGTCGGGAGAAGCGTGGTGGAAAAGGAAGACGTCTCGGAGACCAACCATGCTTAGCTCGTGCGGGAAAGGAAGCGGAATGGAGTTGTAATTCAGGATCGGATTGTGAGCGACTCTAGAATTTCCCGCGTAGCTACCGGCTGCCGTAGCGCCGGTGTGAAGAGCACCGACGAGAGGAATAGAAGGAGAAGAGGTGGTAGTGACGGTGGTAGTGGTAGGCCATCCTCCTCCGAGTCCTCCATTGAAACCGAGGCAGAGATCTCCAGCTATTCTCGAGTCGGAGGGAACCGGAAGCCAATCGGAACTACCACCTCCGGCGAGAGATCCGGGCCTGCGTGATGCCGCCACCGCTGGAGTCGGGAGAGAGAGAGAGAGAGATGATCTGAGGAAAGATCTCGGCTTTTCTTTGGTGGTTTGCTTCGGGGCTTTTGAGTGACTGAAATTCTCTCTGAGCACTCCCTTCCCCACCGGCTGGACAGGAACTTTTAACAGACAAAAAATAAAAAATAGCAAAAAAGGATAGCTTCTTCTTTTTTACTAATGGAGAATTCGACATTTTAAAATAATCAAGATGCGGAAAATATGCTGCCGGGTGCCAAATGAGTTTAGTGATCGAGTAGCTATATCTCTTTACATGAGTACTGCAACTTGTTTTGAGTTACATTCTAGCATGTTAGGGAGAGAAACAACAACTTATTTTGAGTTATTTTGAGTTACATAACACTTTTCTCAGAGTAGACAGGGTGGATTCTTTGTTTCCACACATCCCTATCGTGTGTCATCGTAGCAGTTAACTCACAATAAGATAGATCATTCTTTTCCAACATTTTTGTGCTCGTCCTCTACCTCTTTTAATACTTTCTAAATTTAGTTTTTCGTACCTTCTTACATATTCTTCTTTTGATCTTCTTTTTGTATGTTTAAATCATCTTAAACGATATTCTATCATTTTATCCTCTATTGGTGTCACTCCTAATTTGTTTATAATAACCTCATTATGTATATGGTCTTTTCTTATATGACCACTCATTCATCTCAACATCTTCATTTTTGTCACAGACATTTTTTGCACATGTTGATGATTAACTGCCAAACACTCAGAACCATAAAACATGGTAGGTCTAATTGTTGCTCTATAAAATTTACCTTTTAACTTTAATGGTATCTTCTTATCACAAAGAAAACCTTATGCTCCTCTCCATTTTAACCAACCAGTATTAATTATATGCGTAACATCTCCATCAATTCTTACATCACTCTCAAAAATTGACCCTAGGTATTTAAAACTTTCCTTTTAGGGGATGCAATGTGTGCCAATTTTTATTTTTATGTCCTCTAAGATAACCAAATGATCAAACTTACATTTCATATATTATGTTTTTCTTCTACTAAGTCGGAGGCCTTTGCTTTCTAATGTTTCTCTCCATAGTTCCAATTTTCTATTAACTTTTTCCTTAGACTCCTCCACTAATACAATGTCATATGCAAATAACATACACCAAGGTACTTCATCTTGAATGTTTAACTCATCAATCACCATTATAAATAAGTACGGACTTAAAGTTGATGCTTGATGTAACCCAATATTAACTTCAAAGAAGTTTGTCATTCCTTCATGAGTCCTAACACATGTTTTTGTATCCTTATAAGGTTAATGTATGTCAATGGGATACCTCTTTTTTTCAAAGTTCTCCAAAGAACCTCACTCGGTACTCTATCATAAGTTTTTTCTAGATCAATAAATATCATAGAAGGTCTTTCCTTTTTGCTCTAAAATGTTCCATAAGACGTCTCAAAAGGTGAATCGCTTCAACAGTAGATATGCCTAACATGAATCCAAATTGGTTTTCTGTTGTACTTGATACTTGTCTTAACCTACGTTCGATAATTCTTTCCCACAATTTCATAGTATGGCTCACTAACTTCAGCAGACTCGCAGAGTTCGTTCTATTTAATTTACATTCCACCGTGTTATAGAGAGAGACCATTCCGCAAGAGTCATATGGATCATAAATAATATCAATTCGTTTTCTGTTCTTCTATGTCACACACATAGTTGATCATCTATCATTTGATGTGTAACATTATCATTATCGTAATCATCATTCATTGGCATCAGTTTCATTTCATTATATACGAGTCACGAGTGTTTCATTACGAAAATCACCGTCGATTTAAAGAAAGATTCAAATGATGGTGGATCTACATTGAGCTGAGGTCCTGCCATGCCCGAAATACTACAACCTATAGTTAATCATGCGGAACAAATGCTAATTAAGTCTGGCTGAGGCCTATACCGGGGTTTGGCATAAGCATGTAGATGATGTTTCCTATACAGTAGAGTTCGGTGCGTGTTAAGTAGTTTACAATTATTGAAGTTATAATATGGATTGTGTTGTTGGTGGACATTATGACTAAGTGTGCTGTATCTAAAATGGGTGTTGTTGATTTTTCCCGTTGGAACTGATCAATTACATTGCTTAGGGCTTTTATTTTTCTAATACCGCTATGGACATGCTTGGATAGGCACAGTGCTCAGAAATTTTTATATGAAAAACTAAAAACCGTGTTATCATAGTTTTCTATTGTCCCTCAGAACAACATGATATATATCACAAAGAGACGAGCTCTCCTGCCTAGGGAGTTGACTCAAAAGAAGCTGGACGTTAACGGCTCTCTCTCTCTCTCTCTCTCTCTCTCTCTCTCTCTCTCTCTCTCTCTCTCTCGTATGGTGTGTGTGTGAAGAGAGAAAGCAACAGGCTAGCAAGCTCTAGCTTCGAAACAACTGCGTTCAATGCTGCCAGGAAGCAGCGAAAGTCGTGACTTTGAAGTGAAATCAGATTTTACAATTCTGTTGGTCTAGAGAGGTTTAACTCGAAGAAGGAGTTTTTGCATTCTCTCTCTCTCTCTCTCTCTACAATCTTGATAGGTATAAAGAGAGAAAGAGTATTTCAAGAGACCATGAAAATCTGAACTTTTTAGAGTTTTCACTTGTTTTCGAAACTTGCCTGGACCTATAATACTCTATGATGCTGCGTTTCTTACCGACTCCATAATTTGCTTCATATGCATTCTATAACGGAAAGCCATCATGCATGTACACTTTATGCAAATGCTAAGAAAAACTGCTTAGGTTTCTATGACGGAGATCCAAATATCTATACATATATATGTATATATATATATATATATATAGAGAGAGAGAGAGAGAGAGAGAGAGAGAGAGAGAGAGAGAGAGAGAGAGAGAGAGAGTCATTTCACCCATCCACAGAAAGCTCCTTTTCTTACGCGGTCCCCCATTGGAAACTGGCATTCAGTTGGGTGAACTAAGTCCGACTCTCGTTTAATCTGTATCAAACCATGTATTTAGTACCATTGCACTTCATCGTTCTCATGCATACTGTTCCTTTCTTTCTTTTTTGGGGGAAGTTGAAAACTTTTATTAATAAGAAAGGAACTCGTACAATATAGCAAATGGTCCTAATCGGGTTACCACTTATTAGCTTGTTAGGGCTACCAATGTGTGACACGACACGAAATTCCAGGACGAACATAACCCAGAAAATTCGTGGTTGTCCATCCAAATTAACGTGAAAATAATTGGTTGTATTCGGATTAACTTGCTTTCTGTAGAAATGCAATGACATGAAACACGAAATTGGTCATGCCCACCCAAAGTATCAAAAAAATTAACCCACGTCGAAACAACAGAACATACAATCAGAGGCTAGGGCTCTCGTTCTAAGCGTACTCATTTCATCAACTTGCATAGCGTACGTAATGCCTTGGGCGTTTAAGCCTTGACTATTTGCTCCGTATCAACTCTCTATGGGTTTAAGCTCGACTTGAAATTAGTTTGTCCAAAAACCGAGCGAAGGTAGAACATGTGGGTCAACTAAAGCTAGAGCTCAGCTCATTTTATAGAAGCTTAACCTTGAACTTGGTTCGGGTCAAGTTGAAGCACCAACAATAGTTAATTGAAACTAGAGCTCAATCTCCAAAAAAGAAAGAGCTCAATCTCTGGACCAAACTTTGCAGAACTTCAATATATGAGCTCGAGCTAAGCTAAGTCATGTGTTCATTGGTGGAAACCGAGCTTCTTCAAGCTCCTCGAATGGGTTGACATCTGTGTATTTGTACGTATTACATTACATATGGTATATTTGAATGGAAGTGACTTTTGTTAGGTTGTAGCTATTTTCAGCAATCCATCATAGGTAACATCCAGCCGTTACTCGTGTTTACGGTTTCAGGAGAAATTGTCATAATAGCAAAATCTTAACAGTCGGATCGTTACCGAAAAACACGGTAACCATTCGGATACAAAGGCTCATGAAGAGGAAAACCCAGTAGAAAAAATCAGAAGAAAAAAAGAGCTCGCACTGCTTTATAAATACAGAGGAGCGCATACAGTTAGTAAGACACATAGACTGAAAAATACACGTAAAAATATTTTTTCTGAGAAAAATCTGCTTTGAAGAAACCTCAAACCAAAACCAATATCACATTCATCTTTGCTGCAGGCATAACTGAAACAACTCGTCCACAACGAACCTCAAGGTCGGAGAAAACCGGAATCACGCAAGAAAATTCTTACAACTTTTTGAGTAGTTACCCATAAAATACATGAGAAGGCTAAGGTCAAAATATTGGCCAAATAAATGAAAATTAATTTGATTGGGGGAATTATTGAGATTAGTAGGCCCCGCCAAAATTTTCGAAAGATATCGGGGTGCCAACTTCCGTGATTGTTGCGCTCTCACGTACTACAACCTACACTTGTTTCTTTTTTCACCTGGGTAATTATTTCCTTACCTTCCTTTTAAAAACCTTTTACCTCACATGCAACTTTGTCCTATTTGAGTTCGAGCCGCTGCTCAAAATGGTTTCCTAGCTCGGTCCTGTTCGGTTCGTAACCTTATAAAATGGAACCCAGAACCGGGGCGGTTTGAACCACCGGTTCTTTGTTCCCGTTCCATCGAGGAGAAACAGTAACCAAATTGAGAGGATGACAGCTTTGATTATAATTCAAAAAAAGTTAGAATGATCCTGGTTTCTGTTCAAACATCAAGTCAGTTCCAAGCTGACCATGCAGAAGTGAAGGACAAAAGCAAAGGTTTGATACAAATTGAGGCCTAAAGCAAACATTTGATGGTATAACTTTAAAATTTGGGGCCTAAGCCTACAAATTTTGAGGCCTACAGATTGATACCATAACGAGATTAAATATCGGGGGCCTAAGGCTGTTGCGTTGGTGGCCTTACCCATTAGCCACCCCTGACCTACTCTCTTTCATGGTATATGATATATGAGAACAAGATAAACAAAAGAATAGATGTTTAAATTATTCATCATCTAATATAATTTATACTTGTTATAGTCGTAATTTCTGGAGATCCATGATTGAGGCATGAAACCAGAATTAATGATCTTATCAGACAGGAACATGCAAATAATGCAAAGTTTATGTACTTTTTTCTTACTAAATAAATATAAGCAGACTTAGAAACAATGACTCTTGAAAATTGCAGCAAGGACGACCAATTCTTACATAATTAAACAGGTGTGACATTCATTCACTCACTGGTTGTCACGGGGAACGCAGCATCTTCTAAAGGGTAGAGAGAGTCCTTGGCTTCTGTATCCGTGCACACCTAGGGATTTGCAAATGAGATCCCTCGTCCTGATCATGAATGAAAGCATGTACGTACGTAATCAAATAGAGAGAAAAAGAAAACGAAGGCATCGATACCTCTATAAATATTATACAAACAATATATTCTTGCGTACGAATTTTCTGAGATTTATTTTTAGAGGTAAAGCTGCAAGAAATATTAATTCTCCTCTTCTCAAATGATTCCTGCCCTTCGCACAAATTAGTTTCAAAAATTAATCTTTACTACGAAATATGACTAAAAACTGAGAAAACTACGTGAGTAAGAAGTCGTTGAATCGACCTGTTTTAAGTGTCATTAGACTCATTGCAGGCTACAACTTGCCTGCGTGAAGCCTGAATCACTTTCTAATGACGATGAACATTATTCTTGTGTACGAATTGCTAGTCTCAATTTTTTAGAGGCAAAGTTGCAAGAAATATCAATATTTTTACTCCATAATATTGCTAAAAAAACAAAAAAGAAAAAGAAAGTCAGCATTTTTTTGTGACTTTAATTGATATTATCAAATCAGCCCTCTTTTATGACTTCAATTCAGATTTCAGGCTGCAACTCGCCTGCATGAAGCTTATAAACACTGGTGGTTAGAAGCCAGATAATGGGGAGGCCGAAGCCAGATGCATGCATGCATGCCCCTGGGTATCGAACTCATGATCTTCATCTCGTGATTCAACCCCTAGCTACTGCTAGCTTGTTGTGCTTACAATAAATATTGTTGACAAGGATAAAAATTGAAGTCATAAGATCATCACTGCAATCTCTCAGAGAAACAGGGCCCGAATATCAGTTTTAGGTAATTGCTCATCACTTCAAACCTAAATTCTTGCTTATGCGTAACAGGTTGTTGACAACTATTGAGTACGAGAAGATGAACCACATCTGTGGAGGCTTCAAAAGTGACTCGAACACAAAGTCCAAACCATCTCCATGCATATCGAACTTCCTCTCCAAACACTGTGTCTCATAAGTAATTATTAATTATTTTCTTAGCAGGGATAATAAAGCACATTTATTTTCGAATATAAAGTACCGAAATTTAAAAGAAATCAAAGAAATTGAACGCCAAATGAGTGTGTTATTGAATTACTAGTTACTAGTCAAGGTCGAGGCTTCTAATTCTATGTTCATCTATTTATTGGCCCCGAGGCTCGAATTGTTCGATAACTGGAACGTTGGAAAACACCATTGTCAGTGAAAAACGGCGCAATCAGGATGTATCTTACCGCGTGAACATATGAACCATGTCATTAACTTTCTCTCTCTCTCTCTCCAACACACACGCATACATATATACATATATATATATATATATATATATATATATATATATATATATATATCTGTATATAAACTGTATTTTGTATATAGATATCGACCCTTGTACTCCTTTTGGGGATCTTAGAAGAAGAGATCCAAGTCAACTAAACCAAATGAACCTATCCAAACCAGTAGTGTGGTTTCATTTACTCTTTATCATTACGTTTGGTTCGACTTGGGAAAAACTTAGCCAGCTAACAGCAGAACGCTACAATTGAACCAATACATACTGATATTTTAGGTACGATATATTGATATATATATATATATATATATATATATATATATATATATATATATATATATATATATATATATATGCACGTGGAGTTATGAGGTGGGACGTGGGCGTGGTGGAGAACCCTAGGAAGAACATTTTTTTGTAAAAGAAATGCAGCGATAATTTTAGCTTTTTCCGCTGCCCATCTCTGGGCTTGTTGTTTTGATGGCAAAGTGTATGACACGAGCCCGTTTCTCCAAAATGCCTCGAGCCCAGTGAGCCGCGATTCGCTCACACCAACGTTGCCCGTACTGATTTCCATCCGACACGGACCTGACTCACCCCACCCCTCAAAAGTCTGCTAAACACAATCTCTCTCTCTCTCTCTCTATATATATATATATATATATATATATTCTTGTTTTTATCTCATGGTATGAGTATATTCAGTCTTACAACCTTATTTGAACGGGATCCACTTTGTAAGTCATATTATTTTCAACTCTCAAAAGTATGCTAAACTCTCCCCCTCTCTCTCTCTCTCTCAGATTTGCCTATGTCGATTTTGGAATCATCTCCTCCATTAGAATTACAACCATCATAGTAAATATATTGGCCCCTGATAAAATCTTCAATAAACCAGCACCCGGAGGGTTAGCTCACCAGAGGTTTCGATTCACAAGATGAAGGTCCTGAGTTCGATGCTGGGTATGCATACCTCTCTCCAGCCTCCATGTTATGACAGAAAAGAACCATTTGTGCCATTTCTTTGGTGCGCTTCTCTTTTCGTTGGGCCTGTGTTCTAGGCCATTAAGTTCCAATGCATTGGTTTTATGACTCCGGGTGTGTTTAACATTGAGAATCAGACCGGCAACACCAGCTCCATAAGAAAACCAAGGGACTCGTAGAAACATAAAGATTTATAGGGAAACAGGTTAAAAAGTGGTGACGTGAGGTCGCCTTCGTGATCAACCCATTAAAGAAATAAACACTGAAAATAATGAAAATTAAGCTTGAAATATCATGAAAGAGAACTGGCATAATTTAAAAGGCCTAGTCTCGAACCATCTTGACTGCTCCATAAAAGAGGAGTGAGAGAAGGTTGGAATGGAATCAATCAATCAACCAAATTGTTTAATGTTCTTTCTAACTCTACAGTTTACTTTTTATTTTGTTAAGTTTTGATAGTTTTTTGATAAGACCTTTTCTTGAAAAAGGATAGTTCATTTTTTTTCAATCCTTGTGGTTGGAGTAAGATGGTATTAGTCAAATCCTATGTACAAAAATGATTTACGAGACAAATCCTTTTTTTTTGTATATCTCGTTGGGTATGCCCAACTCCATCTATGGGAGGACACGGTTCGAATTTTGGTCGGTTATGAATCCATAACATAATAACATAAACTAAACCTAGATCCCTAATTGAATCCTAACAAATCGGTACCGTTTGAAGTCCCATTTTGATGCAGTTTGAACCGGTGATTTCGTATTTGAATGTATAATATTAACCTTATTGTTTGATAATATTTTAGAGATAAAATCAAACTGATTTAAAGAGATAAGCATCATGGAATTTAGATCCATATAAAAGTGATAGGTAGGTGGATGTGAGCTCTTTTTATATACATGCTACATATAGTTTTATTTGCTTTAGATGATACATGACATTATGAAATGTTTGTTAATACTTCAAAATCATTATATGTATGCTGGTTTTATTGGATGTGATTGGGAACTGCTTTATTATTGCATTGATGCATTGCATGAGTGTGCCTAAATCCGAGTGAACATTATTCGGTATGGATCTACTCTCTTCGTGGCGGCATGAGGCGTCGTTGAACTGTGGATGATCATAGTACTAACTCGTGGGTCATAGTGGATGTAGGTGAACCATTGGTCAGTATGAATTTGTAATTCATAATCCAAGCTATCAAGATGTATTGTGTCATTAGGACGAGAAGGTTACAGGTTTTTAGATAGACATATCGAGTGATGCTAACTGTTGGCTACTTCGTTGATCATATATGCTCACATGTAGCTTGCACTGGGCAGTTTGTGTCATGTTATATGATATGCCTAGGTTAGAGACATGTTGAGCCGTGTGATAAACCAAAGAGAATAGAGTGTTAAAAAATGTTTTTCGGTATTAGATTTGGAGACTTATTGTTATGGTTGCCTTTGAGAATGAGAGATGTGTTATGTGGCAGGGTATGATTTTGTGTTTGTTTACGTAATTGTAAGAAAGCGTGGCTCCACTTATGTGGTTTCCGAAAATCAGTTGTTATATAAACCCGAGGGATATGACTTTATATGTTGTTTTATAGTTCGTTAAGGTTTGAGACTCAATTAGCATGTGTTATTGCTATCAGAGGCCATACATTAGTACAAGAAGAGAGATCGGGGGCCTTGTACGATGTGATTTTGGTTGGATATGATAGTAGTCCTAATATCAAAATTAATTTGTATTATTGACATGTGCTTGATTATGCACATATGTTTATATGATAGTTGATAATATTTATTTAAACTATGATATAACGGTATTTATTATATATGATTTGCTACATTCATGTCTTTAGTGTATTCATAACTATAGAGAGATCATATTCATTTACTAACACAACTATTTTTACTTATAGTTTATTACATTACAAGATCTAGTTAGCAAAGGCTTTAAGAGGGATGTAGAGGTGGTATATTTAGTAAAATAATGCATGATCATACTTAGTTGTTTGCAAACAATTTTACTTTTTTTGTTATATCACCTCGTGTACTTAAACCTTGATTGTAAATAAATAAATATATATTGACTATATTTTCAATTTTATTGGTTATGTGATCATTGAATTGTTAACAATTGACAAAATTCTACCATGTGTCATGGATAAACCTTATATCCACGATGGACAAGTTTAGTGGGTCATCACAAAGGTGATATCAAAGTCTAAGTAGATTTAATACATAACCTAAAATAATAGTATTAAGTAAAATTAGATTATAATACTATAATTAAGTTCTAATAATTTTGTAGGCCTCCTGCAACAAGAGTAGAAATGTGGAGCTTCAAATTCCTAATAATTTGAAGTCCAGTACGAGTCTCGACAAGGGAAGGAATTAAAAAAGACGGTATGAAGAGTTTCATGACCAAGCTCAAGCAGATGAAAGTCGATGGGTGTGAAGTAGTTAATTGATGCTAGTTGCACTCAATTTAACGGAGATTGCGCTGATCCATTAGCACTAGATATGTAGATCACACATCTTGAGATTATATTTAACGCTTTGGGCTTTGGGGTGTACATATGAAGAAGAACGAGGGAGGTTGACACCATTACATTCAACATAGTTAGTGGGTGTGAAGGATAGATGGATCCTATGTTCACGTTGGATGAGTTTTGTGGGTCCTTTCATAGACAGACCCCAAATATGTGTACAAAAAAATATTATAAAAAAAACATTTTAAGAAGTAACACCATGCACTTCCTATATAACAAAATAAACCAAACTTGGGTTCTTTAAGTCCTACTCCTTAAAACAAGTAAGGAACAAATTACCAATTACATTAACCGAGTATATATTCTGCAGACTTTCATCTGCTTCCTTGCTGCCTTTCCTAGTGCATATTTCAGTATGTGCCAACTTGTCATTTCTCTAATTTGTCCTTGCCTTGCATTTGACACCAAGAATGACATATATATTGATTTCTCCATGCTAATTCAAAGGCCAGAGTGATCTTCAAACACTTTGATTATTCTTATGAATTAGTCTGTGAGTCTATGCGGTTCTAGATAAAGAACAATGCATCGTCTACATAGGAGTGGCTCCACTTATACAATTGAATTGATACATGTGCTAGTTCCTTGCATCTTTCACTTTGGTGAAACCAGCGCATCATTTGTTTCATTACAATAAAAGAAGTAGTATGTGGACATTGGGTCCCTTTATCTTATTCCTCTTGAGCTCGTGAAAAGAGTACCCGCTTGGCCACTGATAAATAAAGTAAATCTTGGAGTTCTTACTATGAGACATTGAGTCCACTAGTTCATACACAATTAGTATACTCTCATGGATACTCCTCTTTCAAAAGGCTCGTTGATTGTTTGAGATGAAGTAAAAGAGAATTGGCCTTATCCGATTGACCATGATTTTTGTGATCATTTTTATAAAAAATATTACGTAAACTTATCGGACGGAATTCAGGGAGGTGAGAGGCTCCTTCTTTCTTTAGGATTATGATGATATTAGTATCTTGCCCATGATTGCCCATGATTTCTTTAAGCATCTTGCCTTTCAGGAAGAAATCTTTGATCGCCCTCATGAAATCCTTATGACACCCTAATAGGTTTGGTAGAAGGATCCCGAGAAGCCATTAGGACCAAGGGCACTGTCCTCATCAAGTTCAAAGACGATTTTCTAGATCTCCACCTCGGAAACAAGAGTTTCTGATCTTTTCCTGTCCAAAGCTTCTACCGTCAACATGGAATCTCCTCCTAACATTGCCTCCGTAGTTGCTTCAACTATGAATATTAGATAAAACCTCATCGCCGCAACCATGGTATCTAGGGTCCTTGCTAGTTGAACCATTTTCAAGTTCCACCTTATGGATGGCATTTTGATTAGTGTTCATCTTAAATTGCATATGAAAAAAGGTGGTTGTAATTGACTTCTTTTAACCATTTAGATATACTCTTTTGTTGTCAAAACAAGGCTTTCACTTGTGTAATTTACAAAGATGGGATCTCACTTCCACTTTGGAAGCAAATTTCACCGGCATCTACTCTCCATTGAATAGTTTGAAGCTCCTTGTTGTATTTACTTACATTATGCATAATATCCCCAATTGATTGTGTATTCTGTCTTTTCAGGTTGTGTTTCACTTCCTTGAGTTTCTACACGACACAAAACATCATGTTATCATGGATCTTTATACTCCAAGATTCTCTTATGACCTTTTCACACACAAGAAGCTTTGACCAGAATCTAAAATAGAAAAAATGTGGCCTAATTTTTTTGGTTACTCATTAAGTATTAGCCCATTGTAATCCGAGAATGATTTTGGTGTTGTTTTGATCTGCCCTAATGAAAATACATTGAGCCGCTTCATATTTACCATCCCTTGATGAAGGCCGCTTGCTAACCTTATCCCCTTTTGATGAATTGGGTAGGTCAGTCGAGCCCCACATGAAGAACTTTTGAGCCATCAGTTTAGAAAAAATGGCTCCTCCCACTCACTTTGATATTGAACGAACTACATTCCAGTCCCTAATGAGTAATCAAAGGACGTTGGTTACAAACTTAAGAAGTTATTTCCAGAGATACATGCATTGAATATAAGAAGATTGTCGAATGTGGCTCTGATGTATGCATTGTGCTATGAATATGTAACCCCTATTTGCAAAGGCATACTACCATAGCATGTGAGATTCCCTCAAAATTGCTTAATATTGAGTAATTATAAAAGTTCTTGAATGCTTTGGTTGTTGTTTCCGTTGTCATCTTGCGTTCCATTAAAAAGTTGGATCAATTCGTTCTTTGTGTAGCAGTGACAACAACTCAGCCCGAGACCATACTCATGCCATATCCCTTGTATTGATGATGAGGATCCTCATCGGAGGTTCAAGGAGGCACCTTCTATGGGTACCATCTTCCCCTCTTCTTCATCCTCTTCATTTATATGCAATTGAGACTTCCTAATTACCGCTCTCACCCCAATTTCTTTCTTAGCTTCTCCTATTGTTGTATGTATCTAGCCTCCTTCTGTTGTCAATATATGGCTTCTTGAGGGTTTGTTTCGACTTCTCTCCTATCATGAAACCAAACTTTTATGTTCAACCCCTATATCTTGATGTATGGTTTCACTTTTCCTTCAAGTGTCTCATCTCCTTCAAATAACAGTTTTCTGCTACTCTTTAAAGATAGATGGTATCCTAACATAAGTATCTTTTTTTTTCATCTACAGTGTTCGACTCGAACATGGACCTCTCCTCCTGCATCAGAGGTAGTGTCTCCCATAACACTATGACTCCAAATTTCTCTTCCATCTCAAGTTGGTTGTCTTGTGCATCTCAATCCTGTTTGTATTGCTCGTACTCCGAAAAAGTACTTTCTCCTTTTATGCTAGTCTCAATTCTTGTCATCCTCCCTTTGTTTCGTTGTACCTCAATACATATTTGGATAAAGGTGTTTTTTTCTTGGGTGTGAGTGTATTCATCCATTTGTTATCCATTGCTAGGTATTTTCCACCTAAGCAAGTTGCGACTGTCTTGAATAACTCTATCTTCCACAAGCTGAGATTCAACTCTATCAACCTCACCCAAACTGGCACTATCACAATTACTTTGAGCTTCCACTTAGTTCCTGGTTTAATGATAGGAATGCTACCCTCTAGCTTCCATATGCCTTGCTTGAGGATGAAGTTCACGTCTTCTTCTTTTTCTAACTTAATCAAGAATAACCCATTTTTCCTAGGTATAATTTGATTTTAGAGATCTTCGACAAACAACATAGATTCTTGAAAATGAATCGAAATTCCATATGCTTGTACCGGCCAACTATCTCCTACAAAATTAGCAATGAGAGTCCACTTTCATAGGGCAAGCCATGCAAAACTAGCAATGAGAGTCCACTTCCATGAGGCAAGCCATTTCTCGAAAGTGTTTCTTAGAATCATCAGCTTCGTTGTCATTTATCTGCATTAATTGTCAGACCAACCACTTCTTCATTGTGTTTCCTGGGTGTGACCTATCACTTGCAACCAGGTTCTAATATCTAAAAGTCTTCATTGATGAGTCTTCATCGAACGTCAAAGGATCCCCCACATCTAGATGAACCCCAAAAGGGGGGTGGGGTGGGAGGGAATTATGATGGTCATCCCACCTTTTGCTCAGTAACGCAAACAGATGGTTGGTAGTCCCAGTTGCAAATAAATAATGCAAACCCTGTACACAATGGTGCCTTGTCATGAAACTAATTGCTTGAGCCCTTATTAATACTCTCTCAAGATGAAGGTCTTTGTTGTAGCACCCGGCACATCCTGTATATAAGTCCCAGTTAACCAAGTGGCTCCTCTCCGAGGTGAAGTGTTTTTTGAGTGCCAATATGAAGTAACTATTGTAGATTTATGAATGACTTTGGGTAAACAAGGATTGGCAATTCAAACTATTCCAGGTAAATAGTGGATTTTGGTTGCCTTGGTTTCACATGGTTCTAATGACTTATGGACCTGATACTCCAGTCTTTGCTTCTTACTAGTTCTGCGTTTGATTTGCATGGAGTCGGAACCTTTTCCTAGCTATTCTTTTTCAATCTTACCCTCTCGGTACGACTTTACAATAATACTCTTTCCATTATTTTGAACATGTTAGAAGTCTCTAGTTTGCTTATTTGCACCAAGCATGAAGCCCGATACCGAGTAGTGTGTATATAGCTTTAGCCTCCCGATTGCACAAAAACAAAGCTAACAGACGCCCAAGCAAGTTAGGTAATTGAAAGGGCATAAGCAAATCCTGTTCCGCTTGTTGTCAACATAAATATCTATTAATATAAATCAACGCAACCAACTTGTGCACATGTAACACAAGAGTAATCTTTCCAAAACATGCATCGTACGATCATTTGAAAGAGACACAGAATAAAAAACCCAGTAGCCTACAGTCATTTTACAAAGGAGAGATAGACATGAAGCTCTGGGAACCAACATACGAAAAATTAACACCCATTTTTCTTCTTCTTCTTTACTTTGCTGCTTCTCTTGGTTATTGCCTTCCTTAATCTGCTACCTCTACCTCTACCTTACGACTTTCACTTCTTTTAGCCTTCGCGAGTGGTGGCGTTCTTTAGAGGCGTTGTTGCAATAGGCAGAAATGAGGGCCAAGACCAGTGGTGGCACGAAAGCGAAGAAGCATGTCAAACGAGGTTGAAGGAGAGAGAGTGTGTAGGATAAATAACAGGTCGAATGAGCGCTAAGACGAGGGACAAGTTATGGGTTCAACCCCTGACATGGGTCAAAGATTTTTAACAGAAAGAGGCCCAAACTTTAGTTCCATGTCCATCTTGCGCCGATAGGGTCTTGGTACTGTAGTACCTAAAGTGATGAGTTTGACCCTCATGGTACCGCGAATCAAACATATAAAGCTTGTTCCCACACGTACTGCGGGTTTCCATAACCCGCACTACGCATGATTTGCAGAACCAAATCCACCCTAACGGCACCACCCTTCCTAGCAAGTGGAGTTCTCTAATCACTATTGAAGAGAAGATGGGAAGAATAAAGCGTCATAAAATGATTAGAAAAGAAAAACAATGAACTGCTGCTTCCCAACCCACTCTATCTTAGGCAGGCCGGGCCGGAAGGACATGAGGAATGTTGAGGTTGCTATCTCTATTAGCAAATAGGCAGAAAGGATTTGAATAAAATGATAAAGAAAGAAGATAGAATTACAAATGAAAAGAACCTTACTTAGGGAAGAATGAAATAATTTTGTGGTGGCTTGACTGAGATACTTATTAGCCTGGCGGTTGAACTCCCAACCAGCAGCAACGGCGCTTGAGAGTCCTACAATTGAGCTAATGCTCTCGGTTGTGAGCTATTTTTTCAAACAATATTTTGGATGCACAATAAAACACTATTTTGACGCAGAAATGGCTACAGCTCGTGGGTCAGCTCACACGTTAGAGGTCATGACATCTATATTAGGGGTGTGGCCTCCCCATTGGAAAACAATATGACACTCCATGTATGTTCTAATCTTGATAACTATGCTTGCCACTGAAAACAAAGATTCAAGAACAACCCAAAAGGGAGTGACGAAAAAAAACAGACTAAAATTAGCGGACTTAATTCAGCTAAATGTGACAATAACTCGCTCCTAATGGTCATTTTGGCTGAAAAACAGACTAAAATTAGCGACTTAATTCAGCTGAATGTGACAATAACTCGCTCCTAATTACCATTTTGGCTGAAAATCTTTTTACTTGTTTTACCTTTTCAAGGCCTTCTTCAGTTTGTCTTTTCGCTCTAGTCTCTTTCTCTCTCTATTTATATATATGTATCAATTGTTGTTCATCTAGTGAGTTGACCGTGCCATTCTACTTTGGCAGTGTACTCTCATTTAAGACTTTAAGACAATGTGTACCGATCGCAGTAGCTTTTGGGGTCTTTCTTTTTCTTGATGGAGGGTTCTTGTAATTTATTATGCAGGTCTGGCACTATGGTACCTTTTACTACGTTGGTATTGTCCGGTTTACTGCGGCTTGTCTTCATCTATGGGAGGGAGACGACACTTTTGGTTTTCTGTGAGATGCAAGCGGACACGGGACTGGCCGAACGAATCCACCATAAGTGGTTTATTTGTTAACTTAAACAAAGTAGTGCTGGTGGTTTCTGGCGTGGGCCGAAGACAATGAGCTGGGACTTTCTAAGGGCGAGAGAAGTCGATGTGACCTGAAACAAGCTGAATATGAACTTGGTCGTTCAAGTCAAAACAAACCTTTGATAATTTCGCTCAAATAGACAAGCGCTGCTCTTGTATGTATACTCGAATGAGAGTTGAGATATATAACAATATGGAACAATTGTGAAAACTATATATATATATAGATAGATAGATAGAAAAACTAGATACTGCTCATACTCGTCCTGACTTATCCACTCATACTCATTCTATTGCTTTTGTATGAAATAAGTGTAATTTAAATTAAATATATAGATAGATAGATAAGATTTATAGAAGTAAAAAAATATTTTTATTACACTTATGGGACCCAAAAATAATAATTGGATAGGTATTAATGTGAATATGATCCAATCACTCCATGCACATACACATATATTTAGAGAGAGAAAGCAAAGTCCATGAACACACAATCTACTTAACGATCTTAGTATTCGATCTTTAAGATAGCAGTTGAGATCCTTAAAGCAAAATAGCACGAGTTGTATTTAATATACATTTAACACACTTTTGACTTTTCAAATTTACATTTCAACCATTGATCTCACCTATTAAACGGTTGAATCTTTAAGGATGTTTGAGCATTAATGAGGTGTGCACATTTACTAAATTTTCTCTCCCATTATATATAGAGAGAGATTAGTCCATGCACACATCCATCTATACTTAAACGTTTTCAAAGGTCTCAACCATTTGATTGGTGAGGTCGTCAGTTGAAATTTAAATTTTAAAAACAAAAAATACCTTGATATTTTTGTAGATGCATTAAATGTACCCGGTATTATTTATTTTTTGTTTTAAAGATCTTAATTGTTGATCTTAAAGATCAAATGCTTTAGATCTTTAAGAAAATTAGAGCATGGATGAGGGTGTGGATGAACTATGATCTCTTAATGTTATATAAAGTTGGAGGATGCAAACCACTCCATCCAAACTGATCTCAATATTATGATTAAAGGGCATGAATACTTTTGACTTTTAAATTTAAATTTCAACTATTGATCGTACCATTCAAATGGCTCATATCTTTAAGGATGTTTGAGTATGGATGGGGTGTACTCATTTACTATATTCTCTCTCCTATTATATATATATATATGTGTGTGTGTGTATATATATATATATATATATATATATATATATATATATATATATATATATATATATATATGTGTATACGTTTTCGAGATAGAAACAATCAAATACCTTGCAATATGTACTTTTTCACTTTTTATTTTTCTAATATTTAATCATTCATGCCCGTAAACATGAAATTTTTCACTCCAAGCCTATGTAGAGACTTAAACGATAATTTCTAATTTACTCTTCTATTTTTTTTTGGATAAAGAGGGATCTTTCATCAAACCTACAAAGAAAACTCCATGAATCAAACTCTAAACAAGAGGTCTAAGCCATAAGTCTCGGTTTTAGTGGGTTCTAAGGGCACCTTGACCCAAGTGGTCTTAGGTAGTGTCATAGGGGGTATGGATGGGATATAACCAAATCTATATCGACTCGGGTTAGGTGTAGATAGGATGGGTGCAAACCTACCTTGGCTATGAGCTCCTAAACCTCGATAAGGTGTATATCCCATGTTCAACATCATATTCCAAGGCTTCTTGAGTTTTGAATTTTTTTTTATAAAGTGGATAGCCGTGAACTCCGCCCATGTAAGGGATCACCCTTGCATTGCCGGTCCTAAGCCCGGATAAAGGAGGAGGGTTGTGTTAGGCTTCCGACAGCCAGCGTAAAACTTCGTCGGATTTCTACAACATGGATTACAAAAATTATGAGCATTGCTTTGGGGCGTTCCCGCCTAGCGACGTGCTACAGAGCCTGAATGCAGTAAGAAGTAAGCAAGGGCCACTACATTTTCGCCCGAATGTAGTGAATCAATTGCAGAGAGGGTTCCCACATCATGGACGGGTGTGAGTAAAGAAGTTAGTCCGCTACATTGTCGCCCGAATGTAGTGAAAAATTTTCAGAGAGGGTCTCCGCATTTTGATTATGGACGGATGCGGGGGGTAAGGAAGCTAGTCCTAGATAATAAGATTCGTATTGGTTCTTGGAATATCAGAACATTATCGGGTAAGCTAATGGAGGTGGTAGATACTATGATTCGGAGAAAGATTCATATTCTATGTTTACAAGAGACAAAATGAGTTGGAGAAAAAGCAAAGGAGATAGAGGATACAGGTTTTAAATTATGGTACTTAGGTAAAGAAAAGGCCCGAAACGGAGTTGGTATTATCATAAATAAAGATTTAAAGGAGAGTGTAGTAGACATACAACGATATGGTGACCGAATCATGACATTGAAATTAGTGTTAGGAGTAGAGGTTTTGAATATAGTTTGTGCTTACGCACCCCAAGTAGGACTAGAAGATAGTATAAAGACAGTTTTTTGGGAAGAGTTAGATATTTCAAAAGATTCCACAAAGGGAGATGATTTGTTTAGGAGGAGATTTAAATGGACATGTCGGTAAAGAGGCATTAGGATATCAAGGGATTCATGGAAACTTTGGTTATGGGGATATAAACGAGGAAGGTAGGGAGATTTTAAATTTTGCTATGTCATTTGATCTCTTTATAGTCAATACAATCTTCAAAAAACGAGATGAACATTTAATTACTTATAAGAGTGGCTTATCACAAACACAAATTGATTACTTTATTTGTAGAAAAAAAGATAGAGCGTGTTGTAAAGATTGTAAGGTAATTCCAGGAGAAAGCTTAACCACCCAATATCGACTTTTAGTTATGGATTTACAAATAAAAAAATGGACAAAGAAGAAAAGAGTGCATCGAGCTATTCGGACTAAATGGTGGAACCTCAAAAGTGAGAAAGAAGATATATTTAAACAAAAAGTCCTTCAAGGAGATGTTTGGAATTATGTTGGCACACCCTCTAATATGTGGAACAATATGGCTATACATATTAGGAAAGTGGCGAAAGATGTGTTAGGGGTATCTAAGGGAGGTGGCTAAGAAAACTAGTGAAACTTTAGAAGCTTATAAGAAAGCAACGAAGGAAGCAAAAAAGGCCGTTAGTAAAGCAAAAGCTAAGATTTGGGAGGACTTATATAAAAAACTCAACTCAAAAGAGGGTGAAAGAGACATTTTTAGGATAGTTAGGGCTAGAGATAAGAAAACTAAAGATCTTAATTATGTTAGATGCATAAAAGACGAGGATGAAAAAATTCTAGTGGCAAATGATGATATAAGAAATAGATGGAAAAACTATTTTTATAATCTTTTTAATGAAAATAAAGATGTTAGTATTAGTTTAGGAGATTTAGCCAAGTCAGAAAAGAATATAAACCACAATTTCTACCGACGTATTCAAAAGAATGAAGTCAAAGAGGCTCTTAAACATATGAAGAGTGGTAAATCGGTAGGACCAGATAATATTCCTATAGAAGTTTGGAAAATACTAGGAGAAATAGGAATCACTTGGCTCACAAGACTATTTAATGAAATATGGAAAAACCAAAAGATGCCCGAGGAATGGAGAGCAAGTACACTTATACCCATATATAAAAACAAGGGAGACATTCAAAATTGTGCGAATTATCGAGGTATCAAGTTAATGAGTCATACTATGAAATTATGGGAAAGAATTATTGAACGTAGGTTAAGACAAGTATCAAGTACAACAGAGAACCAATTTGGATTTATGCTTGGTAGATCTACTATTGAAGCGATTCACCTTTTGAGACGTCTTATGGAACATTTTAGAGCAAAAAAGAAAGACCTTCACATGATATTTATTGATCTAGAAAAAGCTTATGATAGGGTACCGAGGGAGGTTCTTTGGAGAACTTTGGAAAAAAGAGGTATCCCATTGACATATATTAACCTTATAAGAGACATGTATGATGGTGCAAAAACATGTGTGAGGACTCATGAAGGAACGACAGACTTCTTTTAAGTTAATATTGGGTTACATCAAGGATCAACTTTAAGTCCATACTTATTTATAATGGTGATGGATGAGTTAACAAAACATATTCAAGATGAAGTACCTTAGTGTATGTTATTTGCAGATGACATTGTATTAGTGGAGGAGTCTAATCTCGGTAGACGTGCGAAAATCCCCGCCTCTTCGCCTTTTTCAGGGCTTTGGAGCGGATCCTCTCGTGCGTCTAAGGCCTATGTATGCAAACAGGGCGTGCCAGCTAGCTTACCTAAGCTAGCGAAGATATTTTTAATACTGACTTCTAAACGTGGCGACTGTGAGCAAGTAAGCTCTTGTCGTCGCAAACCTTCTTGCACCGATGCGCAAGGGTCAGTCTGTACGCTTTGCAAAAATCGAGTTTTTGGAGAGAAAGTCTACGAAGCGGTTCGAGGTGTCTATTTCGGGTCTTTAGAATGCGATTGCATGTTTTAGATCACGTGGATTTGCACGTGCCTAAGTCTTTTCTTTTATCCCTTTTTTTGGGCCACCTAGTTTGTGTATTATGAACACTCCACTACATGGGCGAATTCGAGCGGGGCTTGCTTTGATGCAATATGCATCCTACCTCGTGGTATGGCGTAGATGCAATGCAAACTCACGCTACTCCAAAGGGAAAACCCGAAATGTAAAGACAATACTAAAGGGAAATGACTGAAGGGAAATAACCGAAGGGAAATAACCGAAGGGAAATATGTATATAGATTATGTATATGAGCCCTTACTCGGGTCTTGCAAATAAGAGCGAAGGCTCAATGTGGGTGCATGCTTGAATTGAAAGACTTACACACACGACATGAAATGAAACCCAAATAGTATAGGTCGGCCCTTACTTGGGTCTTTCAAATAAGAGCGAAAGCTCAATGTGTGTGAGAGTGCTTGAATTGAAAGACTTACTCACACGACATGAAATGAAACCCAAATAGTATAGGTCGGCCCTTACTTGGGTCTTTCAAATAAGAGCGAAAGCTCAATGTGTGTGAGTGCTTGAATTGAAAGACTACGCACCCAACTTAAACAAAACCCTTCGAAAATGAAAGTATATATATATACACTTATGTATTAGGGGCTGATTAGGTCCGTGTGTGTTCAAAATCGTGCACGACTAAGAGAATGCACGTGTGTGGTTGTGCCAAGCCACGTTATTACAAGCGGGGGGAGACTATGCTCCGTTATTGCAACCCCGTATCAAATTGAATCTCAAGCAAGTATACAACTAAAGACCGAGTTTAGGCACTTACGAGTAGCTGGTCCGTAGAGGCCTTGCTTGAGCGTGGGCTTGGCCTTAGCCTTGGGCTGCAAACGGGAGCTCCGCGAGGATAGGTGACCAAAGGTGCTGGCCGGCTGCAAGTGGGGCGCGGGATAGGCGCCTCGAAGGTGGCCGGCTGCAAATGGGTGTCGCCTCGATGTGGGGGGGTTAAAGGGGCTGGACCAAGTGAGTTTTTAGGGTCACTAGGAGAGTCGAGTGTGTAGGGAAAGTGGACCTAAAGGGGAGTTTATGGGAAGGCCGAATGGGACACCTAGGGGAATGGTGATGACTGGCCGAATGAAGGAATAGCCGGTTGGAGTGGCCGACTAGGAAGATGTGGTGGTGGCGGGCTACTAGGATGACTAAGGTTGGAGTATGGAAAGGTAGCTAGTTAGGTGATGGGGCTAGGTGATAGTGGGGATAGTAGGTGTAAGGGAGTGTTATGGGCAGGTCTTAGGAAATCTAATAGGGTGGTCGGGTTTAGTTGAGGGGAGTTAGGTAGGGGAAAATGGTTGGGGCGGCTAAGGTTTGGCCGAGTGGGAGTGGTGGCGGCGAGGGGCTGTTGTGTAGGTAAGGTGATGGTATGGTGGGTGATTGGGAGTGGAGAGGGAGTAGAGAAGGAGCTAGGTAAAGTGCAGGGTACTTACCGAATGGGGAGAGGCGGTGGAAGGCAAAGAGAAGCAGCCGGATGTGGGAGCTTGGCTGGTTCGGTTGGGTGAAGGTGGTGGCGTCCGGCTGGGGATGGTGGTGGATGGAAGAGGGAAGGTGGCGGTGCAGGTAGAGCTGGTGGAGCAGGTGGAGAGTGGAGCAGGCGGGCAGGTGGAGAGTGGTCCCGGCTGGGCTGGAAAGGGATGGTCTCGGCTGGGTGAGGTGAGGGCTCTAGCTCGCAAAATCCGCCCCCAAGGGGGGGGGTTTAAATAGGGGATGGGTAGGTCGGTTAGGGCTGGGCTTGGGGTAGTGGTTAGGTGGTTTAGGTAGGGTGGTATGTAGATAAGGTGGGCTGGAAAGGGTTGGGCCAGATATTTTGAAAACTAGGGGTTTGGGTAGATTGTGGGCTAGGGGTGGTTTAGGGGTTTAGGGCTAGGTTAGGTGGTTGGGTTTTAGGGTGAGGTTTAGTGAGCTAGGTTAGGTGATTAGGTTAGGTTTAGGCTAGGATTAGGAAAATTAATCTAGGTTTAGGGAAGGATTAGGGAAGTGGGTTAGGTGATTAGGTTGGGATTAGGCCGGGATTAGGGAAGTGGGTTAGGTGATTAGGTTCAGATTAGGGGTGGATTAGGGGTTTAGGCTAGGATTAGGGGTTTTGGGTTAGGTTTAGGTGAAGGAGCTCCCTTTGCATGGCCCATAGACCTTAGCCACCTCATGTTGGTGCAGCCCTAGGTTAGGTCTTAGCTAATTACAAGCTTAAACCCACTCAATTAGGCTAACCCACATGATTAAATCCAAACTTGACACACAAGTCAAGCTTAATACAATACTCTTGATATTTTCCATCCCCACTCTCTCTCATGCCCAATATCCTACGTGAATTTCAAGTGGGCCCCACCTCCATTTATGAGAAGGTGATGTGGGCCATGGATATGGATATTGGATTGGATCTTTGGATCCAAATCGAAATCCAAGTCCATATATGGGTTTGGATTGGGATATGGATATATATGGTCCAGATCCAATCCAAACTGAACTCTGACTCCTTCGAGCTGGGTTCGAAACGAACGATTCGTACGGGGCCTGACAGCATCAGTACTCCGTCTGCGTTGGGTCTTCGCTAACATAGTCGTCCGCCTCCGTTTCTGCCTTTCGGAGATGACTTCAAATGCTATTTTGATAAGAACAGGGCCTTGGACGTTCGAGATCCTGGGGTGTGAATCAGATACAAGAGTTGCTGTGCCGGGCTTGACATGTGCTCCGGTTCCGGGCTCTTCTTAGCTCTCCTGGTCCTGTCTTGATCGGGCCAAGCCGCTTCGGGGTTTCAAAACATGTTTTAAAAAGGTTTTAAAAGCTATATTGTATGTTTTCGAAATATAGAGTTCAAAACGTATGTACAGGGTTGTCTGGAAGGCTCTTGGGTTTCCAGACTCAAAATGGCCCTTTGGGGCTGCTTTTACAAAACCAGATGGATTTTGAGAAATTCGTGGGATTTCGAGGTGTTTACAGGAGTCTAAGGAAAAAGTTAATAGAAAATTGGAACTATGGAGAGAAACATTAGAAAACAAAGGCCTCCGACTTAGTAGAACAAAGACAGAATATATGGAATGTAAGTTTGATCATTTGGCTACTTCAGAGGACATAGAAATTAAAATTGGCACACATTGCATTCCCCAAAAGGAAAGTTTTAAATACTAGGGTCAATTTTTCAAAGTGATGGAAGAATTGATGGAGATGTTACACATAGAATTAATGCTGGTTGGTTAAAATGGAGAGGAGCATCAGGTATTCTTTGTGACAAGAAGATACCATTAAAATTAAAAGGTAAATATTATAGAGCAGCAGTTAGGCCTGCCATGTTTTATGGTTCTGAGTGTTGGGCAATTAATCATCAACATGTACAAAAGATGTCTGTGACAGAAATGAAGATGTTGAGATGGATGAGTGGTCATACAAGAAAAGACCGTATACATAATGAGGTTATTAGAAACAAATTAGGAGTGGCACCAATAGAGGATAAAATGAGAGAACATCATTTAAGATGGTTTGGACATATAGAAAGAAGATCAAAAGAAGAACCTGTAAGAAGGTTAGAAAACCTAAATTTGGAAAGTATTAAAAGAGGTAGAGGACGACCACAAAAGTGTTGGAAAGAAACAATAAAGAATGATCTAGCTTATTGGGAGTTAACTGCTAACATGGCACACGATAGAGATCTGTGGAAACAAAGAATCCATGTAGCCGACCCCGTCTAGTATGGGAAAAGGCTTAGTTGTTGTTTGTTTGTTTGTTGTTTGTTAAAGTGGATAGCCGTGGAATCAAGTGTCATCAATATCATGGATATACACACGACTTATTTTGGGTAGGAGCTGGGAGGTATGGATGGTGAAAGACTTGGGTTTCCAAATGACCTTAGGTTTGGATGGCTTGGACTTTGGATTAATCCTAAGTGCAACCCATTGTGCCTCTAGGGGTGGAAGACTTGTGTTTATTTGAGTGCAAATGGAAAACATGCTCGATCCCTTACAAAGTTGAGAAGTATGAATTCCAACCATGATCGGTTCCTTGGTGGGTTTAGGAGGGTTTTTGGCCATAGGCTTGGGTTCATGATACAAGACTAGGCTTGAGGAGACTTGTTCATGCATGGTAGGGTTAGGTGTACCTAGGATGTCGATGTATGCCTTAGGAGTAACCATGTCTACCATATTTTGAATTTTATTTTGATTTTCTTTTTGAAATTCCTTTTCTTGGTGCGGGACATTCAGCGCACCTTGAAAATCCACATTCGGGGAGTCATTGAGTGGGTATGTGGGTGCATGAGTGTGATCTGATGTATCCAATGTATATGAATGAATGATCGATCCTACACTAAGAAGGGAAGGATCGAGTAGGGAGTTTATGGGGGAATGAGATTTGGGCATACCTTTTTCAAGCTTGTCTACCTTTTAATGGTGAGAGCAAGCATCCTTGTAGGCGTCTTGAGGTTGCTCTAGCTCATGCATGGCTTCAAGCTCCTGTTGCTTTGCGAGGTCTTGGATTTCATCTTTCAAGCTTACGTGTGTGCAATACTCATTCTTTTGTGAAATTTGTGAAATATGTGGGGTGATGCTCAAGGGATTGGAACCCATCGGAGCGAATGTTTATGAAATATGTGGAGTGAAGTGAATCTCATGCCCCACTCTATTCGTGTGCTTGGAAATGTGGACTTCATTTTCAATTTTTGGAATTTCAAATTTTTGATTTTTAAGTTTTTTTTATTTTTGAAGATTTTCTAATTTTTTTTTGTTTTTCGAAACATAAAAAATTTCTTTTTGTTTTTCAATGAAAAAGGGGGTGCTTGGAGGATGGGCAAGGTTAGATGATTCAATATAACGCTTGTTGTATTTTTAGCCTCATTTCCTTCATCAGATTCCGGGCTCAATTGGGTTTTCCGGGTATGCTTTTTCTCTCTATATATCCGAGATGAATTTTCATGTGATCGATGCGACTTAGCCTTGTGACTTAGAGCATCGATTTTCTTTTCCATTTTTCTCATCATTTTTCTTAGGGAAACAAGCTCTTCATCTTGGGCTTTAGAGGATTTGGAAAACCGTTTTGAGACATGTGATGAAGATTTCCTCGGCTTATTTTCAAATGAATCATCTATAGACATTGCTTTTCAAATCAATTTGTGCACTTATGAACACCACGATTTTGAAAGCTTGGAATTGGAGATCACTTAAGTTGAAGTTTCTTAAGGCTCGACTCCCATCGGGCATGCCAATTCTGTAGACACGAAAATGTTCACTCCAAGCCTATGTAGAGACTTAAAATGATAATTTCTAATCTACTATTTCGCGAGCGTGCCAGCTAGTTTTCAAAAACTAGCAAAATATAACAAATTTGACTAAAAGTGGCGATTGTGGTTAAGCATGCTCTTTTCGCTTTAGGCCTTCTTAAACCGACGCTCAAGGGTAAGCCTAAGCGCTTAGAAACTTCAAGTGTACAAGTGAGAGACTCCAATTCACGTAAAGGTGAGGTGTTTTGATAAGAAGATGATATGTACACTTGGTTTAAAACTTGAAATTCACCAAGGTCTGAAAAATAGAAACTGGTTCTGTTTTTCAGACCTTGTTCCCGAATTTTTTTCGGTAGTCTAAGAATATCCAAAATTCATAAAAATTCTATAAGATGTTCCTTGATGTATTGAGATCCTAGACTACCTTTTGTTTTGAATTTTGGACTAAGAGATTTACAAAATTAAATCAGGAATTGGACCTGTCTTTACTGTCTTAAGAGATTTTGTGACAGAAATACAAAGGCTAAAAAAAATCTCCGTATCTCGATGTACAGAACTACAAATTCAGTGACTTTAGGCTTTCTAGAAAGCTATGGATATCAGCTTTCCAATGAGACTAAATTCATCCAATTTGGATTCCTACAGACAGATATATGAGACTTTTATCCAACCCCTGTTTCAAGAAATCCGACTGTATAAAAAACAGAAATGAATTTGTCCGATATTTTCCAATTTTATTCACGGGGTTGCACGGTCCTAAAATTTTTGCAAATTTTATTTCTAGTGGGATAGTGTGTGTAGGTGTTGTGCCTAAAATTTTAGCTCATTCGTATCACAGATCAGAGAACTAAAATTAAAACAATCAAAATATATAGATGCTGGAAAACAGAATTTTGTTTTTATAGAACATACATGCATGCATACTCACCCGAATTGAAATTATTGAAGGGAAATGACGAGAAATGTATATATAAGCTTAAACATAGAGGGGGTAGAGAGTATAGAGTGTTCTATAGAATATATTAGGAAAGAATCACATAAACAAACACATAAAGTGCATACGTGAGAATGAAAATTCAGCAAATCTACTCATTATTACAACATGGGGGGAGACAAGGCTCCATTAATACAATCCCTTTTAAAATGAATTGAAGGAAAATAAGAATTAGAATCAAAGTTTAGGGATACTTACAGATTTTGCCCCAAGAATCCGAAATCACACAATGGAATTCGACCTCCTTCTTGCTTCCTTGACTCAATATCACTCACACTCAATGTGCAACCCTTAGCCTAGAACTGCCCCAATCTCCCTCTCTTACTTCACTCCCTTGCAGCCCACGACCCAAGGTTCGTGCAACCCTTCCCCTTAGAGCAGCCCCTCTCTCTCTCTCACCAATTTCTCAAGATGATCTCCCACCTCCAAGCATGAAAAGGATAGAGCATTCTAAGATGGAGACCCCCCCACCCTTGGCCCTATTTATAGGCCAAGGGGCTGGTTCTAGGCCCCTCTTTGAGGCAGGTTGGATAAGCTTCATGTTCAGCCCATGATCCAAATAAGGTGGTCCCCTTGTTATACTATGGACCAGCCCCATGTGGGCTGGTTCCTAGGGTGGTTCGGTCTTGCATAAGTCCAACCGAGTGCACCTTCTTGCTTGGTCGGTCCATGGTGGTATGAACTTGACTTGTCTTGGCTCGATTATATGATGAAATCTTGGCTTTAATTATAACATTTCAAATACCATTCATCCCAGCCATGCATCTGAAATAACATTCCACATCAGGTGCTACCGGTCCATGATATGAGCTTGATTTGTTTTGGCTCGATCTTATGATGAACCTTGGTGATTCTTTAAAATTTTCGAATCCATATTAGTTGATAATATGGTTTATCTTGGCCGTGTACATGCACTTGCATTGCCTCTTGATTTGAATTGATAAGTTTGACCCCATCTTGTATTTGAAATTGAACTTGCCTTGAAATGAAACTTGATTCAGCCCGTGATTCCAGCCAAATCTGTTTGTGATCTTCATCGACATTCGGATAGGCTTCAATCTCATTTGCTTTATCTGACTCGATCTTTATTTTGCTTTCTGGAATTGGTTTTGATACAGACTTGGATTGGGTCTTACCTATTTATCTGTTTTGTTTCGAGATTCATGAGCTTTTTAACTTGAATTTAAAACCTTTATTTTGAAATATTCCCAAAAACACTTAAACTTTAAAAAGTTGGGGGTTTTGAATTTAAAGGTTCATAAAGGCTTTAAATTGACTTTCAAAATTGGGAGTTTTGAAAAGATTTTAATTTTTGGTGTTTACAATGCCTCTCAATCTTAATCATAATATTGAGATTGGTTTGGATGAAATTTTCACGAGTGATTTGCCTCAGTCGAACTATTGACCAGCATGCATGAAATTGAGAATCGACCAACCCATCATGCAACACTGATTGAGGATTGTAGATGTGAAATTTTATTTTAAAGTCTATGTAGAGACTTAAAATCAAATTGACAAACTACGTCATGTGCGAGCGTGCCAGCTAGTTTACTTAAACTAGTAAAAATGATATTCTAACTTCTATAGCGATTGTGAGTAGGTGAATTCTTTTTGATGTAGGTTTTCTTTAATTGATACTCAAGGGTCACCTTAGACGTTTTGAGGATTGTTTTAGGTCCAATGTGTTTTCAAAATCTACTTTCAATTTCCAAGGACTTAACCAAACTCGTGAACTTTAGCTTTTGAAAGAAAAAGTTTCAAAATCGTGAAAACAGAAACTGATTCTATTTTCAGAGACTTGTTTTCAGATTTTTTTCATTATTTCTGAATCTCCAAAAATCTTGAAAATTTTAGAGAAAATAAAGGTTGATATGGAGATTTAGGAACTATTTTTATTCTAATTTTAGGTATTGTAGATGTGCACAATTAAATCAGACAATGAACTTTACTCAGATATTCGAGACAGATTTACGATAAAAATATAAAGGTTTAGAAAAACAATTGTATCTTAGTGCACAAACCTTCGATTTCTATGAATTTGGTCTTGTTAGAAAGCTATGAATTTCAACTTTCCAATGTGATCTTTCAATGAAATTAACTCACTGCAAACAAGGTTATGGGATGATAATGTAACCTATGTTACATGAAATACAGGTTTCATATACTGTGTTCCGATTTTACCCGATCTTCTCACATTTTATTTACAAGGTTCCACGACCCTAAAATTCTAATTTTTTTTTATTAAAAGTGGGTCTGTGTGTAGATTAGTTGTGAAAAGTTTTGGCGCATTCAGATTAGATAACAAAGAATTAAAAATCAAACATCAGACACATGCAAGATGCACAAAACATGTTTTTAGGTTTTAAAAAATATATGAATACATTTCGTCCAAATTTAAAAGATAATCTACAACAATTAAAATGTAAATGACTGAAAGAAATAAAGTAAATTATGATTATAACTTAAGCATAGAGGGGATTAAGAGATATAAGAGTCAATAATGTATATTGGAATAGGAGAAACCAAAAATCAAACACATAGCATGCATTTAATGAACTTAAAAGAAATTGGGCAGCATGACCCTTAACTATTACATCAAGGATGTAGTCAATTGCTTCTTAATTATAACTCCTTTTGAATTGAATGAAAGTAAAGAAGAGATAAATTTGAAAGAGAGGAGAAGAATTGACCTTAATTCTTGGAACTCCTTGGAAATGGATGAAGATGGCTTGGGAAAGGGGCGACACCTCCACTCTCTTCCTTCTCTCTCCCTCTCTCTCTCTCTCCCTCACTTGCTATAGACTTTTCTCTCTTTCCTTACCTCTCTCTCTTTTATAGATTTCAAGAGGAGCCTCTAGGGCCTTCTACGGTTTTTGTTTTTGGGCCATTCCACCCCAATCCGATCGAATAGTTGGCCCATTGCTGCACATGGGTGCATGTGGGCTAGGAGGGTGGTCCCCTCTTGGTCCATGTGGGCTTGGTGCAACCCCCATGGTCTAGCCCTTCATTTGATCAAGTCTAGGAGTGGTCGAGCCACTCTAGCCCAAGTTCTTGCCTTGGTCGACCCACTCTAGCCAACGTGCTTGTTTGTCTCGGTCTTGGTGTCTTGTAGCTCGAGATAAGTCTTGACTTCACCCTTTTGGTAGGTCTTAGCCCATCATACTTCATATCTTGGCTTGATTCGGGTATGGTCCTTCGCTTTGACCTTACCTTGATCGAGCTCAAGTCTTGATCGAGCTATCTTGTTGTGTCTTAGTCTTAGGGTGTCTTTGACTTTGCCTTGATACATCCACTTGAGTTTGAACTTGTTTGAAATTGAATTGATCCTCCCTTTGAGTTGAATTGAATCAAACTTGGTTTGGGATGAACCCTGCTTGACCTTAAGATTGGAGTTTGACAGTTGCTCATTCCTTGACCCATTCTTTGCTTCGAGTTTGGCTAGACTTGACCTTGAATCATCTGCATTGCTTTTGTGAATTCATCCTTATCTCCTATTGATTCGAGCTTTACTCCATCTTTGGACAAATCAACACATTTTAATTTGAATTTCAAAACTTGATTTTACCATCTTAGGTTTTAAAAACATTTTCATTTCCAAAAATTGAATTTTATGAAATTCGTAGGCTGTGTTCAACTATAGATTTAAAACATGCCTAGATTTATTTCAAAAACGTTTTTAAGGTGTTTACAAGGATGAAACACAAGAGAAAGGCCTACTTTCCCTTTGTAGTCTAATTTCTGCAACTGCATCAGTGAATACAACTGAGAAGAACAGTTATACTGTTTGAAATTAGCCAAGTAAGAAACTACTAATCCTTCTTGATCCTACTTCAAACTTAAGCTGTTCATAATAATGTTGTTTGAACCAAATAATTTCTTCAAGTGACTCTGGAAGTTGGCCAAATCAAATTGGATCTTATCCAAATATCTATATAAAAATTTCATTCTAGAAAACTACAAAAAAAATAATAACAGAAAAACAAACCACAACCTGAATGAAAAATCTGCAGATTGAGGTCAACCGGAACTGATTTTTGCAGAAAAGCTTCAGAAGATTAAGGTGATTAATCCTAGAAGTCCAACCAAGTTCCCTGCCATTGATGGACACTTTACAAGGCATAAACCCTTGAGAATCTACACTAAGATATGGAATTGAGAATCTTCACTAAGATATGGATTTGATAACCACAATGGTACTTGAAAATATCGAATTTACCGAGGTTTTGTTAGATCTTTTACCTGTCTAAGTGTACATAGGCAAGGATAATACTGGGATGGGTGACCTCCAATGAAGTTCTTGTGTTGTACCCTTGATGTGACTCCACGTACTATGAGAAAAGGCTTGGTTAAGGTTCGATTTAGATGTAGTTAGAGACGCGTTAGGGACCCTCGAATGAGAAAATAGATCGCTGTATGAAGAAATTGAAATAGATGACCATATGAGGAACCCTGGGATGAGAAAATGCGACAAAACGTCGTGTTTTCTCTGAAAATGAAAAAATTGGTCACCTTAATAAACACTACGATTCCTTGATATCTTTTGGAGAACAACTGAAACTGGGTTGATTTTGCAAGAACAGCTGCAAATTTGTGTCAGAAACTCAGCCTCTCCGGCATACATAGCAAATGCAAAATCCATTTAAGGGGAAGATTCAACTTCAAGCTGGAATAATCTTCTGGGAGTTACTGATAAGATAAAAGTTCGGTCAATTAGATGATTTGTACCTCTGTTACCAACACTCTGAAAGACACTAGTCAATGTGAACGATGAACAACTTTTAAAGCCATCAGAAACACTTTCAAAGATGGTAATCAATTCAAGGCTGTAAGCATCAGTCTTGAACTCATAGGATATCTACCAAGATACAATGTAACAACTGCAATCAAAACTGAGAATGGGTTTTGGGAGTTGGCTCACCCTCATGGGATCACGACTCTCTGCCCTGGCCATTGTAGCACGTCAAACCCATTTAATAAGATATGGAGTCGAACCAAAACTAAAACCAGGCCTTGCTCCTATGGCTCGGCCAGATGGATTCATAGTCACCATCAAACTTTATCTTCGCGCTTGAACCAAAAAAGAAAGGTCGTGTTCTAGTATTTCCTTTCAATACTCAAAGACATTCCCATCCCTTTTTAAAGTGCTCACAGTCCTACCTTCGAATCAGAGCTCGGTATGGGTGCTTTTCCAAATGTCGGAACCATCTTAAACAAGTATTATATGGGTACTTTTCCAAATGTCTGAACCACCTTAAACAAGTATTATATGACACCGTCATATTGTACTATGGACAATATTCCCCATAACAACTTACCAAGTGCTTTGATACATCCATTGTCAATGACCCCTGGAAAACTTTTACAGCCGATAGATACATGATGCCTGTTTATGATAACTTTTATAAGCATGTAGATAAAGATACATGGCAAACATATGGAGCCAACATACCTTTTAGGTTTTGTCACACCCTGGATGTGTAGGCCTTTAGTATTCCGTTGATTTTGATTCCATATAATCTTCGGTGAACCAAAACCGAAAGCAAGCCCTTACCACACATTAGAGGCCGCATATAATATATTCTCATATGCACCCATTTACATTCAAATAATTAAATTGCCAGATTGTCGAAAGAATATCTCCTTTATTCGGCTTGCATGACCGTGCACCATGCCTTAATATCTGGACGTGTGGATTCGATGAAATCTTTGGATGATCAGTAGCGTGAGGTTTTGTTGTTCACAATTTTGTCACGAAAAGCCTTATTTTAATCTGCTGACCAGATTCATTTCCATTGTATGGAACCGGTTCCTTTTCTTCCAATCCTAGGACTGATTTTATTGCTGCATCCATGATGTCTCTACTAAGAACCCGTGCATGCATTTAGCGAGAAATTGCACCATCCACAGTATCGAACCCGCAACATCTTATCACATATGTACAATAGTGCAAAGATTGATTGGTACTTGCTGGCCTATGGAGCTTTATGCAGATTTCTCTGTATCCTTTCAGAGGACATGGACAAAAATTAATTTCATAAAGTCTAATTAGAAAGATCAAAATTATAGCACAAGTTGATATTGTAGCTTCTCATAATTAACAACCACACGTACATCAATAATTTGGTGACACTGCTGATCTTGTACTAGTTGAAGCTTAGCAATTGTTTGTTATACTCACAGTAAACCTGCTCCAAAATCATGGTTAAAAGAAAATGCATGTAGCAACTGATTTACAGATCTTAGGATATAGACAGATTTGATTCAAGGATAAAGAAATTTATCGATTTTTGCCCTAGCTTTTCCTTAGTTCACTCACTAGTAGATACATATTTCTTCTAGCCTATCTAAATCCTCCACAACTTGTTGCGTTGAAGACATGATACATCAATAGCAGTGCTTCTGGATACATAATGTCACATTATTTCACAGACCGTATGCTCTTTCTTTCAGCTTCACTGAAAAGACGAAACAATCTTAGGGTGAAATGCAGTAAAAGGAAAACACTGTGATGATAGGTTTGTTGGTTAATTTTTCATGCCAGTGCAGTAGTCACCTCCACGTTACGACAAACAACAGATGAAATCTCCTCTTGATTAAAACACGAACTCTTAACACAATGATTCAGGACAAGGTGTCATACTACATGGAAGGAGACCTTCATTTATCTCCCAAATGATTCAGGACAATATGATTAGAAAAAAGTCGGATAGAAAATGCTTGCGCAGGCCCACTCTTTGTATTTCATGTCAGAACAGATACCACAACCAAAACCAAGTCTTTTTCCACGTCAAGTGGGGTCAGCTACATGGATTCTTAGTCGTTACTGAGCTTGGTCTGATGTCATGTAAGCATTTAACTCCAAAAAAGCACGATCATGTCAGAATGGTTGCAAAATCACCTCTATTGTAGCGACCAAATTCTACTTGAATATCATCATTTAGCACCACAACTCCCTTTTATTAATATCTGATTGTACTTGTGCCCAAGGTGTCATAAATGAATCAAACTTTAGTCTAATAAAGCAAGGGTAGTACTCCACAGCATGTCAACAAAATCGAATATTCCAGAGTGCATCCAAAGGAAAAGAAGGCTTGGTACTTGGAAACAAGTAGGCAGTAGCACAAAGCGAGCAGATGAACAAAAAATCAAGTGAAATGAAGGTTTTACGTTTTAAGAAACAGGTTGTACAAAAAATACAATTGCAACTCATCACCAGCTAACCATTCATGAATCCTAAATATTACTAATATCGGTATGGACAAATTTGAAGGCAGAAAATGCATTGAACCGTAACATACGCAACAGAACAGAGTTAAACATATGATCACTCAAGTCAATAGCTCTAAATGTTTCATGCCATTTATCAACACAAAAGCGCTAAACACCAATATTAATTATGTAATATACAAACATGTTAAGCAAGCAATCAACTTCTTAATTGTGGTGTTTTACACGTAATTTTGTTGTGACCAGGCTCTTTGCATCTACTGCAAAGAAACATCCTTCTGTCTACATCAAGTGATTCCATTTGCTTTCTCTTAGGGCGACCAGGTTGACGGCGAGTCTTAGGGAGCTCTACATTTGGATATGAATCAACAACCGTCTCAACATTTGAGATAGAACCGACTGAATCAAGATCAAGAACAGAACTGATGGATTGTGAATTCGTCAACCTATAATAGTCACAAGTGTAGTATCTTTCACAATAATCGTATGCATTTTTACCGGTGTAATTAAATGATGCAATAGCATGCCTGCAAGGTAAACCCATCAGCCTCCAGTTGAGACATGTACATTCCAAACTCTCAAGATCAACAATGTAAATGCGATCATCAAGCACCTCAAAGACCGAGTTAGAGGAGATTGCCACTGAAACCAATAAAGAACAATCCATCTCCTTCTGCATTTTTTCTTCTGCTTTGGGTGTCAGCCTTGTGGTCCATATCTGTAAATCCTCTATCTGCCATCTCACACCGAATAGTTTCCATCAACTTAAGAACTGGGAGATCACGTCTTCGATATCCACTGGTCAATGAACTCTACCAAATTCGATGACATCTGGTCGTATCTTGATCCCTTGAAGAATAGATTTGCCCACTAGTCAGGTTCAACACCCATGACCTATTCAGCTGCCTCAGTTGATACAGCTCTTATGCTCTCGATGCAAGTAATGAATTCATCTTTTTGACATGCTTTTGCCGCAGAAAAAATCAAATCTGTCAGCAAATCCTTAATATCTTTGGGAGATGTCCTCAACATTTCCTTTTTCAAGTTTCTTGTCATATAGGGCAGACAGAATGCATGATTACTGTCTGTGAACACTCCAGGGACAGCTTGCTTTAATCCCTTGTGCATGTCTGATACAAATGACAGTGAGCGGGAGGATGACAATGCAGACTTCAATTGAACAAGGAACCAATGCCAATTTTCATAGTCCTCTTCTACCACAGCAAGGGCAATTGGAAAGAGTTGATCATTTCCATCTACCGTAGCAGCAATCCCCCCATACTTCGAACTCAATGATGTACTATCAAGAAAAACCAATGGTCTGCAACCATGCTCGAATCCATAAACACAAGCATGAAAGGTTATGAAAAGACGCTGGAAGCAGTCTTCAGTTGTAGTCGATAAAGTAGCAATACTACCTGGGTTGGTCTCAACCAGCTTTTCACAATAACGTCGCAATTGCTTATAAAAGTCTGCATCCCTGCCTTGAAGTTGCTCCCTTGCAGTCTCCATACCACGCCAAGCCTGCTTATAATTCAACTTCAAGCTATACTCCTTTTTAATGTCCTTAACCACATCAGAGACTTTCTAATCTGGAGTTTCATTCAGTTTCCTCTTTATCATATCTGCTATCCACAACCTTGTTACATGCGCACTCCCCGCTCCAAAGTCTCTATCGCATGTGTGTACATCCTTAAAAATTATAATCTTGATGATTTTTGTAGTAGACACTCTCCAAGCATGTATCCGCCACAGACATCCTTCACCTTTGCACTTGGAATGAGGCAAGTACGGTTATTCTTGACAAGTCTGTAGCTGAAATTCTTGGCAACAGCATATTTCCTCAAAGCTTCACGGAACTCTTGCGGATCCTTGAATAACTGACCCACACCCGTGATGGAATTTTCCCAGAAAACACTTAACTTGGTTGGCCTTCCCCCGTAGCTATGTTTACATCTCAAAGATAGCCTCGGTGGGTTCCTTGCATTACAGTATAAACTACGCATCAGTGTTTGTCACAATGAACAGCATAAATCACAGTTGATTTGCTCGAGGAGAAGAACAAAACCTGTCAAAAGTGCTACTGGTCTCATTGACATGGTTAGTTGTGGCAGCCACACGCCTAGCTGGAGGGTTTGTCATCTCATTCGCAGGGTTCCGAGTAAAAACAACTATGTCATTGGTTTGATGAAGGTTGAGAGGGATGCTTCCCTTTGTGACAACATAGATGTCGGGCGAAGAAGCATTCTTATTCATTTTCACCATGCGTTTCAAATCCTTGTCATTCGAGATTGTGATGAGAATTTGATTGTTGGTCGGTAGGGCGTATTTGAATGTCAAACCGGAAATATCCCCGCCACGCACCTCCGAGATCTCAGCCTTGAATTCATCGAAGTTCGTCTTGCTATCGACCTCCGTGGGATGAGCTTCGCCACCGGCATATGATAAGCTTCCGTCCTTGTTGATCACGAGCGAGCCACCGATAAGAACGACGAAAACCAAAGGTTCCTCGCCAGCCATAGTGAACTAAACTCCAAACTGCGGTCGAAGTACAGTAAACGAGATTCAGGTGAGCATCAATTCGTAGGAGAAAATACTAACTTTCACAAATTCAACTTGGGGAATCTACTGTGAAGTACCCAAGAATCAATCAGAGGCTCTGAAGGAAAAATCGTTAGTGGGTAATCTTCAAATCTCGCCACCTCGGTTTTTCGGCAATGCCCAAATAAAACCATGTTGAACCTATCTTTTCAAAGGATCATGCTAAGAAATGCAGTGAAAAGATTTTGAAGGAGAAGAGGGAATCGAAATTGCGTGCAGTACAAGATTTACGGTTTATTTTTTTTGTGTATAAAACAATGTAAAAGATTCAGGGGAAATAATGGGAGTCAGATCGAGCTGAACAACGTACCAAAAAAATATAACTCAGGAATAATTGAGAAAATATTACCGTAAATACTTTTCTAAATCCTTGAAGAAGACCATGGTCGCCTGAAGGTCCTGATCTTCATCGTTGCCCAAAACCCTAACCCTAATTGCAGAGAGAGAGAGAGAGAGAGAGATTATCGTCTCCTTATTTTGTCTTCTATTATTGTTTGCTTTTCCACTCTTTCTTTTTGGGAAATCCTTGATACGGGCAAGGTTTATTTGGTTATTCCATGAAAGGGCCATTGTTTCTGAAATTCCTGATGATAGCATAAGTTTAAGATAATGCCCGATACAGACCTCAATGACTAGGTCTACATGCCTGACGAGAGCACAATTTTCGCTCATTCTACAAAGAAGATACGATCTTGAACAGTTTCACCGATCCACTGCTAGGGGTGTAATTGAGCTGAGTCAAGCTCAAGTACAAGTCACCTTGGCTCAAGTACAAGTCACCTTGACTCAAGTCATTAAGAAAATACTTAGCTAGAGCTTGATCTCGAGCTTTGGGCTTGATGATTGAAGATTAAGGGCTACAAATAATTGAAGGGGAAAGTTATGGGAGTCTGATCGTTCCATGGGCCATGGCCCCATGGACTTTGCTTGCAGGCTTTTGTGGCAAAAAACTGAGTACAGTACCGATTTATTTTCGAGAATCTGAAAGGAAGATGGACGAACTTGTCAAATATCAAATTTATTCCCAAAAAGAAACGATTGTTTCTCATCCGGGCATCCTCCAAAGAGGAAATGAACTGCATGATGAAGAAGCGAATGTGGAAGTTGTCTGTCTAGGCACTCGACCTTCCCCTAGAGACGCTACAGCATGCTAGAATGGCCGAACTGGATTTGTTAGATGAGCGGAGGCTGCTTCTCATGGATCATGCACATGCATACCGGCAAAGGATAGCGCGACACTATGAGAAGCATATGAGACCTCGCCACTTCAAAGTGGGAGACCTTGTGCTCAAAATTATCCAATATCGTGGCCCACACCCACTTGGAAAGTGGCGGCCCAAGTGGGATGGCCCTTATGTTGTGCATGGAACCACCACTAACAATGCATACTGGCTAATTGATGTCGAGGGTAGGAACTTAGCCGACCCTATGAATGCTCAATTTTTTAAAAAATACCATGTGTAGGGTCTAAGCTAAGCCCTATATTTCGAAAATATGTTCAAAACCTCCTTTTTGAAACTTCATGAGTAAGGATCAAAGCAAATCGTGCAACCCTGAATGAGAGACTCGATTGCTTGTGAAGAACAGAGTTTTCCAAAACTAATGGGGCACATTTCAAAAATCCTTCTTCTTACAAACGAAGGCCTGATTCAAAATAGCAAGATACTTGCAAGTAGTACGTGCTATTTCTAAATAGGCTGATCTGGGATGAATCGAGTAGATCCTTGGGATAAGTCCTCCCCCCTTCTCTTCTCCTTCCGAAAGGAAAATTTGACGAAAACAAAGGGAAATCCCTGCCAAAATCTCTTTCCCAAAGAAAGAAAAGTTGAATCCCAAAAATAGAAAATCGGTTCTTCTATGGAAAAGAGGGAATAAAGAAAAAATACTCCCAAAGGGAGACCCTCTATGAAAAAAAAAATAGAAAAAAGGCCAAAAGCTCAAAAAGAGTAGTTTTCCGCCTCTATGCCTTAAACCACGGGACACTCCAAAAGGGATCATGGTAAACTCTTTCCCATCCCTGCGACTTATCCCAAGGTAAAAAAAGATTCATTTTAAGGAATCCTAAAGTATCCCAATTAGGACTAGAACCATGTAGGTAAGTCCCCTTTGGCAAAAATCTCCTCCTACCAGGCTTAAAAGAAAATGTTTTCTAAAACCTGGGATGATCCCATACTTTCGAAGATAGATCCAAGGAGACATTAAACAACAGTGTTGTCGTCTTTGCCATTATCCAAATCAATTTGGATAATGCCAAAGAGGGGCATCTGTAAACACCCCAAAATCCCACGACTTTTATAAAACATACCTGGTTTACAAAATCAACAACAAAAAGGCACTTTGAGTTCTGAAAACCCAGGAGCCTTCCCAAAATCCTATAAATCTTGCTTTAAACCCTGTAAATAGTGTTTTGAAACCTGTAAATAGTGTTTTGAAACCCCATGTCCAAATAGGAGCTTTTTAAACCCAGGCTAAACCCCATTTTCCAAGAAGCCAAAGACGAATAGGTGAAGCATGCAAAGACGATACCTGAACGAGAAGCAGCCCAACAAGTGGTTACAAGAGCACAAATGGTTTTTCCAGTAGTGAAGTGGAAATTGAAAGCCACATCGACAGTAAAAATTGCGCTTGTTAGATCTTAATTTTAACTTCTGGAGAGTCGACATTGTCTAGAGATTCTGGTTTTTCTAAGAGGGGTTTATCTCACCATAGACTAGACAGTGCAATGCCTAGACTGATTGGCTTTTGCCTACAATCAGTATAACCAGAAGCCCATCTATGAAGTGGAAGTGAAGCTACATGAAGAGAGCTCTTTCAATCTTATGGTAGAATATGAGGCCAGACTCACATACTATGAAGTATGTAGCTTGTCCTATATTAACGTCGAGTTTGTACTCGGACGAATGAATATGCAGGATAAAGTGTTAACTATGGCAATACAAATCAAGGCCAACCGCTGAGAGGAACATCTAAATTCAAAATTAGACGAAGCTAAAAAGGGCAACCTCTTGAAATGACTGATGAATGATGTTTTTACTCTTGAAAATGACTGATGAATAATGGTTTTAGAGGCTTGTAGCAAAGCCTTACCCTAAGTTGTTTTGTTTTTCTTTTGAGGATATTGTTTTCATGGTGTAATGCTTGTTCGATGCTCCTGTTATTGTCTTTGTTAGTTTTGACTTTTTTGTGACAACAATTATGTTGTTGATATACAATTATTTCAAGTATTATTGAAGCATAATTGAATTTTGGTTTGAATGGATATGCTCAATCATAGGTTTTTTTAGTTTGATAAAATCCTCAACTTTGAACCAACTTGTAAGATCTTGAATCCAAATTTTTCTTTCCTTAACATTCTAATCAATTTCTATGCTCATAAGTCTGATGACAACTCAGATATTTCTAACATCGATTTCTTTAAGAATTATTTTAATAAAATAAAGTTTTTTGTTTTTATTGGGGAGAAAATTTTAGGTGTTTACATTCATGAAGGTAGGTTCAATATCTTTCTATTACTAGTTGTCATTCACAGAATGCCTCAGCTTCCTTCTACGTAACCGAGCAACCGGCATTGGGTACCTGGGATGTTATCGATGTTGCCTTGATTTTAGACATCAAGAGTATGACTAGCTAGAAGGTCAGACACAATGCCCTCTGAACTCCTTTATCTTGAAAACTAATTTTTGATCATGTTTGTAGGGGTTAGGTTATGATACTTGTTGGTCACTAGATTATATTCAACGGGTATCCAGCTTCTTTCCAGACCTATTTCTGATGGCACATGCTACGGGCACCTGACTCTGAACATTTGTGGCACAATGCATCTATATTCTACTTGGGTTCCTAACTATTGTAGCCTTTCTAAAGTAGGCAAACTATCTTCTATTACAAAGCAAATGTTTATGGTCATCCTTGAGGTGAATTTGGATTAAGTGCCCATTGATTTTAATACCGGAAGCTCCTCTGCGAGGCTAGTGAGGGGTTCTCGTAAAGGTTGAGAGATAATTTTCAATGTGAAGTCTAGAGCGCACCATCGTTCTAATAGTGATCCGATGCAGGCTTTGATATTTTTCCTTGGTTAAGTATCTTTCAACCCAACAAGCAAGGATACCATGTTTTGACCATAAATCAAACAAAAACTCTATATTCTTTTCGGAGCTCTTCCATCTTGCATTGCTTTCTAGCACTTGCAATCCCATTTTTATATATTTTCGATTACCCGAACACTTGATCTTCTAGCCATGGATATTACATGCTATTCACGTATAAGTATTTCGCTCTTAGGAGCCCTGGAGCAAGGATCTTCACATCCATTAGCCACCTTCACACCTCAGTTTACACACTTTATCCCAATTGAACAAGTGTAGTGCCTTCCTACCCTCTCTTCCAGTCCACATAAAATGTCATGTTTTTCTTTAACTGATTAATAACTCCTACTGGTAAATACATTGCCTACATCTAATATATGAGGATCATCTTTAAGATGTATTTGGTCAAGATAAATCAGCCCACTTAGAGAGATTATGATTGCTTACTCCAACTCCAACTGAGTTTGTAAGTAAAAGACAAGGTCGAAGAGTGCACTGCTCTCTGCTTCCTTTTGATGATAGGCATTCCCGTGTTATGCTTTATCTAGATTATTCTTAAATATGATAAAGCTCTGCGAACTATGCGATATTGAGTCCACAAGTTCATGGGCAAGGACATGGATACTTCATCCTTGGAGAAAGGCCCATTGACCATCTGAAATTGACTATCCTAAGACAGGTCTCAAACTTTTGACCATTATCTTGGTGATAATCTGGCACAAAATTTTCTGGGATTTGTACTATGTTGATCATATTGACGGACTTCAACAATTTTTCATTCTTGAGAACATCTGTTATAGTTCTTACTAAGTCTCCATCAATTATTTGCCAATAGGTGCGGTGAAAAGCTCTTAAGAAGGCATCCGACCCGAGTGAACCATCTATATCTAGCTCGAAAATACCACCTTTTTATTTCATCTTCTTCAAATGGTGCTATTAGATGCAAACTGTCACCCTCAATGACTTGAGGAGAAAATGGACTGTGGCTTCCTTGCGTTGGGTATAATGGTTGAAGCCATGTACCATTGTAATTGTAAGAGGCCCTTCCTCACTCTGAGCTTCCAATGTAAAATGTTGTTTACTTGATCATGATATGCCTACCATTCATGTGGACTCTATCTCCATAGACATATAATTCAGGCTGAAGGATGGAACCAAAATTTCCATGTATGTTGGCGAAACAAAATCGTAAAAATGTTAAAAGAGGAAGAGAATGACTACAAAAGTATTAGGAAAAAACAATAAAGAATGATCTAGTTTATATTGAGTTAATGGCTAGCATGACACATGATAGGGCTACGTGGAAACAAAGAATCCAAGTAGCCAACCCTATCTAGTATGTGAAAAGGCTAGTAGTAGTTGTTCTTATATCTTTGTTGGCAAAACTTTGAGAGCTTGTATAGGGTTGCTTCTTCACTAAGTTTGCATTATAAAAGAAATTTCATGTCAATTTTCTCTTGCATTAACAGGTTGTAAAGTTCATATCTAGCCTAGACCTCTTGTATTGAGGGCTAAGATCTTCATAATTTAACCACATGTCCATCCCCCCTCCAATAAAGGAAAAAGGGAAAGAAAGAAACCGTCTTTCTCTCTCTGTATTGGTTTATGCTTGTGCTCTCAACCATCAACCATCACCAACATTACCCCTTGCAGTCACCACCATCATCACCATTGCCTCTTGCCCAAACCTCGCCTTAATCTACCTTCATAACTACATCCATCAGCCACTTAGCCGAAATCCCCACACTAAACTGACATTGTCACCCAATATCTCAAATGGTCCAATGACCACCACAACCTTCGGTTGCTTTGCTGAAACCCCCAAATAGAGATGTCTTGCCGCACCACACCCTCGAATCCCCCCATCAACCATTCACAATCACCTACTGCCACCTCAAACCACCTATCACCACCAATCCATTGGTCCCATTTCTTTTCCTTTTGAATTGGGGCTCCTTCCTTCATTACCTGATTCAAAATGGCTCATGAATTGAATCCCCTCTCATCCAAGTCCAAACCATCTCTTCCAACCTGATTATATTTAGGTTGAACCGCATTAAGACCCAACCCAACTCCCTTAGCCAAAAACCTAGGCCTTTAGTCATTTTAACCCGATACCCAATCCATAGAAACCAAATCCATTCCAAATTGGATCCCATTCGACTTAAAATCTGCTCTTAAGTTAGATCCAATTGAATCCAACCAAACCCAAATTCTAACCCATTCCGAGGTCCATAATCTAAATCCCTTAGACTAGATCCAATTTGATCCCTTTATCTAAAGCTCATTCTAAAATTGGACCCAATTGAATCGGACCAAACCCAAATTCCATCAATCTAGTCGAACCAAATCCATAACCTAAGCCCATTCCACATATGATCCAATTTCATCTCATGTCTAAACATTGATTTTGAGTGGGATCCAATTAAACCTAGCCAAGCCTAGACTTCACCCATTTGAATGAAGAAAACCTGGTCCCAACTTAAGTAAGACCAAACCCGTTTTCCAACCCTAACCTAATCCATTTCACCTGGATCCAAATCCAAAATCAAATCATGGTTATCACGTGCATGATTGTTAATCCAAGAGGTAATTTGCATTATCCAAGGCTCACCAAACATACAACTAAGGAATTTGGATTTCCTCAAACCAAACAATTTTATAGCATGGGAGATCGACTCTTACTCAACATATTAAGAACCTCGGCGAAAAGAACTCATACAAGCCCACATTAAGTGTTAGGAGGTATTCTCCTTTTTGAGTTTTACTTCCTAATTCTCTCTTCCTTCTTTTTAAGAGGATCGTGTTGTTGGTTGAGATTTTTTGAGATAAAAAATTTGCATACAATTATCTTTTGGTATACAGAGTGAGACCCCATGGGTCTATCAAAGTTGTTTATTTAGTTTAAATCAAAATATTCTTTCATTTGGTAAGCATCAACATACTATGCACGAAGTGTAAAGGACCATTACATGCTTCACACATGTATATATACACTTGTGCACACACTCCATATTTTTGTGTATCTTGTTATATGTACTTGTATTACTTGCACATACAAGTATTTAGCATTCTTAGGTTTATTTGAGAACTACTTTAAATTTTGAACATGGCTCAACATGTCTATGATGATTTAGAATCTTCAAATAGCACAAAGACCGTGGAAAATAAGAATATTAACATACCTTTGGAGTAAAAAAAAGAGTTCAAGAAAACAAATAACACTTGGAGTAATTTAGAACATTACAAGAAATAATAAAGACAAGCATAACATAGTGCTTAAGTCTTGAAGGAAAAGACGAATTTAAAGATCAACTCTATAGGATGAAGGGTAAAGATGAGGTAGTATCCAACTTCATTTCTCCTATAGTCATCAGAGGCTCTTCAATTTCAAGAGTTATCATTTTCCCAAATCCCATATAGAAGAATGTGATAGACATGTCAATCGGGCAACTTTAGAACCTCTACTCCATTGTCCCTTTATAGAAAGGTTGCGGATGAGCAAAATAAAAAAAACAAATTGATGAAAAGTTAGTTCTCAAGGGCTTGCCAACTAGGGTTCCATCTATCCTCACATCCCCTTGATTCTCTTAGCTCCTACTTAATGCTATCTAGGATCTTCTACTTCACCCATCTCTCAAATATCTTCTCCACTTGAGAGTCCATCTTTAAAGTCCTCTAAATGTCTACACGTCCTTCTTAGGTACTCTGAACTCTTATGCCCTGTCTATGGGATCTATCCCTCTGTTCTTCGAGTAGAGCACCTTTTATGCTCACTCACCCAAGCATCTTCATCCTTAATGTCTCCCAAAAACACTGTAGAACTCTTACTGTTATCCTCACTAAGTCATTCTACATGGGTTCTCCTCACACCTTTGGATTATTCCTTTGCGGCCCTACTAAGACGTTCTCCTCTAGAGTATCATCCTAATACTCTACTATTAAGTCTAATATTCTAGCCTTCCAAGTCTAGTATTCTAGTTTCCACCATTTGAGTCTTTACTTTCAATTGTTAAGGATTTGTTCCCAAAAATATTGTCCCTTGAGGTTCCTTCATTATTGCTCTCTTTATTTATGATGTTGCCATCACCATTGCTTTTATCTTCACCATCACCATGATCTATAGTCAACCTTGAAACATCTAAGGCTAGGGTCTCTTCATCTTTCATTATTAGCCCACACAGTATACCACTTTCTCCATCGTTGATCATACATGGACTCGAGAGTCCTCTCAGTCCTATCCTGACATAGAATAAAAACATAACCCTCTCCACTCATGAGGTTATTCCTCTACAAGCAAAGATGGATTGTATAGATGCATCCATTGAGTTAGACCTATCTACACAATTTATCTTTGGTAATGTTATCCCATAGTCAAACATCATTGATTTTCCCACTTATATTGATCTTTCATAGGAAGCCTTGGTCCAATTAGGTCAAGATAAACTTATAGAGCTTGATGATGTTGATATCGACAATCATCATCCATCCACTCACTCATCTAGGGCAGACATTCTTAGTCAAGATCTTTCGTTATACCTATGAGCCTAGCAGGCTCAGTCTCAGTGGCTCTCCCACCTTCACTCTTTGATTAGTCTCACATCTCCAAGATTTTCCTCTTTTAGTATCATCTACTTCTAGAGCTCCCACATCTAAGAGTTTGCCTCTTCATATGTCATTTATTAATCTATCATCCTATCCTGTTGATCCCATTAGCAAATCATTATCATGAAATAACATTGATTTATCACCCAAGATTGTAGCATGTTTAAGCTAGGATGAGCTCGTAGTGGCTATCATGGAGTTTGGTCCTCTCGAGGAGCCCCTCCATACTTTGTCACTTTCTTTATAGGCAAATCTTATCCCTTTCCTAGCTATCCATACTAGGTATAGTCTTATCTTTCCCATTGTTCCTTCTACTGAAACAAACATATCCCATTCCAATCTCCCTAATATCCTATCTAGCCAAGCTCCCTACCTTTAGAGTCAACTATTAGACTTGCCATCATTCTTGAATACAATTAGTTTGTTCCGTGATCCTTCTTCTTTGATATTGGGGTATTCCCTTTAGCTCATCTTGCACTTAAGTCACAGGTCCCTAGTGACCCTGATCATCACTCTTTTATTGTCGAATTTGTATCCAAATACCAAGTTCCTCAGGGATGCATTGATACTCCCACTCCTAATCTCTCTTGGGTCTCATGCTCTTTTGATGCTTACAAGAAAGCATAAATCTTGGTCATACACTATGCATCTATTTGCTCATACACTATGCATCTATTCATCCATCATTATATGTTTATGCCTCTTCATCTTCTCATGTGCCATTGATTGTTCATGTATCTTATGCCCTTTTTTATGTTTTTATTTTCTCCATCTTTAGTTGTTCCTGTTTGCCAGTACACCTTTGTGTGATTGTTCATTTTGCATTGACTGTTATAGCATGCTTATTTGCTTTAGCATTTTATGTACTCTTGATACTACTTGCTTTTTACATATTACTAGTTTTCTACTCACACATTCATTTAGGTACTTGTTGCTTAGTCTTTGCATGTGCATGGTTACTAGCATCTAGGTTACTATTAGCTCATCCATGTAAACACCCAAAAATTTTCTCAAAAATTTGAACTTTTATAATTCCTGCATTTTTCAAGAAAAATTACAATTTTTGGTCTTTTAAGGGTTTTCAAATGAAGATACCTTAAACGAACTCATTTCCGCACCAAAATTTCGTCGCAGCCTCAAAATAAGGAAAAAATGGCACCCCTCTAAAAAAAATTCAATTTTGACAAAGAGTCAAAAAAATGATTGCTTTACCCTCAAGTTCAAATTGACAGGATTTTGCCTTTTCAAATGATTGTCTTCAAAGAAAGAATGGTTTCAAACAAGTTTTCAAAGAAACAAATGAAAATGAGACATTGGGAACCAAACTCAAAAATATTTGCAAAATGTCAAATTTACAAAAACCTTTGAAATTCAAAAACAAATCAAATCCAAATCAGGCCTCAAAAACTCTTTCGATTTATGATAGTCCTACTCCGAGACCCTACACCTATCAAAGGTTAAAGAGGTCTGATACCCTACAACCAAGGGTTAAAGAGGTTCGAGACACTACACCCATAAAAAGGTTAAAAGCGGTCCGACACCCTACACCCAACAAAGGGTTAAAGTGATTGAAACAGTAAAGACCAACTCACATAGCAAAAGCAGGTCACCCATGTAAACAAACATTGGGAATGAAACTCAGTAATTTTTTTAAAAAAATATTTGAAGATTTCGATAAAACTCAATGTTTTCAAATATATCTCAAATGAATTGGCTTAAAAAAAAGAAATATTTGAAACTATGAATCTTAACTGAAATCAAGAATAGGATTTAAGCCCGATCTAATTGGGGGACAAGCTGCGAATCAAATCCAAGATCAAATCAAATCAAAGGTCGTACCAACATAGCCTAAGATCAAGAAGCTGTATTTGTACCAAATCAAAGGCTCGACTAAGAACATAACCAAGGTCGAATCAAGTTGGGCATCAAAGAACCCAAGTCAAGACTCGAGGCAAGCTATCATGGTCAAACAAGGGGCGGGCTAGGGTGAGTCGAGCTCACCTAGCCAAGCCCAATGAAGAATGCAACTCATGTGGGCTGCACCAAGCTCACATGGGCTGAGAGAGGACCACCCTCTCAGCTCATGTGCATGAATGGGCCAACTTTGGGAATCGAATCAAGCTTGTGCCAAAGAAACCGCATTCATATCCAAGCCGTGGAAGGCTCTAGGCCCCTTCCCTTGAGGCCTATAAATAGAGGCCTTAGGGTTGGTTTTCTAAGATTGGAGGAAATTTAAGGAGGTGAAGAAAGAGAGAGAGAGGGAGAGAAAGAGTTGGAAAGAAAGAGAGAGAGATGGAGAGAAAGGAGAGGAAGAAGGAGGAGTCATCCCTTCCAAGGTCTTCCACATCCAATGTCAAGGATGGTTTCATCACAAGGTCGATTTCTTACCTCTCTTTTGCTTTAACTTTCTCCTTTCTCTCATTCAATTAAAAGGAGTTATAATAATGGAGCAATTGACTTCCCCCATGATGTAATAGTTACTTATGTTGTCCATTTTATCTTGTTACATTCATACCTATTACATGTTTGACTTTAAGTTTCCCCCACTTCTCTATACACTATATTCTTTTATATCTTCTAATCCCCTTTATGCTTAAGCTATAGACATATTTTAATTCATTTCCTTTAGTCATTTACATTTGAATAGCTATGATTTATCTTTCAATTTTGCATGAGATGCATTCATGTATTTTCTAAACATGTAAATATGTTTTTAAGCATCCTGCATCCATCTGATGTTGTATTTTTAATTTCCTACCCTCTATTCCAAATAATCTAAAATTTTGTACACCTAATCCGCATACATCAGCCCACTTTTCATAAAATTTTCAAGAATTTTAGGGCCGAAAAATCACGTAAATAAAATCAGAAAAAATCTGACAAATCTGGAACTATATATGTAAAACTTGTGTTTCCTGTAATAGAGCTTGGGTTATCATCCCATAACTTTGTTTGTAATAAACCAATTTTAGTGAAATGTGTCTCATTGAAAGGTTGAGATAAAAGCGTTTTTCTAAACCTCTATATTTCTCTTATAAAACTGTTTTGGATGTCTAAGTAAGGGTCATTCCTGGATTTAATTGTAAACTGTCACAGCCCCAAAAATCAGAATAAAAATAGTCTGTGAACCTTCATATGATCCTGTTTTTACTGTAAAATTATCGTGATTTTTGGAGATTCAAAAGTTATTTAAAAAAATCCGAAAATAAGTTTTGAAAATAGAATCAGTTTATGTTTTTCAGAACTTAGAAAAATTTTCTTCCAAAGACCTAAGCCCATGAATTTGGTTAAGTCATTTGGATTTGAAAAGTGAATTTCAAAAACACATTTGATTAAGATCAATCCTCAAAGAGTATAGGCTGACCCTTGAGTATCGGTTCAAGAAGGCCTAAGTCAAAAGGATCTCACTTACCTACAATCACTCTAGAAGTCGAAAAATCAACTTTGCTAATTTAAGTAAACTAGCTGGCATGCTCGCGCACGACGTAGTTTTGTAAAAAATTATTTCAAGTCTCTACATAGACTTCAAAGTAAAATTTCACATCTATAATCCACCTCCTCATATATTCATGTTTGTGCATCCTCTACAATAAAGTTTTGAGTAGGTGATATGCTAATACTCATATTGACTCACTAATACTGATGGCATAGACTTGTAAGACCCAATAAATATTCAATACTTAAAGAAACATTATTCTTGATGTTTGTTGGATCTTAACTTGTATTTTTATGGCTAGTTTTTGTATAGATGATAAAGAAGTATTTCTTAGAAATAATCTAAAAACAAGGATCTTTGCAATACTCTGTGTGTTGTGAACCCATGGTTTGATATCTTTGAGTTGTTATCATGGTTGGGGGTACTACTCTTGGATCCAAGTTTTTTATATTATGATGCATTTATATTGTTTTCATCCATTTGTGCCCTTTGATTTGGTTTCAAAAATTTTATCCTCACCTTGTTTTATATCACTTCAAACTAAATAATTTTGAAGAAATTATTTTCACTTAATTTTATCTTGAGAAAATTTAGAAAATTATCAATGCATGCATTTTGAGATATCTTAGGTTGTGGATTGGTTAGTGTCTTCTTAGTTCCTTGTTGCACATCATGGTGTCTATACTTAGTGTGATAGATTTATGAAGTTGTCTCTTATCTTTGTGCTTCAGTGATGTATCTTAAGAATTTTTATGAGCTAGAGGAAAATGCAACACCAAAAGGTTATTAAGAAAAGAAAGAGAAAAAAGAAGAAAGTATAAAGCAAAGTGTTATCTTTTCCTTCCCGAGTTTCTTATCCTTTGTGTACTTGGGACACTTGAAAAGGGATTGAGTGAGCTCTTATTGTCTATCTTTCTTAGATGTTATGTAGGTAATTTTGATAGTCTATTATATTAGAGGAAGAATTGGTGCTCCACTTGGAGTTAGGAGGTTATAGGTCATTTATTGTTTATGTATCACTATATAGTTGTTTCTCGTGTTTTAAAAATTGGGATTTTTTATTTGGTATTGTCTATTTCCTTTTATTTTGTACTCTTCTAATTTGCCACAAAGTATCATGCAGCATCACATTCACTATTACATCTTCGTTGATGAAAATCCATCTAAAAGGGTGATAGATTATTATTGTTGTGATGTACAAAGGTCGAAGATGCTTGGTGGTGGATTTATATGGCTTTTCAAACACTATTGGCAAGTCTATACTATTAATCAAAGCTGCCCAATTGAGAATGCTCCATAAGAACGAAATTCATTCGGAGAAAAGTGACTAGACTCTATGATGGATATAACATATCATTGTCGAAATCTTCATTAGATATATAGGTGTCATCCAAGAAATCGTCATCTTTGACGGCTTCTTCTATTTCCTATTGTCTAACAACTCGAGTTCGCAGATTATCCAGAGTTCTGTTTGGATTGAGATAGAGAGTTCAAGTGAAAATGCTTTATTCAAATGGATACCATTTGAAGTTTTCCATGCAAAAGTGAGGTTTATTTTCAAAAATACTTTTGCAATTTTCTAAAAAAAGCATATGAGTCATGACCACCTACAAAGAACTAATTGCATGTTCGTTCATGTTTAGATGTCTAGATGTGTCTTTTTAATTTTTCTTTCCTCGTGACATCTTGACAGGGGCGTCACCTGTTTATCTAGAACTTAGAATCATGTATACATCATGCATACCATGAGTCGTATCCGTGATACATTTTCTTATAAGTTGGTACATTTTTTTTTTCTTTTGAGTTAGCTTAGGAGTCAAGTCCGTCCCATTGGCATTAGAAGTCACAATGTGCTCTTACTATGACCAAGATGTTTTTCCTTGATGCTCTTTTTTGTCGTTTAATTCAAGGAGGTTCTTTTGAGTCTATAAACACCTCATTTTTCTTTTTAAAATATTCAAATCTCTAAAAAAGAATCTTAAAATAATTAATTTAAAAATATTGACAATGATGCCTTATCCTTAAAATAAAAGGGCCACATAAGACCAACCATATATCAAATTGATATATAGTTTTATAATGTAATGCTTATGGTTGAACTTAGTTTCTATGTTTCATTGTGAAACACATTCATGAGAAGCTATATGGCATTAAAATTGGGATGATTTATTATAGTGGGCCCGCTTAAATGCTAAGTAAAGCAAGATAGTTAAAGAGAACATCGATTTAAATGAAAACAATTTTATCAAGGATTACACTACTAGATTTGAAGAATAATGCACAAAAGGAAATGAGAAAATGGTTGGCAAGAGGTTATCATAAGACAAAACTTTTTATATTATTTTACTATTATAAATAGCAGTCTTCACCACTATAGAAGCTCATAAAGCTAACGACAACCTGTTTCACACTCATTTCATATGTGGAGTCTTTTTGTCATTTGCAATAGAATCAAGATTGAAACATAACCAGATGAAGCACAAAGAAATCTCAATTTTCTTTTCTCTTTAGCTTTGCTTCTAATCATGAAAATCACATAACAAATTTTCATTTTAAATGCATTCTAGGAAAATCTACAAATTAAGATATCCACCACCTTTCTAAAGCATTCAGGAGAGAGTGAGAAACAATCAAAAAATTGTCTAGAAATATTGAAGAGCAATAAAGAGTTTTCCTTCTTCCCCTTTTTCTCTCTTTTCTTTTGTGGTGTGTTGTGAGAGCACTCAATCAAGAGGAGGGATTGATCAACTGCAATTCTTTTAAGTATTTTCTTTTGTACGCATCTCTTATTGAAATGGTACTGGTTGCATCATGTTTTGCTTTCGTACTTGTTGATAACATTAGATGGTTTGCATATATATATCATCTATGTATTCTGATTATTTAGCATATTGAGCATAATATTCATCCCATACACACATACATACCTATAAATATTTTTCTTGGAACGATATATTGGAAACCAACTCCGCCCATGTAAGGGATCACCCTTGCATTGCCGGTCCCAAGCCCGGATAAAGGAGGAGGGTTGTGTTAGGCTTCCGACAGCCAGCGTAAAACTTTGTCGGATTTCTACAACATGGATTACAAAAATTATGAGCATTGCTTTGGGGCGTCCCCGCCTAGCGACGTGCTGCAGAGCCCGAATGCAGTAAGAAGTAAGCAAGGGCCACTACATTTTCGCCCGAATGTAGTGAATCAATTGCAGAGAGGGTTCCCACATCATGGACGGGTGTGGGTAAAGAAGTTAGTCCCACTACATTGCCGCCCGAATGTAGTGAAAAATTTTCAGAGAGGGTCTCCGCATTTTGATTATGGACGGATGCGGGGGGTAAGGAAGCTAGTCCTAGATAATAAGATTCGTATTGGTTCTTGGAATATCGGAACATTATCGGGTAAGCTAATGGAGGTGGTAGATACTATGATTCGAAGAAAGATTCATATTCTATGTTTACAAGAGATAAAATGGGTTGGAGAAAAAGCAAAGGAGATAGAGGATACAGGTTTTAAATTATGGTACTCAGGTAAAGAAAAGGCCCGAAACGGAGTTGGTATTATCATAAATAAAGATTTAAAGGAGAGTGTAGTAGACATACAACGATATGGTGACCGAATCATGACATTGAAATTAGTGTTAGGAGCAGAGGTTTTGAATATAGTTTGTGCTTACGCACCCCAAGTAGGACTAGAAGATAGTATAAAGACAGTTTTTTGGGAAGAGTTAGATAAGGTGTTTCAAAAGATTCCACAAAGGGAGATGATTTGTTTAGGAGGAGATTTAAATGGACATGTCGGTAAAGAGGCATTAGGATATCAAGGGATTCATGGAAACTTTGGTTATGGGGATATAAACGAGGAAGGTAGGGAGATTTTAAATTTTGCTATGTCATTTGATCTCTTTATAGTCAATACAATCTTCAAAAAACGAGATGAACATTTAATTACTTATAAGAGTGGCTTATCACACATACAAATTGATTACTTTATTTGTAGAAAAAAAGATAGAGCGTGTTGTAAAGATTGTAAGGTAATTCCAGGAGAAAGCTTAACCACCCAACATCGACTTTTAGTTATGGATTTACAAATAAAAAAATGGACAAAGAAGAAAAGAGTACATCGAGCTATTCAGACTAAATGGTGGAACCTCAAAAGCGAGAAAGAAGGTATATTTAAACAGAAAGTCCTTCAAGGAGATGTTTGGAATTATGTTGGCACACCCTCTGATATGTGAAACAATATGGCTATACATATTAGGAAAGTGGCGAAAGATGTGTTAGGGGTATCTAAGGGAGGTGTACCGGCACAAAAAGAAGCTTGGTGGTGGAGTGAAATAGTACAAAATAAAATCAAGGCAAAGAGGGCATGTTACAAATTACATTACGCTAAGAAAACTAGTGAAACTTTAGAAGCTTATAAGAAAGCAAAGAAGGAAGCAAAAAAGGCCGTTAGTGAAGCAAAAGCTAAGATTTGGGAGGACTTATATAAAAAACTCAACTCAAAAGAGGGTGAAAGAGATATTTTTAGGATAGCTAGGGCTAGAGATAAGAAAACTAAAGATCTAAATTTTGTTAGATGCATAAAAGACGAGGATGAAAAAATTCTAGTGGCAAATGATGATATAAGAAATAGATGGAAAAACTATTTTTATAATCTTTTTAATGAAAATAAAGATGTTAGTATTAGTTTAGGAGATTTAGCCAAGTCAGAAAAGTATATAAACCACAATTTCTACCGACGTATTCAAAAGAATGAAGTCAAAGAGGCTCTTAAACATATGAAGAGTGGTAAATCGGTAGGACCAGATAATATTCCTATAGAAGTTTGGAAAATACTAGGAGAAATAGGAATCACTTGGCTCACAAGACTATTTAATGAAATATGGAAAAACCAAAAGATGCCCGAGGAATGGAGAGCAAGTACACTTATACCCGTATATAAGAACAAAGGAGACATTCAAAATTGTGTGAATTATCGAGGTATCAAGTTAATGAGTCATACTATGAAATTATGGGAAAGAATTATCGAACGTAGGTTAAGACAAGTATCAAGTACAACAGAGAACCAATTTGGATTTATGCCAGGTAGATCTACTATTGAAGCGATTCACCTTCTGAGACGTCTTATGGAACATTTTCGAGCAAAAAAGAAAGACCTTCACATGATATTTATTGATCTAGAAAAAGCTTATGATAGAGTACCGAGGGAGGTTCTTTGGAGAACTTTGGAAAAAAGAGGTATCCCATTGACATATATTAACCTTATAAGAGACATGTATGATGGTGCAAAAACATGTGTGAGGACTCATGAAGGAACGACAGACTTCTTTGAAGTTAATATTGGGTTACATCAAGGATCAACTTTAAGTCCATACTTATTTATCATGGTGATGGATGAGTTAACAAAACATATTCAAGATGAAGTACCTTGGTGTATGTTATTTGCAGATGACATTGTATTAGTGGAGGAGTCTAAGGAAAAAGTTAATAGAAAATTGGAACTATGGAGAGAAACATTAGAAAACAAAGGCCTCCGACTTAGTAGAACAAAGACAGAATATATTGAATGTAAGTTTGATCATTTGGCTACTTCAGAGGACATAGAAATTAAAATTGGCACACATTGCATTCCCCAAAAGAAAAGTTTTAAATACCTAGGGTCAATTTTTCAAAGTGATGGAAGAATTGATGGAGATGTTACACATAGAATTAATGCTGGTTGGTTAAAATGGAGAGGAGCATCAGGTATTCTTTGTGATAAGAAGATACCATTAAAATTAAAAGGTAAATATTATAGAGCAACAATTAGGCCTGCCATGTTTTATGGTTCTGAGTGTTGGGCAGTTAATCATCAACATGTACAAAAGATGTATGTGACAGAAATGAAGATGTTGAGATGGATGAGTGGCCGTACAAGAAAAGACCGTATACATAATGAGGTTATTATAAACAAATTAGGAGTGGCACCAATAGAGGATAAAATGAGAGAACATCGTTTAAGATGGTTTGGACATATAGAAAGAAGATCAAAAGAAGAACCTGTAAGAAGGTTAGAAAAACTAAATTTGGAAAGTATTAAAAGAGGTAGAGGACGACCACAAAAGTGTTGGAAAGAAACAATAAAGAATGATCTAGTTTATTGGGAGTTAACTGCTAACATGGCACACGATAGGGATCTGTGGAAACAAAGAATCCATGTAGCTAAGGCTTAGTCCAGTATGGGTCATCTTCATCCATGGCATGTCCTTTTACTTGTACTTCACTTCACTTCACTTTAACATTCATGCTCATACTCACATGCTTTCATTGCATGCTTGGCATATCACTAGTACTTTTATACTTTTCAGAAGTTAGTCTTGTGTTTCTCTTTTCTCCATGACTAGGATACATTCACTTGATCTTATTGAAAGTTCTATTTGGTATATTTCAGCATCTCACAAATTTAGTTAGGTGCACATAATATGAAATTAGCAACCATGGCTGCCCTTTGAGAGAAAAATTTACAAAATATCATTGGTTCTCTACATGAAAAAGGGGAGAATTTCCTGACCACAAAGATCTACAACATGGCTATAAAAAGGAGAGATTCATAAGTGTATTGGACCATCGATCAAGTTTTGGCCCAAAGAAAACTCACTCAGAGTGTTGCGACAACTCTCTTCTCTTTTGCTGTAACCTACAAAAAATATCCAATAAAGGGAAAGAGAGAAATTGCCTCTCTTTGTGTCGATTTATGCTTGTGTTCTCAACCATCAACAACAATGCCCTTTACAGTCACCACCATTGTCACCATTGCCTCTTGCCCAAAACAGTTTGTGCCACCATCATCTCGCCTAGGAAAAGCCTTTTCTGAAGGCAGATAAGATTTCAGACCAAGCAAGTTAGTCATTCATAATTACCATCTGACTCTTCATGTTCTTTCTCCAGCCCTTTCTGGTTCTACGATTCCAGTAGAAGATCTTTAAAGGCTAGCTCACTTGAGACAAACTCTAAATAAGCCTTCTCATGGTCCTTAATTCTCAGTAATTTATGTTCATAACTTTCCTCAACTTCCGCCAATTGTTGAACGAGAGATGCCTGCCTCTCATTTAGTGATGTGATATAGGACACTGCACTACTTATCTCTTAGGACACACTCAAAATACCACTCTAGTGTGTTGCAAGGCAATCCCGTTTTGCTTGATGTCCTTCAACTAATATTAGTTTGTCAAATGCATATCAATTGGTTGCTAGTTATTCTAATTAGGGTCTGGCAAGCCTGTCGACCAAAAGTTGTATATTTTGATCGTGTGCTAAATTCTCTAGGAAGCTCAAGAGGGTTGCTCGAAGACTTATGTATTTTTAGGACCTTTACTAAACAGACCTTCAACAGACCCAACGTGAGTGATAGTCTTGAGAGGAGGCATTGTATCTTGTGATGACATCCCATCCTTAGTTAAGACAATAGCAGAAGTTTCAGCTTCTTCAGAGCTCAATGTCATGACCTGATTGTCTTTCAAGGTAGCAACTAATGAGGAAATTTCATACACTTGATTGGAGATACCATCTAGTATTCCCTTGACAATGTTGAGAGGTGCCAACTACAATGCAGGGAGAAGAATCTCATCATGGCATTGAACTTCATTTGGAGACAGGAACTCACTTGCTAGAATCGGCTTTGTGGTCACGCCTATAGAAGGACATGAAGAACCCAACAACTCACTAAGGCCCTGATTGTTCACGAGCTCCAAGGGAGGTGCAACCTAAAAAGAGGGGGCAGCAGAGACATCTATGCTTGGAGGACCATCTGAGTCCATTTCTTGAGAAGCAACCAAGTCAAACTCGGAGCAGTAGTAGCCTACTATTTTTGGAGAGAAATCAAATCTTCAGCAACCTCAAAATTAATAGGGACAATGCCTTCAATGGGTGGAGACTCTAAGGCAATCTGGGAACCTACAAAGAACCATCATATGAAGCTTCACATCTGATGCAATTATCCCTTCAAGAAAGATGCCCGATGGAGGCTCCATAGTTGTAGACATTGAAACTTCCTCAATAGAAGCATGATCGAGGAATTCACCCAATACAACCACCATATGAAGCTTTACACTTATGAAGGCATCCTCTTCGGTGAAGATTAGTTCTGACCTAGGTTTGATGTGACCTCAAAAGGTATGTCTACACTGACAAAGTTAATATTGCGTATCATTTCATAAAGCTTTATCATTAAGGCTGAACACTCCATAACAAACTCTTATTTGAGTGTCCCTAATAGAGGAAACATTGCGATGAGTTTTCAAGGTACAATCAGTAGTTACCACCGAAGGAGCAACCTCAAAGAAACTAACTCCGGATGGTGCAACCATCTGCCAAAGATAATAATCATGGTAGTGATAATAATCATGGTAGTGACCCAATTATACAAAGTCAAAACAGGAAAACAAAATGCAAGAGCAAAGTTTACTTCCCAAATTCACAATCGCAACAATGAAAGGGAGTCCTCATTGTCCTCCGACCTAGGGTATAGGATCATGTGAGGAAAGGGAATGAGTGATGTGGTAAACCTGCATAGAAAGCCATAAGAATGAAAGTGAGGGTGAAAGGAACAGATGTCACCGGGATTGGTGACAGATAGTTTCTATATTTTTTGTGATTCGAAGAATGCTCAACAAGATTAGAAGATGATAGAGTCAATAAACTTGACCTAACAATGTTTGAACTGGTAAAGAGTCGGACAAACTCTTCAATTTCTTATAAAGAATCACCAAGACTGCTATCCACCACTACTTGTCAAACTCGCTGGTTGTTCTCAGATTGTAGGTGAACGTTTCAAGAGAGCTTATTTACTAGCTAGCGGTTGGCCTCATCAACGTACATTGCTTCGAAATTTAAAGCAACAACTTCTCCAAAGTGCATCCAGATATACCGAGCCATGGATTCCTTGGACTAGTCCAAATTGTCAAGTTTGGCATTGGAGATAATAACCTTTGCACCGTATTTGGTTAGAAGAGGTCATCCTGGTCCGGTTTAATAGTTCCTAAGCACACATGAATCTATGCCAATCATGAACTAAAGTATACTTCAGAGCATATAATTTCTCCGACAAATGATGGGTCTTGAGCTCATTAAAGCCTAGTAGAAAAAAGTAAGGGTTATTCATATCTTCTAGGTGGAGTAGCTTAGTGAGAAAGATTGATAGAGCATGTGTACATGACCATAACCTTAAGAGTATTCTACTCACAAAGAACTCATGTTGCTTGAGGCCTTCGAAGTGGCCCGTGATATTGGCATTGCTCAAATGTGTAAAATACAAGTAAATCTGGTATTGCAAATACCACCAGGGTCCTAAGGTAGTATTGGATTGTTTTTCACTTGCAAGGTGAGAAATAAAAACTTGAATACTAGTGGAGGGTCAAAAATCGAAATGGTGGTTGAAGATGAGAGCTTTAATAATATAGCGGTACTCTTTAGTAATCAATAAACTGCTAGGACACATGATAGACTTACAAAGCCAATATAAGACCTTAGAATTCTCGTTCAAAGTTACCCTATTTGCCGAGCATTTGCTTTCATAAAACCCTTATAGAATAGATTATGCAAGTTAAAGGAGAAGTGAAAGTAGGAAGATTAAGAGCTTGGAATTCAGGATCATCACAAGAGAGACCCGTAAGGCGTGTACATCAAATAGCATGTGGGCCAACTATAGCCGATTTGAAGGCAAAGCAATTGATGTTGGTAGACCAAAAGTCTAAGTAGACAAACAGAAGATTAAGGTCCATGAGAAAGAGGAATCACGAGTATTTGATGAGGTGATAGATACCTCACTAGTGTGAGACATCTCTATACCTAGTATCAACCCTAGTAAGCTACTCAATGTATTCTTTGGTGGGCTTCGTTCAAGTTTGTTGTTCCTTAAGAAATTGGTTGCACCCACTAAGATTGAATGGGAAGAGTTTTAGGGGTGACAACTTCATCCAAAACCCTTGTGCTCATGACAGTGAGCAATTCTGGCCTATGAGGAATTTGGTTTCATCCATCATGAGAGGAGAAACATGGTGTCTCCAAGTTGGAATTGGAAGGGTGGCCAACTTAGAAGAAGAAACCTTCTTCTTGCTATGAGCTTTCGAAACCATCAAGAAAAATAAGAAAAATGAAAGAAGAAGAAAAAACAAAGAAACCCAACCTTTATAAGCTGTAAGAATAGGGAGGATCTCGAAAATCATAGAGGCGACATGTTAATAGGGGCAACATGTTGATGCCAAAAATCGAGACAATATCGGTAGTATCTAGGTACTCAACATTAGATGTAGTTACATAGAAAGACATTGGGGCATTTTGTGATGGTTATTGACAGCTTGCACTAGAAAGAGGTCACGATACTAGAAAAGTGGGAACAAGATATAAGAAGCTTAAACTAAGGAACACATCCCTACAAAAATATAAAACAACTTACATGTTGCTGCCTCAAGAGCTCTGTAAATAAGGTGGAGAAGATCAATCAAGCCATCAATCAACACTAGCCTTCTAATATTCTTTTTCTTCTTTCCTAGTAGTGTAACCTAACCTTAATTATCTATAACGACTTACTCTTCGTGAATAAGATAGTTGTTTCCTTCCATACTTCTATCTTATTGGGTTTTTTGCCCATCATATCACGATTTACTCGAATTTGTAGTGTCGAAGGCGTTGAGATGTAGATTCTCACCATCGCTTAAGCTTTATCCGAACCCTTTGAGAATGGAGGTCAACGTTTGGTGATATTGCCTCGTACTTCAAGAATACCAACACGAATGTCACTTGAATTTAGTCGTTCATGAGAACAATACATATATAAGCTGTCAAATGTTAGAAACCAGTCCCAGCAACAAAGGTTCAGGACTGAGAACAGGTGCTTCCGCTTATCAAATCCTCACATCATGCAGCAAAAAGATGTCTTTTCATAAAGAGATAGGTGCCACCTACAGAAGGGTAATTAAACTCCCAGTTTTTAACAGAGGTGGTTTCGATTGGACAATTGGATATACAGTAGGAGATGCACAAGGAGCTCTTTTTGCATGCTAGTTGCTATACTGAAGACGAAAAAGATATGCAATTTTTATATGAGGAATTACTGTAAAGGTACAAGGACCACCTGTGCACATAGTCATCTCGCAAGGATGTGGTTAAGGCAGTGCTAAAAGTGATACTACTATAACTAAGCCTTTTTTCATACTAGTTGGGGTCGACTAGAAGGATTCTTTATTTTTTTTTGTAGAATTCATTTTAAGTCCGACAAAGTTTTACGCTGGCTATCGGAAGCCTAACGTAACCCTCCTCCTTTTTATGGACTTCGGACCGGCCATGCAAGGGATCCCTTACATATGCCTAACGCAACTCAAATATATAAAGCTTTTAAGATATGAATAAATTGTACATTTATATTAAAATGCTCGATTAGGCTAGCCAGCTGTTCAAGCCGAGAACTGGCAAGCTCAAGCTTGGTGCACGATTAACTCAAAGATTGACTATAGCTCGAAAAGATCGAGTGAAGGCCGGGCATGAGAAGCTCAGCTCACTTGCACCCCTATCAGTCACTACTCTCTGCTCATCGATACATCGTACAATACATACTCATTGACATGATATGTATCGATTATTTGTATGTTATAGATCAATACTTTTTGATGCTGGTTTTATGATCTGTTTATTTTTAAATCTTACAAGATTCGTGACTGGTCGTAATGAGGAATTTCCAAAAGCCAATTTATATAAAATAAAGGGCATATATTTCATCCCTACGGTGGGAATTAAAATATAACTTCAAAGCATCCGCTACTTAAATATTGGACCCAAATGGATGTGTATCATGGGAGAAGTGACCTCATTTATTTAAATATTGACTCAGCTTGTCTAAACAAGTAAAGCCCGGGTACAAAGCAAGTTATAGAAATTTAATTTAATTTTTCGTATAATTTGTTAAATTCAAAATTTAAGGCAAGAGATGGTGTAATTTTGTTTTCAACTGGACTTTTTTATCTTCTTTTTTTCGTAATAAGCACCAAAAAACCCTCCGAGAATGGAATTCAAACCAGGCCCTTTCAGAAGACTAGATGGAACAGGCGGCGCCAAATGCTTAATATGGTTTCCTAAAACAACATCCATAAACATGACATAGACTTGAAACCAAAGGTGAGGAGCTTATACAAGTCGAACCGAGATGAACATACAATGGTCATGTCCTGCGCTCACTGCTTTATAAAACAATTAAATTGAAATGCAAAGAATTTCACTAAAGAAAATAAAAATAGTGACTGCAAAAAATGAAACGCCCACCGTGGGGTTGGAACCCACGACCACAAGGTTAAGAGCCTCGCGCTCTACCAACTGAGCTAGACGTTGGCTCATTAATAAATCCATATGTTATAGCACTTCCGTCCACCTGCAAAAACCTCTTAACTGCAACAGACAATTGAGACTTCAACTTTTATGTCAGAATCCTAACATCAACTCTCGTAAAGTAGTTTGCAGTGAGTTATTAGGTTTGGACCCGAATCACGACCTGGTTCCGGTTTGAGAAGCATTCCATAAACATTATAACCATCATCCAAGTTGACCTGTGGTTCTTGGATCACCTATGCCTGTGTGGTAGTCGAGGCAAAGTTTGCTATTAGCTTCTTATCCCACGTTTACACACCTTCTTTTCGGGTTCTAAGCTTCTAATTCTCTTTAAGGTACCTTTGTCGAACATGAACATAACGAAACCTTGGAAATTGTTACCCACCAATGTTACAACTTTAACGCTTTCACCTTTTACTGCGCTTGTCAAGGACGACACCCTTTGCATGGGCAGGTTTTATGTTTTAGGGTTCAGAATTGATCCTGTAGGGTAAATCTACCCTGCCAAACTCCCAAATTTCACCTATGCTCAAATCTACTTTTATCATTTTAGATTGTTTGATCTTTGAACTAGACAGATGAAGAAATAAAACAAAAAACATTTAATACATACCATATAAAAGTATAAAATATAATGATACTTTTAATTCAAATATACAAATAGAGAAGAGGGCATATAGCACAAGTGCAAATTAATTAATGCTTAAATCCATGTAAAAATCTTAGTAATTCGATCATTGACATCAATGATTGAAAACCTTAAACAAAAAATAAAATAACATCAAGTGCATTAAATGCACTCTATAAAAGGTACTATTATATTTTTTATTTTTTAGTTTAAATCAACCAATTGATCTCAATGATCAAATGGTTAAAATCATTAAAGATATTATGCACAAATGAGTGCATTTACCATGTCTCTCTCTTGATATATATATAGTAATAATGCATAAATGTTTAAATCTACCGTAAGATCATTAAAATCAATTGTCGAAATCTTTAAACAAAAAGCAAGACAATACCAAATGTAATAAATGTACTTTACAAATATGTTTTTTAATGCAAAACTCTATGATTGATCTCAACAATGAAACAGCGGATATCTTTAAAGATGTGAGCGTAATCAGGTACACACATTTACCACCTTCTCTCTCTCTCTCTCTCTCTCTCTCTATATATATATATATATATATATATATATATATAGTAAAAGTATAGATAACATATATGTAAACACACAAAACCAAGGCCGATCAGTTTTAAGTCGGGTCCAGGCCAACTTTTGATAGGTCATCTTCTCTGACCCGGATCCGATCTGAAACACTGAAAAACCTGACCTGGAGAAGGATTTTTCAGGTGGGCCCCAGGTCGAGTCAAAATTTGTCAGGTCTAGAACCACCCTGTGCAGCGTCGCACATCGTATGATATTATCGTGCAGTATCATACACTAATTTGACATTTCTGTTTATTAAATAAAATTGTACAATATAAGTATCTTGGAATATATGCGACGTGGAGCCGGACAAGATATGTATAACAATGCTACTGCTAAGGGTTATTAACATACATTTAGTACGATATATGTTGGTTCATTTCCACTGAGAAAGACCCGTATTTGTTAAATTCCTTTCATTAAAAGTACCCGATACAGTTTTCAGCATCGTTACCCGATTTTCCTGACAGAAGATAAACAAAATTACGATATAGTTGAGCATACGTCCATCTGTATAACATTAGTCAAAATCAACCTGGAAACAAAAATACAGGAAACAATAACTTCCTTGAATCTTCTACAACAAAGTATCTAAATGCTAGCTGTGGATGACATAGCAATCCACAAATTATGGAGCGAGAATCAAAACGAGGGGCCATATATTGCTCAAAAATTTATGGACAGCTTGTCTCGTATGCTTCCCAGCCTTGAAGACGGTATTGTCTCGCAGCTTCTACAGGATCCGCTGCTTTTATGATGCCGCGACCGACGATGATTATATCATTGCCTCTATCATGAATTGCCTGCCATAGTAATATCAAAATTAAACTATTATCAACACCAAAAACGTGCCGTGAAGTGTTAACGATACTTCTCCAAGTAGCAACATCAAAAACAGTAAAATTTCATTTTGGGAACAGTCAGATACGGATCCAATTGCAGGATGCTGATGTTTGTGCCTTCCACCAAATACAAATGGATCTTTGGGAGCAAGGTAAGGAGTTCAGGTAGGGCTTGCCCACTCTCCCTTACACTATCTGTAAGCATGAAGAAATAGATGGGAAAGCTGCCGGAAAAGATGATGTGGCAACTACGTCAGAAGATAAGCTGCTTTGGTAACTGGTTATGGTCATCTGGAGGATGACCGGTCATCAAACATCAAGATTCTGATGTAGCCAGTTGGATGGTTATATGATTTTAGGCACTGGCACCTTATGTCGAACTCAATACTTTTCCAAGTTTGAATAAGGTTTACCCATATCACGCTTTGATCATATTCTTTCAAATACATGAAGCCACAAATTGACCACTCAGAGGTATCTCCGAAGACAACCTTGACAAAAATATTTTGAAGAAATTTCTACTGAATGCACTAACTCATATTCCAGCTACCAGTTCTAAGAAAGCTAAGTTCTTCCAGATCGCCATAACCAGTGATCTCTCCTGGAGTTCAAGCATAGAATAGAGCCTACAGCGTATGGGTGTGGTTGCTAGTACGGGCCATGACAATTTTACAGAATCATGGATAAGGGGATGCAGACAGCTATATAAGTGTAATTCATATACTGCTCTATATATATAAGTTTTTCACTACATTGCCGCCCGAATATAGTGAAAAATTTTCAGAGAGGGTCACCGCATTTTGATTATGGACGGATGCGGGGGTAAGGAAGCTAGTCCTAGATAATAATATTCGTATTGGTTCTTGGAATATCGGAACATTATCGGGTAAGCTAATGGAGGTGGTAGATACTATGATTCGGAGAAAGATTCATATTCTATGTTTACAAGAGACAAAATGGGTTGGAGAAAAAGCAAAAGAGATAGAGGATACATGTTTTAAATTATGTAAAGAAAAGGCTCGAAACGGAGTTGGTATTATCATAAATAAAGATTTAAAGGAGAGTGTAGTAGACATACAACGATATGGTGACCGAATCATGACGTTGAAATTAATGTTAGGAGTTGAATATAATTTGTGCTTGCGCACCCCAAGTAGGACTAGAAGATAGTATAAAGACAGCTTTTTGGGAAGAGTTAGATAAGGTGTTTCAAAAGATTCCACAAAGGGAGATGATTTGTTTAGGAGGAGATTTAAATGGCCATGTCGGTAAAGAGGCATTAGGATATCAAGGGATTCACGAAAACTTTGGTTTTGGGGATATAAACAAGGAAGGTAGGGAGATTTTAAATTTTGCTATGGCATTTGATCTCTTTATAGTCAATACAATCTTCAAAAAACGAGATGAATATTTAATTACTTATAAGAGTGGCTTATCACAAACACAAATTGATTACTTTATTTGTAGAAAAAAAGATAGAGCGTGTTGTAAAGATTGTAAGATAATTCCAGGAAAAAGCTTAACCACCCAACATCGACTTTTAGTTATGGATTTACAAATAAAAAATGGACAAAGAAGAAAAGAGTGCATCGATCTATTCGGACTAAATGGTGGAACCTAAAAAGCGAGAAAGAAGATATATTTAAACAAAAAGTCCTTCAAGGAGATAGTTTGGAATTATGTTGGCACACCTTGTGATATGTGGAACAATATGGCTACACATATTAGGAAAGTGGCGAAAGATGTGTTAGGGGTATCTAAGGGAGGTGTACCGGCACAAAAAGAAGCTTGGTGGTGGAGTGAAGTAGTACAAAATAAAATCAAGGCAAAGAGGGTATGTTACAAATTACATTATGCTAAGAAAACTAGTGAAACTTTAGAAGCTTATAAAAAAGCAAAGAAGGAAGCGAAAAAGGCCGTTAGTGAAGCAAAAGCTAAGATTTGGGAGGACTTATATAAAAAACTCAACTCAAAAGAGGGTGAAAGAGATATTTTTAGGATAGCTAGGGCTAGAGATAAAGAAAACTAAAGATCTTAATTATGTTAGATGCATAAAAGACGAGGATGAAAAAATTCTAGTGGCAAATGATGATATAAGAAATAGATGGAAAAACTATTTTTATAATCTCTTTAATGAAAATAAAGATGTTAGTATTAGTTTAGGAGATTTAGCCAAGTCAGAAAAGTATATAAACCACAATTTCTACCGACGTATTCAAAAGAATGAAGTCAAAGAGGCTTTTAAACATATGAAGGGTGGTAAATCAGTAGGACCAGATAATATTCCTATAGAAGTTTGGAAAATACTAGGAGAAATAGGAATCACTTGGCTCACAAGACTATTTAATGAAATATGAAAAAACCAAAAGATGCCCGAGAAATGGAGAGCAAGTACACTTATACCCATATATAAGAACAAGGGAGACATTCAAAATTGTGCGAATTATCGAGGTATCAAGTTAATGAGTCATACTATGAAATTATGGGAAAGAATTATCGAGCGTAGGTTAAGACAAGTATAAAGTACAACAGAGAACCAATTTGGATTCATGCCACGCAGATCTACTATTGAAGCGATTCACCTTTTGAGACATCTTATGGAACATTTTAGAGCAACAAAGAAAGACCTTCACATGATATTTATTGATTTAGAAAAAGCTTATGATAGGGTACCAAGAGAGATTCTTTGGAGAACTTTGGAAAAAAGAGGTATCCCATTAACATATATTAACCTTATAAGAGACATGTATGATGGTGCAAAAACATGTGTGAGGACTTATGAAGGAACGACAAACTTCTTTGAAGTTAATATTGGGTTACATCAAGGATCAACTTTAAGTCCATACTTATTTATAATGGTGATGGATGAGTTAACAAAACATATTCAAGATGAAGTACCTTGGTGTATGTTATTTGCAGATGACATTGTATTAGTGGAGGAGTCTAAGGAAAAGGTTAATAGAAAATTGGAACTATGGAGAGAAACATTAGAAAGCAAAGGCCTCCGACTTAGTAGAACAAAGACAGAATATATGGAATGTAAGTTTGATCATTTGGTTACTTCAGAGGACATAGAAATTAAAATTGGCACACATTGCATTCCCCAAAAGGAAAGTTTTAAATACCTAGGGTCAATTTTTCAGAGGGATGGAAGAATTGATGGAGATGTTACACATAGAATTAATGCTGGTTGGTTAAAATGGAGAGGAGCATCAGGTATTCTTTGTGATAAGAAAATACCATTAAAATTAAAAGGTAAATATTATAGAGCAGCAATTAGGCCTGCCATGTTTTATAGTTATGAGTGTTGGGCAGTTAATCATCAACATATACAAAAGATGTCTGTGACAGAAATGAAGATGTTGAGATGGATGAGTGGTCATACAAGAAAAGACCGTATACATAATGAGGTTATTAGAAACAAATTAGGAGTGGCACCAATAGAAGATAAAATGAGAGAACATCGTTTAAGATGGTTTGGACATATAGAAAGAAGATCACCGGTAAGAAGGTTAGAAAAACTAAATTTGGAAAGTATTAAAAGAGGTAGAGGACGACCACAAAAGTGTTGGAAAGAAACAATAAAGAATGATCTAGCTTATTGGGAGTTAACTGCCAACATGGCACACGATAGGGATCTCTGGAAACAAAGAATCCATGTAGCTGACCCCGTCTAGTATGGGAAAAGGCTTAGTTGTTGTTGTTGTTTGTATACAAAAAAGTTTTTCATAAGTTGATTCACTAACAAAGTAATAATTGGCCAATGTTCACGAAGTGTTTCACTGATAAAGGAAATGAAGTGTCACACTGACAAAAGAAAAAAGTACTTAGAACAGATAATGCTAAGTAGGGCCCCCATGATGTATGATTGTCGAGTGTCAAGTGTGTCCGACATGAATGCTGCACCCTTGTTGAAGGGCCTATATATGGCATAGCATAAAGCATCAAAAACATCAAATTCTAAGTATGGATGCTAATCTAATAATCAGTCAAATGATCGGTTAAATATACAATGATGTAAAATATGGAGGATTACCGAATATGGAGTATTGTATTGCTGCCCTAGGCTGTCACCACCAGTGACCATTTGAACTCCTGGTGTTGCATGAATTAATCCTGGATCTGATGGCCCAGCTTGCCATGCCGCTGGATTCACTGATATGAACCCAATAACAAAGTCTTGATGCTCTTTAGCGATTTTCACAGCAGCGGAAGTATAATCCCCCTTGGCAAAGTTACCAGAAGAGCTCATTTCAGCAAGCAAAAGCAATCCTTTTCCTTCCGGCAACCCCTGAAAAGGAATGAAGTTAACCAAATCAGAAAATAGTTGGCCTTCTTTTGATGTGGTTTCTCTGTAGAATACAAGGAAATGGATATCTGATCGCAAACCTTCAATTTCAGACCATCAACAATACCAGGACCAGAGACTATGTGTGCATTGACAATATCTGCCCAGTCCAATATTCGGAAAATACCCCTGCGAAATTCACAAACTAAAATAAACTTAGAGACATGCAAGGACTAAAAGAAAGCAGAAAAGCTTCCAGAAGAAATCAAACATATCTCACCCTTCATATTGCATTGTTACGGTATTTCCGATGTCTGCAAACTTGCGATCTTCAAAGATTAGAAAATTGTGCTTCTCTGCAATCTTCAACACAATTTATGGAATCAGCTAATCAACATGCATGATTTGAAGAGAGCTTAATCAGATCATATCAGGAACGGACCTCAATATGTCAAATAGTAGGTATATGTTCAGTTTTTCAGAATGAGAGCTTTCATTCAAAAAGAAAGAAAACTTAAAACTTTGATTGCAAACAGGAAAGAGAGGGTTAGTGACATTCTAGGTGCAAGTACAAACACTTCTGGCCTCTTATATTGAAGTGCATAGCCCAATCCTGTGACAGATCATGACTGTTTCAGGTGACAATGTACTTGCGATTTGTCAACCTTTAAGTATCTAAATGCAGCTTTGTCAGACTTTTGGTAGCATCAACATGTTGATCACCGTACTCAAACATTCAAATAAAGCTAGTATACTTCACGTCTTGCCAAGGTTGCCATTAGGTAGAATAGTACCTTGGGAATGTCCAATTTGAACATCGGAAATAATCCAATTGTATGCCATTGTTATGGAATTTATGGTGGTAACTGTATCATGTGAATTTAACAATTTCACAAAAATTGACCGTCAAAACCACTAAAATATTCGTACAAGTAAAGGTAAGCAGTTTCCATCAGTTCCAGCATGTAGTTCTTGCACGTACAAGCTTATTATGCAGCAATAGTAGAAACGCAGAAATGCATAAAGTACTCCTCATAGAACAAAGCTGACATAAACTCCATTACAGGAGTGCTGGATACCTTCGCATTCAAGGTAGGTCCCGATGGTTAACTAAAGAATAAGCTTGTGAAGGTTACAAACTCAAAGACGACTTGTCAGAACAATAATTTCCTGTGCAAAGCTTACAACATTGAATCAAATGATTGAATCTTAATGATGCCAATAATTTGCATCTTCTTTGGCAACGCTTACACACATGTTTTGATAGTCATGCTTAAGCAATAAAACATATCGCTTGCCTGTTTAAAGAAAAACAGTCAGGGTAAATAAATACAAAAAAGATAAGAAACTTACTGCTCGCAGCTGCAAGCCGAAATTGGGAGTAAAATCGGATAAAATGTCCACATGGGTCTTCAATAAACAAATATGTGGCCCAACCTGCTCCCATATTCAAAATGGACACTTGTGAGCAATGCATGTCTACTAGAACTTACACACGCATGCACGCACACAAATGCGCATGCCCCACACGCACATGCAGAAAAGAAATCTAGCGCCACCACAAAATCAGCATCTTTTAAATAAACGTATCTCTGCTAAGACCCACCACCAATTCAAGCTCAAAAAATCTTTTAGAATGTATATCTACTAGAGCATAGACCGCCAATTCAGAAATCAACACTTTTAGAAATGTAGTATGCTAGAATACGCACACATGGGCGCTAACACAAAATCAACAACTTTTAAGTAAACATCTATCTGCTAAGAAACACTACCAATTCAAACTCGATATCTTTTAGAATGTATGTCTGCTGGAGCATAGACCACCAATTCAAAAATAAACATTTTTAGAAATGCAGTCATAGACCGACAGTTCAGAAATCAACACTTTTAGAAATGTAGTATGCTAGAATACACACACATGCGCGCACACAAGTTCAACAACTTCTAAGTAAACATCTATCTGCTAAGAAACACTACCAATTCAAACTCAATATCTTTTAGAATGTATGTCTGCTGGAGCATAGACCACCAGTTCAGAAATAAACATTTTTAGAAATGCAGTATGCTAGAACACACACAAACACCTGGCCCGACCTGGTCTCATATTTAGAAATGTATATCTGCCAGAACCACATTACCAATTAAAATCAACAACTTTTTGAAACGTAGTCAGAGACCATCAGTCGCCTCGGTAATTCCACGAACAGATGAACTCCCAGACCCATGATCTAATTCGACAAGATGCTGACAAAGGAATATAGATTTCAACCAAAAACTTCCAACTTTCTCTCGGGCAATAACAGGGCATACGATCCAGAGAAAAAAGAAAAAAACCCGAAAGGGTAAAGCTAACCTAAAATGTTGAAACCGACCTTCTCGGCGAGGCACAGCAACTCGCTGGCCGTCGAAACGTCAGCGGCGAGGCACAAGTTCGTCTGCTTCCAATCCATCACCTCCAGCAGCCTCTTCCCCGTCGGATTCCTCGCCAAGGCTGCCCTCTCCCCATATGACACCCTCACCGTTGCCCTCGGCTTCGCTGCCGCAGGCGATGGCACGGCGACGCTCTGGTTCTCAGCGAGAAAAGCATGGACAGCAGCAGCGTCATCCTCAGTGACCTTCCCGTGCCGGACGAGCGTCTCAAGTATATCGGTGAGGGTGAGGACCGAGTATAAGCGGATTCCGGCGGCGGTGAGGTTCTCCCGGCCACCCTGAAGGCGATCGATGAGGACGACAGCGTCAGAAACAAGAAGGCCCGCGGCGCGAAGGGGCGCAGCCGTCTCTAGCACAGAGGATCCGCTTGTGACGAGATCCTCGACGATGAGGCACGATTGTCCTTTCCGGAAGGAGCCCTCGATCAATTTCCCAGTGCCGTGATCCTTAACCTCCCGCCGGCGCATCACCATTGGGACGGAATGTTCGATGGAGATACACGTGGCCATCGGGAGAGCCGTGTACGGTACGCCGCAGACGGTATCGAAGCGGGCTCCAGAGACAGCGTCCCAGAGGAGCCCGGCGATTCGGGAGAGGAGGGCCGGAAAGGAGACGAGGAGGCGAAGGTCGATGTAGATCGGAGAGCTGATGCCACTCTTGAGCTTGAAGCTGCCGAACCGAACGGCCTCAATCTCGTGGAGTTCCAGGATCAGCGACTCCATCACCGTTCGTCGGGCCGCCAGAGAGAGAGAGAGAGAGAGAGAGAGAGAGAGAGAGAGCAGCAGAAGGGTGCGTCGAGGCGCGGGTATTATAAGGGGGATGCTTGTTTGCATGCCTATCGGACGGCGGTTTCCTCTGAGATGTGTGCCGTTCACGCCAGCCGTTTGATTGTAAGTAAGGCTATCGGCATCGCACTACCGCACTCGATGGGTAGGATTTATGTCCGAATTCGACTATTTCAATTCGGTGAAAGTTGCTGATAAATATGCGGCACAATATCTTCATACCCTAATTTTTTTATCAAATACAAAACAAAGATACACAATCAGCAACAGCCCATCTGGTTAGGGGGGTGACTCACACGGAGGTCACGAGTTCAACACTGGGGGCGTGCATGTGGCTTCAGTCTCCCCATTGTAAAGATAATAGGAAAAGAAGAGTCTTGACCGTGGAAATAAAAGAAAATGTTACGGATGAGCTTGTGTTACAGTCACCTGGTGCTGGATGGAAATGCATGGGACTGGATGAAAATACAAGCAGTTCGAGTTTATCGAAAATTTACAGACAATCCGTCTTATGTGAATTCCACCTAATTGGATGGCACTATTCATGGTTATGTTCTAGTCTCAACCTCGAATCAACCGAACTAAACCGTGATATGGCCACAACTGAACCGAACCGCTGTGATTTGGTTTGATTCTGAACCACAGTTCTACTTATTTAAGGGTTTTGCTAAAAAGGTACTAGGCGTTTTAGCCTGACCCACTTTGAATACAGGAAGAGGCGATTAAAAGTCCAATGAAGGTAGTATGCCATATGGGTCTTTGGCTATATAAATAAAAGAATAATTGATGTCTTTTATACAACAAATAAGCCTTTTCTCATACCAGATGGGATCTGCTACATTAATTCTTTGTTTCTATAGAGTTTGATCATGTCGTGCTAATATTTAACTTAGCATTAGCTAAATCATTTATTATTATTTTTCAACACTTTTGTAGTCTTTATCTTCCTTTTTTTAACATTTTCATATCCTAGTTTCTCATACCTACCTTCTTCCCGAAGCTTCCCTTAGTCATCTTTCTACGTCCACAACTATTTTAAACGATTTTTTCTTGTTTTGTCATATGTTGGTATCACTCATAATTTGTTTCTAATAACCTCATAATGTACACGGTTTTTCCTTATGTGATCACTCATCAATCTCAACATCTTTATTTCTGTCACAAATCTTTTGTAATAATTAACTACTAACATTGAAAACTATAAAATATAAAAGGTTGAATAGCTACTCTATAATATTTACCTTTCATCTTTAATGATATCTTCTTGTCACATAAAATACATGATGCACCTCTCCATTTTAATCAACTTGCATTAATTCTACGTGTAACATCTCAATCAATTTTTCTAAAAAAAATGATTTTAAACACTTAAAACTTTCATTATAAGAGATACAATGTATATCAATCTTAATTTCTATATCATTTAAAGTAACAAAAGAACCAAACTTATATTCCATATATTATGTCTTTTCTCTACTAAGTTGAAAACTTTCACTTTCTAATGTTTATTCTCATGGTTTCAATTTCCTATTAACTTTTTCCTTAGATTTATTCACTAATGCAATGTCCTATGCAAATAACATACACCAAGAAACTTCATCTTAAATATGTTTTGTTAGCTCATCAATGAATAATACAAATAAATATAGACTTAATGTTCATACTTATGTAATCCAATATTTACATCAAAGAAATTTGTCATTTTTCATGGGTCCTAACACATGATTTTTCACTATCATACATATATCATAGAAGATTTATTTATGTCAATAAGATACCTCTCTTTTTCAAAGTTCTCCAAAGAATATATTTTACAATCCTATCGTAAGTTTTTTCTAAATCAGTAAATATCATGTGAAGGTTCTTTTTTCTAAAATATTTTATAAGTTTATATACTTTTTTGATTTAGTTAACTCTCTTAAGTTAATATTAACACTTATATTTTTATTAAAAACTTATAAAAATAGTTTTTTCGATTTATTTTTTATATCATCACTTTTCAATAGAATCTTTTCATCCTCATCTTTGATACATCTAACAAAAGTAAGATCCTTAGTTTTCTTATATCTAACCTTAGTTATCCTAAAAATGTCTCTTTCCCTGAGTTGACCTTTTTATATAAATCACCTCAAATTTTAACTTTTGCTTCACTAGTGACCTTTTTTAATTCTTTCGTTACTTTCTTATAGGTCTCCCAAGTTTCATTAGTCTTATTTGCATAATGCAATTTGTAATATGTCATCTTCATATTGATCGTATCTTGCACCACTTCACTCAACGATCAAGCTTCCTTTTGTGCCGGTACGCCTCCCTTAGATTCACCTAATGTATCTTTTGCTACTTCCCTAATATACTTATCCATATTGTTCTACATATTAGAAGGTATATCTATATAATTTCAATCCATATATTTCAATTCAAATCCATTACTAGAAATCAATGTTTGATAATTAAGTTTTTTTCTTAAATTATTTTTGTAACAAGCCAATGTTATAAGTAATTAAATGTTCATACATTTTCTAAAAATGGGATTGGCTAAAAAGATCATATGCCATAATAAAATTTAAAATTTTCTTACCTTTCCCATTTAAATCTCCAAACCTATAGTTGTCATGAATGCCTTGATATCCTAATGTATCTTTACCGACATATCAATTTAAATTTCCTCCTAAACAAATCCTCTCTATAAGATCTTTTGAATTAACTTACCGAACTCCTCTCAAAATATCTTCTTTATGCCATATTCTAGTCTGGTAAGAGTACATAAGCATAAACTATATTTAAAACATCTACTCTTAATACTAATTTTCCTATCATCATGTTATTGTATGTCTACTATATTATCATTTAAATCTTTATTTATAATAATATCAACTCTATTTTGAGTCTTTTATTTTCTTTAATATTATAATTTAAAACATTATTCTCAATCTCTTACCCACTTTGTCTCTTATAAACACGGAATGTGCATTTGGGCTCTGCATTGCATCACTAAGAGGGAACACCCCAACGCACCCCATTGCAATATTGTCAAAAACTAACATAACAATCTTTCTTTATCAAGGCTTGAGACTGGCCATGTAAAGGTAATCTCTTACATGGGCGGAGTTGATCTCCTTTATACCAAAATTTTCTTTTATTTCACCTACCAGCCATAAACTCCGCCCATGTAAGGATCACCCTTGCATTGCCGGTCCTAAGCCTGAATAAAGGAGGAGGGTGGCGTTAGGCTTCCGACAGCCAACGTAAAACTTCATCGGATTTTTATAACATGGATTACAAAAATTATGAGCATTGTTTTGGGGCGTCCCCGCCTAGCAATGTGCTGCAGAGCACGAATGCAGTAAGAAGTAAACTAGGGCCACTACATTTTTGCCCGAATGTAGTGAATCAATTGCAGAGAGGGTTCCCATATCATGGATGGGTGTGGGTAAAGAAGTTAGTCCCACTACATTGCTGCCCGAATGTAGTGAAAATTTTTCAGAGAGGGTCCCCGCATTTTGATTATGGACGGATGCGGGGGTAAGGAAGCTAGTCCTAGATAATAAGATTCGTATTGGTTCTTGAAATATCGAAACATTATCCGGTAAGCTAATGGAGGTGGTAGATACTATGATTCGGAGAAAGATTCATATTCTATGTTTACAAGAGACAAAGTGGGTTGCAGAAAAAGCAAAGGAGATAGAGGATACATGTTTTAAATTATGGTATTCAGGTAAAGAAAAGGCTCGAAACGGAGTTGGTATTATCATAAATAAAGATTTAAAGGAGAGTCTAGTAGACATACAATGATATGGTGACCGAATCATGACGTTGAAATTAGTGTTAGGAGTAGAGGTTTCGAATATAGTTTGTGCTTACGCACCCCAAGTAGGACTAGAAGATAGTATAAAGACAGTTTTTTGGGAAGAGTTAGATAAGGTGTTTCAAAAGATTCCACAAAGGGAGATGATTTGTTTAGGAGGAGATTTAAATGGACATGTTGGTAAAGAGGCATTAGGATATCGAGGGATTCAAGGAAACTTTGGTTTTGGGAATATAAACGAGGAAGGTAGGGAAATTTTAAATTTTGCTATGGCATTTGATCTCTTTATAGTCAATACAATCTTCAAAAAACGAGATGAACGTTTAATTACTTATAAGGGTGGCTTATCACAAATTGATTACTTTATTTGTAAAAAAAAAAGATAGAGCGTGTTGTAAAGATTGTAAGGTAATTCCAGGAGAAAGCTTAACCACCCAACATCGACTTTTAGTTATGGATTTACAAATAAAAAAATGGACAAAGAAGAAAAGAGTGCATCGAGCTATTCAAACTAAATGGTGGAACCTCAAAAGCGAGAAAGAAGATATATTTAAACAGAAAGTCCTTCAAGGAGATGTTTGGAATTATGTTGGCACACCCTATGATATGTGGAACAATATGGCTATACATATTAGGAAAGTGGTGAAAGATGTGTTAGGGGTATCTAAGGGAGGTGTACCGGCACAAAAAGAAGCTTGGTGGTGGAGTGAAGTAGTACAAAATAAAATCAAGGCAAAGAGGGCATGTTACAAATTACATTATGCTAAGAAAACTAGTAAAACTTTAGAAGCTTATAAGAAAGCAAAGAAGGAAACAAAAAAAGCCGTTAGTGAAGCAAAAGCTAAGATTTGGGAGGACTTATATAAAAAACTCAACTCAAAAGAGGGTAAAAGAGATATTTTTAGGATAGCTAGGGCTAGAGATAAGAAAACTAAAGATCTTAATTATGTTAGATGCATAAAAGATGAGGATGAAAAAATTCTAGTGGCAAATGATGATATAAGAAATAGATGGAAAAACTATTTTTATAATCTCTTTAATGAAAATAAAGATGTTAGTATTAGTTTAGGAGATTTAGCCAAGTCAGAAAAGTATATAAACCACAATTTCTACTGACGTATTCAAAAGAATGAAGTCAAAGAGGCTCTTAAACATATGAAGGGTGGTAAATCGGTAGGACCAGATAATATTCCTATAGAAGTTTGGAAAATACTAAAGAAATAGGAATCACTTGCCTCACAAGACTATTTAATGAAATATGAAAAAACCAAAAGATGCCCGAGGAATGGAGAGCAAGTACACTTATACCCATATATAAGAACAAGGGAGACATTCAAAATTGTGCGAATTATCGAGGTATCAAGATAATGAGTCATACTATGAAATTATGGGAAAGAATTATCGAGCATAGGTTAAGACAAGTATCAAGTACAACAGAGAACCAATTTGGATTCATGTCACGCAGATCTACTATTGAAGCGATTCACCTTTTGAGACGTCTTATGAAACATTTTAGAGATAAAAAGAAATACCTTCACATGATATTTATTGATCTAGAAAAAGCTTATGATAGGGTACCGAGGGAGATTCTTTGGAGAACTTTGGAAAAAAGAGGTATCCCATTGACATATATTAACCTTATAAGAGACATGTATGATGGTGCAAAAACATGTGTGAGGACTCATGAAGGAACTACAAACTTCTTTGAAGTTAATATTGGGTTACATCAAGGATCAACTTTAAGTCCATACTTATTTATAATGATGATTGATGAGTTAACAAAACATATTCAAGATGAAGTACCTTGGTGTATGTTATTTGCAGATGACATTGTATTAGTGGAGGAGTCTAAGGAAAAGGTTAATAGAAAATTGGAACTATGGAGAGAAACATTAGAAAGCAAAGGCCTTCGACTTAGTAGAACACAGACAGAATATATGGAATGTAAGTTTGATCATTTGGTTACTTCAGAGGACATAGAAATTAAAATTGGCACACATTGCATTCCCCAAAAGGAAAGTTTTAAATACCTAGGGTCAATTTTTCAGAGTGATAGAAGAATTGATGGAGATGTTACACATAGAATTAATGCTGGTTGTGATAAGAAGAATTACACAAAATTTTTCAGAATTACACATAGAATTAAAATGGAGAGGAGCATCAGGTATTCTTTGTGATAAGAAGATACCATTAAAATTAAAAGGTAAATATTATAGAGCAGCAATTAGGCCTGCCATGTTTTATGGTTCTAAGTGTTCGTGAGTTAATCATCAACATGTACAAAAGATGTCTGTGACAGAAATGAAGATGTTGAGATGGATGAGTGGTCATACAAGAAAAGACCGTATACATAATGAGGTTATTAGAAATAAATTAGGAGTGGCACCAATAGAGGATAAAATGAGAGAATATCGTTTAAGATGGTTTGGACATATAGAAAGAAGATCAAAAGAAGAACCTGTAAGAAGGTTAGAAAAACTAAATTTGGAAAGTATTAAAAGAGGTAGAGGATGACCACAAAAGTGTTGGAAAGAAACAATAAAGAATGATCTAGCTTATTGGGAGTTAACGGCTAACATGGCACACGATAGGGATATGTGGAAACAAAGAATCTATGTAGCCAACCCCGTCTAGTATGGGAAAAGGCTTAGTTGTTGTTGTTGTTTTCACCTACCAGCCATAACTTCCACAACCAAATCTAAAACAGATTCCCAGGCGAAACAAGCATATGCTCATGGAAGCTCATATTCTTCAAGCAAATGGAGAAATTTCACCGAGGTAGGGAAACATCACCCGTCACAAAAGTCTGGTCAATGAAAATGCATAAATTCCAGTATCATTTCCATGGGAACACTTTTCTTGAGCAAATGGGAAGTGAACTCCACACAATAAAAAAATCAAACCTAATCACGAGGACAATGAAATGCTCTACAAGTTACCACTTATATACAGTTCAGTAAAAGTTGATGCCCTTCATGTCTCTTTGACAGATGCAAAACTACTGGATTATGAACAAGATGTCACCGCCACAAAAGTTTGCAGCACGCTTCGTTTTAGATGTTCTTCCATGGTCAGATCTGTACAGCAGAGGATGCGTTGTGCTTGGCACGAATTACATATATTTAAAGAAATTATCCGTGTTGTGCTTTTCTAATACAGGAAATTTGGTAAATCAATTTAAAGAAACAAAGATAGTTCGAATGAAACACTAGAGCCTTGATCAAATGGCTCCGCCTGTGATTCAGAACGTTCGATCACTTAGTGGAAATAGAAACCAAAACCAAGACGTTTCCAACACCAGGTGGAGTTCACCAAATTGACTGTTAGGTGCTGTTCTGATGTGTCTTCTGTCATACCCGCATTTACATCTAAAAGATCAATGACTGAAGACATCACACCAAAACCGAACTTTCCCTGGAAATAAATGGGGTTGGGTACATGGATTCTCAGTGTCATTTATATTTGACACCAAAGGAGAAAGATCATATAATTATCATTTTCTTCTAACAATTTGGAGGTGTTACCTCTTATCATCTAATTTCTTGCAACTTGAAAGTCGAGATCCATCTACCTGCCTTTCAAATGTCTGAACAACCTTAAGCATCTCTCTCTCTCTCTCTCTCTCTCTCTCTCTCTCTCTCTCTCTCTCTCTCTCTCTCTCTCTCTCTCTCTCTCTCTCTCTCTCTCTCTCTCTCTCTCTCTCTCTCATTTTATTTTACTACTGTTAACACATCAATTTTTTCTCTAACGATCTCGTTATGGCTACAGACTTTTCACCACACATGTGGGGTATAGTTTCTTGCCACCAACTTCCTTCACATGTAAATGATTGACTACCCAAAGCTAGCCATGGTAAAGCATTACTCGTATTACATGACAAAATAATTTGGTTTGCAGTTTAGAGCAGGTGGATCAACAATGTTGAATCGGATTTTAAATTGAACGTTCCAAAAAGATTCATAGAAGCAGCCCATTTCAAAGGAGTTATTCTGCACGAACATCTCACAATTCAAGATTTTGAAATATATCTAACGAACTTTTGAAATCAAAATTTTCAAAACCCACCAGTTTAAGTTCAGTTGACTCTGGGCAACCACTAAATCAGTCTGCATCAAATTGAAAAGCCACTGTTCAATTCAAATTGGCTGACTGCAGGACATTGCTGTTGATTACTCCAAAACATTGAAATGCTACTTGGTTACAGACAATTGATGCTGGTATGATAATGCAACGACTTTTTCAACGCATAAAGGATAGTGCTGAATGGCACAAGCCAGAGTAACCTGAACTAATCTTCAGTAAACAGATCCGTGATCTCAAAGTCACATCCACCCTCCCCTCAACACCGACTCTCCAAATATTTCAAGGAACAAAATTTCATGTTATGCCACATTTCCGGGAATGATATTTTTTGAAGTCCTTCCCTCAAAAGACGTTTTCTAAAGGTGCCAATGTGAGCTGAAATCCCATGGCAAACCAATAGATCTGTTGGGAGTAAGAGATAGGTTTCAGATGGTTCTCCATGGTCAAATCAACATAGCATCTAATTCATCCACCAACCATTGTCAGAGGGAATCCACACTAGACTGCTCATGCTAACATGCAATTCTTTGATCAATGTAACATTCTAATTACATAATAGTGCTGCCAGAATCAAATGAATTTTACTCAAAACAGCTAATTCTAATCAAATCAATGAGTTTTTGAGATCCAGGTTGGTTCAGGGTGGTGGCAGGAATTGGCTAACTTTTCTGTTGAATAGTGCAATTGACCAGAATCAGAGAGTTTCTGGTTTGAATCAGCTGAACAATTTTAATTTTAAACTGAAGTGATACTTATTACACGTTTTTAATTAGATTGCTGATTTGGGTTCACTCAATTCATTGATATTCTGAACGTTTTGAAAATTTATTTGATTCGGAAACTAATATGACATTGCATCTAACCATTAAGTGTCTAAAGTTCTTCCTTCACGAAAAGTATTTGATGCCAATGTTCTCCCTCTCTGATGTGTCTCCTTCAGGTCTAAATGTGTAACTAACACCTTAGCAATATAACATGCCACTGAGTATAAGCTGGTAACAGTTCCGCTAACGTTTTATTCAGATGGATAACCTTATCTTCACAGTTATTTGACAGTTTATCCATGTCAAGTGCTAGGTACCAGGCAACTCCAGAATCAATCAATCTGACTAAATTCTGCCCTCCAATGCCCAAGCAGAAACAAATTAGTACATTATTGAAAAGCAGGGATTGTCACTTTTCTCTCCCTCATCATAAGCATAACTGGGCTACAAACCCAGAAGGCATCATTGCACTACCAGTTCAAGTCAAAGTGGATGAGGAAAGTCCCAAAAGGGACTGACAAAAGAACTACAGCCTCAAAAGAAATTCACTCATTTTGAACCAAATTGTGCTTAAATAGGTAAACTTTAAAACAAAGAACTTTGAAAATACTTAAAACATGAAAAGCATGTAATTAAAAGAAAGAGAAAAACAGGCAGCATCTTTTAGCCAAAAAATTGTTTTTCAACTAATGTCATTGCGTGTTTAGTGGGACTGATTAATTTTGTTATTGAGAGAAACAGGCCACTTGATTCATTTGGTTCTATTATGAGAACACTGGCGTTACTACGGCTCCAACACCAAAGTGATCATGGACAGAGCACTATCTAACCAGAAGGTACAGAATCAACACCGCATGATCATCATTAGATTCTTACACTTTTCATGTGCATATGTATCTGGCAAAGTCGTACAAGTGAACACATCAAGGTTTGAAGCCCAATGAGGTCACGCAGTTTTTCTGTTGACAACTGTGTGCTTGCAGGAACACCGTTTTATGCCACCCTCCATCGTTTAGACAGCAGTGAGATTCAAACTAACAATAACAGAAAACGATTGAAGGCCCACATGTTTCTTCAACTAAAATAATAAAATTCCCAAATCACAAACCCTAAATTTTCAGCAACTACAAAATCACTCTTAGGCAACTAAAAACAAAGCCTTAAACTTCAAAAATTCAACCAACTAATTCACAAATCGAGTTCAACTAATGGAGAATTTGGAAACATGATGTGTCACAAACAAAAAGGGCAGAATTGTCGAAAAGATAGACAGTGAGTTTATCAATGAGTGGGTTGTGATCAAATTGCCCAATGAACCTGAAAATTGCCTCAACTACAAAAGCACTCTGGGCTTCTAACAAAAAAAGTCTCAAATCGCCAAAACAACTCAACCAACAAATCCAGAAATTGAATTCAGACAGTGGAGGATCTGAGGCGGCAACAAAAGCAGTGCCGTAAAAACAAGAAAGAAATAAGGACATCAACGAACATAGTTAGCGATTTTAATTCGCTAATAAACAAGATGACTAATTTGAAAGCCAAGAATGATCTGAAAAAAGGACGGCATGGAACGAAAAACTAAAGCGGATTAGTCAAACCAGAACCAATAACATAAAATGAACATAGGCAGGGATTAACTTGCCTAAGGATAAAAATCTATGAATTAAAAGCAAAGGATTATGAGTCTAACCTCATTCAACCAACGTGAAAAGGGGTGATATCTCCCACCCTGAAAGCGCGAGCTGTTTCTGAAGCAATTGTGATGCAGGCAGAGATCCACCCTCTCAAGATGGTCCATACCATCTTCGCCACTGAGAATGCCAAAGCCGAGGGTAACACCATGATCGAATAAAAAAGAGATTGTCAGGAAAGAGGCCACAATCCAGACACGGGATTCTAACGAGCAACGAAATTCTTACGAAGAAAGACGGAGAAGAAAAAGACGAATCAAGCAACCAACACAAGAAGATATGAGAAGCGCAAGCAAACAGCAGGAGGCCAGATGAGTTACTGCATCACCAATACACGTAGAATGACGCGAAGGTGTCCTTTTTTTCTCTTAACAGACACGAGAAGCTAACAAGTTAAATTGGGTACGATACGACGCCTGAATAAGGATTTCTAAGGTATCGGTTTAGGTTCGAGAATCTGATGATCCGCGCTCTAAGCTCCGTTAGTCGGGTCAGTTCTCTTCCCGTCTAGCGTTATTTGAAAGCAGTTTTGAGTTTTCCATGTGCTCGTGTCATGTCATTTGTATTTGTGTCGAGAACAGGTCCATACAAACACCGGCAAAAATTTCCGTGTCTTGATAGACATTAATACCAACGTTTCAGTCATGTTAGTGTCGAGCTTTCGTGTGGTATCTATATTGGCAGACCTAGGTTTGGCCACTGAAAACAGGATTTGATCAACAATCTAGTATGGTTCAGTGTTGTATTCTTGCTACCAAAGTGAATTTAAATCTGAATTCCGTGGAAGTGTCCCACCCTAATTGCATTATTTATATATAAATCCCAACTTGGTCATTGGTGTTAAATTTTAGTATTGAAATGAGTGGACTCAAGTATATGCAAAATCCAATTAGTTGAGACACAAGTTTACAAGGATCCAACCTCAACCAGATCTATAGGCAGCATCCACACAAATAGGAAACAAACTGCGCCATGGATTGTAAAAGTTGAAGGCAATTTCATAGTGTTTATTTTATTTTGTTTGCAGCATGAATCTATATATAAGTATATATAGATATCGTTGATACCAAAGATCGAACAATGAAGATATTTATATAAGATTATGCATTGAATGACATTATCCATTTACCATTTTTTTATATATATACACACATGCACATATATTTAAGAGGCATTGTGATCCATGCCAGTCACCCATTCATATGGTTTCACCATTTCAGTCAAGTGCCTCCACCTCCTTGTTGGTGGTTTTGTGGATTTTTAGGTAGTTTTGATTGGTGGATAGTATTGTCGACTTATAAAAAAATAGTGGAAGGGTGTGAATGACAACTATGAGTGATTAAAGCAGTGAAACATGAGAAATGAGGGATACGGGGGATTGAGATCTAATGCAATTAAGCATGGAATATAACCCCTCTCTCTAATAAATATATATATATATATATATATATATATATATATATATATATATATATATATATATATATATATATATATATATATATTAGAGAGAGAGAGAGAGATCATATTATTGGTAGGATAAGGTTCTTGCAGTAAGGTGGTTAAGTAGCCTCTGTTTTTAATTTAATCCCTCCTTTAAGAAACACTGCTGAGTAGCAATTCATGTTTTGGGTTGTATTCATGTCAAAATCAGGTCAACGCAAACACAGAGCTTTACTTATCACAATGAGTGGTGTGAACATCAACCATTATATCATCATGTCAGGCCAGCAATTTTCATGTCGTGCCATTCAGAGTTCATGTCAAACAAGTCCACACAACACGACCCATAGTTTTTGGGTAGACATACTTGTAGGGTTGTGTATGCTGGGTTTTCGTTTCATTTTGCGTTTTATACCGTCAGCCCTAAAAGCTAAAGTTAGGCCGACCCTAGTAATTACAACTGCCGAAAGAACATCAGCAGTTTGAACCCCTGACCTGCTGTCCAAGGTACCAACCCGATACCCCCATAGTGGCATCACTTGGCAAAGAAAGGGATTGGTTTGATTAATCATGGTTAGGACCAATAAGAAAAGGGTTGCTTCAATTTAGCAGCCACTTGCATCCTTTATTCAGCAGGTCAAGTGTCAAATCAGGTGGGTCAGATCTTCACCTTTTAATTCTCTCTCTCTCTCTCTCTCTCTCTCTCACACACACACACACACACACACACCAAAGAGGCTACCTAACTTGGATGAGCATGGTAATAAAGGACCCAAAATTGAAAGAGTTCATTTGCTTTCAGTACGGCGCATTCAGTGTCATACCCTAAGACCGCAGGCCCCGCCTTGATCATTCTTCTAACGTGGCACCACGAGTTTCAGGCGTGAAATATTGATATTATCTAAACATGTAAATAAGTGATCCGAAATTCTAATATCAATAAGATTCAATAATATTTACAATGTTAAAAAATTATAAACTACATTTGTCACACTTATTAACATAAAGTAAACACAAGCACAAATTTAGAATCTCGTTTATGTAACACCAACCATATATTCAGATACTCTTACTTACACCACGCACATCTTATTTAGTTGTGATAATTATGGCCCATACACTGCTAAAACTATGACTACACCGGTCGTTCAAATGCTGTTAGTGACCCTTGGGTATATGGTGCCATCCATACATACGGTTAGGGTGCCCGGGAGCTCACTTTCACTCCCTTGGTTGAACTTCCAAGGGTTTCATATCTCAATCGAGAGATTCCAAACAACTAACAAATATAGTACGACTAATATCTTCATATAATTTTATTTTAAATCATCTTTATAAATTCTTATTTAAAATAATATCTCATGCTCAACACGATATCCACAAATGCCTCATCTGTAGCAATCCTATAATACAAACATTTCATAATAAAAACATATTCATTTTTATCATCCTTAACCATCACACCTACACCACCGACATCACATGCAAGCACGATTTTATTAAACATACACATTATAAAGCAATTCTCAATAGATATTGTGAATAACTCAGCTTAACAAATTATATAAATATAAAACATGCACATTAGAAACATCTTAAAACAACCCTTAGCATGGTCCTATTGAGAAAACATATCCCTTGCCTCAACCTGAGCATAAATTCATATCCAAACCCATACACTATTTATTTGAGTCATACTTTGGTCGAGATTAGCCAGATTTTCGATTGGAAATTATTAGGATTTCTAGGTCTCTTTTATACTGTTTTGTTTTCGATGGCTTTTCCGGACATACTCTTTTGGTCTTTGTAGTAGCTGCCACCTATAATAGCCACAATCCGCCTCAAAAAAATCCTTCTAAATCCCATCCACGACCCTTTTGCTTCGATATAATTTTTCAAGCGATTTCACCAACAACCTGCAGAGATCATAGTGCTCAATAACTTTGCCTTGCCATTCGGTCACCATCCGCCACGTAGAACCGCTAGAAACGATGTTTGAAAACAAGGTAGCCACTGCCACCAAGGAACCAGCCTAGCCGGTTCGTTGGGGCCTGTTCAGTCCCGGGTCAGTTCGGCTCTCCTGGGTCGGGTTCAGATCAGGATCCATTTCAGGACCCGTTTTAAATCATTGGACTCTGATTTGAGCTCGGTTTGAATCATTAGACTCATAGAAAAGTATATATAATTCTATGATATTTTCATGTTTAATCAGTGGCTAGGTTAGAATAGATTTGGTGAAAATGATTGGATATAGGGTTTTAGTGAGATCCGATTAAACTATTTTGAGAATTTTGAAGTCGTTCGGACTCTAATTAGCACGCGGTTTGAACGTTGGTCTTGTTATTAAACAATATATATTAATGTTAATTTTATACTTAAATAGGTATTAAATGAGATGGATCGGTGATATCACATGTAGATCATGTTATCTTTATATGGGTTTGGATATGAATTTATGCTCAGCCTTCTTGGCTAATTAGCACGCGGTTTGAACGTTGGTCTTCTAGTAGCCTTCTTAGCTTATCATTACAAGCAACTTCTCTTGCTGTAACATCAACTCAACCTTCCTGGCTGTAACAATCATCAATTCAGCCATTTTAACTGTAACACAACAACTCAACCATCTTGGCTGTAACAACATCAATTCAACCATCCTAGCTATAACAACATCATAAGCAACTACTTTGACTGCAACATACATTTTAGCCTTCCTAACTTATCATCACAAGCAACATCTCTGATTGCAACATCAACTTAGCCTTCTTGGCTGTAACAATCATCAATTCAATCATCTTGGCTATAACAACATCATAAGTAGTTACTTTGGCTGCACCACATATTTTAGCAGTTCTCATGACTGCAATCTTCACAAGAATTTTTCAATTTATTTCTTCAAATACTTGATGTTCATATTAATCATCTTTCTTCTTGGGCATTGAATTTTGCATAGGGAGAGCCATATGCGATTAATGATTTCCAATCCAATGACTTCAGTCTCTAGCCAACCATTACCATGGGTCTCCACTACCCGACTTGACTAGGCATCACTCGGTCCTCTACTGCCCCATGCGCATCTAATATGCTATTCAGTTGGTCCAAATCCACAATCTTATCTTCAAGATTCCTATTAAGTGTCCAAAATAAAGTCCTTCCAAGCTATATCAATCACTGTATCACACCAAGCCACTTTGAGAAATTTTCAAACTCTGTATAATCGTTGTCAGATATCATAGTGTGGTACCACACCTTTCTAGTTTTATCTCTAATTGATGCATTTTAGTTTACAGGGTACCAATCACAATTTTGTTGAAAAATGAATTACAGTACTAAGTGCTTATTCCTCTTCAAATGCACTAAAAGATATTTTCTCAAGCAACAATGGCCAGTCATTTCATAATTGTTGTCGGTTAAATTCCATTGCCATTCTAAAGTCCTCTAAGGATATCCGTAGTCTGCTCTTTATTTCCCATATACCATTCATTGAAACAATGCCAGTTTAACTGTACACAAAGTTGTTTTGCTACATGCCATTAATTCCCTCAGCAACTTTTCCAAAAAGAATGTCCTGCATGAACTGCAACCTGTAGCTTTACTGACCCCTGAAAAACATAAATGATGGTCACCTTAGCCTTCACAACATTAAATTCCCTAATATTGCAGCCATCATTTGTAATAAATGCAACCAATTATGCCTCTAAACACCATTATGTTATCATATGGATTTGCAGTTGCCATTCATTAATGTCATCGTGACCCAAACAATTAAAACAGGTTGAAATTCTTCATTAATTAGGGCTACCACATGCGGACAGTTAAAGCAACCCATGCAACTACCTTTCCAATAAGTGCAGCCTACTATGCTTGTTAAAGCAAATCATCCTAATAAATACCTTTAAACACCTTTCCTAATATCTTTCATGGTTTAATGACTTTCTTGAGAATACGAGTAGTGCAATAAATGCAACCACCATAGCCTGTTCACAGCATTGATTTCTCTGCGCAACGTACTAAATGCAACCACCTTATGCAATCATTAAACACATTAGCAGGCAATGAATTGCATTGAGAATTGTCTTGGCTACCAGTTAGCTTAAATATATTTTGCTCCTTTGAAATAATGATCACTGCAAAGTTATGGAATTTCTCTAACAAACCAACAATTCTAGCTGGAGCACCAAAAATCATCGTTATTAACAACAACAGCAAACTCAACAGATAAATCCTTTTTCAAATACTTATAATCATCATAATCATCTTGATAACCCTTGACATTAGAATCATCTTCAACGTTATCAATACCTTCCAACTCGGCCAATTTAACATTATCACTTTCTCCACCAAAATCTTCATCTTCATCACTATTAACATCTTCAACTCCGGACACTTCATTTTCCATGTCATCATCATACTCACTGTCATCTTTGACAACACCTTCAGTATCATCCTCATCTTTATCAACATTGGCCTCTTTCAACTTTTTCAAATACTTATTTATTTCTCTCTTCAGCTTTGGAACAAACTTATTCTCAAAGGCATCTTCACACTCTTCCGTATGGTCGAGAAGTCTCGGGAGACCCAATTAGCCTAAAGAACAAAATGGAGTAAAGGATATAAACTCGAACTTATGAGACCAAATGTCTTTCAAAGCCAATATAATCTGAGTTCACTGAGACAAGTTTCCATTTATGATCCATCCACCAAACCAAGTTTTCATTACCAGTCACAGAACCTTGCTAATCAAAAGAACAGAAGGCATACACAAACACAAAAAAGGACCAGACATTACCTACAACTTTCACCACTTTAATTCTGGGCACTAACCTCAGATCTTCTTAGAGCCGCTTCATATATGACGTGGAAGAAATTAAAAATTTTGATACTTGAAGATTGTGAGATAAAAATTTCCCAAATTAGCACCAACCTGATATCAATTTCATCACATCAAGAGGCAGCATCTAACATGCCTGAATTTCTGGGCAATGTCAAGAATGAAACCTTCACAGCCCATTTAACATAAACTCCAATTCACCTATTTATCCCAGCCATCTGACGCATATCAAACTTCCATCTTTGAGCAGGGAGATGCCCATATATACTAGAGAACTTCACCAAGCAATTCATCCTTTTCCTGTAATGTGCTTGCGTATCACGACTGATGGCAACACTTGAACACTTTGATGTATCTATGGCCCAAGCAACATGAACATACTCTAATGTTCTCGACGAACTCATATTAGCATAAAGAAAATTCATCAACATAGACTTCTATACTCTGTATCACATCAACAAATCTGATTCTTTTCAATGTTGCAGCAATACGTTCAGCATCACTCCGTGCACAACTAACCAGCCTCCTCCTTCGATTGCCAGCCACCTTCGCTGCTCAACATTCATGTTTGCATTGTCTATGGCTCTGATACTATGTTAAAATTCAGAGTTGCATTGTGAAAAAAAAATATCACTAATATTAAGAAGAAAAACAAGAGGGATTGAAGGAAGGAGCAAACCTCTAATGGAGGCCACCCCTCCTCTTCTCCACTCTTTCTTACACACTACCTCACAACCTAATACAACCTATAAGCCCTTATATAAGGAGTTGTAAAACAAAAATTGACCAAAATACCTTTAATACAGAAAATTATCAAAATACCCCTAATATTTCGGGCAAGTACAATAATTCTTAAAAAATATCAGAAATTATAAACCTAATACAAAGAACACTAGATAAACATATTCTTCAATAGCATGGATGCCCACACATCCAATAACTCTGATACTTGCAAGGCCATGAGAAAGAAGCAACCACCTTCTCTAGTACTGGACACCTGATATTCTCGAGTTCATGCCGACAAGTGGGGACACTGCAAATCCATAATTGGTTCAAAGTCACAGAGTATAGATAACAAATCACGCAAATGTACATTAACAACAACAAACTTAAAATTTACTTTTATCATAGGTTTAAGAACATAGAGGTAGACACTCTATTGATTGCATATTATTGCACATTTAAATTTAAAGAATCTATAGTTTTTCTAACAAATTTAATTGCTTCCTAGCCTAGTATTTTACTAACAAGAAAAAGTATCAAGATGTTTGCCTACTAAATTTGATCATGTTGTAATAATTAGAAGAATATAAAGATTTTTCACTCATACTATTAATGAGCTATGAGTTCACTTTTACAACATGAAGGAAGATTTAATAGGTTGACAAAAAGATTGTTGAACAAGAATTCTAGTCCAAGATTATGGTGAAGGGTTCAATTACCAAAAGTGTAGAAGAAGAGGCTTAGACCAAAGCTGAGGTGGCTATCAAATAAAACTCATGATTATAAAAAGAGGCCAAAGTAAGGCGGATTTTAATGAAAAAAGGCAAAGACAAAGATAACTTTAAATCAATTTTCAAAGAAAAAACTTATTGCTTTCGTAAAAGGCTTGTACATATTTGAAGTAAATTATTTTTAAAATATAAAATAAAATACCTGAAAAGGAAGATAATATTTTATGACATGTGTGAAATCCATAATAGTAAAAAAATGAGATTTGATTTATAGACAATGGTTACAATAACTATATATCAAGAGGCAAAGAAAATCTCAACACCATTGATAATATAGTGAAGTTGTATGTTTGACTTGGAGATAACAACAAGTAAAGGTTGATAGATAGAGAATAATTATGGTAAAGATAAAGTTAGGTATAAAAGTTTTGATTCATGAAGTTTAATAATTTCTTGATTTGAATTATAATTTGTTTAGTGTGAGTCAAATAATTCAAAAATGATGCTTAGTTACTTTTGACAAAGATACATGTGAGATTAGAAAAAAAGAAAACGGACAACTTGTTGCTAAGATAAATATGGTGTAGAATAGAATGTTTTCTCTTCAATTATCATATGTTTGAATGATTGTATCTTAGTTGCAAATGTTCTAGAGTAGTCAAAAATTTGTCATAAGCATTATGACCATTTACATTTTAATAGGTTAAAATTATTGAGTAAGAAAAGTGTGGCTAAGAAAAGTGTGGTCTTTGGTTTATCCCGTATTGATTGTCAACGTAATATTTATAAAGCGTTCTTTTATTAAAAGCAACATAAAGTTGAAAAATCATGGAGAGCAAAAAGACCTCTTGAATTAGTTTATGCACATATTATTAGTCCTATGGAAATTGTCTTAAATAAAAATAAATACTTTTTACTTAATTGATGATTTCAGACATATTAGTTGAGTATATTTTTTTGACAAATAAGATAGAGACAATTGATAAATTTAAAGAGTTTAAAGTATTTATAAAAAAAATGTGGATGTACTTCTTTGTATGAATAGGGTGCTAAATTTTTATTTGATAAGTTTGGCCTTTTCTATAAGCAAAATGGCATACACAGGTAGTTGATAGTAAGAAGACGCCAAAAAAAATGGGGTTGATAAATCCTTCAACTTGAGTAATGTCCTGAGAGGGGTCATCTTTCCACAGCTTGCCAATGAAAAGCCGATTATGAAGCTCCTTCTTAGTTCTGGGTGGTCTTGCATCGATGATGACCTTGGCCTTGTTTAGGTTGACATCAATTCATCTATTGTGTAAACATAGTAAAAGCACACTTATCATGGATTCATTTTTAGATTTGCCTTTACATTCCTTGGAATGCTTGCTCAAGATCGATCAAGTATTGTTTGAAGTCTACCGATTTGACCATGACATCATCAATAAATTTTTTTATGCTTTTCTCAATCAAGTTAGAAAATATAGTTCATCACTAATTAATATGTAACACCATCATTCTCATAACATCAAGTATAAATTTTTATACTTATTTGAAGTCTACCGATTTGACCATGACATATTTTATACTTTTCAAAAATCACCATTCTCAATACCCTAGGGCATTGGAATATCATTTTATATGCATTCTAGGGTTCACCTCAATCTAGTTATATCTTGAGGTACGTGATTGTTGAAATGACTTGAAGTATGTTGAATGAAAGTCATCTTTTAAATAGTTTTTAGGTAGAAGCAGTTGCAACATCGGTTTATCTTCTTAGTATCTCGTTAATAAGAGTAATATATAACAAAACTTCCTATGAAGCTTGGTGGAATCACATGTCTACTATGAGTAACTTACATACTTTTGGGTGCATATCTTACACTTTAGTTGACTTAAATGCATCCTCTAAAATAGAACAAAAGAGGAAGAAATGCATGTTCATTGGATATTCTAATGGTATAAGAGGTTATCGTTTATATAATCTATCTCCAAAAACTTAATTATTTGACGAGATGTTTTTGATGAAAATAATTTTTGTCAATAAGATGGAAATAAAAATCAACAAACTTTTTCTAGAGATTAGGTTGAGTCAAAAGAGACCCAAAAGAGAAAAGAATTATTTCAAGGGACACCATTTTCTTCAAAGGCCTCGAATTATAAAGATATTGAGTCAACCTTGGATGATAATACTTCTTAGAAAATGGTAAGATTACTTGATAAAATTTATATAAACGCACTTCCTTTAATGGTTATAAAACCAATATGTTATGAAGAAGCATATGAAAAATAGAGAAAGTCAATGGAAGAGAAGATAAATGAAGCTAGTAGACTTGCCACCAAAAAAGGATGTAATTGGCATCAAATGAGTATATCGAGTAAAGTATGATGTAAATGACAATATATCCAAATGTGAAACAAGATTAGTTATTAAAGGTTATGCTCAAAAAGAAGGGTTGACTTCTTTGAAACTTTTTCACCTTTGACAAGATTTGAAACTAATAGAATCATTTTAGAAGTAGTAGCTCAGTTTTATTGAAAGTTTTTCTGATTGATATAAAATCTGCATTTTTAAGACTCCATAAATTTATTGTTAAAGGAAAATAAGAAAAAGTTTACTGGTTAAGAAATGCTTTATGGTTTTAAGCAGGCCCCAAGAGCATGCTATAGTAAGCTTGATACATACCTTCATCAAAATGATTTTTGAAAAAGTAATAATGAACCTATTTTATATATAAAGTGAATGATAGTGACATTATTATTATTATTGTATAATGGATGATATTATTTTTATGAGTTCATCGACAAAGTTTATTAATCAACTTAAGGAAGGTATAATGTTTGAAGTAATTGATTCAGATCTATTGTATTTTTTTCTTGGGCTTCAAAGTATGCATGGGACCTACTCAAAAAATTCAATATAATGAATTGTAAGTGTTTCTTTACTCCTATAAATGTATATTAAAAGTTGACTATAGATGATAGAAACTCTCAAGGTTAAAGAGAAATATTTCAGAAGTATGGTTGGAGGATTAATGTATTTGACTCATACTTCTCCAAATATATTACTTTCAATTAGTTTGATTTCCAAATATATACAAAATCCATCAATACATCATTTTCCCAATCTAATCCCTTTTATTAACATGTCCATTTTAAATTGGATCCAGTTGGGTTCGAGAAAACATAAAGTTCTATCCATCTAGCCAAACCAAATCTGTAGCACAACTCCATCCCTAAATCTAAACCTGACCCATTTCACTCCCTCCCAATCCTACTTGTCTTACCCAAAACCTATGAACCTAAGTGATGTCTCACATTCTCAAAACCTCACAAAGCACATGATTAAAGGAGTCCAGATTTCTTCAAAGAAAAGCAGTTTAGTAGCGCGTGAGATCCCTCCTTGCTTGTTGGACATGAGAAATATTCTCACAGAAATTGATCTCACTTACCCATCTTCATGAGGTTATTTGTAGAGTTCATGTCTTTTGTGGAATCGTATGGACTCTAGAATGGACATAGAACTAAGCCCTTAAGCCATCAAGAGGACTTGGAGAAGGTGACCCATTGTCTTGCATTTATTTATGTTATGCACGGATAAAGCTAACCCATCTTACACAAGATAAACTCGATCAAGGAAACATTTTTTTATTTAATGTTCGCATTTGGCCTCCTTATCTTTGGGCTGGCAACCAATGATCAAACTACTAGTGGAGGCGTTAGAAGAATTCGAGGGTTGTGAGACGTGTTAACCCATCTTACATTTTTTGTATTTAGTGTTTGCATTAAGTATTGTCAATTTCTCTCACAATGTGGCACCTCTTTTGCTGGGAACATATCTTCGGTTTAATGTTGAACTTGGTAAAATAAGAATGGTTTTAGCTCTACAAAGTCATCCAGATTTAGTTAGATCGCTGAAAAGATTATAAAATGTTTGGTTGGTTGGAAGATGGCTAGATTCATCTACGGTTGGTGGTTTGGGGATACACAGAATGCAGCCGAAAGCTCTATGGAATAGCTTCGGGTCGGGTCACTCTTTTTAAACCGACAAGAATAGGAGGGTTTACCCTCAAGGAATTGCCATTGCTCGATGAAGCTTGCATGATGAAATTATTCGGGAAAGTTGAGAGCAATTTTAGCACTCCTTGGAGATCTACTTTAGAGGCATAATAGGGTTGGACTGAGAAGAAGGATCGTTAGAGTGGAACTAGAGTTCCAGTTTAAGTCGAAAGCAAAAACAGGCCTTGGCGCACAATAAAGAGCAAGGTCGTACCCAAAATTAGTTCATGTTCCATAGTCTCGAACTCGCAGTCAAAACAGTGGCAACGGTGGAGGTCGGTGTGTTGGTGCTTCACGCACCATCGACTTAAAATTGTCATCGCCGAAGCCTTCTTCTCGGTTGGGCTGCGATGAGGCTGATCTGCCTCAAGAAGCCTGGTGAGGTAGTGGAATCCACCCAATTCAACTAAGCCGCTCTGAATTCTGCAGCGAGGGACCTACTGCATAGGACATGCATGTTGGAGTTCGATGGCTCTGTCTATTGTTCTCTTCAATGATCTCAACAACTTTCACGGTTTTCAGTTGCGCATATGATGAAGTAGAAGAAGACGAAGAGCAAAAGGTGTTTCAGGCATGATTTATGGTTTCCACATAACCTATTTTTTCTAAGGAGGTTTTTCTTTTGATTTTTGTGTTTTCTTTTGTGTGCGTTGCTCTGTATTTATAGAGCAACGCCTGACTCCTTCTCTCGGATATCCAGACTGGGCTCATCCGTAACAAACCAACTGTTATAGATTTGCTCCGTAACCGCCTTCACGGGAAACGGCTAGATGGCCAATCCAACCATTTCCCTAAAACCGTTGAGAATGGCCTTTTCTCGGCTTTACATCTCCCACTTAGCCATTCAATCCAAATGAACAGACATACTGATTTTACTCTCACTTTTGCAGGGTTTTCTAAGTAATGCCATTTTATGATTGGTATTGCAATCGTTACCCGTTGTATGGTTTTTTACCTGCACAACAATCAAACATATCTCAAACCCATGTTTATAATATGTTTTGAGAAAATATTCTCTATTACGCCTTTAGTCAAGGGGTCTGCCAACATATCTTAAGTTGGCATGTATGAGATGGATATTTCCTTTCTCATAACCATATCATGAACATAGTTATATTTCACCATTATATGCTTGCTTTTAGAGTTGTAAGCTCTACTCTTGATTAAAGTAATTGCTACATTATTGTCACAGTAAATGACAACCGGCTTGTTGGCTATATTCAGCTTCAAATCTCGTATGAAGCGGCTTATCTAAACGACACTCGTTCCAACCATACAACAAGTCACATACTCAGCTTCCTATGTATGCAATACTACACAAACTTGTTTCTTATATGCCCAAGAAACAACTCTACCTTTAAATAAAAATATTGGTCATGAGGTTGATTTGTTGTCATCTTTGCTCCCAACAAAGTCATTATCTGAGTATCCTATCACTCTTAGTTTATATGCTTTAAAACATAATTTTAAGTCTTTTATTTCATTGAGATATCTTAAAATCCTCTTCACAACTATCCAATGTTGTCATTTGGGATTACTTTGATATTTGCTCACAAGACCAACAACAAAGCTTATATTAAGTCTTGTATATAGCATAACATACATCAAGCTACCCACAGCTTGTGCATAAGGAACAATAGACTTATCATCTCGTTCACCAGGACAATCAACCTTGCTAAGTTTTACTCCTTTTGCAACGAGTGTAAGAGCATACTTACATTCACCAATTTTAAACTTCTTGAGAATATAATCAATATATCTCTACTAACTCAGGCATAGAAAATTAGATTCTCTATCTCGAAAAATCTTTATACCCAAGATATAGGATGCTTCCCCATATCCTTCATTTCAAGACAAAGTGATCTATATATAATGATAAGATGACAAAGTGACTCCCACTATTCCAGACATATACACAGTGATCAAACTCATTTGCCATAAACCCAAGTTCAACAATAACATTTTAAAAAGTCAAATACCATTGGCGAGGTGACTATTTCATGCCATATAGGGACTTTTTCAACCTATATACTTTTATCTTCTTGGCCTTTAACTGTGTATCATTCGGGTTGATGCATATATATGATTTTATCTAAATCTCCATTTAGAAAAATTAATTTTTACATCTAACTGATGTAAATTTAAATCATAATATGCTGATATCGCCAGGATTATTTTTATGGATGCAAATTTTGCAACAGGGTAGTATGTCTCAACATAATTTATCTCCTTTTACGAAAAACCCTTTACAACCAACCTCGCTTTAAACTTGTCGATTGATCATCGATTTTGTATTTCTTTTTTATAACCCATTTGCAACCTATGACTTTTCTTCCTTTTGATAAATCAATCAACTTCCAAACTTGGTTTTTGTCAATGGATTCTATTTTCTCATCCATGGCTTTCTCCTAATCTGTTACTTCAAATAAATTAATAGCATGTTGATAAGTCAAGTTATCAGTTAGTTCATTTAAATCTACTGAATTACATACTTCTTGTGTAAGATAAGTGTGATAATCTTTTAAGTATAACGGTGTGGCCCTAGGCCGTTTATGTTCACTTAAAGTTTTGGTTGATCTAAAAAGATCTTTTAGGGGTTCAAATGATTATTGATTTAGATCTACAAGATCGCCAACATATTTGTCATTATTCTCAAGGATGTCATCCTTAATATCTTCTAAGAATTCAACATATTTACGTTCTATCAATCTATGGTCATTATGATAAAATCGATATCCCTTTAAGCTTTTAGGATATTTGATGAACTTACATCTCAAGGACCTACTATCTAGCTTGTCTTTAGACTTATCAAGGATCTTCACATGAGTGATAGATCTCCACTTCTTGAGATGACTTAGGTTGAGTTTTCTTCCAAACCATATCTCATATGGTGTAGTGAATACAACTTTACATGGTACTATATTGAGTATGTATACCATTGTACTTACCCGTTCTCTCTAAAATATCCTCGGTAGAGAGCTATCTATTAACATTGACCTTGTCATGTTTAGTAAGGTATTGTTATACCTTTCAGTTACACCATTTTGTTGAGGTGTCCTAGGCAATTTACTTTGTTTCAAAATACCAAAGTCTTTACAGAATTCAAATTTTTTTGCAAAGGTGTCTTCACCACTTTTATCTGATCCCAAATCTTTGATGGTATACCTTAGTTGATTTTCAACTTCCTTCTTATATTCTTTAAATACTTAAAGTATCTTAGATTTATGTGCTAAGATATATATATATATATATATATATATATATATATATATATATATATATATATTGAGTAATCAATAATAAAGGTTATGAAATAGACATTTTCTCGATGTGATCTTACTCTAAAGAGTCTACATAGTATGAATAACTTTCATCACGGTTGTTGCCCTTGTTGTTTCTTTGGAAAAAAAAAATTTCATCATTTTTCTATGTATACAGGCTTCACATTTGCTGAAACTGTTTTTCTTAAACTTTAGTAGTAAGTCAAAATCAGATAATTTCCTAAACTTTTACAGACTTATATGACCTAGGCATTTATACCATATATTCACATCAACATTAAAGGTATAATCAATATAAGTAAAACAACTTTCATTTTCATTGATATTCAGTTTGAACAATACATGTTCTACATCAAATTTTCTGGAGAAAAACACTCTCCTATGCTTCCCCACAATCATTTTGCCAGGAACAAACCTAACATCAAAACCCTTCTTTACCAAGGCAAGGACCGAAACCATATTGCATCTTATAAATGACACAATCAATACATTAGTTAGTATAATTGACATGCCTTGTACATAAATTCTAAAGGACCTAGTTTCAAAAACATCTCAAAAAGTGTTATTTTCCATGTATACCCGATGTTCTCCTTACTTACATTACTTTAGATCGATTGCCCCTTCCTTATTCTTTGAGATGTGTCTTATCACTTCTAAGTCAATCCACTAACCAGTCGCTAGGCGGTCTATGTACAAACATTATGATATCACGTATATTATATCCTCCTTCTCCGATTGTCCGCGTTGTTGGTTATTTTCACTATTTTTCTTATTGATACAATTCCTCTTATAGTGTCCCATTTTTTTACAACTTCTAAACACCCCAAAATATTTTGCAAAAATATATTCAAGTAGGTTTTACAGTTTTCAAAACAATAGGCTTGTTTTAAAATTCCTGATTTGAATACAACCTGCGAATTTCATAAAATACCAAAAACAAAGATTTTGAAATTAAAGCTTTAAGTTTTGAAATCAAGTTTTAATAAAATAAGGGTTGGTTCAAAAGAGGATAAGGATGAACCCTGCCGAAGATCCAGAAAGCAATGCCAAGGATTCAGGGCCAACAAAAGCTTAAGCGAGGAATGAGTCGAGGCACAATCAACTTTCCAAATCAGATCGTATGGAACAAGCCCAGATCAAGTGAAGAATTCCAGGCTAATTCGAATCAATCAAACAAGTTTGGGTCGACTTCAACATGAACAATAGCAAAAGAGGTCCAAAAGAGAGTGGAAAAGATCAAGATGGAGCTAGCAGAATGTCATGGCTATACTACTTGGGGCGTGGAATCAAAGAAGCCCTTTTGAACATTCGCCATTCCTTCAGGGATTCGGTCCATCAAGCACCGTCCCTTCCAAGCCCAAGAGTAAAACCACAATGCCATGATTGTTCATATTGTATATGCAACTCTTCATGCCAACGGAACAACGCTTTAGGCTTGAACATACATACCTTGATCGAACCTACCTTGGCCGACCTAGCTCCCCTTTTACTTGACTGAACCCGCCATTTGACTCAACACATGTTAGCCAATTATGACTGAACCCACTTGGTTGGACACACATACCTTGGCTGACTTAATCCACCTACCTTAACCAAAGAGGGACCACTCTAAGGCCACGTGAACCCATGTGGCCAGCAATGGAGTTGGATCAAGTTTGGGCAAAAAAAAGACCTTGGCCCATATCCAAACCATGGAAGGCCCTCGCCCCTTCCCTTGAGGCCTATAAATAGAGGCCTTGAGGTTGGGTTTCCAACATTGAAGGAGGTGAAGAGAGAGAGGGAGAGCTGTAGAGAGAGAGAAAGAGAGAAAAAGAGGGAGAGAAAGAGAGAAAAGAGGAGGAAGAAGGAGGAGTCTCCCCTTTCAAGACCTTCTCCATCCAGTGTTAAGAGAGGCCGATCACAAGGTCGATCTCTTGCCTCTTATTTGCTTTAATCCTCTCCTTTCATTCATTCAATTTAAAGGGTTGTAATAATGGAGCAATTGACTCCCCCATGGATGTAATAGCTACTTATGCTCCCCATTTTATTTCGTTACATTCATGCCTATTACTTGTTTGATAAGTTTTCTCTATCTCTCTACACATTATAATCCCTTATATCTTCTAATCCCCTCTATGCTTAAGCTATAGATATATTTCAATTAATTTACTTTGAAATTGTTGTGATTTGTCTTTAAATTTTGGACGAGATGCATTCATGTATGTTCTAAACACGAAAATCTATTTTCCACATCCTGTATCTGTCTGATATTTCATTTTTAATTTTTTGCTTTCTACTCCAAATGATCTGAAACTTTGTACACCAAATCCTCGTTATTAAGCCCAATTACAATAAAATTTTTAAGAATTTTAGGGTCGTGCAGCCACATAAATAAAATTGGGAAAATCAGAAAAATCTAGAACCAAATATGTACAATCTATGTTTCCTTCAATAGAGGTTGGGTTATAATCTCATAACTTTGTTTGTAGTGATCCAATTTTATTAAAATTGGTCTCATTATGACATCTATAGCTTTCCAACAAGACTAAGTTTATAAAGATCAGAGATCTGTGCAATGAGAAACAATCATTTTTCTAAACTTTTATATTTTTGTCATAGACTAGTTTCGAACGCCCGAGAAGAGGAAAATGTTTAATTTAATTGTAGACAATAACAACACCAAAAATTAAAATAAAAATAGTTTCTAAATCTTCATACTTATTTCTACTCACTGTAAAGTTTTCATGATTTTTGGAGACTCAGAAACTATCAAGAAAAATTCAGAAAAAAATTCTAAAAATAGAATCAATTTCTATTTTTCATAACTTTAAAATATTTCTTTTTAAGACCTAGTTTCATGAATTTGATTAAGTAATTTGGATTTGAAAGTGGATTTTGAAAACACATCTGATTCAAACCAATCCTTAAAGCGTTTAGGCTGACCCTTGAGCACCGGTTGAAGAAGGCCTAAGTCGAAAAGATCTCACTTCCCACAATTGTCATTAAAGTGAGAAAATACAATTTTTTTAGTTTAAGTAAAACTAGCTAGCACGCTTACACACGAGATAGTGTGTGAAAACTTATTTCAAGTCTCTACATAGACTTTGGAGTAAATTTCTATAATTATGAAATTGGCACTCCTGGTGGGACTTGGGTATTTAAGGATTAATTGATTTGGTGTTGGTTTTCAAATACACTTCTCAAAAAAAAAATGGTGCTTAATCCATTCCTTTTGCACAGGTCAATTTTTCTTCAAAAATAATGTCAAGTTTGGATGATTTCTTTGAAAATATTTCAAGTAAGGCCTCATCAAACTTTCAAAATTGGTTTTCCAAAACCTCAAAAAAATCTCCTAAAACCTGAGATGAAGAAATTGTCTCTTTTAGGAAGAGAGCAATACAATTTGAAAGAGAAATTGATACCCTAAGCCAAAAGGCCAAAGCACATCGTTCTCATGAAAAGTCATCTTGGGTACATAGGGAGAAAAAACATACCCGAAAAATCAAAATGAGCCCAAAATCCGATGAAGGATATGAGGTCACAAATGCAGGAAGTGTGGAGATTAAATTATCTAACCTCGCTAATCATCCAACACTCTTTTGTCTATAAAAAAGCTGAAAAAGTTCTTTATTTCGAAAAATAAAATAAAAAAATCTAGAAATTTTTCAAAAATCAAAAACATTTAAAAATAAAAAACATTTGAAAATAAAAAATTTGAAATCCTGAAAGTTGAAAATGAAGAAAAGGTCTACATCCCTAAGAACACAAGCATAGTGGGGCATGAGATTCACTACACACAAATCACTCCAAATTTTTCAAAATCAGTTGCTCCAATGGGTTCCATTCCCATGAGCACCATTACACACACAAAGGAGAATGAGTATTGCACACATATAGGCTTTGAGGATAAAATTCAAGACCTCACAAAGCAATGGGAGTTCGAAGCCACGCATGAGCTAGAGCAACCTCGGGACGCCTACAAGGAAGCTTGTTCTCACCATGAAAATGTAGTAAAGCTCGAAAAAGGTATATTTGAAACTCACACTCCCTAAAACTCTCTACTCAATCCTCCCCTCATTAGTGTAGGATCGGTAAATCATTTGCATCACACTTATGCACCCACAAACCCACCAAATATTCTCAGGGATGTGGATTTTCAAGGTACGCCAAATGTCCTACACCAACAAAAAGATTTTTAAAATAAAAAATAAAAAGAAAAGAAAATTCAAAATATGGTAGACATGGTTACTCCGAAGGCTTGCATCTACATCCTAAGTATACCTAACCCTATCATATATAAGCAAATCTCTTTGAGCCTAGGCTTGTATCATAAACCCAAGCCTATGGACATGACTTTCTCAAACATCCATAAACCAACCAAGGGACTGACCATGGTTTCCCTTGGAATCCATACTTGCACCTAGGATCTCACCCAAAATCATCTACCCCCTAAGAAAGCCCAAGTCAAACCCTTCTAAAACCATACACCTCCTAGGCACACCCCAAAGCACTCAAGTGTATAACCATGATATAGACGATACACTATTCCAAGGTCATCCCCTTTACCAAAAAATTTCAAAACTCAAAAAGCCTTGAAATATGTTATTAAACATGGGATATGGACCCTACAAGGGTCTACAAGCTAAGAACCAAGGTAGGTTAGAACCCATCTTGCCTCTACCTAACTTGGGTCAACATGGATTAAGATATAACCCATCCATATCCCCTGAGCCACCATCTAAGACCAATTGGGTCAAGGGTGAACTAGAACCCACTAAAACCGAAACCTATGACTTAGACCTCTTGTTTGGAGTATAATTCATAGTGTTTTCTTTGTAGGTTTGATGGAAGACCTCTTTTTAGAAAAAAATCTATAAAAAGTGTATATTTGGAAAAACCAAAAAAGTCTAGAAAACTTTAAAAGCCAAAAAATATTTGAAAAATCTGAAAAATCTAAAAAGAAGGTTTCTTGTGTTCATCCTTCTAGCATTTGATTAGAAAAAGGCAAAAAAAATAAAAATCTGAAAATCCCCAAAAGAAGTTCTTTTATATTCATCCTTCTAGCCCTTGTTTGGAAAAAACAAAAAAAAATAGAAAATATAAAAACCCCAAAAATCTTAGTTTTCAAAATCGTGTACAAACCCCAAATTCGGTTTTTATAAAGCCTATATACATTCTTAAACCAAAATCGTCTCATACCATAGTGAACAATTCCATTGTGCGTAATCCCTCTCTCTTGCATGATACTTCTATAGAAATCAAAGCACTTGAGAGTTATAAAGCAAGGAGGAAGATCTCCTCATCCATGAGGAAGATCCCCTTATCAATGAGGAAGATCAAGCCTCCGAGCTTTCCGAATTTCATACAATCCTTGACTTGGAAAAACCTTCAAATTTCGTAGGAGGGGATTTCGTAGAAGTCAAGGGAGTGAGTCTAACTCAAAATGTGTCAAAATAGGTACTTGATTGCATGAACATGAAAATGTATCATTCATTGCATTCTTGAAATCATACCTAGACGTATTTGCATTGACCTATGAAGATATGCTGGGACTAGACCCTAGGATTGTAGACCATCATCTACCCTTAGAACCAAATGCAAAACCTGTGAAACAAAAGCTTAGGAAAATTCATCTCTATGTTCACTCTCAAGTAAAAGAGGGTTTAGAAGATCTTTTAAAAGCCGGATTTATAAAACTCATTGCTTATTCTGAATGGCTTTCAAATATTGTTGTAGTTCGAAAATCCAATGGAAAAAATCGTGTTTGCATCGATTTTAGAAATTTGAACAAAGCCACTCCAAAAGATAATTTTTCACTTCCAAATATTGATTTGATAGTGGATAGCACCACGAATCATGAAATATTTTCTTTCATGGATGGCTACTCAGGCTATAACCAAATCAAACTAGCACCAAAAGATCAGGCCAAAACTTCTTTTACTACACCTTGGGGCACATACTACTACACGGTTATGCCTTTTGGTTTGAAAAATGCTGGTGTCACATACCAAAGAGTCATGATTACTATTTTCCATGATCAAATCCATGAGCTCTTAGAAGTATATGTGAATGATCTTTTGGTAAAATAAAAAACCCGATGCACACACATAGAATCTTTGCAAAAAGCTTTTGAAAGACTTAGGCTTTACAAAGTGAAACTAAACCCTCAAAAATATGTTTTTAGAGTAAAATCGAAAAAACTCTTAGGGTTCATGATTAGCCTAAGGGGGATAGAGGTTGACCCCTCTAAGTGTCGAGACATCATAGATATACCTCCACCCTCCAACTTGACCCAAATCCGAAGCCTCCAAGATCGACTCCAAGCAATTAGGAGATTCATTTCCAACTTAGCAACAAGATGTGAACCTTTCAATAGACTTTTGAGAAAATGGGTTAAATTTGAGTGAGATTTCGATTGCCAAAAAGCTTTTGAAAGATTGAAGGCTTATTTGGTGAATCCTCCAATTTTAAAACCTCCAAAGAAAGGAAAACCTTTATTGCTCTACATTTCCATTCATACGAATGCATTGGGTGCCTTACTTGCTCAACATGAGGATGATAGTCTTAAGGAGTATGTTAATTACTACATTTCGAAAACTCTATTGGCAAATGAAAGAAATTATCAAGCCATGGAGAAAACGTGCTTGGCCTTAGTGTGGGCTTGCCAAAAGTTTAGACATTATTTCTTAGATCATAAAATTTGGATAGTGTCTAAACTTGACCCTATCAAGCATCTTTTTGAAAAACCTATCCTAACAGGTAGGCTAGGTAAATGACAACTCCTCTTAATGGAGTATGATATGAAATTTCATCACCAAAATGCTATTAAGGGACAAGCCCTAGTCAATCTTGTGGCTGAGTTACGCCTTGAAGATACATATCCCATACTTGATGAAATGCCTGATTAAGGCATCTTTGCAAATGAATTACAAAACCATATTTTATCAAATTGTTGTAATGAAGACCAAGTATGAAAAATCTACTTTGATGGGGCAAAGAATCAACAAGGGGCAGGCATGAGAATCATTCTCATATCTCCTAAGAAGAGAGAGATCCCAATGGCATTCCGACTAGATTTTTCATGTTCAAATAATGTGGTTGAATATGAGGTACTCATACAAGGCCTAAAAGTTTTGAAAAATCTAAAGTCATCATGTATTGAAGTCTTTGGAGATTCTATGCTTGTTGTAAACCAAGTTTCAAAAATTTGGTAAGTTAAAAATGAGAAACTCATTCCATACCATGAATTGGCCACCCGGTTGGTTGATTCTTTCAAATCATGCACATTGACTCACATAGGTAGAGAGGACAATACCATAGCTGATGCCCTCTCATCTCTAGGGTCATCTCTAAGAATTGACCCCACTATGGGCACTCGATCTCTAGAGATCCTACATTTGCCTACTCCATCCACCCATGATTTAGAGGTTTATCAAAATTCAATTGAAAAACCTTGGTTTCAAGACATTAAAAACTTTTAGAAAATGAAGGATTTCTCGAATTTGCTTCTTTTAAAGATAAGGCTTTTATTCAAAAAATTTCAACCCGATATGTAATTTTGGAAGGGGTTCTTTATAAAAAGAGTTTTACCGGCATTTTGTTGAGATGTGTCGATCATGATGAGGCTAGGACAATTATGCATGAGTTCCACGATGGGAAATGTGGGGGTCATGTCAATACAAATATGATGGCCATGAAAATACTTAGAGCGGGTTACTTTTGGTCCACTTTGAAGCAAGATTGTCATGATCATATTAAGAAGTGTCATCAATGTCAAGTGCATGGAAATGCCATTCATATTCCATCATCCAGATTGCATTCCATTGTGAGTCCATGGCCTTTCACCATGTGGGCATTTGATATCATTGGATCAATCTCACCTACTGCATCAAATGGACATAGGTTTATTTCTGAAGCCACCGAATATTTTTCTAAATGGGTTGAAGCTACCTCCTTGATTAATGTCCAAGGACAACATGTAGTGGCATTCATTAAGAAAAATATCTTGGCTCGATTTGGAGTTCCAAGAGACCTAGTGTCAGATAATGACACTCCATTTAAGAATGAGGTGAAAAAGTTATGTAATATTTATGGCATTACTCAACACTTCTCATCGCCCTCCTACCCTCAAGGCAATAGACAAGCCGAAGCCACAAACAAAACTCTCATAAGCATCATTGAGAAAACTTTAGAGAAGGGTAGGACATGTCATGAGAAGCTAGATGAAGCCTTATGGGCTTATAAGACTTCCATCTGTACACCCACAAATGCTACACCATTTGAGTTGGTGTATGATACAAATGTCATACTTCTCATCCATATCAAATTGCATTCATTTTATATATCTCTTGAACTCGATTTGCCCATAGAAACCCTACAACAAGCTAGGATGGCTGAGCTTGATTTACTTGATGAAAAGAGGCTCCTTGCCATAGATCATGCACATGCATACCAGCAAAGAATAGCCCGACATTATGAAAAGCATATGAAGGCTTGCCACTTTAAAGTGGGAGACATTGTTTTGAAAACCATCCACCATCATGACCCACATCCACTTGGTAACTGGCGGCCCAAGTGGGATGGTCCCTATATTGTGAGAGGGACAACTACAAATAATGCATATTGGTTGATTGATGTTGAGGAAAGAAATTTAGCAGACCCTATAAATGCCCAATACTTGAAAAAATATTATTTATAGGGTCTACTTTAAATTCTTTTGAAAAGATTTTAAAATGGGTCTCCTTTTGAATTTTTTAAAAGAATGATCAAAATGAATTATGTGACCCTAAATGAGGGAATTGATACTTTTTGAAAAGTAGAGTTTTCAAAATCATTTGGTAACATTTCAAAAATCTTTGGCTTACAAAATGAGGCCTAGTTCAAAATAGCAAAATATTTTCAAATGAAAGGTGCTATTAGGAAATGGGATATACTTGGCTGAATCAAGTATCAAAAGGGATGAGTTTTCCCCCACTTCATTTCTCCCCCAAAAAAGAAAATTAGCAAAATCAAAAGAAAAGGAAAAAAACAAAAACCTCCAAAAAAAAAGCAGTTCCCTTTCAAAGGAAAAGAAAAGGAAAGTAAAAGCTCAAAAAGAACAATTTTCCATCAAAATTCTCTTGGCCTTAAACCACGGGACTCTTCAAAAGGGATCGTAGTAACTCTTTCCCAAATCCCCCACAACTTATCCCAATGGAGAAAGGTTTTCTATTAAAATCGCAAAGTAAGAATAAGACCTACTTATTTGGATTTCATTTTATTTGAGAATTAGACTTTGTTGTGTGGGAAGTTGAATTTTCAAATGTTAGTCAAAATTTTCTACAAAACCTCTGCTAAGTAGTGGGTATTAAAACCCGAGTAAGGGGAAATGTAAGAAATTGAAAATCCTTTTGATAGAACCAAAAGATAGTTCCCGTTTGAAAAGAAATTTGGAAACCTGAAACATAAAAAAAAAACAATATGGGGATTACCTTACTTGGGGCAGCCGGCCTTCATAGGCTTCTCCTCAAGCTCAAAAACCTCATGAATGGATCTATAAATACACACTACACTTCATTACATCAAGCACCATGCAATCATCCATCAAAAAGTTGGTCATGCATGATCATCCTAGGATTAGCGCTTTGATTAAGTCTAAGTCCCCTTTGACAAAGATTCCCTCTTTCACAAATCCAAGAAAAGGATGCAACAAATGGAGGAAAAAAATTTCTTACTGTCAAGACAAATCTGGAAAGGAAATTCAAAAGGGTGTTTTCTTCTTTGCCATTATCCAAATAAATTTGGATTAATACTAAAGAGGGGCATCTGTAAACACCCCAAAATATTTTACAAAAATATATTCAAGAATGTTTTAAAGTTTTCAAAACAATAGGCTTGTTTTAAAATTCCTAATCTGAATACAACATGTGAATTTCATAAAATACCAAAAACAAAGATTTTGAAATTAAAGCTTTAAGTTTTGAAATCAAGTTTTAATGAAATAAGGGCTGGTTCAAAAGAGGATAAGGATGAACCCTGCCGAAGATCCAGAAAGCAATGCCAAGGATTCAGGGCCAACAAAAGCTTAAGCGAGGAATGAGTCGAGGCACAATCAACTTTTCAAATCAGATCGTATGGAACAAGCCCAGATCAAGTGAAGAATTCCAGGCTAATTCGAATCAATCAAACAAGTTTGGGTCGACTTCAACATGAACAATAGCAAAAGAGGTCCAAAAGAGAGTGGAAAAGATCAAGATGGAGCTAGCAGAGTGTCATGGCTATACTACTTGGGGCGTGGAATCAAAGAAGCCCTTTTGAACATTCGCCATTCCTTCAGGGATTTGGTCCATCAAGCACCATCCCTTCCAAGCCCAAGAGTAAAACCACAATGCCATGATTGTTCATATTGTATATGCAACTCTTCATGCCAACGGAACAACGCTTTAGGCTTGAACATACATACCTTGATCGAACCTACCTTGGCTGACCTAGCTCCCCTTTTACTTGACCGAACCCACCATTTGACTCAACACATGTTAGCCAATTATGACTGAACCCACTTGGTTGGACACACATACCTTGGCTGACTTAATCCACCTACCTTGACCAAAGAGGGACCACTCTAAGGCCACGTGAACCCATGTGGCCCGCAATGGAGTTGGATTAAGTTTGGGAAAAAAAAAAGACCTTGGCCCATATCCAAACCATGGAAGGCCCTAGGCCCTTCCCTTGAGGCTTATAAATAGAGGCCTTGGGGTTGAATTTCCAACATTGAAGGAGGTGAAGAGAGAGAAGAAGAGCTGCAGAGAGAGAGAAAAAGAGGGAGAGAAAGAGAGAGAGAGGGAGGGAGAGAAAAGAGGAGGAAGAAGGAGGAGTCGCCCCTTTCAAGACCTTCTCCATCCGGTGCTAAGAGAGGCCGATCACAAGGTCGATCTCTTGCCTCTTATTTTCTTTAATCCTCTCCTTTCATTCATTCAATTTAAGGGGTTGTAATAATGGAGCAATTGACTTCCCTCATGGATGTAATAGCTACTTATGCTCTCCCATTTTATTTCGTTACATTCATGCCTATTACTTGTTTGATTTCAAGTTTCTCCTACCTCTCTATACATTATAATCCCTTATATCTTCTAATCCCCTTCATGCTTAAGCTATAGATATATTTCAATTCATCCCCTCTATGCTTAAGTAAATATTTAACTAATAAAATATGAGAGAGGGGCGGGAGGCTCCTTCCTCCTTTCGCGTGACCTGGGATCTCCTTCCGCCTGGCCTGGATTCTCCCTTCAGCTTGCTTGTGTTTTCCCTCCACCTGGCCTAGGTTCTCCCTTCGGCTAACCTGGGTTCTCACTTTGGTTGACCTGGGTTCTCACTTCGGTTGGCCTTGGTTTTCTCCTTTTAGACCGACAACCTGAACTCTATTTTTTTTCTTAGTCCGCCGGCCTTGGTCTAGCCTTTGTTTCACTTTTGGCGATTCAGTCTGTTCTCTTTTCCCTCGGTCATCTGACCGATTTGATTTTTCAACTGTTTCAGGCAATAAATTATGGTTTTCGAACCCCTTTTTTGGCAAAATGAGGGTGTTTCCTTTCTTAGATTCCTCTTTCTTTTTCTTTGTATTATTTTCTCTTAAAATACTAATCTATGTACCTTTTTTGTAGAAAAAAACTGGCTATGATACTAGTGTTGTAGTTTGACGGTTCTCTCTGTCGTTCCCTTTAATGATCTTAACAACAGCTTTGCAGTTTTCATTTGCATAGTAGATGAAGGAGAAGAAGATGAAGAGCAGAAGGTGTTTCAAGTATGATTTACAATTTCCACACAACCTATTTTTTCTCGATTGGATGGTCAATCTAGTCGTTCCCATGAAACTACCGAGAATGGTCATTTCTCGACTTTACAATGCATGGTTTCCCTTTCTTATGCTTAGCCTCCCTTGAAGAGAGACAATACTCACTCTCAGTCGCTCTCCTGGTCACACACAATAGGCATCTATACTCAAAGGGGGAAGAGATGAGAAAAGAACCCTTTTCTAACATGCAACTCAAGCATTACATGGTATAGGATGACTTTATATAGCCATCGACCGAGTCTTCTAGTGACTACATGGGATCCAAATCCAGGTATGTGAGATGGATCTCGATCTTATCTATAATGTGCTACTAGACCCAATCCAAATTATACAAGGTCTCTCTAAACTCTCTAGTCTCAACCCATATCAAAGGATTTTTTGGATTTTTTATACTAGACCATGCCTATACTAGGATAATGTGTATGTGTATAACATAGATGCCTATTACAAGGAACAATAAAGACGTAAGGATGCGCACCTTTGTGATGTGGGTGAGTGGCGTGTGCACTCTCCATAGCACTGTGCATACATAATGAAGCCTCCTCTCATGTGTTGTTAGAGCTCCCAAAAAAAGTGTTGTGACAATTCTCTCTCGGCTAAACTGGACCTCACCCTCAAGGTCTCGGATGTCAGAGAGCTCCAGCGATACTCCCCAGCTAAACCTCGCCCAGACTAGTCCACCTCAGATCGACATCTCCCAACCACAACTCTATGCTCATCTCGGATGCGTCAGCACCTGTGCTCCAATGGAACCACATCGCCATGATACCTATACTGACCGTGTCTCAAGCACCAATCGTTTGTGCGCTCGCCTTACGATGTCACTCTCGTGCACTCCAGCACCCCTCATCGAACATCGATTTTGCACACCAATGCCATTGTCATCATGGCACACCATCCCAACACTACCATTGCATCGCTCTCGATGACATATGGAGAGGTTAGTACCTTGCCTAACCCTCGAAGATGAGGACTCCTGGAGCCCGTGGTGTCCGGTGCATGCCTCCAACTCGTTTAAGACCATGCATCCCCTTGGGCACTACACCTTGCCCAAGTGGAAAGAAATGACGCACATAATCTTTTTTTTTGCACTAGAAGAATGATAATTCGTCTGGCCACATCAAACTCTCCAACATGCGGCAGTGTATCGGGACTCACTCTACCCGCATGCATTATTGTGTTCACATAAGTTATGGTGATCCACCACCTGGCCACACACGGATGGCTCAACAACCTATGAGAAGGACCACCGAGCCCACATGAGTTCTCTTTGCGTGATGGTGCACGTACCGATGAAGAATGTGTCTGATCCACCTTTGCATCCGGCTCATAGAGAATCTCAAACTCCACAATCTTCTTCCTTCGATCGTCATCGATACCGCCACATCTATCTACCTTACCACCCACCATAAGCGTATTCACCATGGTCATGGTATCGAAAATGGCTTCTAGGCATGCCTTGTTACCAAAACAAGTGTGCTTTGATGGCTTCACTCGAATTGTTGGCAAGGCTGCATTCCTCTTGATCATGGGAGGAACAAGATGTGTGTTAGAAGGACTTGACCCTCTAGCGGCCAAAATAAGGCATTGCAATATCCGACGAATATGCATAAACGCTTCACAAAAACAGCCTTTCCTTTTGCCAACAACATGTCTCAACACAGCAGCACTTAACAACACCACAATACGTACTACTATAGCTCTCAGCAACAACACGGCTCAAGAACAGTACTCGCCAACTATTCAATGCTACAACTTCGGTCGTGCAGATCACCTTCTTGTAATCTGCAACAGAACAACGTTCTCAGCAACACACAACAGCGGGTGGAAAAATTTTTGATAGCAACAACCTCTCTACTGTTCTCATGGGCAGATCACGATCACTTGAGGCTCGATTTTGTGCTTTTTTCTCTCGCCACAACGGCAACATGCAAGATTCGCTTCTGCTGCAATTCCTCCACGAATTTCAACAGTAATTCCCGTGTTGCAGCAACTCAGCTTACGCGATTCTCTCAATCACTCCCCATAATACATTTCCCAACTCAATTACAACAAAATTAACAATTAAATTCAAGTTAAAGCAAGAGCTGTTGGATTTTAATGTTAATTAAGTTGGTATATAACTTGCATTAATAACATTTAATTCATGTTCATATCCCAAATATTGAATTGATGTATCATTAATATAGTGAAAGTCCTAAAGTGTAAAAAATAACATATGTGCATGTGAGGAAACAAAGTTTAGTCGAAAAATGAGACAAACCCACTTATCCTTTTAAATAGTTGGTAGCTTATGAAACTTAGTTGAAAGAACTTAGAAAGGACATGTCAGACCACACTCACATGTCGGGCTGAGTTTGAGAATTGTTTTTTGTCTATATTTTGCACAAAAATCTTTTGATCTAATGGTCAAGAGTATTTACGTGAGAATAATTACGAAACGTAGAGGTGCATTGTTTGGATCGGATCTACGATTCGTGATCCAATATACAATCTATAAGCAATTAGAGCTACCTAATCATGGACATACTGGTGAGCACTCTCTCTCCTCCTGCCTCTATTCTCTACTCCACTTTGCCCATGGTATTCCTGTGGTGTGACTGCATCCAACCGTCCTTCCCTCCAGCCATAGGCAACTAAGTCGAGGTCAACTCGAATCTAAGTATGTGTCTTTCGAGTTGTGTATGTATTTTATCTTTTGAGGAAGTCACAAGTACCAGTACGTACTCATAGCGGAGTATTGATTTCTCTAAGGCAAGCTGGCAAGGGCGACTCACACACATAACTTCTTCTTCTGATTATTGCTTCTGCTTTTGTTTTCTATATGATTTATTTATGACTTACTTTGGATCTGCGACTATTGTTGTTGACTGATGCATGTTTACATTTGTTGCATATTAGTTTATTATACATGTATTTCTATGATTCTTGCTAACAATCTTATAGAAAATAATATTTTCTGTAGCAAACATGTCTATGACTGTTACTCTTTGATCTAAGGTCGACTTGACCTTTATGACAAAAAAGTTTATTGGTCCTCATCTTAAATTATATCAGTAATGTATGAAAATTTGGTTAACTATGTTAGGGTTGCATTTGTATGTTTAGTCGGATTGTCCCCAACCTAATAATAAAATTGTCGAGTAGAAGGAGAAGAACACCTTGTGTCAATGTTGTATTCTATAAGCACTGTCAAATATTTTAGTCGACGTATATAATTCTTCCTCTTTTATGAGGAAAGGCAAAAATACCTTATACGTTTTATAGGCGAAAATCTTTGCCAAAATTTATTAAAATCAACGCATAAAATGAAAAAGATTCCGTATTATATTTCTTAGGGAAAATACATTACGTATTTTACAAGTACTAGATATAGTTATTATTACATATTAATGTAAGTTTTTAAGGGACTTGAGTGAAAAGAAAAAAATGTGACTTTGATTACAAATATTATGGTTAGATTAGAGGAATAAGATTGATTCTAACAATTAATTTCGATCTTGTTCACCCACAACCGTTATTCTGTCAAATATTATTTATGATCCAAAACGCTATTTTGTCACATTAACACCCAAATCAAAGTGGCCGTAATGAAACGAGATAATGAATACTGTGAACACTTAATGAAGATACAATGTTGTAATGGAATTTGTCGGAAGAAGTGGTGAAAAATCACATATGTGATTTGAACAATGTTACAAGTGTAATGTTGTCGCGATTGAGGACGTACTATAATTGAAAATACCCCTTACGCGATGACTAAAGTTACGAGTAAAGCTTGAGGAAAACATTGGACGCTTAAATTATGTTTCTGCGAAACACTTGAATAGTGACAGGGGATGAATTTGAACTCTTCGATGTTTGAGATGATTGTGCTTGTTTAGGTTATAGTGGTGAATTGTAAGTTTTGCATTAGAAAGTGTTTAGTATCAGAGTGCTGATCAACAAAATAGTGGTAGATTTGATGACTTGGAGGCGTAGTGTGCGAGAGAACTCACACCTCTTAGTGGGATGCGATAGTGCGGTTGTCACTGCATCGTGTGCAGACTTATTTGATCACTTGAGCAGCGTATTCTTGGGGTTCGAGGACTCTTGATGGGATTTTACTTAGCTCTTACGTACGTGCAGTGTGATGTTTTGGCTGACATGCTCACACGTTTGTTTTAGAGACTATTTTTGCTCTGTAATAACACGACGTATCGGACGAGTGCATAATGGCTTTTCGATTGATATGCTAGCATGTGCAAATAAATTAGTTTTTCTATTCGGATGATGTATTCTACTTGGATATCTTTTTGCCGTGTTTGATACGTCTTTGGAGTAATTGATATGACTTTCTGCGACTATGTGTTTTAGCATCATCTTAAGATAATATTTTACTTGTTAGAAACTAAATTTTAGTCTATGTGCACATGCATTTTCTTGTTTATTGATAATTGGCCCAAATAAATTATATGAATATTTTTTGAGGGCATTTATGCATACGAGCATAATCCTGGTTTATTATTATAAGAATTTTGCAATATGTATGCATATGTATTGAGGTATGATCTAATTGTGAGTCAAATTACAGTTTATTGTCGTTGATAAAGAGATGTTAATGATATAATACGGGTAATGGTGAGTAGATTGTCTGTAGCTCTACACATATGTGATGTTCTCGATCATCTTGTGTTACTATCAAGAGAAAAAGAGTAAATTGAGCGTAGAGTGAGGATCGGCCTCTTTGTATGCATATTCTGGTGCAAGAATGCCAAGTGACATTAAGGATGAGATAATTGACATAGGGCGAGTGAGGAGGCGGTCTGTGGAGGAAGTTGCAGATTTTGAGAAGATCTTGAGGTCGCCATTGTTTGCCTAGGATTCTTGAGGTTTTGTTTTTCGTGTTCCGTGAGTTGGAGCATGGCATGTTGACTGTCTTCGATAGGGCATTGTTTTTAGCGTACATACGGTCGGGCGTAATCACATTAGGGAGTATGACCCTAAGGAGGTCTTTATTAGGGAACCACTTATGCATCGGTCTTAGCTACTGAGTTAATGTCTCACTTAGAGTGATATTTACATTTTCAATCATTGAGGCGCTTGTGGCGGGTTAAGCTTACTAGCGCCCCATAGCGCCTAGTCTTTCTCATTAGTGATCGACAACTCGGACTGCGCGGATACCCAGAAGTATTTGGGGATTCATAGACTTGCAGAACTTGTCGATGGTTGTAGGCACTTCACATGAGGGTATGCGTGAGTTTTCCACCATCGGAGGGTTACGTTGATCTCTAAGTAATAACTTGGCGGAGTATTATGTTAGCTTTGTAAATAGGTGTCTTCTAGTACTTTGGGAACTCAGCTACATAATGTATTGTAATTTATGACATGTACTAAGAACTATACTGTATATGATATGGGTGAGTTTATTTGATGTGTATAATCTTACTGTTTTGTTATTTTATTTAATGTTATAATATCTTATTAATTGCTTAAGAAATATTCCCACTAAGTATGTACATTAAGTCATATCAAATTATAATGAACTTGGGTAAGGTTGAGTTATTTTATGTAGAGAGCAATGTTCATTACATTCATAAGTGATTTGGTGTTACTATTAGTTGAGTGTCGGCTACATAAAGTTAATATCGAGCCAGAGTTAGAGTCTTTTGGGGTCTTGTGGTTAATGCAAATCCTCATCCGAGGGATTGCTGTAAGTTGTGTGATCTACGTGACTTTGTTTCCGAAAGGCTACATCGACATTGTTTTTGAGAGATTGACTTGAACTTAAGACAGATGTCGTGTTATTTAGATTTGATTTAGGAGCGTGCAAGCGAACCCTAATGAGTGGATCCACCGGAGAGATGCTCTGGCAGTAATTCTTTGAGGCAGAATTTGACTAAGTGTTCGAAAAGCGATAACGCAACAACTTTGGCTGCGAGTGTCAAAGGTTTACGACTACAACATCAGATATGGCTTGATGGCCTTTGAATTTGGCACGAAACGAGACATGGCGAGAATTCTACGGTTTATCGAATTCGACCCTAGAAACAATCCACCAAAGTTTTGGATTCAAGACTTGTGACCCTGAAGAGAAGTGAATGGGGTGCTAGTGGATCAAAGAAGGTAGAAAAGATATCTTGTATATATGTATGAGGATGCACCTATTACTTGAGCACCAAATCGACACTTTTATCAGCGATAAATGTGTTTCCTGCTAGGAGAATTGTGAGAAGCAGTGGTGTTTGTGCAGAATTCTACGGTTACCATTGAAGTACAGAGTCGAAGGAAGACTTGCTGACGGTGGCGGCGCAATATGAGCAAATGATTTCTAGGTGTACGTAAGTATTTTCCTGGCTTAGTGTTCGTCATGTGCTAAGGAGCAATGAGAATTTCTTAGTTTGAGCTACAAAATTCTGAGATGTTCCAGTGAAGTGAATGAGGTATAAAAGAGATGCCGAAAGTTTGAGGGATGGGTTTTGAGAATGGATTGGGCGTTCGGATGCACCCAAATGAGGAATGGAAGTGCAAAAAATTTCAACGGGGTAGATTTAATAGAAGCTTGCTGTAGAAACTCGAGGACATTGGACATCCGGTTTCTGTATTATTGGATAAGTGTGACGAACTGAGTTCTGAAGAGAATTGAGCAATGTGAGTGGAGGAATAGATTTGAACTTATACTGAGGTTCGAAGAGGAACAGGGTAGTAGATAAGGCAAAACTCCGTTCCTTCAGAAGAAATTGTATACCAAAAAGTGGTAGGTGTGGAAATCAAGCTAATCTTTGGAGCAGACAATTCTGCCGTCTGTTTGGGTAAGGTCAAAGTGGGCCATCTATACACATGATTGTCAGCTGTTGGAGAAGATCGGTTGAAGGCACGGACATTTCGGCGATCACAGTGAAAATCGGTGTGCAGATTTCAAGCCATTAAGTTACGCGGCTGAGAGTCTTGAAGCCTGCGTTAGTAGCCACGTGCTACTCAGCCAAGGTACGGGTGGGCGAGTGTATACAATGAGCTCAGGGCCCGGAAGCTTACTCGAAATACGAGGATCTTATACATGGAGGAGTGTGTCATCGAAGGTAAAATCACTTCGCTCCTTATATATTCGGGAGCTGATTGCATTCATTTCGTACTGGTGATTGTGTGGAGCATTTGAAGTTGTCTGTGACTACATTCTCGGGTATTCAATTTGGTTGTTGTCTACTCCATGCGTAAACATTGTGTTAACTCCAAACCTTATGCATGAATTGTCCTGTATTGTTAAGGATAGGAGTCTTTTTGTCAACTTAATTTGTTCTTTACCTCTTTTGGAAGAAAGATTTAATGTGTTTGGAATGGATTGGTTATCTTACAACCATGTGATACTAAATTGTCTTGTCCCGGTAAGCCATTAGTTTTCCACCCTGAGGAAAAGTTCTAGATGTCCTATTTATCGGCACTGTTAAGTAGAAGGGGTATTGTTTGAAAGGAAAGCTCAAGGGTAGTATGTTGATATTTTGACTATAAAGAACAAGTATCCACTACCAAGGATTGATGACTTGATGGATCAATTGAAGGAGCCGCTGTATTCTCTAAGATAGATCGCGATCGGTTATCATCGATTCGTGTCAAGGCCGATGATGTACCAAAACAGCTTTCCGAACTCGTTATGGACATTATGAGTATCAAGTAATGCCGTTCGGAGTGACGAATGCTCCCGCGATATTCATGGACTATATGAATAGGATTTTTCGTCCATACTTAGACAGATTTGTCGTTGTCTTCATCGATGACATTCGATCTATTCTCAAAGTCAAGAAGAGCATGCCGAACATCTCAAGATAGTTCTCCGCATTTTGAAGGAGAAGAAGCTGTTTGCAAAGTTGTCAAAGTGCGAGTTTTGGTTGGATGAAGTTCAATTTTAGGTCACGTAATTTCCAAGGAAGGTATTGAAGTAGACCCATCGAAGGTGGAGACTGTTTTACAAATGGGAAAGGCCTAAGACCGTGATCGAGGTTCGAAGCTTTGTTGGATTAGCCGGATATTATAGAAGATTTATTGAAGGTTTTTCCAAGATAGCCGGACCACTTACACAACTCACGAGGAAGAGTCAAGCTTTCGATTGGACGGAGGAACGTGAAGCGAGTTTTCAAGAATGAAGAAAAGATTAACGATCGCACAGTGTTAATTTTGCTGATCCTAACAAATCTTTTGAGGTGTATTGTGATGCATCTTATCAAGGGTTAGGATGTGTGTTGATGCGAGGATCGAACGTGGTAGCTTATGCTTCAAGACAATTGAAGGTTCATGAGAGGAACTACCCAACGCATGATTTGGAGCTAGCGCAGTAGTTTTTGCGTTGAAAGTGTGGAGGCATTTTCTCGTAGATGGAGCTATGTTCAATGTCTTTAGTGATCACAAGAGCTTAAAATAGAATACGAAGGACAAGAGTGATCGTATTTGCAAGAAGCAAAGAAAAGAATTGTCAAGCAAGGAATGGAATTTGGAGTTGAAGGATTGATGGAATTCTCAAGTTCAAAGGAAGAGTTTTGTACAAATGATCGAACTTCAAGAGATTGATTTGGATGAAGCTCATACAAGTAAGTTGAGTATGCATCCGGGAGCCACGAAGATGTATCAAGATTTGAAATGACAGCTGTATTGGTGGCAAGAATGAAGAGATGTAGCCGAATATGTATCATCTGTCTTAGTTTGTCGAAGGCAAAGTGTGGAACATCAAAGACCATCGGGAATGTTACAACCTTTGACTATTCCAATGGAAATGGGATGACATAGCAATGGATTTCGTGCATCGGACTACCAAGACTCGAGAAAAGGTCACGATTCTATGGGTGATTGTTGATCGACTTACAAAGTCGGTGCAGGCATTTTCTTGCCGATTAATATTAAGTATCCGTTCAATGGAAAAGTTGGCTCAAGTGTACATCGAATGAAATTGTTAGACTTCATGGTGTACCATCCAAGTATATTTTTCGATCGAGATCCGAGATTTACATCAAGATTTTGGAATAGTTTGCAAGAAGCTATGGGAACAAAATTATGTTTAAGTTCGCTTACCATCCGCAAACAGATGGTCGACGAGAGACGATTCGGTCATTGGAAGACTTGTTGAGAGCTTGTGTTCTAGAGCAAAGAAGGTTGTTGGGATGAATTTCTACCATTGATAGAATTCACATACAACAATAGTTTTCATTCGAGCATAGGGATGGCACCCTATGAGGCATTATATGGGAGACGATGCCGAACACCGTTGTGTTGGTATCATGATGGTGAAAGAGTATGACTATTGGTAGGACCCGAATTTGTGCAAGTGCATAACTGCGAGAAAGTGAAGATGATCAAGACAAGATGAGGACAACTCAGAGCTCGTAAAAGAGTTATGCCGATAAACGAAGACCACTTGAATTTGAAGAAGGTGACCATGTATTTCTCGTGTGACACTATGACTACGAGTTGGAAGAGTGATCAAGTCGAGGAATCAAGGAAGCTACACCTAAGTTTATCGGGTTTGTATCGATACTTCGTCGGGTAGGTCCAGGTAGCTTATCGATTGCACTTTACCGACTTTTCTTATCAAATCTTCATAATGTATTTCACAGAATCGATCATCGACAAAGATAAACCGTTGACAAAGGAAGACCGATTCACATATCAAAATCTGGATGCCGAAGAGGAAACGGTGACCAGAGAGTTCCTTCAGATGCTTGAGGATGACGACAAAGAGGTTAAATCCTACGGATTCCAATTCCTTAACAATCCTTCTCTGAAAATGAAACGGCTATATCTGGGATTTGAAAGGCCTTTAAAAGAGACCTTTCATAGTGAACATTTTCCAGGGAGAGTTGGGGCATCCTCGAACCAGCCGGAAAACGAGGAAGAATCAGTCAGAATCCGGTGAGTTCACCTATTTTTTCAGATTTTCGTTTTTCTCGATTCTTGATGAAAAACTTGTTGAAAATCATCATTTTGGGCTTAGATTGAGGGTTTGAGGTAGAACTAAGTGTTTTGGTAGGGTAGGTAAGTCGATGGTGTAGATTTGGCCGGGAGACGATTCCCGAATTTTTTATTTTCTACAATCTTCTTCTTTTCACTTTCGTTTTCCGACGAAATGCCACCGCCAGTGGTTATTCTTTGCCTTGGTCGAAAGAGGGAAGGTAGAGGAAGAGGGAGGCCACCTTTGCCGATCTTAATCGTTGTCGAAAACCGGCGAAATCGATGCCGAAAAATCATGGGAATAAGCTCTTTTGGGCATGTCCCTCGTGTCCGTATTGTATCGTGTTTGAAATGTCATGAACCAACACTGATTTGTATCGTATCCTCGTATTGCATGTTAGGAACCAGTCTGTATCAAAACAGGTTTTGTGTCAGGTTGTGGGTCGTGTCTTGAAATGGATTTTTGTGTTAGAAACAAGACCCGTGTTAGTGGTTACAGGTTCTGTGTTGACACAGTGATACAAAATACTTATTATGTCACTCATTTGGATCAGATATGGATCTGGGTATTAATTTGGATCTCGGATAACTTAAACAGATCCAAATTGGGGTTTGGGATCCGATTCGAATACAATTTGTTTCGTTAAATTCATAGTTAAATAAATTTTAATATTTTAATTATTTGTAATTGTTTAGAGATTAAAATTAGAGGATTTGGTGGTGAGAGTGGCCCAACAGCTTGGGGATTAGATCTTAACGCTTCTTTAGGTAGGGGGTTTAAGATCATGACCAACACGATGACGGAGATGACATAAAGCGAAAGCTGAAAAAACAAGGCTTGAGTGACTAATCTTTTCATAAGAAAAGCACAACCAGAGGAACTAACAAGATTAGAAGAAGATAGTTCTTACAGGGCCGTGTTGCCATGATCCATATTTCCTGAACAGATGTGATTGCTCTCTCTTGTGGCGCATGGATTACAATTACAACCGAACCAACGATACACATTATGCATCCCAGCACGCCCAGTGGATGAAGCCTCTCATTAAGGATAAAATGAGCCAATATAGCACTGCTTAATCATGATGTCATAGAATTTTCATTAATTTGCTTGGTTCTCTAAAAAGAAACAAGAAGGTGACTAACGTACCTGACAATTATACTCAGCGCACCAAGTGGAGTAACTAAAACTGCAGGGGCAAACGCATAGGCAACAAAGTTCGCCACCTCCCCAACGATCACTAGATTGATGCGAAAGAGAAAGTTTCAATGTCTGTAATGTATTGAACCATTGTTTGCATATGGAGACCAGGCATACCATGAAGTACAGGAAGAATTATATAAATAAAAATCCTAAGCCGGTTTCTGATAGCGATATATAAGTCACTTATAAGGGAAATAGCTGAAGAAAAAACATCAACAAAGCGTCATATATTACAAATCAAGTTAAAAACATGAAGCCCAATTTAATGCCTCAAACAAAACACCGAACAAATCACCGTAAAGAAACATAACCAAAAATCATTCAACTAATATCAATTCATGGATCCTTCAACCTTAACAAACGGAGAAACAACGGTATGTACAATTGATTCACAATATGTAACTAAATCGCGAAGCAATTGAACCATGCCGACTTGAAAAAAAAAAGAAGACAACCTTCAGAAACCGAACGGAATTGCCAGAAAATTCGAGTCTTTGTAACACGAATGTGAATATTTATACATACTAAAAGAAAAACTTACTTGTTACCATGCCCACCCACCATAGAGGCTCAGAAAGATAGGAGTATCCACCACCACCTGCAACAAAAAAGCCAAAACTGAGATGTACCCGTTAGAGATCACGAGAATTCATGATTTAAATGGGTACTAAGAATCTAATTCGATCCAGCTCACCTGCTCCGACCCCGGAAGAAGCTGCCAGGCGGAGGCCCTTCTTCTTGATGATGAAGCTTGCGCCGATAAAGCCACTGGATAAAAGGGCTAAAACCAGGCCTTTGAGATTATCGTTAGACACAGACATGCCGATCCCTTTGCTGCCCTTCTGCCCACTTTCATCCCCACGGGAATTCTAGCCCCTGGCCGTCGTCGTCGTCGTGGCCTCTCTCTCTCTCTCTGTAATCGTTTTCTTCCTTCCGCCCTCAATTTTCCTTCATTTGTTGTCTTTTGGCTATTTTCACTTAAACGAAGAGAGTCGAATTCCAACATTTCCCTATCAAGGTTTTTGTATTATAGTTTTTACATTTACACATATATCCTTTCTTTTAGGATTATGAAGCTGCAGTTAGGCAGATTTGTTTCAGGAAATGCACACAAATATATCCTTGTTAAAAGCATATTTGTGCAGCACTGCTGCACAAGGCCTGAGCCTCTATAACAGCGGCTGGTCGACATTGAGCCGAGGTGGAGCGCCATCTCACCTTGAAATTTGAGAAATCAATAAGAAAATAGTGCATCACTCAATCCATGAACATAATGCATGATTTGCCCCACCTTAAACACTGTGATAGTCTATTTGCCCCACCCTTCCAAAAAAATTCTAGATCCGCCATTAGCTTCTAAGGTTTTATACTCGCAGTTTAATGTCGTTATTCCAAGTCCTTGGAAGAGAATGTTTCTATAAGTTATACATAAAGAAAAGTAATGTTGGAAGAATGATGGAGACAGGTTTGACGAAACTTTCACCTTTCAAAACATTTGTAAACCCGTTCCGACCTACGTATACCTGAAAATGTGCAGTAGTTGTACTCTCACAGAGTAATGCCAACAGGTTTCGAACCCATGATGGCTCTCATAGCACATGACTTATATATATATATATATATATATATTGAGAGAGAGAGTGTGTGTGAACGAATTTAGGGAACCCACAAAATGAAGAACCACATTGAACCCATCATAACTGCTCAATCTTTGAAATGAACACTTGACGTGATAAAAATGCGCATGCCAACATACAAAAAGTATTTAGTTTTTAATTCAAATTTCTACTTTTGATCAACCAATCAAATAATGGCAATGATGAATTTTGTATGGTTCTCTCTTTTATTAAGCATCTTAAATTTAGATTATATATATAGAGAGAGAAAGAGGTAGTTCTATCATGCATCGTGCATAATCTCCCAACATGATTCCATTGCTTGAATCACCCGCTATAGTCTTCCACCATCTTTCATGACTCTTCACCTTTCATTGGCCAAAACTATTGTCACCACCTAGAAAACCATACAAACACCTATATATAAATATTTAGGTATTTTATGTTGTTTTGATGATGACAAAGGTTTTGATAGTAGAAGGTAGGTTTGGAAGATCAAGAAGTAGTGGAGGGCAATCAATGGTGGTTAAAATTGTGGAACCATATAAAATAATGGGTTATGAACGCTATGCACCATGCATTATTATGCTTATACAACTATCTCCCTCCCTCTCTCTCTTTCTATGAGAATGATAGGGTACTCGAGGGTCTGGATCCACCATCCAATTGTCTTTGATGGATGAACGGGTGGCTAAGGTCAAAAGTATATACTCTTTTGTAGATATACTTGATTCACAAGTTTATGTTTTGCTTTTGAACTAAGAGATATACATGGTTGAGATTTTTTATAGGCAAGATAAGATGAATGAAGGATTTTCGATGTATGTGAAAGATATCATATTAGAGCTAAAGAGGCTCTCCTCACAAGGTTACACTAACCACCTTAAAGTAGAGATTTAGTTTGGTCATTTTAGACATCGGTTCCAACAGTAATAGTTCCAACTATGCTTCTTGTTGTTGCTTCATGTTATCCCATGACGAAAAATGAACTTATATTATCTACAAACATAATACATTTAAAGCACCCATGGTGTTAGCCCAATTGGCAGGGCTCTCGGGTCCACAAAACATAGTGTATGAGTTTGATTGCCGAAAATACATACCTGGCTTCAGCCTCTCCCGTTGTGACAAAAAAAAAATACATATGAGACAGAGAGAAGGGTGAAGGCTGTTGGGATATCTCTACTTCAATGAGACAGTTGGCGTATTCACAATAAAAATGACAACAATCCATAAAAAAGGTTAGGAGCAGTCATCCGAATTCTCTCAAATTAGAGCACTATATAGGTATTTGCTTTGTGCAGAGGGAGCTTTAGACAATTTCATCGAGTTGCCTCATCTTTTTTCCATGAAATTTTTGGTTGGCTTCTGGCATTTCTCAATGCAATGTTTGTTCGTACAAGCAGTAATTACCAATTACAGTCCCCCCTTTAAGCCTACTCAATGAACCAAGTTGCTCATAGTTTGCTTGGCTCGAGTCATCCTTAGCTTCTTGTGTTCGGTTCGTTTAAAAACATTTGAGCTGAACATGCACATTGTTATGTTAACAGTTCAATTTAACTTTGTTGTTGCAGAAATCGAACACCTTTCAAATGCATCTCGTTGTTTGATAGATTGTGGAGATCCCATTGTTTGATGAATTGTGGGGCGTGCCAGAGTGTCTTGACCTCAACCCTTAAGAGGATCATGCATGCATGGGTCCCTAGAGATCTGATTGAGCCTATGTCAGTACAAATACGTCGTTATTAAGGGCATGAAGGATTCTCTAAGCTTTCTCGAGCTGGTGTCAAGCCTCGGGTTCAATTTGGGTCGAAACTTCAAAAACATGCTATGCTCATTTCACCACAAGACAGAAGTCAGGTTAGTCACAGATTGTGTTTTAAGGTTGCAGGGTTTGGTTATATATCCCTAGATACAATATTTCTATTGATATAATTTTTAATGTAATGGAAACTAGACATGCCGGGCTATCTAATGTATCAAAAATTGGCCGATTCCAATAAGAATTGAAATTTTGGTGATTTTTCTAATTTTATCAGGATTTTATTAGCAACCCAGTTACAAGCTTCCTAATAGGGTCAACTTGTATTCAGTATAACTCCCTTGTTCCGAACTCTAAATTGTGTGATTGCTGATTCTACGAAAACAAGATACATATACCCTTTTCTAGATCATGAAGCACACAAGTCAAGTTAGAAACAGATGAGCTACTGCATTCTTCCAAAAGATATGCTCGATGGACAAAAGCCTCAAGTCTTTCTAATGGGGTCTCATTGTTTTCGTCATATCTCAATCGTTCTAGCTCCAATTGAAGTGATTTTTATTTTACTTGAAAGTAGACATGATAAGCTTTCTAGAAGTTTAAGAATCAGATAAATTCACTCAGGAACAAATTTTTAGCAAATTTTATAACTCTAAGTAGATTTCTGATAAAGTGATTATGCAATTGAATGTAGAAAGACCAAACTCATTATTACTAAACCCAATGGCATACACCTCGATTAGTTGTGGTAACATAATTATTGGTTGATTCTTAGTTGAATTCACTGGATAAGATAGAATATTGACCAATCCATTTGCTTGCTGGATGGTTGTTAGGGATATGGGCAAATACGAGGTAGTTTCCCCCCCAGCAAGTGTGTATGGACAACCAACTGTATAATTGTATGAAATAGTTACCTTTTGAGTAAATAGACTCGTGCAACTTGCGAAATCGGCATAGGTGATTCACTAACGAGTTGGTATAGTAGGTTGAATGGTGTGCAATAATTGAACTTGATATAGGATAGTATAGAAAATCATCATTTTGTAAGGTGATTGCTCCCCGAATAGGTGGATTAAGGCAACCATCCTAGTAGGTAGTATGAGGCATGATGGCTTGCCTATTAGTTGGTTTAAAGTCATTTAGGTTACTTGTATTAGTAATAATTGTGGATTTATTTATCAGTCATAAGTCACCACTTTGTGAAGAGCCAATGAGAGATTGTTCACCATCATTGGCTTTCAATATAGAATCAGTATTTTGAAGATCTTTCATTCATAATAAAACCATAGGAATTGACTGAAACTCATCGGCTATCACTAAAAGATTAATGGTTTCTTCGTCTTCTAAGAAGTAGTCATGAGCCAATTGAAACTCATTGATGGCTTCTTTATTTAGGTTATTTAAAGTCATTTAGGTTACTTATATTAGTAATAATTATGGATTCATCTATCAGTCATAAGTCACCACTTTGTGAAGAGCCAATGAGAGATTGTGCGCCATCATTGGCTTTCAATATAGAATCATTATTTTGAAGATGTTTGATTCATAATAAAACCATAGGGATTGATTGAAACTCATCGACTATCACTAAAAGATTAATGGTTTCTTCGTCTTCTAAGAAGTAGTCATGAGCCAATTGAAACTCATTGATGGCTTCTTCATTTATGTTATTTAAAGTCATTTAGGTTACTTATATCAGTAATAATTATGGATTCATCTATCAGTCATAAGTCACCACTTTGTGGTATTCACGAATTGATTGAAACTCATTTATGGTGTCATCAATCGATTTTTCATCATCTTCAACTTTGGTGTATGTCATTGACTACATCAATAGTTGGTTAGCCAAATCCACTTATTTAACAACAATTAATTTTGTATATGAGTTGCTTAGCGACTCAGTTGAGTTGAAACATTAGTTAAATCAGCAGCTACATCATCTAAACTTTTTGTACTCGTTAGTAATTAGTCAATTCTCTTGATAGCACTAAAACCACATTATCACCTAAACGAGTAATAGATACTTTCAATCTTTCTTGACAATCTTTCTTAACGGGATTGACGATCACATCTATGCCTTCACACTTAGTGATTGTTCCCTAGTTCTTCAACTATTCTCAAAAATTGTACTCTGTGAGTATAAGAGTATGTACAACCATTTGGTATGTTTTGATATTTGATTGTTGCCTCCCAACTATTGCATAAGGATAACCAATTGAATAAGTAGCTAGTAAAGGTGGTCGCCCTTCATAAGATGAATAACCTACCCACCAACTTATTTGAGGAACAATTGCCCACTGAGTATCCAAGTAGTGACAACGATTTGTCATCAATAACCAATCCATGAGGTCCAACTATGCATATCATTTTCTTATTGCTGAAATTATACACCTTCAAATGGTATGGAGATCCTTTTATTCGATGGAGTATGGGGCATGCAAGAGGATGTTGATCTCCACCCTCAAGAGGATGAGGCATGCTTGGGTCCTTGAGAATCTGATTGAGCATATCCTACTGCAAATTGGTCATTATTAAGGGCATGGAGAGTATTTCAAGATCTTCCTTAGTTGACACTATGCCTCAAGTCCTAGCACGACAACTCTACAAATTGGCTCAAACCTAGTATATCATGAGAGAACTAAGTATATTGAGGTAAATTATCACTTTATTAGAGAGAAGATAACTAAAGGAATATTCAAATTCATACGTGTGCGCTCAAAGAATCAATCGGCAGATGTCTTGACCAAACCAGTGATGGCAAGTAAAGAGACCTCTTAGCAAATTTGGAGTAACCAGTCTCCTACCCCAAACTTGAGGAGGCGTGTTAGAGACTTTAGTTTGGATCCTGCTCCTATTGGATCATGAGTTATAAGGCAAACTTTCATTAGTATAGGGATAAATTAGTCTATTTGTGTATATATGTTCTTTTAATAACCCTAGCCTTATCGTGTAACTAAAAGAGAGTGGAAGTGAAAGAGAGAGTGGCATCAAGAAGTCTGCATGTAGATGCATATCGTCCTCCACACCATTGTTCCTCTATTTTTAATCAATAAAGATTATGTTTGATTTGAATGTGAATATGACACAAGATGGAGCATAAAATGCAATTAAGAATCCATGTAGTTGATCTCACTTAGATTGGGAGAAAACTTGATTTTGGGAGCAAGATGTAAATGAAATTTTGTAGAAAAGCAAACATTTACAGTTTTCATATTGTTCTTTTAGGCACCAATAGAGGTTGAGTTGTGATGGTTCAAAATCTTAAGTGAGAATTACGTTTGCACCCTATGCAGAGAACTATTAGAACTTTGTCAATTTTAATTTCATGGAAGATTGTATTAATCGATTCTTACATGCAAAAATCAACTTCTCGAAGTTGAGCTTAATAGAACTACAAAACAACTTAAAGAGGTCATAACTAATTCTGGAGAGGAGACCCAAATGTAAAGTTGCCAAAGAAGTCATTAAAGCTCTTACTGTTGAGGTGAAATAATGTTCCCCATAAGTGTTTTATGATAGTTTAGCTAGTTGCTGTAGGGCAGTTTTTTACCATATAATGGGTTGGATTATTTAATAAATGCAGCTACCATATCATTTCCAAATATGATATTTTACCCTTGCCATGGTATGAAGGCTTTCATGTTTTCTAGGTTTGATCTTGTGAAATTCTAATAACTTGATGGTATTGTGATATAGTACTTTTTGATAGCTTCACTTTTACTGTGACACTATTGACCACTCCATATCTAATAGCAAGAAGTCTATGATGTAGGGGAAATTGAGAATACTATTTCCTTGAGTTCATGTTACAAAATTTTACTATATGGTTAGATGGGCTAGTATAATTGGTTTTATTTACTGAATTTGTATACCATTTTAAGGTCAAACATTTCTAAATTTAATTGCAATCTTGTTTCAAAATCACATGACCCTAAGGGATAAAGTAAACTAGAGATCAATGAAAAGCTAGAAAGCATTTACACCAAAAGCTCTTTGTTTGATCTTTTTGTAACGAAGATCAGCCTCACCCGATCTTGATAGCCACACAAAATGCCTTAAGCACTTCACCAAGAATCAGTCCAACTGTGTCTTAAGCACCAAATCGCACAATACAAACACTTTGAACAAAGAACACTTTATTATCAAGGTAAAGCCTCACGGCTTGATAGTGAAGAAGAGGTATTTATGGACAAAGAAAGGTATAATACAATAGGAAGAAGAGTAGGAAATAGGAAAGAGAGAGAAAGAATAAGGGCAAGCACCCAATGGGTAGTGTGTTGGCTGTTGATTGTTGGCCTGCTGGCTAGTTGCAATGGTTGGTCCAGCAGGTGGCGACGGCAGGTGATGGTGGTAGGTAGTAGTCCTTCTTCTAAAACCCCTCTCAACCTGACAGAGAAACAACTAACCGTTTGCTCATAAGTTCTTGAAACTGAGGTGTTGAAAGAGTTTTAGTGAATATATTTTCAATTTGATACTCGGCCTGAACATATTAGAGATCAAGATTTTCTTGTAGATATTCTTCTAAAAAATAGTGACAATCTATTTCAATGTACTTTGTACGCTCATGAAAGATGATGTTGTGTATAATGTACATGACACTCTTATTATCATAGTACATTTGAGATAGGGACTTTAAATGTATGTGTAGGTCTTTCGGGAGTTGTCCAAGACACGTTAGTTATGTTGTCGTTGTCATTGCTCTTTATTCAGCCTCCATGGATAAGAGTGGGATCTTTTGTTACTTTTTACACTTCTATGAGATAAGAGAATTACCTAAAAACACACAAAAATCCATGGTGGAGTGTCTATCATTGATATCACCTCCCCAATCAGCGTCAGTATAGGCAATTAATTTTAAAGAAGGTCATGAAAGTAAGAAAACTCCCTTTTCTGTGGTGTGTTTAACATATCTAACAATTATCATAACTGTACTCATGTGGGCAATAGTGGGTGCATGTTGAAATTGACTTATTGTATATACAACATACATAATATCAGAGTAATAGTTAGATAGGTTAAAGCACCAACCATTTGCCGATATGGAGTGGGGTCTTGAAGTGGTTCCCCATCTCCAAGCCTCATTTTCTGCCTAATACTTCATGAGTTTTTATAAATTTGTCATGAGATAATCTTGATCTATTAACAATATCATAAGCAAACTTTGTTTGTGACAAAAAGACACATTTATTCTTTATAAAGCTCATATTTAATATTCTGAATACTGATATTATCACTTCTAGTGATAATGATATCATCCATATATAATAAAAGGATCATAATACCTTATGTATTTCTTCTCACAAATAGAGCAATATCAGTATAACATGTAAAAAAATTATGGTTAATCATAAACTCGCTAAACTTATCAAACCATGCTTTAGGAGCCTGTTTCAAACCATGTAAAATATTTTTTAAGCGAATAATTTGATTGTTGGGAATAACTAGACCAGGTGGAGGTTTCATATATACTTCTTCTTTAACACACCATTTACGAAATCACTTTTGACATCCATTTGAAAAACATTTCAATTCTTTACAGTACTAATAGCAATAAGGGTTCTTACTATTGTAATTTTGGCTACTAAAGCAAAGGTTTCATCATAGTCTATATCATATTTTTTAGTATATCCTTTAACTAAGCGTGCTTTATATATTTCTAGCATCCCATCACTCTTTTTTATTTTATAAACCCATCTACAACTTATAAGGTTCTTTGACTTAGGTCTTTCTACTAATTCTCAGGTTTGGGCTTTGTTGAAGGCTTCTAACTCCTCATTCATAGCATTTACCCAATGAGGAATAGATTAGACTTCTCTAAAGTTTTTAGGTTTCTTAAAAGTAGACAAAATTGTTAGCAAGGTCTACGAGGTCTTGATTTTCTAGTAGATCTCCTAGGGGGAGTTTCAATCGATCTAAGAGTGATGGGAGTTTCTTAAAAGATCTCCTACGAGGTCTTGATTTTCCCATGTTAGAAAGCTTTATATCATATGAAACAAATCTCTTCGTAGGTCTTGATTTTCTAGTAGATCTCCTAGGGGGAGTTTCAATCGATCTACGAGTATAGCATAGTTTAAAAGGAGAAATGATATGTCTAAATTCTTCAACATCCTCATCAAGTGTTAACCTATCTCATTCTTGTTCTTTATTTTTTAGAATATTAATCATAAAAGAATATCTTGTATCATTAAGAGTTACCATTTTCATTACCATAGTAAAATTCATTTTCATGAAATTGAATATTCCGAGACACATAAAGCTTATCATTCTTAGGATCATAACATCTATACATTCTTTTATTATATCATACCCTAAGAATATACATTTAATGTCATATAAAGAAAGTTTATCATTCTTATTAGTTAATACAAAATATTTGCATCCAAAAATTCTAAGATAAGAGTAATTAGGAGCAACTTTCAATAATTTCTTTATGGATGATATATTTTGTAAAACTAATGAAGACATTCTATTTTAAGGAAAACGATATCATAATGGTCTCAACCCATAGATTCTTTGAACATTACTAGATATTAATAGGGTTCAGAAAGTTTCAACTATGTGTCTATGCTTTTGTTCAACAATACCATTTTGCTAAGGAGACCTACCACATGATATTTGATGAATTAACTCATTTTCTTCAAGATAGTTTGCAAAATCTCTTGAAATAAATTCACCATCAGGATCATATCTAAATACTTTAATGTTAACATCAAATTGATTTTTAATCAAATTATGAAATATAAAAAAAAATTAAACACTTCAGACTTAGCTTTCAGAAGATACACCCATGTGTATCTTGTAAAGTCATCGATGAATAACATAGTAGGATACCCTCTTTTGACAAGATTGGGGTGGGTCCCCAAATATCATAATGGTTTATTTCAAAAGGTTTACTTGAGGTAGACATTCTTTGAGAAAATAGATGATATTTTATTTTTCCTAAATCACAATCCTTACAAAAAAAAGTCTTTAACATTTTTAATTCCAATAGAATGACATTTATAAAATTTTTGAACATTCAAATGACAGTCTTTTATGTCATAGAAGAACATATTTAGATAAAACATTACATTGTCCAAGATCTTGATCCTGCAAATAGCACATTGCCTTATGTCAAGGTAATGTGTACATTTTTTTCGTATCCACAAACTTGATTCCAAATATTAGAAAACTCTGTGTAAAATTTACCAATGCTCTTATCTCCTTATCTTAATATCATAAGTTTATCTCTAAGAACCATTTTGTGAGCTATATAATTCTGTATATGGCTTCTTTTGAGTTAATCCCAAGCTTCTTTAGCATTTGTAAAGTTTATTAGAGTCTCTCTTACTTGCTCATTAATATTGTTCATGAGGATCTATAGAACTTTTTTGTCCTTCCTCATATTCTTTCATTTGTTCTAAACTTGAATCAATAGAAGGTTCTATTTTTGTTCCGCTAACATAACCCTGTAGTTTCTTGAAATATAAATAATTTTTCGTGGTTTGTGCTTATGTCTTATAGTTAGTGTTTGTTAAGCGAAAACAAAACCATTTATCTTTCATTATCAAAAATAAATAATTAACAAATGTCTTACTTGAAGAGACGAGCAACCCACTTGATTAAAACCTTTTTAACACACTTCTCGAGATCACCTTTTCTCGATCAATCATCCTTGACGAGACTCTGATATTATGTAATGAAGATCGGCCCCACTCGATCTCAATAGACACACAGAGTACCTTAAGCACTTTACCAATAAGCAGTCAAACTGTGCCTTAAGCACCAAATTGCACAACATAAATACTTTGAAGAAAGAACATTTTATTATTAAGGCAAAGTCGCATGACTTAATATTATAAGAGTAAAGAGGAGGTATTTATTGACAAAGAAAGATATAATACAATAGGAAGTGAGAGTAGGAAAGAGAAAAGAGAGAGGAAGAAAGAGGGCAAGTATCCAACGGCTAGTGTGTTGACTTGACCTAATGGCTAGAAAATCTAGTCGTTGGGTTGTTGGCCAGTTGGTTGGCCCAATAGGTGGCAGCGACAAGTGATAGTGGAAGTAGGTGGCATCGGTGGTGGGTAATAGTCCTTTTTCTAACACTGATTACCAGATTAGCAATTGTTCCATGTCCATAATTTGGGCAAATGAAGAATAGGTTAAATCTTTGGATTGCAGTCTTACAAAGCATCACGACCTTTCTTACTCTTGTAGGTTTCTTTTTCTACCAATTTTGAATAGATCATGCAACATGCTTATGAGAAGCATCCTAGAAGTTTTGAGGAAAAAAAGTTTAAAATATCACTAATCCAAATATATATATAGAAAGAGAGAGCATAGTCGATGTGCATATCTATTGATGATGAAATTTGCTTATATCTATTGATGATGAAATTTGCTTAAATATCTCTACCATTCATTTAATGATGGAGATTTAAATTTAAAAAACATTTAATGCACATTGTAAAGTAAAGAAAGTACAATAATATTTTTTATTTTTACATTTAAATCTTCGTCATTAATCATGTAAATCGAATGGTAGAATAGAGATGTTTAAATGGATTTGATCTATGTATTTACCATGTTATGTGTACACGCACACATCTGGGTTCTCACTCTTAGATTTGTACCAAGTGCTTAATTCGTGCTTTTACTTTTCTGGCTAAGCAAAGTTAATATTTGGTTTGTATGGGTTAATACCATTTACATTCTCAATTCAATTCTTAACATGAACATAACAGGAGACTTCTTGACACTTGCTTGTAATTTCTGTGAGTTCAGGAAAATCTTTACCTTATGTACGATACAAAAAGTTTGTGCATGGCTACACTAAAACTGACCCAAAAAAAGGGTGGCGTGGTGGTTGACCTGGTTTTGACATGACGACCGAAGTGAGACAACATGATCACCGACCTGAAAAACAGAATTGCCATACCTGATGGTGGGAGGATTCTCATTTGACATATGAGAGAGCTTTCTTGCTTCATTTGTGTTCCCTCAAGTATATTCATTGGAGGCTCTGGCATTGTCAAAGTTCTTGTTGTCCCATTTGATAACAGGTTCCCCTCTCTCTCTCTCTCTCTCTATATATATATATATATATATATAGAGAGAGAGAGAGAGAGAGAGTCTTCTTTTATGAGTGGACCCTTTTTTAATGTTAGCAATTGTCGTAACATGATCGACATGAATCTTTCACATCCTGTAGAGATTCTCCGTCATGTCAGTGTGGTTATACATTTTTGCATTTGTCCAATGGTATGGTTGCTTCTTGTCAGACTCAGCTTGGGTCAACTAATTCAAATCGAACTATGGAACTAGTGTTGTTCGATGTGTATCATATCGTATATCATTTTGGTCTACAATACAATACGTATCGTAATTTAATACTAAAAAAAATTTAAAATCAGAAAAAAAAAGAAAAAATATGATAATTGTAAAGAATTCATATAATATAAAAATTTAGTATATATTTATCATTCACCATTCAATAATTGAAAAAAAAATTACATATTTTGAAGCAGTACATGTCATCCATAGAAAAAAATATAACTTTCATAATTGAAAAAATATATTTACACATTATAATAAGTATCATTAAGCAAATAATCTACATTTTCTCCTTGCTGAAGATTTTCATCACCTTTTGCTTCAAAATCAAAATCTTCATCCCCTTGATGATATTGTTGTTGTGCTCCTTCCAAATTAATCCATGCAATGTCTTCTTTGGTTAGGAGTGCATTTATTTCATTATCTTCTATAATTCACTCTTCTAATATATCAAAATTATCCAAACTTATTAGATAATTTTTTTTTTCCTATTTAACTTTTTTAATTACATACAAGAAAGAAAGATAAGTAATTAGTAAATAATATTAACAATTTAAGTAAATTAAAATATTGAATTTAATATTTAAGTAGTAACTAATACAATATTACCTCTATCGGAACTGCATATTACAACATATGAAAACTAAGTCATTGAGACGCTTATGTTCCAACATGTGCTTTTTTGTATGGATGTATTCAAGTACACTTCAATTCCTTTTCCTTTGATAACTCATTGCACTGCAAGTTTGGCTCAGAACTCTTACTACAAAATCTCTAAGGTTTCGACAATCACTTCCAAACCTATTCCACCAAACATCTGATAGAAAAAGGCAAACATCAGGGACTTAATCCACAATAAATATAAGATTTAAGAAACTTAAATATTAAGATAAACAATTTACTTGGGTAAATATTAGTGTAGTTGCGAATGGCTACAAGCAAGCCCATCAAGTGAAGAGCATTATCTTAGATCTCCATCTCTCGATATATAGCATTTGCACTACTCTCATTAGGGACCAATTTGTCTATACAATCAATCATACATCGATTTACCTCACCGTCCCTTTTAAAGCTTAGATAATACCATAATCTCTCTTTCTTTCATTCAGATTACTTTTAATGGCTTCTTTTGTCCTATTCATGACTTCATAAAGATAGGTCATAAATGGTTTCTTCTCGCTGTCAACTAATATCAAAACTTTTTCTGAAGGACATGTAATCCTCAATAGTCTAACACAAGAGTTCCAAAATGTATTCTTAAAGATTGTCTTTGAAATCTCATTAAACTTTTTGTTTCTTCTATTTTGAGACAACTCTACAAATTGTTGTCACTCATCTGAGGAGAACATTATCTTCAAGGATTGCTTTTGTTTCATAATGCCTCAAAATGCCGTATTATATATATATATATATATATATATATATATATATATATATATATATATATATATATATATATATAGAGAGAGAGAGAGAGAGAGAGAGAGAGAGAGAGAAGAGAGAGAGAGAGAGTTTGGTGCCTCTTTTATAAGGGTAACGCTGCTTAATATTTCAAGCATCCGATGGTCGAGTTGCGATAGGAGGATTCATATAATGTGGCAAGTGTTGACCTTATTATGCCTTTTCGTGGTCGTGGAAAAAAAGTAGGTCACTGAGACGACCTGATATGATTCATTCCTTGTTACTTTGGGTGGAAAATAATAAGAACCGGGGATGATATCTACACGACGTTAGTGGTGAGAATATGAGTTCTCTTAGGGAAAAGAGCCACGACGCACTTGATGAAATGAAGCGGGCTCTCCTTGTTAAGATGGTTGCCAGCAAAAGCGTCTGTCTCTCGGAGATAGAATTGGGTTGGGTCACATGGATCGGGTCAGAAAACAAAGGGTAGCAAAGCAATTGAATGTCAGGTATCTAAACAAAGAGACAAACCAGCATGGCGTTGTTTCAGCTCAGACATCAACAAAATGAATTAGATTTCCTTCAACAAAAATGAAAAAAATTAGATCCCTTCACCTATGGCCCTTCTTAATCAACAATTGCTTTTCTTCCCTTTCTTTTTTCTTGTTATATTAGTCTTCTTTTTCGTTGGTTATTTTGCATTTAAATCATGGAAATGGCCTACCCCGATTGGGTAGAGCTACCATTATGACAACAAGAAAACCCAACATGAACACAACCAAAAAGTTTGTGCATAATAACGTGACACGAGAATGACCCGGTACATGGTATTGCTGGCAAAACCAGATTCAGTCCTCGTGTCCACCCAAGTTGTCAAGATTGGTCTATTTTTGTACAAACATGAAGTGACACGAAGGAACATGAACCAAAACACGAAATCGGTGACAATATATAAGACTCGAGGAATTGAAGGGGTTGGGTTACGAATAGTTTCCAACAAGGGTATACGTGGAATTTTCTGTAATGAAATCTTTGTCCCTCTCCTTCTGCCCTATGATCATAAAGAAAAAGTCTCTGACCACCTGTTGCGTCCCTCCATCGCTATCACCACTCGGAGGGTTTCAGAGCGACCATATGATCTCTCTCTCTCGTGCTGCATCTTCGGTGTCAGTTTCTAACTTTTTCGTTATTTTCTCCCTTTTGCATGTTTAATTCCGTTTGTTGATGCGTCCCAGGATATGTGCTAAATTTATCAGAGATGCTTGGCCAACGCTCCATTAGGAGACCCTTTTTGTTTACTACAGATTGGAAGGAAACGAAGTCGAACGATATTGAAACATAAGATGGTCTTCTCTTCCATTGTCGAAAACGTACCAAATATTGTTATTTTTAGTTGCTTCTTTTGATTATATCATGAAGTTGCTCTACGTGCCCTTAATTAAAGGGCATGTGGTTTACTGCTTTGGCATGCCTTTGATGAGTTTAAATTTGCAATAACATTTCACTATTGGCAAGCTTTGGTGGGATGGATGGATGGATGGATTTCTATTTCTTTTTTCTTTCCTGCGGGTTGTTACCTTTCAACGATATGTAAGGATCATTTGCTTCTATGGTGCATTTATGCTCTCTATAAGGTCTTCAATGAAAATAGCTTGTCAGAATTTCATAGTTTTTCTTTTCTTTTCTTTTTTGGGCCATTTAATTTCCTATAACACGATAGAGTTTCACATGCATGGTGTAAGAAGACCATCATAAATTGGCTAGCACTCGTCTTCACTTATTCTTCTTTAAGAGAAGGGGAAGCTATAGACTATAGTAGGGCTGCTCTATTATTTAAGCGGAATGTGGTTGTGGGCAGGTATGGTTTGGATTTTCATCGATACATCATAGACTTTGTTTATTCATCTACCGTGTAAGATGTGGCGTAGAATTATATATGGCAACAAGGCTTGTTAGTTAAAATGATGGTTCACTCATAAAATCAATGTTGGTTGCTTACAAGCTTGCTGGAGTCAGGTGTTTCATTTAGTTATCTAGCGATTTTGGGTGTTGGATAATTGTATTTGTCATGACCAAGTAAATGTCAAAATTTTGTATTTAGAATTCCGACAAGCTGAAATGAGATGATACGGCACTTGCTATGGCGCAACTTTGGCACTGTTTCGAGCATTGACCACCATCTACTAGACGTGATTATGTAGTCCACATTGCATCCTTTAATCTCCATCACTCCACAAGTTGTCTTTTTGTGTTATGACATCTTATATCTTAGCGTGTGCTGAATTTTGCTTGGAATATTTCTCGTCTGAAACTTGCCTACTAGAATGCAACGTTGTGAATGGTTGATAGAAAGATAGTACACCAGGTTCATTGTTTTTGCTATGAAGCAAAAATGCATGATGTGACTGTTTTTCTCTTTACAGAGTTTCCTGGTCATCCTCTGGTTGTGCATATTATTCTATACAGTCTAAATGTTATTCTTCATATTTAATATCCATCCACTCCAACAATACCTATGTATGTAACGTTGTGAATAAACGAGACTTGACTATTTTGAAGCAGGTTGGTCACTCGAGTGCATGACCCGACCTTCTTTTTACAGGCTTTTGTGGCCATCCTCTGGTGTAACTCCGAATCCTTTGTATTGATAAATATCAACAAAAACAAGCCACTATTGTAACCACTTTGCTGCTGAAGATCATCTTTAGTTCAAGGGCCATCAGTTGAGATCCCAGTTCAACCTGTAGCAAGGCTGGGTTAGCTACTTTATGCAGTTTCCTGTTCAAGTCCTTGTTCAGCTATGGATGCCAATAAAGTCTCCGGAGGAGATGCCAAACGAGTATCTGCACAGGACATACAGTTGGTATGGAGTTGCTGAGTTGTTCAAGTTTTACTTTTAGATGAAGAATGTGTTTCCGATATTCTGACTACAACCAATTCTCCCATTTTCTTTTTCTAGTGTTGGCAAATATGCGTACTTCTTGGTTTGTTCCTCAATTGTGTTATAATGAGAAAAGAGTTGGTTATGAGATTGGGAATAACTCCAGTAGTTTGACTTGGAATTCTAGTTATCATTTTAGGAGGCCTGGGTGTTTTATCTACTTCTTATCTTGGTTATCTGTTGATCTGCTGTTGTACTTCCTTCCAATATTTACATTTATTTGACTATTTAAATGCTAATGGAGTAGGACTGTCATTTGCTTTGGTAATCAATTATTCAAGGGTTAGTTATCTTATTACTTATTGGGGTCCGTGCTAAGTTTCACATGCCTTTAGTGCCAAAAACTGAATACCTCCATGTTAATTCTGTTACTGTGAACTGCTGTTACTCCTATATTGAAGCTTAAATAATATAATATAAGCTGGAAGAGAAAAAAAGGAAACTGGAGATCCTCTACTTTGTTCATGTTGATATCGTTACAATGTTGCAAGATTTTCCAGCATTGGTGATATGTGACTGTACCGATCTTGGTTAACTTCATTCAGAAGAAATTTCAAAATCAAAGCCTTTCCCATAGTGGGTTAGTTGGTCAGCTATATAAATTCTTATTCACCTTTCATATCTATATTGGGCCATATCTAATTTAATTCTAAAAGAGCAAGGCCATGCTTTTTCTTTTCCTTTCAATAGCTTCTAGCCCGTCCTTCAACTCTTTCCTAGTACACATCCTCCAACTTTTCACATCTTCACCTTTATGCGGCCTGCATTGGGCATCTATTGCCAAATTGCCCTAACTTCCTTAGTGTAAGAAACCAGCCAAAACTCTGGTTCTATGGTTTCAAGGCTGATTATCACAAAGCACATCATGCAGTCTTCGTCAACATACAATCTGTCACACGGGTGCTGGTGCAGATGCAGGTACGGGATACGGCAAATTTCAAAAATTTTGGGTGCGGCGACACGGTTAGGATATATAATATTATATATTATATATAATATTCAAGCTACAACAAATGAGACATCAATTAACATAAGTATATGACAATAGCAAGTACACAACTTTATATTAAAGCAAAACACATAAATGGTAAACAACTACTAATTTCATCATAATACACGAATCAATCTTCACTATCCGGACTCATTTTTCCAAAAAGACCCAAACTTCAAAATCGATACCAAATTTTGAAGCGTGAAATATCCACACAAAAGGAAGTGAAGAAGGTCCGCTTTGAGATATTTTTCTATGTTCATTGGCGGAGTTTCATGGGAGATAGATGAAAGACAAGTTAAAGGAGCATTTTGGAAACTATGGTGAGGTAACTCAGGTGGTCATCATGGGAGATAAGGTCACGAGTAAGAGTCTTCGATTTCATCGTCTTCACGGATTACTCCGATGGGGTTCTGCCGGATAAATACACTATAGACAGCAGAACCGTGAGTTACAACAAAAAAAAACATTTTTTTTGCCATGCCGCACCGACACGGTGTTGGTGTCGGTGTTGCATCCGTGTCGAGGTCAACACTCCACCCCTTAGAAGTGTCTATGTGACTTAGCATACAATGCGTAATACAGCTCAATGCACGAGCAAAGAGCAAGGTCAATACACCAAGGCTAAAGCCAGCCTCAAATCTAACAGCACCAATCCTGTAATCATCAGGAAGAAGATAAATGCCATCTTATTATGTGAAACCTCTCGAGAGAGGAATAATATTAAAATTGGGTGTGTCACCCTTATTTATATACAATAGTGCACACAGAAAGAAAGATGTAATGGCTGCTCAACTAGCCATTGAGTGTCTATTAAGAGTGCTCAACTGCTAGTTAACACAAAATAAAACAATAAAATGTTAAAAACATAAATGATGAGGATATGATATTTTAACACTTGGATGTGACATTTTATATTCTACTGGTTTCAACTACTCTATCTCATAAACACTTTTAGGAGTGTTAGTTCCTATGCCTACATGATGTCAGCAGTGCTACATTCTCAGACACAAGAAAGCCAACAGTCAAAAATACCCAAGATGGTCACTTTTATCTTTGATCAATTTTGACCGAAAAGAGACTGTGTTGATGTTTTGAGTCTGCTTTCATCTAATAATTAAAAAACTAGGGGTTTCTATCCTTGAGATAATAGAAGGAAGATAATTGAAAAAGATACTTGAAGGTTGCACCCATGTGCAATCATTGGCCTGACAATAGGAAGATAGAGACTCACCGGAAGATGGAGAGAGAGAGAGAGAGAGACTTCTACTATATATTGTTTTATATATGATATAATATAATAATTAGCACATATATATACAGACTCCACCGTGTTGCTGCACCCATGATTCTTAAAATTTGCCATGTGGCACTCACACTTGTATCTGTGTGACACCAACTATTTTCCTATTAGTCGATTTCCACGTGTCCACCTTAACATCTTTATTTTGCACGATATATGTGGCCTCTGATAATTCATGGCTGTAAATATGACTTCTTTGTCGAAATATCACAAACTGGAGCCTATTTATATAATGTTGAAACCAAAGTCAGAATATGCTCTGCCTTGGGCTGGATGACTAAAGAGACCAAATATCTTGTCATATTACTTTAGTTTGATCTGGAGCTACCATTAGCTTCTGCAGAAGTCAACCCTTTTTTTTTCAGTGCTCAAGTAATGAGCAACATGTAGGAAAAGCTTGTGTAAGTTGGAATCTTTGACTAATCTCTCAAGGACATCTTCTCAAGGCCATGAGAGAGAACAAAGATACATGATGATGTTGAGATTGGTGGCAACAAAGAGAGTAACAGGTTGAAGTGGTGAACATCATCAACAACAACAACAACAAAGCCTTTTCCCATACTAGATGGGGTCATGCAAGTAGTGAACATCAGTGGTAACAAAATGCTAATCTCAAATAAATTTCAGATCGTCTCTTACACTTGTTTTCCTACATTAATAGCGTAGGATAGCAGTGTTTGCACAGACAAGGAAGTGAGGCAGAAATTGATTATGTTAGCTATCGTAGCATTTTAGTACCTTCATCTCTTAAAGTGACTAACGTTTCTTCTCTTTGTAACCCTAAGGCCTTAATCTCAGGTGCAGGCCCTATTTTGATATATGTTCCTTGATGAACATAGGTCACACTGCTGTGGAAACCAGACTGATTATTTTAGCTCCCATAACATTATTAACTTTATCTCTCTTGCAAATCCTTTTATAAGTAATCTTAAAGTGCTGTAATCGCAAATAAGTTACAGATCCTTTCTTGCACCCCATGTTCCTTGATAAATCATCATGGTAGGGGAGCAAGGAGTCACAGCCAAGGACGCGAGATCTAGAATTGATTTTGTGACAAAAACATTTTTGTAGCTTTATCCATTTGAGCAACTTATCTGTCTTTCCTTTTTAAGTTATCTATTTGACTTGTCATCCTTTTGGTATTGAAAAAACAACTTTATTCTTAGGTCTTCGTTCTTTCTTTGTTTGTATGTGTGTGTGTGTTGTGTAGTGGACGGGATTCTATCACAAGTGTCTGTGCATGCAAGTACTTATGTGGGCAAGCATGCCTATGCATGTCTGTGTGTGTGTGTGGCTTCTCACTGCCCTTGGTGGATCTAACAATTTTACTTGCAACTTCTTGGATGGCATACAAAAGTATTACCAGAACTTGTTCTCCTTTTATCCTAAAGGCTGTCCTTCTTCAATTTTTTCATGAAGGGTGGCAACTTCTTGTTTGTTTTCTCACTGGACGCTGATGCATATATAACTTCATAGCTTTGTGTCGTATTACCAGAACTTGTTCTCCTTTTTTTCACTTGTAGTTGGATTCCTTTTGTGCATGCCATAGCTTTATTATGATATACTTTGTTTGGGCCTTCTAGGTCTTATCATCTAAATAAAGTATTGGTGGGCAATCATTATGACTGTGTTTAATGCATGTCCATTAGTGATACGTTTAGGTTGATCTTGTAAAGGGGCACTGGTCCTTATCCTCTCGTGCATTCTATCAATATTTTAAAGTGGAGATTCATCTTTTTCCTCTTTGTTTTTTGATGCAGGTGCAAAACCTTATAGAAAGGTGTCTACAACTGTACATGAACAGGAAACAAGTTATGGATACCCTTGCAGAACAGGCAAAAATAGAGCCTGGTTTCACCAATCTGAGTAATTCTTCAAGGCCTTGTAGTTGCAAATTTTCATCACTTTCTTGTTGTAGCTTTGTTCTTGAGAATTCAATGTCTAGTTGCTTTCCCATTTTCTCTCTATCTTCGGTGGAATTACTGTCTTTCAGAAATATCTTTTTAGTCGGAGACGGTGTTAACACTTGGCTTAGAGTTTGTCATAATTGTATAGTTGTACAATGCCTCTTCCTGGTTTGCAGTGCTAGTTGAAAAAATGGTCTTTAATATCTTGACCACAATGCCTTGTCATTTCATCTTTCATTTCTTTGTTTCTTTTTTTTTGTGTGTGCGTGTGTGAGTGTGTTTTGTGTGTGGACATGTCTATCTATCTATTCTATTTGTATATGTGTGACATAATTCATGATTGTCTTTAATATCTTGACCACATAGGCTTGTCATTTGGTCCTCCATTTCTTTCTTTCCTTTTTTTCTTTGTGTGTGTGCTTGTGTGGGTGGGTGCGTCATGTATGTGCACATCTCCATATGTAAATGTTTGACATAGTTCATGGTTTTTCTCTTCATTCTAAAATTTTATATCTATGCAGAACTAGATGCAAGAAATATTGCCCATATTTTTTGTACAAAATAATGCTTTTGGTAGACAGTCCTTTTCTCCCTCCTAGGTTTTGATATAAAAGTTGATAGAAGAAAAACCAAATCCATCATTCTCTTAAAATTCTGATGCCTGCATTTGATTATGGTGGTAACATTGAAAATTTTATACCATTTCTTGCTCTGCTTTTCTTACTTCAGTCGTCTTTGATATGCCATCTTCCTGTTGTTAAAGCTTTGATTCTTATTTTGCTAAATATAGAGGTTATCTTTGCACGATAAGTTTGAGCTGCACTGTCAGTGTAGATAAAATGTTGGACTTGGACTGTTGAAGGTACAAACCATGTGGCGGTTTCTTTTTGAGGCTTTCTTAAAGGAAGAGAAAGCTGTTTTGTCTTTATGACTGATCTTTGACATAATTAAATTTTAATATGGGCAATAGGGTCACCAGTCTCCTTCCTCCTTGTGCTCCTTTTATTTATGTGAAGGCACCTCTATCCTAAACGAGGCTTTTGTGTTGATTCAAATGAGTTTAAGGATTGCTTAATTGTGAAGTTGATCTCTGATTGACCATTCATTCAATTTGGATACTTGTCTTTGCCCAAATTCAATTAATTATGTCTTTGTCCTAAACTTTAGCCGTTCATGTTGAACCCCTAACAAGTTGAATCAATGTGTAGGAGACCTTAAAGCTTGTCTGTAGTGGTGACATGCTTGAAGCCTTAAGTTGGACTTGAACAGTTGGCAGTGTCCATCTTTTATGGTAAAATCTTGGCAGGTTTTCTGAAAGACTAAAAGCTTGTTAACTGAATTGCTGGCTTTTATAGCTGTGGTCAAGAATATTGTATAACAGACCGATGAAGACAGGCTTGGCTAAGAGTGGTAATTCTGTAACAGACGAGAATATAGTGTGAGTTTTTCATCATTTTCAGAATTCTCTTTTTTTCTCTGATGACATTTTAACCATGAGGTTGACTTTCCTTATTTTTGTGCTTCCTGAGATTAAACGTTAGATTTCCTTAGTTCGTGCTTCCTGAGAATTTCTTATCCATGAGGTTATCTTTCTTTATTGTTCTTCTCAGAACTCTTTTAACCATGAAGAATCTTGTCGTTTGACTAATTCAGTCTGGCAAAGACTTGAGGAGCAAAACACAGATTTTTTTAAGGCGTATCATGTCCGGCTTATGGTTAAACACCAGATCGATGTTTTCAATAGTCTGCTTCAGAAGCAGGTTGATCTCATGCAGATGTACCCACTTGGAGTGTCTTCTTCTTCTGTGCTGAATTCCGATGCATCTCATCCGAGTTCCTGTAAGCTATCAATGGAGTTGCAGCATTTATTTGTGTTTGCAGATTATATTTTGTGCACTCCAATAAGTCCCATATGCATGTCCGCATGCCTTGGTGGCAGAGTTTCATACTTCACGCAAACTTCTCACTTGCATCAAGGTTCTTCTATATTAACTTTTTGTTTGTAACTTTATGCGAAGGTATGACAGTTTTAAAGTGTGTTCACGAGTCTATATTTGCACGAATGTGCAAACATTCTCATGCTTTGACATGTAGACATACATACCACAACTTTTGGTTGAAAAGTGGTGGTTCAGTTAGTTTTGGAATTCAGCTGGCTTTGTGTAGGATATGGCTACCTGCTGTTTCTAAACACGATCCAGATTTTGACCAATCAATGTTACCTCTTTTAGCATTAGAAAACGATGGTTTGTTGGATGTCTATAGCAATATCTTGTGAATTTCATCATAGATTTGATTGAGTTGGCCTTTTCTTACATATTTGTGTGTTTATGCACTTCTTTTGTGTTGCCTACTCGAGTTTAACGTCAAGATTTTTGCAGTCCAACAACCACCGGCTTCTTATGCTGTCATTGCCTCTGAGCGGATGCACCGTACAGCAATTCCTCCTGGTTGTCTTGGCAATGGCATGTCTTCCATGAGCCGGAATGTGCATGTGAATGATGAACCATCTTCTCGGGCTTTACATGTTGCTACCTCTCAGAATATGCTTGTTCCAGAGACAGCAATCATGCATCTGGGAAGCAATGGTGTTGGGCACAAGTCTGAACCTGGGTGCCCAATCATTTCTGGTTTTCCGTATGGTGATGACATCAATGAATCCCATTTGCCCCATCATGGAGGTTTCAGCAACATCGATCCCGACTTGAATATCTTACATGAATCATTCTTACAACCAAACAATGATGATTTCCTGGGTCAGTTTCGTCGAAATTTCAGCCTTTCTGATTTGACAGCAGAACTTAATCAGCGATTTGGTAAGTTTCAATTCATTGCATATTTCCAGAAACCAGACCTTCAAGTGCTTACTGATTATCTAGCTCATACTGGATAAATAGATATAATGGAAAACTACCAGCGCTCTCCATATTTAGCCGATGTAAGTCAATTTGCAAATCCGCCTGAAAGGGGTAGTCAAGGTCAGTTTTGAATCCGTTCTTTACCATTAATTTGCTCTATCCTGGTTTTGACTTCTTATCCGGTGCGTATAGAAGAGGAGACGGGGTAGATACAACATGTGAAGGCTTGAGCTATGAAGAGTTTGGAAGCGATTGATATCATATGTTTCCTCTTCAGTTTGGCTTTGTGATTATGAACCTAAATTATGTATAAATTGATCGATCAAGCGTTCCTATGAATGGACTTCTTCTATGGACCTGCACGAATAAGAGGAAAGCAATATAGATAACACCATCTTCGGATCAGACAATAACAGTCATACAACTGGGTTATATTGTAAATAGCGCTTTGAATAGATACGACTGGTAGGACTTTGCACCATTCTCTTTGAAGGTGCACTCCTAATGTCAATAATGCAACTCTTCACGAACATTGTTGCTGTAAGCTCATTTATGTTTCGTTATGTGCAACAATTTTCACCCTATTGCTGACTGACGTTTTCCATTGTTAGAACACTACCTTTTCTGCAGTGCTATTTCATATGGGTTTCGATTACGGAATTGTTGTACTTTATGCATCCTTGCTGTGGCTAATTGGTACCTTAGATTTGAATTTGGAATTGGGCACAGATGGAGGTGGTAGTGGATCCGACTAAACATGTAATTACATGATCTCCAAGAAAATTGATGCTGTTAGATTTGGACGTAAAGTTTCAGACACATTTCAATATGTTCAATTAAATACCGTTAGTTTTGTTTTATGATCCCAGCTAATGAGTTTCTGATTCAGCTTGTCATGTTTAAACTGAAACATGCACATCCTGTCTCATTCAGATTATGCAGCTCAAATTTCATCTAGAATAATAAACGCCACTAGATTTATAGCTCGTATATCTCCGTTCTATATTAGCTTGAAACGCATATTTATGAAGTTTGTCGCCGGATCGGGATTCTCCCTTTTCTTTTCCGTTCTTTAAACTAATAACGGCTTTCCACAGAAAACCTCGTCACACGTTTCATTGTTAAAAGAGTTTTAAGGAATAAAACGAACCAGCCGATCTCAAGCCTACGTCTAAACAAGTTCGACTGCGACCTCTTGTTGAAGAGCTTTTGCCATATTGGACTCCGGCAGAGAATACCGCGAAACCCTTACTAGATCCTTGTTCCCTACTAGTAAACAACAATAACCAAGCCTTTTCCCATACCAGACGGGGTCAGCTACATGGATTCTTTGTTTCCACATATCCCTATCGTGTGCCATGTTAGCAGTTAACTCCCAATAAGCTAGATTATTCTTTATTGTTTCTTTCCAACACTTTTGTGGTCGTCCTCTACCTCTTTTAATACTTTCCAAATTTAGTTTTTCTAACCTTCTTACAAGTTCTTCTTTTGATCTTCTTTCTATATGTCCAAACCATCTTAAACGATGTTCTCTCTTTTTATCATCTATTGGTGCCACTCCTAATTTGTTTCTAATAACCTCATTATGTATACGGTCTTTTTTTATATGACCACTCATCCATCTCAACATCTTCATTTCTGTACATCTTTTGTACATGTTGATGATTAACTGCCCAACACTCAAAACCATAAAACATGGCAGGCCTAATTGTTGCTCTATAATATTTACCTTTTAATTTTAATGGTATCTTCTTATCACAAAGAATACATGATGCTCCTCTCCATTTTAACCAATCAGCATTAATTCTATGTGTAACATCTCCATCAATTCTTCCATCACTCTGAAAAATTGACCCTAGGTATTTAAAACTTTCCTTTTGGGGAATGCAATGTGTAACCAAATGATCAAACTTACATTCCATATATTTTGTCTTTGTTCTACTAAGTCGGAGACCTTTGCTTTCTAATGTTTCTCTCCATAGTTCCAATTTTCTATTAACTTTTTCCTTAGACTCCTCCACTAATACAATGTCATATGCAAATAACATACACCAAGGTACTTCATCTTGAATATGTTTTGTTAACTCATCCATCACCATTATAAATAAGTATGGACTTAAAGTTGATCCTTGATATAATCCAATATTAACTTCAAAGAAGTCTATCGTTCCTTCATGAGTCCTCACACATGTTTTTGCACCATCATACATGTCTCTTATAAGGTTAACATATGTCAATGGGATACCTCTTTTTTCTAAAGTTCTCCAAAGAACCTCCCTTGGTACCCTATCCTAAGTTTTTTCTAGATCAATAAATATCATGTGAAGGTCTTTCTTTTTTGCTCTAAAATGTTCCATAAGACGTCTCAAAAGGTGAATCGCTTCAATAGTAGATCTGCCTGGCATGAATCCAAATTGGTTCTCTGTTGTACTTGATACCTCTCTTAACCTACGTTCGATAATTCTTTCCCATAATTTCATGGTATGACTCATTAACTTGATACCTCGATAATTCGCACAATTTTGAATGTCTCCCTTGTTCTTATATATGGGTATAAGTGTACTTGCTCTCCATTCCTCGGCATCTTTTGGTTTTTCCATATTTCATTAAATAGTCTTGTGAGCCAAGTGATTCCTATTTCTCCTAGTATTTTCCAAACTTATTTACCACCCTTTATATGTTTAAGAGCCTCTTTCACTTCATTTTTTTGAATACGTCGGTAGAAATTGTGGTTTATATACTCTTTTGACTTGGCTAAATCTCCTAAACTAATACTAACATCTTTATTTTCATTAAAAAGATTATAAAAATAGTTTTTCCATCTATTTCTTATATCATCATTTGCCACTAGAATTTTTTTATCCTCGTCTTTTATGCATCTAACATAATTAAGATCTTTAGTTTTCTTATCTCTAGCCCTAGTTATCCTAAAAATATCTCTTTCACCCTCTTTTGAGTTGAGTTTTTTATATAAGTCCTCCCAAATCTTAGCTTTTACTTCACTCACGGCCTTTTTCGCTTCCTTCTTTGCTTTCTTATAAGCTTCTAAAGTTTCACTAATTTTCTTAGCATAATGTAATTCGTAACATGCCCTCTGCCTTGATTTTATTTGGTACTACTTCACTCTACCACCAAGCTTCTTTTTGTGCCGGTACACCTCCCTTAGATACTCCTAACACATCTTTCGCCACTTTCCTAATATGTATAGCCATATTGTTCCACATATCACAGGGTGTGCCAACATAATTTAAAACATCTCCTTGAAGGACTTTGTGTTTAAATATATCTTCTTTCTCGCTTTTGAGGTTCCACCATTTAGTCGGAATAGCTCGATGCACTCTTTTCTTCTTTGTCCATTTTTCTATTTGTAAATCCATAACTAAAAGTCGATGTTGGGTGTTTAAGCTTTCTCCTTAAATTACCTTACAATGTTTACAACACGCTCTATCATTTTTTCTACAAATAAAGTAATCAATTTATGTTTGTGATAAGCCACTCTTATAAGTAATTAAATGTTCATCTAGTTTTTTGAAAATTGTATTGACTATAAAGAGATCAAATGCCATAGCAAAATTTAAAATCTCCCTACCTTCTTTGTTTATATCCCCAAAACCAAAGTTTCCATGAATCCCTTGATATCCTAATGCCTCTTTACCGACATGTCCATTTAAATCTCCTCCTAAACAAATCATCTCCCTTTGTGGAATCTTTTGAAACACCTTATCTAACTCTTCCCAAAAAACTATCTTTATACTATCTTCTAGTCCTACTTGGGGTGCGTAAGCACAAACTATATTCAAAACCTATGCTCCTAATACTAATTTCATCGTTATGATTCGGTCACCATATCATTGTATGTCTACTACTCTCCTTTAAATCCTTATTTATAATAATACTAACTCTGTTTCGAACCTTTTCTTTACCTGAGTACCATAATTTAAAACATGTATCATTTATCTCCTTTGCTTTTTCTCCAACCCATTTTGTCTCTTGTAAAGATAGAATATGAATCTTTCTCCGAATCATAGTATCTACCACCTCCATTAGCTTACCCGATAATGTTCCGATATTCCAAGAACCAATACGAATCTTATTATCTAGGTCTAGCTTCCTTACCCCCCGCATCCGTCCATAATCAAAATACGAAGACCCTCTCTGAAAATTGTTCACTACATTCGGGCGACAATGTAGCGGGACTAACTTCTTTACCCACACCCGTCCATGATGTGGGAACCCTCTCTACAATTGATTCATTACATTCGGGTGAAAATGTAGTGACCCTTGCTTACTTCTTACTGCATTCGGGCTCAGCAGCACGTTACTAAGCGGGGACGTCCCAAAGCAATGCTCATAATTTTTGTAATCCATGTTATAAAAATCCGACAAAGTTTTACGTTGGCTGTCGGAAGCCTAACACAACCCTCCTCCTTTATCTGGGCTTGGGACCGGCAATGCAAGGGTGATCCCTTACATGGGCGGAGTTCCTTGTTCCCTACTAGTAATCAAACAAAATAAATTTACACCAGTGAGCAACAGGGTTTAAGACTTGAGTTTAGCTGGCTCCATTCATAAATTTTCTCGGCTACTCACAAAATTACTTCCAAGGTATATGCTAATGCAATAAGCAAAGCCAAAACCCAGCGTTAGCAAGGCCAACTGAGTCAGCTACATGGATTCTCAGTTGCCATTGAGCTATTTTAATGCAAGAATATGAAGAAAAGGGTCCTCAAACGTTAGTTCGGATTTCCTTGATCACCCATTCCCATGTTTCAGAACAATAGTCAGAGAGGCAAGACGAACTTGTCACTGAGCCTGGTTAATGCGAAGAGAGGAAACTGAACAACTTCTAAATTAAGAGACATGTTTGCCAACAAGCATAACCCATTGGAGCCCCCAATTCTTTTTATACAAAATTCGAACTAAATCAATAACCTTGTTAAGACGCATCTGCAACTTTGAATGGAATGAGACGAAGTCAACAAAAAGCCATGATATGGAGAAACAAGTCCTTCCCTTCCCGCACACAACCAAAAGGACCCCTTCTAAATTTCTGCTCAGCTTCCTTGTATTAAAACTGAATAAAGGTAGTTGCAGGGCAGCAAAAGAATTTCGGTGATAGCTGGGGCAACCAGAGCACGAACGTTGCTTCTGCCATCAAGGAATTGCAAGTAGCACATTTACAGTCGGCGTACAACGGGTTGAATACCCTGCTAGTCTGGACTTGTCAGAAAACAAGCTTGTAAAAGAGGCGCCTTTTTCTTCTGAACACTCCCAGATGCACTTTCATGAGTTCTGCATAACAAAGAAGGATGTCCAATCACAACAAAGTTGCAATAGATTTAGTATCTACGCAGTTCCGTTGTATTAAGTTTCATACTCGAGTAACACAAAACTATCATTATGGGTTTAAATACAAGACACAAGTTCAAGAAGAATTTGCTCACTGGTTTTTTCTCGGTTGTCTTGAACCCTAGACACAAATGCTACCAAACAGCAACACCCATTAGGCCAGAGAACAGCAAGTTCTTTGCCGATTTTTCTATTTAAGCTCATTGGTCTTGATCTGTTACCGACGAAAGGGACTGGTCATTAAGTACAATAATCATTCTAAACATCACTGATCAAAAGAAAGTGATACAAAATGAAACTTTGGACAAGATGTGAACCTTCAAGTGTCAGATTTCATATGTACAAAGTTGAGCCGAGCAAGATAGTTGCTCTCCGCAAAATCATGCAGTGTTCGATGAACTCTAATGCCTCCATGGTTATTGCTATCCGCTTCCTGCTTCAACGCCTTTTTGCACTCAATTGGATCCTGGAGGAAAATCAAATAAGATTGTAAGATAAAGAGCTTGTGAATGAAAAAATAAAACTAATAAAGAAATATACAAAATATAAACTCTTACTCCGGTGCAATGAACAACAAAAACAACCATTAGGAATAAACATACTGATCGACTGAACTGTCTTTAATTTAAATGCAATAGCATAGGATATGAAACAAAAAGAAAATACTACTAATCTAAACACCTAGACCTGCAAAAACTCCAGCATTTGCTCCTCAATGGTTCCATGCATAGCCAAAGTTTCCACGTAAACAGGACGAGTAGCGCCCATTCGGTGAGCCCGACTTATCACTTGTTCCTCCATACTGCATGTACAGAGAAATACACATAACATTATAATGGGATACATAACTTCTGGAGCTTGAATTTATCTTTCAGAAAACAACTGCAAAAATTAAAAATATCTAAACATTCATCAGAAATTCATAGATATTTATCACGGATATCTTAGGATATCTTGGGTATTGGGGTCCACTTACAGTACTCTTTTAGGTAAAGGGTTAAAACAACGATCTAAAATAAATGTGTTCTCACCACTTGAGGCAGGAAAATTTTAAAACAAAATAGCCATACAACTTTTCACCAGTGTTAAACATATTTGCCTCTTTTATCACAGGGTCAGCATGCTTAGACAATGAAAAGGCTGATGTTGGATGAGAACGGAATTTATCAGCAAAAGAGAGTGACAAATGTTTGTGAGTGCCACATTAAAAGCTATTTACCATTCTAAAATCAAATGGACCATGTTGATGAAGTAACAGGAGCAACAAACATTACCTTCTATCCCAAATAGGTTCCATTAGAAATACATGTGTGACGAAGCTCAAATCTAAACCCAAGGCTGCACTCCCATCCATCAACAAAGCCATGCAGTTTGCATCATATTGAAAAATCATCAATGACCTCATCTGATAAAGTCTAACCGAGTATAAGTACAAACTTAAAAAACTAGAAATGTAAAGTACTGTGCAGGCTCAGACCTTATTAGCAGAATGCATTGGGCTGTACATCCCACAATATTTGATACCGGCAATCGACAACTGAACCAAAAAAAGAAAGACATTAATGAATCCAACTCAGCGAAACATGAGATAAACATGTTGGAGTACCTGTTGTTCAATGACGTGTATGTGCTCAAGAAATTGTGAAAATATAATAACTTTCTCTGGTTTATCCTCCTGGTTCAGAACCTCATCCCAGTGTTTCCTTGTGGCAGACAGAAATTTCTGCTCATCAGATTTTGGATTGTCCTGATGTAGGCAATAACCCATTTTCCTATTGTTGTCCTGCAAAGTTTTCAACCTTCCTACAAGGTATGAAACCTTGCTGCTTGATGTTGCATGCCAATCAGGGTCCCAGTTATCCTGTAAGAGATCCAGATATTTTTAGATGGTCTACTAACCCTTGGCCACGCACAAGAGGTGAAACCAGAAGGATACCGGCAAAAGTCACCTCACCTGCTTATATGATGGCTGTAGCTCAATAAGGTCTTTAGGTACAGGCCATTTGGGATTGGGATTTTCTGGTCGAGCGATTATTTCAGGACTCTGCATTTCATAGGCGTAACCACATCCTGGATATGTACATTTTGCACTATCCAGGGAAACACAACAAAGGCATAATAAATGCCTACAAGGAGTGATAACAGGCAACCGGCACCATTCCCTACATCTGAAAAGGTAAAAAAATCGTTAAATACTAACAGGGTGAATGGAAGCTGAGCGTCAAAACGCACGTAACTAAATCGATTGAAGAATGCCCACCTGAAACAACTTTCACCATTCAACAGAGCATTTCTTATGAACAGGTACTCTTCCGAAACAGGGTATAGACCATGTTGTACTAGAATATCCATTGTTTCCTGGATATCCCCACCAGCCTCGGTTACTTTGATATGCCCCGCCACACAACATGATAGTCTGACATTCCTGATTGTATTACCACGAAATTTCCACTGCTTAGGATTTAAGAGAGACTGAACATGAGAAGGATCGTTCCAATCAGCCATGAGAATGTTGCGCCTAACGGTAGCAACAAGTTCATTATAACTCTTTGCATGCTCTTTAGTAAAATGAAGAAACACCACTCTCTTAATACAAGGAGGAATAGTTTGAAGATCAACTTTCCTCGCACTGATCATGCACCTCTGTAAAAGTTCTAAAAGACGTGATCGTCCTTCCTCCATCTCTGCCTCAAAAGGTCTAAGAATACCTACCTCCCATGATTTCTGATATTTCCCATACGCCTCCTCATGCAGGAATTTCAGCATGGGATAAAGATGAGCCACCTGACTGTTAGGAGTGTTTGGAGTTGGTGTTCCAGTTAACAACCATCGCTTTGAAGCTGCCAATGAAATGGCCATCTGCAATTTATTTGTCATGTTGAGGCTTGAACCAAGAGTGTGGCCCTCATCCAGCATTATTCTGAGCCAGTGTATCTGCATTAAGACACTCCTGCTACGATGGCCCCATTCAGCACTCAAACGAGTAAAAGTTGTAATTACGATGTCATAGTCCCAAGCAAGATTGTGAGCACGAGGTTTCTTATGACCAGCCCATACATAAACCCGCAACTGACCAGGACTAACATGCTTTGAGATCTGGTTTTTCCAGTGGTCTACTAAATTTGCAGGGACAACAATGAGGGTTGCCCTAGACAGATACAATCTGAATATATCTAATGGCTTCGTTAAAGCAATTTGTAGCGCCATTGTGTCAAATTCCAAGTTATACAGTGAGCTTGGATAATACCATCTGATTATTCCTCGCAGAACCCTTCTTGTAAGGCCAAAAGCTTGAAAAATTTTACTATAAGTGGAGCTTTCTCTCTTAGGATCAAATCCTGGGTGAAGACTGACAGGAAGGACCAAACCTTTTGCTTCCATAGCTGACAATTTTTCGGGCTGCAAATTTGACAGCCAAATCAATGCTTTCCTTGACATAGTGTTCACCAACGCTCGATGCTCTTTCAGCACACCTGTAAAAAACAGTACATTCTGCTCGGTCCCTGAGGAAGTTCCTTTAGTGCAAAATCCAGGTAAATTAGTAATGGATGTACTATAGTCACAACATTCCTCTGGGATAGCACAACTCTGGTGCAAATGATCCTCATTCATACTGCAAAACCATTCCAGCTCCGGATCTGGTGCATTTGTGCCCAAAAGCTTTCGCCACTTGCTACAAGCATCACACTGTACCCAAGTCTCACAAGCTTCTGAACAATTGAACTTTGTTTTTTGTTTTTTGCAGTCATTGGTTAGGCTTAAAGTGGAATCTAATTGATTATCCAGACATTCAGTGGCTAAAATGTCCAAAGCATATGATTGGTCAATAAAACTATTTCTCGTTGCTGGTCTAGCAGTCAATTCAACATTTCCTTCATATGATTCAAGAAGACTTCGCTTCACACAGGACATATTTCTGGTTCTGCGACAAGAAAATGGCTGCACAGATTGTCTGCGAGAGGATGATGAACTATCTGTTTTATGGGAACCTAGAATATTATTGTTCATATAACTGTAAGGTGTGGTTTTAGACCGTTTGGATGATAAAGAAAGACGTGTGTTTTCTTCAGAACCAAAAGTTGGAGACGAAGAACCGGAGTAGTAACCCCTTTGTCGTGCCTGGCCCATGAACTGCCACCAGGTCCACAAGAAGTTGCCAGCTTTGCAATCTTCAGCATTAAGTTCATAGTAGCCACACCTCTGATCAGAATCATGCTTACACCATTTGACTTCCACTCCTTCAGGAGGGTCTGCTAGTGTACCTTGTGTCTTGAGAATAAGAGAAAGAGCAGTTACTGTCTTCCCTAAGCCAGGTTCGTCACAAAACATCCCCCCACAAAAATCTATGATGGTGGGCGCAACTCCTGTTGATATTTCACCAGAAACTACATGCATGTAGAAGTGAAAACCATCCTCGGTTGAGAAACTTACATAAAGTGGATGTGCAATAGCCTCAGAGTTTCGCTCCCGATGCAACATCCACTCAACTGCTGCCTGCTGATGAGGAAACAGCTTGAGCTTCATGCACGGCATGATAGAGACAGCCAAATATCTTAAATGGCAGCAGGAAGCTGCAACCCTGATTAGGTCTTTTGGTGTAAGTGAACTCAACACATTAGCCAAGATATCATCAGAAATATCCCAGATACCAGAATCAGCTGTAGCCTCAGCTGGATTTATTTTAGTAGAATACACAGTCTTCAACTTCCCAATGGCAGGTAAACTCTTGAATATTTCATGAAGCTCAAAAAGCTTCTTCTTTCCAGAACTTGTGATATTTTGGTGTACTTTGCAACCAAAGACATGACAGTGAGGTGGGCACCACATGCAATCATCAAGATTGGACATAAACTTTTCTTTCTCTTCAGCATATACAAGCCATGACTTTCTTTCTTCCCAGTTGCAACTGCCAAGAGAATCTAGTGAATATGCAATACTGTAGAGAAAAAGTAAATAACAGTATACTATAGTATTATAGTGCAACAGAATGCTTGTTATCAAGAAATTTTTATTCTTGAAAGGTTAAAACTGAACATAATTTGTTAGAGGCACATGCGCTTTTTTTCCAAAAGGCACTAGTGGCATGCACATGGATCTAGCTACTCTGCAAAAATAAGCATGATAGATCTTGTTATAAGGTTTTACTAGACTCTTCTGCATACATTTAGTTATAAAGTTTTACCAGTCTCTAATGCATATATCTTGCTAAATCCACAACAACAACAACAAAGCCTTTTCCCATACTAGACGGGGTCGGCTACATGGATTCTTTGTTTCCACATATCCCTATCGTGTGCCATGTTAGCAGTTAACTCACAATAAGCTAGATCATTCTTTATTGTTTCTTTCCAACACTTTTGTGGTCATCCTCTAGCTCTTTTAATACTTTCCAAATTTAGTTTTTCATACCTTCGTACAGGTTCTTCTTTTGATCTTCTTTCTATATGTCCAAACCATCTTAAACGATATTCTCTCATTTTATTCTCTATTAGTGCCACTCCTAATTTGTTTCTAATAACCTCATTATGTATACGGTCTTTTCTTGTATGACCGCTCATCCATCTCAACATCTTCATTTCTGTCATAGACATCTTTTGTACATGTTGATGATTAACTGCCCAACACTCAGAACTATAAAACATGGTAGGCCTAATTGCTACTCTATAATATTTACCTTTTAACTTTAATAGTATCTTCTTATCACAAAGAATACCTAATGCTCCTCTCCATTTTAACCAACCAGCAATAATTCTATGCGTAACATCTCCATCAATTCTTCCATCACTCTAAAAATTTGACCCTAGGTATTTAAAACTTTCCTTTTGGAGGATGCAATGTGTGCCAATTTTAATTTCTATGTCCTCTGAGGTAACCAAATGATCAAACTTACATTCCATATATTTTGTCTTTGTTCTACTAAGTCGGAGGCCTTTGCTTTCTAATGTTTCTCTCCAAAGTTCCAATTTTCTATTAACTTTTTCCTTAGACTCCTCCACTAATACAATGTCATCTGCAAATAACATACACCAAGGTACTTCGTCTTAATATGTTTTGTTAACTCATCAATCACCATTATAAATAAGTATGGACTTAAAGTTGATCCTTGATGTAACCCAATATTAACTTCAAAGAAGTCTGTCATTCCTTCATGAGTCCTTACACATGTTTTTGCATCATCATACATGTCTCTTATAAGGTTAATGTATGTCAATGGGATACCTCTTTTTTCCAAAGTTCTCCAAAGAACCTCCCTCAGTAGTCAGTACTCTATCATAAGCTTTTTCTATATCAATAAATATCATGTGAAGGTCTTTCTTTTTTGCTCTAAAATGTTCCATAAGATGTCTCAAAAGGTGAATCGCTTCAATAGTAGATCTGCCTGGCATGAATCCAAATTGGTTCTCCATTGTACTTGATACTTGTCTTAACCTACGTTCGATAATTCTTTCCCATAATTTCATAGTATGGCTCATTAACTTGATACCTCGATAATTCGCACAATTTTGAACGTCTCCCTTGTTCTTATATATGGGTATAAGTGTACTTGCTCTCCATTCCTCGGGCATCTTTTGGTTTTTCCATATTTCATTAAATAGTCTTGTGAGCCAAGTGATTCTTATTTCTCCTAGTATTTTCCAAACTTCTATAGGAATATTATCTGGTCCTACCGATTTACCACCCTTCATATGTTTAAGAGCCTCTTTGACTTCATTCTTTTGAATACGTCGGTAGAAATTATGGTTTATATACTTTTCTGATTTGGCTAATTCTCCTAAGTTAATACTAACATCTTTATTTTCATTAAAAAGCTTATAAAAATAGCTTTTTCATCTATTTCTTATATCATCATTTGCCACTAGAATTTTTTCATCCTCGTCCTTAATGCATCTAACATAATTAAGATCTTTAGTTTTCTTATCTCTAGCCCTAGCTATCCTAAAAATATCTCTTTCACCCTCTTTTGAGTTGAGTTTTTTATATAAATCTTCCCAAATTTTAGCTTTTGCTTCACTCACGGCCTTTTTCGCTTCCTTCTTTACTTTCTTATAAACCTCTAAAGTTTCACTAGTTTTCTTAGCATAATGTAATTTGTAGCATGCCCTCTTTACCTTGATTTTATTTTGCACTACTTCACTCTACCACCAAGCTTCTTTTTGTGCCGGTACACCTCCCTTAGATACACCTAACACATCTTTCGCCACTTTCCTAATATGTATAGCCATATTGTTCCACATATCACAGGGTGTACCAACATAATTCCAAACATCTCCTTGAAGGACTTTGTGTTTAAATATATCTTCTTTCTCGCTTTTGAGGTTCCACCATTTCGTCGGAATAGCTCGATGCACTCTTTTCTTCTTTGTCCAATTTTTTATTTGTAAATCCATAACTAAAGTCGATGTTTGGTGGTTAAGCTTTCTCCTGGAATTACCTTGCAATCTTTACAACACGCTCTATCTTTTTTTCTACAAATAAAGTAATCAATTTGTGTTTGTGATAAGCCACTCTTATAAGTAATTAAATCCACTACACTACACTAAACCTTATTTAGCCCATTGACCTACTTAAACCCACTCAATCAGAATTGCAGCACTTTTCTGTCCAAATTCATCATACACTTCTGTCAAAGTGCATTATACCTATCTTAAACCACACCTAACAACCATAAAATGTCCCAAGTTAGATTAAGGACTATGTTTCTGTGCCGATGAGTTGTCCAGCGGCCTGCCAAGCTTTTGGAAACCCCTAAATGGATACCCTCAAAAGAAACCCCTAAATGGATACCCTCAAAAGAACCCCCAAACAAAAAAGGAAGCACCAGGCATCTACAAAATCGTCCACATTATACTTCTTTTAACTATTTTTCCTTCTTCCTGAAGGAACCTGTTTAACATCGTGTTCTGTTAGGGAGACTGGTAAAATTGTACCTAATTAAGAGACACCAAAATATTTTAGTATATTGTTCTGCATGGTTAATTAAGAAGCATTCTTTATTTCGAAACATGATACTTTTGGAGTAAACAGTGACGAATGCCCCCAACTTGGCCTAAAATTAAACGATTGGTTGAATCTAGGTTCGCAACCCAAAGTTAGATATATAGTACATGCACAGAGGTTTAGTTGTAACCAAATCCAAAACGTAGTTCAACTTCTTACAGTCAGAAAATTCGACACTTTGAAATATTGCCCTTGTTATTCAGCACGGATGCATTAGCAGCCTATTGATACTACAGATCTACACCACCTAAAAACAGAGTTAAAAGCAACTTCTTTGGAAGAATGTCCACACAATCTATTCAAGAATACCTTCTCCATAATTACTTCAGAAGCGTATCGATTTACATATTGGCACTATAACTACACCACAGTTCGACACAAATCAATGATAAACAGCTGAATTTTCCTCAGAAAATCAAGACGACAAACAGCTGGAGTTCATAGTTCAATATTAACGATCTAGACCACCTAAAGATAGTACGTTTATTTCCTTAAAAGCAGGTAACAACTCCATTAGCCCATCATAAACGTACCCATTTCCACTTTTCGCTATACATTACTGTGATATAAATAAATGAAAACAAGCCGAATTTTCCATAGAAAATCGAAACCGGCAAAACCTTAGATGAGAAAACAGCGCGGCGGCCGACGCTCCAGATTTAGGGAATTGCCATCCGGACCACAATGCAATCGGCAAGTAAACATCGACGAGCAACACCGCCCGCGCACGCCCCGAAGAAACTGCAGTTCGAACGACCCTCGAGTCGATCCTCAGGCATTTGTGAGTGACCAGAGTGTGAATCCGCCGAGCAACGCTTGCACTTCCTTTCACGACCCTGGGTCTCCTCTTTTTTTCCAAGGCAACCAGATTCGAACCGCTGTCCTCGTCGGCATTGTGGTTTTCACATAGGATCGGCGTGAGAACGACTCCGGATTCTGTGACGAGGGCGGGAGAGACCGGCGACAGCGAGCAGCGACAGCCGAACGGGAGGAGTCGGGTTAGGGTGGGCTGGTCGCTTGGGTCAGGAAGCGCTTCCTGGGGCTCGATGGCGAGAACGGAGCAGAGGAATCCACACAGCTTGTACTGGTCTGGACCGTTCGCCATTGCCGAGAGAACTCGTTTCCCGAAAACTCGATCCGAAGCGCAATTAGCGTTCGATTCTCATGGTGAATCGAATTAGGATGTCCGAAGGAGAGGAAATGAAGCGTAGTTTGGATTCTTTCCGCGTCATGCAAGGAATTAGGGCTTGCAGAGAGACGAAATCTCCAAGCCGAATTAGGGCTTTTTCCCCTTCATGGAGCGAATTAGGGCTGTCCGAGAAGAAGAAATCGAAGCAAAATCAGGGGTTTCTTTTCACAATGGAGCGAATTAGGGTTTTCAGAGGCGATAATTCGAACAAGCGCAGATCAAAGCAACGAAGAAGAGAAAGGGGAGAAGACAATCCGATAGCATTCTTTTCGTTTTTCCAGTTCTTTTAAATTTTTTTAATTTTTTCTTCTTCTTCTTCAGTTTGGGGGAAGCGGATCAGTGGGCGTCCAACTGTTTTGATTTTGAACCCTGTGTCTGTTTTAGTGGACCTGGATTCGGGTCTAATGGTGGTGGACTGCTTCAGTGGAACTGGCAGGCTGGATACATACCGATAATATGATCCGAATCCGAATTTTATGTTGTCTTTCAAGTTTCAACCAAAACCGAAGTAAACTTCAAGCCCCACCCAGAGCGTTACCTCACCGAGAGGATGCCCACTCGCACTTGGTGAGTTCGATTCTTGAGTGGTACATGCATGAGGTCGTGTCTATATCAGAAAAAATTGCTAATAATAATAAGATGATCCAAAGTGAGATGCAATAGAATGTTGAGGCTCTTCACAAAAAGAGCAACAACTAAACCATCTAGGAGGTTGGTTAACCAGTTGAAGGTCATGAGTTCAATAGCCAGAGCATGCATCTTTCTTTGATCCACCTGTTGTACCAAAAGAGAAGGAAAAAAAACAGAATTCATAGGCACAATATTTGTGATTCCTTAGCATTAGTAGATTTTGGCAATTTTATTGATCAGCATTTCACGTCTGAGGTGGAATCTTCTTTGGGTTGGATGTGAAATGCCTAAATCTTTAGTGGATCCAGATTCGTAAGGCAAAGTTGGATCCGGGATTGGACCCATAAAGTTGAATAAATCTCGTTCTCGGTCGTTGGCCCAGGATCCGGGTCCAATTTCCTGGTTGACGTTTTTTAATTATTATCTTAATATGTTCGTTTTCAGAAAAGGGTACGGACGTGGATTTCTAGTTGGTGAAGGGTTCGATGAACCCACTTTTTGAAACGTGGTACGGTTTTGGTTTTGATTTAAACTGGGAGTGGGCGGCGGTAACGAGCAACGGCCAACGGTAATGGTTTCATCCTGGTTCCTGGATATCACTAGATTCGAGCAACGGCGCTGATGCTTTGGACGACGAGATGAAGGGTCTTAATTTCGCATTTCAAGGTAACAGAATCTGGTAAACCTGGACAAGACTCGATCTGTTTTCGTGTAAGGTCTTACAGTTGTAACATTTGTCATTTGCAGGCTTCAAATGATATTTCTTTTCTGCCCTTTCTTGTTCATATCAAAATCAGGTCACCCAAACCCCGACCCGTAAATTTTCGTCTTACTTCTGAGTACACGTTAATGTTATTCGAACTTATTACTCGTGTTATTTCGGGTTTTCGCCTCAAAAGAGAAATAATTCTATTTTCAAAAAGAAACTGCGGATCCGTTAACTTAGATGTTACTTTTAAGTGTATGTATTTAAGGCATATTTTTAGTTTAATACGTTCAGCACGAAGTCGGATTTCTTCAGTATTTGACTTGGTTGCGGATTTAATAAAAGACATGGTCGTTGGTCTGTCTGAAGTATGGATCCATAATGGGCTAGATGGTAAACGAGCCAAGCTCTCGGCTTCCATTTTCAGCTCGTGATTTTAGTGAGCTAGCTACAAGTCGGCTCATTATGCTTTGCAAGCTGAAAGTGAACAGCTTGTTTTCTTTTTCAATTAATGTGGTGTCTGCCTCATATGAAAAGTATAGCCCATGGTTAAGGCCGTGATGCACTAGAAGAATGGTCCACATTTTTCTGGCTATTATTTGAGTATGACATAAAGACAACTCTTATACCGGTTGGCTATGACAAACAACTAAATCTAAAACCGTGAGTCCAACAATAAACATAAGGCCCACACTAATTTTAAGAAAGACATAACCTCAACATAGTTGGCCATGTCGACCCAGTTTCTTAAAATGGGTCAAGTTTCAATTCGGATACCACATTGGATTCTGGATTCCAGTACTATTTATGTAAGAGTTGAGTTTCCTTCTGATACTAGGTAGAGATGTCAAAATGAGCCTGGCCCTGAAAAAATGCAGGACAAGGTCAGAGATTTCTGGCTCATACTTGAAGCCGGGCCGAATGGCGTGGCCCTGGGGCCGACATGGTCAGGGCGGAGCTGGCCTGCAGGGCTGCAGACCTGTTGGATATTAGATCACTTGAAATCCAAATCTAATCGCAACATTTCAGATTTCAACAAGCCATATACACATGTAATATATATATATATATATGTACTACATATTTATACACATACATGTAATAAAAAAAACTGCATACATATATGTATGTGTATGTATATGTATGTAGATACATACATATATATACAAGTAATGGGAAAAACTACATATATATATATATATATATATATATATATATATATATATATATATATATATATATACATACATATGGGCCAGACCAACACTTTAGAGGCCCATCTAAAATGTGGCCCGGTCCGGCACAGCCCACATTTTCCTCAGCCCACAACTGCTGGGGCCGGACCAGCACGGTCAGGCTCATATTGACATCTCCAGTACTAGGTCAGCTGGAAGTTAGTGGTTTTGCTGGTTTTACATAATTAAATTAAAATGAGCCATTAAATGCAAGTAATGATTTAATTATAATTATATATTTTAAATAAGAAATTGGTGACTGTTAGAATTGACTTTGCACTTTAAACCCATTTAGAGCCAACTAATGAAATAAATACAAGTGCATGTCTTGTAACTCATGGCAAAATATTTGATGGGGTCTAGCATTGCCTTACACAACCTCTTCCTTTTTCATCCCCTTTTAGGGTGACTTGAAGTTGACAATTGACGTACCTTTGTGATAGTGTAAATATTATATTTTATGCGGTAGCTTGAAAGGCAAGAAAGGAAACTGTTGAAAGCTAGAGAAAGTTTCCAATAAAGCAATGCTCACTTGGGTGCTAAGTTAATTAAAAAAGGATACCAAACTACCGTTGGTTGATTCAAGTGGTTTGGCACTCTCCCTTTAAGCAAGGTCTCAAATTTGAGTTTATTGAAACCTTTTCCTACGCTACGTACGATTCTTTGTCATGATAGAGCTTGATCTTATGCCATAGTAGTAGGTAACTCCTAAAAAAGGTATATTGTGTTTATTTTCATCTATCTAGCCACCAATAGTTTCCTTCCAACTGGCAAAAAGTTATTTATGTTGTTTATCTAATATGTTATAAAATTTTATAAAGTTTAGTGCAATAAAAGATTTTATTTCTTCCATGGTGGGGAGCATGAACAAGCAAGCTATAGCTGAGCATATTGGGTTCCTCTTCATGTAGAGGAGGTGGACCCACCTCATACCTCATTAATGAGGTAGGAGAGAGAGTTTTGTGGTATGGTAGGTAATTTCCTCATGTTTTATGGCTATTATTATTATTATTTATTTTAGGTAGTGGTAGCTTGTAATTTCTTACATATGTGTGCCCTCTTTCCTTTGTAGTGAATAAATTTATTTTTTTCATGAATTTTGTTTTGGGAATGCTGAATAGTATATAATTCTTTTTTTTCTCTATTCTTCTTGGAGCAATCGAACCAAAACAATTTCTTCTAGTTCTTTTGACCATTCATTATTTTTTCAAAAAAGAGACACACATATTAAAAGCATTATTAAGAGAGGTTTGAGAATTATTTTGGATTATTTTGAGTTGTTTATTGTCTCTTTCTCCATTTTGTTTGGCTACTTGATTATAGATGGGTTGTTTCTTCTCGAAAATTTTCTATCTTTTTACGGTAAGTAAGGGCATTGATATTATTGTATCTGGAGATATCTTGTTGTATTTATTATTTTATATAGTAAAAAAAAATTTGAGCTAGGCCCCGTGGTTTTTACCTCTTATATTGAGAGAGTTTTTCATGTAAAAAATTGTGAGTTCCCTGCGTATTAGTTTTTTATACACACAAATTTTTGGGATCGGTCATATTTTTGGTTTGGGATTATTTATCAAATTCGGATATGAGAAAAGAGTTTTTAGACTTCCCCAGGTTATCTTTCAACTTTTCCTATGAATTGATATCATCCCTTATTTACTTATTTTAGACATTTTATTGATTATAATGGATCTCGACTATAGCCGAATGATTAGTTTGAATAATACAAAATGCCACAAGTGGAGAGGAAAAATAAAATATCTACTTTTACGAAGAAATTTTATTTACCATTTCTACTAAATAACTAGAAAATAAAATTGATAAAGAATGACTTTTTGAGCATGAAATGATATATGATTTTATTCGGTAATGGGTAAAAGATAATATCCTTAATCATATTACTAATGATTCTCATGCTAGAACATTACGAGAAAAGGTAAAGATCTTGTATGCCATAAAATCTAGGAATAATAAATTATTTTTGCTTAAGTAGCCTATCCATTTGAGGTATAAATAAGGTACTTCTATTTTTTATCATTTAAATTACTTTTAGGGTTGTTTGCGTCGGTTGTCTAATATGTGTATTAAGTTTAAGGATAAAGTTTTAGCACTTTGGTTACGTAATACTTTATTTGATTCGTGAGAAAATTTGCTTATTGCTTTGACTAGTTATGCTGCTCATGGTATTGTATCCACATATTATATAAAGTCTATTATTTTTAATGAGGGGTTCGAAAGCACACTCATCAGAAATCTTTTTTTCACAGTTAGACAACTGATTATGGTTTAAACTGTAGGTTGTCTTCATAATAGGTGCCACTTTATCTCACCATAAAATGTTCCTAAACCGTATTTATTCGACGGGTGCAATGAGAATAGGCCACGGGTGAACTTGAAAGTGAGTAATTAATTCACTCATTCTTGCCAAAATGTGCGAGTGTCTGTTTTATACGCTATGCTTTAAATATATTTCAAAATCCCTTATCACAAGCATACCATTAGCTTAACAGTAGGGTTTTCCCTGATGTTGTAGCTGGTGGGGAGTTCGACTCCCAAAAAGGCCTGCCTCTTGTATTACAAAAATACACTTTAAATATTTTTTCCAAAATGCCTTATCACAAACATGCCATTAGCTCAACAGTATGCATTCTCCATCCATGTACCTCAAAAAATCTTTCTATTTCAAAAACGAGCCTAAAGACCTTTCTTCTCTTTTTAAAAAAAAACTGAAACTGGTTCTAGGAGTTCCAAAACTGAAACCTGCCCTAGGGCGATTTGGTTTTGGTTCCAAGAAAATCGAAACGAGACATGTCTAAATATATATAGGTATATATATATATATATATGTATTTTAATATATATGGAGAAAATGATGATGAAATATACTTAAACATTTTCACCATTCCATTTGAATGATGCACCATGAAGATTTGAATAAAAAAAGTAAAAATTATTTTATATTTTCATGCTATATGTATTAAATGCTTTTAAATTCAAATCTCTGTTGTAAGTCATGTCAGTCGAATGATAGCGATTTTCAGTGGATTTGAGCATGGGGTATGCATGGACTATGCTCCCATATAGAGGCTAAATGCATAATGTCTTTGATGGTATAATTTTGGATAATATAGAAGCAGTAGTAAATCTCAATCAAATATCTACCGTGTGGTTGGCATAATTAAGGATAAATATTTAAATTAATTAAATAAATAACATTAAATCATTGTACTTTGTATTTAATACACTGTTTTACTTTTCTACCTTGCATTTAATGTTTTTTGTTTTATTACTTCAATTGCTTGTCTTATTAATCAAACAATAAAAATGTTTACACAAGATTATGCATGCTATGTTTGTGTTAGGCATAGATCAGGATAAGTATAAGATCAGGTACATATCGAGGCATCTTATCCCTATACCTAAAGACACAAGATTATGCATGCACCAAGAAACGTTATGCACACACACACACACACACACACACACACACACACACACATATATATATATATAAATGTTTGTGTTAGGTATAGATCAGGATAAGTATAAGATTGGGTACATATCGACGCATCTTATCCCTATACCTAAAGACACAAGATTATGCATGCACCAAAAAACGTTATGCACACACACACACACACACACACACACACACATATATATATATATATATATATATATAAATGTTTGTGTCAGGTATAGATCAGGGTAAGTATAAGATCTGGTACATATCGAGGGATCTTATCCCTATACCTAAAGGCACAAGATTATGCATGCACCAAAAAACGTTATATATATATGTTTGTGTTAGGTATAGATCAGGGTAAGTATAAGATCGGGTACATATCGAGGCATCTTATCCCTATACCTAAAGGCACAAGATTATGCATGCACCAAAAAACGTTATATATATATATATGTTTGTGTTAGGTATAGATCAGGGTAAGTATAAGATCGGATACATATCGAGGCATCTTATCCCTATACCTAAAGGCACAAGATTATGCATGCACCAAAAAACGTTATGCACACACACACACACACACACACACACACACATATATATATATATATAAATGTTTGTGTTAGGTATAGATCAGGGTAAGTATAAGATCGGGTACATATCGAGGCATCTTATCCCTGTACCTAAACCAGAATATGATTGGATTGAATCAGGTTAGGGCCTCACGAGTAAAGTCCCTACATTATACACACATCGGAACATAATGATAAGACAAAACAGAACATGCATTACCAATTAGATAATGAAACCAATATAGACATCAATATCAGGTTCATGGGCTCCACTTGGTGCTGTCTTTTGATTCATGAATGAAATTGGTACAATAGTTCTTATTTTTTGCTGTCCCAACCCGTTAACACTATGAATCAAGCACCACCTAATGGACCACAAATCGAGTTGTTATGACCGTGGCCTTACCCAAAGAATGGACCACAATTTAAGCTTTTATTGCTCTCAGCTCAACCATATGTCACGGGCCCGGATACGTCACAGTGAGTTTACAAAATTAAGCACAAAATCAGAGCACATATTCCAGTTCCTCTTATATATATATATAAATATAAATATAAAAGAGGTTAAAAACTTTAAACAGAGTTGGAAGAGCAGGTAATTTCGTTTTTGACCTTGACCTGCAGTTCAAATCTACAGTAACTCTCTTTCTCCAAGTTTTTTTAACTAAGACAGCCCATAGGACGTGAAGCACCTGTATCCGGTCAATTCAAGCATTTATAACTTTTGGACGCGACACATTTACTCTTCTTAACTGCTGTGGCCCACTTTACCATCTACTTCTTACCGCGACACTCTCGGTGAAAGAACCTTTCCCGCTGCAACAATCATGGTAAAAGCCATCTCCCCCTCTCTCTGCTGAAATAAGATAAAGCAATATCCAAGGACTCTCTCTCTCTCTCTCTCTCTCTCTCTCTCTCTTTGTGTACTTCAAACATAGAGGCGCAATCTTATCTACACAAACCGGACTGGCCGGATTCTGGTGGTCTTCCCGTCCTCCAATTCCACTTACATTCACCATACTTGCAAGTCATGGAGTTGGACGAGCAAGAGGAAGGCGAGGTGACGCTACTATCCCCAGTGCCGGTATCCGTCAGCTACGACCGGCCCCGAACGAATACGATGACACCATCCTCAAGAGATTGTTCAGCAAGGAAACAAGTCAAGTACAAAGAGTGCTTAAGAAACCACGCAGTGGGCATGGGCGGCCATGCCACAGACGGGTGCGGCGAGTTCATGCCGGCTGGAGAAGACGGCACCCTCGATGCTCTCAAGTGCGCTGCCTGCAACTGTCACCGGAACTTCCACCGCCGCGACGGAGACCACGGTAGCGACCCGTTCACCCAATCCCCACACGCCTTCTACCGCTCTCTTCCCGTTGCCAGCGGGTACGTCCCCCGGCCTGTAACTCACCCTCTCGCTCACCACACTCAACCACTTCATACCAACAACCACCACCTCCATCAAAGGGAAGAGCAAGAGGAGGAGGTAGTGGACCACCATGGCGGTAATGGTGGTACCGGCAGTAGCGACGGCGGCGGTGGAAACGGTATGTCGGCGAAGAAGCGATTTAGGACTAGATTTTCGCAAGATCAGAAGGAAAGGATGTTGGAATTTGCTGAGAAGCTCGGGTGGAGGATTCAGAAGCATGACGAGGAATCGGTGCAAAGGTTTTGCATGGAAACGGGCGTGAGGAGGCATGTGCTCAAGGTGTGGATGCACAACAACAAGCATACGCTTGGTAAGCAGTCATCACAAGGAGGAGGAGGAGAGAGTGACGTCCCCTGTGCGAAAGTGTATAATTATGAAGATGGCCCCAAGATTTAAATGCTAGTGTTTACTTAGTCTCTTTGACAATGCAGTAGTAGTGATTTACTGATGGACTAGTTTTTTTTATTTTGATAACCAATATCTGTTTGGTATTTGGGCTTGAGAGAGAGAGAGAGAGAGAGAGAGAGAGAGAGAGAGAGAGAGAGAGAGAGAGAGAGCCATTGATCTAGCCATCTAGGGGGAGATTTGAGATGAACGGTGTAGGCGAACTGAAGGGATTGTAATCTAATGATTAGCTGTTAGCGTAGAAATGTATCTTTTTTTCTCGTTTGCTTGTCCCAAGTATTGCTTTGCCTCGTCTTTTTCAATTATTATTGAAAGAGATTTTATTAGCGTTTGACATGATAGGGTACGACACTGTTCTTCATTTCATGAAAGGTTGCTCAATGATGCAAAAAAACATATATACTGATTTCAGGGTGATGCAATTGTAATGAGTATTCTACGTGTCCTAAACGTAAAGATCGCCAGGATCCTCGAATGCATTATGAATTGCATGTTAATCCTTAATTCTATTTAGTTTGCAAGAAAACTTGTTGAAGCTTGATTGAAGCTCTTTACAATAAATAGATGAGCAAATCAAGTTTGAGCAATTATGGTTTAACTGTGTTTCAATTATAGTCAAATTTAAGCTCTAATATTTAGTTAAGTTTGGTTTAATTGTGAATGAAATTAAACATTATCTTGGTCACATTTCAGGGAACGTCGGGGTCCAGATCCCATCTTTGGATGCTTTACACTAGCCTAGGATTTGGATTCAATCGTATCTAACATGAAAAACCCATTTTCTACAATAGAAATGCAAATAATTGACAAAATGATATTTAAGTATTTTTCATTGATTTGTTGAGAATCACCAATTAGGATTTCATGTTTCATCCATAAATTTCAAAAAGCCATATTACTCGATACCCTACATTAGTAACATCTCGTGGGTTTAGCATAAGCAACCAAATGATCTACTCTTTTTTGCTGCCAAACCCTGAACCAGACGGCTCGGGTTCAACCGCCATATGGTTCGGGTCATACCTGATTTTTTCAACCCTGAGTAATGTTTATTTATAAGTTCCGTGAGATGGGAAAATCGAACCTTTTGTGACTTTTATTTGGCGAGCTGATTCGCTGAAGTTTCTTCGGGTTGACGGTCAAACCCTAGGGCTGGTAAACAAACCGAGGCTTGGTTCGGCTCATGGTGAACTTGTTCATGTTCGGTTCATTACGTAAACAAGGTGAACATGAGCTGACTCATTAAGCTTTACGCACAAGCTGACATGAAACTAAGTTCGGTTCGGATGGTTCATAATAAGTTTGTTTCGCTCAGTAATTAAAGTTTGCATGTTCATGTATGCTAGAAAACCATGCCAACAAAATTAACTAGGTGGGCATAAGGTAACTAGATGATCAATATGTTAGTTCTACAATAAAGTAAATTTTATAGAAGTTAAATTTTTTACATAATTTCTTATTTGGAAATCAAACTTACCAATGAAACGCATGTTATTACATGTAATTCAACTTTTTAACTTGGTTTGTGTACGATTCGTGATCGACTCGCTTGACCTAGTTAACGTGCCATACATGGACAAGATTTTGAGTTGGCGAACAAGCCATGAATGTGCCGAGCTGGGTCTGACCAAGCTTAATTGGGTCATCTGCAGAGCCCAGTTAATGGGCTCACGCCATCCTCGTTTGGTCCATCGAACCATATTTATGTAAGTTAAGAAGTTAATAGGGATATTGGCTGTACGCTATTCCATCCTCGTCTCTTTTTATTTCGTCGTATTCTTTTTTAATATGCTATGCTTCATTCTTTATTCAATAATGGAAGCCTAAGGACACTTATGAGAGCCTTACCCCACGTAACCTTCAAGGACAAATTTATTTTTAAAATCATACAATATATCTTTCTTGATCTTTGTGTCAATTGATTCATCAAATACTAGATAGGCTCACAATTTTAGACCCGACACAGACATGATTACAAAAGTCCGTATTGGCGTTCACCCCAAGTGAAGAGATAAAATTAGGGTCGCTTTGGGATTGACCTTATTTAGTTACACATGAATATGAGACAACAATACTTTAAGTGAATGTTCAACGCAAACATGACCCAAAAAGTCTGTGTGTCTGTGGAAGTCGACTTGTGTTCCAGTAAACTGGTTTTTGACACGAAAAGGAAATGACATGTGAGAACATGTACACCCCGATCTAGACACGAAATTGGAAACCAGTTGGTTCACCAAATACTTACATTGGTATGCTGGAAAGGTCTTTCTCTCTTGACTAGTACGAAGGACCCAACGCTGCCAAAATGGGTTTTGAATTGAACAAGTCGAAAGATTCAACAACTTGCACTATCGGCATTGGGTTTCTGTGTACGGGATGCTTGTAAATGTTTGAATGCTGTGAGAACATAGTTCATGAACAACTTGGCACCTACCCAGAAATTTTTTGAAGGTGGGACTCTAGAAACGCTGCATTGGGTCGGGGCTGACACGAAGAAATCTCAGAAAGTCGAGTCGAGTCGAGTCCAAGCTGACCCAGGTATATATATTATATACGCACATATGTATGTATAAATATGGTCACAGTTGAGTTTGTGGGCTCAACCCAACCCACTCATAGGTGCATGTTTGGAAGATAGACACTAAAAGAATAGGTGTGGTATGCATCGACCTGTTTTTGACAAGGACTCGAAGCGACGCGACCTTGGACACCTCGATCAATGACACCCACACCTTGGGCACAATGTCTTTTACAAAAAACAAACAAACAAACTATTTTCTTCGTTAAACTCTAGAGGTCATTGAGACCCTGCTTGTGTCATGGAACTTCAAGGATTATGGAACTTCAAGGAACTTGTTGTCATAGAACTTCAGAGAACTTTAGCGGGTACCTCACAGAACACACGAAGTTCAATCACATTACTAGTTCATTTTTATCTTGTTTGAAACTTCAGGTTCCTTTGAACCAATTATATTATGAAAAAATGGTTTCACATTTCATCATTGTGCACTGTAAATACTGGTTTTGTAGGGGAGTTCCATAATGCAAATAGTCCTTGAAGGAAGTCAATTAAGGTGCAAAACTCTTCGTCTTTCTTTTGAGAACTTCTATCATCTTCTTCTGCTCTTAATCCGGTTCCAAGTCAGGACATGGAAATACACAACTTGATTGGTGGCCTCGATCAGAAATCCCAAAAATTTTTCAATGTGAGAATCTCTTAAGACAATGGACAATGGTTAAGTTGGATAGCTTGGGCTAGGGCTGCATATCCTAAACTACTTTAGACAAGCCATGCAACCCAACACGGACAGGATTCGGAAGGTCTACCCGAAATTGGCATGAAAAAACTTGAGTCATGTTCAGGTTGACTCATCTTTTACATTTAACACAAATATGATTTTGGAAGCAAGAAACTATAAGTGATGAACTCACTTTAGGACAAGGTGAGGCATTTGTCTCATCTGAAATTTGAAAAAAAGTCCTCAGTTTGCTCTATATATAAGAAAATATGAAGTACAAGTGCACCACACTCCAAAAGAATTCATGAGTCTGATACCAACAAAAATAATAATAATAATGATGATGTATAATAACTATGTCAAGGGGTTGCATTTTACATCACAGAATCGGTGTAAGTTGTTGGTGGCTACTTTTAGCCCCAATAACAACAATTATGAAGTGTAAGATGAAGGCCCTCTTCCCACATTTCAAGAGTTGCTTTAAAAAAAAAGATTTAGATAAAAATTGTTTTGCTTTTCTAAAGATACAAACATCTCTCGGATAAACATGAAATGGTTTTAACGAAAAACCCACAGAGGAAAACACGGAAGAGAAAAAAGCCAACTATTTATAAAATAAAAAATGAGTACAGATACAAAAACAACAAAAAAAGAGCTCTCCCTATGAAAACCCTTTACGGGTAACCGTTCACCTCTCATCTTCATCTTCCTCCTTGCAGTGGTGTGCTTCCTTCCAGATACGGCTTGAGGTTTGCTGCAATCTTGATGTCGTCTGCACCAAGAATGGTATTAGAGCACCATGTTTTGCTCACCGACTGCTTAAGGTACGTAGTTTTTGTTAAAAAAGAGAGAAAGAAAACGATGCCGAAAAAGTTTCCACATAAGTTTTATTAGTAAAAAATGAAGAAAAGAGCTCTCCCTGTGAAAACCCTTTACGGGTAACCGTTCACCTCTCATCTTCATCTTCCTCCTTGCAGTGGTGTGCTTCCTTCCAGATACGGCTTGAGGTTTGCTGCAATCTTGATGTCATCGGCACCAAGAATGGTATTAGAGCACCATGTTTTGCTCACCAACTACTTAAGGTACGTAGTTTTTGTTAAAAAAGAGAGAAAGAAAACGATGCCGAAAAAGTTTCCACATAAGTTTTATTAGTAAAAAATGAAGAAAAGAGTTCTCCCCGTGAAAACCCTTTATGGGTAACCGTTCACCTCTCATCTTCATCTTCCTCCTTGCAGTGGTGTGCTTCCTTCCAGATACGGCTTGAGGTTTGCTGCAATCCTGATGTCATCCACACCAAGAATGGTATTAGAGCACCATGTTTTGCTCACCGACTGCTTAAGGTACGTAGTTTTTGTTAAAAAAGAGAGAAAGAAAACGATGTCGAAAAAGTTTCCACATAAGTTTTATTATTAAAAAATGAAGAGAATGAAAAGAGGTTAGAGAACTCCTGGTAATGAAAGACCCATTTGAAGCTGTCTCTGATGAGGCGTTCTGCGATAGGTCATGGTTCACAGCCTAAAGCTATCCTCGATGTAATGGCTTGAGGTTCACAACCGAGAGAGGTAACATGTTGAGAGTCAGAAGGACTCTCTCGAACTCTATCGTCTCTATCTATTCATCTGTCCAAGACAAACTAGAGCTAGAGGGACTCTCATAATTGGAAACATAAGGATAGCAAGAGGGACCCTCTCAACCAGAGAGAATGCCTCAAGCATGTCATAACCAAGACCAAACATAGAGCCAAATGGGATGAGAGAAAATAGAGGGATCACCTCTCTCGTTCTCTGTCTTAGCATATTGAGAAGTAAAAAGAATGAGAACGAGAATGATGAGATCACACACTCTCTCATACATAGGGAGGCACAAAGTGCCGAGGAGAGCAAACTCTCTCTCTCTCGAGGCTATACAGATCTTGATGAAACCATAGGCCAAAACCATGGTTTCACCGAAATCAAAGGCAGAAAAACCATCCTTCCTATCGATTTTTGGAAAACTGAAACCAAAAACCATGAGCTGGAAATCGCCATATCTAGCGGTTTTGAGTAAACCACCTCGGGCAACAGACTGAAAATATGCTCCTACCGGTACTGAGATTTACAGTCTGTCATCATTCAAAATTATCATTTCGTCCAGATATTTCATGTTAAAAGATTAAAATTCCCTTGTTGATTCAATAATTTATGAAATTGTTTAAATATTTTAAAGTAAAATGTCTAAAATTTCCCATACATTTGAATGTACAGATCTACCCTTTGTTAGTTAGTTAAAATTACAAAATACCAAGACTATAAATTTACTATTTTTTATGTTTAAGCTGTTGATTTACGGGACCCGATATTTTGTGTGGTTTTACGGTTTTGTCCCTGACTGTTTGTCATATTCTCCATTATGCCACCTAACAAAAGTATCTTTATGCTCTTTTTCTATCCTTCATTGTTTATAGTTCTGTCGTATTGTCCGTTATATTCTCCATTAGAATTAAAGGAATGAGACAAATTTATAGTTTTGTCCTTTATTGTTTATTCAAATTACTGAATAATCAAGAACTGTAATTTTTCTATTTTGTCTCTAGTTTTTAGTTTAAATTATTAAAATGGATTGAAAGTTAAAATTATGAGTTTGCCCACTACTTGCAAAGAAATTATAAAAGTAGTTTGAAGGATTATTTTATTGTTTTGTCTTCAGACTTGTTCTAAAATTACAGAAACTATTTGAATTTTAGATATTTCCAATATGTTACCTGTTTGTTATATGAAATTATTGTTAAGTACCTGAAAATATTTACAGTTCAATACCTGAATATTATGGATATTGCAATTTAGTGCCTAACTATATTTTATTATTGATTTCTTAAAAAATGTCTTATGGTTAATTATCTGTTGCTTTTTTTTGTTTTTCATTTAAAATATTCAGACCCTATACTTTTTATATCTGCCAAATTATTAAAAATGATTTCTAGAATATGTATTTCTGAGTTGGTAAAGACAAAAATGTTAAATGACTTAAATTTTCAAACATGGAAAAGGAAAATCCCGGTGTCCCTAACTTTAGAGGGTGTTGACTATGTACTTAGAAAAACTGTTTTACCCCTACTCCAGTTGTAACATATGAAGAGAAAGAAAAATATAAGACATTTTAAAAAGATGATATTATAATAAGGACTATAATGCTAACTTACGTGAAAGATAATGTGGTTTAGGTCAGTAAAGAATTCGAGACCACTAAAGAGCAATTTAACTCTTTCACTACTAAATATGATACTACAGCTAAGCTGCATGTCTAACTATTCCTTCAAAAATATAATTCTTATAAAATGAAAGAAGGTGATAATGTAGTTGAAATGTTAATCATATGTTGGTAATGACTAGAGATTTAGCTCTAGCAAAGTCAGTCATTCCTAAACCGATGTAGATATCCACAATTTTAAATAGCTTTTCTCTTTTCTGAAACATGGTAACCACAACCTTTAGACTTAACCTGATTTTATACTTTTTGAACTCCCATTTAAACTAACAATTGAATAAGAACATATGAACAAAAATAGAAAAAGAAAAGTTGTAAGTTACTCAAGATGATTTAGGGTTAAACTCTAAAAATAACCAAATAAAAGAGAGAAGTTGCTAGTTACTCAAGATGATTTATGGTCAAACTCTAAAAACAACCAAATAAAAGATTTTTCAAGAAATCACAATTATTCACTTCTCGGATAAAGTGTTTGAACTGTGGGAACACCCAACGTTGCGGCTTAACAGATAAGCAAGACAAAATTTACGTAATTTCTTAGTACCTCTACATAGACCGTCCTGTGATTGGTTGGTGAATTGACTTAAGAGCGACCCGACAAATCTCAAAGAGCAAATAGGGAGCAATGGATCTAAAGAAATTTAATCCTAAGGAGCATCAAGTTTACATGAAAAATAATATTTTTTTCTAATATTTTTGGGGTTGGGTCTTTTAGAATTTTTGTATAAGACAAATCAATTAAACTTACTGATGTATTAATTGTGTCTTTTATTAGACACAATCTTGTGTCAATCCCTCTCTTGATAAAAAAAGGGTTTGAGGTCAATTTTGTCCCTGACAAGGTTATTATGAGGAACCATGGGAGGATAGAATTTTTAGGTTTATTTGATGTTGATCATATAAATGAAAATAAAAGTTTTTCTTTTACTTATATTGATTGTGCTTGTATAATTGATGTGAATGTATGAGATAAACACTTAGAGCATATAAGTTTTAATAAGTTGAGAAAACTAAACAATTATAACTTATTGTCTCTTTCATGAAATTACTTTTAATAAATGTGAGACTTGTATATAAGAGAAAATGACCAAAAAACCACTTTCTAAAGAAATAATTAGGGCAACAACCCTATTAAAAATTATTCACACCGATTTATGTGGACCATTTAGGGTGAGATCCCATCATGATAAGGTATATTTTATAACCTTTATTGATGATTATTGAAGATATATATATCTTGGCAAATAAATCTGAGGCACTTAAGGTACTTAAAGAATATAAGTAAGAAGTTGAAAATCAATTAAAGCAGACAATCAAAGTCTTAAGGTCTTACCGAGGTGGTGAATACACATCTATAAAATTCTTAGAATACTCTAAAGATTTTGATATTACAAAACAAAATATAATGCCCAAAATACATCAACAAAATAGTGTACCAGAGAGATAATAAGATCTTATTGAATATGACCAAGTCCATGTTAATTGATGCTTCCCTTCCTAGGGTATTTTGGAAATAAGCAATAATTACAATTATATATATATATATATATATTAAAAGAATATTATTTAAGGTTGTATTCTCTACACCATATGAGGTGTGGTTTGGTAGAAAACCAAATTTGGGTCATCTCAGAAGGTAGGAATATATAATACATATAAAAAACCTTGATTAGTTTAGGGATAAGCTAGACAATAAGTCCTTAAGATGTATTTTAGTATTTATCCCAAAGGTTCTAAGGGATATTAGTTATATCATAAGTACTATAATTTAATGTAAAGTAGGGATATTGAATTCTTAGTTTCTTCTAAGAATGACATTATTGAAAATGATGGTGAATGCGTTAATGGTCTAATGGATCTAGATCTATCGTCATTTAAACTCATGGATTTCAATCTATATGACCTTATTGAGACTACTGAAACTTTAAGTGAACATAAAGGGCTTTGAGTCGCACCGTCTTACTTAAGGGATTATCACACTTACTTATTGAGGAAGTATATAATTTAACAGATTTAGATGAATTGACTAATAACATGTTATATCAGAAGGCTATTAGATCATCTGAATCAACAAACTGAGAAAAAGCCATGGACGAGGAAATTGAATCCATTGAGAAAAGTCAAGTTTAGAAATTGACATATTTGTCAAAAGAAATGAAAGTCATATACTATAAATTTGTTTTGAAAAAGAAATATAAAGTTGATAGAATGATCGATAAGTTTAAGATGAGATTGGTTGCAAATGGTTTTTCGCAAAAGGAAGGGATACATTATGTTGAAATATATTCTGGCTATTTCAACATTTTATGATTTGGACTTACATCAGTTAGATGTAAAACCCGACTTTCTAAATAGAGATTTAGATGAAATCATCCATATGCAACAAACAAAATAATATGTTATTAAAGGCTAGGAAGATAAAGTATAAAGGTTGAAAAATCCCTATATGGACTTAAATCGTTATCTCATCAATTGTATTTAACCTTTCAAAATATCATTATAGAACTTGGGTTTGTGGCTAATGAACTTGACCAATGTGTATATGTTTGGAACAATGGGAGTCACTTTGTCATTATATCGTTATATATAGATGACATATTACTGACTAGGAATGACAATGAAATGACCATCAAAACCAAGTTATGGTTGAGCTAAGGATATGAGATATGCATCCTATATTTTAGGTATAAAGATTTCTCGTGATAGAAAAACTAATCTTCTAAATTTGAATCAAGAGATATATATTGATTATATTCTCAAGAAATTTAAAATGGACGAGTGAAAGCCTTCAACTACATCCATTACTAAAGAGATCAAATTGAGTAACAAGCCTAATGTTCCTTATGCCCAAGCTATGGGTAGCATGATGTATGCAATGTTGTGTACAATACTTGATATCAACTTTATTATTGGTTTTGTGAGTAAATATGAAAGTGATCCTCGTTGACAATATTGGATAGATGTGAAAATGATTTTAAGATATTTTAAAGAAATAAAAGACTTGAAATTGTGTTTTCAAGTAAATAAACTAAAAGTGGTACGATACTAAGATGCTTACTTTGTTGAGAGCAAATATGACAACAAATCAACCTCTTTACAAATATTTTATTTGGATATGGTGGTATTTTTTGGGTTTGCAAAAAAATAAGGTTATGTAGTATTGTATTCACAAGAAGCCAAATATGTTTCTTTTAGTATGACTATAATAAATGTCATTTGGATAAGCCGCTTCATATGTGATTTGAAGTTGGATATAACCAATGAGTCTGTGAAAACCCTGAACAAGTAATCGTTCGCCTTTCATTCTTCATCTTCTTCCTTTTCTTCTTCCTTCTTGCGGTGGTGTGCTTCCTGCCAGATACAGCTTGAGGTATGCTGCAACCCGACGGTGCCATCTGCACCAACAAGGCTACTTACTAGTTAGCTTCCTTTCTGCAAGTCTAACAAAGTTAAGCTTTTGTCTACAGGAAAGCCGTTGCTGGCAGGCTGCTAGAGGAGGCACTTTCGGGTATCGAACGTAGGACCCCCTCTTAGAGAGCCACCCGATTTAGCAACTTACACCATTTCGAGGCGTAATACGGTGGCTAATTTTCCACCGGCCCCGATAAGACATACAAGCGTTTTGAAATTGATCGAGCATGAAGCATTTGTTGGTGGCTCTTTCAAGTTTGCGGTCATCTGCCAAGGTTCAACGTATTTTAGGCAGGCAGTAGAAACTACCAAACTGGCGGGCCCACAGGCCGGACAGCTACGAGTCAGTGAAATCCATAGAGATTGGAAAGACAAATAAATTGGTTTAACTCATAAGAAAATGGTGTATGTATTTGCCTGCGGTATAGAGAGGGTGCGACATGGTTGTTGGCAGCAGGGTGTGTCGTAGTTTTGTCACGTGACGTGTAGGGCACTGTGGTATTACCACTTGCCACTACCACCACCTTCTTCCACCCACCACTGTCATTACCACCACTAGCCACCCATATGGCTGCGCAATACCTTGCACCTTTAACGCCGCTGCCACCTACCACTATTATTTATTGCTACAGATCATCACGAGCCAGGGTTGGCTTGTAGGTGAGGCCACTAAGGCAACTCTCTTTCAAACACAAATTTTAAGCTCGTTATAATATTAATTCGGTAGACTAGAAAAGGCTCCAGAGGTTTTCAGATTTAAGCATTAAAGTTTTAAGTTACATAGCCTCAACTTGTGTTTCGAGTCACTTCTTTTAGTGTTATCTAACATTGGTCAGAAACACCACCATCAACCACCACTGCCACTTCAACAGCATCATTATTATGCTTGCCACTGCCTTAATCATTTTCCACTCTCTGCTATTGCTTTTACCACGATAACCACTTGCCACCACTTTCATTATTGCTAACCTGACCTCCTTCACCATTATTCGGGGCTTGTGGCAGATCCAAAACTTTCTTTTGGGTGGTGTGAACTTCGGGTTCAAGTAGGGCGAGCTTTAAATTTTAATACTTAATTCAAAATTTTTGAGACTTTGGGTGGGGCAGTTGTCTATCCCCTCCATAACGTGGGTCGGCTGCTGTCCGGGGATCCATCACAATTCACAACCACCACCACCATCCTTACGCTCTAAAATAAATTCACTTAAAAAATCTTCTACAATATTCCCATTTTTATCTCTTGTTTTTGTTTTAAAAATTGAATAAATTATCAGATGGTGTAACGTTTAGATAAAAAACTATTTGGTTTTAAAATTGAATAAAATTATAAGATGTGTAACTAATAGATAAAAAATTATTCTACACTGGGCACCTATTTCTTAAATTACATGAAAACTAGAATTATCCCATGGAATGATTTACTCAACCAATATTTAAAACGCTATATGTACGTATAATTTTACTCGTCAGCGTGCGCCTACACATTAGTTTCGAGTTCTGATCATCCAAAGCTTCTCTCAGGCTACTCAAGCTCGACCTGAGAGAACTGAAGTCATCTTGTTGAGCTTGAGCTCATCGATACATGGCTTGAGAAGCTCCTATCCCTCGACGAGCTGTATAGATTCACGAGCTTGATCCAAATTGAGCTTGATTTCAAAAGTCAAGCTTAATCGAGGTTGCACTGAGCTCACACGAGGAGAGTTCGAGTTGTTCAAACATAACTTGAGCTTGAGACTGATCCTCAAGATTGAAGCTCAATGGAGCTTAAATTGAGCATTTTCTGAACAACTTGAGTCAAGCTTGCTTGTACTTGAGCTCAACTTGTTTCGTTTACAACAGCATTCGTTAAGAATGCATTCAAGGGGCACATAGTTTTAAATGTGATGACACTCGTGAGTAGCAACTATGAGCTGCAGCACATCATTGCATTTACGACTTTAGGTGCCCGAAGTTCATCAAATACCAGGCCGATAAATGTAAAGGCAGATACCATGGGTCCCTTTGCAGGTATGCATGTCGAGCCATAAAATCATTAAAAGCTGTATGTGGAACAAAATTGCCATGTCGACCACCTGGGTGGCCCCTTTGGCGACCCTACAAAAATGGGTGCCCTTGGTTTGATGTGCTTAATTGTAGACCCCATTACAGGGCCCCAAACTTTGCATCCAGAACTCATTGGCCGGGTCAGGCTGGGTTGACACAGAACTGACTGGTTCAGATTTTGGTAGAGTAAAAACTGATGGACTTAGGGTTCACGTATTTATGTACCCAAATAAGAAGTGACCCTGCCAGAAGCTGACCCGTTGACCCGATTTTCCATCCCTACCTCACACTCAACATTGTTGACTCTTTAGCAAGCAGAGTTTGATAGACCTCTACCAGGTATATATATTCATTAGCAAAAGTTGTGTACATTATACTGACGTTGTGAACCAGCTAGGTTGTGGGGAAATGACATTAATCTTCTGTTTTACGTTTCGATACAACTTGAGACGCATGATACACGTACGACACGTTTTGAGTGACTTGAGCAAATTAGCGACCAAATCTTACTTGCACATTTCTTGCTGTTATGGAGTATGTTGCAAGCCTTTACATCAAATCATGTTATAGCAACCCATATTCCTTTTGTTTTTAAGTATGCTGAGTTAATTATGAATATGTGTGAAAATGAAAATGTTGAAGTAGATTTATGAGTACATAAAGAAGAACCACATCTTATAACAAGGTTATTAAAGAAAAAGTTGAGAAGATAAAGTGAGAAATATATCTAAGATGGTTTCAACGTTTAAAAACCATCTCGTCCAACCAATTTTTCTCTTGGCAACATGGAAGGATGTAAGTTGGGGATCTCTATTGTTCGATTGGTACTATTAGTAATAGAAATTTGAATTTGAAAATTACTTAATTCATCATGGACATTACATGTGAAATATGAAAAATGCAATGATACTTTTTTCACTTTTTAAATTTAAATCTTCATTGTTGTGATTGGACAGTAAAGATCTTTAAATGTGTTTGAGCATGAATGGGGTATACACATATATCAATTTCTTGTATATATATACACACACACATATATATACATATATATATATATATATATATACATATATATATACATATATACATATATATATATACATATATACATATATATATACATATATATATATATATATATATATATATATATATATATATATATATATATATATATATACATACATACATATATGTACACACACTTATATGCATATATATATCTTATCCACCCATTTTTTTGGTGATATGAATATAATTAAAAAATCTTAAGAATTTAAAAGAAAAGACATGACAATGTTATTACCTTCTTGCCTTCAAAAAGTAATGAGTGGACATCATGGTGAGTACAATCCAACCATCCTCTCTCTATCTATCTATATATATCTATATCTATGTATTTATCTATCTATCTATCTATCTATCTATCTATCTATATGTGTATGTGTGGAGGCATCTGAAACCGCGCCATCATGTCTTCCAAACAGAAGGCTCAAACTCGTTCTCCCATATTAAATACGATATGGCGGGGTTTGGTTCAGACCCACATGCGAGACATGGACAACCCACAAAATGATAAAAAGCAAATAAAGAGAGATTTACTTTTTACCTCTTACAGACTCGTTTTAGAAAGAATTTACGAACCATCATAAAATTTATAATTTCTTTTAGTAGCGAGGGATTTATACGAATATAATCAAGTTTGTCCAGCTCATGTAGGAAATGCTTAGCTTGAATAGGATCCCGATGGAGCTTTAATCTCCATGCTCCAGCTATTTTATATCAATTCAACCTTGTTTCGTCTTTTCTTTCTCGAGCTAAAGTGAGCTCAAGAATGAGCATAGTTAAGCTTGGTTCCAAATTGATGTCTATAGACTCGACTTATTTTATGATTATAAGATCATAAATCATACCTGAAATGTTTAAGAAATGCTCAACGATTAAGCTCCCGATCTCCAGGCTCGAACTTGATTTGAGTTACATTCTTCTAATAACTTCATCTCAGCTTGTCAGACTAGTTTCCTTTTTATCTTCACTTGAAGCTCCGACCAGCATCCATATATGTGGTCTCAGGCTTCATTTATAATTATAAAATCCTCAAATTGTACTTGAGTTACATTCTTCTAATAACTTCATCTCAGCTTGTCAGACTAGTTTCCTTTTTATCTTCACTTGAACGAGCTTGAATCTCCGACCAGCATCCATACATGTGGTCTCAGGCTTCATTTATAATTATAAAATCCTCAAATTGTACTTGAGTCTTCAAGGAAACATATATTATATTCTCGAACAAGTGAAAAAATTGGCATTAGAGGCAGTAAATTTGTCAAGCATAGTGGGCCTGAAAGTAGAACTTTCACATATTGACGACCTAAGGACGCTCGAGTAACAAGATATGAAAAACTATATTGTGAAAATGTCAAAAGAAAAAGAGGATGACTACAAAAGTGTTGAAAAAAATAATAAAGAATGATTTAATTTATATTGAGTTAACTGCTAGCATGACACATGATAGAGCTATTGAAAACAAAGAATTGATGTATCTAGAAGAAATCGAGAATTACAAAAGAAGTATCCCGGTGGCTTACAAAACGATATATATAAGCATCTATGTTTTTGTATCGAGAAAAATCGGGGCTTGGAGACGTCGTCATAGTTACGTGCTTGGACGTTAATGATTTGGGGGGATTCGGAGACGACTGCTCTCTTTGTCGTCGTTTTATTTTTTTGTTTTATGGAGAGCATTAGGGCACGTACTTCTCAATTCCCGACCACCACTTCCGGCTTCCCACTACCCTCTTTTAGCAGTGGTCCTCAGATTTCGTCATCTCGCCATCATTTGGTGACCCACTTTCGATCTTGGTAGGTTCGGGTCCAACCTTGTGTTCTTAAATACCAAATCACAGTCGGATTCATATAAAAGATATATAAACAACGCTCTAAATTCAAAATGAAGAGCTTAAAATAAAATATGACCAAAAGGGAAAGACCACATCGATCATTGGCAAATAGAAACTTGCTATGATATCAATAGAAAATAAAATGATAGAATCACACCCCACACCAAATGTGCAGCTATTACCTTGACACCCACATAGATAGAACAAGAGAAGCACACTTAAGGTTTTTGCGTTAGCAAAAAGATGAGAGAGATTATATGGTGAATACTTGTTGAGTGTAACACGAAGGAGACCCGAATCTTGCTTGTTCACTCGCGATAAGAGGTTGTGCGGACCCAATTAATAGATGTCACCAGAAAACTTCTCACTCAGGATTAGCATGTACAAGTTCAACACACTTAGACAGAAAAATCTATGATCTAACTTGATCCGATTTGGTTCGAGACTAGGATCTGAGTGTGTTTGGAGCCCTGTGCTGCTCAGTCCCCGCCTGCTCGAGGTGAAGAGGCACGGAGCTGCTTCGACCTCGTGCGGCCGAGGGATGCAAACGCACTCCACCTACCACAAGACGGGTGGTCCAAAACGCAGGTGTATCATCACTAAGTTGCAGTCAGTTCAATTGGTCACCATCATGGTGCCGTATGAGTCAAACCACCAGATCGATCCGGTCATATCCACAACTACTTTCGGGTATTTCAGTCTCCAACTAATACCAACTCGGTTGCACCTCACACACCTAATCTTGGCAACCAATTCATATTTGTTTAATCATCAAATTTACCCTAACTAGCATTGTTAGTACCGATGTGGATTCAGATTGCGCTCCATCTGATTAAATGGATAGATGAAGCCCCAAAACCAAACCCAACAATTACTGTCGTTGGATCTGAATATCAGATATCCATTTCTAGAGTACACTAACAAATGACAAGCTGTGATGCCGAAACCATGAGACTTTAACCAACCCGATTTGGTATTTGGATGCCATATGTGAATCGAAATGGGATCAGTAACCAATCTATAGATTGTACTGCAATCATCTGTTACTTCCAGATGCGTTGCAATTGAACATCGTTATGGTCCACTTATGTCAAACTCATTGCATGGGTTTCACCAACTCATACATTTATTTCCATTATATCTATCGTCTTTTGTTGGGTTCCACCCAATCCTCATAAATTGAGATTTGACTGGAGTGAAGTAGTCTACGTGCTAGAAAATCTTAACTTATAGTTTTAATAGTACGAACTAGACATTGCCAGTTTGGAGTTGGCCCCATGGTTCCAAAGAAACCGCATTAAGAACCAACTGAAATCAGAATCTGTCAAACCGGACCCTAAACGAAGCACCACTCAGTTTGGTTCCAATTCCACCCTCCATAGAACCGGAATCAGAACCTACAGTTCAAAACTGTTTGTTTCATATATATATACAATTTCTTTTGTACATTTTCTAGTTTCAATGTTTAAGACTCGAAAAAGAACATGCTTGCTATCAAATTGATTATGATTCTTGGTTTCCGGAAAATTGGATCTGAAGGGACAGTTTAGAACTGTCGGTTCTGGATTATCTAGAGCCAGCCACGTCCGCATATATGCATGGAAGACAATTAATGATTTAAACGAAGACGTACGACTACAACCAAGTATGATAATATCACATGGAAGATGTCCAATTGAAGCTGTAGGAGGAATTAGACTTCAAACACTTAGAGAAAGGTTTCAAAAGTACAAGAAATTATAAATATTTAATTTTTCTTTTCATTCTAAGATTTGATTATTAGTATGATAGACTCACGAAATGTGCTCCACCAATCTCGAAAACCATGCAAAAAAAAGCATAGCTGATGGCGTTACTTGATTGCATGTTGAACAATTAATCTGAAATCTCTCATACGCACACAACGATTGGGTTCATCTAACTCATGCACGATTCTCCCAATCTCAAAAGTAAGTAGTAGAATAACAAATGTGAATTATAACAGAAAAAATCTCGTATACAATGAGAACTAAGACTCTTACATAGTCTAAATGTCAAAATATGAAAAGACCTAATGACAAAGATACAATGACACGATACTAATGAGAAAGGGACTTTTAACATAAATACTCCAAACGTGACACCATGACCCTACAGTAGATCCCAACTAATCTGGATCTTAAAATAAATCATCTACCTAAACTAAGATCCAAATGATTATAGATGGATCAAAACTACTGTAAACCAAATCAAATCCAAATTAAGTACGATGCCTCTAGGTCTGAATCCACGCGTTATATGGATCACGTGCATGTACTACCAGTCTTTGGTCATCACGTGACAATTCTCATTCTAAAGATTGACTTTGACTATGAGGTCATGAAATGTTGCCAATGGGCTCTATGCTATGAATTTGCAATTCAACGTGTTATATTGTACAACTTATCAATTGAAATCCTTATTATCATCGGATCCTAAACTAGGGTTGGGACCATACAATCATCAATTTGCAACATCTTCTCTCGCTCAATTACCGCCTTTGAAGAGATGTCTTCAGTTACTCCAACCTCTAACTCCAAGGCTTCCTATGAACCCAAGTTGGGGCTTGTATCAAGAAATCACACCGAGATACATGTCATACTTGAGTCACCCTAACGTCAAGGGCATACATAATCTCTTGCTATTCTTTGTGCCCGAGTAGATTAGGTAGGAGGACAAGAAATCAAGAGCAATAATGTGGCCAAGAGTTTTCAATGTGGACGAATATATTTGAAACTGTTTACTTGCAGTTGATTCATTTGCCCCCCTCTCTCTCTCTGTATATATATATATATATATATATATATATATATATATATATATATATATATATATATATAGAGAGAGAGAGAGAGAGAGAGAGAGAGAGAGAGAGAGAGAGAGAGAGAATGTGTTTGTCAGGTCAGGCTTTTGTCCATTGCGAAAAGAATTTTCCATTGTTGCCTTTCATAGGAGTTTTGGCTGTGTCTCAGTCTCAGTATGGGTGATGATCCTCTTCAACTCATATAGTGACCGATTCCTTGTGATATGTAAATCTCCTCTACAATAAAGGACACACCCGTAGTCTATGGCTAAAATGCAAGAAAATCTAATCACATTGATACAATAATAAAACACTAATAGAAAAGTGAAGACATTTCAAATGTGATACCATGACACTGATGTGGATCTCAGTTGATTTAGTCCAAATCTAAATCTCCAACCTAAACTAATGAGATTCAAATTACTATAAATCAAATCAAGTATAAATTGAGTACGAAGTCTCCAAGTCCAATTCCACGTGCCATATGGATCACTTCAGGCGCTACCTGAATCCGATCGAATTGTCAAAGAGTTTATTTTATCGAGTTTGATTGAACAAACTTGGCTTTGGATAAACATTATCTGATATCCAACACGATTACATCTCACCAAAACGGATCTGTATCCCTTAATTTGGATTTGGATTTGGATTCGTGACTCTGAAGCAATGCTGAGACCAGATGATGGCTATGAAGGACGTGATACGTGGGCCAAGTCCGCCACCATACGAACCACAAACCGTACACGTTTACGGGTTGAGTCAACGGGCAAGACGACGTATTCCTCTCTCTCTCTCTCTCTCTCCATAGTCAGCAGCCGTATTTTCCTTTGTCCATCTTGCAGCTAGTAGTGGAAGTTGAACCTCTCTCTCTCTCTCTCACACACACACGGCGAAGAACCCAACCGTCTCTGTGAATCATCCGGCCTGAAGATGAGGAAAGGCAAAAATCATGACCTTGTAATAATCATGAGCTAAGAAGAAGAGCTCGTCTGTAGCCACCCACCATCATCACCACCGCCCAGCCAAGGAGATGGTTCACCTCAACCTATCTTGCCGTGCGGACTCTTCGGTCGCAACCTGCGACTCCGCCACCGTCACCACCACCTCTAAGAAAAAGAACAGCCTCTACTGTCTTGCAGACTCTTCGGTGGCTACCCGAAACTCCGCCACGGTGACTAAGAAGAAAAAAGAGAAAAGCGAAAATGAAGAAGAGAGCAAGGTGGTGGTGGTGCAGCGGTTCGACTACAGTGAGCTCGAGAGAGCAACGCAAGGCTTCTCATCTCGAACTATCCTCGGCCGTGGCAGCCACGGCACGGTTTACCGTGCTATCTTGCGCGATGGCAACCGCGTCGTCGCCGTGAAGCGGCCGTCTTCCTCCCTCTCTTCCTTTCTCGACAACGAAATCGCCGTTCTTTCCTCTCTTCGTAGCAGCCCTCTTCTCGTCAATCTCCTCGGCTTTTCGTTTTCAGACTCAGGCCGTGAGAAAGGCCGGCTTTTGGTGGTCGAATACATGCCGAACGGCACTCTATGCGACGTCCTCCACTCGCGACTAGACCCACCCGGCTGGGCTCGGCGGCTCGACCTCGCCCTGCACACTGCCCGTGCCATCGACGCCCTCCACCGCGCCGAACCCCCGGTCATCCACCGCGACGTCAAGAGCTCGAACGTCCTCATCGACGCCCGCGGCCACGCCCGGCTCGGCGACTTCGGCCTTGCTGTCCGTGACGGCAACGACGCCCAGCTCCGCGCTACGCCACCGGCTGGCACCCTCGGCTACCTCGATCCGGCCTACCTCACGCCGGAGAGTCTTACCACAAAGACCGATGTGTTCAGCTTCGGAATTCTTCTACTCGAGATTATCAGCGGTCGGCACGCCATTGATGTCGACCATTCCCCGCCTTCCGTTATCGATTGGGCGGTTCCCTTGATTCGTAAGGGGAAATTCGCCGCTATTTGCGACCCGAGAATCGGGCTGCCGGCAAATTCGGTGGCTCTAAGGCAGTTGGCTATCGTCGCAGCTCGGTGCGTCCGAAGATGCCGCGAGCGACGGCCGGAAATGAGCGACGTGGTGGAGGTGCTAGAAGAGGTCGGCCGCGGGCTTACGCCACAGAGGATGATGAAATTTCCAACCTTAATTACACCGGATTTGTTAGTGACATTCAATCCGTGCTCGATGGTCGATGTTGCCGGCGTCGGCCACAGAAGGGAGGATGAAGAAATAAGGAATCCGGTTACCACGGGTAGGCAGCTGCTGCCGGTGAGGAACACCATGGCGTTGGATAGAATTTCCGGAGTTAAATTGGGGAAGAAGGTGGATTCAGGAAGAAGAACGCTGATGACCATGATTGCCTCGCATGAAAATTCTCGATCAGAATTGAGTCGACCCCCTCTCCAGATAAGAAAATATGGTGGAGGTGGTAGCAGAGAAAGAAGAAGGGGAGATGGCGGTGGCGAAAAACTAAACAGATCGTCACGAATTAACGGTAGATATGATGTTTGGAGTTACGAAGGGAGCTACCGACCGTAGGATTAAGGCGTTCGCGGTCGATTATGATCTGTTATAGTGGGAATTGATCTGCACCAATCAACTTGATCCTAAAATTGAGGTCTGGTTCATTAATTCTGTGTTTTTCGAATCTGATTCTCGCCGGGATTTATTTTTCAGCATAGTTTTTCGATCCTTTTGTGTGTAATATGTTCCAGTATCGATTCATTTCCACAGGCAACAGCAAGGGATCTTTATCTAAAAGAATGACCATTTTCTTTGCTTTGATTTAGAATGTATATGCCATGGATTCATGATAATGTTTGCGGTCATGGATTTCATTCTTTTCTCCCTAAGTTTGACATTTCTAAGTGGCAGTGTTGAATTGAATTGGTTGCTTTGATGTAATTGTTGAAATGGATTGCCGTAGGATTGAATGTAACAAAGAATTGATACCATGGCCAAAGCTTCGAAACCAATCTCGAATTTTCTTCTTAAATCAACAAGAAAATTCTATCTTGATTTATTTCAAGTTTGTGGCTCTTCTTGCTTAGGGGTGTAATTGAGCTGAGTCGAGCTCGAGGTCAAATTATGTTACAATTCAACTTCAGCTGGGTATGTTCGTTCGTTTAAGCTTGGTGCAACCAATTGACTCAATCAAACTCAGCTTGTGATGGGGCTCGAGTTCTTAACAGAAACAGAGCTACAGTATGTTATATATATACTAGCGAGCTTCACTTGTGCTTGACAAAGTTGAATCGTATTTTGAGTTTTTTTCTGAGTTGAGCTTGAGTAGCTCATAAGCAGCTGGACTCACATGTACCCCTGTTCTTGCTTTCAACTTTGTTGCTATCAGTGTTGTAAATATCCTATTGCTTCATGAATACAGTCTGGGGGTCTGTATAATCAGTGCATATCACACAACGTTTCATGCAATATCACGAGATATTACCATGACGTGTGATGCACTATAAATTTTCTTTTAAATATTTAACCATAAATGTATTTCGTCAATGGTGAAAAACATGCATTTGTGTTCTATAGTTGGTGACATACACTAATTCTAGCTCCTAAGAGGAGAACTATAATTGGCAGCCAAAAGGCAGGGATGGGCCTTTTATCGGATGAGATTGCCTTTCACATCGATCTACCGGGTCCCATGAGAAAAAAATGGGGGTGTTACTTAAGAACAAAAGTAATGTTAGTATCAAAACGTTCTTGAGAAATTCCTTTGATTGACAACTCACCTGCCGTGCAACAACACGGCTTGGTAAAGTTATTTGGTTGACAGGATCCATAAAATCAGCTGGGTTGTTTCTGCTTAGGCATAGCCTTTTCACGTATTTGGTGGCCATTTTCTTTGGAAATACATTACTTATCTTTTCCTATAAATAATGTCACTTATAATAATACGAAAAAGTTTATCTTCAACAGTGAAATACTAAAAAACGTGAACTTTCACTACGGAGTTGCGTGTAACATGCTCATTGACTTTGCAAAATGATTCCAAAACAGTGTCTCAGCATTTGTTCTTTTTGTATGACTGACTCTCTCAAGGGAGGAAACGGACGCAGCCGATGAATTTTTCTCAGTTGCCATCGTCTTGGGTCATAGAAGAATTTGGTTCGACTCGGGATCCTTGTCCTCGTTGGACCATAATTTGATCTGATTCTCGGCAGGGTTGTGAAGTTGTAGCTTCTTGAGGGCGGTAGAGCGAATGAGGGGCCATCGCTGGGTACGAACTACCAATCTCGGGTATAATACCTGTCACATGAAGGGAATTCCACGATCAAGACAAAAAACGAACTATGCCAATATCAAAATCTTCAGATTTTCACAGGAAGTGCGAGTAAGTATGAATTCTTGACTTAACTAGTTTCTCATTGTAACTAGAAAAGAATATCATCAATAATGGTGTTAGTGAATTAAAGTCGAGTTAGAAAATTGTAGAATAAATCAATGACAGTGAAGTAATCAAAGGATAGGTAGGTACCGATATGTTCTGTCAAAGCTTATTATATTTAAATTATTTGTGAAGATGCCTCAATAATTGATCAGCATGAATGCAAGATCATACACATCTCTGGTCTTTCATCTGTGGCAAAGTTTTCCATGCATAAACAGCATCTACGTATAGTATGAATCAATAAGTGTATATACATAACAAGACATACGTCTCTCTAGTACACATCCCCATATACAGAAAAGATGGTGGATTTTTGCCTTGCAACTTATAGTGTGGAATATTATAATTTAGAGATGATCGATCAAATTGAAAATAACAGGAGATAAGAATTGAAGTCCTTCGGTTCCTGTCCTGCAGCATAATCTAATAAGCTGAAGCCATGGACATCCGATTCCTTTCCGGCCGTTGGTCTTCTTATTGCTTGCAGTTATAAGATCATATTGAGGAGGCATCTCATTGAGCTTTCCGAACCAGTCCTCATAGAAACCCCAGATTTCAAACCTAATATGATACCTCTGGAATTAGTAACCAACCAAACATTGAACAACGATTGGCATGCAACTCAATGAAATGAAAGAAAGGGTAGGCAACATTAAGTTGGAATAGAACTAGTTACCAGTAAGCCAAGAACTGGTATGGTGCATATCTATCATAAATATCATCAATATATTTCTTGAGAGCCTTTGTTGTGCATTCATTCTTCCTATGAAACTGCCAAAAGAAACATAAATTATCTACCTTTTAATGATTATTCAGACAAAGTCAAATCAATCAACACCAACCTGCTTTATATGTCGAAGAGTTTCTGAATCAGCAGGAACCTTATGGTAGAATCCCATACACATGAGTACGTTGGCGCGTGTAAAAGGACCAAATCCATGTATGCCAATTAACTGTTGTTCGAGTTGCTCATATTGTGTTAGGCTTCCTCCATCGATTCTATCCAGATTATCAAGCATAAGTGTATTTTCTACAACAGACTTTGCAAGATTTATAATACGACCAGCTCTGTAGCCGAGCTTGCAGCGCATGTTCAATACTCCTCATGTAGATCAAACAGCTCCTTTGGACTAGGGAAATTGCCAGTTTTGTAACGCAATCCCATGTCCTTTTCTGTAGTTAACATACAATCAGAAGGAGCAATATAATTTATTTTGGAGTCATTACATGGTTGTGATGCAGAACATCGATTATTCAGCATCAAGGAGTTATCTTTACATCCATTTATAAGTACCTCTTTTGCATTTAACCGTTCGGCGCCAGCATCATAATACGATGGAGTTGTATGTTCAGCCATCTGGAACTCTTTTCTGAGGGACTTGCAACTTGCATTCACATTCTTATGACTTTTCATCATGCGTTTCCTGTTAGGTTCCCTGCGTGCAGGGGTCTCAGGAGAAAGTACCTCTAACTTACACGGTTCTCCATTGCCTTGTAAAAGATCAGGATCGGAACAAAAAGGTGTACCCTTGAGCTCCATCTGAAGATTACAAAGAGCTCTAACCATAGATAGTGTTCTTGACCATCTGCGATAATAGGAGTGAAGCATCACATCCTTATGACAGAATTGGGTAATGATTTATTGTGTATAATCTGACTTCCTATATCTCAAGTTCTAAGGATATTAATTGCCAGGGGATCCTGGTTTATGAAAGCATGAACAATTCTAGAACTGAAGTACATGAAGTTCATAGGAAAATTGTTGATGCTGCAATTCAAGGGCAAATGGAATACGTTTATAGGGTTCAGGCAACTACGTTCCAGGTATGTGACTATAGAAACAAGGATCATCAAGGTATTTTATTAAATAACTTGATGATAATCTCACTTCCTATATCTCAAACTCTAATGGATATTAAATGCCAGGGGATCCTCGTTTATGAAAGCATGAACAATTTTAGAACCGAGGAACAGGAATTTTACAGGGATATTTTTTATACTGCAATTCAAGGGCATATAAAATACTATCTTCCGGTTCAGGCAACTAGATTCCAGGTATGTGACAAGGATCATGAAGGTATTTTATCGAGTTTACTGATTTGAGAACTTGATTGAAACTGCAAGTATTACCCAAGAATCCTGTGAGTCATACATCATGCACTTGATTGACAGAACACTGTTTGATGTTTCACCCACCAATCTCTGGACCATTAGAAGCAGGGATTTATCTTACACAACATGAAGTGCCGTGCTTTAGGCCAACTCAGGAATGAAAAAGAGGGGCAAAATGTCTGCCCATGTCCAGAAAGCAAGCAAAACCTTAACATGCTGGAATTCAATATAACTTGATTTCGACCCTAGAGACCATACTACCTAGTCAATGACAAAAATATTAGGTTTTGACATTAACACCTAGGAACTAATACCATGATTACGATACACATCTACCTCTCGAACGTCGAAACCATAATGAACTCAGAAACCAAGAAAGTTACAGGAACTAGAACTTAGGCAAACTTATTGAGAAAACATGATACACCCAAAGGGAACAGCAACCGCGCTTTGCCTGTATAAAAACTTGGACTTTTCGGGCAGTTATCCATGTCTATACTCGTAAATTTTGAGTGTGTCGGGTCATGTTCGTGTTAAAAAAACAGGTAAAGCTGAGTGTTCAATTGGTTTGAAACCCGTAATCCTGGCCGTTATCATCCCAACTGGCTAACCAGTCATAGCGATCTTGTGTCCCAGTTTGTGTTCGTGTGGTCAAAGCAGCTCAACCTGCCCTGATTATTTCTCACGTCTCTTTTGGTGGACAACCTGGTGGACCTTTTGTGTCTAAGGTCAGATCATTTTAGTGTCGTGTCGCTTTTGCATTCGGAGCAATACCACCACAGACGACCTGCTTTGTACATGTTATTGAGGGATACTAGTGACACCAGTGCCGTCTATTATATTGACAAGCTGCCCTAACGAGTTGAGTTGGCTTTTCTCTCGATGCATGGGAAAGATTCAATGGAAAAGGGCGGGTTTGTTTTGGGCTAATATCAAGGGATGACAGCCCAAGTGGGTGGTGCATCACTCAAATAACTTGTCCTGTTTCGACGAACCCGATAGGAACCCATGTGTGATGCACGTGCCTCCATGCATGGCCATCGGGTTGTTACAAATATGCAGCTCTATTTTCTAGGCAGTGTCTTGGGCACGTCAATTTCTATTGGGAAAGGAATGCCTACATCCCGGTTGTGAATGTCTGACGACAGATTGCTGTAAGAGATTTGTTTATCCAAATCACTATATACAACTATTTTATTCACCTAAACTGCTCTCTCTCTTATATATATATATATATATAGTCTACATTTACTTAAACATCTTTATTTAAAAAGTATTTGATACTATAAATTTGTACAATGTTATTTGTTACTTTTTAAATTCAAATCTTTATTGTTGATTATATTGATTGTACTATATAAATCTTTGAGCTAATTTAAGCAAGTGTGAGCATATACCAAACTCTCTCTCTCTCTCTATATATATATATATATGGTATGTTAGTACACTTTAGTACTAGCATATCCCAACAATTTTCAATGATTCATCTTATCTTGAAGAATGGTTGGAATTTAAATTGTAAAAGCAAAAATTATGCATGTGAATACAGTTTATATACAAAAAATACACATTTACTTTTTCTTTTAAATTTAAATTTCAACATTGTATCATCTAAGATCAATAGTTGAGATTCATTTAGATATGTAGTATATACCAGGTTCTAATATATATATATATATATATATATATATATAGAGAGAGAGAGAGAGAGAACGTGATATTACATGCTAGGCATATTCAAACATATCTCCAAAAAGTTATTTTTAAATTCAAATATGAATGATTGAGATGTGTTCAAATATGCAAGCACTAATCTTAATAGCATATACCAAGCTTTATATATACTAGTAATAACTCACCTGGATGGCTGGTCGACTCACAAGTCAAACCTCACGAATTCGACACCTATGCATAAGTTCATGAGTTTAAACCTTACTTAGATCGCATTCTGGGTTGCTCTGAAATCAAAAAACACCAAAACGGATCCAAACTACACGAATTAGATCCAACACTTTTATATGGATCTCATATAAACTGATGAACAGATCCAAGCCCCATCCAAACCCAATCCGAACCACGAAGATTTAAAAGGTTTTAGTATCTCCACACACAAAAATCATACCTAGTTTCTCGTGACCACGCCCACGCACGCAAAACACAGTTTCTCATGAAACATTGGCTAAAAGTACAGCCACCAACCCACAGAGAATAGCCTGAATCAAAGCTTAGGTTAAAAGCATGTCACAGGTCCTTCCATTTCATTATATTGGCAGTTATCGAGAAACTTCAGAAATATGAAGTTCCGGAAGCGTTAAAATTTGATTATCATCAATGACTTTTAGGTCATGACGCTGTCTCAAGTGCTGGTCTATCTATCTATCTATCTATATATATATATATATATATATATATATATATATATATATATAGAAAGAGAGAGGTAAATTTTTAATGTCATTCCATGTATAATTTTGTATAAATATTTTCACTATTCAGTTTTTGATATAAATGGTTGAGGTGATAAAACAAAAACATTTAATAAATTAAATATAAAATACAAAAATACAACAATACTTTTAATACAAATATCTACCATCAATCCTCTCAATCAAATGGTAAAAATGTTCATTGGACCAAATAATATTATGCATTTATTCTATCTCTTTCTTTATATATATATATATATATATATATATGTGTGTGTGTGTGTGTGTGTTTGTGTGAGATGGTATTGGCTATATCATAGAAGGAAATGGAAATGCTTTAGTGTGAAGCAATGCGCTACCCTTCCTTTGAAAGCAAGTTTAACCGGGCCCGGTCAACTTGGGAAGAAATGATGCCACGAGTTGGTTTCGTCCTTGGAAGCTTTGCATACAAGCTCTTCAACTTGATATATTCGAGGACCCAGGTTCTCTCTCTCTCTCTCTCTCTCTCTCTCTCTCTCTATATATATATATATATATATATATATATACGGCCTTACACAATGCGTATAACATGATAAACCATGTGCAACCACTGCACTTTTTTGAAGCTTCCATGCGTGTATATATACACATACATATAAAATAGATGGGGGAGTTGGACTAGCCTCAGCTTGCCGATGAAAAGAAAAGTGTCAGTATTACCAGCAAAACTCCTCAACTCGACTCTAACTTTTAATCGACTCAAAATTGTGAGATACAGTGTCTCGGATCAAAAGAAAGGTATGGATGGATGGATGGCTTTCTTACACGACAAACGTCTCAAATCCTCTCTGCTTAATCTCATTCTGAAAGACAGATTAGGAGCAGTATTGCAACACATTTTTTCATGTAACAAAGTGCTTGTGCCCAGTTTCTTCGCTTTGCTTGGGTTGAACATGGTATGAGTTAGATGAGCCAAACACAAGCCTGCTTTTAAGTTGAAGAATAATTTGTAGGATATTTTTACATTAGAAAAAGAAGTTCTTGCACTTTTGAGTAAAAATTAGATTCTTATATAAACTTGTTTTAGAAATTGAGCACTTTCAAATTACATATATTAGGGAGAAAGTTGGTGTAGCATTAATAGGAGATAAAAGCGAGACAACCATGCTTAAAGGATTCATTCAAATTTGGAGAAGCAGACACTTCAGGAATAGTAAGATTATGTCATAATAGCCGCGACTTCAAGTTTTGTACCTATTATTGTTAGCCTCGCCTAATTTTGTGTTGGTGCTAAAAATAGGTCAACCCGTTTTTCATTACTTTGGTGGATGTGAACACGAACATGTCGGGTCGCAGGAATCTTGTTTTTCGTGTAGTGTCTTATAGTACAAGCCAAGCGACTCGGTTCGTAACCCCACACTACCTACTAACTTACCCAGAATTAGTACGGATTCCTCCTGGATCCGCCCACTGATTTGTTTATTTGTTTGGTTTCGATGCTTCTCGAGCCCGGCTTGCATAATCTAGAAATGGACCCCACACTGGCAATGTACATAAAACGAAATAAAGAACGTCCTCTTCGCTAAACGCATTTACAGCTTATGTTCAAGATCGGTAGAATAAATTGACGTGAAAAAACAAGTTAGAAAGCAGATAAATAGTACATACAAGTTTATTCTGGTTTTAATTTTACAAAGCAAGTTAAAAATGCTTCACCAAAAACAAAAGCACAAGTTAAATAATGAGACGTCTGAGCTATCTTTTTTTTAAAAAAAAGACGTGGATTTAGACGGAGCCCTACCAAGTTATTCTTGAGATCCCATGGGTGGACGATCACTTCTCACTCCCAACTTTAGCTAATTTTGATAAGTGAATAACTACAAAATAAAATATTCAAGTTTCAACTGAGTTCGAAACTGAACCAACCAAACCAAGACGAAAGCTAATACTATCGAGTTTTAGAGATCCACTCACTTGGCTAATATTTGAAGAAAATACAGTTTACAAAGACTGAAGACAAAGCTTAATTTTGTTTGTGCAAAACTAGGTTTTTAGGAATAATGCGTCTTTTTTCATGAAGCCACAAAAAAGCTCTGTTCGACTCACATAATAATACTACTTACTGCCTCGACTCACATAGGTTGGTGTCATGAGCTTTGAGCAAGTAAGGTTAAGTTGGCCACATGAACTCACGTGGTTCAGTTCATACGCATATACCCTACCTTAGTAGTGTATACAGTATATTTACAAGTCTATATGCTTTCGCAAACATGCTGACCTGACACGATTTAGATGAGTTAAGATCTTTTCAATACATTGTGAGTTTTGTATAATGTATGTTAAATAACTATGTGTTAACTTAAAATAAGATGTTTTTTTTCTTAAGTACAACAAGTAAGTTGGTCTTCGCCTCTAGCTTGCAGTTCATCCAAGTATCATCTTGACTCTTATTAAATACGCAAGACGGGCAACCCTAAAACAAGCAACAATCTAGTGAAACGGGCTCCGCGACGGTCTCGACTCATTCAGACTGGTCTAATATTAACTTGTTTATTTGGTGGTTTTTCTAGTGGTAGAGGTGACCTCATTTGCTTTCAAAGGAAACTTTCCCCTTTTCTACAGATAAAAACGTTTTTAACGAAGAGCCTTTCTTCTTGTTTGTTCTTAACTGAGATCATAATTTCTCCCAAGAGATAAAAACGCAAATGACGAGAGCTGTCATACGTCTTCTACGTTCCCTTAACCGGAGGTTCGAACCCAGGGGGGTTAGTTCACCTAATCTGTCCTATAAATAATCTCCCCGCCTTAACTGTCAGTCCAGTGCATTCTCTGCGAAGTGAATGATAAAATTCGTTGGTTCTCTCGCGGCCGTCGATATTCTCCCATCGATTGACAGCGATGAGTGTTGAGATCCGGTGCTCCGGAAGGACGACGGTGATCGACGGCAGTCGGCCGAAATCGTAATGGAAGCGTGTGTGTGTGCGCGCGCGCAAGAGTGTGTTTGTCGGGGGGTGTTGATGGTGAAGAAGGAGAAAGCGTGGATGTTTCGCTACTTCGGCTCCGGTTCGTTCTTCATACTGCTGGGTCTCACGGCATCGTTGGTTTTTCTTCCTTTGGTTTTGCCGCCTCTGCCTCCTCCGCCGTTGATGCTCCTCTTTCTTCCCGTCGCCATTCTCGCCGTCCTCTTGTTCCTCGCCATGGCGCCCTCTCACATCACTCACATGGTCGTGTGATACGACGTTTTACTCATGGTGGGTGCCGCCTCTTCTTCGTTTCTCGTTGGTTCCTGATCAAAATGGGAATTTCTTGATGGGCTTGCTGTGGTTTAGGTGGAACTTGTAGAGAGAGAAAAACGAGTGGTATTTACCCTCCTTTTCTCCGAATACAGGGTCTATCGATCAAAATGAGTTTTGGGTAGTCAGATTCTTGATCCCCTTGATTTAGAAGGTCTAGAGAGGGAAACTAGAGCGAGAAAGTAGAGAACAACAATGAGTACCCTCCTTTCCTCTGTGTGTACTATTGATGAAATGAGTATTGGGCAGTCGAACTTCTTGATCCCCTTGCTGTGCATTAAAAGGTCTAGAAAGAGAGAAAAACAAGTGTCTGTCTCCTTTTCCTCCGTTCCAAGGTCTCTTTATGGAAATATGTTTTCGGGCTAATCAAGCTACTTGAGTGCATTGCTTTGGTTTGGGTATACGGTCGGTATAGAGAAACGAGTGGGTGGTCTTCCTTTGTCGTTAAGGTCTGTTGATCGAAATGGGTTTTGGGTAATTGAGTTTCTTGATCCTCTTGTTGTGTTTGGGTACAGTTATTTAGAAAATCAAGGAAAAGACAAGGCGGTGTTTGGGTGTTTTCGATTATAAGTATGCAGCTCACAAGGATTTTGTTCGATTGGATTACCAAAAGAATCCAAAGGGAAGAGAGAGGAAGCTGGTTTGCAATTTTAATATGAAATTGTATCTGTAAAATTTTGTTTTCGTTTTCCTGCTGAAAAAGATTTTAATCTTGATTGGATGTAACACAAACGTGCCAAATGCAGATCTAAATGGTACATCTTGTAACTTCTCCATTGATTATCTTAGATATTCAGGTTTTGATCTTGAGCTGTTATATTGTTGTGAAGGAAGAAACTCTTAGTTTTGGCTGTTTCAACACGACTTAGGTTTCTGCCTATTTCATTCTCAAAAAGTGAAAGGCATGATATATCTTCCAGTAAATGGAGTCAGCCACACCAATCCTTGCCAGTTTGTAGTTTCATTTCAAGTCTTTTGCAGGCGTTTTCAATACCTAACTTCAAAGTATTCACCGTTAATTTGTCAGACATTCCATGAAAGCTCCTTTGTCACCTCTCAAACGTCCAAACTGGCGCAGTGATTATCCAACAATCAGCACCGTATATTTGGATTAGTGCCGTTTGATTTGGTCCTGAAAAGATTACTAAACCGCCTCGATTGTATAATTTACATATTGATTTGCCAGTTGGGAATCTGGCCAACTTTTTACTAATTAATAATGCTTCCTCCCACCTTCTTAACAACTCCAGTGTGAGCCCGGTCGATCCACTATACCGGTAAAGCTCTTCCGGTGCTGGTTTGCTCCATTTGCAAGACTCCACCTCGAGACCTTGCACAAGGGAAACAAGCTCCGAAGCACTTCAACCAACGATTGGTTGATCACACATCTTAATAATGTGTGTTATAACATGCACTTACATGAAAGAGAGTCTCCAAATGTCATTCATAGCTAATGGTTGAAATGTACTTGTTGAAAAAAAAATCATACGACTAGAGAAGTACTTGACAAAAATCATAGGACTAGATGAATAAACTGCTAATGTGCAACAAACATATACATACCAACATCAACAAAAGTCATAGATTTATGAAAATTTATAAACGGAGTTGGAATGTTTTTGCTTTTAATGTACACTCAGGGCGTTTGCCCACCTAGACAGGGCTCTTGACTCCACCAGACGCAGGGTGCTTTAATCAGCCTCCCCATTATAACCGAAAAGTATATCAACCACTCCTACTCTGCAAAATTTAAGTCATTTATATGAAGAGGATCATTAAAATTTAGCTAATCCCTTGGTTGTGTACTTTGTTGCACTTGATGAATAACTCTACCCAACTTGGGTTTCGGGTCCATGGCACCACACACACACACAAGTTGGAGTGAGCTTCAGCTATGTGTGGATGTTCCTACCAACATGTGTGCCATTAAGTTTTCAAAGATGAGCATCTATAGTTTATGACAATGTCGTAGACAATATTTCTATATGGACATGCAATTGTGAGGTCCACAATAACCTTCTGGTGCCCAGCTTTAAAGCTCAAGTCACCAACCTGAAGCCCGAATAGAAGAACTCTCGACCTAAGGGCATGAGTCGGGCATTAGATTGCATAGGTTTCACGGTGTCGAACCAGTGACCACTCATCTAGCTGTGGTAGGCTCTTTCCACTACGACTACTCATGCAATGGGTGTGCATAGCTGTCAAAGGTTATGAAAAAACAAGGTAGCTCCTTGAACAAGAAAAGAAGGAGATGACCCCAAAAGCTCACGGGTGCACACAAACATACATATATTAGATCTTCCCCACCTATGATACTATGACATGCCCATGGCTCACTCATTTCTTTTGGGTGACATGACTCACTCATTTCTCTGGGTATGAGCATAATTTATTTATTTTTTTTAAGTTTTAAAAAAGTACGAAGACATTCATATTAAACTCTTGTCACCCAAAAACAATTGATGCGCATGAGTATATGTTATATGTAGATAGGATCCAACCACTCATATATATAAGGATAAACTGAAAGATAATGGAGGTCGGATGATATCACTTAAAATGACTAGGAGCATTGAACTATAATGATGCGAACAGTTATAGCCTGATTTTCAGACATTTAGAGGATTAAGTTTGGCTAAAAGGGACATATATAGCCAAGGTTGCAAGATCTTAGATCTGGTCAGACGAGCATAAGGATAAAGAATGGGATCAAATGGGTATCTTAAAGATCTTAAGTTTTACGCACACATACATACATACATACATATATACTTAGAATGCGAAACTCTATGAGTACTAAAAGAAAAGATATGCTCTTCACCTAAGACACAGGACAAAATTGTCAGGATGTTCCCATGGATGGGCCTGAACAACCATGGATTATTCACAGTTGGAGTATCACATTCTCTCCTACCTATATGCTTGGCGTTCTCGGAAAACTATTTGACGCTCTTATATCTTCCTTTGAAGCTCGGTGTGCCGTTTGCTTCTCTTCCCAGTATGCTTCTCTTATAAAGTTTATGTTGTCCTCCAATACACAAGTGCATGTAGTCTTTTAGGACTTGTATCTTTGATGTTCACATGACAAGTCTTAAGTTTGCTGGCACGAAACACAAAATACATTCGATGGTAATATATTATATATATATATATAAAATAAGAAGATCCAAATGCCAAGATCGATACTCCACCAACATAATACATAATGGGTTCCATGAGTTGGGACATCACAATCCAAGCATGGAACACAGAATGCATTCGGTGGTGTATATATATATAAAGATCCAAAGGTCAAGATTGATACTCACTAATTCATCAGTTGGGATATGGCAATTCAAGCAGGGGGGATTTTGGGATCCAAGTCAACGTCTTGACTAGCATGTATATGTGCATCGTATAAGGGGGGGTCGACCCTTGTACAAGAAAAGGACTAACTGTGCAAAGGGTGTGCATGGCTGTCAAAGGTTATGAAAAACCAACGTCGACGTAACCACTGCCCCTTGTACAAGAAAACAAGGTGAAGACCCCAAAAGCTCACGCGCTCTCACACACACACATATCACCTAATGAGACAGAAGAATAAAGCGAAAGATAATGCAGGTCGGATGATCTCACTTAAAATGACTAAGAGCACTGAACTATAATGATGTGAATAATTCTTGCCCGCTTTTCAGGTATTTAGAGGATTAAGTTTGGCTAAAAGGGACATGTGTAGCCAAGGTATTAGATCGAATGAGACGATGTAAAGGATCAAGAATCATGGGATCAAATGGGTGTCTTAAAGATCTTACTTTTTACACGCATATAAGTATGTGGGACTCTTACCGGTACTAAAAGAGAAGGTGTACTCTTCATCATATACGAAGGCCCCAAAGACACATAATAAAGCCGTGAGGTTGTTACCATGTAGGGACTTGGTTATACAATCATGAACTATTCACAGTAAGAGCTTGATGTTTTTAGTAAGCTCTTGTATCTTTCTTCAGAGCTCTGCATGTAGTTCGCTTCTCCTCTCAACATGTCTCTTCTCTTCTATTGTTTATGTTGTCCTCGAATACGCAAGTACCCGTTTTCTTTTTTATGTTCGTGTGATAAACTTTAGATTTGCTCGCATTAAAGACAAAATGCACTAATGCGACAGAATGCACTAGACACTAGAATATAAACATATATATATATATATATATATATATATATATATATATATATATATATATATATATATATATATATATATATATATATATATATAATGAGAAGATCCAAAGGTCAAGATTGATACTCCACTAACATAATACAAGACGGGTTCCATTAGTTGGGATATGACGATTCAAGCAAGGATCACAAGATCCTAGTATTTTAGGATCCAAGTCGGGTCTTGACTACCACGTATATGGGCACCATATAAAGGGTCGACCTAGTGACAGGCCAATCGTATATTTGGGTGGATATGTTTTAAAGGACTGCTTTATATATATATATATATATATATATATATATATATATATATGAGAGAGAGAGAGGCCATCGGGAAAGTAAAGTTTGGCAAGAGGAAAAGTGCTTTTTCTGGTGTTTGGAGATGCAATGTATGGAGATGCAATGTATAACATAGGTACAAGGATAGGAAGTGGAGCCCCGCAATCAGCGTCGGCAGGACTTTACAGTGAGAGGGAGATGCCTCCTCCTCCTGTACACATCCCCCCCACTCCCTTTTCTCCAACACCAACCCTCCGTACGATTTTCTCTCTCTCTCTCTTTATATATATATATATGAACATACAACATTACTCAAAATGCTATAATGCAAACTTATGCCCTCCCTTGCTTATAATTTATAAAATTATAAATGTATTATAAAAATATAAAAAATATCTTATTATAATAATATTTCTTATAAATAATAGGTATACACATTTGTTTGGAGTGCCACAAGTAAGAAGTGACAACCATCAAATCAATATCTCTTTATATAGGTATGTATATATATAAAGGACATGCTTCTTATAAATAATAAGTACACATTTATATGAAGTGTCACGAGTAAGAAGTGACAACCATCTCTCTATATATATATAAAGAGAGAAGGATGCAAGATCCTGCAAGGATATAAGTATGGGGTATCACAACCCTTTAAGGTGGTTGAACTGTCACTATTCGTGTAAGAAAGCTAAAAATATTGCTCTACGTATACAACAAGTACAACAACTTTTTCTATGTAAATCATGATCGTTTGATCGATCATGATGATCAAACGATCGTGATTAGAGAGTATACATGAGAAGAAGATCCTAAAATCTCTTACACATGCTTACTTAATCATTGTCATAGGTTACATGATCTAGTTTTCCTTTATAGGGTTTATACATAGACGTAATTATTTTAAATATGTTGTTATAGGCATAAGCAATTGTTTTAAATGTGTTGTTATAGGAATAAGCAATTGTTTTAAATGTGTTATCAATCTTGATAATTTTTTGTAAAATAACAATGGAGAGGATTCTTTACCATGATGGCTTGTGTGCATAAGCCACAAGATCTCTCTCTCTCTCTCTCTCTCTCTCTCTCTATATATATATATATATATATATATATATATATATATATATATATATATATATATATATATATATATATGTATGTGTGTATGTGTGCACTCCAACATAGAAATATACAACAAGAAATGAAAGATCTCATGGTAACCTATTTTTCCATTGATCACCTTATTGTACTTTAGACATTGCTTTATTTTCTATGTTGATGTGCAGTGGAGCATCACCATTTGACTTTCAATCAAGTGGAACAACTTCCTTGAGGAGGTTTTTCTGGAAAAACAATTTTTCCAAAGAAAAGAAAGGAGAGAGAATGATTGTATGTATATCTTTTGTAACTTTGTTCTTTTTCTATTTATTCATGTTTTCTTTTCATTCCTTGGATGTGCATTTCAACTAAGTGAAACGGCTCCATGCTTGTGTTGTCTCTTTTGGTTTTTTTATAAAACAATAATTGCTATTTTAATTAATAAAAATATTTTTATTTAAAAGAAAACGGTGCATGCAATATGGAAGGGAGCCCTCCTTAATTATTGCATGTCGTTATGATAGAGGCCTTGTGGTTACTTATAAATGGAAGTTATCATCTCCTACTTAGTCATATGAGATGAATCATACATAATGGTTTTCTCTCACTATTTAATAACTCATGTCAATGTTTCCACAACAATTAAAAATTCTATACATGTCTTAATCCCATAGTGGTACCATGTTTAGCAAAAAGATCTTCAAATATACTCTTTGTCAAGGGATTTGCTATCATATCTTTTGTAGGAAGGTAAGGGATAGATATTTCATTCTTTTGTATCATATCATGTACATAATGATACTTTATCATTATATGCTTGCTCCTTAAGCTATCAACTCTTATAGTTGATGTATTATCAAAGTAAATGATAACTGGCTCGTTGGCTATGTTCGACTTCAAATCATGAATTAAGTTACTTATCCAAACGATACTTATTGCAGTCATACTACAAATATTATATTCAACCTCTTGTGTATACAATGCTATACAACCCTATTTCTTGTATAACCAAGAAACACCACTACCTCCAAATAAAAAAACTTGATCGGAAGTTGATTTGTTGTAATCTTTGCACCCATCAAAATCAGTATCTTAGTATCCAAAAAGTTCTAATTCATCTACCCGATAACATAAATTTAAGTCTCTTATTCCTTTTAGGTATCTCAAGATCATTTTTACAACAACTCAATATTGCCAACCAATATTACTTTGATATTTACTCACGAGACTAACAATAAAACTGATATCAAGTCTTATATACAACATAATATACATCAAGTTTTCAACAACTTGAGCATAAAGGAACATTAGGTTTTCTTATCCATTACTTGGAAAGTTAGCTTTAGTAAGGTTAACCCCTTTGAAAATGGGTGTGCAAGAAGACTTGCAGTCACTCATTGTAAACATTTTGAGAATATAATCAAGATACCTCTCTTGACTTAGACATAAAAGTCTAGATGATTCGTCAGGGTAATCTTTATACCCAAAGGATGCCTCTCCCATATTTCATATCGAACTTTGAGCTTAATCATGACTTCGTCTTAACAGTCGTACCATTGTCATTACAAATCAATAGGATGTCATCTACATACAATGATACGATCACAAAGTGACTCCCACTATTTCAAATATAGACACAATGATCAAGATACCTCTACTTAGTTGTTATCACCTTTCTTATAGTAGTCTCTTTTATAATACCCTAATTTTTCACAATTGAAGCACTTTACTCAAAAAGTAGATTCTTATGGTTTCTTAACTGCTTGACCTTTATTTTATTTTCGTTTGTTTTAGTGGTTTCTAAAACTAGAGTCAAGGTCATTTTGGGCAAGAGTAATTTTTCCTTTTTGCCCTTTATTAGGTGCTCCTATTTACTTGCCAATTTTAAGGTAAGCTCAATTAGTGTAACTGCAGAGTTAACTCCAAGGACAATGGTGACTATATCTCAAAAAGAGGGAAGGTTATTCAACATAGTTGAGATTTGCATTGGGTATGGGATAACGGTGTTAGCTAAAGCTAAGACGCTAGCAATGACGAGCATCTTATTAACATACTCGACTACATTTTTAGTCTCTTTCATTTTATAGGAGTTATATTGTTACAAGAGAAACTAGACATGTAACTCGGTTGTGGTATCGTACTTAGTTGTGACTGCATCAAACATTATTTTTGCAGTCTTATATTCCTCGAAGACCTTAATGAGATCATTTTTCACATAGGTTAGCATAATTGTCTTTGCTACAATGTCATCCCTAAATAAAGTTTTATAGTTTTTTCTTTTAATCATCTTCCATATAGATCAGAATAATTATCTTTGTTATAATGTCATCTCTAGATAAAGTTTTGTAGTTTTGTCTTTACTCAGTTGATGCCTTTGCATTGGGCTCAATCCTAATTCCTTTAAGAACATAATCTAAACCTTCTAGTGTTAAAGCCAATGATATACGTCTTTTAAAGGTTTGAAAGTTCAAACCATTTAGTTTTTCGGTTTTAGCCAACTCATAAATACATACTATAGAAGCCATTTTAATTGTAATATTTGGCAAAAGTTCCAAGAATGAGGATCTAACTATCCAAGTCAAACAAGAAGCAAACAACAATTTCAATTAACAACTATTTATGATGAAAAACAAAAGAAGGAATATCTATAACTCAATGCTAATCTTGCACCAAATAGCAATTCGGCAAAGTTGCACGAGCTATTCGTAAATAATATTATGCACCTGTCAGCAAATAGATAAATGTCTAAGGTATTAATATGAAAAATAACACATATTTCAATATCACAATTAATTTAACCTACTATAGAGTTCTTAGAAAAGTTAACGGACATATTTGTAATTTCTGCACCAAGCACTGTTCTATGATTTCCAAAAATAAATAGACTAAATAGAAAGTAATATAAGCTACTTTTCTACAAACCTAAAATTTTAAGGTACTCTTTTGAAATTATTACAAAGTTTAAGGGTATTCCGAAAAATGTATATAGGGCAATGAAGGTATTATGAAGGAAGACTTAGGTAGTTTAGTGATTTAACCCTCATAAACCAGCGACTAAGAAAACCGCTGCGCCTGCCCATGGTTGATATGATTTGAGTGAACCAGGGTCTACTTTTTGGCTCTTAGTTTTCTATCCACAACAAACTAAAAGCTCCCGGTTTGTTGAAGCATAGAGAGAGTCACTATGAGACTTTACAGAAGAGAGGGAGGAAGGGAACCGTCTGGTGGTTCCCTGCTTTCAATCCAGCTCCTGCTTGGCAGTCAGTTTGCTGGAGGATGCCGTTGGAGAAGAGTCGACGATTAGAGAGAAAAAAGAGTGAGAGAAGGAGCTCGCAAATCGACTACAATCAGATTCGTAGAGTCCTCTTCTTCTGGTTACGAAATATGTTTGAGATCAAATCGATGTTGTTTTGTGAAACAACAAGATGTCCCTTTCCAAATTTCGCCGAAGTGTTGCCGACATTGTGGTTTGGATTTTTCTCTCTCCTCTTCCTCTATTTTCTGTTCTTAGAAAGAGAGAGGAACCGAGTTCCTCCTTTTATTATATATGTATAATGTGTGTGTTGCCAGAAAAAGAAATGAGAAGACTCAGAGTAAGTCTCCATTGAGCAGATAAGTATTGCTCTTGGAGGAATATAATTTTTTTAAAAAAGAAATACCCTCAATAAACTTGAGTTTGATTTGTTAAAGTGAGCTGTAATCACTTCTCTTTGAATTCAGATGTGCCGATTACAATTGCTTTAACAGAAGACGTTACCAACAAGTTTGCTATTTAACCAAGATAAGTTTTTCTCTCCAATTTCTATGTACCTCTTTCACTCCAATACGTTAATCATATTGCTATTTGTAGCTTTGTTTAATAAGAAATCAAGATATGAAATTCTCTGTAGATGTGAAGTGAAACAACATATCCCTATTATTTCTAAAAAATAGAAAATTTTACTGTTATTATTATTATTATTTTAAGTAGAAATTATACTCCTAGGATTCAAACAGTTCTGTATCTATTAACTCTTTCAGTAAAAGACCACTGATCTTATTCAAATTTGTATATAACATAAGAGCGTACCTAAAGAGAGTTTCTGTTTGATTTTTAGCAGCTATCTTAGCTGCCAAAGTTCGTTAGATAGTTGTATTTTGTTTGTTGATGTTTATTCAAGTGGCATACCTTCCTCGAGGATTGTGTTGCTTCTTTTGGTTTGTTTTGTATAACTGTAACTATAACAACAACTAAGCTGTTCCGATCCGATACTAGACAGAGTCGACTACATGGATTCTTTGTTTCCACATAGCCCTATCCTGTATATGTTAGCAGTTAACTCACAATTAAGTAGATCATTCTTTATCGTTTCTTTTCAACACTTTTGTAGTCATTATTTACTTCTTTTAATACTTTCAAAATTTAGTTTTTCATACCTTCTTAGAGGTTCTTCTTTTTTAAACGATATTCTCTCATTTTATCCTCTATGTCACTCTTAATTTGTCGATATTCTCTCATTTTATCCTCTATTAGTGTCACTCTTAATTTGTTTGTAATAACCTCATTATGTATATGGTCTTTTTTTTTTATGATCACTCATCCATCTCAACATCTTTATTTCTGTCACATGTGATTAACTGTCCAACACTCGTAACCATAAAACATGGCCGGTCCATAAAACATGGCCGGTCTAATTGCTGCTCTATAATATTTACCTTTTAACTTTAATGGTATCTTCTTATCATAAAGAATACATGATGTTTCTCTCCATTTTAATCAACATCTCCATCAATTCTTTCATCACTCTTAAAAATTGATTCTAGGTATTTAAAATTTTTCTTTTGGAGATGCAATGTGTGCCAATTTTAATTTCTATGTAACCAAATGATCAAACTTACATTCCATATATTCCGTCTTTGTTCTACTAAGTTGGAGGCTTTTGCTTTCTAATGTTTCTCTCCGTAGTTCCAATTTTCTATTAACTTTTTCCTTAGACTCCTCCACTAACATAATGTCATCTGCAAATAACATACACCAAGGTACTTCATCTTGAATATGTTTTGTTAACTCATCAATCACCATTATAAATAAGTATGGACTTAAAGTTGATCGTTGATGTAACCCAATATTAACTTCAAAGAAGTCTACCATTCCTTCATGAGTCCTCACAAATGTTTTTGCACCATCGTACATGTCTCTTATAAGGTTAATGTATGTCAATGAGATATATCTTTTTTTTAAGGTTCTCCAAAGAACCTCTCTCTATACTCAATCGTAAGCTTTTTCTAAATCAATAAATATCATGTGAAGGTCTTTATTTTTTCCTCTAAAATATTCCATAAGACATCTCAAAAGGTGAATCACTTCAATAGTAGATATGGCTGGTATGAATCCAAATTGGTTATATTGTACTCAATACTTGTCTTAACCTATGTTCGATAATTCTTTCTCACAATTTCATAGTATGACTCATTAACTTGATACCTCAATAATTCACACAATTATAAATGTCTCTCTTGTTCTTATATATGGGTATTAGTGTACTTGCTTTCCATTCTTCGAGCATCTTTTGGCTTCTTCATATTTCATTAAATATGGAGTAAAGTGATTCTTATTTTTCCTAAGATTTTTTGAACTTTTATAGGAATATTGTTTGGTCCTACTAATTTACCACCCTTATTATGTTTAAGAGCCTCTTTGACTTCATTCTTTTGAATACGTCAGTGAAAATTGTGGTTTATATACTTTTCTGATTTGACTAACTATCCTAAGTTGATACTAACATCTTTATTTTCATTAAAAAACTTATAAAAATAAATTTTTTCATCTATTTCTTATATCATCATTTGTCACTAGAATTTTTTCATCTTCGTCTTTCTTTTGAATACGTCAGAGAAAATTGTGGTTTATATACTTTTCTGATTTGACTAACTATCCTAAGTTGATACTAACATCTTTATTTTCATTAAAAAACTTATAAAAATAAAATTTTTCATCTATTTCTTATATCATCATTTGTCACTAGAATTTTTTCATCTTTGTCTTTGATGTATCTAACAGAATTAAGATCTTTAGTTTTCTTATCTTTAGTCCAACTTATCCTAAAAATTATCTCTTTCATCCTCTTTTGAGTTGAGTTTTTTATATAAATATTCTCAAATTTTAGCTTTTGCTTCACCGACGACCTTTTTCATTAACTTCTTTGCTATCTTATAAGTTTCTAAAGTTTCACTAGTTTTCTTAGCATAATGTAATTTGTAACATGTCTTTTTTGTCTTGATTTTATTTTGCACTATTTCACTCAATCACCAAGCTTCTTTTTGTGTGTGTACACCTCTCTTAGATTTACCTAACACATCTTTCTTTCATTTTCCTGATATGTATAGTCATATTGTTCCACATGTCACAAGGTGTACTAACATAATTTCATTTTCAAGCATATCCTAGGATTTTTTGTTTAAATATTTCTTTTTTTTTGCTTTTGAGGTTCTACCATTTAGTTCGAATAGCTCGATGAACTCTTCTTGTAAAACAATAACTATTATTTTAATTAAAAAAATATTTAAAAGAAAATAATGCATGGAATATGGAAGGGCCTCCTCCTTTTTAATTGTATGCCCGTTATGATGGAGACCTTATAAAAATTATCATTGATCTAAAAAATCGAATGGGTAGATGGATTGGTTGTAGACCTTAATTGCTATGCAAATTGAACTCGTGTAAATTCGATGGCCTTAAAGGAAGGCGAATAATTCATGGCCAAGTCCGATATCGAATTCTATCAAAGTGATGGGAAATGGGAGAATTTGTGTGAGAGACATATTGGTCTCCAAAACCTTCTTCATGATTAACTATTGTCTGGATTAACTATTGTCTGCTCTGGTTGATTTTGACATGAAATTTTTGAGATTATGGAACTTGAAGGATCTTATTCTCTGTTCGACATCTCACAGATGATTGTCGGTGTCCTACATTTGATCCCACGATGATTGTTGGTGTCCTACATTTGATCCCACGTTCATTTTGGACCCTTCATCTTCCCATACAAAGCTTCAAAATATCGACATACATATGGTTCAATCCAATTTACCATATTATACAAACGAAATGCTAACATATAGTTACATAATATCATACAACATTTATTGCATATAAAAAGTCTAATGTTTGAACTGGACATGGTTAGTTTCAGGTAAAGTAAGCCCCGGATTTAGGAACCACTGTGTCGAACTATGAATCGCAACCGGGCTGGCACTCACCTGGTTTTGATGACGGTTCATAACTGGAGCTTCTAGTTAAAGATCTAGTTTGAAAATAAAATAAAAAAACAAAAAAAAGGTAAAGAAATTTTGAAAAAAATTATAAAATATAACAAGAACCAGTGGTTTAAACCACCACTTCCAGATTCATGTGAGGAGGTCCGTAGGAACCATAAAACATGGCAGGTCTAATTACTGCTCTATAATATTTACCTTTTAACTTTAATGGGATCTTCTTATCAAAAAGAATACTTGATGCTTCTCTACATTTTAACCAACCAACATTAATTCTATGCGTAACATCTCCATCAATTCTTTCATCACTCTAAAAAATTGATCCTAGGTATTTAAAACTTTCTTTTTTAGAGATGCAATGTATGTCAATTCTTCTTTTATTAAATCGGTACCCCATACGATACATGTGAGAAGATGTTGCTTCATACCTTCAAAATATCTGCATATGAACATGATTACCATTTTGAGGTCTTGACACAGGTGGGGCCTCAACACAATTTCAAGCCCTTGGTAGGTACTTGTCATTATAAATTTGGGGTCTAAAATTCCAAGAGTGAATTTTTGAGACTATAAAATTAATATTATAATGAGCTAAAATTTTAGAGGCACGAGGCAAATAGCCTTACTGGCTTCACTCACGAGCCACCATTCTCTTGAAATTTTCGTTATTTTGAACGACGAGCTGGCTACTCTTGACCCCCAAGTTATGCCCCTTGGGGCTCAACTATGTGTGTATGTTGAATGTATTCTTTTCTTTGGGTACAATGGGAGGCCGAAGCCAGATGCGTGCCCTGAGTATCAAACTGATGACCTTCAACTTGTGAGTCGACCCGCAGGGGAACTATTGCTCCTTGTCCGGATCTTAAGTGCAATAAATTATCAACCAAGGGTTGCTAAAAGAGTAAACTTTATTTATTTGGAGACAAAATAGGGATATATGATGTAGATGCCAATTTTAACGATGAAAGCATGCCCCACAAGAATCAAATATCATTGTGTTCAATGTGTCTTGGTTCACCGAGTATCATCAAAGTCTTTGGCATGATTAAATTTGGGAGCTTTTTCTTTGGGTCCTTGAGATCTTTCCCTTTGATCTCATGTTTTTAAGCTACCTTTTATTTTGTGGATCTAGCTAGCTACCAGTTGTTTCTTCCAATCATCTTCGATGGTTTTGGGCAATACTAGTGAGATAGTGGGTATTAGCTCGTTTAAGCTAGGCCAAGTTATTGTTCTTTTCTACTGTACAAATACTTCTCTTGCATTCTCTCTCATCACACATGACAAAGCGTCTCTAATGAAAAATAAGGAATCCACTCTGTGTTAAGTTGCACATATATATATATATATATATATATATATATATATATATATATATATATATATATATATATATATATATATATATATATATATATATATAACTGACCCCATTTATATTAAATAGGCATAAAAAATATGGATTCCTTTTCTCTCATGTTTATGTGTTGGGCTCTGTAATCCCTTTCCTTATGATCGTTAATCCATTGTGCTTTGATTTGAGTCTTAGAAATAGATCCTTTGGATATGGACTGCATGTCATTGTCTCGACCCACACTTGGACCTGAAAGGAAGCAGTGAGCAACTAGCTGAAAGTGCTAAAACACGAACTGCTGCCGGAAAAACTGTGAACCCTAATGAAATAGGAAATTGAAAGAGCTTGCCTCTGCTTTTGATTACAAAGCTACGGGGGCACATGACTAGTGCCTAATATTACATCAAATTAGTGAACAACTAAGTCACATGACTGGTGCTCAATGTTACATCAATTGAACAAAGTATGAGTTTTCTCTCCCAACCTGTCACAAGTAGGGTTGACAATTTTGAACTTGATCAAAACTAGAAGTTCATATAACACACAGATATCCGGACCCTAGCCATCTGATTTCTCTTGGTGGATAGTTTCCGATTAAACATCAAGAACGATCAACGATGGTCCTTTGGGAACAATCTGATCTGAGCTCCACACTTTTAACACCCCAAGAGTCAGACGGCGACCGAACCAGGGAATCACGTCATCCTCAATTCAGCTATGGTTGTTCATCCTTCGAAGACTATCGCAAGATTCAGGCCACAGAATGAGCACCCATTGTGAGCCAATCTACGGGCACGGTAATATCGGAGAAGCCACTTCATGTGTTCGGCAATACGCATGTCGACGGATCTGAATACTATCAGTAAATCTAGTAGTTCTGGATTTTAGTTTAAAACTTTTGCACCCGAATCCGATGGACAATCTGGAACCGATACTACGTATGAAATCAAACCTAAAAGCTAAAGGAGCCAGTTTCAGTTATGGGCTTTGGGATCCAAATGCCAAACGTAATTCGATTTTGCATATCTGATAAAGTCTGACTCTGAAATCGTGACCTGATTTACAATGCCCTGTTTTGTAATGCACTGAAAACGATATAAACTGATCACGTATAAAAAATGTCCTGCCTTGTAATGCTAAAATACATCGATGGCAACCACTAAAATTATTTTTGTAAGGCTTCTTCTTGTTATTTTTATATATAATATATGTATATGTTAGCTGATAGAAGGTTGACATATATATATATATATATAAAATACACAGTGACAGACAGACACGTACAAGTGTAACAGGTACAAACGTCCCACGTTTGGTATTGAAACAGTACATAAACAAAAGGACACTGCTTGTGCTTTTCCAAGCAAAAGAAAAAAATGGAACGTTTAAACGTGAATCACATATATATATATATATATATATATATATATATATATATATATATATATATATATATATATATATATATATATATATATAGAGAGAGAGAGAGAGAGAGAGAGAGAGAGAGAGTCTACTTCAACGGGAGCGCAGTTCCGACCCGTTCCAGTCATGGTAAAATACAAGAGAACGGCCTGATCTATTTACTGGAATGCAGTTCCGACCGTGTAGTCTGTCACGGGACAATTGGTATCAGAGCCTAATTGCTCGATTCCATGCATTTTGCGCATACAAGAGAACGGCCTGATCTATTTACTGGAATGCAGTTCCGATCGTGTAATCTGTCATGGGACAATTGGTATCAGAGCCTAATCAGCAGAATTATGATCGGGCCACAGGAATCCGTCCTGTGACATAGTCCTTATAAATTTATTTGTAGCTGACTATTACTACCAATCACGATTAATGATTCTGCAGTGCTGGAGTAAGTAACTAGGAAATTAATGGACGGCCTGATCTATTTATTAGCCGGAGTGGTTTCCCATTGGCCGTTGGGTAGCAATTATTTCACCATATTGACAATATCAGTGTGTGTTTTTCTAAGGAGACCCAAGGGTCATCTTTTAGAATCCAAAAAATGCAAGGACTTAGTTTTTGGAAGATGACCCTAAAACTTGGCTTGGCCAAAACCGAGCCTGGTCAAATAACAACAACAACGACACGGAGGAGGCCAAACCAAAACCTACGCCTATTACTCACTATACCCGCTTGACGAACCTCCTGCTCACCCGTTTTGGCCACAGCCTGTAACGAGTTTGCATACAGGTGTGCACCCCGTGCTTCCCAACGCTGCACTGCATACTAGAAGTTAGGCACAGCCAGATGATTCCATACGGTCATTGAGCTCCAGCTGAGTCATATTAGAATTTTATTTTGCTGATGTCGAAAGATACTGTAAGGTATGTGGTAGAGGATCAAGAATCTCGAAAGAGAAGGATACCTGACATGGCTCTTTTATGATATCAAATGAGTAAATCGGGCTTACCATGCTTACCGATCTTGAAACACATAGAGATCATGGGGCCAATTAGTGTGTTTCAACCAATATAGCAACAAAAATGTGATATTAATATAGAAATGGAGAGTTATTTGAAATCATGCCTAAAAAAGGTTGGCACGTTGTCTATTGTTTCAGTGAAAGTCTATAAATTAAAAGGAAAACAATACAATCACAATTCTTATTCTTTTATTTTTTGGTGTCTTGCTTTTCTAGGAACAGTAGTAACGTAGTGTACTGAACGCCTTTCTCGAGCACATTGAGTGCTACATTCCTCTATGTGACCATTGAAAATTGGGATACACAAAATTAGATTTCTTAGGACTCATTACATTGCTTGTAACCTTATCCATTTCTCTCCTTGAAAATGAGGGTTAAAATTCTCTAACATGCCCATGCACTGTGTTTCATTCTAGTAGGCTTACGGAGTTGTCACTCTAGTTGAGTCATCACTTTTGGTGACAACACATTCTTTAATACGTTAGGTGGAACATTCATACTTTCTCGTGGAATTGTACAGTTTATGCAGACTTGATTTGATCGAATGTACTTAATAGCATCATCGAGTATGAATATTGATCATCACTCTTTACCTTCACCAATTCAACTCACGAATGTCAGACCCAAACAATTCTTGGGGTCAAACTCCATTTTGTACCACATGTATAGTTGATGGAGTTTGGACCATTGGTTTCACCACAACAATAAGTGTATCAACCAAAGGTGCATTCATTTCAACCATATCTAGCACCATTACCACTTGTTCACCAATGACTTCAAGCTTTCAGTAATGAGATTCCAAACAAACTTATGGAGTTTTAGGACACATAGATAAACCACGATAGAGTCATTGATTTGGTTTGGATCATGTTTGGGATCGAGCTTTAGGCACCTGATACGAAGGTTGATCATAATCCATACTCCAAGTGGGTTGACATGCTTGCGCCTATCCCAAGAGGTTTCAAAGCAAAGTTTATCATGAAAGTTGACCAATAACTAGAAAACTCTTTGTCGAGTGTGCGACCCTCATTCCATCATTGGTAGCTCACTCAAACATAGAAACAACAGGGTCAGAGAACAAAGGCATAATGTAGAAGAAAGTTGGAGTTCGATGAAATTCCTAATGTATCGAAGAGTCATACCCTGAATAAGTAGTACCAAAATCTGATGAGAAATTAGAGCATAACTACCCGCAGAGGTAAAGAAAAATAAGCAATGTGAGCCGAGGACATCTTCTCTCAATAGGAAAGAAAGGGGTGAACTTTCATTTGAACATCAAGGATCACTAATAGAGAGCTACACAACATTAGAAGAGAAAGAAGTTGATGTAGAGGATGTCAAATCAAAAAGTGTGTTTATGTTTTCCACTCGAGAATACTGAACAGTGGATTGAAGCAGTTCTTGGTGAACGGTGGAAGGATTGGCAAGCAGCTAGTAATCACAATCAAGAGAGTAAGTTAGAGAATAGAAATGATCAACATCCTTTGGATGGAGTCACTAAGAATATATCGAAGAATTACAAAGATATGTATATCAAAGAATTACAAGTTGAGTTTGCATAGTTAATGTGTGGCTTTGACAAGTGTCAATGTGTTCAAGGATCTTGACAGAAATACAGGAACCTCCTCTACTTATTTCTCCAGCTTAGAAGAGAGGCCTATTTCTCAAATGGTGTAGACCATATGTAGACCATGACCTATTTATATTCAGAGTGAAGGAGAAGAAAGAAGCTTTATGTGGAGTTATTGGATCATAGAAGACAGGATATCTTACATTATGATTGAAGAAGATCTATCCACTGTAGAAGATGCACCGGAATCTGTTACCTTCTACTTAGAGCACTTCAGAATTTTGTGAATGCATGGTTCAGAGAAGGATTAAGATCCCTAACTAGCAACTTCAGGTATAGAGTCTTTGATATCACCAGTTAGATCCCCTACCAAGATAGGATCAAATGATATACTTTTTACTCTTAATTACATCTTGTTTCTAGTAGCCCTGTTGAGGAAGTGCATTTTGAAGCCCTTTTCATGATAATAGAGATGGAGTCCACAGATCGAAAGACCGAAAAGGTTGAAGAATGTATAAAAGGATGTTTGCACCGAGACTTAGGGTTATTCGAAGAATATACATAATGTCCTTATAGAGTCTCACCTAGGAAGAAGAAAAAGTTTCTCTAAGACAAGGATATGAGTATGGAAATTGAAGGAGAGATCATTGCTCATCATCTTTATCAACCAAAAATTCTTTTATAGCTGACAAGGATTGATAAAAACCTAATTGTCAGGCAAAACAATGGGGAAAATAGGACTCCATAGTAATTGGATTGAATATGGATAATCGAGAGGCACCAAAAAATAAGAATCTAGGAGAGAAGACCTTCAGCATTCCAATTTTAGAAAGGTCTTCCATATCTACGATATTGGAAGGAGACAAGGGAGAACTTAAGTATAAGGAAAAAAGTTGCACCATCAAGACTAATAGACCATACCCGAGCAATGATATCTACAAGAGGGATCAAGACTGGAGGAATGGGGATTAAAGCAGGCCCGAGAGTATTAACAATGGTTTATTGAAGAGAGAGACATGCAAATGCAAACTCTGCGAAGCATGCAGTCCTCCTTTTAAAATCCCATCAAGAACGACACAACAATTGTCTTTCCTTGGTGGCGGCGGTTGGGGGTTCACAAAGGTTCTCATCTTTACGATAGAGGTGGAAACCTGGTGGGTGGAGCAAAGTCACACACCTTTAGGAGCATTGCGGAAGTATTACCCCGTCCTGTTCTGGCGTGTTGGTCTGGACTCGAACCGCCAGTACAACTGGAACCAGAATCAGGAGCTGTTCTGCCCCAGTTTTACCAATTGGAGAACCGAGCTGAAACCAGTGGTTTAAAACCACCAGCTCCAAGCAACTTTTGGTTCTGGTTTTGAAATTCTACCTTAATTTTCAAATAGAACTGAAAGCAAACTAGAAGTTGCCTCGTTTAAGATCGGAACTGAAAATTGGAAAAGAAACCGGGATCCAAAAGAGGGGGGGGGGGGGGCGAGTTCAGTTCCGATTCTGTGTTATGGTCGAACCTAAACCATTGGTTTGAAACCAGCAGTCCCGGTTTAGGCGGAACTGGACAGCTCTAGTAAGTCTTGGTTCAGAGGCAAGCCCGGATGATGGAACAATGCTAGGTATTCAATATTTACACCAAAAAATCGAAAGAGTCCACTTTGACGGATGACGACTATTCGAGTTAGAAAACATTGGTTGAGACAGGTGTGATGTTCCACTAGCAACAACTTTGTTATATATACAAAGGAATCGGCAAGTGGTCTGGCATATCGAAAAGGGGTTCCAACCTAAAGCGAAATACTAACAAGCGTGGTTTAAAAAATCTGGACCTAAATACGTGCTTTAGGCAAGAACTGTCCCTCGACGATAGGAATTAATTGTGTTTTCAAATGCCATGAATTCTCTAGAGGAACACAGAGATCATGCCTCGTTTATTAAGATCCTTAAGCTTCTAATTACGCCAAAATGGCCGCATATTAAGGTTTTACCATTTGGATTTCGTTACCCGCTTTCGCGCCCAAGGCTTTCCTCGTCAAAAAGCTTCACATGACTCGGCATATTACTTATATTGATACATGTTGGGGGTTGGCTGAATGGTAGAACACTATCTACCCTTCAATCAGGCGAGAGTTCGAAGCCAAAACCGGAATTGCCCCAAAACTAGCGATCCTAGAATCGAAACCGTAACTGCTCTTGAGGTGGTTCAGTTTCGGTTCTAGGTTTCAGGTAACCCAAAACCAAACATGTCTAGTTCCACCAAAAGATTAAAACTTTTTTCATGAAACAAGAAGGTACAGGAGGGCTTTGGAGATCTTGATACAATCAAAGAGCAATACGATCCGAGAAACGAGATCTTCTAAAGTGGAAAATCCAATCTCTTAGGAAATGACAGAAAACTACCTTATAAAGACACCACAGTCGAACACAAAAATCACTCTCTATCCATTGCTCTTTACCATTTCACCTTTACCTCGAACAAAAAAGAGAAGGAGAAAGAGAAAGAAAATATAAAGAGAGAAGCTGCATGAGGCCATCACTCCCTCTCGTTGCCCAGGAAACCTTATCTCCTCTCTGCATTCATGTTTTTTCTACTTCTCAGAGAGGGAGGGAGACCACTTTTTAATATCCTTTACACTTCTGATACTATCTCTCACTTTATATAGCTATGCAGTCAGTTCGTTGGTAAGGCTCTCGACTCGACAAGATTCATGGTGTGGGCTCGACTCACAGGACATGCAAACCTCACTTGGACATCCCCCTTGTAACAAAAAGAAAAACATTTATATACATCATCTACATGTCCAAAGAGTAAATTAATTATTTTCCAGGATCTGTCTGCTGGTGTTCATCTCGCTTCGTTTACATGTCCATAGAGTATGTCTTCCCAAGGGGTTCTCTCACAAGTTGAAGATCAAGAGTTCGACTTGCATCTGGCTTCCACCTTCTCGTTATACCCCAAAAAGAAGTTGTTAAGAAAATACGATAATAGGTCCTCTACTCACACCCGGAGAATTAGCTCGCTTGGCATGGCCGTCTGACCCCCATGCCACAGATGACAAGTTTGATTCCGGAGGGGTGCATGCGTGTGGTGGTTAGTCTTCGGCTTCCCGTTGTTGAAGGAAAAAAAAAAGGCCGCGCTCCTCCTCCTTGATATAAGATGTATGTCCTACGCTCTTTAAATCCGTTTAAAAATATGACAATCGTCTCTTTCTTGTAACGTGCTATTAATTACAAATAATGCTAAATAGACAGACGCAACGTTATAAAAACTTAAGAAGCTGAATCGATTGTTTTTTCTTTTTTATTATAAAAATCTTCAGTCTTACCTCGCTTTTCACTTACGTTCACAAATTATTGCATAATCACAAATTTAACCAATAGTCCTGCTTTATTCATGTAGACTCACGCAACGGACTAAAATAGCCTTGTTCGTTCACTTAAGATCATGTTCGACTTATTAACTTAAAGTCAAACATGTATCGAACAGGAGGAGCCGAGTTAGATGAGTGGAACACGAGCTCACCACTGAAGTACAAATGGAACTTTTCACATACAATTTTCAGTAACATTTAATTTATTGACTATAAAGTAAGTAAACGTTTATGTTTCTCATAATATCGTCTAATGAGTTTATCATTAGTTCGCATGATTTTCTTGGGGATACATGTACACTAAACCTCTATAAACTTGACTAAAAGAGCACGTATGAGCATAAATGAATGAAGATGAATCAGTCCAATCAACTTGATTAGCTCAACAAATAGCCTGGTGCGTGGTTAATTTTGATCCTGAACTTATCAATACGAATGAGCTCATTAAGAGTCTAACCAACTCGAACGACAAGCATCTTGGCTCGTTAATCAACCTTAAACCTTAACAGAGATACCCATAGAGAATACTAAACATTTCCCTCTGTTATGTAATGGAACTAAGTTTTGGATCATTCATGAGAATTCAACAAACATTCATTTCTAACTATCATGGATGCTCATATTCTTTTCTTATTCTTATGGACAACGCTTAAGTGGGTTTCAGGATTTATTTCAAGATCCAACCACACCTTCTATAACTATATATAAAATCAAAAGTGGATTGGGATTGGATAACATAAATATCCAAAACTAGCAAAATCTGGCCCATACAAGCAAGGGCAAGTTTGATATTTCGGAACCTCATTAATGTCAAGGACTAACATGTTGGGGCCAAACCAAAAGCGGGGGCTATTTGGTTAGGAAAGGACTGTTTAAGAACTTATTGGATGACCGATAGGGACCATTTTCGAGAAAGCTCTCTAAATATTTAAGCTTTAGATATTGCGCGTGGAACTTGGTCCTACGCAATCTACCGTTTCTTGTTCTGTTTACACCACTTGGTCCGCGTGCCCCAGTGCCATGCTCTCTCTCTCTCTCTCTCTCTATATATATATATATATATATAAAGAATTCCGGCTAGGAAATGGTTGATGACGTTCAATATTTAGGTACAAGGATTTAAGGGGTTTTAAAATAAAAAGCCTAGACAATTATAATCAAACTCGAATAAAGCACAATTACAATACGTATCCACTAAGCAAAGCCCTAAACATGATAATATAATTGGTTTTGTTAGATGATAATAAAAAACAGCCAGTTCATTGGCGTTAAACATGTCTGATTAGGCATCCCATCTATTTCAGTGTGCGCCTGCACACGCACACATTCACTCACTACATTTGAATCATCGTGACTGGCATTGAGGTTAAGATATAGACATGACACGGAGATGGCAGGTTTTACTAAACCAAGACATGCAGTACACTGCCGGTCTGGTTTCCGCAGAAACGGTGGCGGATCCAAAAATTTGTCTCAGGTAGGACGAATTTCATGTTCAAAAACTTTTCAAATTCTTTCGAAAGTTTCAATACGTAATTGAAAATTTTTAGAATTTCAAGTGGAGTGGTTGCTCCGCTCCATCACATTCGCTATTGTTCATAATCAAGAACCATAACTGAATCAAGATAGACCTGGTTTCAATACGGTTCCGGTGTCAATTTAGTGGTAGATCCAACTACAGTTCAGTTGTAATTTGGGTAAGTTTTAATCTACCTGGTTTGGTTTCGGTTTTTGTGTTCAAAATATAGTGAGAAACCTAAAATAACTTACATCAAGTTATATATCCTTAGACTGGTTAGGAACCGTGTGTATATATATAATCTAGATTTAAGAAACCCATAAAAATAGAGAACCATAAGAAACCCATAATCTTCATGATTTATTTGGCATAATTAGTGATAGAAATTTGAAATAAAAATAAATAGTTTTTGTATGTGACAGTTAATTCACAAGCATTAAATGTTTTCTACTTTTATTACCTCAACCATTCATCTCAAAAATCAAATGGTTGTTTTGAGTTCTTTGTGGTTTCTCTAAATCTAGATTCTCTCTCTATACATACATACATATATATTAGATACATAGGTAGTTCTTATTGTATAATATCGTTGACTGCATAATCTGACATAAACATTCTTATCATTTGATTGGTATGATCAATAATTGAGATTTAAATTAAAAGTATGTACTTTACACTTAATGCATCATGTGCATCAAATATTTATTGTTTTATTGTTTTAGCCATTCATCTCAAATATTGAATGAAAATATTTATGTAAGATTATGTATTGAAAGAGATTATTCATTTATCACTATATATAGTTTATGCATACAGTGATCTATGCGCCAAAACACAAATGAATGTGTACATTTACAATGTTGTCAATATATATATATATATATATATATATATATATATATATATATATAGATAGAGAGAGAGAGAGAGAGAGAGAGAGAGAGAGAGAGAGAGAGAGAGCTCTTATGCTCATAACGTGTCGTGATCGAAAGAGAATGACTTACATGTATCACATAAAAAACACTTCGTTTGAGATTGGATTGTACCAGTTTAAGAGTCGGTTGATCACGCTGAAGACACATTTCAAAGAAAACACATTCCTAGTTGATTAAAATATGTTGGACTTTGGAGTGCTAAGAGCTGGCTGGCACAAAACGTTCTGTGTCGGCATCATCACAGAGGCAGCTCTCTTCTGCAGCTTCCCTGGTTTAACACGAGACACGAAAATCAGTGACCGTGTGAAAGCGGAAAATTTTAATGTCATTTTCGCCTTCATCGTGTTCCCACGGTGACTCAATTATTATTTCCTTTTATTGATCAAACAGGGCGACTTATTTATAACTGCAGCCAAAATATCTATAAATCCCAGAGCAAAAGGGAGGGACTCACAGACACGACATGAAACCTATTTAAGCATCTGAACTTTTCGTGTTCTTGCCTACTCATTCACACCTAAAAGATTGGGAGACACACACATACAAACGTATATATAGTTGTATATATATATATATATATAAGGAGATGACGGTTATCAATGTTCTTCTCTCAGTTTTTTAATAAAAATTTAGAATTATAAATAATCGTTATGTCCTTCCTTTTTAAAGAAATGCACAATAGTATGCAATCATATATACACACTCGGACTAAAAAGAAACGGGTTGTTTGAAAGCTCAAGGTCACTCAACTTGTTAGCTCAGTTGGGCCAATAGGAACATAAATGAAAGGCATGGTGAGTTAGACGAGCTGAACACGCTGCTTGTTAAAGTTGAAAATGACTTTACACAACTTTTGAGTATCAAATAAATTTCTTGATAAAAGCTAAGTTCACTTTTGCATTATCACATTTTTCATGTAAAATTGAAAGATGTGCTTAGTCAATTGGGTTAGCATGATTCTCTACGCACATCCATACATAGCAATTCTATATACTTAAGTAGGTAATAGGAACCGAGCGAAACATTTCAACCTGCATAAATTGACGGGTTAGCTTGTGTTAGTTTTTGAACCGAACAGGAAGGTGCTCGTCACAAGCTGACCTGCAGGGATGGAAGTTGGCGTTAGAGACCCGAAGGTGAAAAATGGAAGGGATGTCTTTCATAATAAAACCTCATAACGGCACTTCAAGTTGCCAACTTGAGTATGCTTTTCTGTGGTCTTTGTAAAATCTACAGAGATTTGGGCATCCTTCTTTTGCGATTTTCTAATTTCTTGAATTGAATTCATTTTTATGTCTTGTTGTATCGTATCTCTGGGGTGTGTCAAAACCGGAGGCGCAAGTTACGGACCTCGTGTCATTGTTGCACGACACGGTGTAGACATGTTCGTTGCACCATTTGTTTATTGTTATGGGCGCGATGAAATATCAAAACAGGCGCCCATATTTACACACCTCCCACAGTGGAGGTCACCTCATTACTTCTCCATCATTATTTTAACTCCTCTCTCTCTCTCGATAATTTATGGCACTCCGCCCCCCCCTCTCTACATAAAAGCAGTGGCAGGTAAGTTGAGGCTCGAAAGGCAAACCGCATCACGGAATCTTGCCGGAAAATGGTGCTCAGAAGCGTAAAACCGGCGGCCATACTGCTGTTGCTGTTGCTAGTCATCCTCCACCCTGTTCCATGTCAAAGCGGTTCGTTTTCGGGGCCGATAAAGACGGTGGTGGTTGTCGTCATGGAGAATCGGTCCTTCGACCACATGCTCGGCTGGATGAAGCAACTCAACCCCGAGATCAACGGCGTCACCGGCACCGAGGCAAACCGTCTCAATGCCTCCGACCCGAAATCCCAGCTCTTCGTCTTCAGCAACACGTCCCAGTACGTCGACCCCGACCCGGGACACTCATTCCAGGCGATACGCGAGCAAATCTTTGGCTCGGAGGATGTCTCGGCTAACCCGCCGCCGATGAATGGCTTCGCGCAGCAAGCGTACGGCATGACGAATGGCACCGCCATGTCGAACGAGGTAATGAATGGGTTCCCGCCGGAGGCCGTGTCAGTGTATCGTTCTATCGTCTCGGAATTCGTCGTGTTTGACCGGTGGTTTGCCTCCGTACCGTCGTCTACGCAGCCGAACCGGCTATATGTCCACTCGGCTACGTCGCACGGCGCGACGAGCAACGTAGCCCGGCTGCTTGCCCTGGGATACCCACAGCGGACCATCTTCGACAGCCTCTCGGACGACGGCCTTTCCTTCCGAATTTACTATCAAAACATACCGGCGACGCTCTTCTACCAGAGCCTGAGGAAGCTCCGATTCATTTCCAAGTTCAAGCCGTTCAATCAATTCCGAGTCGACGCGGCGTCCGGCTCGCTCCCCAATTACGCCGTGTTGGAGCAGAGGTTTGCGATTCTCATGACTTCCTGCGTAGTCGCAAAGCAGTTCCTTAGTGTTTTAACGGGTCGGGTTGAAACTAGAATCTTATCGAAGTTTGGATCGGAGCCCGATCAGCATATAACCTTTATCAAGACTTGAGTTTGTTTTTTCCTTTTGGGGAGACTAGTTATTACATAAATTTGGATGAAACCAAAAAATATACCCTACATCGGCTTCCTCCTTTTTGATGTTTTACTGAGGGTTGTGATCGAGCCGGCCGGGTCGAACACGAGTATAGGCAAGCTCAATTGGACTCATTTAAGAAATGATCAGCTCGAACCTGAGCTTGGACGATTTTTGATCTCCAGTTTTTGAAATAAAATTGTGTAATATCAGATTAAGTAATGCCCAGATCCGTTAAAGTTTGAACCATTGCGTCCACAGGTACACGGACTCGAAGATTGAGCCGGCGAACGACGACCATCCATCGCATGATGTCTACCAGGGTCAACTGTTCATAAAGGAGGTGTATGAGACGCTTCGGAAGAGCCCACAATGGAATGAAACGGTGCTGATCATCACCTACGATGAACACGGCGGGTTCTATGATCATGTGCCCACCCCAGTGCGCAATGTGCCCAGCCCCGATGGGATCACCGGCCCGGACCCATTCTATTTCAAGTTTGACCGGCTGGGAGTTCGGGTCCCAACCATCATGGTGTCCCCTTGGATCGAGAAAGGAACCGGTATGTCACACACGTTGCAAGGGATTACGATTTCGATTTTCGATCTGACCGGATCCAAATTTAAACTTGGACTTTTTGTTCAGTCACATAAAATCGTTGGTACTGGCAAAACGAGCTAAACGATGGTCATGGCTTGTTCATCAGCTCAAGATATTGTTTAGGATCGTTAGCTCATTTAAGCTGAATTGAACAGCAAAGGAGCACCACCCAACGTCTAAGTTAAAAAGTGTATGTTTTCTTGATTAGAAGTTTTACAATTCTATGCAATTTTCTCGTAAATTTGGAAATCTTCATCATTTAATTATATAAATAACATAGTTTTCTTAGCAGATGTGTATGTACAAATTTTATGTACTTCATAATTTGGCTCGGGGTGAGTCGAACGGCACATATCATGTTTAGCTAATGTAATTTAATGAGTCGGCTTATGTTCAGTTCATTTAAATCACAAACGAGCAACTCCATTCATTTAGAAATTAACAACACTAGTCCGCAGTTTACTTTCCTAGCACTTTAACAAGATTTTTAATTAAAGTACATATTTTCGTATTTGATTTTAATTGAAGTGTTTGTGTTTGTTGGGCATTGATGCAGTGGTTCATGGACCGAATGGATCGCCCTATCCTTCTTCAGAATTTGAGCATTCATCAATCCCTGCTACAGTGAAGAAGCTCTTCAATTTGCGGTCCGGATTTCTGACCAAGAGAGATGCTTGGGCTGGAACTTTTGAGACCATCTTTCAGAAAAGAAAATCACCCAGAACCGATTGCCCAAGTCAGTAGTTTCACAGTTTTATTTGTATTGCTTTTCTCGGCTAAGTGGGTCAGGCCGATATTCACACCCGAGGTATCGAACCTGAGACCTTCAACTTAAACACTCTTTGAGTCACCCCCCCTAGCTTGGAGGACCTTTGTTCTTTGTGTTGGTGGTATACATAAACTGGCACCTCTCCCTTTATATTAGTTAGCAAAAGAGGTTCCAATTTTACATTGTATATGCTAAAAGAATATGACATTAGATAATGTCACATAATATCGGCCAGAGAAGTTAGTTGCATAAAGCACACCTTAGACTATTAAGGTATAAAGAAAGGACTAACTACCAAGTACTCTTATGTTGGTGCAGTGCAACTCCCCACTCCAAGCAGAATCAGGAAGACTGAAGCCAATGAGGAGGCGCAGCTGACCGAGTTCCAGCAGGAGCTGCTGCAGCTCGCTGCAGTCTTGGTTGGTCACCATGAGCTCACCAGCTTCCCGAGCAAGATTGGCCAGAATATGACTGTGAGGGAAGGGAAGCAATACATGGAGGATGCCGTCAAACGGTTCCTGGATGCCGGTTTAGCTGCTCGAAAGATGGGCGTGGACAAAAATCAAATCGTGAAAATGAGACCCTCCTTGACTACCAGGCCTACGCATTCCACAACCTTCCCTTGACGATGGATGGATTCAGTAAAGTCTTGTGTCTGAAAAAATATTTATTAGCATAGACAAGAAATATCGGAGCATTAGTTCATCAAAATGCAAGGTGGAGTCAAGTTACAATAAACACTGTTAAGAGTGAAGCATTACTCAGAAACCAGTGCTTGCTACGACTTCTTTTATCTCGTCTTTTCTCAAATTAATTCTGAATGAAGCTGATGTTGCTCCCTTTTATTTGTTTAGAACAGGAAAGCTTTCCTGTAGTTGATCTTCAGGTAAATTCTACTTTTCCATCTTGCCTTCCACAATCATCACTCTCTACAGTTGCAGTGGAATTAGATATATTCAGTCTTGCGTGTTGCATGATGTCTCGCTCGCACTAGCTTAGGTAGGTAACCGGGACAAATGCATCATGAGCATGCTAGGAAGTCTTCATGTTGTATCCTGGTCATACATACAAGCAGCTAATGGGTCGACTCTCGAGTTGAAGGTCATGAGTTTGATACCTCGGCTCGGCCTCCCCGTTGCACAGAAAAAAGGAGGGGCCTCTTCCCTTTGTGACATCGGTTGCTGATGAATATGGGTTTGCTATACATGAAAGATACACTTTCATGCAAGCATTAGGAACGTTTATTTACTTTTATATTTTTGATGAAGTTTTCACAGAAACTGGACGTGACCTTGGAGTTTGTCGTACCCAAGGATTGCAGCCACTCGTTTTCTTTTAGCAAAGGAAAAACCCTTGGGAGGTTTAATCTTTTGTTCTCGAGCAATTTCAGAGGATCATTTCAATAGGCGCCTCCACCTGCATGGAAAAATTCACTGTGGAAGGAAGCTTGCTAATAGCAGTTGTTCTGGTAAGGGACATGATCAGGTTAGGATGTGAGTGCAAGGCAAGAAAAGCTCTCGTTGACAATTAATTCTACTCTGCTACAGGGTTGGTTGGTGGATCAGAGATGAAAGTGGTAGACTGAGAGCTCTGTGAACTCTGAGGCTATGACCCTTGCAGTGAGGGCTTATACTGCTCTTCTGCTGGGATTTCCTTCATAAGAAAAAAGTCAGTGAGTGCTGCCCTAGGCCTCTGGCCAGATTAAGGTTTCAGACAGCAGGATTGAGCGGATGCATAACTTTTCTCACCAGCTATTTAGGCAGCAAGACTAAGGTATTAGCAAGTTTTTTGGAAACTTCGGAAGTCATAGAGACCAACTCTTGAGAGTGACAGCCTGCTACAATTGACTACCCTGGGATACAGCGAAAGTTCTGGTTCATCCAAGAATTTGACAAACTCAAAAGTTCAAAAATGGATGCATAAATTTTCCCACAACCAAGCTATCAAGTAATGTCCACCAAGATCAATTATTGCAAATTATACAGGACAATAATTCCTTTCCCTATAGCTCAGGCCAACTGCTGTCGGGAGGAGCGACCTGGAATGAAACTCTGAGGCTGGGACTCTTGCCCCCATTAACAGAATAAGTGGCAAAAACACATAAGCAGTTCAGCGATCAGCAGCGATCTTTATGAAAGCATGACATTGTCCTCAACAAGCACACAAGTGTTGATCAAATGATGCGTTCTGAAAATACAAACTAGTGGCAGCTTCTTTAAAGGTTATCGACTTCTGATAAGCTCCACTTTAAAAGAATGAGTAATGAATAATAACAGTTTTTTACAAAAGAAATAATCGTTTATGAGTTCCATAACAATTGATATGAGGGTATAAATTTTTGAAGTGCAGTATTCATGAATTTGATGTAAAAGACTATTGGGTCCAAGTGAACTATATGACAACCTACACTAAAACCTTGGATGAGAAAAAACTCTTATAAGTTAAAATGTTGCTATTTGAGATCTTGACCAAATTAAGGACTCCAATTTTTTAGTGAGTACAGGCTCTTCTGCATCAGGAGGACCTCACAAGACTACTTGAAAGAAGAATCTCAATATGAAATCCGCCTTCAACATCTTTGTTTCAATCTTCCTATCATGATTCAGCAATTCAGATTGTATGCATGGAGATATTGATGAGGAAAACTCCGCAAAACCAAGAATGTGTTTTCTGGTCTCTCATCAACAATCACCTTTTTCCCAATTAGGAATATTAGCTGTAGCTTCATTCACCATCTTTACTAGTGTCACCTATTGAATTGATGCAAAGGGAAATGGCAAGAATTAGCTAGTCAGACATTGGAACCATACTAATCTGCTTCAGTAACATACAGGTCAAAAAACATATTCATTCCAAAAAACTAAAGGTTCAATGCGAAAGTATCTCCGGACATGACTTACAGCATGGAAGTAGATACAAATAACATTTGAAAGTAAATGTAAGCAAACTAGATCTCATGAAATTATTCACGAATGCCTAATAAAGAGTTCGTCTTTAAATTCATCTTTCCACTGGATATGAAATGCATGAAACATGTTACCAAATAACTTTTCAAATTTCCCGGATACAAGATCTCCATTAGATGCAATACAGATTTTGGTCAAAATTTTGTTCCTCCATAATTTAAACAATTAACTCAATAACGTCAATGGTATACTAGATGTGCAATAATAATGTTCAAGGATAAACGCGTGAAACACGGATAAAATGTAAGTACGAGGTTGGTTGTGTAGGTAAGCTGCCCTACCGAACCTTTCACTTAAAGCTGGAAGGGGTGGAGTTTGCTCTTTGCAGCTTAGACAATCTGACAGTGTAAATTATTCAAGAACATGACAATCTAAGCTATGAACCAAGCATAATCAAGAACATGTCTCTCATCAATAATTGTATAGCTGATTGTCATGTTCCTTTAATTAATGACACATATGGCATATCCTCTATCTATAGAGGTTTTATAACAAGTATTAAAGATGAGAGAGAGTGAGAGCAGCTGCTCCCAACGACTACACAACTCCCAACGGCTAGTGCTCTTGAGGCCCAATCCCAGGAGGTCCTCCTTGATGGACATGTTGGGTCCTAATGAGCCATATTCCCTATTACAAATTAACACCCCCTCAAACTTGCGGTGTATATACCAAAAGTTTGTTTGACAAAAACATAAATCTAGGAGATTACAAAGACTTTTTAAAGAAATCTGCCAACTTTAGTTCTAAAGGAACATAACATAAAGTCAATTTTTTCTTCCAGCATTTCTCCTGAATATATTGGTAGTTCATCTCAATATGTTTGGTTCTTTCATGGAATGTATTATTTGAATCAATATATATGACGCTTTTGTTGTCACAAAGTAATTCTATAGAGTCATCCATAGCAACCTCCATGTCTCCTAGAAGTTAAGTGATCCAAAATATCTCAGTTGTTGTAGTGACCATAACTCTATATTATGTTTTCATAAATGATAAAGACACCTTTTGCTTTTTACATCTCCAAGAGATTAGTGAGTCACCTGAAAACACACAAAATCCAGTGGTTGAATGTCTATTATTAACATCCTACCCCAATCAATATCAGAGACAATATGATGAGGTTAGAATGATCTCCTTTCAAGTGTATCCTTTATGCATCTCACAATCCTAATAACTGCACTCATGTGTATACTGGTGGGAGGTTGTTGAAATTAACTCACCATATGTACTGCATGTACTATATTTAATGTAGTTGGAAGGAAGGAGATGGATAGAAAGGTTGGAAGATTTTTCTTCTCAAGTTCGCTTTTTTTTAATGTAGCAAGAAATCGATATTGGAAAGATCTTGTCACTTTATTGGCTAATTGTAATTTACATGGTTATGTTCTTCTAAGTTCTGAAAAATTGTGAATCATAATTCTTAAAGAAGAAAAAGTCACTATCGAAAGACTTTTAGAATATAAGAAGTTTCCATAGGAAACTAATGGTGTTTCTATTGTTTTTGATAGATGAAGTGATGTTCAAAAGCATCCACTCATTAATTTCATTGCTTATTCAATTAGTAGGCCAATATTTTTGAAGTCTCTTGATGTATCTGAAGAAATTAAAACTACAGGCTATTTGAAAGATTTATTCATAGAAGTTATTAAGAGTGTTGAACCAGATAATATTGTACAAATAATCACTGATAATGCAACTAATTATAAAAGTACAGGGTTAAGTTTAGAAGGTGATTATCCACACATTTTTTGGACACTTTGTGTAGCTCATAGTTTAAATTTGGCACTTTCTCGTATATGTAAGCCATCAGAAGATAAACATAATCTTCGTACATATGAATTGTGTTCATGGATTGAAGATATGGCAACAGATATATATAAAAAAAAGGAATTTTGTAATGAATCACCATTTAGTTTTAGCCATATTCAATAAACATTCTCATTTAAAGTTGTTGAAGGTTGCAGAAACACGTTTTGCTTCTTTGATTGTGATGGTAAAAAGATTCAACACAATCAAGACATCATTGATTCAGATAGTTATTGATCTAAGCTGGGATATATACCGTGGTAACAAGGTTGAAGATCAAGAAAGGGCCTAAGTAGTGAAGACTATTATTCTTAATGATTTATAGTGGGACAAGGTATCATATTTTCTTGAATTCACATAGCCTATTTGGAAGATGTTAAGAAAAGTTGATAAAGATGAACCAATGCTTCATAAAGTTTATGAAATATGGGATACCATGATTGAAAAAGTTGAGTCAATAATTTTGAAGCAAGAGAGAAAAGAATAATATGAGAAAGATCATATTCATTCTATATTAGTTTCAAGATAGGACAAAAGTAACACTTCCTTACATTGTTTAGTACATTTTTTAAATCCAAGATATTATGTGAAGAAATGGTTGCATGATAGCTGTGGGCGTAATCCTAATAAGATCCTGAAATAGCAAAGAATAGGCAAATGTATTTGGGAAGGATTTATCGTGACTCATACCTACTTATGCAAGTAAATTCTGAATATGAAAAGTTTTCTTATGCCAAACTTGATTCACTAGAAGCACTAGAAGCAAGAGATTATCAAGATCCACTAGATTGGTAGGCATGTTATGGATTTGAGATGCTTCTTGTTCAAAAGCTTGAATCAAAATTATTATCTCAACCTACAACTTCATCTTGTTGTGAAAAGAATTGGAGTACATATTCTCAAATTCACATTATCAAAATGTCTTGTCTATTCAAATCTAATATTGGTTTCACTATCTAATGCTGAGTACAGATAACTAATTACTAATCTTTCAAAATTATTTTCTTTTCTATTAATCATGATGATTATATTTCATCTTTTATTATTATTTATTTGAATATATTACAGTGAAGGAACATCAAAATATTGGGACGCAAACCCGGAAGAATATCATTTACATGAGAGCCAAGATTTGCATACCCTTAATATGGAACTCACTGATCCGATAGTCCCCTCAGTTGATAATGTTGTTGATAGTGAAGATCTATGAATTATTAAGTACAACAGGTTCATTTCATTTATCAATTATTAAGATTTTCTTTTGATTGATTTGTGTATTATGATGAAATTAGTAGTTGTTTACCATTTACGTGTTTTGCTTTAGTATAAAGTTGTGTACTTACTATTGTCATATACTTATGATGTCTCACTAGTTCTAGCTTGAATGTTATATATAATATATAATATTATATACCTTAGTCATATTGCCACACCCAAAATTTTTAAAATTTGCCGTATCTCACACCCGTGTGAAATAGGCACAAATAGAAATCAATATACACACAATAATCATATGAGTAACAGGAACAAAAGTTTCATCATAATCAATCCCATACTCTTGAGAATATCCCTTACCTACAAGTCTTGCTTTGCATCTTTCAATAGACCCATCACTATACATTTTGACCTTAAAGACCCACTTACAACCGATAATTTTCTTTTCTCTAAGTTTAGGTACAATGTCCCAAGTATAATTCTTTTCTACAACTTCTAGTTCATCGTTCATAGCTTTTCTCCATTCTATCTTTTGATCAGTGATATCATCCAAAAATATATAACTATCTTGGGTGTTTCTTGCTTCCTCTTCGTAATAATACTCATCTTCAATAAATTTGATATCTCTAGATACATAAAGTTTATCTTCCTTTTGGTTGTAACATATATACACTTTCTTATCAATACCATAACTAAGAAAGACACATTCAATAGCTTTCGGTCCTAACTTGTCATTTTTATCTATATAAATATAACACTTACATCTAAAAGCTTTTAACCGATTATAGCTAGGTTTGTTAGAATACCATTTTTCAATGAGAGAACAATTTTTTAGTTTGGTTGATGGCATCCTATTTATAAGTATACAGAAGTTAAAATGGTTTTGGCCCACAAGAATTTAAAAACTTTACTTACTATCAACATAGTTGTAGTAGTTTCAATAATATGTTTATGTTTTCTTTCAGTTAAACCATTTTGTTAGAGTGTTTTTGTACAAGATTTTTAATGCCAAATCCCATGTTCTTAAAGATAGTTTTTTAGTCAGTTGAGAGATATTCTCCACCAGAGTCAGTTGTTAAAATCTTGAAGTTAGTTTTAAATTGGGTCTTGATCATATTGTGAAAGGTCAAAAAAAACTTTTAAAGACTTTTGATTTGTATTTTAGAAAATATATCTAAGTGTGTCGAGTGAAATCATCTATAAAGATAATATAATAGGTCACTCTTCCTTTTAAGGTTATTAAAGCGGGTCCCCAAACATAGGAGTACACTAATTCGAAAGCCTTTTTTGTGACATAAGTTCTTTCACCAAATGGTGCACGATGTGTTTTGCCAAATATACAATCTTTGTAAACGAAATCATTCCTTTACTTGGTCTTTATCCATGAATAATTGTCCATTTTGCTTACATCAATATGCCCCAATCTTTCATGCCAAAGCCCAAACTCTTACAAGCAATTCCACATGTTTCAAAATTTAACACAACTAAATTATCCATGGCGTAGAAACCCCATTCTCTATATCCTTGTCCAATCATCTTCTTCAATAAATGATTTTGCAGCACGCATCCATTTGGTGAGAAAATAACAATGCAACCATTATCATAAATTTGAGAAACTGAGAGAAGATTAAGATTTAATTTTGGTATAAAACGTACTTGAGGTATTTTAAAAGAATTACTTTCTAAGTTACCAACTTCTTTAACGTCAAACTTAGTTCCATCAGCTATAAACACTTGTGCTCTAACATGTGTGCATTTGTCTAATAATTTATATTCATTAGTCATATGAAAGGAAGCACTAAAATCTAAAAATCATGGCATACCTTAGTTGTTGGAAAAAGATGATAATGGTGACCTAGAGATATTGCTTTTTCTTTAGATATTTCTTCAATGTAGGCCTTGATCTTCGACGGTAGCACTTCCTCCTTATTATCAATGACAACCACACGAGGAAACCTCCTCCATAAGAGAGGACACGTAGTGTACATGTCTACTCTCCTTGCAATAATGACAAATCATACTCTTGTTCAGCCAAGGTACTACGTTACCTTTGAATTGTCCATTTTCTTTACTATTTTAAGTATTTTTTGCATGTGGAAGTTTGTAGGTCTTTAAATAATTTTCGGATCTAGATACAGTAAGAATCACTTATTTGTTGTCTGTTATATTCCCCAATCTAGTTTCTTCCATAAATAAATTGGCCAACATCTCATAGCTTTTGGGTCTCATTTTTCTATGAATCAAATTTGATCTAATGTTTTTAAATTCTCATTTCAATCCCTTTATAAACAAGAAGAAATATTAGTTGTCAAGGTATTCTAGAAACTCATCCATTCTTTAAAGTTTTTTGAATTTGTCAAAACTTCTAAGTTGTTCAAAAGATTAGAAAACTCATTATGGTAATCCCTAATCCCATGAAACCTTGTTTGAGTATTATCATTTTTTCCATCAAATTTATTTGAAAAACAAAATCGTCTTGAGAACGAGTTTTCTAAGGCATTCTCAAATATCAAAGGCATTGTCAAATATGCTAATTCTACTACGAAATTTTTCATCCACATTTTAACCAATAATCCATGTGATTTTGGCATTTTACTTCTTACATTTTTTAACTATTGCTTGTATTTTTCTTGTAATTTGAGAAATTCATCCACATCAAATCATTCTTCTATCCATTTGGGTTATTTAATTGTACCATCAATATAATCCTAATAGTCTTTAGAGATAAAATATTTTTTCATAGTACGCGCCTGTAAATATCCCAAAATCAAATGATTTTCCAAAACAAACACCTGGTTTGAAAATCCATTTCAAATCGAAGTTTTAGTTTTCAAAAACCCAGGAGTTCCAAAAGCTTTAAACTTCTGTTGAAAGCCCTTTCGAAGTATAAATTTCTTAAACTCATGGCAAGTCCAAATTTTGTAAAACAACCCAATCCAATAGGTGAAGCTTGATCAAAAGCAGGTCCAAAAGCCTAGAAGTCGGCCCGGCCTAATAAAAGTAGGAACAAAAGCAAAAGGAGAGCCTAGGCCAGAAGCAGACTTCAGTCCTAGAGCATAAAAAACAAAGCCAAAGCACCAAACTAAATCATCAGAAATCCAAGCCCAAGCTTGAAATTACAAAAATCAGACGAAACAGAGTCCCGAAGGTGAGGAGATCGGACAAAAAGGTTGGGAAAGACCCAGTCCAAGACAGAGCACTGATGAAGTCAGGGCTCGCTAAAACTGTTCGTCTCGAAACGCCAAGAAGGACTGAAGAAACAAAAATTTGGATTGAATCTGGATATAAATATCCAGATCCAGACCCAAATAGTGTTTGGATTGGATTTGAATTATAAAATCCAAATCCAAGATCCAAACCCAAGACCCACCTCCTTTGCCTATAAATAGAGGTGAGGGGGTGGTGAAAGTTCATGTGAAACTCAAGTGGAGGCTTGGGGAGAGAGAGTGCATAAAGTAGAAGAGAGAAAAATGGTGGGCTAGATATTTTCAAGTGGGTTAGCCTTGTAGGTTTGATCAAGGGTGTGGGTTCAAGCTATGTATGGACCTAGACCTAACCAAGGGGCTGCACCAACATAAAGGACGACTGCAAAAGGGCGTGGATGGATGGGCTACATGTGGTGGATCGGCTCCAAGAGGTAGGTCTCTCTAACCTAGCCCTAACCTAGCCGCTCAACCTCACCCCAAACTAACCTAACCTAGCCTACATACCCCAAACCGATTCCCTTTGACCAAACTAGTTGGACCACTCTCACCCAACCGACCTACCCTTTTCAACCAACCGACCCACCCCAACCCAACCTACTAGCACCCGACCACCTTCCCTTGTGCCACAACCCCTAACACCCAGCTCCCATCTCCCTGCTGCCTATCCCTTGTCACCCGGCTCCCATCTGCCACTGCCCCTTGCCATTTTCCAACACCCACAACCCCTCGCCTGCCACAGCCCTTGCGCGCGGCATCTAGCGCCTGCCCACAACACACCAGCCGCACCTTCCCATGTCCTAGTGCCACACCACACCCAAGTCACCTACCCCACTGCCACACCTATCCCTCGCAGCACCCTTGTCCCCCAGCACCTACCTGCCACCCTGTTGACACCCCCTCCACCTGCCGACCCACCTCACTGTAGCCTGTCCCGCACACCACATGAACCAGCACCTACCTCCCACCTTAACCACACCCATCTCCTTAGTGCCGACTAACACCCAGCCACCCCTTAGCCGTGACCCACTTAGTTAACCTACACCTTGGCCGAACTAAGCCCCTCCTAAGCCCTCAAGCGCTTGGCTGCCCCCAAGCCAACCTAAGCCTAAACTCTCACGTCAAAACCCACCTAGGGAGACCTAACTCGAGGTTGCCAAGGAGGACGAACCCGAGCAGATTTGAGAGGAAAAGCCGACCACTTGTAGGTGTTTAAATTCGGTTTTTACCTTACTCATTTGAAATTCAATTCAATTCGATACGGGGTTGTAATAATGGAGCGTAGTCTCCCCCCGAAATGTAATATTCGTGCTTGATACACAAGCCACACACGCACACTTGAGCCTTATCGCTCTTAATCGTACACAAGGGACACCCACGTGCACTTGAGCCTTTCCGCTCTTAATTGCACAAATTGCATACACATTGAGCCTTTCCGCTCTTAAGCTAAAGTATATATTTCTCTTTGGGTATTTACTTTAGTGAAAGCTGTGTGAGTTGCAATTCAATTTGGGTTGTTACATTCAAGTCGTGTGAGTTTGTCATTTAAATTTCACACTTACACACACATTGAACCTTTCCACTCTTAAGCTGAAGTATATATTTCCATTCGGGTATTTACTTTAGTGAAAGTCGTGTGAGTTGTCATTTAAATTTCACACTTGCACACAAAAGCACTCGAGCCTTTGCTCTACACTCTCACGCACATTTTGAGCCTTTGTTGCTCATAGGATATAACATACTTATATATTTTCAAGTTGTGTGAGTTTACTTCATGCCGAGTTGCATTTCCCTTTGTGTGGATTTACATTAAGTCGTGTGAGTTGCTTTACATTTCGGGTATTTACCTTATGCTGCATGAGTTGCACTTTCAATTTCGGTTATTTACATTAAGTGGTGTGAGTTGCTTTCAATTCGAGCCTAGTTCACATCATCATCAAAACCCGAAAATCTTTTGTGCATCCTTGCATTCGTTAGCTTTTTGAAAGCGCCCCGAATCTACGCACAAACCACGTTGAAAATAGGCCACTTGTGCACACACATATTCGGCCTAAAAAGCTAAAAACTCAAAGACTTAGGTGCGTCCAAAGTCGAAATAAAACTTGCAAACTAGGCATACATCGAGTTTTTCAAACACTGATCTTCACAAAATTTTGTAAAAACAAAGTTTTAAGCGTTTAAACTAACCCTTGAGCATCGATTCAAGAAGGTTTAAATGAAAAGATCTCGCTTTCCCACAATCGCCCAAAAAGTCATATATTTCAGAAATCTTCACTAGCTTGAGCAAGCTAGCTGGCACGCCCTTAGAAACGACGTAGATACGAAAAGGTTCATTTCCGGCTTCAAAATCAGAAGTGAAAATTTTCATGTTTATAGGTTTGGCACGCCCGGTGGGAGCCGGGGCTTAAAACTTTGATAAAAAAGCAAAACTCTGTGAAAATTTTTCAAAAAAGTGTTTAAAATTTTTGCCTATTTGCATTTGTAGGATTTCAAACTTTTGTTGAGTCATGTCTAGTTTAGGCTCTAACGAAGTGACTAGGCGGGCCTCGCGCTCGTCAAGTTCCCTTTTCAGAAAGATTTCAAAATCTCAATTAAAGTGTAAGAAAGAAGAATTAGAAAACTTGCGTAGGGAATTCGAGGCTAAAATAGAAGGAAGAATCGACGCCTTTAGCCAAGAGGCTGAGGCGGCCGACTCTTGCTTGTCGCATGGCGAACCTGCCAAAGCCAAGAAAAGAACTACCAAGACAAGAAAACCCAAGAAAACCTCCGCAATGGAGGGGGATCAATACCACGATTCCGTCACACTGAAGGATCGCAAAGCCCTTCAACAACTGTTGAAGGGGCAAAATAAAGAAAAGAAATCATACACCCTGTCTGACTTCCTTCCTTCAGATTATGAAACAGACAGCGACGATGACATACCGAATTTCCATCGGTATGATGGCACGGGGGATCCTAGATCCCACTTGCAACTCTTTTCACGCAAAGCCCATAAGAAGAAAAAGGACTCTACAAATGGATTTATTGGTTCCCCCTTTCCCTCAAGGGGACTGCTTCAAAATGGCTTGCTTCTTATGACTTAAGCCAGTTTGCTACTTTTGAAGAGTTAGCAAACAACTTTATGCAAAGATTTTCGCATAACGTGAAAGTAACGCCCACTTTGAACACCCTGAGGGACACGAAACAGGCTTCGAACGAGAACGTACATGCGTTCATCGTTCGATGGAGGTCCCTCCTTGGGCAAATAAGAGAGCCCATCTCCGAAGGATGCGTAGTCACGCTCATTCTTGAAAATTTTAAAACGGAGATCAAAACTCTTCTTTCATTGCACGAAATATATACCTTTCACAAGTTAATAAAGAAGGCTTCCTTATTTGAAACCAATCTGAAAAAGGGAGTCTATGACGACTTGTGGAAGGGAAAAATACTTCCCAAAACGAGATTTGAAAAACTCGGAACTTACGGGCCACCCATGACGGACAAAGGGGCAAAATCCCAAAAGATTGCAAACGTTCGAGTGGAGTCGAGCCCGACGGGCACTTCAAAAAAGCTTGAACAATAAGAAAATGAAAAAAATGAAAAATTTTAAAAAAACTTTGAAAACGGGAGTGTACCCCACTGGGGCAACCTGTCTCGGAGGTCCTAGACCTCCTACTCGCCTAGGGCTTGGTGGTACTCCCGAAAATTCTCGAGGGGACCCCACCAAAAGGGAGGTTTTTAAATAGATATTGTAAATATCATGGGCTCAAAGGCCATGATACGAACAAATGTTTTTTCCTTTTAAACAAAATTGAGAACTTGATAGAGTAGGGTCGGCTCCATGTCACTGAAGAACCTGAGCCCGCCCAAGCTGTGCTCAAAGAACCCTTTCCCAATCACGCAAGTACCAGTAGGAAGGGAAAAGAGGTATATACTTTCGCAATCTCAAAAGGTTTTGTGCATGCATCATATTCTGGCTTCATTACTTGTCCACCTTCTTTCATCATATACAAGAAAGTCGTCCAAGTAGTGATCCGGAGAGCGCTTAGAGTCCCGCCCCCGGCTAGAGCCGTCTTAAAAATTCCGGGTACTCCAAAGCACACAAATAGAGCCAACTTAGGAGCGAGCCTTAGGTAAGGTGTAGGGGAAGTGACCAGGTCCGGAAGGATCTATCAACCCCCACACTTAGAAAAAATTGCTAAAAAAGTGGTCAGTATTCATGGCCCTTCAAAAGCATACATTCCTAAGGTTTTGCAAATCACGGACAAAGGTAAAAACATTTTAACCTCATATGATTTTGAAAATCATCTTTCTAAGATCCCGATAAACATGTCTATCCTAGAGTTGATACAAACCTCACCTAGGCACAAACTAGTTTTAGAAAAAATCTTAGAGAGAGCCAAGGTTAACTCGAGTATAACTCCTGAGTCCTTGTCATTCCTAGTTGCACCCATCTGTGCAAAAACGCCAATTATGTTTTCGGAAGATGAAATCGAAAGACCATATGAAACCCACAATCAAGCTCTACATATCGAGATGGTATTGAATCACCATCCTCTAGATAGGTGCTTGGTTGATGGGGGAGGAGGTCTCAACATCCTTCCTTCCGCTACACGTGGCATGTCAAATTGGAGTCACATTCACTTCTGTAAATCTAAGCCCCATCGTTATCACTAGATACGATGAGAATGCATCAAAACCTTTGGGAGACATAGAGTTACCTATGGAAATTGGGAGAATAACCCACGCAGGGGTATTCCATGTCTTAGACATACACCCCCACTACAACCTACTTCTGGGAAGACCCTGGATACAGGGCCTTCGTGATGTGCCATCCACCTTTCATAGGTGTGTAAAAATCCCCCACGAGAATGAAATCGTGGTAATCCTACGCGAAAGTCACCCACAGCTAAGGGGAGTTCAAAACTTTCCTTGCTTGTCAAGTGAAAAGGCCTACGGGGCCAACCCCGTCAAATCCATGGACGAACCATACGAGTTCGTCCCCCAAAACCCTAGGACGGTTGTGTACGTCAAGGGGCAGCCCAAAGCTGGCCCAAAAGTCATGACTATCCTAGGAAAATCCAAACTCCCTGTATTTCCAAAAACCCTAAACAGAAAACCCTTCGAGCATGCCATGGATGACAGCAAGTTCCAAGGTCATCCTTTGTACAAAGAGTTTTCTAAAATAAGAAAACCTTGGAACATGCTGCTCAACATGAGCTACATGCCCTACCAGAGTTTAGGGAACAAAAATAATGGGCGTCTAGAGCCTGTCTTCCCAAATCCAAATCCAAATAGGTATGGGATAGGCTATATCCTCACTATACCCCCAAAACCAGCACCTACGACCACTTGGGTCAAGGGTGCCTTGGAGCCTACTAAAACCGAGACCTACGGTTTAGATCTCTTGTTTAGAGACTAATTCATGGCGTTTTCTTTGTAGGTGTGATGGAAGACCCCTCTTTAAACAAAAAGCCAAAAAAATTACAAATTTTCAAAAACCCAATAACATTGAAAAATAGCGAAAATACCAAAAAAATCTTGTATATACCAGCTCCTAGTAGAAATTTGGAAAAAGCCAAGGATTTTGAAGAAAAAATCATCTTCATAAAAGGACCAAAATCTTCAAAACCTTTAGAAATTCCAAAACCAAAACCAGGTGTTTGTAAAAACCATGCATCAAATCCAAATTCCCTAGGATTCAAAATTCTCGAGAATGATCAAAGCACGGAGGAGGATCCCCTTCTCCCTGAGGAGGATCAAACCTCCGAGCTTTCCGAGTTTAACAAAATTCTCGATTTGGAAAAACCTTCGAATTCTATTGGAGGGGATTTCATAGAAATCAACCTAGGGAGTGAAGCAAAACGAAAATGTGTTAAGATAGGCACATGTCTGCATGAGCATGAAAAAGCATCATTCATTGCATTCCTGAAAGCCTACCTTGACGTTCATATGAAGACATGTCGGGTCTAGACCCAAAAATTGTAGAGCATTGTCTTCCCCTAGATTTAGATTCAAAACCCCTAAAACAAAAGCTTAGAAAGATCCATCCAAACGTACACTAGTGAAAGAGAGTTTAGAAGACCTGCTTAAAGTTGGTTTTATAAAACTCATTGCGTATTCAGATTGGCTTTCAAACATTGTTGTAGTTCGAAAATCCAATGGGAAAATTCGAATTTGCATTGATTTCAGAAATCTAAACAAGGCCACTCCAAAGGATAACTTCCCTTTGCCAAACATTGATTTGATAGTCGATAGCACTGCAAATCATGAAATGTTTTCCTTTATGGATGGCTACTTGGGTTATAATCAAATCAAGTTAGCCCCAAGAGATCAGGCTAAACTGCTTTTACCACACCCTAGAGCACGTAATGTTATACAGTCATGCCCTTTGGTTTGAAAAATGCCAGTGCCACATACCAAAGAGCCATGACTATGATCTTTCACGATCAAATTCACGAGCTCTTAGAAGTGTGTGGATGATCTTTTGGTGAAATAAAAAACCCAATGCACACACATCGAATCTTTGTAAAAAGTTTTCGAAAGACTGAGGCTTTATAAAGTGAAACTAAACCCTCAAAAGTGCGTCTTCCAATTAGAATCCGGCAAGCTTTTAGGTTTTATAGTAAGCCAAAGGGACATTAAAGTCGACCCCTCTAAGTGTCGAGCCATCATAGACATGTCTCCACCCTCTAATTTAACCCAAATTCGAAGCCTCCAAGGTCGCCTCCAAACGATTAGAAGGTTTATTTCAAACCTCGCTGTAAACACCCCAAAATAAAATCATTTCATAAAACCAATACCTGGTTTTGAAAGCCCATTTCAAAAACCCATAGTGAGTTTTCGAAAACCCAGGAGCTTCCAAAAGCTTGTAAATTCTGTTTTGAAACCCCTTATCCAATGTGGATTTCTTAAACTCGGGCCAAGTCCCATTTTACCAAAAAGCAGGAAAGACGACACCTGGTCGAGCAGCAGCCTAGAAAGCAGCTCAAAAGAGTCTGAATGCCAAAGCAGCCTCAAAAACAGGTGCAGAAGCCCAAAAGCAGCACCCTGGCCTGATAAAAGCCAGGGTCAAAAGGCAAAAGGAAGGCCCAAGCCCGATGCAGACTGCCAGCCCAGAGCACCTAAAAGCCAAATCAAGCATCTCCATCCAAGCAACAGAAATCTGAGCCAGAAATGGCGAAATTGAAAAGAAACGAAGTCCAAAAGGGCGAGATGGAGTTCGAACGACAAAACTAGGGAAAACCCAGCATAAGATGGAGTGCTCATGAAGCTAGGGCCCGTATAAACCGTCCGTCTCGAAACGCCAAGAAGGACTGTTCAAAGAAATTTTGGATTGGATCTGGACCATAAATATCCAAATCCATATCCAAATAGTGTTTGGATTTGGATCGATCCAAATAGCATTTGAATTTGGATTGGATCCAAATAGTATTTGAATTAGATCAGATCTGGACTAAAATATCTAGATCTATATCGATATAAATGTTTGGATTTGGCTCGGATATAGATCCAAAATATCCGAGATCCGAGATCTAGACCCAAATAGTGTTTGGATTGGATCTAGATTCCAAGACCCAAATCCAAAACTCATATCCAAGACCCACCTCATTTGCCTATAAATAGGAGTGAAGGAGTCCCCAAATGTTCACGTGAAAGTGCTTGGAGGAGCCTTGGAGGAGAGAGAGGGGATCAAGGTGAGTGATTAGTGCTTTGTTCATTTTTAGTGGGTTAAGCTTTGTGGGTTAAATAGGATTAGCATGGGCTGCACCAAGGTGAACCGACGTGGACCTAGCTGCGCATGGAGGACGCAAGGTGGGCTGGACCGAGGCTTGATCTATACCTAGCCAAGACTCCCTAAGGTAAGCCTAATCCTAACTAAACCTTCTCCTTCTAACCCTCTAAACCTAACTCAATCAGACCTAATTAAAACCTAACCTGACTAAACCCACCTAGCCCAAGATCGACTTGGCTAGGTGCTGGCAACACCTAACCACCGAATCCCCTAGGAACAAACTGCGGCACCCAAACCGAGTGCACCTTGCACTCGGCTTTCACCCACCCCACCGACTACCTAACCAAACCCACACTCACCTAATCATACTTCACTCCACCTCCCAGCCAACCGCCTCTTCACATCAACCGACCAGCACCCTGCCATATTCCCTTCACCACCCGACTCACCCCATACCACCCGACACTCCACGCCCTAGCGCCACCCCGTTCGTCGTTACCGCATGCACCGCACGCCTCGCCAGAACACCCCCCCTGCACGCCCCAATGCGCGTCTGTTCGCAACGCTCCCTACCGCCTGCACCCGTATCCAGCACCTAGCGCCATCATCCCGGCCAACCGAACACCCTCTTCATTACCCCAGCCAACCGCCATACTTCACTCCACCCTACCACCCCAGCCAATATCCTCACCACAAGCCACACACACCCCATCTTGCCGTGAACCTGCCATAGCCCTACAAACCCCTGCAACCACTCTAGCACCCGTGAGCCTTATCCCTCAAAAGCCTAAATCCCTTTCAAGCACCACTCAGCCAACCACTTCACGTCTCAAGCTCCAAAGAGGACATCTTCGTGGCTGCCAAAGTGAACCAAGTCCGGGTAGATTGGAGAAGAAGTCCGAAACCACTTGTAAGTGTTTAAAATTCGGCATTTTACATTACTTCTCCCTTATATCCAATTCAATTTGATACGGGGTTGTATTAACGGAGCGTTGTCTCCCCCCGGGATGTAATATTGGTGCTTGACACACGAGACATATACATGCACTTGAGCCTTAGCTCTTATCTCGTACACGAGACACCTATGTTTTCAATAGCGGTTAGCGGGTTGCTAGCGGTTGACCCTGATATAGCGGTAGCGGGGATATAGCGGATTTAGCGGTACACTTTTATTTATGATTAAAAAATTATATATATAATAGGTTTTCTAACTTCTAAGAAATATCAAGAAACATAACCAGTTCTTTAATAAATGAATGAGCAAAACAGTCACTAATGAACAAGAAAAAGTAGTAAAGGAGGAATGCCACATACCTTTTAGCCCATATTATTTGTAGTATGCCTCATCTCCGGCCAAAGTGCATGAAAGTTCGGACATTAAAGCAAAAAAACAATGATAAGTGTCATCACTTTCAATGCTTAATACAAGTCGAATAACAAACAATAAAGAACACGATCACTTGCAAGTTGCAACTACAGATAAACAATAATTTGCAATAAAGTATCGAAAGTAGCCTTAGAAAGCATCTTTAAAGATTATACATAATGTTATGCTTATGCATCCATCAAAAGTACATAAATGCCAATAAGCTAATTCAAAAAGTACATAACATCCATCAAAATTCAATTACAAATTTACAATCAGTATCGCACTTAATTGTTTAGGTCATGTTCACTCATTTTCAGAAAAAGATCCATATTCTTCTATTTCCTCTTTCTCTTCATCTGTTTCTTCAAAATTAAATTCTTCTTCATCTTCCATAGGCATCTTATCCTTCCCTTTGCTTTGCTTTCTTTGTCGCTTTTGTGTCCTCGACCTTGTATAAACAGCAGTAGCACCCGCTCTTGATTCTTCAGATGCCATATCGATATTTCTCCAAAAAAATCATCATCACCAACGAACTCATCATCAGTAGGATATTCATCGTGATCTTCAACCGATACCATGGGGTCAAAATTTGCTCCATTAGATTTCCTTTCTTCGTAACTTCTTTTGAGCTTTTCGTTATATTGCACAAAAGCTAAATCGTTAAGCTTTTGATGCAATAATCTATTCCTTTTCTTCGTATGAATCTAAGATAAGAGAAAGAATTTAGGTAAGTTGTTAACTCAATAAAAAAACTTTCATTTATTTATAGTGTAAATAAAAAGCATAATTCTTAATTTCTTACCATTTCAAAGGTACTCCAATTGCGCTCACATGCGGTAACACTACAAGTAAGGCTCAAAACCCGTATAGCAAAACTTTGCAATTCACGGCATCCATAACCAAAGGTCATCCACCATTCAGCTATTACAAAAAGTTAAAAGTCATGTGTAAACAATAAGTTAATCATATTCAAAATCCTTAAATCATATCTTAATAATGAAATAATTAAGAAAGTAAAGTTGCTTGAATTAATTACCTGGTGCACATGTTTTCCTCGAACTTATAGCTAATTCTAGTCCAAAACAACTTGTTGCACTTCGATAACTTATAAGCTGATGAGTCACTTGTTTTTCTTCCTTATTTCGTACAAGTATAGCTATAACTTGCAACAAACCACCTTTAATCTCAACATTAGATTCTATCTCATCATAATCATAATACAATCCTGGATTCAAATATAATGCAGCAACATGTAATGGCTTATGCATTTGCCTGTCCCATCTTTTGTTTATGATCTCCCAAATAAAAGCATACTGCTCTTCTTTGTTTTTCAACCTATAAAACAAGAAGTTAAATGTTATTAATTTATAAGATTAATAAGTAAAGATTAATAAATAACACATAAAATTGAAATATTTACGCACCTTTATTTGTTCCTTTACACGATCCATCTTCTCATAGATGTAGCCCATGGCTGGTTTCTCATCACTATCGACCATACGTAAAACATCTACCAAAGGACCCATTGCTCTAAGTGAAAAATTAATGCCCTTCCAAAATCTAAGTTGCAAAATTATTGCCTTAGATTGCTTTTCTTCAATACTATCTGATAAAGGGCATTTCTCCCATTGTTCAGAAATAACCATCGATCTTAGAGCTTCTTTTAACTGCCACAAGCTGTCCAGAGTTAAGAATCTAGTAGCAAAACGGGTCACAGTCAGTCTATGTATGTCCTTTCCTCTTGTAAAATGTCTCATCATATGCAATATTTAATCATGAGCATACATAAATGTCACTAGCTTCTTTGCCCTGGTGAAGATACCTTTTAGTCTTTTTGTCTCTCCAATATCTTCAAGCATCAAATCTATGCAGTGTGTAGCACATGGTGTCCAAAACAAATAATTAAATTCAGTCATCAACATTCTACCAGCTACAACATAATTTGCTGCATTATCTGTAACCACCACCAGCTGCAACATAATTTGCTGCATTATCTGTAACCACCTGCACAACATTCTTTTCTCCAACCTCTAAGATTACTTCTTTTAACAATATATACAATTTATTTGCATCCTTTACTTCATGGGATGCATCAATGGACTTAAGAAAAACTGTACCTTGAGGACAATGCACTAAAAAATTTATTAGTGTTCTCTGTTATCTATCTGTCCATCCATCTGACATAATAGAACATCCATAAGTAGCCCAATGCCTTCTAAATCCATTTGTAAACTCTCTTACTCTTCCCATTTCCTTCTCTAAGAATGTTTCCCTTACTTCATGATATGATGAAGACTTCATTCTAGGTTCAAACTGCCCTATATCATTTACCATCGCTTGAAAGCTAGGGGATCTCACAACATTAAAAGGGATTCCATTTTGATACATCCACCTGCTAATGGATATGCATACTCGTTCTCTTTCTTCTTTCTTATATCGATTTTCCAATGTAGCTTGTCGTAGTGAGTCTGGTGATGAACGCACAAATAAATCCATGGGTCCCTTCGAAAGCGGTGGTCGTGAGCCAAATAACGATGAAGTTGATGAACATTGGGTGCTTGTCACTATGTTACCTTCCATACTAGAAAGTTGTCCTTGATATGGAAATGAAATCTTTTGAGCCTTCTTCTTAGATGTGTTGTGCACATAATCATAAATTATTTTCTTTATTTCTTCAGTTGTATTCTTGCAAGCTGCCACATTTCTGCTTCTTCCCATTAAATGGTCCTTGTACCTTGTTATTCCATTGGTAGAAATATGACCACATAATGTACAAAATACTTACATATTATCCGTCTTACATTTTGTCAAACCCCAATTCCATCCTGGATCCTTCGAACCTGGGGGTCTATAGTTGTATGCTGGATTTGAAAACCTAATACCAGTTGTTTTACTAGTGCCACAACTACCACTGTCACTGCTACTTTGAGAACAAGCTGCTGTATTTGTTGATGATTCCATACTCACTACAAAAAAAAAAAGAATAACGACTCAACTTGAGTTTTTCAACATTATATAAGAAATAAAACATTAAATAATTAACATTCATTGGTATCATTAGACAATCCTAAACTACAAATTGTAAAGGCAACAACCATTCCTATTCAAACCATAAACAACACTGCATAGCCCATACACATAATGAGGTTATTAGAAGAGAAAGAAGAAGACACACATAAAAATTCTTTAGAGGAAGTTATTGAAAGTAATTGAGTTTTGTCCCATGACTCAGTAAAGTTTTAATGATGGTCAAGGTTAATATGCTGTATTTTTGAAGGTACGACCAATTGCACAACTTCCTCATTCTATTTTAGAGCTTGCTTACTGTTTTTAAATTTACCTAGTATGCTGGCAACTACTCTGCCTATCCTACTGTTTCATCTTTCTCTACATTAAATGATTTACAAGAAGCATGACTGATGCATTTATTCAGTTGTATTATAACATACACAAAAGCCACCATAGTTTTTTCACCATAGTTGCATTTATTCAGTTCGATGTTCTAGATGTACTGGATTGAGGGACCAATTGTATGATTCCGTGGTGCACTGCAGTAGTTTCTCCCAATTATTGGTACCACGCAACCAACTGCATGGCTAAGAGGGGATAATGTTGGCCGAGTTAAAAGACCTTGAAAACAAGAGCAACAAGAGTAGTACAAGCGCGAGTAGTCTTCCAAGGACATACACAGAAAATGGTTTTGTAATGAAAAAATTAACAAGAAGCTTAAATAATAGAGAAAAGCATTTAAAGCAAAGGGTCTTCCATCCATCTTTTAAAGTAATGAAAACGTTGATAGAAGTATTATCCATTGAATGAACACAAGATGTTTAAAATAGAATGGTGTCGCTGGCATCTTTTTGTTATAAGAAAATACTATTAAAGTTGAAAAATAAATATTAATAGAAAAAAATGTTGAGGTGGATGTCTGGTTATATAAGAAAAGATTATGCTTGTAGTGAGATCAAAAATAAAGATAGCATTGATAGAAGACTAAATAAGAGAGTTGTACATAAGATAATTTAGACATGTAGAGAAGTAACTAAATAAAGCTGCAATAAAAAGATCTAGAAAAGGACGAGGACAACAAAAGCATTGAAAATAAACAGTTGAATATGATATAGGTTGTTCGGATGCTTGCAAGTGCAACATTATGTTTATCGACATTGTCAAGTAAGAAACCAACTTCTCCAAGCCCCCAAAGTTTCAACAGGTCTCAGCTTCTTTTCTTGTAACGATGGGGAGGCCTAGGAGAGGTATGCACGTCGACGCCCTGGGCATCGAACAGATCACGACCTCAACTTGAAAGTCGAGTCCCCTAGACAGGCGAACACCGCTTTGTGTTCAGATTTGAGGTACGATGTTGGTGATGATGACGATGATGAATCACCATTATCATCATCACAACAACCTCCCGTAACATTACAAGCAAAAAGGCCTCATCACAATCACCAACACCACGTAATTCCAGAACCGTGCTTGTCATATCACTATCGTAAAATATATCCAACCTTATTCTCAGGATAATTCTAGCTTTATTTGCTTCACGAATGTGCCAGTCATTGCCATGGATGAACATACCTGGATCGGAAGACGAACACAAAGGAGAATAGCAGTGGCGACGAGAGGAGCGAGAGGCGGGAGAGAGGCGTCCACTGCGAGAGGTGCGAGAGGCATCCACTATGAGAGGTGCGAGAGGGGGGAGAGAGGCGTCGACTGCGAGAGGAGCGAGAGGCCAGAGGCATCGACTGCAGGAGGTCTAGGGTTTTATACTTTTATGCTTTATTGATCGGGTCGATCCAACGGATATTAGATTGATCCAAACTTTAATGTACGTTAACATTGATATAGCGGACCGCTGGTCCGCTATAGCGGTGTTAGCGGCGCTATTTGCGCCCAAACATGACGCCCGCTACTTAATGGGCGCTATAGCGACCCGACGCCCGCTAAACCGCTATAGCGCGCTATAGCGTGCTATTGATAATATAGCGAGACACATACGTGCACTTGAGCCTTAGCTCTTATCTCGTACACCAAGCACCCACGTACACAATTGAGCTTTCGCTCTTACTCCAAAGACTCTAGTAAGAGCCGTATAAGTTACAATTTCATTCGGGTTGTTACTTTCATGTCGTGTGAGTTTGTCATTTAAAATTCCACACTCGCACTCAAGGAATACCCGAGCACTTGCTCAAGCACTCACGCACATTTTGGCCTTGGCAACCCTTAAGATATAAGGGTATCTATATACTTTCAGCTACGTGAGTTTTCCCGGTTCAATTGTGTATGTCTTTACATTCTGGGTTTTACATTTCAAAGTCGTGTGAGTTGTCTTTCAATTTATACACAACACACACGAACACGTTGATGCCTTTGGCTCATATATATATACGTATTTCCCATTCCGCACTTTATATTTAAGTCGGGTGGCATTTAAATTCAAGTTATGTGAGTTGTCTTTCAATATATACCCAACACACACGCACACATTGAGCCTTTCCGCTCTTAAGATATAGCTATATCTCCCTTCCGCAATTTCCCTTCAGCTATGTCTTTCAATTTCGGGTTTTACATTCAAGTTGTGTGAGTTGCATAGCATATCCGCCAAACTCGAGATATTGGGCATACTTGCGTTCAAAAAAGCCCCGAATACCCCGTGCAAACACGCCAATCTTAGGCCACTTGATGCACACATCCCGCCTAAGTAGATAAAACTTAAAGACTTTGATACGTGCAACCCCACGTAAATAAAATCTGCAAATAGGCATACAATCGCTCAAATACTTTCGTGTTCTTTTCAAAAGTCCATGCTTGTTCAAAATCGATATTTTCTAAGCGTTTAAACTGACCCTTGATCACCGGTTCAAGAAGGTTTACAACGAAAAGATCACACTTGTCCACAGTCGCCCCATAAGTCAGATATTTCAAAAATACTTTGCTAGTTTGAGTAAGCTAGCTAGCACACCCTAAAGCAACTTAGACACGAAAAAGGTTCACTTCAGGCCTAAGAACCTATAGTGAAAATTTTCGCATGTCTACACTCGCAACGAGATGCAAACCTTTCAACAAGCTTTTGAGAAAAGAGGTGAAATTTGTATAAGACGACGATTGCCAAAAAGCTTTCGAAAGATTAAAAGCGTATTTGGTTAATCCTCCGATTTTAAACCCTCCAAAGCAAGGAAAACCACTTTTACTTTATATTTCTGTGCATGCGAATGCCTTGGGTGCTTTATTAGCTCAATATGAGGATGATACCCATAAAGAGTATGCTATTTACTATATTTCGAAAACTCTATTGGCTTATGAAAGAAACTATCAAGCCATGGAAAAAACGTGCTTAGCCTTGGTATGGGCCTGCCAGAAATTTCGACATTACTTCCTAGATCATGAGATCTGGATAGTGTCTAGGCTTGATCCAATCAAGCACTTATTTGAAAAACCTATCCTCACGGGTAGGCTGGGTAAATAGCAACTCCTTTTAATGGAGTATGACCTAAAATTTCACCATCATACCTCTATTAAGGAGCAAGCCCTAGCTGACTATGTGGCTGATTTCCCCTTAGAGGATTCATATCCCATACTTGATGAAATGCCCAACGAAGGCATCTTTCTAAACCAATTTCAAAACCATATTTTAGCAAACTGTTTAAACGGAAACCAAGTATGAAAGATGCATTTCGATGGGGCATGAAACCAGGGAGGGGCTGGTGTGGGAGTCATCCTCATATCCCTTGAAAAGGGAGAAATCCCCATTGCTATTCGCCTAGATTTCGAATGTTCTAACAATACAGCCGAGTATGAAACACTCATACAAGGCTTGAAAATTTCGAAAACTCTAGGGGCATCATGCATCGAAGTCTTTGGAGGCTTTTTACTTGTCATAAACCAAGTGTTGAAAATTTGGCAAGTCAAAAATGAAAAACTTCTTCCGTACCACGAATTGGCCACCAAACTGGTCAATTCGTTCAAGTCATGCACACTCACACGTAGGAAGAGAGGACAAAGGCATAGTCGATGCCCTCTCATCCTTAGGCTCAACCCTAAGGGTCGATGCCACCTTGGGAACTCGATCCTTAGAAATATGGCACTCACCCACTCCATCCATTCACGATTTGGAGATTTGCCAAAACAACCAAACTTCTACGGAAAAACCCTAGTTTCAAGACATTAAAGATTTCTTAGAAAACGGAGGATTTTCAGAATTCACTTCGTCTAAAGACAAAGCTTTTATTCGAAAGATTTCAACCCGATACATGATTTTGGGAGGGATTCTTTACAAAAAGAGTTTTACTGGCATCTTATTGAGGTGTGTCGACCTTGAAGAGGCTAGGATTATAATGCATGAATTCCACGATGGAGAATGTGGAGGGCATGTAAATGCAAACATGATGGCAATGAAAATACTTAGAGCTGGTTACTTTTGGTCCACTCTAAAGCAGGATTGTCATGATCATGTTAGGAAATGTCACCCATGTCAAGTACATGGACACGCCATTCATATCCCCTCATCAACCTTGCATTCCGTGGTCAGCCCATGGCCATTCACCATGTGGGCATTTGACATCATAGGACCAATTTTTCCAAATGCATCAAACAGACATAGGTTTATCCTAGCAGCCACGAAGTATTTTTCCAAATGGGTTGAAGCCACCTCCCTGACTAATGTCCAAGGGCAACATGTAGTGGCATTCATTAGAAAAAATATCTTGGCTCGATTTGGAGTTCCAAGAGACCTAGTGTTTGATAATGGCACCCCCTTCAAGAACGAGAGGATGGTAAAGTTATGTAACACTTATGGCATAACTCACCACTTCTCATCGCCCTACTACCCTCAAGGCAACGGCCAAGCCGAAACCACCAACAAAACTCTCATAAGCATTATTGAGAAAACCTTAGAGAAGGGTAGGACGTGGCATAAGAAGTTGGATGAAGCCTTATGGGCTTATAGGACTTCCATCCGAACTCCCACAAATGCCACGCCATTTGAGTTGGTCTATGGAACAAACGCTATTCTCCCCATTCATACCAAACTGCATTCATTCCATACATCACTTGCACTCAACCTCCCCCTAGAGACGCTTCAGCATGCTAGAATGGCCGAGCTTGATTTATTAGATGAAAGAAGGCTCCTTGCTATGGATTATGCACATGCATACCGACAAAGGATAGCCCGACACTACGAAAAGCATATAAAGCCTCGCCACTTCAAAGTGGGAGACCTTGTGCTAAAAATCATCCACCATCGTGGCCCATATCCACTTGGAAAATGGCGGCCCAAGTGGGATGGTCCTTATGTTGTACGTGGAACCACCCTGAACAATGAATACTGGTTAGTCGATGTTGAGGGTAGGAATTTAGCAGACTCTATGAATGCCCAATATTTGAAAAAATACCATGTGTAGGGTCTAAGCTGAATCCTTTTGTAAAAATTTTTTGGGGAAATCTCTTTTGAAACTTCGTAAGTAAGAATCAAAGCAAATCGTGTGACCCTGAATGAGAGAATCGATGCTTGTGAAAAAGCGTAGTTTTCAAAAACAGATGGGTTACATTTCAAAATTCTCCATCTTACAAAGGAAGGCCTTGTTTAAAATAGCAAAATACTTGCAAGTAGTACGTGCTATTTCTAAATAGGCTGATCTGGGATGAATCGAGTAGATCATTGGGATAAGCCCTTCCCCTCTTCTCTTCTCTTCCCCAAAAGGAAAACTTGGCAAAAAGCAAAAAGGAAAATCCCTACAAGAGTCTCTTTCTAAAAGAAAGCTGAATTGAAAAGAAAAAAATTGTTTCTTCTATGGAAAAGAGGGAACAAAGAAAAAATACTCCCAAAGGGAGACCCTCTATGAAAAAAAAGGAAAGTGGCCAAAAGCTCAAAAGAGCAGTTTTCTGCCTCTTTGCCTCAAACCACGGGACGCTTCAGAAGGGATTGTGGTAACTCTTTCCCCATCCCTGCGACTTATCCCAAGTGAAGAAAGATTCATTTTAAGGAATCCTAAAGTAAAAATAGGATTTGCGTACTTGAATCTAATTTTGTTTGAGAATGAGACGTTGTTGGGTAAGGCGTAGAAATTTTGAAATGCTACTTGATTTTCTTACAAAACCTCCGCTAGATTAGTGAGTGTTAAGACTAAGTAAAAGGGAAACACGAGGAGTTGAAAATCCTTAGGATCGAAGCTAAAAGAGTTTTCCCTCTCTCAAAAATGATTTGAGAAAAGCCCCGAACATCGAGCAACATGAGACCAGCTCACTTGGTGCAACAGGTCTTCATAAGACTCCCAAGTTTAACCATTCCATTAAGTCTCTAGAAAACCACATTTTCTAGCATATAATGATGTCATTCACTTACATGTGCATGCATGGACATCAACTACATGATCCCATTTAGGACCAGAACAACATTAGGTAAAGTCCCCTTTGGCAAAAATTCCCTCTTACCGGGCACAAAGAAAAAGTTTTTCTCAAAACTGGGACGATCCCATATTCTCGAGGATGAATCCAGGGAGAAAGCAAAAGGGGTGTTGTCTTCTTTGCCAGAGGGGCATCTGTAAACACCCCAAAATCAAATGATTTTCCAAAACAAACACCTGATTTGAAAATCCATTTCAAAACGAAGTTTTAGTTTTCAAAAACCCAGGAGTTCCAAAAGCTTTAAACTTCTGTTGAAAACCCTTTCGAAGTATGAATTTCTTAAACTCGGGCCAAGTCCAAATTTTGTAAACAACCCAATCCAACAGGTGGAGCTTGATCAAAAGCAGCTCCAAAAGCCCAGAAGTCAGCCTGGCCTAATAAAAGCAGGATCAAAAAAGGAGAGCCCAGGATAGAAGCAGACTTCAGCCCTGGAGCATGAAAAGCAAAGCCAAAGCACCAAACCAAATCATCAAAAATCCAAACCCAAGCTTGAAATTCCAAAAATCGGACGAAACGGAGTCCCGAAGAGGAGAAGGAGATCGGACGAAAAGGTTGGGGAAGACCCAGCCCAAGACGGAGCACTGATGAAGCCAGGGCCTGTGAAAATTGTTCGTCTCGAAACACCAAGAAGGACTGAAGAAACGAAAATTTGGATTGGATCTGGACATAAATATCTAGATCTAGACCCAAATAGTGTTTGGATTGGATTTGGATCATAAAATCCAAATCCAAGATCTAAACCCAAGACCCACCTCCTTTGCCTATAAATAGAGGTGAGGGGGTGGTGGAAGTTCACGTGAAACTCAAGTGGAGGCTTAGGGAGAGAGAGTGCATAAAGTAGAAGAGAGAAAAATGGTGGGCTAGATATTTTCAAGTGGGTTAGCCTTGTGGGTTTGATCAAGGGTGTGGGTTCAAGCCATGTATGGACCTAGACCTAACCAAGGGGCTGCACCAACATAAAGGATGACTGCAAAAGGGTGTGGACCAAGGCGTGGATGGATGGGCTACATGTGGTGGATCGGCTCCAAGAGGTAGGTCTCTCTAACCTAGCCGCTCAACCTCACCCCAAACTAACCTAACCTAGCCTACATACCCCAAACCGATTCCCTTTGACCAAACTAGCTGGACCACTCTCACCCAACCAACCCACCCCAACCCAACCTACTAGCACCTGGCCACCTTCCCTCCCGCCACAACCCCTAACACCCGGCTCCCATCTCCCTGCTGCCTATCTCTCATCACTCGGCTCCCATCTGCCACTGCCCCTTGCCATTTTCCACCCATAGCCCCTCGCCTGCCACAGCCCTTGCGCGCGGCGTCTAGTGCCTGCCCACAACACACCAGCCGCACCTTCCCATGTCCCATGTCCTAGCACCACACCACACCCACTGTCACCTACCCCAGTGCCGCACCTATCCCTCGTAACACCCTTGTCCCCCCAGCACCTACTTGCCACCCTGTCGACACACCCTCCACCTGCCGACCCACCTCACTGCAGCCTGTCCCGTGCACCACATGAACCAACACCTACCTCCCACCTTAACCACACCCATCTCCTTAGTGCCGACTAACACCCAGCCACCCCTTAGCCGTGACCCACTTAGTTAACCTACACCTTGGCCGAACTAAGTCCCTCCTAAGCCCTCAAGCGCTTGGCTGCCCCCAAGCCAACCTAAGCCTAAAATCTCACGTCAAAACCCACCTAGGGAGACCTAACTCGAGGCTGCCAAGGAGGACGGACCCGAGCAGATTTGAGAGGAAAAGCCGACCACTTGTAAGTGTTTAAATTCGGTTTTTACCTTACTCATTTAAAATTCAATTCAATTCGATACGGGGTTGTAATAATGAAGCGTAGTCTCCCCCCCGAAATGTAATATTCGTGCTTGATACACAAGCCACATACGCACACTTGAGCCTTATCGCTCTTAATCGTACACAAGGGACACCCACGTGCACTTGAGCCTTTCCGCTCTTAATTGCACACGATTGCACACATATTTGAGCCTTTCCACTCTTAAGCTAAAGTATATATTTCCCTTTGGGTATTTACTTTAGTGAAAGCTGTGTGAGTTGCAATTCAATTCGGGTTGTTACATTCAAGTCGTGTGAGTTTGTTATTTAAATTTCACACTTACACACACGTTGAGCCTTTCCGCTCTTAAGCTGAAGTATATATTTCCATTCGGGGTATTTACTTTAGTGAAAGTCATGTGAGTTGTCATTTAAATTTCACACTTGCACACAAAAGCACTCGAGCCTTTGCTCTACACTCTCACGCACATTTTAAGCCTTTGTTGCTCATAGGATATAACATACTTATATATTTTCAAGTTGTGTGAGTTTACTTCACGCCGAGTTGCATTTCTCTTTGTATGGATTTACATTAAGTCGTATGAGTTGCTTTACATTTCGGGTATTTACCTTAAGCTGCGTGAGTTGCACTTTCAATTTCGGTTATTTACATTAAGTGGTGTGAGTTGCTTTCAATTCGAGCCTAGCTCACATCATCATCAAAACCCGAAAATCTTTTGTGCATCCTTTCATTCGTTAGCTTTTTGAAAGTGCCCCGAATCTATGCACAAACCATGTTGAAAATAAGCCACTTGTGCACACATATATTTGGCCTAAAAAGCTAAAAACTCAAAGACTTAGGTGCGTCCAAAGTCGAAATAAAACTTGCAAACTAGGCATACATCGAGTTTTTCAAACACTGTTCTTGGCAAAGTTTTGTAAAAACAAAGTTTTAAGTATTTAAACTAACCCTTGAGCATCGGTTCAAGAAGGTTTAAACGAAAAGATCCCGCTTTCCCACAATCACCCAAAAAGTCGATATTTCAAAAATCTTCGCTACCTTAAGTAAGCTAGCTGGCACACCCTTAGAAACGACGTAGATACGAAAATGTTCATTTCTGGCTTCAAAACTAGAAGTGAAAATTTTCATATTTACAGCGCCAAACTTTAATAAGAGTTGGGAACCAATAAACAACGAAATGTCTTCCTTTTTTTTCTATTTTTCTCAACAATAATAAGAAATACGAACAATACGTTGATTCCTCCAAGATGATCAAACAATTCTCAAATTTGAAGATCTTTCCACAATTGACATGAATCCCAATGCAGCTCTAATGAGACCTTTTCGACTTCGATACCATATAAAAATAACACTACAATGTTGCCGATAATGTCCAAAAATAAATCACAAATGATCACATAAGGTCTTTCACAAGTCAAACCACTAAACACTTAAGCCCAAGAGAAACCGAATAAACACAATACCAAATAAGTCACGTGAGCATGAAAAACTCTAAATTTTATTAATGACACACACCCTCTATTTATAGTGGTTTTATTACAAGTATTAATGATGAGAGAATGGGAGGAGTAGCTCTGACTACATAACTAGCTGTTGGAAACTCCCAACCAATATTATAATTAACGTTTTGTATCTGTATCGTATAGGGCATCAATACACAATAATCATATTGTATCATATGACATGATACATTAAAATATTAAAAAACAAAATATAAAATAAAATAAAAAATCATAAAAATCATCATGTCATAATATCTGTATCGTGCGATACATGATGTATAGCACGATACAGTACCCATATTGCAGTGTATCATATGATACATTATAATATGGGTGCAATATATGTACCACAATCGTATCGGTTCAGGTACCACCGATACACCCATATCGCGTATCATATCATATGATATGATATAATATTTATAACATTGCTCCCAATGGCTAGTAGTGTAGCCGTTAGGGTGACCAGCCCTTAAGGCCCAATACCAAGAGGTCCTCCTTGATGAACCTACTGGCCTCTAATGACCCAAATTTCCGAGAGAGAGAGAGAGAGAGAGAGAGAGAGAGAGAGAGAGAGAGAGAGAGAGAGAGAGAGAGAGCAAATAAATGTAATTCACATGAAGGTAAAAGTGGTTTAATTTTAAAGGAAAACAAAGGTGCATCACATACAACACTCTCAGGAACTCCAGGAGGAGGCAAGGATAAATGTTTTGGTGGAGGGTCATTTAGATATGATCTTTTGTCAAAACGCCATTTTCCAATTTTTCCATACGTCAACCCCCCCTGGAAACAACGATATTTGTTCACGGCATTGAGTAAACAACTATCAAAGAGAACATATTGTTACCAAGCACAGCATGTCCTAACCAAGCAAGGTGATTAGAGCATACATAAAACAAGTTTCCAATGAAAACCGTAGAACGCTATACCTTCATGTTATAGTCGCACCCATAAGTAAAATGTATGATGAACCTTTTCCCAACCTCCAAATCCCAAGGTGGCTGAACAGGTCAATGAAAATTCACCTTAGCAGTACTTCAAAAGGCAAATACCAAATAAATATCTTCCCAATTAACAACATAAAAGATGACTGACTGAAGATAAAATTTAAATCTGATAAATTACCTGTATCATGAAATCTTTCCGCAGAATATGCTGCACGCCATGTAGGGCAGATGCAACAGCATAAGCATACCTTATTTTACAAATAAGATACATTAGAGAAATTCAAAAATATAATACGATGAACCAAATTCTAATATAAACAAATGCAAAATATTGCACCGTATGAGAAAGTTCCTGAGCAAGAATAAACATTTGCATATATTTCCAGAACCCATCCAAAAGCCTTGTCTGTCTCTTCATCTTCTTTCATCCTCAGTGAAACATTCATCCATGTAGGGGCAATCTTTTCCAATTGAGACTGGAAAGGACATTTTCCGAGTTTAAATAACAACCATATGACCAAGACATTTCCAAAGGAGGAGCAAAATCCAAGTAATCAAGTAACTGGAAAGAACAGCAGTGTCCTACCATAATAGCTGAAAAATATCAGAGTAATTAATTTGAAACATAGTTATTTGTGAAAGTGGCAAGAAGATTGACCTTCTTAATGATTACAGGAGAATTCCCAATAGGATCAATATCTGTAATAGGTCCTCTCTCTTTCGGGTAAAACTTCCGAACAAGTTTCTCATTCTCATTCGGCTTGATGTAAAAGAAAGGATATGCTGCTGGATCATCATTTGTAGGCTTGTAGCCATGTTTGGAAGCGGCCTGACAAATATATGGTCAGGCTCTGCCATCATTATATAGCTGCATTTTTCATGGTTCAAGCGAAAGAACAAGAACCGCATTTAGTCATAAATTTGATCGAGTTCCTAGAATCAAAACAAGGAGACAGATTGCTTAAACGCTTACTCTTCTTTAATGGTCGCATTTTGCAGCCATTGCACAAATGCCCATGGCCTGTTTAGCACAACATACCCCTACCAGACCACAATTTCAATTTCAATAAACAAGGTACACAATAAATGAGCTAACGATTACAGTTAAAATCAACCAAATCAAAGATAGCAAACCAACAAAAGAAACATTCATTCATGAAATTTTTGTGGTAACCACAAGATATAATGATTCGAATATGAAACTTTGTCTAATGCTTACCTTATCCTGACCTGGTGGGAGAGGATCGACTACAAAAGTAGGAATCTCATTCATCAGATTATCGGGTTTCCCCGAGTGCAGAACTCTAGTGAATCCTCCCATGTCGGACCCTGGTTGATCCTCGACTTTCTTATACCAAAAATACATTATCCTACATTGCCATTTACTGTATGGTGCATCTGTGGCCGTGACCACAACGTGAAACGGTATCCCAGTACTCTTTGATGTCTTCATCGAATCTTGCATTCCGGTAATGGCATCGACGAATCGCAATGATCTGCCGCCTGTTTTCTGTCCTTTGTTGCGGATCATCATACTGATCATGTTATAAGAAGAAGCAAAGAAGGCCCCCAACACCACAACAACTAGAAGAAACGCCGAACTGCGGCCTATGCTACGATAGACGGCCATTTTTTAAACCCTCTGAACTCGAATAAGTTAACGAGATCTCGTCACACTAAATTCATTCAAGCGCCGTAATTTCTGATTAAGTCTGCAATTAATTAGCTACCCCTTACCAATTCCACGGCTGAGTAACAGCCGGAAGTTATGTCACGGAGAATACAAATTTTTCTGCCGAAAAACAAATTGAAACAGAATGAATGATACTGCTCATACTCACGCAATTCATTTCACGATCATGGTCACTTAGAGTAATCACATGCACCCATCAACGATTAACACACTAGAATCCTGTCAAGAGACAAATTTGCGATTCAAGGCTCCAGAAAATCCAAACTTGAATACCGAGAGAGAAATTCTTGGAAGTATGAAAAGGGATTTTGAAACATGACTAAAACACTCGGCATTTCACGGACCCTCTGTCGAATTCTTTTAGGTTGTCAGGAGAGAGAACAAGAGACGGACTTTATCCGAAAAATCAAGTGATTTGCATTCGCCAAATGCCACATGAACACCAAAACTTGAACACCATGGATGAGAACAGTCTAAGAGAAAGGAGAAAGGATTCGAAGGAAAATAAAAACCAAAATGAGGGAAATCTTTGCCGAATGAAGAACTAAAAGGGTCGATTTGTCCAAGCTTCGGATTCGGTTTAGCGACATATGAATTGAGTCTTTTCAAATATATTGAGTCCAGTTTTGTCAGCAGGGCTGGTTAATGAACCGAGCTGATCGCAGATTAGTTCGACTCGATTCACTCCCAGATTGCTTACGTTCATCTCGTCGAGCACGAAGAACACAGCTCGGCTCGTGAAGGTAAGAAAGGGACGTGATTGTTCTCGTCAACTGTTAGTCCAGTAGCAACCTGGCAAACTCTTGCAAACCTTCCCTTTGCAACTTCTTAAATAGCGTGGTTCTTACCTCCAGGTGAAAATCCAAACTTTCAAGTTCAGTGATAAAATGAACACAAACACGAGTTGCAAACAAGCCCAAACACGATATTAAACAAGCACAAATGTGTTCAAACATTCCGAACCAGCAAATTGATTGAATAATTCGTATGGTAATACGAATTCTGTCTTGTAACTTCATTTACAAATTCTCTTTCATGGAAAAACTATGATATAGAAAGAAGAATTGGATTTGGAAATTATTCCAACTTGGATCATTGCTTTTCCTTTTCAATTGGATCGGTTTTGTAGCGAATCGATACAACGAAGTTCCACCACGTTTTATTATGAACATAAGTTGTTTGTAAATATAGAAACATGTGCTAGCAGCTTGTATAAGGAAATAAGCTGAACACGAGCTGCACATGTTCGGTTCTTTGGACTCCGTACCACCCTAGTTGTGTTAGGAAAATATATTTGCCCATTGGTACTATATTTTCCTGGTGCATCCCAAGCCTTTAAAAAAGAAAAACCCTTATGACACGGGACACTTTCCTATCACGCGGTACATTTGTGAAGTCCAAAGTTCGTGATATACTTTATTACTTGCAGTTAAATCTTTGTAAAACTATCATATTTACTTCATATGATACAAGCTATAATGAGAGAGTGACTTAAATTCAGTTTTCTTATTTATGAAATTTCATATATTGGCAAGAAGTCTCAAAGTTTGATGAAAAAGATTGGGCACATCTCCATTTTTTTTTTGGGTGGTGCAAACTACCTGTATTCGGAAGTGCACAAGGCCATGGTTCGAACCGGGGGGAAGCCCACCACGCCGGTAAAACTCTCGCAGCGATATTTTTCTCCATTCGCAAGACTCAATTCTTTCCTTAAGAGGAAAAAAATGCCGAATCACTTTAATCAACCAAGGCTTGGGAGCAAATCTCCTGTTTTCCCTTTGCTTCCTAATATACTTGTTGTCTTCTATTTCCTTAATACTTGTTTTACATTCAACCCAAAAATGAAAAACTCATTTGATAAATTGAATGAGGGCGAGCAGGCTTGAGTTCTAGACAATTCAGTCAAACTGAATTAGTTAAGGTTAACTTAAGCATATCGGACTTTAACTAATCAGCTCGACGTAAGCTCTACCTGGCTCACACGAGATGGCATAATGTTTTCTCGAGAACATATTGATAAAAAAAAGTTTTTAGTAATAAAGAAAAAGCAGGGGCATTTTCTTTTTTTTTCAAATTTTGGAAGAGAGTTGAGGAAAACCTTATTTGGAAATTTACAAGAAGATGCCAACCGACTGAAAATCCAGTCGGTATTTGTGATATAGATCCAAACAAGATCTCAAGTGAATGCATCTATTCACTTACCCTCATATGCACAATTTCTACTCACTTAAACCAATAGGCTTCCACCAGTACCACCACCGGCGGGGAGACAATGCCTGGTTATGCTCCACAACAAGCAATGTTCGGTGTTATGCTGCCGTTTATACAATTGAAAAGAGAAGTGGTTCTAGGGGAACTACTGCTGCTTAAATATCTACATTGTCTTTGGTGGTTATGTAACATCGGATTTGGCTAGTAAATCCATGGAAAACTGGAAGATAGATCATCTTTCTTAGATTCCATGGATATGTTACCTAAAAGATAAAAACGTATAAGTTAAAAGATAAGATCGAAAGGCTTATAAAGGAAAACCCAGAACAGGAAAGACAGGAAAAACAAAGTCGATTTTTTACATAAAGTTTTTCACTATAAACACTGCAATAAATACAATAGAGAAACACAAAACAACATAGAAAAAGAAATACAACTGATCTTTCTTGGTAATCCATTTGAGGGTAACCATGAAATCCATCCCGTATGAGGTAAAGCAATCCATCAATGGTATCAAAGCGAGCCTGATCGGAATATGCAAAATAGGCAGTTAGTGTTTGTAAAACAAAAGAAGAGAGAAAGTAACAAAGGACACAGTCTCACTTGATTATCCACTATTTAAAGCTAAAAGAGAAGAGATTTAAAACAAAAAAAGAGAAAAGGAGAAATATTCCATAAGATTACTAAGAAAAAAATAGATACACAATCGAAAGCCACTGCATAGGCAACAGGAATTTGTTGGAAAAAGGAGCAGCTAGAAACAGTCGGAAGCTATCGGGTTTCAAGTGCCCCCAGACTAGAAGACAGTCGGAAGCCACCAGCATAGGTGGCCTGAGACTGTCGGAAAACTAGAAAAGGAGGACCGGACAAAGGAACCGAAAAGACGATCGAAGAAAATAACCGTCACTCTCTCGCTGTTTTTTCTCTCTCTCTCTCTCTCTCGTGGGTTTCATCAGTAACTGAAAATCGTTGGAAATCACCTCAGGCAGTGGACTAAAAAGTTTGTTCTATCCTCGGTTATTCGGTAAAACAACGAACTGCCATGGGGTAAAATTACAAAAAAGTCAAGATATTTTAAAGTCAAAAGACAATTTTGCTCTTAAACGAATGAAAGGACAATTTTGTCCTCTAACAATTTGTGAAATTTACCAAATACTAACGTATTGAGCCAAAAGATGATTCTACCCTTATCTTTAGACAAAATTACAAATTCAGACTCAGAGAAAAAAGTATTATTCTATCCTTGATCAATTTCTGAAATCTTTGAAAAACCAGGTGTAATTTTATTGTTGTGTCCTTGGTCTTTTTGAATAATTATCAAACTAGACAAATGGACAAAATTATTGGTTTACCCCTCAAATTTTAAGAAAATTACAATGGCAGGAAATAGGAAAAAATTACAAATTTGTCCCTAAATTGGTTCTAAAACTACATAATCATATTAAGAAAATTCTAAAATGAAGTTGGATATAGCCCGAGCTAATTTTCATTTATTGTGACAATAATGCATCAATTACTCTGATTAAGAGTGAAGCTTATAGCTCTCAAAGCAAGCATATAATGGTTAAGTACCACTATGCTCATGATATGGTTAAAAGAAATGAGATATTCATATCATATATGCCAACTAATAATATGTTGAAAGATCCCTTGACCAAAGGCATAACATAAGATCTTTTCTCAAAGCATGTTGCAAACATATGTTGAGATTTGTTTAAAGTGTATTAAATGTATTAAATTAAATGATGATGATTGTTGTGCAGGAAAGAACGTGTTGTATACGAAAAACCACACAAGTATCAATTACAATTACACTTCCAATCATAGTAGGCATGACTTCAAAAAACCTACAAAAAGTGGGAGGTAAAAATCAATGTGTTATAAAACTTGGCTCAAATGGCCTAGTCGCAGATGCAATGCCCGATTTGGTCATTCTCATGAGTAAATTCATATAAAACGAGAAGATATGCAATCTTCTTGAATTCCATGGATATGTTACCTAAAAGATAAAAATATGTATGTTAAAAGATAAGATCAAAAGGCTTATAATAAAAAGCTCATAATAGGAAAGACATGGAAGATGAAGCCTGTTTTTATACAAAGCTTTTCACTATAAATATTGAGGAATCAGAGAAAAAAAAATATAACTGATCTTTCCTGGTACATCTGAGGGTAACCATGAAATCCATTTCTTCTCGTGCTGTTTTTGCAGTGTGTGTCTTCTTCGGCCTTTTCACTCTCCGCTGCGTGACTGAGAACTTCGAGGATCTTGCACGAGGTAAAGCAATCCATCAGGTTAGTGGCTCACCAGAGGTCCAAAACCAAGTCTTCATCCATACTTGGTGGATTCGGCCGCATGCCTTCCTAGTCGTCATACTGCTCCATCTTCTCGCACTGATTACTGCCCCACTGTTTTCTATTAATAAATGATGCATGCTAAACAACGGAATTCTGCGAGAAGCAAATTCCAAAACCTTGTTGCTTTACTGCCAACCACTATTCCTTTACTTGCTCTAATTGATGAAGAAACTATTTTCTATGGTTAGGATGATAATAAATTCAGAATAGTGTAGGTTAGGCATGTCGTGTAGACCATTTATGACCACCTTTCCCAATTCCTCAGTCCAGAGTAGGTTTTAACTTCAATATCTTCAAATCTTACAACTATCCCCCTCACCAATTTCTGGGCAAGGGTTGGCATCATGCATTTAATCCTTAATTGACCAACTAAATGCATATGGAAAAGCAGTAGCGATTTTATCAATATCTCAGCTCCTAGGACGTCGCAACTCACAGGTTGAACGTCATGAGTTCGATACCCAAGGTGTGCATCTGGTTTTGGCCACCCAAAAGAAAACGATAAGGGTACTATGGCATATTGGAAAATTCTTTTCAGCGGAAATAGAAAAACCTTAACATTATAATATCTCACAATGTGCGATGAACCCCAACATTCTAGACGGTTGAGGTTGATTTTAGCACAACCATCTTGCGTCAGATGATGGAAACCACCCTCTAAGTGGCTCATCCAACTGTTTGAACAAGGAGATACCCAGATGCAAGGGAGAAATATATAAATACACAGTCAACTAATCAATATTCTACTCAACCTTTCGGAATTATATTCTAAGACTGAATGACCTTTCGCCTAAGGCATGCATAGATCAAACGCTTGCTTCGAGGAAACGAGAGGTTTTAATTTTGTGATATGCTATACATTTTTTACCTTGTTAAAGTCATTAGTCAACTTCTTTTAGGTTCACCGGCCAACTTACAGTTATTAGGATTAAGAGCGTTTTCTTTCTTTTTGTTTTTAATAACTTGTGCTTGTTCCAAGTGAAATTTTCCATATAGAAACTTTGATGATGAGGGTTTTGGCTGCTATGGAGTTCGGATAAAGCAGAAGGATTGCACTAGATAGCGAAAAGTGCATGTGAAGTTCAGTTACATCTTTTATTAATATCTGATCTTGTTTTTTTGAGTCACTAAATGCTAATGTGCTAAAAGAGTGATCAAGCACAACTTTGTAGCCAACCCCATAAAGCAAGCTTGATTTGTTTTTCATACCATGGCGTTCAAACTAATCAACAACCTCAGTTGGTCAAGGGGGTTAGCAATGTTGGATGTATAGGACCCAATCTTGGTTTCAACACTTGTGACCTATATCTATCTTGTTGCACAAGCCCAACATCCATCATAGGTCATGGGGGCGAAGGTCTTGACCTTAACCTTGAGGTTTTAAGCAGCCATGCTCACCTAAGTTTCAGCACTGTCGGGGTGAGTACGCAACAAATGAAAAAGAAAAAGAACACTAGAGTTTATTTGTTGTACTTCTGCTAAGGTTCCTTTCCAACTTATATATATCTAACACATGTACATTCTTTCCCGTTCTTTTTTTTACATCTAAAAACATAAACTTACAAAGAGTATTTGAAAAATATAAAGAACTTAAACGTGTCTTCTATCACTCAAACTCCCTCTCTCTTAAGTACATAAAAATGCTTAAACATTTTCCGTGTTCGATTTTTCGGTCAATGGTGGAGATTTGAATTAAAAGTATTATTTATAATTTTATATTTTGTATTAAATGTAAAATAATTCAAATATCTATATTGATGTCAAAGGTCAACTACGAAAATATTTAAGCATTTTTATACACTTAAAGTATGTAGCACTACCTCTATAATATATATATATATATATATATATATATATATATATATATATATATAACACTATTTTCTAGTTAGCAAGACCTCCAATCATCTTTGATTAAAATTAATTAAGAGATAAGCCTCCAATTTGCTCACTACTGAAGGAAGCAGTGGACAGCTGTAGCAGCAACAGAAATTGCAGCAGCAACTGCGTCATTGTTTTGCTTGTAACTGCTTCCATCTGCAAACAGCCTCGCGATCTTCAACTGTGTCTCGGCTATGATCTCAGTCTTCTTGAGTTCCATATCCCTTTGCCGCACCTCTGCCTCAACCCGTGCCCGCTCCATCTCCCTCAACGTCTCCATCTTCACCTTCTCTGCCTGCACCATTGCATTGGCGAGGCAACGGATGCTCTTGGCCACCTCATGGTGCTTTCTTCCCTTTCCTTGCATCCTTCTTTTCTTCTTTTTTTCTTGATGATTTCTTGCAGCGGCATTTTCTCCCCTGCCGCTAGGCCCGGGCTCAAGTAGCAACAGTGTTGGTGGAGGCAGAAGAGACGGTGGAGGAGAGAGTGACCTGCAACCAAGTTTGAAACGTGAGCTGGTTGAATGACAGGGTAACAAAGGCGAGAGAAAAGATAATAATAAGAAAACACAGTAATCAGATTCTTCATGAGCCAAGTTGAGTGCAGATTTATGAAAATTTAACTAGCAAGCTAGAACACGAGCGATGTAAAAGAGAAGCATTATCTCGAGGATACACTTCGGATGATTTGAACAACCTTATGAAAAGTTGAAGACTATCTACTGTATAAAAACTGAAAGCAATACATATATATAAACTCTACAACCAATATTTATTTTGTATCCAAACAAATAACTGTTTCTGTCAAAATTCTCTCTCTCTATATATAAGTTTGTGTGTGTTTGTGTATACGTGTATGTGTGTGTCAATTCGTGTATGATTTAATATCTAAAAGAAATGGTAAAGACTCGGTTAATCGAACTTATTCAAGTCTGGATCAACAATTTGGGTCAATAATGAGCCAAACCATGAAAGTTCATTGATTTCCCAGACCTACTATACCTGCAGCGCAGAAGTGAATCAAGACGATCAAAGAGAGGCCATGAAACGGCGGTGCTCGTGTTGTTGATGCTGCCGTTGTTCCTGCTGCTGCACTCACTGCGATACCGCTTCTTCATGGACTCAATCTTGTTCTTGCACTGTGTGAGACTCTTGGGAGGCTTGGTGCAGTTGGCTCGTGCCGAGACTTGGCGGGCCACATCCTCCCAGTCTTCACCCTTGAGCTTGGCTCGGTTCCTCATGACCCACTTGGCCTCGTAGACGTCAAGTAGGCACGACACCGCCCCTTCACTCCATTCATCCCTCTTAGGCTTGTCTTTCTCCATAACTCTCAAAATGATTCAAGCAGGAGATGCAATGAGAAACTATAGAGAAGATGCTAAAACTATTGTAGTTTTGTGGGGATAGTGCAATTGATAAAGGAAAGCTAAAAGGAACCACTAGCATGTAATGGCCAGCAAGTATGGGCACTCTTTCAAACCACACAATCATATCAAAATGGCCTAAAAATGCTCTCTGCTTTGTGCTTGCTAGCGTGGATTGGAAGCCACTTTGTGACCAGTGACCACCCACCTGAAACTAATTAGCCACTCACTATCACTCTAGCTTTCTCCCCACTAAGATGAATGGTCATCATATCACAAAAATGAATGAGATATAAAATCTCCACCGTCCAATTTTTTGATGGACAGCAGATGTTGCATGCTTTGCATGGTGAAGCCAACGCCGAAAGTGGTGACCTCACTCAAGATATATAGCAGCTGCTCTCCATCTTCAAAATTGACGGTGGAGATAAAAAGAATCCTGAGTCATATGCAACGTAACTGATTATATCAACTGATATGCCTACCTTTGCTTAACTCTCTTGTCTTCTACTTTATATCCCCTATTTTTCTAAATGGGCACTAACGGGTTGCGTCACTCTACAAACTACACCAGATTTACCAAGTAGTGCCCCATCACGTTGAACTTCAGATTATATTGAGCGGTAGAACTATGAAAACTGCTTGTTAAGTTGAATACGTGTAGGCGTACTCCATCGAAAACTCGGGTCATATTTGGGTTGACCTTTACTGACACGACCACGACACTAACATGATCTGAAATACAAAGCTCCTGACAATTTCGGACATGACATGTAAATCGGGCATGAAGGTAACCCAAAAGTTTCATTGATTTGTATTCGTCATGAACTTGACACGAAACTCGAAATATTACCACCCATAAATACTAAGAATTAACTATATCCGTGACTATGGTTGATGATATGATTGCAGTGATATGCTTGGATGCATTACCATGTGAAGGAACGTAAGTAGTGTAGGTGGTTCTGTTACAGTAGCTGATGTATGCAATGGAACTGTACTAACTAGCAATGCCTTTTGTTATCTGGGGGAGGGGAGGGAATGGCTAAATGGTATACGGCTCCTACCAAGAAGAGTTGAGCTGGTTGTTTGTCCAAATTGGCTTACTTTTTATATTGTTCATTTTTATTTGAAAACCCATGATAAAATGTCCAACTGTTCAGTTTTGTGGTGCCATCCGGTACTTGATGCAGCTTTCTTTTTCTGTACTAGAGAGCGTTTTAGAGTAGAACAAAGTTAATAGAGAAAGAGAGTAAGTGTGGCATTAATAGAAGATAAAACAAGAGATTAATTTAAGGCGATTGGAGTAATATTCCAAAATATTACGGGGACACGATCGAAGAAGATGGGGTGAGTAATTTTATGTACACTTTATATACAAGATGCAAAAGAAAGGAGTGCTAAATTTTAGAAGCAAAGGGTAAGGAGATAATAAATACTCTTCGAGCTAAATACGGATATGAGATGAAAGATAAAAACAATGAAGAAGAATCCTTTTAGGGGACACCACTTAGTGTGAGATAAGGCTTTGGTCCTTTTTTGCCTATCAGGATCAACTTGATTTGCTAAATCTTTTTTAAATATATACGATGTTCTTTAAGTGAAATATATTGACCTATTATTCCCTCAAAAAAACGAACTTCTTCTCATATATTGATGAGAACTAAAATTCATATTGTAGTCTAGGGTTCATGTTTAGAGGTTTAAAATGCACTTATTTCACCTTTGTTCTATTGGTTACATGGAAGGTTGAAAGGTGGATTGTTTAATCATGATTATACGGTAAAGAGTAACATTTATCGTTGTCTATTTAATTGACTAAGTTGTGAGGCCTGTTTCCAGCATAAATACCTATGTTTTTGAATGAAAACCACTTTTGGCTGCACTACATCAAAGGAAGTTCCAAATTTCTTCTTCTCTTATCTGGGCCTTCAAGGTTCAGTGGTGAGTCCCGACTTCCTCTTCTTATCAACAACCCTTGTTGTGGCGAATTTGAAGTTTGTTAGTATTCTTTTTTTCAATGTCTTACTTCTCATCAAACCCATTTCCTGAGGTATCTCATTTCAAGGCAAAGCAAGTACAACATTTGGTGCTTTCATTGAGATTTTATCTCAAAAATCGTCATTGTGCTTGCTGATACATATTTTGAGACCATGAGTGTCTTAAACAACAACAATGATGGTAATATCGACTCAGATGCCTCCCTTTTTGCCCCTGAAGAGTATCTTTCGATCATGCCAAATTGTTGGTTGTAGAAAGAAGGCTGGAAGAAAATGCTACTCAAATGAGATAGCTAATACAAATGATGATACAACTGAGTACCAATGCATGTTTTCAATTGGGTGAACAGTTCCAACATTCGTCTAGATCCAACTCGCCCATTACAAATTTAGATGGTGAAATAGAAGCAGAAGAAACCCTACTACAGATACATAATAGGCGGGAAGAGTTAAGGTAGTACAAAATGAATCAGAACCACGTTCAAAACATAACATTTCCACTTCAAGGGGTTTATGAGTTTTATAGTTATTCTGAAGAAAAGAAGGTTAAGCTTGCTGCATTAGAGTTTATAGAATATGCGAATTTATGATGGGAGAGCACCAAAGACTAGTGATGATGGGATGGTGAAGAAGAGGTTAGAAGCTAGAGACTCATGAAAAGATTAATGAGCAAAATATTTGTGCCAAAGTATTATAGCCAAGAGCTTTATTTATGCCTACAAAATCTGAGACAAGAAGGAATATCCATAGAGGATTATATTGAAGACTTTGAAATGCTCAGATCGAGGTATGAACTAAAGGAGCCTAAAGAATAATCCATAGCCCAATTCCTCGGTGGTCTAAATCGAGACATATGATGTGGTGAAGCTCTAGTTCTTTGTGAGTTTGAAAGATGTCTTCAAGCTTGCTATGAAGATTGAACGACAAATTAAGAGAGCTCCAAATAGAAACCGCACAAACTTGATGAATGAAGGAACATCCAACACAGTCTCAAGGGACACGATGAGAAAAGGCAATGATAGGCCTTTAACAATTTTGCCAACTCAAGTGATGAAAGAGCATGGTAAAAATTCTAGCATTCAATCTCCTCCTTCAGGGACCAGATACATCAAATACTTTAAATGCTTGAGAAGAGGACATATTGCATCACAATGCCCAATAAAAAGGCGATGATCATCAAAGGCTCAAAAGAATAGATTGAAAGTGAAAGTAAACCAAAACTAGAAACTGATTTGAAAGAAATAGAAGAAGGTGCAGATGAGGGTCAATTGTTGATGGTGCACAAAATTCTCCAAGCAAAGGCTATCCCCAATCTGGATTGAAGAGAAACTATCTTCCACTCCCACTGTACCATTTAAGGAAAGATATGCTCACTTATTGTGGATGGAGGGAGTTGCACAAATGTTGCATCTAAAGAATTTGTATCAAAACTTTAGCTTTTCAAAACACCTCACCCTGAACCATACAAGCTATAATGGTCGAACAAAAAAAGAGAGCTCATGGTAACTCACCAGATTTTAATCCCCTTTTATATTAGAAGATCATATAAGGATGAGGTACTCTGTGATGTTATTATCATGGACGTATGTCATTTATTGTTAGGTAGTCCTTGGCAATTTGATAGGCATACTACACATGATGGATTTTGTAATACCTATACATTTATCAAGGATGAAAAACGAATTACATTAACTCCCTTAGCTCCCAACCAACCATCCAAAGGAGTTTCTATTCAACCAATTGAAACTAAGGAGAGTTTGTTCGTTTCCCACCGAATTGCAAAATGAACACTTAAACTGAAGCAACCTTCTTATTTATTATTTGTTAAGTTAACGTCTTCGGATCAAGGTGAACATGTGATAATAGAGGTTCAACAATTGCTAACAAATTATAAAGATTTATTTCTCAATTGAACTCCCACCAGAATAGAACATCACAATGACTTGTTTCCCATACGTCCCATCCAAATAAATTGGCTTACCAGAGAAATCTTAAAGACACCATGGAGTTATGGAGATAGGTGAAAGAGCTATTCAAGCAAGGATACATCCATAAATCTATGAGCATGTTTGCTGTTCCTACCCTACTCGTACCCAAGAATAATATTTTCATGATACTATGTACAGATAGTCTGGCCTTGAATAAAATTAACGTCAAGTACAAGTATCCCACACCTATACTAGATGAATTACATGGTGTTAAGTTGTTTTTCAAGTTATATATGAAGAGTGGATACCATGAGATTCGTATCCAAGAGGGAGATGAATAGAAGACAACATTCAAAACTAAATCAGGGTTGTACGACTAGCTAGTGATGCCATTTGGCCTCACAAATGTACCTAGTACCTTCATGAGATTGATGAACCATATCTTAAAAACTCTCATTGACAAGTTTGTTGTTATATAATTTGATGATATATTAGTATATAGTGCCACCATTGATCTTCATTTACAACATATAAATGCCGTGTTTGATCGGTAGAGAAAAAAAAGATGGTTGTAAATTTAAAGAAGTGCACATTCTACTGAAAAAAGTAGAATTTTTGGGTTTCGTTGTTTGTCAAGATAGAGTGGAAGTAGACCCATCTAAAATATCAACAATCAAAGAGTGGCCGACATCGACAAAAGTCAATGATGTGTGTAGCTTCCACGACTTAGCATAATTCTACAGTTGCTTCATAAATAATTTTAGCACTATTGCAACACCCCTCTCCAATTGTTTGAAGGACGAATGAGGGTTTCAATGGGAGAAGCATATGAGTAAAGTTTTGTTGAACTCAAGAAGCAACTATGCCAAACACTTGTGCTAGCATTACTTGATTTTGGTAAGGTGTTTGAGGTGGATTGTGATGCTTCCGGGGTGAGAATCTGAGCGATACTAATATAAGAAGGATGTCCCATTGCTTACATGAGTGAGAAACTGAAGGGAGTTACTCTAAATTATTTTACATATGATAAAGAGTTTCTTGCTTTGATTCGTGCTTTGCAAATTGTAGATGTGAAAATTTTATTCCAAAGCCTATGTAGAGACTTGGAATAATCTCTTTAATCTACTTCGTTTTTGCACGAGCATGCCAGTTAGTTTCACTAAAACTAGCAAAGTTATAAATTTGACTTTCTGAGGCGATTGTGGCTAAGCGATATCTTTTTGCCTTAGGCCTTCTTGATCAGATGCTTAAGAGCCAGCTTAGACGCTTTGAGAATTTATTTGTGCTGGTATATGCTTCCAAAATTCACTTTCAAAGATGGTTTTAAATCAAATCAAACTCGGGCACTTAGTCTACACTCAAACATAGACGGGAAAAAACAGTAGCAGCTCATCGCCTGTATTGAGCTTCAGGGTTATAGTTGCTATGTTTTGTCTCAAAAAGGATTGTGTATCTTGTGTGTTTCTAGTGAAACTAAATTAATTCTAGCCAACAATAAAGGATGTCGCAAAGCCGGCGTGATTGCCACCAGAAAAGTGTTGATTGAGCTTTTTGAAGCATAAATTTGTACTGAAACATTATATGATAAATTGCATTGGCAGGATCTAATTGTGTTACTTTTAATCGCAATCATGCTGAAATGTTCGATTGAGAAAGTTTAGTAGCTTAATTACGCAATTCTCATGCTTATTCTGCCTTATGTCTTTATGTGATAAACCCTTTTTTCTTCAATGCAATCTTAACGAATGGGATATAAAGCGCAGCTTATTTAGTGCATCAAATGATAGTGATGGCTTGAGTAGACATGGCCGGTTCAGAACCAGCCCAGTGTCCGAACCCGAACCGAACCACCTATGGAACCGGTGGTAACTGGAACTGAGGAAGGACCCTTTGGTTCGGTTATGGTTTATGGTTTTCATAAACCGGTTCAGAACTGGAGTCGGTGGTTCGAAACTGCTAGCATTCTTTAAAAAAAAATTCTGATCTCTTATCACAATTAAATCCTAGCTCAACGGAACCGACTGTTTAGAACTGCTGGAATAATGTCTAAGCTTCAGTGAGTAAAATTCAAAGACCATTACGGGTGAAGGCATGTTAACATATAGAATATTGTGCGACCGATTGCAAGAAATATCTAAAAAATGGACAGTGTGTGTTGTAGTAAAAAAGAATCAAGCTTGGGTTATCATTTGAGAAAGGGTAGAATTGCTCTGTTGCCTAACATTGAGCCCAACTTAACATTGGGGTACTAGACATGGCAAGTTGGAAACCGGTTAGGTAATTCTAATCAGAACTGAACCGAGCTTGGAACCAGTTGAAATCGAATCAAAATCGAATCTGAAACTGGATAGTACTTGGTTTGGTTCTGGTTTCACCTTCTATGGAACCAGAATCGGGTCAAAACTGAAACAGATAATTCTATATGTTTGTTTTGCTTTTCTCAAAATTTCAAGTTTTTTTTTTTTTTATGATTTTGGCCAGTTCTAGGCGGTTTAGGACTCATTGCCGAACTGGAATCTTTGGTTCCGAGTAGGGACCAGAACCGATCGTGTCTCAGTTCGGTTCTGATTCCTTCTTTGGGGAAAACTGAAACCGGTTATACCTAGGGGGTACACTTGCTACTGGGTCTAAACTGATATTGTACTTTTCCTCAAGTGTAACCTTAGGACTTCTATAAATGGTTGCCCACCATGGTCAAATTCAGCTATTAGCAAAATCAGACGTTAACTTTAAAAAAAACTGTCTCTAAAAATTATTGGTTCATGATTTTCTCAATAAATTAAGGACTGACACGTGTATCAACAAGCAAGAAACAAATGCTAAGAAAATATGATTGAAATCTTGGAGAAAAGAATTATTCCCAGATCTTTAAATTCTTTTGAGTCAGTCGCCCATGTATTTTACATGAGCCTTGTGTTATAAACCACAGTTATGTATAATATAGTCCACCATTGAAACCCTGGGTGATGCTCTTTTATTGTTCTTTTTTTTGTCCAAAGAAGCTCTTGTGGCTCAAAATATACTCCACAGCTTATTGCATAGATTATGATTGTAACCCACAAATTCAACCGTGGCCTACATTCTTCTGGACCTTCCCAAGATCGTTGAGACTCATCACCTAAAAAAGTCACCACATATTATCTAATGATTATACAACTTATTACTTTTTAACCTATTTTTTTAGAGCAGCATAGAGTGTGAGCACAAAGATCATGCTGAAATTGGAAAAAACCCTACCTTGGGGCAAAAATAATCCATACAGACCCACATTGCATAAGGAGCTTTAATAGCTATTCGCTTTTTGAGTTTTATTTCTTGATCCTTCCATCCTTCTTTTAAGAGGATCATGTCGAAGGGTCGAGATTCTTTGGGACCGAAAATCCATGTACGTCATCTTAAACTCCTTTGGAGTTCGAAGATGGAAATAAGGAGCCAATGTCACCTGCACACCTCAACTTGCACTCATCTCATTTCGCCTTGCTTGTCAAGCTAAACTCAAAATTCACAAAAAGAGAAGTATATATATTATCAAACTTAAATCAGAAGTTATTTGTTGAGAACTCACCAAACATAACCGGAGGCTTTCATGGTCATCATGTTATGGCTACCTTTCTGCCGAGTCTGTTGTAGAATATAGCGTGAAAATTTTATCGAATCGTTCAAAAGGAGTTCCTGTCTAATGCATGATGCATTCTTTTCAGCAGTCATCCATTGATATGGAAAACTTTGGCACATGGAGGGGATATATAGACGTACGGAGTTCTTGAGCCCCTTTTCAAGCATCCTTGAGAGAAATGAGTCAAGCTTCCAGAAGTAAGATGATTTTAGATCAACTTGTTGGATGTGAACGTTTACTCCATGTGAATATGATTTATAGAAGTGAACAGTGATAGGCTTTATGTTGGGAACGGAGGCTAAGATTAATGTTTTTATTTTCTAGCAGGATTTGATTATTATGATTATAAATTATAATTTTTCACCTAGAACTCAAAATTTCGTTGTTTTTTGCTGGAAGATAACAGGAAAGCTCCCCAAGAATCTTGAACCAAATCAATGTGGGTTTCAATTAATTTTCTATGATTTTACAATCTGGGTGAAAATCCTTGTGCAAGACATTTATCCTACGGCAACTTTGACCTCTACCATCGAACTCAACAGCTTGAGATCATAAGCAACCTTTGCAAAATTACCTTCTCAAATTAAAAGAGATTTGAGAATTGAAGTTTGTGAAGAAAGAAAGAAAGCTTCATGAGATTAACCAATGAAAATTTAATGTGAAGGAAGCCTTTGTTCAACTCATAAAGCACATGTATATTCCTTTCTGACGGGTCTCTTCTCCTATTTTATAGACCAAAAGAGAGACCTATGTAACATAAGATCTGGAGTGTAAACTTTGTTCAATTTTATTATTGAAGAAAGCTCAAAATGTAAACTTCCCAATTATCTAAGAGATTACTAAAACTAATATAATACTCTAAAGGGGTGTAGCCCACTAGCTAGGGGATTGCACCCTGACAAAAGATCTGGAGTTCAATACCGGGGTGCATATCTAGTAGGGGTTCGCATAAGCCCATTGTGCCTATAAAATAAACAAATAGCTAATAGAAATAAGAATGACAAAAGATCTGACAAATGTGCGCTTCTTTTGTAGTGAACTCTTCACATATCTCTTTGTGATTCGTGTAAACTCCTATGGTGATGTGTGGCACTACATTCTTTGGGAAAATAAATATCTATCGTATTACTTCTTGCATCAATTTGAATTTGGATCTTGGATTTGCAGGAAGACATCAATACACCTAACAAAATATATGGAAATATTGTTGAGAGAAAACCCACATATGTAAATCAGCCAACATGGATTAGTATAAATCACCAAATGGATGGGAAGTTGATCAAAGTCAAAAAGTGATGTGCAGTTTAGTGATAGGAGTTTTTTGTTTGATTCTAGTGGATGATAAATTTCTCATGCCAATTCAAACTGTGTCTCTAAAGCATGCATTGAAGATAAAAGTATATTAGTTGCCTATTTTGTCGTAGCTACTTCTTGGAGCAGCCTTTTGTCTGAAAGTTGTCCATAAATTAATAAGTGTCCATCCAAAGATTGATCTTATGTATTATAGGTTAGATGTGAGTTGCTAGTAATTTTTTTATGGTGATATATAGTCATTTTGTAAATATGACAAAAGATCCTGTTCAAATTATATATATATATATATATATGTATATATATATATATGTATATATATATATGTATATATATATATAAGAGAGTAGAAGATGCTAGACAATCAACCATACTAGACATTGCTTGATCATCACCACTAACACGATCAATCGAATGGTGATGATCAAGGCATTCATCCTGCATTGCATTTAGCGCATTCATGTACATTAAATAGTATCAATCCTTCTATCAATGTTAACGGGTGACTCGATCTATGTCGTCCATATGATCGCACGGATGACATAGATCATCTAGTAGAGTCTGACATAAGAGAATGTCTAGCAACTCTCAGTTTTTCTATATATATATGTATATGGATAGATAGATAGATAAATATATCACAAATAAGTAAAGAAAGTTAGTAAAGAAAGTTGTAAAGTTTGGATAGTGATTTTTGCACAAATAAGCAACTAATAGTCACACACTCTAATAGCTTTGGATCCTATATCACTTTCTAATAACAGTATGCTAAAAGATTATGTTGTAATTAAAACTAATTATACAATATGTACTTTATGCAGATTTTTTTTATTTTCTCATATCAATGAGGGAGAGCTTTTATTTGAAATACAGGTAAAAAGTATAAGAAAATCAACTAAAACAAGAAACACTACTTTAAATGATTTTGAACCTTCTGACCTTGAATATGATTGTCAGAAACCTATTTTGTGACATTTCTTCAATTTATTGGGTCAAATTGACTGACATTTGGTAGTTCCCAATTGTTATCCTAAACTTTTCATTTTCATCAATCAAAGCACACATTTTCTTAAAGAAAAAAAGTTAGTAAGATCGTTACTTTTGTCTTGCCTTAATTTTGTTTTTTAGAAATGAATCATTTACTTTTTCGGTGTATGCTGTGAATTCAAGGGTTTCTTCTTAAACAACAACAATGGTTTTCAATAATGAAAAATGCATATACAACAACAACAACTAAGCCTTTTCCCATACTAGACGGGGTCGGCTACATGGATTCTTTGTTTCCACATAGCCCTATCATGTGCCATGTTAGCAGTTAACTCACAATAAGCTAGATCATTCTTTATTGTTTCTTTCCAACACTTTTGTGGTCATCCTTTACCTCTTTTAATACTTTCAAAATTTAGTTTTTCATACCTTCTTACAGGGTATGAAAAATGCATATAATAGAAAAAATTAAGAAAGTTATTGGCCATGTCATAGAATGTACACTCATAAAATAAAAGAGAAACTTAAATAAGTGTTTTTTTTCTTAACATTTAAAATAATAATTTTTTATCATTTTAACTTTCATAATCGCTATTCATACACCTTTTAAACTAAACATACACCTCTTTTCAAAAACCCCAAAATTACCCCTTTATAGTTTCTGTCATCCCACACCCCTTCACTCCAGCAACACCGTTGGTTGTACACCACCACCAGAGTTATCAGAGCCTCCATCGTTAGTTCTACACCACCGTCAACCTCCTACCTTCGTGTGTCTCTCGTATCACTTTTAATCATGATATTCAATCTATTTTCATCAATTTCGATCTATTTTCAACCTTATTCACTTTTCCATAACCGTAATACAAATATTATTAAAAGCCTTCCCTAGAAATCAATTGCACAAAAATGAATAAAAATTATCAAGTTTCCAATAAGTTCTGGGTAAGGTGAGATGAGTATCATCAATAAAAAAAGAGGTGCAGTGCAAGCGTGTCGATCTTTACAAAGTGACGTGCCATAGGTCTGCTACTTCTTCATAAGTCATAGCATCCCAAGTGAGTTTGGCTTCTCCAGTGGACACCCTTGAGGCACGACTCTGTGGTAATGAAAATGCACTCCATGTGTGACTCTCTCTTCTAAGCGATTCATGATTTGGATGTGTCACTATTAGATTTGTAGATGCACGCAAGGTGCATTACTATGCATTTTTGTTATATTCATAATATTATTCTTAATGGATAGGATGCCAAAGAAATTAAGTGAAGTCTTCATTGTCATATAGTAGACTATGGATATACTATATATGATTATAATGAGATTAATGAAAGTGGGCCGAATGACCCATTTGTTGATTGGTTGGATGATGATATATTTTTTGACTGCGAGGTTGATGAACTTGATTATGCATTTGTGTTTGTCATAAATGCAGCATTTTGCAGTCGAGATGATATGGTATAGTGGGTAAGAGATTTTGGGAGGAAGTATAACAATGTTATCATTATTTTCTGATCAAAAAGCAAAGGTGCAAGAAACAAAGTAAGACTTGAGTGTAAAAGAAGAGGTGAGTTGATATTACAAAAAAGGTAAAATGCCCATTCTTATTTATAGTTTAAGAAGATTGAATTTAGTTAATGGTACACATAATCAATAAATAGCCTTGTATTTGGAAAGACATGCATTCTTAGGTAGATTGAATAGTGGTAAGTATAGTATCACAAAAGAGGAGCAAAAGTCATTTTAAGTCGAAACATATTTTATCATAATTGGAGTGTATTAATGATACAAATGTTAGTATGGTAATACACATTTACAATGCAATGATAAAAATTAGGGAAGAGGATATGGGTAGTTGAATTATTTTATAGCAACTCTTGCATTCATTAGATAGTCATGAGTACTATACTTGGTACAAGAGGATACCAGATACAAGCATTGTTAGTAATGTTGTATTTGCATATCCTTAGTCAATTCAGTTGTTACTTAAATTTTCAAAAGTATTGGAGTTTGATTACATGTAAAAGACAAACATTATGAGCTTTTTTTTACTTATATTCGTTCATATTTACATATATACGAGAAAGAATTTGTTTCATTCATAGATATAAGATGCCTTTCTTGGAGGTTATAGGATTTACATCAATAAACAAGATTTTTTTTGTGATATTTCTATTCATGGGTATAGAGAAAGAGGATAATTATATTTGGGTGTTGAGGTAGATTAGGGAGTTTATACGGTGAATAGATTTCTCTATATAGTTTACGGTGATCGTGATCTTGGATTTATGAATCTAATTAAGATCATATTCTTAGAGCAATAAATTAAATATGCAAACACCATTTTGTCAAGAACATCGAGCAATATATTGTTTGGTTGACAAGGAATAAAGAAATAACCACCACATTTGGTGGCAGTTGAAGGAAGGTTATTGACTTAGTGGATGAAAGTGTGTATATAGAGGCGTTGGCTATGATGAAGGTGAAGTAGAAAAATGTACCTATCATACTTTTATATGTTATGGAATAGCAGTTGGGATCATATAAAGAGAGGATCATCTCAACATTGTCAGTCAAGGTGATGTATTATGATACTCATACAACTAATTGGTAAGTGAGTATGTTTGTTTCTGCATATGTACATTACTATTTTTTTCAAATCCTATATTGCTTATAGTGTTTTGATTGATAAGTTTGAGGGTATACATGCACGATTAAAAGGGTTTCTCGATAATTCCACTAGACCATTCGATATGATATAGACCTAACTTTATTCGTTGATACAATTACATGTTACAAAACTAAAGAAGTCTTATAAGGAATCACGAACATGTTAGCATCCATTATGTTGATTGTACACAAGACATGATAAACAAATTGAAGAGAAGAGTGTCACGAGATGCACTTTATCTAATTGTTAAAGAGACAAGTCATGTGGAAATAGTAGGTATTGATCCCCATTCATGTCGATGTATATTGCGATGGTCACATTGATTGTTGTATACTCACGAGATTAGTATTCTTTTCTAGAGTGATGAAATTCTTCAACTTTCTTCAATTGATGGAAGAAGTTTTACATTGAGGTAGAAAAGCCTTCCACATTTGAGTGCGAAGATGAGGAAAAAAGAAAGGTAATTAAGATGCATAACATTATTCACTAACTATTCACTCATCCTAGTCGAGGATGTGGTGTTTCTTCTACTGATAGTTTTGATCTTATATCTAATGTTGTATAAGATTTTATGGCTCCACATATTGATACATCTCGTGGCAGAAAGACTACCAAAATATTAGATTTTAGAAAATACAATAAGACAAATACCTTAGTTTATGAGCTTGTTTGTTGATAGATTGGTGAGTATCATTCAAGATGGTAACTATGGATATCGTGTTCTTGAAGAGCTTTTAGGATAGAGTGAAGTATAGCAGCCTGAAGCACATAGATTGTGTTTTAGGAAGGTTGCACATCATTAGGATATATATTCTACAATCTTTATAGAGGAGGGAGGTGTTGGCAACGTATTGCATATTGGGAGGATAGGCAGTATCCTTCTGAGCATTGGATGTTGATGCCTAACATGAGTTGGGTCATAGCCATGGTGTGAAACATTGCATTAGTACAACAGTCTAGGATTGGGTCGACAACGTTCCTTCCATTATTGATAGATGATGGTCAATTACCTATCCAACATGTGTGGTATATGTGTTATGATGAGTCGGCATGACATTTTCTCACGATAAAATGGTTGTATTTTCTTATTTGTATTGACTTACTGTATTGAAGTTGATTATTTATTTTGTTTATATTTTTTACTGATACATATGGTAGATAGATCCTTGATGCCGCCTATATTTCTAACTTTGCATAGACACAATAGTGTTGTTGATTGGGATTTATCATATTGTATATTATCTTGAACTAAGAGGGTTGGGCGATGATAATGTATACAATATTAATGAATAGTAACTTGTGTATTAACTTGCATGTTCTTTCTATGTTTTGATTATATATATTGATTACCTACTTGCTCAATTAGATAATGATACTATAAATTTGCTTATTTGCTTAATTATATAATTATTTTATATAATTTTTTCAATATGTGATGAAAAGTGTATCACGATCGTTTGATATTTATATATGTATATATACAGAGAATGAGAGAGAGATCGAGAAACAAGATAGAGAAGGAAAAGCAAACCGAATTATTCAGTACAACGTACAATATACATACATTCACTAAGTTACACGTACAACATGAAATAGGCACATCTATTATTCATCATGATCGAGTATATAGTCAATCATCATTTTGTATACTTTCTCGCAACAATCGTGAAGAAAGTTTGTGACATAATGACATAACGATAATGGGACCGAGTATTGTCTAATTGTCTAGATCAAGTCTCATCATTCGTAAGACATCAACAACACATTGAAACAACAACAAAAGGTAAGTGAATACTTCTAACACATAAAGTGTAAAATAAAAGGCAAATAAAAGATTAATACATTACCTGGTCTGTCGTTCATGATGATAAAGAGTGATTGCTTGATATAGGATGGAGGTGTCTATATCGACACACGAAATCTCTCAATTGAAATGGATGTATTCATGTAACATATCATCTCATATATGAATCATCGCATTCATGCACACTTGCACACCAAGGTGTTGTGGTCCAATGCAATGTGAGCAACATAATTGACATTGTGTATCTTGTGGATGGTACTCCACCTTATAGGCATCTCAAACTTTATACCTATAGACTTCATCATAATCAATGCTCATCAATTCACCCATGATATCTATCTTATCCATCACCTCCATCGCATGTGTAAAAGCTATAAGGCGACCACCCATCAGAAGCATAAAATCTCGTGAACATAATGGAGAGTAATATCTCACACCATGACATATAAAAGATGTTAATGTTAGGTTGCCATCTTTTAATAAAAGTAATGAGAAACAACTAATCTAAAGTCTGGCACAACAATCATCCTTACTCGAATAACTTAGAACGTTGCATAATATCATGCCAACTACTTAGTACTACTATTTCTTACAAAAATGGTCACTAAAAGTGTTGTATCTCATATAGCATATCACCAATTTCAACAATCCTTATATATTTACACACAATGTTTGTTACTAACATATCTAAGATCTTTTATTTATAATTAACAAAATAAATTACCTTTTCCTACTAAATCGTATATGCAATATTATCTACAAAGATATGGAGCAATTCTGAGATCAGAGAGTGACATCATCATCACCCGTATGAGGTACTCATTGGGACAAAGCTTTGAAGGATCGGCTTCATCATGGTATCTTGAAGAAGCTACAACATAATCTATCTGAAACTGTAACTGCATTATTGAATTATTTACATGTGATGACTCTACATGGCCCACTTTGTAACCTCAGTCGTTTACTATATGCTAACATTGTTACAAATTTGACCTTTTGTGACAACTAGCACAATTATTCTGACAGTTATAACCCTTAAAATATTTTAAAAACAATTATTAGGGTTAAACTGTCACAAATATGATAAAACCCGTCGGTATTTATGTATGCATAAATTACTAATGGTCATGTTATTTTTTCGACGGTCTCGAAAATCATCAGTAATTATTGAAATTTTAGTCGACGGTCGCGTACTTTAATTTTGGAGGTTTGAAATCGTAGAAAATGTTTTGTTTTTTTCAGTGGTTCTTTTGGTTATTCCCGATGGTTCCCAACCGTTGGAAATATTTTTATAAACGGAATGACTAAATTCTGAATCTTGAATCCTCTTTCTCTATCTTTCTCTCTCTCGATTTTACAATGACCAAATCTCGTTGTTGGTGACTAAGGTAACAATCTCTCTCTACTCTCTAGTTAATCCCTAATCCTCTTTCTCTCTCTCATTCATGTTTTTCCAACGACCAAACCACTTAAAAAAAGGAGAATCTCATTGTTGGTGACGATGGTTACATTCTCTCTCTACTCTCTAGTTAATCCCTAATCCTCTTTCAAATTCAAGAACATTTACTTTTTTGATCATAAGAAACTGGTTTAAGCATATCTCCTACCAAAGTTCGACCTTCTTCTTGAACGTTAACCTACCATGGGAGCTAGTTGAACTCCTACTCAGGTGAGCATGTGATTTTATTAGATGTATATGATATTTCTTTTCTTTTGGAAGGAGGGGAGTGTTTAACAAGGAGGCTAAAACTAGGTGCATGCGTTGGGTATCTAACTCATGACCTCTGACTTGTGAGTTGACCCTAGTTAGGTGAGCAATTTCTCATTTTTTAGATGCATATATGATTTTTTTATGGTACACAATGATAAGGCTGAAGCCACATGCATACAATGGGTATCAAACTTGTGACCTTGTCAACCCCTTAACAAGGGAACCTATTGCTCGTTTTTCCATTCGTTGTGCTTATATGATTTTGATTAAAAAGTGAAACCAGTGTAGCATAACCCTGTTGGTTGCCCACCTAGTGCATTAGAAGACACAATTTCATATCAGTCATTGTGAAATTCTTGTTTTTTCCAATTTTTAGATCATATTTTTGCTTTTGTTGGGGATCTTCTCATCTTAACCTTTTAATGGTTGGTATTATGTGTTGTTAGAAAAGGATGCAACTCTTAGTCCCAATAAATCACACTAATGATAGCATTTCTATCATGCCAAACTGGTGAGTGAGACTTGTTATTATAACAAGAAAGCGAATGGAAAAACTAAATGAAATTAAGTTCTTGAAAATAAAATATATCCAACAACAATCAACTTGGTTTTGTTTGGGCCATTTTCTACTCTTTTATGCTTCTACTAAATTCATTCAAAGAAACTTTTTTTGAAAGGCCACAAATCACATTCTTGATTTTGTTGGGATCTCGTCATCTTCATCATCTTAACCTTTCCTTTTAGGTTTATAGCATGTGCTTCTAGGAAAGGTTGCAACACTTGGTCCCAATGAATCACACACTAACGATAGCATCTCTGGTTAACTATGTTTGACGGTTTGAATCCCATTACCGGTGAATTAACATGTGTGAATCGAAGTGTAAAATATTATGATTTGTGGGTTATTGCACATTAAAAGCTACATTTCTTTTAGATCAGTCATTATGAAATTCTTGTTTTATCAAATGGTTAGATCATATTCTTGCTTTTGTTGGGGATCTCGTTATCTTGACCTTTTCCTTTAGGTTTCTAGCATGTGTTGTTAGGAAAGGCTGCAACACTTGGTCTCAATGAATCACATACTAACGATAGCATCTCTGGTTAACTTTGTTTGATGGTTTGAATCCCATTATTGGTGAATTAACATGTGTGAATCGAAATGTAAAATATTGTGATTTGTGGGTTGTTGCACATTAAAAGCTACAAACTTTTTAGATCAATCATTGTGAAATTCTTGTTTTATCTAATGGTTAGATCATATTCTTGCTTTTGTTGGGGATCTCATCATCTTGACCTTTTTTTAATTTCTATCATGTGTTGTTAGGAAAGGTTGCAACACTTAGTCCTAATGAATCACAATAATTATAGCATTTCCATAATACATCTTGACATTTTCTTTTATATTTCTAAAATGTGCTACTAGGAAAGGTTGTAATCGTTAGTCCTAATGAATCATGCACTAACGATAGCATTTCTAGTTAACTTTGTTTGGTGATTTAAAACTCATTGTTGGTGAATTAACATGTGTGAATCGAATTATAAAATATTATGATTTTCTAATTCTTATATGTGTATACTTGACTATGTTTTAATCTATGATGTTAAGAAAAATATGAAGAGAGATTATACAGCCGACAAAAGTGGGATTTACAAGCCTAAAAAACACTAAGAACATTTGGAAGATAATGAATATTCTTATGTGCTTATGTTGGATCACGGTAGGAATGAGGAAAGGATTTATTGCCCATGTTGGAAGTGTGGCAATACACCACTTCTTGACAAGGAAGTGGTGAAGCATCTTATGTGAGATGGATTTATGACAAACTATGCGCTATGATGCTTTCATGGTGAGTTATCACAACAAAGTGTTATACCTAGATATTTAGAGTGTCATACTTATACATCTAGCCTTCATTTGCCATGTAGTAGAAAATGTGTATATATGGATCATCGAAGGTTCTTACCTATGAATCATAGATAGAAATTTGATACAACATTTAATGGGAGAATAGAAGATGGTGAGACTCTAATTGTTTTAAGTGGTGAAGATGTATTACAACAATGAGAAGGTTATAAAAACATTGTCTTCAACAAAGGGTCACAAAGAGACGTGGTAACATTCCAATTGGATGGAAGAAAAAAGCATCTTCTATGATTTTTCATATTGAAAGACATTAAAGGTACATCATAATATTGATGTTGTGCATATTGAGAAAAATATGTGATAAAATCTTGATATTTTTTATAGAAAAGGATAAGAAAATAATTGATAGCATCAAGTCACGTATGGACATAGAGAAACTAGGATTAATGCATGCTTTGCATGAAAAAGAACATGCAGATAAAACAGATATGATGATCTTCCTATGTGTGGTATACCAACTAACCAAAGATGAGAAAGAGAAATTCTTCTCTATGTTGCAAAGCATCAAGTTACCTAATGTAATATTTTCATATATATCTCAAAAAGTATAAGTTCATGAGCATAAAATTATGGGTTTGAAAAATCATGATTGTCACATGTTGATGCAACATCTCTTACCAATAGCGATGCGAGGTATTATTTCTAAAGATGTAGCTATCGCCTTCAATGAGTTGTGCATGTTCTTTCATGAGTTGTGCATGAAAACTATTAACATTGAAAGGATAAATTCATTGGAGGAAGCAATTCAAAAGATTCTTTGCAAATTGGAGATAATATGACTTTCATTTTTTCATATTATGGTACACTTAATCATTCATCTTTCTAAAGAGGCACAACTTGCTAGATTTTTACAATATCGATATATGTATCCGATTGAAAGATATTTGTTTGCATTAAAGAATTATGTACATAATAAAAATAGGCTAGAATGATAGATTGCTAAAGTGTATTTGTTGGAAAAAGTGAAAAACTTTTGCGCCAAATATCTAAATGATGATATTATAACATGAATCAACAAGTTAATGTAGTTTGAAAATGATGCAATTGGTAAATCTATGCTTATATCTTTATCTACCAATGATATGAAAGAGTTACGCAGATTTATTCTATTCAACACACTAATCATTGAATCCTTCATAATGTAATTTTGTTCTATTTATTATACTCTCAAATAATATCTTAAACTTAATTAAGCAAAACTAATTATCATTTTCTTTTATATCATGTATAAAATATTTTGAATGAGAAATATCAAGGCAAGACTCATAACTTTATATAGAAAAACAACATGAAGAAATTGTTGATTGGTTTGATGATTATGTAAGTATATTGTATGTTAATATATTATAGTATTTATATGATATATTATATGTCTGTAATGACATAAGTTTGTGTATATATTTAAGTGCATAAAAATATTGATCTACCAATTGAAGTATGTAGCATTACATGGGTCTTTTACCTTCAAATATTGAATGATATGATTCCTTCTTCTGTAATGGTTACAAGTTTGATTGTTGAGCACTATAAACAGTACACACCAATTAAAATAGTGGTGTTGCTACAATTGTTGAAAGGAAATGAATTATTTATGGATTTTTAGCTAACATTATTAAAGTCTAATTTGTAAACATAGAGCAACCTATTTTTTTGTTTAAGTGTATTTGGAATGACATGGATAGAAGATGGTATATGAATGAATCTAGGTTGATCTCACTACGTACTTTGTGATCATATCATGATGAAACCTATATATTTCCAAGATAAGCATTACAACTATGGTATGCAAATGACCAAAGTAGAGGAGATTGAAATATTGTTTGTCATTGGAAACTAAGAGATACATATGAAATACCAACTAAAGATTCTATGACATATTTCCTACACTAATATAGAAATTGATGATAGTAGTATCATTCATTGTGATCGAGTTGATGCAAATGTACATACATGTGTTTCAAAGTAATGGACAAAAGAGTTAACTGAAATTAGAAGTAAAAAGGTCAATTGAATTGATATGTTTTTAGTAAATATATAGATTGTGATATTGAATTCCTTATGATTATGTCTTTTATTTCGTTAAGTTTATAACATTGTATGTTTCGTTTATTTTTGCATCTTATTAATGAGTCTAACATGCCTAATTGTTTTACAGCGACAAGATGTCACTACCACATCAATAAGGTGGAAGAAGAGGCGAACAAGATGAGGACAATAGTAGAAAACATCATTATGAAAATAACAATGCGAGTATACTATTGTATTATTTACTTTAACCATATTAGGTTTTTTATTATGAAATTGAAATATCTTATTAATATGTACCAATGAAAAAGACTCACAAGTCATGATAAGAAATCAAAAGAGACCAATGATTGTAGAGGAAGATATTGCAAATAAAAAAAAAAAGAGCGAGAAGAAAAATCACAATGAGAAGTAGCTTCAACATCTTCTGTAAAACGAGAAATGGGTAAGACTATTTTACATCATTGCATGTATCGAGATGGGAAGATGTAGATGGTAGAAGTGTTAGACTTTAAAGCAGTGGATGGTAATGGTTTGAAGTTTGACTAAGTTATTAGATATTATACAAAGTAAGATAATTACTTTTCTCTATATGAGACATGGTTGGATAGTAATGTTGAATAAGTCTTTGACACTATTTGAGAGGACATAACGATAATATTAATCATTTAGTATGATTATATTTATATTGTAAGGAGTTTTATATCTTACTACATATTTAATTTTTTATAGAAAAAGTTTGTGTTTGAGCATTGAGAAAGTCATGAACCTATTCCAGCTCATTTGATGAAGAAGTTATAAGAAAACATTACAAAAGCTTTAAATGACTATCAAAATGAAGTAAAGATGAGGTATTTTACGTCTAACTTTAATGCAAATCAGTATCTTCATGAAAAGAGTCCTATAATTGAGGTCTCAACTTCTATATAGCAGAGTTTTTGTGAGTTATGATGAAGTAAAACAAAGGTAAGGGAGGCAAAAACCATACAAAAATGGTAACAAAGGGTCTGAATCTATTGTTATACATCGATTTATTATGGTATATATGATTTTGTTGATTATTTTGATAGTATATTTCAATTTCTATATAAAGAATCTATGCAGTCGACCACATCTATTATGGGAAAATGTTTAGTTGTAGTAGTTACAGTAGATATCAATTTCTATACATACCTTACAAGACATTCTATTATAGGAAGAATCACATGAGGAAAATCATTCGCCAATCACACCATATGAGGCATTCATAGATTACTATAAGGACAAGAAAATTGAATAATTTTTGATGAGACAAGTGATAGAATAAATTTAAGTATACATATTATTTTATATATTATTAGTCTCAAGAACCATTTGATGTATTCATGTTCTTCTATCATGTTATTTACTCTTTATATATTTTATTATTAATATTTTATTTCATGTATTATTAGTCTTAGGTATAATAAGAATACCATATGATTCGTGAGAGCGAAGATGGTTCATCTTCTATAATAAGTTTTAAAAAGACTATAAATCATGAACGTTGAAAGCACCATGGAGGATATAAGAGGAGAATGTGGTTTGGAGTACCCAGTATGATAAGGAGAGAGTTTAGAGCATATTAGGGATCAACATACCTTGACTTCATCAATGCAAAATCGAGTGACATCATTCAAGGGCGCTTTTGGCAATATGTCTCACAAATTTCACAATATAGTAAATAAAATGGACACTCAAGTAAGTCTTGTATACTACAATGATATATATGTATATTATGTATGTTTCTTTTTATTATAACATAAAATATAGCATATTAAATCATGATAAATTTATGTTTTAGTTTATGGAGACACATTAGATATTTTCTAACTTAATAATAAGATCCTTCAATTCAACACAACAACAATCATCATTAGAATAATAAGATGGTTTGGACATGTAGAAAGATGACTAAAAATTACTCCCATAAGAAGATATGAAAAATTATATTGTGAAAATATTAAAAGAGAAAGAGAACGACCATAAAAGTGTTAGAAAGAAACAATAAAGAATGCTCTAATTTATATTGAGTTAACTGCTACTATGACACATGATAGGGCTTTATAGAAACAAAGAATTCATTTAGCCAACCTCATCTAGTATGAGAAAATGCTTAGTTGTTGTTGTTGTTTTATGTATTCATTTTAGCTGTTTGTAATACTAGACATTGAATTGTATGTACTCGATTTAAAGTTGTTTTTTTATGTCTTGGATATATTTAGTGGTTTATTTCCAGTGGTTTCAATAAAGCATTTTCGACGATCAAACCGTCGACAAAAAGTATTTCGAAATTTTTTTTGGTGTTTTTCTTATACATTTGCAATGGTTAGAGAGAGTGTCGGAATAGATAATTTCTAATGGTTTCAACCTAGTTGCCAATTTTCAGTGGGTTTTTTTGTATTTTTGGGGGTTGTTAGCCTTTTATGACCATCCAACAATTACTTTTTCTATGAACCACAAAAAAGTAGTTTTTGGAACCACCGAAAATAACCTTTTTTGTACCAGTGTAACCTGAAGGTATTTTGCCTTCTCAATCATGATATAATAATACAACCTTCTACTTGTGTTCCTCCATATGATACATTATCACCTCTCCAACTCATTCCTACTACAACATCCAAAATACTTCATTTAAAACATAAATGGCAAATGATAAAGTAGACGAAGGATGTGAGTTGCACACGTCCAACATGGAATACAAATGCACCCAAGACGTGCCCAAGCAGAGTTGAGTATTGCAACTCAAGTATTAATAAGTATGTGACATACCACATTCGCATCACATGACTAGAAACAAGTTGAGGCACTTTGCCTGCATAACCATTTTAGAGAAAATGCAACCAGGGTGCGACTCAATGATAAGGGAGCCATGCTCCAGTTGCATTTCTTTCATGCAAGTTCCAAACAATGACAAAAAATGGAAATCGATAAAAAATGAACGAAACTTACCTAAGTCGATTTCAAAGGATTCAATCACAATCATTCAATCCAATCTACCACAATCCTTAATAGTACCTATACAATGAAAAATGAAAAATAAAATCGGATGAATGGCAGCAATGAGATCACGATGGAGCCGAACGTCAAGCAAGATTGAGTATTTACATGCTCCCGATTGAGATTGACCATACACACAAAAAGATCAAGAGAACATTGAGCATGCAAAGGCGATCTCGTGTAATTGAGTTGTTGAAGTTCTCCATAGAATCGATCAAATATTGTGTATGAGAGAGAAAATAAAAAAAAGTTATTTTCAAAAGAAACTCAAATAAGGGTGCATGTTTAGTAAAAAAGTGTATATGAACACGCTTAACTTTTAGAAAAGAAGCATGTGTATTAAATGCAAATACACAAGTACAAGGGTATATTTGATTCATATCTTTACCATCAATCTCAAAGATGGAACAGTGGAGATGTTTGTACAAAATTATGTACCAAGCATCATTATGCAACTAAGACTCCATCTAGTGTCTACCATCGGTGTTGCCTACTTATGTTCATCTAGTGTTTTTGAGTGACATGTGTATAATAACAATATCCTTCAAACTTTTTAAATACTCTTATAAAATTTCAAGTTAGACTCATGCCACCAAAAACCAACAATGAGTGGATCAAAGATAAGTAGGATTCAATTTATATATATACAAGTATACACGTCATATATATCTATATACATATATATATATTCAATTACTCAGTTTTCAAATCTTAAAAACCAAACTGAATCGATTAAGCAAATTTTTTTAAAATTATAAACCAAAATCGAATTGATTTACAATAGAACCGAACTGAAAGTTCGGTTATATCTTAATAATGCTCACCTCTACTCTTTGCTATTCTAAAAAGAAAAAAAGGAGGGTTACTATTTGCACTCTTTTTACTATGTGCACGTCATTTTTTTCAAAAATATCAAAATTATTCCTGATCACTTTATCTCTCACCCAATTCCAACAAGGGTCTCTCTCTTGCCTGTCTCTTTACTTTGGTGACTGATATTTCATTTGTTTTTAGCCATCCTTGCTTTCTTCGCAATTGAACAATGTATACTCTTACAAATTTCACTTAACAAAAAGATAGCAGAAATGAAGAAGAACCAAGAAAAATGAAAGGAAAACCAAAATCAATAGAAAATAATAAGAACAAAAAAACCAAGAAAAAAAAATCAAGAAATATATGAATATATTTTTACGAACATCATGCAGTACAAGAAGAGACAACACATCTTCCAACTAGGTGACCCGTGACTCGATCACGTTTCTTACCCATAGAGAGATGATGCAGACATTCCCTACCAATAAAGCGACGTGCTTATGCCACGTCTAGAAAAATTAGATCTTGTTTTTCATTTTGATTCCGACTGAAAATAAAATTCATACATGAAAGATAAAATATATATATATTTTTGGTGATATTCGAAGACTATTGGTCCGTGGATGGTTCTTCGGGTTTGAGAGAAATCGAAATCGTACAAAAAAAAATTGTGCGGGGTTACCAAAAAGAAAAAAAAGGGTTCTCTCTCGGTTCGAGAACTTCCCTTACTTAGCTCGATCCAGTCCATTATATGTTCCATATAAATAGGGACGCAAGCAGGACACGGTTGTTGGCTTTCGGTGATCGTAGGTCTGAAGAAGAAGCAAGGTAGGGTTGTGCGGCTTCTACAACTGAAGGTTCTCTCTCTCTCTGGGTGTGTGTAAGTGTGTGGCTTGTTTGATCGTTCTTTCTGCTCCACTTATTATCGTGTGCCGATTATTAAACGTCAAGAGAAACAGAAATAAGAATTTAGGGAACGTTCGGGTTCCTTGTAGAATGGGTTCACGTGAGAAAATGATTCGTTCCTGTTAGTTTTTCAGTTCCGGTCTGGAGGGGGAATTAGATTTTCTCAAGTTGAGAGGACTCAATTTCAAGGGATTCTGAAGCTGACATGGAAAACACCCGCTTTTTCTCGCATGTTTGCTTTAGCTTCTTAAGTTAAAATGGATTCTCAAAAGTTTGAGATTCACGGGGAACTGAACTTGTTCGGATTTACTATCTTCTGTTTTCTTATGTCAATCCTTTTTGAAGGCGTGCAGATTGATCTTTCTTGAAGTTCAATTGGCCGCGATAAATGCTTGGTGTTTTGGCACGATGGATTCCTATTTATAAAGCTGTAGTTCCGATTATTATAGTACCTTCTTGGAAACCTAAGCCGCATTTCTATAATTCTCATGAGAATGAGAAAAATTCTCGGAGAAGACAATTCTGATTCTTTGGTTTGGATAATTTACATCACTTAAAATTCTCAAATCATTGTGAATCTGTGACATACCTAAACCGAAGGACAATGCTAACGTTGAATAGATTAGAGTAGAAGAATAAGAGATCACAAGAAAGTTTTGAAACAACTTGAAAGAAAAGAAATACTCAGTTTAATGATTATCCTAAAAGCTTTGTGGTACCCTAAAATATAGAATCAATAAACTCCTAAATCTTTTTGAATATTTACTTTAAACATTTGTAAGTAATCATCAGTGAGTTACTGCCTTGAATGAATCCCTACTTTCTTATCAGGTAAGAACAAAAGAATGCCAATGGGGATACATGACTGATATAGATCACATACAGCAAAATGCCACCGTAAAAGCCTTAGAGGAACGGTTAGAGTATGGATCAATCTGAATCACTTCCTGATAGTTCCACAAAACACTAGCTACAAAAAAAATTAAGAAAAGGAATGAGGGAGACAGAGGCTTTCTGAATCCAACAGTTACCAACTGTAGCTCATCAATCCATATCGAGGAGAGAAGGAACATAGGTGGGAGATCACCTTTCTTGGGAAGTTAAGAACTCGAGAGTATGTTCTCACCTCCTATGATGGGAACTCAAAATGATGGACTCCTTTTTTTTATTTGATTAGCAAGATGGGTTCAAGCAGACCCTTACCAGAATATATCTATAGTCAGTACACAAAAATTTAGATTGAAGGAAGCCACTCTAGTGGTATTTCCATCCAACAATCATTATCACCAAGTACTCTCATTTTTGCTGAATATCCGGTCGGCAGATAGTTCTCTTCCTTTGGATTACAAAGATTTTGTACATGTATCTCCCGTATCATTGTATCCAACAAGGGCCATTCTTCTAATTTCATGAATCCTCCTAGAATGTTCTTTTCTTGAATACAACAACAACAACATCCTCTATTGGTGTCACTCCTAATTATGTGCCATGTTAACAGTTAATTCATAATAAGCTAGATCATTCTTTATTGTTTCTTTCCAACACTTTTGTGGTTGTCCTCTACCTCTTTTAATACTTTCCAAATTTAGTTTTTCATACCTTCTTAGAGGTTCTTCTTTTGATCTTCTTTCTATATGTCCAAACCATCTTAAACGATATTCTCTCATTTTATCCTCTATTGGTGTCACTCCTAATTTGTTTCTAATAACCTCATTATGTATACGGTCTTTTCTTGTATGACCACTCATCCATCTCAACATCTTATCTTCTTATCACAAAGAATACCTGATGCTCCTCTCCATTTTAACCAACGAGCCTTAATTCTATGCGTAACATCTCCATCAATTCTTCCATCACTCTAGAAAATTGACCCTAGGTATTTAAAACTTTCCTTTCGGGGATGCAGTGTGTCAATTTTAATTTCTATGTCCTCTGAAGTAACCAAATGATCAAACTTACATTCCATATATTCTGTCTTTGTTCTACTAAGTCAGAGGCCTTTGCTTTCTAATGTTTCTCACCATAGTTTCAATTTTTTATTAACTTTTTCCTTAGACTCCTCCGCTAACACAATGTCATGTGCAAATAATATACACCAAGGTACTTTATCTTGAATATGTTTTGTTAACTCATCAATCATCATTATAAATAAGTATGAACTTAAAGTTGATCCTTGATGTAACCCAATATTAACTTCAAAGAAATCTATCATTCTTTCATGAGTCCTCACACATGTTTTTGCACCATCGTACATGTCTCTTATAACGTTAATGTATGTCAATGAGATACCTCTTTTTTTAAGGTTCTCCAAAGAACCTCCATCAGTACCCTATCGTAAGTTCTTTCTAGATCAATAAATATCTTGTGAAGGTCTTTCTTTTTTGCACTAAAATATTCCATAAGATGTCTCAAAAGGTGAATCGCTTAAAGAGTAGATCTGCCTTACATGAATCCAAATTGGTTCTCTTTTGTACTTGATACTTGTCTTAACCTACGTTCGATAATTCTTTCCCACAATTTCATAGTATGACTCATTAACTTGATACCTCGATAATTCACACAATTCTGAATGTCTCTCTTGTTCTTATATATGGGTATAAGTGAACTCACTCTCCATTCCTCGGGCATCTTTTGGTTTCTCCATATTTCTTAAATAGTCTTGTTAGCCAAGTGATTCTTATTTCTCCTAGTATTGTCCAAACTTCTATAGGAATATTGTCCGGTCCTACCGATTTACCACCCTTCATATGTTTAAGAGTCTCTTTTACTTCATTCTTTTGAATATGTCTGTAGAAATTGTGGTTTATATACATTTTTTATTTAGCTAACTCTCCTAAGCTAATACTATAATCTTTATTTTCATTAAAAAGCTTATAAAAATAGTTTTTCTATCTATTTCTTATATCATCATTTGCCACTAGAATTTTCTTATCCTCGTCCTTGATGCATCTAACATAATTAAGATCTTTAGTTTTCTTATCTCTAGTTCTAGCTATCCTAAAAATATCTCTTTAACCATCTTTTGAGTTGAGTTTTTTTTATATAAATCGTCCCAAATTTTAACTTTTGCTTCACTCACGGCCTTTTTCGCTTCCTTCTTTGCTTTCTTATAAGCCTCTAAAGTTTTACTAGTTTTCTTAGCATAATGTAATTTGTAACATGCTCTCTTTGCCTTGATTTTATTTTGCACTACTTAACTCTACCACCAAGCTTTTTTTTGTGTCGGTATACCTCCCTTAGATATACCTAACACATCTTTCGCTACTTTCCTAATATGTATAGTCATATTGTTCTACATATCATAGGGTGTACCAACATAATTCCAAACATTTCCTCGAAGGACTTTCTGTTTAAATATATCTTGTTTCTCGCTTTTGAAGTTCCACCATTTAGTCCGAATAGCTCGATGCACTCTTTTGTTCTTTGTCTATTTTTTTATTTATAAATCCATAACTAAAAGTCGATGTTCGGTGGTTGAGCGTTCTCCTGGAATTACCTTGCAATCTTTACAACATGCAAATAATGTAATCAATTTGTGTTTGTGTTATAAGTAATTAAATGTTCATCTCATTTTTTAAAGATTTTATTGACTATAAAGAGATCAAATGTCATAGCAAAATTTAAAATCTCTCTACCTTCCTCATTTATATCCCCATCCATATCCCTAAAGAGTGGTTTCATCTAAAAGTTAACTTCCACATCTTACAAATTAATAAAGTTTATGAAAGTAGGAAACCCAAGCACAAAGATACAAGTATTTTACTGAGACGACCCTAAATCTGAGTCACAAGCACTATCCAAATTTTAGAATAGCATTCGGTTAAAACTCTTCTTAGATTCTTATTTGATCATCAGAGGACCCAAAAATACAAATAAAAATTTTTAATAAAATGTCACACCACCTATCCATTGAGATAAAATTCTCAGGATTTTTAGATCTCGATAAGGGCCTCTACAAAATACAAACTTTATGTTGTAAAATAGAATCAATTCTATTTTCATAGAATTGAACCCGATTGGGTTAAGTGAAATCAACATTGTTTTTGAAAAGGTTGTTTCAAATAGAAACCGTTTTGGAAAAACTTTGGATTCCAAAATCACTCTTCCTAAGTATTTAGGCGAACCCTTGAGCAATAGTTCAAGAAGGCATACGTCGACTGTAGATGTGAAAATTTTACTTTAAGCCTATGTAAAGACCTGAAATAAACTCTTCAAATATACTTCGTTTGCGCGAGCGTGCCAGCTAGTTTTCAAAAACTAGCAAAAAATTTTAAATATGACTTTGGCGATTGTAGATAAGCGAGATCTTTTTGCTTTAGGCCTTCTTGAACCGATGCTCAAGGGTCAGCCTAAGCGCTTTGAGGATTTGCAGGTGAGATTTCAAATTCACTTCAAAAGAAACCCGAGAAAATGTGAACCAACTCGTGCACCAAGTATTTTAGAAGATAAGTTTTCAGCAAGTTCTGAAAAACAGAAACTGGTTCTCTTTAGAGCCTGATTTCTGATTTTATTTCAGTATCTTCCAAATTTTCAAAAATCATGAAAATTTAGCAATGATAAGAAACCTGTGTTGACCTTCCAAAACTATTTTTGTCTTATTTTTGGGAGCTATGGTGATCCAAAATTAAATTGGTGAAGTGTCTCTGCTCAGACACTCGAAACTATTCTGTCACAGAAATATAGAGACCCAAAGAAAGGTTTATATCTCAGTGCAGAGAGCTTCGATTTTCACATACTTAGTACTGTTGGAAAGATATGGATGTCAGCTTTCTAATGAACCAAGTTTCACTGAATTTGGACAACCACAGATAGAGTTATGAGATGATTACCTAGGCTCTGTTGCAGGAAAAGAGTTTTGACAGAAACGTTTCTGGATTTTTCCTGATCTTATACACCTTTTATTACATGGTTGCACGACCCTAAAATTCTTAAAAATTTTATTACAAGTGGGCTTGTGTGTAGATAATATGTGCCAAATTTCAAGTTGATCGGAGTAGAGATGAAGAAATGAAAAATGAATCAATCAACATATGCAGAGATGATGAAATCAGATTTTTTGGTTTTTATAACATACGTGATGCTAATGTAAATTGCTGAAGGAAAATGAATGGAAATATATAGATTAGCTTAAGTATAGAGGGCATTAGGAGTTATAGGGCTTTTATAACATATAGAGAGGTAGAATTAAGAACACAAACAATTAGAGTGCATAAGCAAGAATAAAAAATTGTAGCATATCTACTTCTTATTACATCATGGGGAGAAGACAAAGCTTCATTAATACAACCCCTTTTGAATTGGATGTTAAGAAGAGGTTGGAGAGAAACAAGGGCTTTGAAATACTTACTTGATGACCTTCAAGAAATCGGCTTACAAATGAAGCAGTCGGCTCTCACCTTCTCCTTTCTTCTCTCTTTCTTTTCTCACTTGTACTCTCTAATTTTTGCAGCACTTTCCTACTTTTCCTACACTCCCTCTCTCTCTCCACTCTTCCCTAGATGAGCCTCACGAAAATCTTCAACCAAGATGCCCTCCCAATGCTCACCAATGTTGGAAATCATCCCCCTTTGCCTCTATTAATAGGCCAAGGGGGGCCTTCTCTAGATGGTTCCTTGGGGCGGGTGCTCCATAACCCAAAACCCAACCCCAAAACTTGGTCTTCACGTGGTCTTGTGGTTCCATTTGGTCAAGGTTGGACCAACCAATGTAGCTCTAAGTGGGCTGGTTAGGTTTTGGCTCTAGCCACTTAGGGGCTTGGTTCCATCTTCTAGGCTAGGATGGGTGTACTCAATGAAAAAGACGGGCTAACTAAGATGGGTTCGGTCAAGGCTAGGTAAAGGGGTTTTCAATCATAGTTTAGCCAAAGAATGTAGGGTGGATATGGCTAAGGTGAGTCCAATTTGATCTAGTTAGGGTCACTTGGTTTTCAAAATTAGGAGTGGGATTGTTTTCAAAATTTTATTTAGGGTGTTTACATCGACAAGAACCTATTTTCCCACAAATCGCCAAATAGTAAGATAAATCTCTTTGCAAGTTTGAGTAAACTTGTTGACATGCTCGCGATATTTTTGCAAGCAAAGTTTTAAGTCTGCATAAGACCAAAAATTTTGTTTACACATGGGAGCTTGAAAATATTGCTTTTGTTGATTATGATGATGAAAGTGATACTGGTGTAAACAATGAAAATTCTCACTCCTGATTCTTGAGACTGAAAATGAACCTTTTCGTGCCTAGGTCGCTTTTAAGGGCATGCCAGCTAGCTTGCTTAAACTAGCAAAGTTTTTGAAAATATCTGACTTTTGGGAAATTGTGAGAAAGCGGGATCTTTTTGCTTTAAACCTTCTTGAACCGATGCTCAAGGGTTAGTTTAAACGCTTATAGACTTCGATAAAAACAATTTTAACTCTGAAAATATAAGTGTTTGAAATATGGATTCGATTCATGCCTACGTTGCAAATTTTATGTACAGGGGCTATACGATTCCAAGTCTTTGAGTTTTAAGCTATTTAAGCCGGATATGTGTGTGCATAAGTGGCCTAATTTCAGCGTGTTTGAGGGTAGATTCGGGGTTTCTTTTGAAAATGCGCGAATGCAAGGATGCACAAATATTTTTCGGGTTTGATATGATGATGTGAGCTAGGCTCGAATTGAAAGCAACTTACACAACTTAATGTAACTACCCGAAATTGAAAGTGCAATGCAGCTTAAGGGAAATACTCGAACTTGAAAGCAACTCACACGACTTGAATGTAAATTGCAGAATTGAAATATACTTATATCCTAAGAGCGGAAAGGCTCAATTGTGAGTGAGTGCTTTTGGTGTGTAAATGGAAAGACAACTCACACGACTTGAATTGAACTTGCCGAAATTGAAATATAAGTATATAGTAAGAGCGGAAAGGCTCAATTGTCAGTGAGTGCTTTTGGTGTGTATATGTAAAGACAACTCACACAACTTGAATTGAACCACCCGGAAATGTAAGTGCGTACACGACTTAATGTAAAACTCACGTAGCTAGAAAATATATAGGTATGCTATATCTTATGAGCAACAAAGGATCAAAATGTGCGTGAGAGTGTAGAGCAAGTGCTCAATTACTTTTGTGTGCGAGTGTGAAATTTAAATGACAAACTCACACAACGTAAATGTAACAACCCGAATTGAATTGCAACTCACATAGCTTCACTAAAGTAAATACCCAAAGGGAAATATATACTTTAGCTTAAGAGTGGAAAGGCTCAATGTGTGTGCAATTAAGAGCGGAAAGGCTCAAGTGCACGTGGGTGTCTTGTGTACGTCTAAGAGCAATATGGCTCAAGTGTACGTGTATGCTTTGTATATCAAGCACCAATATTACATTTCGGGGGGAGACTACGCTCCGTTATTACAACCCCGTATCAAATTGAATTTACTTTGAATAGGAAAAGCAACTTGATATATATTTTGAAAGACTTACACTTTTCCTAAGTTGAAGTCGGGATTTTGCTAGGTCGTATCCACCTTCTTTGTGTTGAGCCTAGGTTCAACTTGTGCAAGTCCACCTTGAGGTAGTTCAGCCCCTTTTGCCGTGGTCAAGTTGTTGCAGTTGAGGTAGGTTCTTATGGTGCAGTCGGCTCAAGTCTTGGAGTTCGGCCAAGTTCAAGATGGGTGAAAGGTTTCAGCCAAGGAGAGCTAAGTCAAGTCAGTTGGGAGTGGGGCGACGTGAGATTGGAGCTTGGGTTTGTTTGGGGGCAACCAAGTGGTTTGGGGCTTTAGGGTGGTGTGAGTTCGGCCAAGGTGGGCTGGGGTTGAGTCACGGCTGAAGGGTGGTGCGGCTATGACAGGGGGGTTTGTGCGGTTAGTTGGTTGTGGACAGGGATGTGGTGTGGGGCTGGTGTGGTTAGGGGATGGTAGTGGCAAGTAGGGTTGATGGTGGCCGGGAGATAGGGTAAGGGACAGTGGAGTGGTGCGGCAGGGACTGAGGTAGGTAGGTGATGTGGTGCGGAGGCTATGGCAGGGCGCTAGGGAGATGGGTGGGAGCGGGATGTTGGCGCTGGGGAGATGGCTGGGGCAGGATGCTGGCCGGATGTTGGCGCTGCACAAGGTGCAGGCTGAGTGGCAGGTGGGGTGGTTTTAGGGAGTCGGTTTGGGGTGAAGTGAGTTAGGTTAGGTGGGTCGGTTAGGTGAAGGAAATGGGATGGTTCACGATTAGGTATGGTTAGGTTTAGTGGCTAGGTAGGGCCGTTTTAGGGGAGTCGGCTGGGATATGGCTGGGTCAAGTGGGGAGCTAGGTGGTGGGTTAGGTGGTGATGGGAGAGGTTAGGGTGGCTCGAGTGCAACTAGGTTGCAGCCTAAGGGGTGAGGGTTCAGTTTAGGTGGGGTATCTAGGGTTAGGTTTTGGTGGTATGGCTAGGTCAAGTGGGGAGCTAGGCGGTGAAGGTTAGGTGGTGATGGGAGAGGTTAGGGTGGCTCGAGTGCAACTAGGTTGCAGCCTAAGGGGTGAGGGTTCGGTTTAGGTGGGGTGTCTAGGGTTAGGTTTTTGGTGGTATGGCTAGGTGGTGGAGGTTAGGTCGGTTAGGTGGATATGGGCTAGGTTAGGGTTAGGTTTAGGCGCCTACCTCTTGGAGTCGGTCCACCCATTTGCAGCTTTAAATTCACGCCATTTGCATGTTGGTGCAGCCCTTTGGTTAGGTCTAGGTCCATACATGGCTTGAACCCACACTCTTGATCAAGCCCACATGACTAGCCCACTTGAAAATATCAAGCCCACCATTCTTCTCTCTCCTACTTTATGCACTCTCCCAAGCCTCCCAAATGGATTTCACGTGAGTTTATGGCACCCCCTCACCTCTATTTATGGGCAAATGAGGTGGGTCTTAGGTATGGATCTTGGATTTGGATTTTGAGATCCAAATCCGATCCAAACACTATTTGGGTCTGGATCTGGATATTTATGTCCAAATCCAATCTAATTTTTCATTTCTTCAGTCCTTCTTGGCGTTTTGAGACAGACAATTTCTGCGAGCCCTAGCTTCATCAGTGCTCCGTCTTGGGCTAGGTCTTTCCCAACCTTTTCGTCCGAACTCCTTCTCACCTTCTGGACTTCATTTTGTCTGAATCTTGGGATTCCGAGCTTGGTCTTGAATTTTTGAGGTCTTGTTGATGCCTTGATTTTGCATTTCATTCTACTTCTCTCTCCAAAAGGAAAATTGGCAAAATAAAAAAAAAACGATAATACAAAAACTCCTCTAAAAAGAGGTCTTCCTTCAAATAGAAAGAGGGAATACAAAAATTCCTCCGAAAGAGGTCTTCTCTTTGAATGAAAAAGAAAAAGAGAGTGAATATGGAAAAAATCCTCCAAAAAGAAAAAAGAAAAGAAAAGGAGGCCCTCTATGTTATAGAAAAGAAAAAGCTAAAGCTCAAAAAGAGCAATTTTTCATCTCTTTGCCTTAAATCATGGGACACTTCAGAAGGGACCGTGGTAACTCTTTTTCAAATCCCTACAACTTATCCCAATGGAGAAAGGTTTATCCATGAAAATCCTAAAGTAGAAATAGAATCTACTTATTTGGATTTCATTTTGTTTGAGAATTAGACTTTATTGTGTGGGAAATGAAATTTTGAAATGTTTTCCAAAATTTCCTACAAAACCTCTACTAAGTAGTGGGTATTGAAACCCAAATAAAGAGAAATATGAAAAATCAGAAGTCCTTTTTTATTGAAGCTAAAAGGAGTTCCCTTCGAAAGTAAATTTTAAAAACTCAAAATATAAAAATGACATGGGATTATCCTACTTGGGGTAGCCGGCCTTAATAGGCTTCTCCTCAAGCTCATTCATGTCTTAAGTGAGTCTCTAAAACCTTACACTCCATGTGCATCACACACCATGCATGCATCCAAAGTCATCCATGCATGATCATGTTTAGGACAGATACCCAGTATAGGTCAAGTCCCCTTTGGCTAAAATCACCTCCTCTATAATCCAAGGAACAGATTCTATGAAATGAAGAACAATTTATATTCTCAAGAATAATCTGGGAAGTAAATCAAAAAGAGTGTTTTTCTTCTTTGCCATTATTCAAATAAATTTGGATTAATACCAAAGAGGGGCATATATAAACACCCTAAATCAAATTCTTTTCAAACACCCCAATTTCGAAAATGATTTAAAACCATTTGCTTTAAAATGAAGATTTTAAATATTTTCAAAGGTTTCAAATTAAAGGTTTTAAATTAAAGTTAAAGGGGCAAAGCCCGGATGATTCAAACGAATCAGGCGAACAGGTGGGGCCCACTTCAAGCTAGGATCGAGCTCACGAAGGATAAGCCCGGAAGCAAGGGAGTGGACCACGTCAAAGCATATCTTCATAAAAAAAAAATCAAATCAAATGGGTCAGCATCAAGGCAGCTCGAGTTGCTTATCAAGTCAAATCAGAAATTTGTTTGAATCAAATGCAACATTTGGATAAGGGTTGGCTGACTTTTTGCAAGTTGGAACGGATTGAACTGTGGGTTGATTCCAAAGATTTATCAAGCTATATCCAGCCCGTGTACCAAGTTTAAATTAAGCAAGGAAGGACAAACTACAAGGGAGGTTGATTAAGGCCTAGAACATGTCTAGCCAAGTGCATCTAAGTCCAATTGGCTATGACAAAGGCGCATGACTCAAGCTCAAACCAGCTCACATGGGGTTGGTCCACCTTTGACCATGAAGGACCATCAAATCACGTGGAATTGAAGGCCCTGTGGGCTGGGTTGGATCATGGATCACCTGCCCCAAGGAAGGCCCTAGAAGACCCACCCTTGGCCTATAAATTGAGGCCAAGGGTGGGACGTGAATCTCATCTTGGAGAGTGGCCTTGGAGAGAGAATCAAAGTGCTGCAACTTTGGAGTTTTGTGAGAGTTTGAGAGCTGCTAGGGTAAGCCTAGAGAGGGAAGGGAGTGTAGGATCTAGGCCAAGGCTTAGAGAGAGTTGAGTGATCAATCAAAGGGGGAAAGGGGCCAAGTGAGGGCCGACCACTACCTTGGAGGACGATTGTGGTATAAGTTCGGATAAGTACTACTGTAATTTCATTCTTTCACATCTCTTCTTCATATTCAATTCAAAAGAGGGTGTATTAATGGAGCTTTGTCTCCCCCAATGATATAATAGAAGTAGATGTTGCTGAAATTTTCCTTTCTTTTGATTATGCACTCTATGTGTTTGAGTTCTTGATTCTACCTCTCTATATTTTATAAACACTCTATATCTTCTAATCCCCTCTATGCTTAAGCTATTAAGTATATTTCAATTCATTTCCCTTCAATAATTTAATTCGTGATGTTGTGTTGTTGCATTTTTAATTCGTGTGAGTTTGCAACACGTATGTTTTAAAAACCTGAAATCTAGTTTTCATCATCTTTGTATACGTGGATTGCTTGATTTTTAATTATCGAATCTCTGCTCCAATTGTTCTAAAACCTTACAAACTTCTTCTAAACAAACAGGCCCACTTTTAATAAAATTTGTAAGAATTTTAGGGTCGTGCAATATCATAACTAAAACTGTGCAAAATCAGGAAAAGTTTTGTAAACTGTCTGTCCATTAGTTTTCCTACAACAGAGTCTAGGTATTCATCCCATAACTCTGTCTATAGGTGTCCAAAATCGATGATTTTTAGTTCATTGGAAAGCTAATATCCATAGATTTCCAACAAGACTAAATTCATTAAATTGGGAACTCTAAGCACTGAGATACAAGCTTATTTTTGAGTCTTTGTATTTCTGTGACAAAACAATTTTGAGTACCTAAGCAGAGGCACTTCTTGGATTTAATTCTACAACACCACAACTCCGAATCACGATCTGATAGATGTCTCAGACTCTCCACATCTTAGGCATAGTTTTGTAAAATTTTAATAATTTTTGGAGGTCTGAAAGACATTCAAAAGGATTTGGGAAACAAGTCTTGAAAATAGACTTTTCTGTTTTTTAGAACTTGTTTATTTTGAAACTTGAAATCAAGTGCACTTGTTTTTCATTCTCAAACACCTTTACTTTCACATGAATTTGGAAGTCTCACCTATCTAGTTGGAATCCCTAAGCACTTAGACTGTCCCTTAAGCATCGATTCAAGAAGGTCTAATGCGAAAAGAGCCTACTTAGCCACAATCGCCCATCAGATTTAACTTTTTCTAGTTTTTAGAAAACTAGCTGGCACGCTCGCGCATCAAGTAGAGTTGAAAATTTTATTTTAAGTCTCTACATAGGCTTGGAGTGAAAATTTTACATCTACAGAATTGGCAAGCTCGGTGGGACTCAAGTCTTGTGGGATTTCAAGCTTAAGAGAACTTTTTCAATTCCAATCTTTTAAAATCATGATGTTAATCTCTCACTTGTGCACAGGTTTTTACTTATCTCAAAGCATTTCAAGACATGTCTAGTTCGGAAGGATCGTGTGAAGTATCGAGCCGAGCTTTATACTCATCAAGTCATATTTCAAAAAAGTTTTTAAAAATGTATTACAAAAATCGAGAGGATTCGCTTGTTTCCCTAAGAAGGAATTTCAAGCTCATAGGAGAGAAGATTGCCGCCTTAAGCCAAGAGGCCGAGGCTGTCGAATCATGCTCTTCTCATGGGAAACAAGGGGCTCATAGAAAATCAAATCGATCAAAGAAGCCCAAGGAGACCTCAATAGCAGTAGGAGAACGAGAACATGAATCCTTTACTTTAAAAGATAGAAAAGCCTTAGAACAATTGTTGAAAGGCCAAACGAAGGAAAAGAGGTCATACGCACTATCGAATTTCCTACCATCTGACTATCAAACCGATAATGACAATGATATACTAAATTTCCATCGGTATGACGGAAGTAGATATCCTAGATCACACCTTTAACTTTTTTGTAGGTTTGATGGAAGACCCCTCTTTTGAAAAAAAACTATATATTTGAAAAAATAAAAAAAATTAGGAAAACTTTCAAAATCTAAAAACATTTGGAGAACCTGAAAATTCCAAAAAGAAAATCGTTTGTTTTCATTCTCCTAGCCTTTGTTTGGAAAAAGCCAAAAAAAATAAAAAATCAGAAAATCTCAAAAAGAAAGTCTTTTACATTCATCCCTCTAGTTTGTGTTTAGAAAAAGACAAAAAAATCAAAAAATTTGAAAACTCCAAAAATCTTAGCCATGTACAAAACCCAAAATCGAGTTCTTCAAAATCCATGTATATTCCCAAACCAAAATCGTCTAAGTCCATTATGCACAACCCCACTCTCTTGCATGATACTTCCCTACAAATCAAAGCACTTGAGAGTGTTCAAAGCAAGGAGGAAGATCCCCTCATCCATGAGGAGAATCAAGCTTCCTAGCTTCCCGAATTTCATATAATCCTTGACTTGGAAAAACCTTCAAATTCCGTAGGAGGAGATTTTCTAGAAATCAATCTAGGGAGTGAGTCTAGCCCAAAATGTGTCAAAATAGTTGCCTGTTTGTATGAACATGAAAGAGCATCATTCATTGCATTTTTGAAATCTTACATAGATGTATTTGCATGGACCTATGAAGACATGCCTTGATTAGACCCTAGGATTGTAGAACATCATCTACCCTTAGAACCAAATGCGAAACCCGTGAAACAAAAGCTTAGAAAGATCCATCCTGATGTTCACTCCTAAGTAAAAGAGGGTTTGGAAGATCTTTTAAAAGCCAGATTTATAAAACCCATTACTTATTCTAAATGGCTTTCAAATATTGTTGTTGTTCGAAAATCTAATGAGAAAATTCGAATTTGCATTGATTTTAGAAATTTGAACAAAGCCACTTCAAAAGATAATTTTCCGCTCTCAAACATTGATTTGATAGTGGATAGCACTGCAAATCAAGAGATGTTTTCTTTCATGGATGGCTATTCAGGTTATAACCAAATCAAACTAGCGCCAAAAGATCAGGCAAAAACTGCTTTTACTACACCTTGGGGCACATATTATTACATGGTTATGCCTTTTGGTTTGAAAAATACTGGTGCCACATACAAAAGAGTCATGACTACCATTTTCCATGATCAAATCCATGAGCTCTTAGAAGTATATGTAGATGACCTTTTGATGAAATCAAAAACCCGATGCACACACATAAAATCTTTGCAAAAAGTTTTCGAAAGACTTAGGCTTTATAAAGTAAAACTAAACCCTCAAAAATGTGTTTTTGGAGTGAAATCAAGAAAACTCTTAGGGTTCATGGTAAGCCATTATATTTATAAAGCCATGGAGAAAACATGCTTGGCCTTAGTATGGGCTTGCCAAAAGTTTAGACATTATTTCCTAGATCATGAAATTTGGATAGTGTCTAAGCTTGACCCAATCAAGCACCTCTTTGAAAAACCTATCCTAACGGATAGGCTAGGTAAATGGCAGCTCCTCTTAATGGAGTATGATATCAAATTTCAACATCAAAGCTCCATTAAGGGACAAGCCCTAGCCGATCATGTGGCCGAATTGCCTCTTAAAGACACATATCTCATACTTGATGAAATGCCCGATGAAGGCATCTTTGCAAATGAATTTAAAAACCATGTTTTATCAAATTATTCTAATAAAGATCAGGTATGAAAAATGTACTTTGATGGGGCAAAGAATCTACAAGAGGCAGGCATGGGAATCATCCTCATATTTCCCGAGAAAGGAGAAATCCCAATTGCAATTCGACTAGATTTTTTATGTTCAAATAATATGGCTGAATATGAAGCACTCATACAAGGCCTAAAAATTTTGAAAAATCTAGGGGCATCGTATATTGAAGTATTTAAAGATTTTGTGCTTGTTATAAACCAAGTTTCAAAAATTTGGCAAGTCAAAAATAAAAAACTCATGCCATACCACAAATTGGCCACTGAGTTGATCGATTCCTTCAAGTCATGCACTCTCACTCCTTAGGGTCATCTCTAAGAATCGACCCCACTATGGGAACTCGATCCTTAGAGATCCTGTACCTACTCACTCTATCCACCCATGATTTAGAGATTTGTCAAAATGACCAAAATTCAATTGAAAAACCTTGGTTTCAAGACATTATAAACTTTTTAGAAAATGGGATTTCCTGAATTTGCTTCCTTCAAAGATAAGGCTTTTATTCGAAAATTTTCAACCCGATATGTGATTTTGGGAGGGATTCTTTACAAAAAGAGTTTTACCGGCATCTTCTTGAGATGTGTCGATTTTGATGAGGCTAGGACCATAATGCATGAATTCCACAATGGAGAATGTGGAGGTTATGTCAATGCAAATATGATGTCTATGAAGATACTTAGAGCTGCATTGAAACATTTGGAGACTAAATTCAAACCTCAAGCGTAGATAGCTGGGTACAATCAAACATGCTCAGACCTGGAAATTCTTTGTAACATAAGACTCAAACTTTTAAGGCTAATTCACTTACAGAGTCAGTAATTCTGGATTTCTTTTTCTTTCAACTCTTTCTTGGCAAAGAGATAAGTGATCCATAGCAGAAAATGATCCAAGACGAGTAGGAAGTTGTGTTGATTTTGAACTTTCAAACAACTGCAGCACTGAGAGAAAGGAAGTCTGAAATTTTGTTGGTGTAGAAATCTGGTTGTACAGAGTTGTTGGGATCTTGAAGTATTGCCAGAGTCGTCACACCTAAAGTCATTCAAAAAGGTTAGCAACTGTTCCTGTAAATATTCTTGTCGTGTGTGTGTGTCATGAGAGAGAGAGATAGACAAAATTCATTATCCAAGCATTTGTATATTTTTGTCCTAAAGTGGAGACAGAACTCCGCCCATGTAAGGGAGCACCCTTGCATCGCCGGTCCCAAGCCCGAATAAAGGAGGAGGGTTGTATTAGGCTTCTGACAACTAGCGTAAAACTTCGTTGGATTTTTATTACATGGATTACAAAAATTATGAGCATTGTTTTGGGGCATCCCCGCCTAGTGACGTACCGCAGAGCCCGAATGCAGTAATAAGTAAGTAAGGGCCACTATATTTTCACCCGAATGTAGTGAATCAATTGCAGAGAGGGTTCCCACATCATGGACAGGTGTGGGTAAAGAAGTTAGTCCCGCTACATTATTGCTCGAATGTAGTAAATAATTTTCAGAGAGGGTCACCGCATTTTGAATATGGACGGATGCGGGGGGTAAGGAAGCTAGTCCTAAATAATAAGATTCGTATTGGTTCTTGGAATATCGGAACATTATCCGGTAAGCTAACGGAGGTGGTAGATACTATGATTCAGAGAAAGATTCATATTCTATGTTTACAAGAGACAAAATGGGTTGGAGAAAAAGCAAAGGAGATAGAGGATACAGATTTTAAATTATGGTATTCAGGTAAAGAAAAGGCTCGAAACGGAGTTGGTATTATCATAAATAAAGATTTAAATGATAGTGCAGTAGACATACAACGATACGATGACTGAATCATGATGTTGAAATTAATGTTAGGAGTAGAGGTTTTGAATATAGTTGGTACTTACGCACCCGAAGTAGGACTAAAAGATAGTATAAAGATAACTTTTTGGAAAGAGTTAGATAAGGTGATTCAAAAGATTCCACAAAGGGAGATGATTTGTTTAGGAGGAGACTTAAATAGACATGTTGGTAAAGAGGCATTAGGATATCAAGGGATTCATGAAAACTTTGGTTTTGGGGATATAAATGAGGAAGTTAGGAAGATTTTAAATTTTGCTATGGTATTTGATATCTTTATAGTCAATACAATCTTCAAAAAATGAGATGAACATTTAATTACTTATAAGAGTGGCTTATCTCAAACACAAATTGATTACTCTATTTGTAATAAAAAAGATAGAGCGTGTTGTAAATATTGCAAGGTAATTCCAGGAGAAAGCTTAACCACCTAACATCGACTTTTAGTTATGGATTTACAAATAAAAAAATAGACAAAGAAGAAAAGAGTACATTGAGCTATTCGGATTAAATGGTGGAACCTCAAAAGCGAGAAAGAAGATATATTTAAACAGAAAGTCCTTCAAGGAGATGTTTGGAATTATGTTGGTATACCCTATGATATGTAGAACAATATGGCTATACATATTAGAAAAGTGGCAAAAGATGTATTAGGTGTATCTAAGGGAGGTGTACCGGCACAAAAAGAAGCTTGGTGGTGGAGTGAAGTAGTGCAAAATAAAATCAAGGCAAAGAGGGCATGCTACATATTACATTATGCTAAGAAAACTAGTGAAACTTTAGAGCCTTATAAGAAAGCAAAGAAGGAAATGAAAAAGGCCATGAGTGAAGCAAAAACTAAAATTTGAGAGAATTTATATAAAAAAACTCAACTTAAAAGAGGGTGAAAGAGATATTTTTAAGATAGATGGGGCTAGAGATAAGAAAACTAAAGATCTTAATTATGTTAGATGCATCAAGGACGAGGATGAAAAATTCTAGTGGCAAATGATGATATAAGAAATAGATGGAAAAACTATTTTTATAAGTTTTTTAATGAAAATAAAGATATTAGTATTAGCTTAGGAGAGTTAGCCAAATCAGAAAAGTATATAAACCACAATTTCTACCGATATATTCAAAATAATGAAGTCAAAGAGGCTCTTAAACATATGAAAAGTGGTAAATCGGTAGGACCAGATAATATTCCTATAGAAGTTTGGAAAATATTAGGAGAAAAAGGAATCACTTGGCTCACAAGACTATTTAACGAAATATGGAAAAACCAAAAGATCCTGAGGAATAGAAGGCAAGTAAACTTATACCCATATATAAGAACAAGGGAGACATTCAAAATTGTGTGAATTATCGATGTATCAAGTTAATGAGCCATACTATGAAATTGTGGGAAAGAATTATTGAATGTAGGTTAAGACAAGTATCAAGTACAACAGAGAACCAATTTGGATTCATGCCAGGCCTACTGTTGAAGCGATTCACCTTTTGAGACGTCTTATGAAATATTTTAGAGCAAAAAAGAAAGACCTTCACATGATATTTATTGATCTAGAAAAAGCTTATGATAGGGTACCGAGGGAGGTTCTTTGGAAATTTGGTAAAAAGAGGTATCCTATTGACATACATTAACCTTATTAGAGACATGTATGTTGGTGCAAAAACATGTGTGAGGACTCATGAAGGAATGACAGACTTCTTTGAAGTTAATATTGGGTTACATGAAGGATCAACTTTAAGTCCATACTTATTTATAATGATGATTGATGAGTTAACAAAACATATTAAAGATGAAGTACCTTGGTGTATGTTATTTGCAGATGACATTGTATTAGTGGAGGAGTCTAAGGAAAAAGTTAATAGAAAATTGGAACTATGGAGAGAAACATTAGAAAGCAAAGGCCTCCGACTTAGTAGAACAAAAACAAAATATATGGAATGTAAGTTTGATCATTTGGTTACCTCAGAGGACATAGAAATTAAAATTGGCACACATTGCATCCCCCAAAAGGAAAGTTTTAAATACCTAGGGTCAATTTTTCAGAGTGATGGAAGAATTGATGGAGATGTTACGCATAGAATTAATGTTGGTTGGTTAAAATGGAGAGGAGCATTAGGTATTCTTTGTGATAAGAAGATACCATTAAAGTTAAAAGGTAAATATTATAGAGCAACAATTAGGCCTGCCATGTTTTATGGTTCTAAGTGTTGGGTCGTTAATCATCAATATGTACAAAAGATGTTGAGAGGGATAAGTGGTCATACAAGAAAAGACCGTATACATAATGAGGTTATTAGAAACAAATTAGGAGTGGCACCAATAGAGGATAAAATGAGAAAATATCGTTTAAGATGGCTTGGACATATAGAAAGAAGATCAAAAGAAGAACCTATAAGAAGGTATGAAAAATTAAATTTAGAAAGTATTAAAAGAGCCAGAGGACAACCAAAAGTGTTGGAAAGAAACAATAAAGAATAATCTAGCTTATTGTGAGTTAATGGATAACATGACACACAATAGAGATATGTGGAAACAAAGAATCCATATAGCCAACCCATCTAGTATGGGAAAAGGCTTAGTTATTGTTGTTGCAATTTAAATTCGGAGTAGAGTTGTTGCAATTTGGTCGTCTACAAATAATCCATGTAGCTGATCCCATACAAATAATCTAGTATGGGAAAAGAAACAAATAATCTACCTTAAACCAAAAGTGTTGATTATGCTTCTACCCCAATATATGCTATAAACCCTCTATACTTCTAATCCCTTCTATGCTTAAGCTATAAAATACTTTCAATTCCTTTACATTTCAGCAATTTAAATTCGAAGTAAAGTTGTTGCAATTTGCTTTGGTGTGAGTTTTGCATTTGTACGTATTCTCTACAAAAACTGAAACCCGTTTTCTGCATCTACATCTCTGATTGCCGTATTTTTAATTTCTCACTCCGTGATCTAAGTGTGCTGAAATTTTAGGAGCATTCTCTGCACACAGGCTCTTAGAAATAAAATTTTCAAGAATTTTAGGACCGTGCAACCCCGTAATAAAGTTGGATAAAGATCGGATAAAAAAATTGTTCACTCTTTGCATAGTAGTTTTCTCTATAACAGAGGTAGGGTTTTTATCCCATAATTCTAGCTACAGACATCCAAATTGCTTTACTTTTTATGCATTGGAAAGATAACATCCATAGCTTTCCAACAACATCAAAATTATCAAAATCAGAGTTCAGGTCATTGAGATACAGGCTCATCTTTGAGTCTCGGTATTTCTGGGACAGAACTGTTCCGAGCTAGTGAGTAGGCTTTTTTCAAATATTTAATTTTGATTCAATACCTTTTCAAATTCAGATCTGTAAAATGCCACGGGTTCTCTGCATTGCCAGCTTAGTTTGATAAAAGGTTGATCATTTTTGGAGACCTATAGTATGTCTAGATCTATTTTAGAAACAAGCCTTGAAAACAGGATACTCTGTTTTTCAGGACTTGTTCATTTTGAGTATTGAATCAAAGTTCACATACTACTTCTTTCAAAAACACCTATACTTCATGTGAATTGAAGTTCACCATTTCCAAAATTGAGGTTCCTAAGTGCTTAAACCGACCCTTGAGCATCAGTTAAAGAAGGTTTAAGTGAAAAGAGTCTGCTTGCCTACAATCGCCAAAGAAGTCAAAAATTTTAAAATCTTTGCTAGTTTTGCAAACTAGCTGGCATGCTCGCGCAAGCAAGTAGATAGAAAAGTTTTGCTTCAAGTTTTAGATAAACTTCGAAGTGAAAATTTTCATGTCTACAGTTAGGTCATATAAACCTTGATTTTGGGAAAAGAATCATCATCAACAACAACAACAACAGCAAAGCCCTTTCCCATACTAGACGAGGTCGGCTACATGGATACTTTGTTTCCACAAATCCCTATCGTATGCCATGTTAGCAGTTAACTCATAATAAGCTAGATCATTCTTTATTGTTCCTTTCCAACACTTTTGTGGTCGTCCTGTACCTCTTTTAACACTTTCCAAATTTAGTTTTTCATACCTTTTTACAGGTTCTTCTCTTGATCTTCTTTCTATGTGTCCAAACCATCTTAAACGATATTCTCTTATTTTATCCTCTATTGGTTCCACTCCTAATTTGTTTCTAATAACCTCATTATGTATACGGTCTTTTCTTTGTATGATCACTCATCCATCTCAACATCTTCATTTCTGTCACATATATCTTTTGTACATGTTGATGATTAACTGCCCAACACTTAGAACCATAAAACATGGCAGGCCTAATTGTTGTTCTATAATATTTACCTTTTAACTTTAATGGTATCTTCTTATCACAAAGAATACTTTATGCTCCTCTCCATTTTAACCAACTAGCATTAATTCTATGCATAACATCTATTAAACAAGTTCATCACATGTCTTGTAATGGGTCCATGGGTCACGTAATGAATCAGTTATGGGTCCAAGTCCATTTAGTTGTAGATAAGATTAACTAGGGTCATTTTAGTCATTCAAGTTATAGCAGTCGGCTGCCACCACTTTTCTATTAGGGTTGATTCAGAGCCTATATGGCATTTATTTTAATGATGTTCGATGAAGAAAATCATTGAAACTCATTTTATTTATGTGTGTTGTGGAAGAAATCAAATTGGTTGATTCATTCTTCAAAAATCCGATTAGTTGAAGACTTATTTCTGTGACTGGTTCAGTTTTTTTTAATCAATTGAAGACGTGTTGCTGTGACAAAACTAACTAGATTCGTGGCAGATCTGGTTCAATTTTTTTTAATCAATTGAGGATGTGTTGTTGTGACAGAACTACTTGGATTCGTGACAGATTTATTTCATAAAAAAGAAAAATATAAACCGTTCAGATTAATTCATGACAAATCTGATTGGCATGAATCCAGATTGTCAACATTGATTCATGACACTTCAAAATTGTGATTGTTGTAAGAATTCAGATAGTCAATTCTCCTCATTGGTGGTCGCATGACTCTTCAAGATTGTGATTAACGTAAGAATTCAGATTGTCGATTCTCATTGGTTGCCAATTCTCATTGTTGTTGTCCATTCTCCTCATTGATGGTCGATCCTCATTGAAGTGGCAGATTCTCTTTGAGTTTGTTTATTTGAAATTGTGAAGAAGTAAATTCAAGGATCCTTCTGACTATATTATTCATTATTCAGAAAAGGGGCAGATCTGAACTATTATTGATTCAACAGACCAGATCAGATAAGCTTCATTATAATTTTCTTTTGATCAATGGCTGGTAAAGGGAAAGGAATTGACAATTCCTTTCATACAGGTGAATCTTCCTATTCATTGGAAAAACTAAAAAAAATTCAAATTACATCTACTAAGTTAGATGGCAGAAATTATTTGGAATGGTTTAGATCAGTAGAACTCGCTATTATAGCAAAGGGGAGATGGGCTCATCTAATGGGTCAGATACCAATTCTAGAGACTCATGATGCACATTATCCTACTTGGAGAAGAGATGATGCTTTAATATCATCTTGGTTATTACAATCAATGATTTCACCCATTGCGAAGACCTTTATGTTTCTTGAATCTGCTTATGAGATTTGGTGTGTTGTCTTAGAAGCGTATTCCCAGAAGAAAAATATTGCAAAGGAATATGAAATATTGGAAAGGATCAGAAAATATAAACAAGGCACGCGGTCTATCATTGAGTACTATGCGGATTTACGAGGACTCTGGGATGAACTTTATTTTACAAATATAAAGTGCTCCTCTTGTTACACGAAAAGAAATGCAGAAATTGAAAAGAAGAAAGTTTTTTATTTACTGTGGGGTGTTAACTCAGAATTTGAGTCTATAAAACTGAATATTTTCGGTAGAGAAGAACTTTCTTCACTTGGTACAGTTTATTCTTTATTAATTAGAGAAGAAGATCTCAAAAACCTTGAAAGAGACAGTATTTCAGTTATAGATCAACATGCTCTTCAAACACGAAAAGACAACACTTATTATCATGGTAGAGGTAGACAAAACAATAGAGGACGCAGACGAGGAAGATTTAATTCTGATGATAAAGATAAACTTGTATGCTCTCATTGTGGAAAAATGAGACATACCAAAGAATACTGTTGGGAATTAAATGGAAGACCTTATTTTACTAGAAATCGAAACTCCTCAGCTCACTTTACAGAAATTCTCACTTCTAGTTCATAGGGTATTCAAGAGATCATCAAAACAGGAACTTATGACACTTTACCAGAACTTGGATTATTGATTCAGGGGCTACAGATCACATGGTGGGAGACTTATCCTATTTTTTAGAATACAGATCACTTAAAAAGCAAGAACCTATTAAGCTGGCAGAAGGGTCTAATACTTATATGGTTGAACAGGGAAGTGTACCCATATGTTTTTCATCTTTAAAATCAGTCTACCATGTTCCTAGTTTTCCCATAAACTTACTTTCAATTAGTGCATTAACTCGTACTATGAACTGTAGAGTAACATTTGATTCTACTGGATGTGTATTTCAGGATCTGGAGACGGGGAAAATCTTTGGTCATGGTAGACTACAAAGGAGATTATATATCTTGAAGGATCAACTTGGAAAACATGTTAGGGTATCTTTTCCTAGTAAAGGTCAATAGTCAAACTATGTCTCTTTTTGATCTTGTTCATTCTCGATGTTGGGGTCCCAATGTGTTCCTTATTTTCTTCGGATATAGGTATTATGTTACTTTCATTGATGATTTTTCAAGATGTACTTGGCTATTTTTAATGAAAGATCGTTCGAAGTTATTTGATGCTTTTTCAAGTCTTTTGTTCGAAATAAAGAATCGCTTGGGAAAACAATTCATGTTTTGCGCAGCGACAATGCAAAAGAATATTTTTTCTCATACCCTTTAAATCTTTTTTGAGTTCTCATGGTATTATTCATCGGGCTAGTTGTCCTCACACACCACAACAAAATGGTGTGGTTGAACTAAAACATCGTCATCTTGTTGATACAAATTTCTGACTCTCTTAATAAATGCTAATGCACCTTGAAGTTTTTGGGGTGACGTCTTCTTACCGCCTTGTTATCTGGTAAATCGAATGCCATCTTCTGCTTTGGGTAATAAAATTCCTCACTCTCTTTTATTTCCTAAAGATCCTCTTTATGTTTCCCCCTCGTGTGTTTGGTTCCACTTGTTTTGTTCATGATCTCTCTCCTGGCCGTGATAAATTGTCGCTTCTGGCCGTTAAATGTATTTTCTTGGGTATTCTCGAGTTCGAAGGATATCGATGTTATTCTCCTTCTACACATCGCTTTTATGTATCCGCAGATGTTACATTCTTTCGAGGATACCTTTCTCTTTGTCACATCACCACATCCGACTTACTCCATCTCGTACTACCATTCCTCTTTTTGCAACACCTCCGTCTCTAATCCTCAAGCTCCACAACACAGGACGACCGTCACTATGCGCCGATTTGGTATTATGGAATCCTCTGAGTCTACGTTACAGTCACGTCTTGGTAATACCTCAAGAGCTTCCCGAGATCACACCTACTATTGATTCTCATGATTCAGCCTCCCGCTCCAATCGCTTCTCCCATCGCGGTCCCCACCGACACTTCGTTGACCTACCTATTGCACTCAGTAAAGGTAAACGCTCTACCTCTCAATCCTCATCCGCTTTACAATTTTCTAAGTTACCATCGATTATCTCCTTCCCATTGTGCCTTTGTTCGCTTTGTCATCTATTACCATTCCTAAGAATGTTCAGAAGCTTATTATCTCATCCAGATGGCGACATGCAATGATTGATGAGATGACCGCTTTGGAATCTAATCATACATGGACACTTGTTTCACCCTCCTCTCGGAAAATCTACGCTTGGTTGTCGAATGGGTATTTACTATTAAAGTTGGCCTGATGGGCGGTGTGGACCGATTGAAAGCTCCTACCGGTAGCGAAGGGATACACATTCATTTATGGTTTGGATTACATGGTGATACTTTTTCTCCGTTGCTAAGATGGCCTCGTACGCTTGTTTTGTCTATGGTCGCCATGAGACGCCGGGCCCTTGTATCACCGGATATTAAAAATGCCTTCTTACATGGTGATCTTGGAGGAGGAAGTTTATATGAGCAACCACCTGGTTTGTTGCTCGTGGGGGAGTCAGTCTTGTTTGCCGCTACAAAAGTCTTTATATGGCTTAAAATACCACTCGCTATGGTTCGGGGAAGTTTAGTAAAGTTATTCAGCGCTTGGCATGATTCGTATGGAGGCGACCATTCGTATTCTTTAAATGCTCACCGTTGAATAAACTTATTTATCTTGTGGTATATGTGGATGATATTGTCATTCACAAAGATGACCAAGAAGGCATTAGCAATTGAAGCAATTGTTGCTTAAACATTTTAAAACTAAAGATCTTGGCCGATCATCGATATTTTGGGATTGAAGTAGCCCAATCAAGAATGTGTGTTGCTATTTCTCAAAGGAAATATGCCCTTGATATTTTGGAAGAAACAGGGATGCTTGATTGTAAACCCGTTGATACTCCTATGGACTCCAATGTGAAGCTTCATACCTAATCGTGGAGCCTTATCCTGACTGTGCAGATATAAGAAGATTAGCTGCGAAGTTAAATTATTCACCATGACTCGACTGCATCAGATATTGCTTTTCGTTTAGTATTGTGAGTCGCTTTCAACTCACCATGTGATAGTCATTGCAATGATAGTTCAAAAGATCCTAAGATACATCAAAGGATCACCTGGTAAAGGGCTTGTTTATCTAAGAAATCACAAGGGTAGGATATTAATATTGATATACCGATGCGATTAGGTGTGATGCTGTGATAGGAGGTCCACTTCAGGATACTTGTGTGCTTATTGAGGTAATCTTGATTTCTTGGAAAAGCAAGAAAGCAATAATGTGTTGCAAGATCGAGCATAATAAAGTAGAATATCGTTTGCCATGGCTAATACTACTTGTGAACTTTGTATGGCTAAAATATTTGTGAGAGTCCAAGAGTTGAAGTTTTGTGAGATAGGTCCCATGGAACTATGCAAACCAATCACTTGTATCTCTCTTCGAATCCAATTTTTCATGAAAGGATCAAACATATAGAAATTGATTGTCACACCTAAAACAGTGAATGTCATATTTCTGGGTTTTGTGGAGATAAGCTATGCGTACAGATTCTTGGTCATGAGATCCGATGTTTCTAGCATATATGTCAACACAATTATTGAGCTCCACGATGCTACATTCTTTAAGAATGTGTTTTCCATTAACACTGAAGTTCTCCAAAGTATATCTTTTAGAGATTTTGGTCCTACTATTGGTTTCATTCCTGATCATGTGGAAAGGATGACAAATGTGGAGGGGGTGATACTGATTGTGATGTTTACAAATCAGATGACTTTGAGAAAATAATTGAATCAAAGAGAAGTAAACGGGCTAAGATATAAAAGAACTTTGGAAGTAACCTTGTTACTTTCAATGTCGAGGTTTGTCTTATCACCTTTCAACAAACTACGACCTCACCCAAGGTTAAGTTTTAGAAAGAAGACGTTAATGATGAAATCCAGTCAATTCTCTCCAATGGTACTTGAGAATTAGTGGATTTGCCTCTTGGTTGTTCTAATGTGTGTTACAAGTAGATCTTTAAGAAGAAACTAAATGCAGATCATCCAATAAATAAGTAAAAGGTCAGGTTAGTTGCCAAGTGATACACACAAAAGGAAGGAATATATCATTTTATACCTATTTCCTAGTTTCCCGAATGACCACCATTCAAGTGCTTATAACACTGACCTCTTTATATGACCTCACAATCCATCAGATGGATGTGAAGATTGCTTTCCTACATAGTGATCTCTATGAGAGAATTTATATGGATCAGCTAGAGGGATTTGTAGATCGTGAGAAAGAGTTGAAGATGTGTAAGATTGTTAAATCATTATATGATTTGAAACAAGCTCCTAAATAATAACATAAAAAGTTTCATTATGTGATATCATCTTTTGACTTTATTTCTAATGATTATAATAAGTATGTCTAATGCAAGTCAGTCAATATGTTTTTATTATTCTTTGCCTATACGTAGATGATATATTATTGTTTGGTTATGATATGAGAATAATAAATGAGACTAAGTTATTCTTGTATAGTAAGTTTGAGATGAAGGTCATGGGAGTGACTGATGTGTTTTTAGGGCTTAAAATCATAAGGTCTATTGATGGTATAGTAATCTCTAAGTTTCACTATGTTGAAAAAGTTTTAGAGAGATTTGGATATACAAATTGTAAACCTCTTAAAAACCATATGATTCATCTAAGGCTTTCTATAAGAATGAAAATGATATTCTTATGTCTCAACTATGATATTCTCAGATTATCGATAGTTTCATATATCTAACTAACTTTACATGACTAAATATTGCATTTTTTGTGTGTAAGTTGAGTAGATACATCAGTTGTTCATATGGAACCCATTGAGAAGATCTACACAGAGTGCTTCGCTATGTGAAGGGAACGATTTCTCTTAGACTACATTATGATAAACATCCTTCAGTTCTTAAAGGATTTAGTGATGTTAGTTGGATAAAAAAGAATTCTCTGAAAGTAATGAGATGAGTAGATATGTGTTTATTGTGGGTGGTAGGCTGTCACTTGGAAATCTAAGAAACTGACTATTTTGGCTCATTCTACTTTTTAAGCAAAACTATGTTCATTGTATGAGACTGGATTAGAAGTTGAATGGCTTAAGAGACTTATATTCAGTTTACCTATGGTAAATAAGTTACTTCTTGCAATTTAAATGCACTGTCATAACATGACTACAATTGCTAAGAAAGTAGTTCTAAGTATAACCAAAAGCAACGGAGACATATCTAAGTCAAACTAAAGTTTGTAAGAGCTCTTTATCTATAGGGTCATGGCTATAAATTTTATTGGATCTAAAGATAACACAGTAGATCCTTTGACTAAGGGTCTATCAATAGCCTTAATTGAGAAATCTAGGTTGAGAATGAGACTGAAACCTACAATTTATTTATAAGCAGTAACAACCCAACCTAACAGAGTGGAGATCCCACAAAGTAAGTTCAATATGATAGTAACAAGCTATTGGGTGAATAGGATAACACTTTGTATTATATGATACTTTCAGTATTTGTGTGTCTGTTTCTTGTAAACCTAAAGTGTAATGACTATAAGTTTAACAAGAGATTATTCTTTGAATAGGACCAAGTCGTAAGACAAGATGCTAGGAGTACATCATTGGAGATGTCCAATTACGTAATTGATATTGTGTGGTCGTAATAGGAGAATTAAGTTGTTACTTAAAGTCAATCATGATACAGGATATGGATGCATGATCATTAATGCATCACTCCTATAGATCACGCATAACCCTTTATTATATTATTAACAATAGACACCTTTATACCCAAGGTTTAGCTAAGATGTATGTTTACCTAGTTCCTGTAAGGGTAATATTGGATAACTCTGATAACAGTTTAAACCGGATGGTACTATTACTAAAAGCATAATATGATTAGATTAGAAGGATATTTTTACACTTAAGGACTTTGTGGGAGATTGTTGGATTAATGTTAATTATACTTAGGTTTATTAAACTCATATACATTAATGACATTTAATTCATGTTGGTATCTCCAAATATTAAATTGATTCATCATTGATATATGTGTAAGTCTTAAAGTGTAAAAAGTCACATGTGAGAGACATGTATATATTGAAGAATGTGACAAATTCATCGGTCTTTATATAATTGGTAGCTCATGAACCTTAGTGAGGACATTCTATACCACACACACGCGCGCGCACATGCCATGCTCGACCTGGCCTGACCTTGGGTTTGAGTTTGGGAATTATCTTTGGTCTATCTTTTTGCATGAAACTCTTTTGTTCCGATGGTCAATTTTTATCTAACGGTCAAGAGTGCACACGGGAATGGTTATGGAGCGGGAACGGTCAAGTTCGCAAGGGTGATTCGTACATATAAGTTTCTTATTTATGCTTATGCTTTTGTTTTCGGTATATGTGGCGGTTGTTTTTTATTGAGACATATTTACATTTGGATTGTTTTATTGTATGATTCTTACCAATCTTAGCTACATGAAAGTAGTTAGACCTCATACATCGAATTTCAATTTTAAACAAGAGAGATAAAGGATGAACAAGATACAGTTGTATACGTGAAACACCAAAGCTTTTCGGTTCACATTCATGTGTGAAGCTCGATTTGGATTTTAACTGCTAAATCTGGCTTTACAACCCAAAAGAAGAGAATTTGAGAGGCACGAACCGTCACAGTCAAAGGTGAATGTCTCAACAGAGTTGATCAACTCTTCCGCATTCCTGAGTTTTTCAGCTGCCGCTCTCACAGAGGCTTTTGCCGAAGCAGAGACGACCATTATTTGAAAACGACCAGCGAGTCGAAATCCCAGCCACCAAGCCAAAACAATGGGATTTAGAGAAAAGAGGAGCGGGCACTCTAATGAGAAAGGATGGGGCAGTCGACTTTGTGCTTAACGTCAATCCTTCCTCGTTTTTATTACGCAGGCGACCGGTTGTGGACTCTCCACCAACTTGGTTTTCTCTCTTTTATTTATTTCCCTTTTTCTCTCTTTTATTTATTTCCCTGCTTTTTGTATCGGTATCTTCCGTTTGTTAAGGAGCCTCGGAAGAAGGTGAGTAGCGGAGGGATTAGGAGATGTGCAGCTTTTGTGCATGTGTGGTCGTATTGCACATGAGCGTTTACCACTACTCTTCTAAGTATAAATTAGCCCCACAAAAGACCGACGCTTTTCTGGAACATTCCTAAGGGTTCGCCGAATAATTGGAGCTTCGACGTTGTTTCTGCTTATATGGTTTATATGATGGTGAAAGTGGTGATTTTTAAAATACCAAAATATTTAGTGAAGGTTACGGCTGTAGTAACTATAAGTATATTCATTAGTAGTACATATAGTGACTATAATTTTTTAATATTTTTCAGTCATATTTTAGTATTAACTTAAGCATATAACATCTATGTTATGACATTAAGAGTCACCTTCTTGAGTGACAATTATGTTCATTAGTAGCACATCATTAGTTACATGTTCACTATATCTATATATAGTGATATTATAAATAAGATTCACCTAATTTTTCTCTCATCATGTGAGTCATTTTCTACTTAATTTTTCAAAAGAGTTTGCAATTTTAGGACTAAATAGATTTGCAACATCGTCATCTTTGCTTTATCGATTTGTTTAAGACTCATTTGCGCTTGTGTAAGATGAACCGAGGGTCTTCATTGTATTTTGAAAGTGTTTAACGTAGTTCATTACACTTGATTATTTGATACCAGTAGTAGCAAATAAGCCAAAAGGTTAGTGTTTATCACGTCTCGAAGAATAGCATTTTTTAGGGTGTTAAATTTGATCTCTCAGGTGGTGATTACTTAAGAATCATATATAAGAGCTCAACTCCAATAATCTTTAGGTTGATTTGTCAAAGTGGTAATTTTTTTTCAAGAGATGACATCCAACTTTATCAAGTTAGATAGATTTGACAACGATAATTTTTTACGGCGGCAAAAGAAGATATACTTTCTTCTTATCATATTGAAGGTCGTTTATGTTTTTACCGCATCAAGACTAAAGGAGAAGGAGATCCTTAAAGAAGGGTACAAATGACAAAAATGGAACAATAATGTTTATTTTTGCATGGTGCACATCCTCTATGGCATGTCAAATGCCTTCGACACCTACAAAACATCAGTGTGTGCAAAGTACTTATTGGACAAACTTAAAGCGAGATAAATGATGGAAGATGCTAAAAGTAAAAAAAAATCGTGTTACTTGTTTAAATAATTATAAGATTGTATACGATAGATCCACTATAGAGCAATTGCATGAGCTCGAATAGATCTTTAATAATATGGATGAAATCATCGTTGTCTCCTCTATTATAGAAAAAAAGCTTTTTTGAAAATTTCGAAAAGAACTTTAAAACACAAGAAAAAAGACATTTCTATTGAGAAATTAACTAAACATCTTAGGTTTTAGGAAGAATATCAAAAGCAAGATAATTCTGAAGGCCAACCTACTCAAGAGAAAGTTCATGTTACGGAGGAAGCTAAGTCTATATAGCTTTCAAAGAAAAGAAACCAAAATTTCAAAAAATCTCATGAAAAGAATGATAGAGAACCAAGTCTAAGAAAAAGAAAGGTTGATACTATCATTGTGAAAAAAACAATTATTATAAAAGTGAATGTTGATATTTGAAAAAATTTAATAATGATAAGAGTCCCAATTCTTGTAAGGACAATTTTATTGCCACCATATTGGAAGTAAATATAATAGAAATATATTGGATCTTGATGGATAGACTATGATGTTACTTGTCATTTGTGCTTCTAAAGTCTCTTCAAAGCTTTAGTAGAAGAAGATAAACTGATTTTGTATATGGGTAATGTTTTTTAGACTTAAGCAAAAGGTAAGGAAACAATTAAACTTGAATTTACTTCAGGTACCAAAGTTTCCATGAATACCTTGATATCCTAATGCCTCTTTACCGACATGACCATTTAAGTCTCCTCCTAAACAAATCATCTCCGTTTGTGGAATCTTTTGAATCACCTTATCTAACTCTTCCCAAAAAGTTGTCTTTATACTATCTTCTAGTCTTAGTTGGGGTGCGTAAGCACAACTATATTCAAAACCTTTGCTCCTAACACTAATTTCAACGTCATGATTCGGTCACCATATCATTGTATGTCTACTACACTATCCTTTAAATCTTTATTTATAATAATACCAACTCCGATTCAAGCCTTTTCTTTACGTGAGTATCATAATTTAAAACCTATTTTCTCAATCTCCTTTGCTTTTTTTTCCAACCCATTTTGTCTCTTGTAAACATAGAATATGAATCTTTTTGCGAATCATAGTATCTACCACCTCTATTAGCTTACCAGATAATGTTTTGATATTCCAAGAACCAATATGAATCTTATTATCTAGTTCTAGCTTTCTTACCCCATGCATCCATTCATATTGAAAATGTGGAGACCCTGTATGTAAATTATTCACTACATTCGGGTGGCAATGTAGCGAACTAACTTCTTTACCCACACCCGTTCACGACAATGTGGGAACCCCTTGCTTATTTTTCACTACACCCAAGCATGGGCGGCGAAAGCTGCCCTTCAGCTCATTTGACACTGTACTTGAGCCATACAAATAAGTGTTTAGGGGCAACGACCTAGCATTAACACAATTACTTCGTTGATCCATGTCATAAAGATTCGACAAAGTTTTACGTTATCTGCCGATCGCCCAACACAACCCTCCTCCTTTATCCGAGCTTTGGGATCGGCAAAAACTTTTGGATTGGCTGGTATCCACCATATGTAATAATCCTCAACAAGATAATCTTACATAGTGGGAAGGGAGTGAGAATTGAGATTTCTCTTTATGTAGTTTTCCCCCTTACAAAAAAAGACACTCCTAATGGGGCTGGATCAGCTGTGGACATTCATACACACTAGGGTGAAAATATTGTGGAGCCTACACATTGACTTAAACCTGGAACAACAGGGACGTTGGCTGCTTCTCCGGAGGGTAGCCAAACTCAAGAAAGGAGGAGTTGGTATTTTGAACAGGAAAATGGTTTTCTGCAGTATTGACAATTTTATTGAATAAATGAATAGTTTCTTCCTCCTCCCTTCCCCCTTCTCCTTCTTGTGGCCTATGAGGCTTGATCTGTATTTTTTTTATCACCTTGGAACAGGAAAAGGTTTATCACTTTATTTATGTTCTCTTGGAGAAAAAGGGCTTTTTGCTGCAAGTTTTGGTAACTATGCTTGATGTAATGCTCTATGATAGTTTTGATGCAGAAGAGATGGAAATCTTTTTATATGGCCTTTTGGTTTCTGGAAGATGGATTAGTTTTGGATTTTCATTATAGTGATCTGCGTTGATACTTCAGTTGTTGCATAATGTTTGCGTTGGCCTGAAACTTCGTTTTGTTGATCACCGAAAGCTGAATTTCCTAAACTATTAGAGAACTTTTGCTAAGGCTTTCGGAAAACATGAGGAAATTCCATACAAATCCTTTTCAACCCAAAACAACTCTTTCTTGTGATGATTCTTACATCTAGCACATGGACAAAGAATCCAGCCTTTGTATAGATATTCTCTAGGTGTTCCTTAACAACCTTGATGAATTCTTCACTAACATGACCACCTGGTCCTTTTCTATGCGACACCCAACTTCGACCAGGTCTCATGGTTATGCAAAGACCTAAAATAAGAACAATAAAAAAAAGTAATTGTGGTTCAAAAGGTAATGATAAATTATCAGTAAAGTCCAAAACATATTACGATAACTTGTGGTGCTATGGAAACCAACATTTTGTAATGCACATAATAATGTTCTCAAAGAGAATGCGGTAATTCTGCTTCTTCAAAATACTTATAAGAAAAGTGGCTACACCACATACATGACTTGGCAGTAAAGCTCCATGCTTGAAGTCCATGAGAATAGTAGCTGTATGTTTGTCCAGTGCCCCTTGTTGAAGAACTTTCTTATAAACTAGTGTTCATTGAAATTTCTTTTTCAATTCGCCATTTGACACCGATATCTGTTTTGGTTTCATCTATCAGGAAATAGGTGTTTCTTTGGATGCCATATGGGTGTTGGTGCAGGACACTAGTGCAGATGCAAGATACAAAAATTCAAAAACTTCTAGTGAAGGGACAAATATATGTATGCATTTACATACATAAGTGCAAAGAAGAGAATGTGGTGCTTTATCAATCTTAATGAAGTACGACAACTAGGCCCCCCTACAACATACATGGACTGAAATTTAATTAATAAAAGTGCTCCATCGTTGCATTGCTATCGCGCCAAAGACTGCATCTCTCAGCTAACTAGTCATATGATGCTGAAAGTTGCAGAGCAACAAAAAGGAACAAATGTAATCAACATGATAAGAACATACTAGGTACTTAGGAGCTAAACAAATCACAGTTCAGCCAACTTATTTGTTTGATTAAAGTAAACAATATTTATGTTTCTTATGGGTAAATTGATGATCCTTTTAGGACAATCAAACTCTTTAGCATTAAGAAGCTAGATAACACAAAATGACTATCTTGTGAGTCAATAATTATGGAAACATTAAACAAGGAAAAAGTTATTATGCCACCATATGCATAATATAATCCTTTGTCTTGCATAGAAGCTGGCCACAACCTTCAATTTTGTGATGCAATTATACATAAGGTTAATATTGGAAGGTTGGCAACCTGCAAGGCACGTGAGACAAGGGACAGTTACTTGGGTTGTTGTCATTATTACCCATTTAGACAACAATATTTCTGCCCGGTTGGCATGATTGTTACTTATAAAAATCTTATTATGTGCCAAAAAATAATCCAATCAACAAATACAAATGCATCATATGTAGTATTGAAGTGAATTATGTTTAAAATGCATTCAACATTTTGGCTAACGATGTTATCGAGACAAAGATTTGTTTATCTATGAAAAATATAAACTTTAAATGAAATCAACTATAGCCATACCATGACATAAGATTGATCACAATGGTTTGTTAGGTACTATTTTACTAAACTCAACCAAGTTAGTTAGGTACTTATTTTACTAATTTTGTAAATGATTCATCACTATGGAATATATAGCAATATGAATAAGTTAAACAAGTTTAAAAGAAAATGCAACAAAAACCAGCCTGAAAAGGAGGTTCTGTAACTATCAATCTCTTGTTCTTTTGCTGATTATTTTTGTGGCTTGTATAACCATCGTAGCTGTTAATAATATCATATAAACTTTGTAGATCTGTCCAATAAGATCTCAACATAAATCTGTAATCGACAAGAAATGCCAACAGTTCAAAATCACAAAAAGTGTTCATGTTCACACCAAAATCAACGTGAAATCAATCTTAATACAATCATGCAAAATCATTTAGATCTACAAATTGTCAATCCAAATCGACAATAAATGAAATGAGGGACAAATTTGTATGCACTTTGGATACTAATTTTCCACAAATACTAGACCGGGATCAAACAATAGCTAATTCATGAGCTCTGCCTATACAAATGTCATCATCAATTAGAGATTGAAGGCTGGGGATGTGATTCACAAATGAAGTCAATATGCAATATAGTAGAAACCCTACAAATATGACGAGCACAAACATAAATAGTCTTATCTTGTCTAGAAGAGGATTGAACAAGAACATGAATGTCAACGATCTCTGGTAATGCTAAAGGCAATGAAGATCTGACAAGCCTGAATGACGATGTATTACAAAGATAGCTTACTCCAGATTGCACAAACAACCGAATGCCTCTAATGTTTAGAACAGGGTTTATATTGGCATCTTTCCCTTCTCTTGAGTTAGAAATAGAGCAGTTGAGGGAAGAGAGAGATAGGGATGGATCAGTGTTGTTATCAACCAGAAAGGGGACTTCTCTTGAGTTAGATATCTAGCAGGGACAGAACATTGTTGTAGAGTGTGAGGAAGAAAAGGATACAGGAAAACTGGCATGTGGGGACAAAAAAGGGGCAGAGGAAATGAGGTGGTAATGGAATAGCCAGGTATTTCTGTTGCTATATAGTTTAAAAACAGTTCCATGGCTGACCTGCGCCTTTGAGAAGGAAATGGTAATCGTGGATGCTCCGTGGCCTTTGCGTAGGAAGTAGTGACAGCGGAGGTCCGTCGTTGCTCCATAGTGATTTTGCAAGGGAACGGCGGTTCCATTGCAAAGTTCTCTTACAAAAGCCAAACTTTCTTGTTGTGATATTTAATGCTCAAATCTATTAAGACATCTCTACCTTTTCATTAACATAACCAACAAGAGATTTTGACTAAAAGTATAATTGTACTTTTGTAACTACAGGAAATTATCTTGAGACGAGTGCCTAACACAATAGGAAACCAATATAGATTTATGACATGGAGATTCCCGGTCGCAACTATTAACTTATTACCATATCTAATAAAACATTTTAGGGTGAAGAAGAACCTACACATGACATTCATTAGTTAAGAAAATGTATATAACATGATCTCACAAGATATTTTTTAGTGTCTTAAGTAAATTAGCTTTTTAAAAGACATATATAATGAAACATTTAGAATGAGATAAATAACTTTTTTATATTAAAATCATATTATATCAAGGAACAACATTAGACCCATACAAATTTTCCTTGGTTATCAATGAACACGTTTAAGATAGTGTACTTGGTGGATGAGATGAGAGAAAAAGTTGATAACAAAGTTAAACTACATAGAAGAGTAAAAAAGACAGAGGTGTCATGAAAGAAAATTTTTTTCAATGATATGGATGAATTGATGAAGACATCGTGGGAATTAATATAGGTTGACTAAAAAAGAGTTGTACTTGATAGTTTATGCGGGAAAAAAATCACTTAATTTGAAGGTAATAAGAATAAGTAAATGCTCAATGGTATTGAGTGTTGGGCAATCAACTAATAAGATTATAAAAACATTCACAGTAGCCATTAAGATGTTGAAGTGGGTTTATGGCCACATTTAAACGATCATATAAGTAGGTGTTAGTATCACACAATAGAAAATTAAATATGAAGGATAAATACAAGTTGTTAAGAAATTAGATGATGAACACTTTAAATGAAGTAAAAGAAAGCTTTTAATTAAAGAAACAATAAAATATGGTCTTACTGTTTAGGACTTAAATGCACACAAGAACAAAGTCAATAATGACTAAGAATACAACTTTATTGAATTTGCTTTCGTTTATTATGTATGTATTTTTCTGTAAGGCAAGCACAAACATGAGGTTGTAGCTAGATAGACACACACCCACCTGGTGAAAAGTGTCAACACACAAAATTTTGTGGGAACATCAAAATGAATACTTCAACTCCCACAAAAAAATTGAACTTTTACAAAATCTAAAAAGATGGTTGTATTAGCGAAATTTTATTGTTTCAATCATGATTTCTTCAAAAGAGTTGTAGAAGTCAAAATGAGGCATTTGGAACAAAAATAAATTCTACTTGCAAAACCTTTATAAAATGATTGTTTCACCCCTATAAAATATTTGAATTAAAAAGACAGAGAAATATAATAAATAGGCTTAAAACATGAAGGAGAAAGGAGCAAGAACGTAGAAACTCAAAAGACTCAGGTTCTGCATTGGCTCAAGCCCAAGTGAAAAGCATCAAGTAGAAAGTCCGAAATACCCCGACAGAGTAAGATCCTATACCAAGCAATCCTACACCTATAAGAAGGTTAAAACAATCTAGAAAGGTTAAAGAAATCAACCCATAGAATAGAAAAGGATAAAATCTTCAATCTAAAATAAAAAACCAAAAAGCCAAAAACATTCCCAATTGAGGAAGATCCTACATAAAGTTACCTTCTACTCACCAGAAGGTTAAAACAATCCAAGAAAGGTTAAAGTGATCAACACACATAGAAGAAAAGGGTAAAAGTGCTACTACCAACCACCAAGTGTGCCACCCTAGGCCACCATGCACCCAGCTCCCAAGCTCAACACCCACCTCCCATGTGCCTCATATAGCGCTCCACTCCCACGCATCGATGAGCGTTAATATGTCCCACGCATCATCCATCTTGTCCAACCCTCTTCCCACATGTCACACGTGTCAAGATGCTACTCTCTCATGTAGATGCCCCTAGCAGTTGTGTAATAGGGTTAGTATCCTAGTGGATTGGATTTGGATCTAGATCGGGCCTAATAACCAAGAAAAGATCTGGTTCGATTTAGTCCCTATAAAAAAAAAGAGGGTGACCAAGAGAAAGTAAGTCAACCCAAGAAAGACCCAACCAAGGGAGGATGCGAGGGAGCTCATTTCTAACCCAAAGAAGGAGCTCGTCCAAGAGAAGAAAGAGAGTGAAAGAGAGACAAATAGAGAAGGCTTCAAGCCACCTCTTCCCCGTTTTACTTCATCTCATTCTTGTTATAAGCCTAGAGTTATTGCCTCAAATCACTGTATTTCAAGATTAAACAATAATTTTTGTGGAAGATAATTGCAAAGGGAAGATCGTCCAAGTCTAGAGCCACGAAAGAGAGGGTTATAGATGAGAAAAAATCATTAAATTCTATAAATTTCTATTGATTCTTCCTCAATATATTTATATCTTATACTTCCTCTTCTAATTCTATGCTTATATATTATATCATCTCCTCTCTCATTTCTTTAGTGGATTGATTGTTTCTAACTCAACTCAAGAAGCCATAAGAGGATATAGTTGCCCAACTATATTTGATGACATGAGTATGTAATCACTCTCATGATAGATTAATCACCCATAAGTTTATGTTGCAAAGGGTATTGGGCTATAATCATATATATTTTTCAAGTGAGCAACTCTCTAAGAGAGAAGCCCCAAAAATATCTATGTGGATAAGTTCTTCCCTATACGAATATAAGTATCCAACAAAATTCTTGAGTGATCAAGAAATCATTAACATCCTACATATGGGTTGTTGGATTTGTCTCAAATCCATTTGCAAGAAAAATACTATCAAAGTTTTTTTATTAAGTGGAATACACATAAGACAATGTCTTCTAAAATTTTCACGAATTTTGGACGTGTATAAGGTTTATAAAAAATACCGTCAAAGATTAGACTCAGCTCAGACCGAATCTACCTATGACATAAGCCTACGACCCTCGTTTGGTAAGTCTAATATAACTCGATCTATAGGTATTCAAATCTTGAAGGATGGTGTCATCGGAAAGTTAACATATGTATCTTTTTTGAGTTATAATTTCATGAAAATAAGAGACCTAAACATAAATTTATAGGCATTTTAGTAAAATCCTAAGTTGCAATTATAAGTATTATCCAAATTCTAGAATAGCATTCAATTGAAAATCTTTCTGTGATTTTTATCTGATCACCAAAGGATCGAAAAATATAAAAATAATTTTCAATAAACTTCAAGCCAACAAATGCTTGGATGAAATTTTCAGGATTTTTTAATCCCAAAAAGTGTCTCAATAAAATACAAACTTTCAATCTGTGAGAATCAATTCTATTTTTACATAACTAGAGCAAGGCCTCTTTAAGATCTATAAGTCGGTTTTCAAAAATAACTCACTCTCAAACTGAGGATGATAGGATCGCCTCTCTAAAAAGAGAGCTGAGATAATTAAAATTTGAAAGAGAGATTTCTGCCCAAAGCCAAGAGGCCGAAGCAATCGAGTCATGTTCTTCCATATTCGATGAAGGAGAGTCAAATCTTGAGTCATTTACCCTCAAAGATAGGAGGGTCATATAACAATTATCAAGCCGATAGTAAGGATGAAATACCAAGCTTTCACTTATACGACCCACTTGCAACTCTTTTCTAGAAAGGCCAATAAAAAAAGGACTCATCCAAGTGGATCAATTGGTTCCCACATTCCCTCAAGGAAACTGCATCCAAGTGGTTGTCCTCATATGATTTGAGTCAATTCACAACATTTGAAGAGTTTATCAGTTGCTTCATGAAAAGATTTTCACATAATATTGAGGTTATCCCGACTCTCATTTCTTGAAGAGATGCTAAGCAAGCTCATAATAAAGATAACTATACCTTCATTATGAGATGGAGATATTTGCTTGAGTAAGTCAAGGAGCCCATATCTAAGGGTTGTGTAGTAATTTCATTTTAGAAATTTTAAAAACCGATTTGAAAGTCCTCTCTCTTCATGAAATGGCCACATTTAAAAAGCTCATCAAAAAGTCATCTCTTTTTAAATCAAACATAAAAATAGGAGTATACGATGACCTTTCTAAAACTAAGGACCTCTCTTTAAGACCAAAGCCCACATTCTATGAATCGTCTACCCTAGATGGAGGGGTGAAATCTCAAAAGATAACAAGTGTTAGGGTTGAACTTTCCTCATCTAACCCCAATAAACCTTCTTTCCTCACATCCAAACTGTCCATTCCTAAAGTCTAGAAAATTGAAAAAAATATATGAAAGAACAAAAGAAGATTATACACATGTAGGACAACTCCTTATGGAGGTTCTAGATATTCTTTTGTAACAAGGATTGTTGAACTTATCGCTGGTTCATGAAGGGAAGCCCCTAAGGGATGTTTTTCCAATGCGTTTTGCAAGTATCATAGGATAAAAGGGCTATGATACAAATTATTGTTTTTCTTTAAAAAATAAAATAAAGGACTTGATTAAGCAAGGCAAGATCCACATCTCTGAGGAGCCGGATCCTTTCCAAGTTATTTTTGAAGAGCCTTTCCCTAAACATACTAACATGGATCAAAGCTCAAAAGAGTTATTTTTCTCCCTCAAGAATTCTCATGAAATGATCACTCATGGTTGTTGTGATCATCCATTGCATACGGAACACTCTACTTGCCATGCACCACATGGTTCACCCATAATATTAAAAAAGTTAAGCAAGTAGTGATTCGAGGAGCGCTTATTATCTCGCTCCCAGCTAGAGCCTTGATAGTCATTTATGGTAGACCAAAATCTTCACACCAATATAGAGCTTAATAAAATTTATACATTATTTCTTGAATCATGAGATTTGGATAGTGCCTAAACTTGATCCCATTAAGCATCTTTTCGAAAAACTATCCTAATGGATAGACTAGGTAAGTGACAACTTCTTTTAATGGAGTATGATTTGAACTTTCATCATCAAACTTTTATTAAAGGCAAGCCCTGGCTGGCCATGTGGCCCACCTACCTCTTCAAGATACATATCCCATACTTGATGAGATACCCGATGAGAGTATAGTGACAAATAATTGGAACTATCATGTATTGTCTAATTGTTATGACGAGAATCAAGTATGGAAAATGTATTTTGATGGAGTAAAAAATATGAAAGGAACATGAGTTGACATCATCAACATATCTTCTGAAAAAGGATAAATCTCAATGTATATTTGCTTAGAGTCTCCTTGTTTGAATAATGTGGTCGAGTATGAGGCATTCATACAGGGCCTAAAAACTTGGAGAAAACTAGGGGCATTATGTGTTGAAATCTTTGGAGATTCCATACTTGTTATAAACAAAGTTTCAAAAAATTGGTAGTGAAAGGTTTATTCCATATTACGAGTAGGCCACCAAGTTAGTTGACTCGTTCAAATCATGTATACTCACACACATTGATAGAGAGGACAATACTATGGTAGATTGTCTCTCTTCTTTGGGATCCTCCTTAAGGATTGACGTTAATCTCAACACTCAATCTATTGAGGTTTCACGTCTACCCATTTCATCGATTCAAAATTTTGAGATTCACCAAAATGACCAAAATCAAGAAGAAAACCCTTAAAAAACTTTTTAGAAAATGGGGGATTTCTTGAGTTTTCTTCTTCTAAAGACAAAGTTTCTATAGAAAAATTTCAACATGATATGTCATCCTCAGCAAGTTTTGTATAAAAAGAGCTTTTCAAGTGTCTTGTTGAGATGTGACGACCACAATGAGGCTAAAACCATCATGCATGAGTTTCATGATAAAGAATGTGGAGGCCTTGTCAATTCAAGTATGATGTCTATGAAAATACTTAGAGCATGTTATTTTTGGTCTACCCTCAAATAAGATTATCATGATCATATAAAAATGTCAGTAGTGTCAAGTGCATGGGCATACTATTCACATTCCATCATCTTCACTACAATCCATTACTAGTCCATGGCCATTCACCATGTGGGCATTTGACATCATTAGGCCAATTTCCCCTATAGCATCTAATGGAGGAAGTTTATCTTAAGATCTATCTAATATTTTTCTAAATGGGTTGAAGTTGTGTCCTTGCCAAACATCCACGGACAACATGGAGTGGCATTCATTAAAAAAAAAATCTTGACGAGATTTGGAGTCCTATGGGACCTAGTATCGGATAATGGTACTCTGTTAAAAAATGAGAAAGAGAAAAGGTTGTGTAAGATTTATGGTATCACACAACACTTCTCGTCACCATATTACCTCAAGGCAACGACTAAGCTCAAGCCATAAACAAGACCCTCATAAGCATTATTGAGAAAATATTAGAAAAGAGTAGCACATGACAAGAGAAGTTGGATGAGGCACTATGAGCATATAGGACTTCTGTATGCACTTCAACAAATGGCACACCTTTTGAATTGGTCTATGCCACAAATGTCATACTTCCTATTCAAACCAGGTTGCATTCATTTCACACATCTATTGCACTTGATTTACCTATAGAGACCATACAACAAGCTAGACTAGCTGAGCTAAACTTGCTTGATGAGAAGAGTCTCCTTGCCATGGATCATGCACAAGCATACTCACAATTGCTAGCCTGATATTATGAGAAATATATGAAAGCTCGCCACTTTAAGGTAGGGGACCTCATGTTGAAGACCATACACCAAAGAGATCCATATCCTCTTGAAAAATGGCAGCCCAATTAAGAAGGTCCCTATGTCATAAGAGGGACAACAACCCAAAATGCATATTGGTTAATCAATGCCGAGAGAAGAAACTTGGTAGACCCTATAAACGCCCAATATCTCAAAAAATATCATGTTTAGAGTCTACCACCAATTCTTTTGAAATGATTTTGTAAATAAATATAAAAAACTGTCTTTAGTTTCTTCAAGAGGGGACCAAGTTGAGTATATTTTTCTTAACTAGGAATTAGTGCTCTGTGAAAAGGCAGAGTATTTTTAAAATCATCAAATAACATTTCAAAAGTCCTTATTTTATAAGATAGGGCCTTGTTTAAAATAACAAAATGCCAAATAGCTCAAAAGTCAAAAGAAAAGAAAAACAAGAAAAAATCAACCTTCACTACAAAGGTATTCTTATAAAACAAAAAAAAGACTTAAGAAAATCTAAAGTTCAAATAGTAAGAAGCCTTTCCTCACAATTTCCCTTTTGTACCATGGGATGCCTCAAAAGGTACCATGGGAGTTCTCCCTATACCCCATATCACTTATCCCAAAGGAGAAAAATCTATTATTATAGTCCTAAAGTAGGAATAAGACTTACCAATTTAAATCTCATTTTGTTTGAGAATAAGGCCTTATAGTATAAAAAAAATAAGACGGAAAACTTATTTTGAAATGTTGTTAAGCTTTCCCAACAATAAAAATCTCCATCAGAGAAGTAAGATTGAAATTAAGGAAATATAAGATATGAAAGTCTTGTGAGATGGAAACTAAGGGAGACTACCTTTTAAAAAGAATTACTTTTACAAAACCCTAAAGCATCAAGAAAATGGGCATAGGGGTTGTCCCACTTAAGGAAGTCAACCTTGATGGGATCTCGCTAAGTTTTCAAAATATCTCGTAGAGTCTCCAAGACATTATTTATCCATTGCATCTCACAGACCTCATGCTCATATGCATCCATAATGACTTTGTTTTCCTCGGATCCTTATTTAGTCGGCCATGATTGCCGCCTCAAAGATTATCCACGTCAAGTCCCCTTTAGCTAGGAGTCCTCTCCCCACTAAAGTTAGGAAAACCCAAGTTCCAAAAATGAGTCCCTTAGCAAGAAAAATGGAAAAGTTCATACTCTAAAATGAAATCTTATTGCTTTCAAAAGAAGAAAAATTTTAACGATGTTATTCTTTGTCATTAACCAAATAAATTAATTTAATGACAAAGAGGGTTCTATGTAAATACCCAAAATTTTATGAGAATCTTAAAATAAGGGGTACTTCAACTCCCACAATAAAAATTTGAACTTTTCAAAATTCAAAAAAAGGTCATTTTACTCTCAATGTTGTATTAGCGAAATTTCACTATTTCAAACATGATTTCTTCAAAAGAGTTATAGAAGTCAAAATGAGACATTTGGCATAAAAATAAGTTCTACTTGCAAAGCCTTTGTAAAATGATTGTTTTACTCCTATAAAAATATTTAAACTAAAAAGACAAAAAAATAAAATAAATAGGCTTAAAACATGGAGGAGAAAGAAGCAAAACCTTAGAAACTCAGAAGACTCAAGTTCAATACTGACTTAAACCAAGCGAAAAGAATAAAATGAAAAATCCAAAATATCCCGACTGAGAAAGATCCTACACCAAGCGACTCTACACCCATCAAAAGTAGTTTAGAAAAGTTAAAGAGATCAACCCATAGAGTGGAAAATAATAAAATCCTTAATCCGAAACAAAAAACCCAAAAAGCCCAAAACATCTCCAATTGAGGAAGATCCTACACAATGCGACCCTATACCCATCAAAAGGTTAGAATGATCAAAGTAAAGTTAAAAGGATCAACCCAAATAGGAGGAAAGAGAAAAAACGCCACCACCGACTACCAAGTACACTATTGTCGGCCATGAAGCATGCCACCATGCGCTCACCTCCCAAGTGTAGTGCCCACCTCCCACATGCCCTGTACGACACCCAACTCCCACGCGCCCCATGATTCGCCCAATACACATGTGTTGATGAGCGCTAACATTTCTCATGCATCCTTCAGCTTGTCCAACCCTCTTCCAATGTGCCACATATGTCGAGTTGCTTCTCCCTCGTGTGGATGCCCCTAGCAGTTGTACAGCAGGGTTGGTCTCCTATTGGATTTGATTTGAATCCAAATCAAGCTTAATAACCAAGAAAAGATCTGGTTCGATTTAGCCCCTATAAAAAGAGAGAGGGTGACCAAGAGAAAACAGGCCAACTCAAGAGAGAGGCCCAACCAAGAGAGGACGTGCGGGAGGTCATTTTCAACCCAAGGAGGAAGCTCGTCTAAAAGAAGAAAGAGAGAGAAAGAGAGAGACGAATAGAGAAGGCTTCAAGCCACCTCTTCCCCCTTTTACTTTGTCCCATTCTTTTTGTAAGCTGAGAGTTATTGTCTCAAATCACTGTATTTCAAGAGTAAACAATAACTGAACCCAGTTTTGCTAAGTGAAACCAATGCAGTTTTTAAAAAGTCTCTTTTGAATAAAGATTGTTTTGAAAAAACATTGTACTTTAAAATAACACCTCCTAAGCATCTAGGCGGACCCTTGAGCATCGATTCAAGAAGGCCTATGTTGATAAAAGCCTATTTTTTCATATTTATCTAAGAAGTCAAAATCATACTCAAACTTTTGAAAGTTTAAGAAAACTTGTTGGCATGCTCGGACACGTTTTTTTGAACCAAAGTTTTAAGTTTATATAAAACCAAAAATTTTGTTTACAAAAGAATTGGCAGGCTCGATGGGACCTAGGTCTTATAGGAGTCATACGTTGAGTTCTTTCAAAATAAGTCGATTTCCGTGTTTTATTCTAAACTGCTTTTAAAACTTGTTTATAGGTCCAAAACCTCAAAGTATATGTTCAAAATTTCTAAGCATACGTTATATCGAATTCGGGAGGTTCATTCAGGGATGTGTTGAGCAAGGCCTCATTAAGTTCTAAAAGTCGATTTTCAAAAATAACTCAAAAGTCCCTATCTCAAACCCAGGATGACAAAATTGCCTCTCTAAAAAGAGAGTTGAGAGAATTAAAATTTGAAAGAGAGATTTTCACCCAAAGCCAATAGGTCGATGCAATCAAGTCATGTTCTTCCATATTCGATAATGGAGAGCCAAATCTTGAGTCCTTCACCTTCAAAGATAGAAGGGTCATACAATTTTTAAAGGTAAATCAAAAGAAAAGAGGGTATACTCACTATTGAATTTCTTACCATCCAATTATCAAATCGATAGTAAGGATGAAATGTCAAGCTTTCACTTATATGACCCATTTGCAACTCTTTTCTAGAAAGGCCAATAAAAAAAGGATTCATCCAAATGGAACTATTGGTATCTACACTCCCTCAAGGGAAATGCGTCCAAATGGTTGTTCTCATAGGATTTGAGTTAATTCACCACATTTAAAGAGTTTGTCAATTGCTTTATGCAAAGATTCTCACACAATATTGATGTTAACCCAACTCTCACATATTAAAAAGATGCTAAGCAAGCTCACAATAAAGACGACCATGCCTTCATTGTGATATGGAGATCTTTGCTCGAACAAGTCAAGGAGCCCTTATTCGAGGGTTGTGCGGTAATTTAATTTTAGAAAATTTCAAAACCAATTTGAAAGCCCTCCTCTTTCTTCATGAAATTAGCACATTTGAAAAGCTCATCAAAAGGTCATCTCTTTTTTAATCGAACTTAAAAAAGGGGGATGACCTTTTGAAAGCTAAGGGTCTCTCTTTAAGACCAAAGACCCCATTTTATGGATCGTCTACCCCGAATGGAGGGGTGACATCTAAAATGATAATAAGTGTTATGGTTGAGCCTTCCTCATGTAACCCCAATAAACCTTCTTTTACCAAGTCCAAACTGTCCATTCCTAAATTCCAAAAAAAAATTAAAAAATATGAAAGAACAAAAGGAGATTACACACATGTGGGACAACTCCTTATAGAGGTCATAGATGTTCTTTTGTACCAAGGATTATTGAGCTTACCACTTGTTCACTAAGGGCAACCCCTAAGAGATATTTTTCCAATGAGTTTTGCAAATATCATAGGCTAAAGGGTCATGATACAAAAAATCGAGAAGCCCAAAACATCTTCAATCGAGGAAGATCCTACACTAGGCAATCCTACACTCATCATAAGGTTAAAGAGGTCAGCCCACGAAGCAGGAAAGAGTAAAAGCACCACCACCGACATCCACGCGCACCACCACCACGCGTCCAACTCCCACACACAGCACCCACCTCCCACGTGCCCCATGCGTTGGCACATGCTAACATGTTCCACGCGTCCTCCAGCTTGTCCAGACCTCTTCCCGTGTGCAACATGTGTCAAGTTTCTCCTCCCTCATGTGGATGCCCTTAGCAGTTGTACAGCAAGGTTGGTCTCCTAGTAGATTGGATTTGGATCAAGATCGGGTCCAATAATCAAGAAAAGATCCTATTCGATTAAGTCCCTATAAAAAAAGGGTGACTAATAGAAAAGAGGCCAACCAAAGTGAGAGACCCAACCAAATAAAGAAGGCTTCAAGCCACCTCTTCCCCCTTTTACTTCGTCTCATCCTTGTTGTAAGCCTAGAGTTCTTGCTTCAAATCATTATATTTTAAGAGTAAACAACAATTTTCGTGAAAGATCATTGCAAGGGAAAGACCTTCCAAGTCTATAGCCATGAAGGAGAGCGCTATAAGTGAGAAAAATCTATTAAACTTTATAAATTTCTTTTGATTCTTCCTCAATATATTTATATCTTATACTCTCACTTCTAATTCTATTCTTACATACTATATCATCTCCTCTTCCATTTTTTTGATGGATTGATTGCATCTAACTCAACTCAAGAAGCCATAAGATGATGTAGTTGCTAGATTACATTCAATAGCATGAGTATGTAATTACTCTAATAGTGAATGATTGCAGAGGGTATTGTGCTATAATCACATATATTTTTCAAGTGAACAACCCTTGTTCGAAAAACTAAAATGACTTTGTTTGTATGTACCAAAATCACTGAAGGATGATGTCATCGGGAAGCTAACATTTGTATCTTTTCTGTGTGATAACTTTCATGAAAATAAGAGACCTAAACATAAATTTATAGGCATTTTAGTGAGACCTTAAGTTGAAGTCACAAAATACTGTCAAAATTCCATAATAACATTCGGTTGAAAAAAACTTTCTCTGATTTTTATTTGATCACCAAAGGATCGAAAAATATAAAAAAGATTTTCAATAAAACTTCAACCCAACAAATGCTTTGTTGAAATTTTCAGGATTTTTTTTTATCTCGAAAAGGGTCTCGATGAAATGCAAACTTTCACTATATGAAAGAGAATTGATTGTGTTTTCACATTACTGAACCTAGTTTTAATAAGTGAAACCAATGCAGTTTTAGAAAAGTCTCATTTGAATTGAGATTGTTTTGAGAAAACTTCGAACATCAAAATAACTCTTCCTAAACGTTTATGCTGACCCTTGAGCACCAGTTCAAGAAGTCTTACATTGATAAAAACCCATTTTCCCACAGTTGCCTAAGAAGTCAAAATCATACTCAAACCTTTGAAAGTTTAAGAAAACCTGTTGCCACACTCGCACACATTTTTTGAAAACAAATTTTAAGTCCATATAAGACCAAAACCTTTGTTTACAAAAAGGTAAAACAAGATTTGTCAAAAATTTCTTGTTTAAGGTTTCACCTTTTAGATTTTAATTAACTCTTTGTTTTTTCTCTCTTAATTTACATCTTTGTTGGATTGACATACCTTCCCAGTTTAAGCCTTGTATATGGGGGTGTAGAACTTCTATGAATAGGATTTGAATACAACTTGATTCGATTACGCAGATGGCCTTGTCTGATGGGCTTGCTGAGAGCTATAGAGACAAAGGATCTTGTGACCCATATCAGGTGATATATGTTGCTATTTTGCCACACAGAATGCCGAGAACATTTGATTTAGTGTTTCATAGAATAGTGTCTGTTGATCCACTTCCTTCTTGATAGTATCAGGTGTATGTTCTGGTTGTGTTCTTTGTGCATCTTCTAGAAAAAGATTTATTACCATGGAATGCTTCGGCCCATATCTGGTTGACTGCTAAGAATAGCGAGAGGCGGAAAGAATTCTATAGAGAGACAGACAAATTTAGAAAGAGAAAATGCAGAGAAAGAGATCACAGAAAGATCTAGAATGAGAGGTAAATTTGAACAATACATTGTTATTTCTTGATCGCAACACTTACTCATAAAACTGCTATTAACCCCATCACAATGGCTACTCTATGTAATTCAAAAGTTCATATGCTAGTAAGCAACAAAACTATTGAGACTAGTATTTCTTTTCCAAGTCAAGTTAGAAAAATCCACAAGATCAATAATTTCATAGATCAAGCAACAATCACCTATCAAACTCCTGGAAATCTCTAGATCTTGTGAAAAGTATTGGTGAAAGGTTCACAGAAACGTGTGACTTCATGACAAGAATAAAACCTAGATCTTGTCGATACCTTAGAAAGCTAGAGGAGAGAGTCGTTACCTTTCAAGGATAGAGTTGAATACTATATTATAGCCATGTATGGAACCTATGGTCCCTGGTGAACGAAAACATTGACGAGGATCTCTTACAAACGTCAACCTATAGACACACGGAAAATTTCCGACTCTGGGCTTCTTAGGGCCTAGAGCAAACCTTTTCGTATGTCTAAGTCACTAAAAGGGTGTGCCAGCTAGCTTACTCAAGCTAGCGAAGTAATATTTCACAAGATATGATTTGTTTGGAGCGATTGTGAGCAAGTGGGCTCTTTTCGTCGCAGACCTTCTTGCACCGATGCGCAAGGGTCAATCTATACGCTTAGCAAAGTCGATTTTGAACAAATGTAACCTCTTTGAAAACATATGAAGTGTTTTGATTGGGTTTTGTTTGTATTGTTGCAGATTTTATTTCACGTGAGATTTGCACGTGCCTATGTCTTTGATTTTAGTCAACTTGGGTGTGAGCTATGTGCGTCAAGTGCCTAAATGTGGCGAGTTTTGCACGGGTGTATGGGGTTTTCTTTGATGCAGTATGCATCTTAACTCGTGGTTGTAAACACCCCAAATCTTCTATATTTCAAAAACTCTCAAAAACACAAAAAGTACGTTTGAGCCAAAACGACAACATGTTTTAAATGCAAAAACAGGTACAAAAGGCAAAAGGAGAGCCCCGGCAAGAAGAAAGATTTAAGCCCGGATTCTCAAAAAGCTACTCCCTGATAAAAAATAAGAGAAAGCAGAGCCCGTTCGAAGAAAAGCTCAAAATCAAGCAAAACGGAGTCTAGAATGGCGAGATGGAGTCCGGACGACTAAGTTGGGGAAAACCCAGCACCAAACGGAGCGCTGATGAAGCTAGTGCCCGCACAGATCGTTCGCCTCGAGAAGCCAAGAAGGACTGTCCAAAGAAATTTTGATTTGGATCTGGACCATAAATATTCAGATCCAAATCCATATAATGAATAGTGTTTGGATTTGGGCCAATCCAAATAGTGTTTGGGTCGATCCAAATAGTGTTTGGATTGGATCAGATTTGTATCAAAATATCCAAATCCGTATCCATAAAAATGTTGGGTTTGGATCGGATACGAATCTCAAAATATCCGAGATCCCTGATCCAGATCTAAATAGTGTTTGGATTGAGGTATGGATCCAAATCCCAAATCCAAATCCAAGACCCACCTCAAATGTCTATAAATAGAGGTGAGGGGGTCCATATAAAGGGTTGATGCAAATGCTTGGGAGGAGAGAGAGGGAGTGATAGACCTAGCCATGTGGGTTCATTGGATGAGGTGGGTTCAAGCCATGTGGGCTAAGTGGGTCTAGACCAAGGGGCTGCAACCAAGGTGGACTGGACCAAGAGGTGGCTGCAACCAAGCTTGGACATGGGATGGACCGACTCCAAGAGGTAAGCCTAACCTAACCTAGCCGTTCTCTCTATACCCCTCTAAACCTAACCCCCAACCTAGCCTAGGTTCGAACCTACCTAACCCCAACTGAACCAACCTAACCCTAACTGGACTTAACCTAACCCCAACCGCCTCAAGCTATTTCCCCAAATCATCAAGCCCCCGGCTAGCCAGACGTGCCCCTGTCGTGCCAGTCGCTACCCGCTCCCCCCCCGAGCACCTGCCGTGCGCCCCGCGCCCTGTCCGCACGCCCAGCGCGCCACTGCAGCCTTCCTGCAGCGTCCCTTAGCGCCAGGCGACCCGACTACCGCGCCAGTCACCCGACGCCTCCCTGCCGGCCTGACCTGCACCCTGGCCGTGACCTGCAACCTAGGACAGACCCTAGACAACCTTCTCTTGGCCGAACCTAAGCTCCCCTAAGGCCCTAACCGTGACCCATAGAACCTCCCTCAAAGCCACTTAGGATAACCCCTCTTGGTTGCCCAAAGTGAATCGCAAGCCCAAGTGCGAGCAAGTTGAAGACGGACCAGCTATTTGTAAGTGTCTAAACTTGGTTTATTACATTAACTTGCTTTATATTCAATTAAATTTTGATACAGAGTTGTAATAAATGAGCTTTGTCTCCCCCCGATTGTAATAACTTGGTTTGACACACAAGCACACACGTGCACTTGAGCCTTTCCGCTCTTAGTTGCACACTTTTTGCACACACACGGGCCTTGACAGCCCCTAAGATATAGTTCTATTTATATATATTCAACTGCTGGGTTTATATTCAAGTCGTGTGCGTTGTCTTTCCATTCTACACTCACACACATTGAGCTTTCGCTCTTACTCCCAAGACCCTAATAAGGGCCGTATTGCAATTCAATTTGGGTGTTTTATTCAAGTTGTGTGCATGGTCTTTCAATTCCACACTCACACACATTGAGCTTTCGCTCTTACTCCCAAGACCCTAATAAGGGCCGTATTGCAATTCAATTTGGGTGTTTTATTCAAGTTGTGTGTGTGGTCTTTCAATTCCACACTCACACACATTGAGCTTTCGCTCTTACTTTCAAGACCCTAATAAGGGCCATATTGCAATTCTATTTGGGTTTTACATTACAAGTCGTGTGAGTTGTCTTTACATATACACACAACACCCACGCACACGTTGGCAACCTTCGGGCCCATATATATATATATATATATATATATATATATATATATATATATATATATAGTTGTATTTCCCTTCTGCTATGTCTTTAAGATTTGGGTTTTAAGGTTCAGCTGTGTGAGTAGTCTTTCCATATATACACGACACACACTTACACAATTGAGCCTTCCCACTCTTAAGATATAACCATATTTTCCTTTTGCAATTTCCCTTTTGCAATTTACATTACGCAATTTCCCTTAAGCATTGTCTTTCAATTTCGGGTTTTTTCTTGGAGTTGCATGAGTTTGCATTGCATATTCGTCATACCATGAGTTAGGATGCATATTGCATCAAAGCAATACTCTCGTGCAAAAATTGCCCAACTTAGGTCACTTGCGCACACACCTAGTTGGCCTAAATAGCGTAAAATTGAAAGACATAGATACGTGCAAACCCACGTATATAAAACTTGCAAACACAAACACGAATCGAATCCGTATTTTCAAACACTTACGTTTTCAAGAGTCAAAACCGTTTTATCAAAGTCCATAAGCGTACAAACTGACCCTTGCGCATCGGTGCAAGAAGGTTTGCGACGAAAAGATCCCGGTTGCCCATAATCGCCCAAAAAAAGTCAGATATTTCAAAACTTTGTTAGTTTTAAAGCAAACTAACTGGCACGCCCATATAAAGCGAAGTAGAACTCGAAAAGGTTCACTTTAGGCCTAAAAACCAGAAGTGAGAATTTTTGGTGTCTACAGTGGTATGGCGAATATGCAATGCAAACTCACACAACTGAACGGGAAAACCCGGAATTGAAAGACAAAGCTTAAGGAAAATTGCGAAAAGGAAAATATAGCTATATCTTAAGAGTAGAAAGGCTCAATTGTGTAAGTGTATGCCGTGTATAAATTGAAATGCGACTCACACTGCTGAACCTTAAAACCCGAAATTTAAAGACATAGCGAAAGGGAAATACAACTATATATATATGGGCCCGAAGGTCGCCAACGTGCACGTGTTGTGTTTGTGTGTAAATGGAAAGACAGCACACGCAGCTCAACCGGAAAAAACGCAGCAGAAAGTATAGAAATATGTCTATATCTTAGCGGCTACCAAGGCCAAAATGGTGCGTGAGGTGCACAAGCAAGAGCTCAGGTGTTCTTTGTGTGTAAGTGTGTAAATGAAAGACAAACTCACACGACTTAATGGAACAACCCAGCTGAATGTAAATACTTTATATAAAATAAGAGCGAAGGCTCAATGCACGCGTGTGTGAGTGTATAAATTGAAGACAAACTCACCTCTTACTAGAGTCTTAGGAGTAAGAGCGAAGGCTCAATGGTGCACATGGGTGCTTGTGTACGAGTAAGAGCTAAGGCTCAAGTGCTCGTGTGTGCTTTATGTAGCAAACCAAGTTATTACAATCGAGGGGAGACAAGGCTCTGTTAATACAACCCCGTATTCAAATTGAATCAAAGCGTAGAAAGGAGATATGAAATACCGAATTAAAGTACTTACATGGTTCGGATGTTTGTCCACTCCAATCTTCATGAGTTTGCTTGGCTTCACACCCGCAGATGAGTCTTCCTTGAAGCTTGAAGCGAAAGGTGGCTAAATGGAGCCTTCAAGCTTGAGGGTAGGCTTGAGGGATGAGGTTCACGATACTAGAGGGTGGAGGGTTTGGTTGGGTAAGGGTAAGGCATGGTAGTGGTAGGTATTGGTGTTTAGGTGGGGTATTGGTGAGGTGTGTGGGATAAGAAAGGGGGTATGGGATGGGTCACGGCTGAGGTTAAGGGAGCTAGGGTCATGGTTAGGGATGTGGTAAGGCGTGTGGTAGGGCGTGTGGTAGGGCGTGTGATAGGTGATATGGGAGCTAAGGTCATGGTGGTAGGTAGGTAGGGCGATGAGGAACTAGGAGAGGTTCGGTTGGGAGTGTTTGGCGTGGGATGGGGTATGAAGTTGGGGTGTTACGTAGTTGGGGTAAGGTCACGGCAAGGTTCGGCTGGGGTGTGGTGGTGGGGTTTAAGGTCACGGCTGGGGTAGGTCGGTTAGGGTTAACTAGACAAGTGCTCACGGCACTAGGTAGATGGAAGGATAGGAGAAGGGGTGTCTAGCTAGGATGGTTCGGTTAGGACAGGGGGTAGGTCGGTTAGGCTAGGTAGTGGTGGTGGTGGATAGTGGCTGGCCGAATGGAGGGGGAGTGTTGGGTGACTAGGGGAACTGAGTGGAAGGGCGGTGGCAGGTGACAGTGGCTGGAAAGGTCGGGAAGGTCGGTCCACATGCAGGCCGAGTAGGGCAACGGGCGCTAGGCACCCGTCGCAGGCGCTAAGCAGAGAGGGAGCGTGTGGGGCGCGCACAGGGGGCGGCACGCTTGTCGGGCACGTGTAGGGCGTGCGCAAGCGCGCATGGGGTGCGGGTGAGTGTAGGATGGCCGGGGGTTTAGGTGGGAGTCAGTTAGGGTTAGGGTGAGTCGGTTGGGGTTAGGTTGGGTGTTAATTAGGATTAGGTGAGGTCGGTTAGGTGGTTTAGAGGGATTAGGAAGAGTGGTTTAGGGGGGATTAGGGGCTTACCTCTTAACAATGGTTTAAGGTGTGTTTGAGCTCCGATTAGCCACCTTAAGCCTCTTGTTCAAGCAAATCAGCCCTTCAATTAGGGTGGGACAGCCCTTAACTAATCCTATACTAACCACAATTAATAAAATCCTAAGCAAAGAAAGCACTAACCACTCACCTTGGACCTTCTCTCTCCTCCCTTGGATTTCACGTGAACCTTTACAATGGACCCCCTCTCCTCTATTTATAGGCATTTAAGGTGGGTCTTGGATTTGGGTTTGGGTTTGGGATGTTTGGGATTTGCATCCAGACCCAAATCCAAACACTATTTGGATCTAGATCGTGGATCTCGAATATTTTGAAATCCGTATCCAATCCAAACCATACATTTTTATGGATATGGATATGAATATTTTGGTCTAGATCCGATCCGATCCAAACACTATTTGGATCCAATCTAAATCCAAACACTATTTGGATCGACCCAAACACTATTTGGATTGGCCCAAATCCAAACACTATTCACTATATGGATTTGAATTTGGATATTTATGCTCCAGATCCAAATCAAAATTTCTCTGGACAATCCTTCTTGGCTTCTCGAGATGAACGATCTGTGCGGGCCTTGGTTTCATCAATGACCAGTCTGGTGTTGGGTTTCCCCAATCTGTGTCGTCCGGACTCCTTTTCGCCTTTTCGGACTTCGTTTCTGCTCATTTTTTGTCTTCGTGGTTCAAATTCAGGATGCTTGAGCGAGAATGGTCGATGTGGCTTTTTGGTGCTCCTGGCTTGCCATCTGCTTCGTGCTTGGGCCTTCCTTTCGCCTTTCGAACCTGGCTTTTATCAGGCCAGGTTGTTCTTTTGGGCTTTAGAATAGACTTCTGAAGCTGCTTTTGGTGTTGGCCTTCGTGACCGGCTTGTTGGGTTGTTTCTGGATCAGGTGTCATCTTCGTAGGCTCCACCTGTTCGCCTTTGGGTTTTAGGAAAATGGGGCTTAGCCAGGGTTTCAAAAACTCCTATTTGATAAAAGGGCTTCAAAACACTATTCGCAGGCTTAAAAGCAATATGTACAGAATTTCAAAATAGTACGTATGTGTTTTTGAATATGTAGAGGGTTTCTGGAAGGCTCCTGGGTTTCCAGACTCAAAATGACCCTTTGGAGTTGCTTTTATAAAACCAGGTATGTTTTTAGAAAGTCGTGGGATTTTGGAGTGTTTACACAACTACTTTAGGATTTGTGACAAAGGAACCCAGAAAGAGTGGGAGGAATGAAGATGAGCAGTTCCAAGGAAAGAACCCAAAGTCGATGTCCTTGAAATCCCTAGATTTTGTAAAAAAATGTTGGATTTAGTGAAAGATTCACAAACGCATGCGACTTCATAACAAGAACAATACCCTAAGAGGAAGGAGAGAGTCATTACCATTCAAGGACAGAAGCCAACACTATATGGCAAACATGTATGGATATTATGATTCGTGTTGAACGTAAAAGTCGATGAGATGAGGATATTTAGTGATGTCACACTCGCACGAGACTATGAAACAAACCACATCGATGTGCCACAGGGACGCATCTCGCACATGTGAAACCATAGATAGCACTGAGACGAACATATTTCCAATTTCATCTGATTCAATTACTCATGTCTCTACAAACTAAGCAAAATACTCATATAATGTGGGACTCAATGGCAAATCTTCAAAAGAATAACTAAGAAAAAACAAAGTTTAGAGAATAACACAAGTCCAAACTAAGCCATTTTTCAGAAAATAATATCTGATGATCCACTGCCTTCCTGACAATATCAGATGTGTGTTCTGGCCGTGCTCCTCGTGCATCTTCTAGAAAAAGATTTATTACCATGGAATGCTTCGGCCCACATCTGGCTGACCTCTAAGAATTGGCCATAGCTTCTCAAGAGTTCTTGAAACTTCTATTCCATGTAGGAGGATAATTTTAATTTTGTTTTTGTTGTAAAAGAAAAGCAACTTAATTTTCTCGATTCACAGGATTTGAATAAGCTACTTGGCACACGGACATAGAAGGAAAAATTGCAAAATGGAACAGTTTCTCGAGGGAGTTTCCAAGGGAAAACACCCAAGATGTTCAAACCTCAATCAAGTTCTTTAAATCAATCAATTTGGAGGGTCTCGCTGACAACTTAAACCGATATTTGAAACAACAAAAGTCAGAGGGACAACGATATCGACAGTGACCGAAAGAGGGGAGGAAAGACAATATGAGTGAACCATTATCCACTGGATCAAAACTTTTCTTTTTTGGATGCAATTCAAAGCTTCTATATGATTCTTGTCATGCTGAACTCATGTTTACTATATGGTTATTTTATTTTCAACTATGTATTGAAATTGGCATTTAAACTTTTTTTTGTTGAATTAGAGTAGACATCTAGTTTGTTGACAGCTAACACTACTAAATACTAACAATCATTGGAACTTTTAATGGCTAATTAAGAGAAAGACCGGCTAACAAGCTGCAGGAAGAAAAAAAGGAAAAAGACCAAAGATGACAATATTATTTGATAAGGCCAGTGCGAACTGATCAAATTCTTGCCAAATATCCTTCACTTTGCACATAATATTGAATGTTATTATACTCACAAACATGGATACACTTCAACCCGTATAACTTAGAAAAAATGTAAGCATGAACTTATCAATAACTCCTAGAAATCCCTAACTTCAATTTCAAACTTCATTACATCAAAAATAAACACTCACCACCACATCTTATGCAAATGGATCAAAGCATTGCTTTAGTGCTAATGAAAGCCGGTAATCAACTATCGAGCTCCTAGAAATCCCTTACTTGAAATTTCAAGTTTCATTTGTATAATGAAATTGCTGGAAATCTGAAAACACAAATAAACAGATATTAAAACCACTTTTTAATTATGTGAAAAAGAAAACTGAACTAGACAAGCACTACGGATGAATTGGATTTGGCAAACAGAAAATTCACCAGATTAGCTTTTCAGTTAGAGGAAATCTGAAAACGAAACTATGCAAAGGATGCAACCCAGCAAAATGTGAACAAATTAAGTTGTAATAGACACACAAAAGTTAAGCCATGCATTCCTATCTACAAAGATAAAGATATCTACGGAGAGATAGAAAGAAATCTATAGAGAGACAGACAAATTTAGAAAGAGAAAAATGATTAAAAAGAGATCTATAGAGAGATCTAGAGTGAGAGATAAATCTGAACAATACATGTTATTGCTTGATCACAACACTTACTCATGACACTGCTATTAACCCCATCGCAATGGCTACTCTAAGTAATTCAAAAGTTCATATGCCAGTAATCAACAAAACTATTGCAACTTGTATTTCTTTTCCAAGTCAAGTTAGAATAATCCACAGGATCATTAATTTCATAGATCAGCTATCAAATTCCTGGAAATCTTTAAAATCTTTTGAAAAGTATTGGTGAAGCTTCACAAAAGCGTGTGACTTCATGACAGGAATAAAACCTAGATCTTGCCGATACGTTAGAAAGCTGGAGAACTGTTTTTATCAAAAACATCTAATTGAATAATTAATTTTTTGCAGATACGATTATATAAACGACAATCTTTTGTAAATCAGAATATCTAACAAAATTGCATTCTTCAATCATATAAATGACATTTTAGAGCATTCATTTGAGCAAATTAAAGTATAAGAAATGCACCAAAAAATAGGCATGTGTTTCCACAAGGTTCATAGGGGAGTTTTATTACGTATTGCTCTTGTTGGTGAGATATTAAAAAGATAAACTCATATTTACATTGCTTATACATAAAAATCATTTGGAAGATGACTTTTGATCAATATACTTGGAGTTATTTCAATAATCATTCTCTTTTCCTTTCAGCAAACCCGTTCTAATATCGTATTTTTCTTACTCTCAATTGCCTGCCTATACCATTTTGCCTATAAAAACTAAATTCATGAAACAAAAATTCACCACTTGTGTATTTCTATTATTTCTCCATAACTCATTGGTTTTGTTCCCATTAAAGAAAGTACATTTGTATCATTCATCAAGTAATCTTACCTTTTTCGGAGAAGTATCATCATCCAATGTTTTCTCCCTATCCTTATAATGCAAGGACTTTAAAGAAAGTAGTGTTCCTTGTCCTTTTACAGCTTAGTTGACTTAACTTCATCTTCGGAAAATGTTATATGTTGATTCTCATTTTTGTCCCATAAAGTTATTTTTATCAAAAACAATATTTAATCAAATAATTAATTTTCTGTAGATGGGATTATATAAAAAACAATCTTTTGTAAATCAGAATATCTAAGAAAATTGCATTGTTCACTCCTCTTATCCATTTTAAAGAGCTCATTTGAGCAAATTAAAGCGTATGAAATGACCCCAAAAATACATAAGTTACATTAGGCATGTGTTTCCACCAAGGTTCATAGGAAGTTTTATTAGGTACTGCTCTTATTGGTAAGATACTAAAAAAACAAACTCATATTGCCATTGCTTCTACCTAAAAACCATTTGGAAGATGACTTTACTCAATGTACTTTGACTCATTTCAACAATCATTCTTTTTTTCCTTAAGCAAACCCATTATATTATGGCATCTTTCTTGCCTCAATTGCTTGCCTATATCATTTTGCTTGTAAAAAGACCAAACTCACTAGACAAAAATGCATTACATGTGGCAATATGAAGAATATTTAATGTGCATTCATATTATTTTTTGTAAATACTTAAAACTCTTTAATTTTATAAATTGTCTCTAGCTATTTGCAAGAAAATACTCACAACTCATATGTGTGAAGTCTTCAATAAAGAGTAAAAAAAAATTATTCAAAAACAAAGTTTTTATAGGGCCACAAATATCTACATAAACTAATTGAGGAGGGCTTTTTACTCTCCATGCTTTTCCACCAGGAAATAATAATTTATGTTGACTTGCATAAATATATGATTCACAAACATCACTTTGAAAATCATGAGGCAGTAAATTATATAGCATACTTTTCTAACTCAACAATAATATAGTATATAGGATAAAGAAATTCTTGTATAACCTAAAGGAATTACCATATCCATGGTAATTAACTTTTTTAAAATGTCATTGTAGAACTTTAGTTTTTTGCTAATCAACTTGATCACTATGTTTATGTTTGTAATAGTGAGGGCCACTTTTTCATCTTATCACTTTGTTAGATAATATTTTTTATTGGTAATGACAACAAAATGATTCTCAAGTCATGGTTGAGTTTCAAGTTTGAAATAAAAGATATGAGAGAGACATCTTATATCAAGGTATAAAGATTACTCGAGATAGAGCATCTCGACTACTATACTTGAGTCAAGAAAGAGATATTGACTATATCCTCAAGAAATTTAGAGCAAATAACTACAAGTCTACAAGCACACCCGTTACAAAAGTGGTCAAGCTTAGAAAGTTGATTGTCTAGGTGATGGACAAGAAAGCTAAATGTTCCTTATGCTCAAGCAGTTGGTAACTTTATGTATGTTATGTTGTATATGATACTTTATATGAGCTTTGTTGTTGATCTCATGTTTACATACTAAAGTAATCTTGGATGGCAATACTAGGTTGTTGTAAAGAAGGTCTTGACATATTTAAAAGAAATAAGGAATTTGAAATTATGCTATCAGGCATATGAATTAAAAATAATTGGACACTCAGATGTTTACTTTGTTAGGAGCAAAGATCACAACAATTCAACCTTTGGTTAAGTTCTTTTATTTGGAGGTGTTGGTATTTCTTGACCTTGCAAGAAACATGATTGTGTAGCATTGCATACACAAGAGGCGAAGTATATTGCTTGCAGTATGACTACAATAAGTATTGTTTGGATAAGTTACTTCATTGTAATTTGAAGTTGGATATATCTAATGAGCCAGTTGTCATCTATTATAATAACAATGCATAACTTTGATAAAAAGTGGAGTTGATAGCTCAAGGAGCAAGCATATATTGGTAAAGTATCATTATATACATGATATAGTACGAAAGAATAAAATATCTATTTTTTATCTTCCTATAGAGGATATGATAGTAGACTCCTTGACAAAGGGTGTATGAGAAGACTTGTTTGCTAAATATGTTAGTAGTATGGGATCAAGACATGTATAGTGTTTCCAATTGTGTGGAAATAGAGATATGAGTTGCTATGCTGGAAAAAGCATAATGATTATGAAAATTGCATAATAGGGATAACTCATGAGAATTAGACTTTGGTACAACTGATAAATGATATACTTGGAAAAGCCACTAAAAAGTGAAAGAAAACCATTATATCATGATTCTCATATGGTCAAGTGAAAGAAAGGAAGACCTTCTTGAATAGGTTGTTCATCATTTTGCTAAATAAAATGTTTAAAAACATATATCAAGTTTCAATTCATAAAGTAATTCATTGAGGTAGAGAGCCATTTCTCTTGGCTGAAATGGTCATTCGAAGAAGGTATATACAGCAAGGTTGATAACCGAAGGCATATTAAAAAATACAGAGATAAAAACACAATAGTATAGAATTGTTTGTTCCTCTTGTCGGTTCTCGGTTTTTATTCCATCCTTTGCGAAACCTCTTTGACGATGTCGTGCCAACCGATTCAAGCCCAACGGCATCACTCGGCTGAAACAAAAATACCAACATTATTTTCTCCCTTCGTGATTACAACTCTCACATTCCCAGCTAACTATAGGTGCACATACATAACGCAAGCAGTAGAATCATGAGATTCGATCATTATGACATTAGAAGGTTATGATCTCGCACCCAAATGCATCTGAGTCATCCCTCCACACATTAATTAATGCATTTTGCTTATAGGTAAACCTCAATTACGAAGACAGCATGTATTATAACCCAGTTGATAAATCTCTATATATCTATCAAAGTATGGACCTTTAGTTTTATCTTTTATTTTTACTTTTGGTTTGGTCTAGCCATTGGGTACCCACAACGGATACTTACCTAGTGGTTGGTACTCTCTCTCTCTCCCTCCTGTAACTTGCTCGATAACAGGGGTTCCAAACCCTCTGTAATGGTTGTTTCACTCTTGAGAGGTTTCTCCCTCGATAAAGATGAAATTCATTCACTTTGAATCTTCATTTCGTGCGTTTTCTAGAAATGGCACACCACATCTACACCTCCGGTTGAACTTTAAGGTATACGCCACAACTGTTTGCGGGGGTGTCAAACTTCATGACATCCCTTGTTTGTGTCAAAAACATGCCATCACATCCATGTATAGCAGCACTCAAAGGGTTTGTGGTCGGCATATTTTTGACAACGTCAGGCCATTATTCTGACACTTGCAAGCTTGACAGCTTGTTTGCACTATCTCAAACCACACACAAATCTGCTGGGACCCGTCAAAACGCTTAATGGCTTTTGTTCCGGGATGGGCCATCAATACCACTAAGGCCTTGGATTTGTCTTTCATATGATCTAAATAGCTCACAAAAGGTTTTAATTTCTTTTTGAATTTTGCCTGCCTGTTTTTTCCAGTGTCACATTTTAAACATTTGTCATATCGCCGCAGATCAACAGGGAAAGTCAACAAGTTAGCCTGGCATGCATGTGCCAGTTTGATTGGTACCAGTTAAAATTTTTCTTTTTAAAATACAAGAGCACTCAGCCCTCTGAGATTCAAACTCCCATCAAAATGGATGGAGCACCTGCCGTTGAGCCAACAAACAGTTTGTGACAAGGGACTTTCGAAAAGACATTTAAAGCCCCCTTTTTTTAAATACAAGGTCATTGTGTGGACCCTCTATGAGTACCTTGCCGTTGAGCTAGCAGCTTGCTTGATAATATATTTTGAAAAATTTATTTAATGTTGATTTGAGTTCCAGCCAATGGTTTTGGTTTCGGTTCAAACTATCCATGTCTCCCTCTATATAGAGAGAGAGCTAGTGTTAAATACATAATCTCTTTCAATTTGTAATCTTGCATTAACATTTTTATTGTTTGATCCTTGAGATCAACTCTAGAGATTTGAATAAAAGTATGATTGTACTTTTATATTTTACGTTTAATGTATTATATGCATCAAATCTACAATAATTCAAATCTCTATTTTTTAGCTCAAAGATCAAACCACTTAAATGTTTATATAAGACTATGCATCGAAAGACATTATGTATTTAGCATTATATATAAGACAAAATGTGATGTTAAATCATACTTAAGGATCTACAATTACTCTACTAAAGAGATAGATGGTTGAAATAAAAACACTTTTACTTTGTAAAAGTAGTATAGGATTTATAAGTGATTTTTTACTTTTTGATTTAATGTATTACCTCTTAGATTAAATAGTTGAGATCAATAAGCCGTTTCTTATCGTAGATATGGATGACTATATAGATTCTTTGTTCATACAATAAAAGCTAAATCATTCTTTATTGTTTCCTCCAATACCTTTGTAGTACTTCTTTTAGCATTTTTACAATCAAATTTCTCATACCTTTCTATTAGAGCTTCCTTTCTACTCGAACGGCACAATGGCCTAGCAAAAAGAATGAATATTTTTTATTAATAAAAATTTTTTGGATGCAAGTTTCATGTCGAAAAGCCATGGAGTCTAATTATGTTATATAAATAGATGGTGTAATAAATTCTTAGCAGTATTAGGCCTTTTTGCTGTATAAAATCGGTTCTATGTGTATGAAATATGCAATATGTTAGTTTGGTTGACATTTTGAGCACATAACAGAATTGAATGGTAATCATTTTTTTGATAAATGCGTGGGCATATTATTCTCAAAGATGCACAATATGTACACATACATGTAGATAAATAGATTGATTGATTGAGAGAGGGGGAAGGGAAGGCTAGAGTTTCTTGGCAGCACAAGGCAAGATGCGCGTGAATGAAGGCAGTAAACAAATCATGATAATTTTTGCCGTTTTAGTCTATAAGTGGGGATACTTAGTTGATAGGGATATTAGCAAAGGGACAAAGGGACAAAGAACCAAGCTTGGGCGCTGTATGTAGCAGAAGCATTCACGGGTGGTCTTTCATGCGAGTCCTCTTTTTGATCTTTTTGCATATCCCATCCTGCTAAGTCATACATACCAGCCCGTGACATCTAAATGGATCTTTCTAGTCTCATCCCTTTCTTTGACCCGATTCAGCTGTAAGATGGAATGCATTAAGGTTATTATGTCCTCATACATGTACCTTTTACGTGCAAATCCAAGTCCCATTGTGTTCTTTTACCTGAATGTGATGTAGGATATCATCATGAAGGGTATTAGATCGCCCTGCTGTGCCATGAAGCGAGGTAATCTTTGATTGTTACACAGTTCTAGCAGAATCCGACTCTCAAAAGGAAAAAAAAACACAAGGTTATTAGATCGTCATCTACATATATATAGACATTAGATCGTCATACATCTATCATTTACGTGCAGACTTTGGCTTCTGTCAACTGCAACAAAAAGTGCTCAGTTCGAGGGTTATTCTGAACTTTTATGCACTCTATGCGATATGCTTTTGATCTCGCTTTCTCATCATGAACATGCGCTGAGATTTGAACACCAGTAATTTTCGCTTATTACCAGGACTTGATGAAGCAAGGACTCATAGTAATTTCATGCAAATGAACATAGGGATTGTTTGTGTGGCTAGCTCGGTAAACTTGGGTTGTAAGCATCCTCTTAATTGCTTTTGTATTTTACAGTGTCGAGCAGTACATCAATATCTGTAAAAGATTGTAATGCATCACAGAGATAAAGATTTTGCTGTGAACTTTATAATCATGGAAGGAAAGATTTGTAAACGAGTTACTGGAGAAAATCTTGGTGTGACGATGCAAAAAGAGTGAAATGAAAGAAACAAGCTTAAGGTATCCATGTAATAGAAAAGTAGCCGGGTGATATAACTCCCAAAAAGGTGCCAGAAATCATATGATGAAGACTTAGAAAAGAGAAAATAAAATTATGAAATGTGATCTTAAATACGAAGGCGAGACAAGATAGAGAGGATGTAGATGTGAAAATTTCACTCCAAGCCTATGTAGAGGCTTGAAACAAACTTCTCAACCTACTCCGTTTTATGCATGAGCGTACCGGCTAGCAAAATTGTAAATATGACTTTGTAGGCAATTGTAACTAAGGGAGATCTTTTCACCTTAGGCCTACTTGAACTGCTGCTAAGGGTCAGCCTAGGCGCTTTTAAAATTCATTTGTGCAGGTGTAATTTCAAATCCACTTTGAGAAAAATCCGAGAGACTTGATCAAATTCGTGCACTAGGTGTTTTGAGGACAAATTTTGCTAAGTTCTGAAAAACAGAAACTTGTTTTGTTTTCAGACCTTGCTTTATATTTTTTAATGACTTCTGAATCTCCAAAAACCATTAAAAAAATTACAATAAATAGGCACAAATGTGGAGATTTTGAAATTACTTTTATTTTATTTTTGGGTGTTGTGATTATTCAGAATTAAATCTGAGAAGTGTTTCTGTTCAGACACTCGAAACTGTTCTGTCATAAAAATAAAGAGATTCAAAGAAAAGTCTATATCTCGATGCACAGAGATCCGATTTTGGTGAACTTGGTCTTGTTAGAAAGCTATGGATGTCAGATTTCCAATGAACTAAGTTTCACTAAAATTGGTCCACTAAGACAGAGTTATAGATGATTACCCAAGCTCTATTATAGGAAATTCAGTTTTAACAAAGTTGATTCTGAATTTTCTGATCTTACACACTTTTAATTACATAGTTGTACGGCCCTAAAATTCTTGAAAATTTTATCCTATGTGGATATGTGTGTGTAGATGAAGTGTTCCAAGTTTCAGGTCAATCAGAGCAGAAATGTAGAAATGAAAAATAAAACATCAGACGTACGAAGAGATACTGAAAATAATTTTCCTCTTTTTACAACATACGTGATGCATTCATCCGAGATTAAATGAAATAATCACAACAAACTTAAAGTAAACTGTTGAAGAGAAATTAATGTAAATGTATATATTAGCTTAAGCATAGAGGGGGTTATGAATTATAAGAGTTTATAGAATATAGAGAGGTAGAGAATCAAGAAAGCAAACAAGTAAAGTGCATAAGTAGAAAACAAAATTGGCAGCATATCTACTTGCTATTACAACATGGGGAGAGACAAAGCTCCATTAATACAACCCCTTTCTTGAATTGAATACGAAGAAGAGAATTAAGATTATCAAATGAAGGAAAGTACTCACTTACCAGCCTTCCAAAGGAACCCAGACACAAGAGGGGAGTCGTCCCCTTCCTCTTCCCTTCTTGCTCTCTCCTTTATCTCTTTTCTCTCTTCTCTCTTTTTTTCTCTCTCTAATTTGCAACAACTCCTATCTATCCTAGACTCTCCCTATCTCTTCTCTCCAACCTTGGGAAGCCTCTCTCTATGTGTAAGATGCTCGAAATGAGCCCCCCAAGGCCTCTATTTATAAGCCAAGGGGGGCTCCTAGAGCCTTCCTTCATGTGGATCAGGTTGGTCATTGGAGCCCCAAACTTATCCAACTTCATTGTGTAAAGTCAAGTGGGTTCGGTCACAATCGGCTAGCATGTGTCGAGTTAAATGGTGGGTTTAATCAAGCTTGGCAAAGTCATGTTCGGTTAAGGCATGTTAGGCCAAGGTTATTTGGTTAGGTAAGGCCAATATGACTTGATCAAGATATGTTCAAGGGAGGATGAACGAATGGCCAAGAAGAGTATAAAACAGATCACGACTAAAGTGGGACAAAGGAGGTTCATATTAAGTTAAAATGTAAGTCAATTGAAGCTCAAATGAAACCAAACAAATGGTGGGTTGATCATAACATACAAAGGTGAGCCACAATTCAACCAATACAAGAGAACTAAGGTTGCATCATCGAGCCAACGGTTTGTACCAAGTCTAGTCGACCATGACCAAGTGCACATGGTCGACCGAACCCACCATAGTCAATCTATTCTCCCTTTAATTGATTGAATATATCTTGATCAAGCCATATTGGCCTTATCTAACCAAATAACCTTGACCGAACATGACTTGGCCAAGCTTGATCGAACCCACCATTTGACTCGACACATACTAACCGATTATGATCGAACCCACTTCGTTGGACACATATACCTTGGCCAGCTTAATCCACCCACCTTGACCCAAGAGGGACCACTCTAAGGCTTAAGCTAGCCAAGGTATGTGTGTCCAGCCGAGTGAGTTCGGTCACAATCGGCTAGCATGTGTCGAGTCAAATGGTGGGTTCGATCAAGCTTGGCCAAGTCATGTTCGGTCAAGGCATGTTCGACCAAGGTTATTTGGTTAGGTAAGGCCAATGTGGCTTGATCAAGATATGTTCAATCAATTAAAGGGATGATGGATTGGCTATGGTGGGTTCGATCGACCATGTGCACTTGGTCATGGTCGATTGGATTTGGTACAAACCGTTGGCTCGATGATGCAACCTTGGTTCTCTTGCATTGGCTGAATTGTGGCTCATCTTTGTATGTCATGATCAACCCACCATTTGCTTGGTTTTATTTGAGCTTCAATTTCCTTACATTTAAACTTGATATGAACTTCCTTTGTCCCACTTTAGTCGTGATCTGCTTCATACTCTTCTTGGCCATTCGGTTCGAACTTGAGGCTTTGAATGAGTTCTAACATTTATTTGAATCCACCTTGCATGCTCGAACCAAGTCCCCTTCTTCATAGAGCTTTGCCTAGATGAGTCCCATTGGTCCGATCGAGGTATGTGAGCTTGGCTGAACCACTGCCTTGAACTTCGCTCCCATCCTGATTTGTTCTTATCCTTGTTTGACTTGGGCTTCAACTCTTTTCATTTATGGTTTCAAATATTTCTTTTTTTATTATTTAAAAACATCAAGTTTTATCGAAATCTTCAAATATTCTTTTATTTGAAAACAGCTGAGTTTCATTCCCAGTATTTATTTGCACGGGCGACCTACTTTCGCTCCATGAGTTCATTTCAACCACTTTAACCCTTTGTTGGTGTAGGATGTCAGACCACTTTAACCCATTCAATGGATGTGGGGTCTCGAACTACTTTAACCCTTGACAGGTGTAGGGTGTCGGACCACTTTAACCCTTTGTTGGGTGTAGGGTCCCGAAGTAGGACTATCCTCAATCGAGCGAGTTTTTCAAGTCTGATTTGGATTTTATTTATATTTCAAAGGTTTTTGCAAATTTGATATTTTTGTATACATTTTTTGGTTTGGTTCCCAATGTATCATTTCTATTTGTTTCTTTGAAGAAAATTGTTTGAAACCATTATTTCTTTAGATGAAATCATTTGAAAAGGCAGAATGCTACCAATTTGGGCTTGAGGGCAAAGTAGTCATTTTTTTGGCTCTTTGTCAAAATTAGAATTTTTTAGAGAGGTGCAATTTACCTTTATTTTGAGGTTGCCACAAAATTTTGGTGCGGAAATGAGTTCGTTTAGGATGTCTTTGTTTGAAAACTCTTAAAAGACTCAAAATCGCAAATTTTTCCAGAAAAGATAAAATTTGTAAAGATCAAATTATTTTGCGAAAATTTTTGGGTGTCTAAGACGACAATGATGACCTGGATGAATGAAGTAGCTGACTTCACTTAAAGGCTTTCTTTTTGTTTGGTTAAACGAGGATTGATCATACTCACTTCTTGAATTTTCGATTCAACTTGGTGAGCATGGTATCCTACTCGAATGGCTCCACCATTGAAGAAAGGTCACTTATATTCTGTCTGTGGTGCATGCGGGACCCAGCAAGGAAAACCTTAGTGGACCAATCAGAAATGGCAGCCAACTGGACCACACGGTTCACCATGTAATGCTGCTTTTCATTAACTTTCCTTCCGTACTTTTTCTCCAAGTTCACATTTGGTAGATTTCCAGTGCCTAAACTTAGGGAAATGACCTCTCTATCACCAAACGTTACGACACAGAAATTCCATTTCAGTCCATGGCTGGGTTCGGCTCTGAATTGGATGGACTTATGAGAGTGACTTCTCCATCTAAATCAAGTCACAGCCAGAGCCATTATCTCTACCAACTTATTTCCCTTTTCACGAAGCATCTGGTAGGGCCTGGGAGTAAGCCGAACTGCCTGTGGTTATTTTCCTGATGAGCTAGTTCCTTGTTAGATCAGACACGAGCTGGCTCATTAAGGGTTTAAAAGATTGAAAGAAATCCTGCATACTGAATTCAGCTTAGCTTTTGTAAAATACTCAACCTTCAAGGCAAGTACCATCTTACCCATGATGAAGTAGCCAAGCGGATAGGCCTGATCATGTGATGGCTTGACCCAAGGTGGGGGCATACACCCTATCTAAAAAGATAATTATCACTATAGCCCACGGTTGAATCCTTGAGCTACGATGCATACTAAACCCAAACTGATAATGGGCAGTCACCCCTCTGCCCCTCCTGCAATCCAGGTTGGCAGATTCTGCAGCCTGGTGAAAACAAGTCGCTCCAAGTTGAGTGCGGTTTGAACTATTCATTTATGTGACTGGAAGTAACCAATTAGGTTTGCTCAAAACCTAAAAATCGATCACTGACCTGATTTGAGTTCCTCTAGTGGATAGACCTCACTAAAGGGGTAGGGTAAAACAGCTAATACAACTGCTGAATTGGAAAATTGCAGTTTGGTGCACTAAAAAATAATTGGTAAATTCACAACTGGCCTGAAATTTGGTGGATCCACAAAATTTGTAGAGTAAGACGATTGAAAGATTATTTGAATGAGGTAAAGCTGTTCTCAGCGCATAATATAGCCCATGTTTGAAACATCTGAAACACTTAATAGCAGATTACCTGAACATGTACTTAGTTATAACTCATTGTTAATATATAAAGAGAGGCCCACCAATGGTGGCAAGTACCGGAAACTTTTACAGTGGAAGACCTCATATTCACATACTTGCAAAAGAAATATACAACAAAGGGAAGCCTAGAATATTTTTACAGAAAGCAAGGCAATAAAAAGGTATTGTGAAGTTAAAGATCTTTTTTGGAATTTGCATTTATTTCACCTGTTCTCGCCCTCCCCATGTTACGACAATGCATGAAAGGCCATCAATAAGGGTCACCAAAAACTTCGAAGGACAATGTACGGCTTATTGCCTTTCTCTATCTTTCGCAGTTAATTATCTAAGGTGGACGGACAAAAGATTCAATTCAAATTTGAACTGCTATGCCTTTTACATCATACAATTACCATTCAATCAACCATATCAAATCTAACCAGTATATTTTCTTCACCAAAACCATGACGTTAATGGGGTGCAAGGATAGATTGTAACAATGGGTTTCATCCGTTGTGATCCTCGGAAAGTTAGATCACCTGGCCGGGAACTCAACTCGCGGAATGAAGGTCGTGAGTACGATACCCAGAGTGTCTATACCCTGTTTTCGGGCTCCCGTTGTAACCGAGAAAAAGGGAATCAAGTTTCTGGCCTTAGTTGTGAATGTAAGAAAGTGTCGTAGTCACAGACAACCAAAGTTTTTTTTTTTCTTTTTTTGTACAATGTGGCTCCCAAGTCAGATGCACGCCTCGGATATCGCATTCATGACCTTCAATGGAGTGTGAGTCGACCCGCTAGCCGTGTGAGCTGTTGTTCTTTGTGTAGTCATACACCCAAAGTTGGCAATGAAGCAAGCCATTCTCATGCGGTGAGCCTGCTGTATCTGAATCTACGCATGTCATGTAGCTGAACCTTCCTATTGAGCGGAACACTTTGTGCTGGTTTTGGTTTGATAGTATGTTAGAGTTGCTAGAGGCTCACTGATGTACTTTTTTTTGTGACAATGGGAAGGTTGAAACCAGATGCTTTTCCACGGGTGCCGAACACACTGCCTTCAACTTGTGAGTCCACCACCTAGCCAGGTTGCTCTTTGTGCGGGGCTTGTTAGTCTGCTTTATAAAAGTACTTCTAATGGCATGTCAGATTTGTGCTCAGTCTCTTCGACATACCCGATGCTTGCTCATGTCTAACTCAACATTAACTATTTATATTTTTCGGCTAAAACATGTAAACATATATAGTTTAGTGTAAATTTTATAGTTCTATGATTTCAAAAGAGTTCGCTTTTGAAATTTCGAACTTACGATACATAACAGAACTTTTAATGACTTTCTTTGGACGGTAAACAGAGGTTTGGGAGAGAATAGCATTAGGATCGGTGACCTCTTATGATGTTTTCATGCATGGGAAGACTTGGGTGGGGCGTATTGAGGCCTGCATTGTTGGTGGGGAGTTGGAATCCCAGGGGGGTCCATGGAGTGTGTGTGTGTGTGAGGATGCGGCCGCATCTTGTATAAAAAAAAGAAGTATGGACATTATTTCTTGGACAATAAATAGAGGTTCTGTGAACTGAGGGCTAAACACTAGGAAATACCAAAGAGGCTGAAACGTCCAAGGTTTTGGAATCACGAACGCACAAAAACGCGGACCCAATGAAGCAACAACCTTAGGAATTGGCACAAGGAATCGCAGCTCTCTTGGAACCTTCAAGTTGAAATTCATGAGTTCGATACCCGAGATGCACATTAATGTTATAGGGGTCCTCCTAATCGCACCTTCCTGAAAAGAAGGACCATAGTAGCTGTATTGAAGCCTTCTTTATTAAAAAGAAATTGTTATAAGTTAAAACCTTCTGCAAGAATATCCATGTTTCTTGCAGTAATTTTATGCTCATCTCTCAACCCTGCAAGAAAGTCAAAATTCTTCTCCTTCGAGTGCTTGAATAAAGGAGCCTTTTCGTTGACTTGCCTTGCGTTACAGTCCTTCAACACCTCGAGCACCAAAATGATAATTCAGCCAGATTCCATACCTCGATACTGGTGGTAATGCAATTTACTAAAAACCTAATCTTTTTGTTTTTGCAATGAGATGGACAAAGCCAGATGCATGTCCCGGATTTCGAACTCATGTCCTTTTGATTTGTGGGTGGACCCCCTAGCCAGGTGAACGGCATTGCTCGTTGCGCAACGACCTTGTTAGTCACAAAATGTTAAAACGAATGGGAAATTAATTTTCAAGAATGAACCAACCGTTTACCGCATACTTTTAAATCACTCTTCTTGAAATTTCAAGGGCTCGGCTAAAGAATTGACGAATTTCATAAAAGGCCTTAACACTTGTGTAAGTAAAATATTGATCCAAACACAACATTTTCGGAAATAACCAACTCCTCGTTCCCGAGTTGACCAACATTTCTTATGTTAAGAGGTACGGTTGAGGTAGACATGGCCGGTTTGGAACCAGCACGGTGGTTCGAATTGGAACCAAACTGAGCCAAGAACTGCCTGGAACAGGAGCTGGTAAAACCGAACTTAGAACTGGAAATCACAGAATCAAGCAACACCATAACTGATGGTTCCAAACGGATAGTTTCATATTTTCTTTTAATTTCTTAAAATTCTAAATTTTTTTAATGTTCGTTTGTAGTTTTTAATGGTATATAACTCATACTGGAACAGGCTGGGTTCAATTCCGGTTCTCAGTTTCAAGAAAAATTGGATTTCATGGTTTGAAACGGTCAGTTCTATAGTTTACCAGGAACCAATGTCTAGATTGAGGCATCTACTTTCAAACAAACTTTCTCTCTATTTTTCTTGAGATAGTTTGATCTGGTTTGTTAAAAAACAGACTTTTAAAGAAAATAAGGTGTTGACGATGTGCAATTGAAGCCTTAATAATCTTATGAGAAAAAGTTGGCATGTCAATAATAGAAATAAAAATGAATACTATCAAAGAAACAAAAGGAGGAACGGCTTAAAAACAACAACAAAAAATTGTATTTATTTTTTTAGAATTAAATGCTAATATAACACATGATATACAATAGTGCGTAGTTTTTTGTTTGAATGGGTGTGTATAATATAAAATTTGGGACGAATAAAAGCTAAATTAGGACATATAAGATGTATATAGACATAGCCGCTTCAGAACCAGCTCAACGGTTTGAACAGGAACTGAAGCAAACTAGCTTAACCAGATCCTCATCCTCTTTCATACAACCCGAACCAGAATTTCTGCTTATGGTTTACATACCTAACCGGAACTGGTTCAATTACAGCTTATGGTCCTATGCGAACCAAAATGGGCGGTTTCAAGCGGTGATCCTAATTTACCTAGAAACCGGTCATCTGTGGATGCACAATAGGTAGCCTCCGAGTGCATATTTCGGAAGGTAAGGTGATCTTTACAGTTTCCAGTTCTTAAGGTTCATGTGTTATGAAATGTAGGCATAGATTAGGTGCTTTATATTTTTCGAAAATTATTGGAATCCCATTTTCTAAATTCCCTTAAAAAAGGAAAACTGCAAGACTTTTGGCGCGCTCTAAACGTCAGAAGAAAATATCCCAAAATTTTATCTAACCAAAAAACAGCAATATTTTCACCCTTCCATGATAAAAGACACGAGATAGGAAGCACGGAAAAGAGACTGGGGAAAAGACAGAAGAAAATATTTAATTGAATGACAACAAACGGAATGGAATCCGGTCAGGAAACCAATCCATCATCTTCCTCCAAAGTCCCTATAAATACCACACTGCTCAATCTCACCCAGCTCCATCCCCAACCATCGATCACAATGAGAAAATCTTTCTCAACTCTTTTTGTTCTCCTCACTTTGCTATGTCTCGCAAGTTCTTTGTCACCCTCACCAAAGAGTCTGACTCTCATTCCCATGAACAGCAAACTCTCACCCTTCAAATCATCCTCTTCAGTGCCTTCTCTAGATGAGATCAATGCCCATGACAAGTCTCGTTTGATTTATCTTGATAACCTTATTACGAAGACAAATGTGCCGGTCGGCTCCGGCCGGCTGTTCCAACAAGCCGGCAACTACTTGGTCAAGGCAAACGTCGGCACGCCCGGTCAGACCCTATTCATGGTCATGGATACAAGCAACGATGCTGCATGGATTCCATGCAGTGGGTGCGCCGGCTGCACGTCGCCGACCCTCTTTACCCTTGAGCAATCCGCAACATATAAGCCCCTCCAGTGCGCCGCGCCGCAGTGCCAACAAGTACCGAACTCGTTCTGCGCCGTGTCCGACTGCCATTTCAATATGACGTATGGAGGGTCATCTCTTGAGGCACTCTTGTCGCTTGACTCGCTTGGCTTAGGTAGTGACACCCTGCCCAGCTATGCCTTTGGCTGCCTTAAGACTGTGACCGGGACGTCAGTGCCACCCCAGGGTCTCTTCGGTCTCGGCCGTGGGCCACTCTCACTTCTATCCCAAGCAGGCAATTTATACCAAAAGACCTTCTCATATTGTCTTCCCAATTTCAGGTCCACCAATTTCACCGGATCGTTACGTCTTGGACCCGTCGGCCAACCGAAACGGATCAAATTCACCCCATTATTGACTAACCCTAGACGGTCATCTTTGTACTATGTCAACTTGACTGGTATAAGGGTAGGTAGGAGGCTTGTGAACATCCCCCTTAGTGGTCTGGCATTCGACCCTGCCACCGGTGCAGGGACCATATTCGACTCGGGAACCATGGTGACCCGATTAGTCGCACCGGTCTATACAGCAGTCCGAGATGAGTTTCGGAGACGGATCAACCAGCCGGTTTCTTCGCTCGGTGGGTTCGACACATGCTATGCCAACCCAATCACGCCACCGACAATTACTTTCCAGTTCGCCGCGATGAACATGACCTTGCCGGAGGAGAACATTCTCATACACAGCAGCTTCGGCACGACGTCATGCCTGGCCATGGCTGCCGCACCAGACAATGTGAATTCGGTGGTGAACGTGATCGCTACCATGCAGCAGCAGAACCACCGGCTGCTCTACGACATACCAAACTCTCGTATCGGTGTGTCACGTGAGCTCTGCACCTAGCTAGTGGCCATGGTGTGTCACGTGATGGAGCTCATCATGGATAAAGAATTCTTTGCTTTTCTCCCCTTCTGTTTCATGTAGCTTGTCCTTTTGGTAAACGAATTGCCAAACGGATCTTGTTTCTTAGTTCGATGGTGCTTAATTCCACTGTTGTTATTGCCCTTGTTGTCTTGAATGATGTATTCTTGTTTGGTTTAGTATAATGGTAGAAGATCTCTTTGCTGGCATTTAAAATGGCTGCATATGAGGCAAAGGCCTTGAGAAAGTCTTGACTTTTGTCGTTTTATGCTCTTTTTAATGGAAAACCAGGGACTGCTACAGCTATTCATCTCTGTGTGTGTGTGTGTTGTACTGTAATAACCTAGATCACCATTCTACAGGTTTTATCTTTTTAAAACATAGGATAGTACCACTTTAGTTTAAGGAGGAAAGTGCCGGAAAGTCATGCCGTAATGGTGGATGAAAGCAACAAAGAATCTATGCAGCGGGATGCAACCCACTTATTGTCGGTTAAGCCTAAGTTTGGTTTTGGCTTTTATTTGGTTTTAAATCAACATGACGTTTAATAGATCATTCTATTTGGTCATCGATTAATGGGCACGATAACTTTGGTAAACCAGAGGTGCACTAAAGAGAGATCCTCTGTTAATGCCGACTCTCAAATCAAAGGTTCTCCATCCCGTGAACCACAGGTATTAAAAACTGAAACGTAGCAAGAGCAGATTCAGGATCCTAAAGCGGTTGCTTTACCTCACGAGCCAACCCCATCCTACAAGCAAGCACCAACACCTGCCTTAAGATCGCTTTGGCACATTTTGAAAGCTTACTATGTCACTCGGTTCGGCTTGTTGTTTGTTCACTTCACCAACAAGGTCCGAACAACTGGTGTTCAGCTCAAGTCAGCAAGTGTTGCTAACTATATACATTTTTTTTCTCTCTTACTAGATTGGCACTAAGGTATCAAAATCCTGACTCTTGCAAAATTGCGTCGTAACTTTATTCTAGCTCGTGTTAACTAGTGCTTCTTCTCAGCTCACAGACCAAGAAGACAAGTCCTAACAGCATCCATCAACTTGTTTACCAGCACAATATTTGAATATCACACACGCTTGCTTGAATGGAGAGCAAATTTCACAAAATCCAAGGCATGATGAAATTGTAGTGGTCTTTGTTTTATAAGTAATATGGACCACCACTCAATAGGTTGATAACCCCAAACTGTATAAACCCTCTGTTTATGACTGATTGTATGTTAGGGGTGGACCCTAACCCAACCCACACCAATCCATTAAACTCGGGCCACTTTGCAGGTAGCAAAAGCATAGATCCATTTGTTATCCATGTCAGACCCCAAAAACATCGATAATATATGAAACCAGGTGAGTGTTTTGAAAAATTATATTATACTATATGATGATCTAACTCAAGTTCTGATTAAGATCCAAAATTTTCAAGTCGAAACATTGAAATATATTAACTTTTGTGTATGGTCTATGCTTGTTATTGTAGGATCTTGATATGGTTTTTTCATGATTGACCTAGAAGACCCAGGTCCCTGTCTGTAGCATCCAAAGGTCGAAACTGTGTTTCACTTACCTGGTGTCTGAGCTGAGTCCAACTCGGTCGATTCACCACCTTTATAACCCATGTCAAATGCAGGCCTTGTCTACGTGTGCGGTTTTTGCCGATTAAAAGGCTGAATCAATCTCATTTAGTCATTTTAGTGGGTTGCAGCCACACTACATAAACTGTAGTGTGGTTGGTTTGGTGTCCTGCACTTGTTCTGGGCCCTTACACTGCATTGCTACAATACCTTCTCATGTGTAAATTATAGCAGGAAACGGCACTAGGTGAGACTTAGTTGCACTTCTGGCCGGATAGGGCCTTCACTTGGATGCTTGCCTATGCTCGGTGTTGATTCTGCCACCGGGACTCTCATGCGTGAAACCATTGATTGCCCATCTAATAGTTGGGTCCTTCAACTGCGATAACGCAAAGGGTCCGTCCCCCACTAGAATTGCTTTCTGATTCAAAAAATGGGGCCATGGGTTGCTGGTTCCACAGGCCCCATGGTGCCATGTTTGCTTGTAGGCAAGCACTAGTCCTGCGAGACCCAACTTTGCAGGTTCGTCCCGCTTGGCTCCACAATGTAGACACCATCTTATGGACCAAACTAGTAGAGAAAATTTCATGTCCTAGCTTTTGCTCGTGCCACCTCATTTCACATAGAGAAATAGGTCAACTCAAACATGACTTCATTATCTTAGTTGCTTTAACTGGACATGGACATGGACATGGACATGGACATGGAATTTCCGAGTTAGGTGTTATACTGCCAAGATTTTTATGTTTTGGGATATGTTCATGTCGTATCCTTGTGTGTTCATGTCAATGCAGACCTGCAAGCAACCCAATATTTCTTCGTATTACTTAGGGCAGAGACGAACTTGCCATGTTCATGTTGTGGTTGTGTTTTGTATCATTCTTTACCTTACCAACTCGGTACCAAGACCACACCTCAATGACCAATTAAATAGTGTCACAAGATACCGACCAACAGTCCATACCATCCGCACGTGATTCACATAGCGAATGGATTAAGAGTTGGAGTCACTATTCTTGATTAAGATTTGATTTAATTTAGAGTATTTTGGATCACTTGGATCTCTCTAGAGTCATTTGGATCGTACTTGTATAGTGCCACATTTGGTGTGTCCATGTTAAGTATTTTTTTTCCATTAGCGTTGCGTTATTGTATCCTTGTGATTAGGTTTTATTCATATTTGGATCCTATAAGTTTTATTCACATTTGGTTCCTACACTAAAAGGGCATTGGTTTTTATTGTAGAGGGCATTCTCGCATAATCCATATTTCACTTTTCTTTATTTTTCATTGAGATTGAGAGAACCAGATGTGAGATAGATGAGACCAACTATTGTTGGTTGTTCAACATGCAGTCGAGCAATACCATCATGGATCAAGTTGAAGATGTTTCTGCATAGTTTTTGAGATAGCTAGAGCTTGATTGGTGACAATTGGTATCAGAGAGAAATTTAACATGGAACTGGTTGCATTGAGGTGCTTAAACATTCGAGTTGGAAAAAAAATGAACCTTTTTCCCGTTTGCTCGGTCAACCAACATTCTCTCACTTGATTCTTCCATGATTGGCTAACTGCATCGATCACTAGCCTCTCGAACCCAAGCCTAGTTGACTTGGCTCAATTTGACTAGGGTTGTTCATCCTTGACAAGCATTTTCTCTCTCGTATGTAGTTGAGTTCCATTAGTATATATACATCATCGGAAATCTCTTGAGGAGCCCTTCGCAGTGGTATTGTTTTTAGGACCAAATTTGGCCTTTGTATTCCACGGTACCTTGATTTTCTTGTGTATTTATGAGATATGGTTAAGACATACAATCAAGCCATCTACTATGGAAGGCACTTTCAAGATTAAGGGAGATTCAAGTTCAGTTGCAACCATGCAAACATTGATTGTTGAGTTAGAGGCTCGCTTGGTTAGTTTGTAGAATGGAAACAATATTGACACAAATGGGCCTATAGTTTTTTTGAGCATGGAGATGTTGCAGGCCTTACTTGGAGTAGTTGCTATTAGATAGACATTTCATGCTCTCTGTCCTCCCAAAGTCCTTAAATTGAAGAGATTTGATAGTGCTCTAGATAGTAAAGCTCTAAAGAACTTTATTTGAGACTTAAAGAAACATTTTGAGGCTGCCAAGATCCGGAAGGTAGATTGATGATGTCTCTTTATCTTGATGGGGATGCGAGGATGTGGTGGGGCATGAAGGGGCGAATCATAGACAAAAGATGAGAAATTATTTGTTACATCTTGGCCAGGTTTGTGAGAAGAGCTATGCTGGCAATTCATGCATCCCAAGCTTGCATGCGTGCTAGAATATGCTCTAGTTGAGACATACAAGTAGTGGGAGAGAGTATGTAGGTCAATTTAGCATGACTCTCTTGAATGTACATGGTTTAACAAAGGAGGACAAGCTATTTTAGTTTGTCCATGGTCTACAACAGTAAGTATAGGTGGGAATGCATCAATATTACATGCAAGATGTTTATGCAACTCTTGTCTATGTAGTAGAGGGCTTGGTAGATTTATAGGGCTCTCAAGGAGAGAAGAAGGATTCCCCGGGTCTAAAGAGAGATGGATAGAGTCCCGAAGGTGACACTTGGTCTCGTGGTAAGGTTGGTGGTAGATGGACGCCCCAACCAAACTTGTCTGATGGATGCACACAATAGGATTCAACTCTTATGTCATAATAGGAGATTTGTTTGACCAATCGGGCAAAGCTGGTACATACCCTACACGAGGTACTCAAAGATGGTTGTTATATTTTTGTGGTGGGTCGCACTGCAAGAAGGATTTCCAAAACATACGAAGCTAAACACCTTGCTTGTCGATGATCAAGCAAGACGAGTCTTGTAATATTATGGGTCGGGTCAGGATCCATATCCTGACCAGAACCCAATAAGACAAGCATTCCAGCAATGCATGATGGAATGCATTGATGAAAAACCAGGTTGGGTTGCTGGAAAACACACCCAACTCCAATGTTAGTCATTTTAAGGCTTATTTGCGTGCAGATTGGACTTACAAGAGATCCTTGAGGATTGAAAACATTGAGGAGGGTTGAACGGGCGAAGACACTGGAAGAATCAGTTGGGAAAAGGTATGTCTATATCATTTTTAAAAATGTCTGTTTGATCCTTTTTTTAGATGAAATTAATGTTTTTGGTGTATTTGGGTAGAAGATTCAAAAACAATATATATTAGCTCGAATCAAAAGCGAAATCAATGGAAAACATCAATTTTTCCTATTCGTAAAACCCTTCCCATTTATTTTAGATTTTCAAGCCAAAATGCCATCACCATCAGACGTTGATGGCTTAGATGGGAAAGGGGAAGCCAACAATCAGTTGGGAACCACCGTCGTGGCCGGCCTTAGTCACTGCTGAAAAATGAAGAAATTCCTAGTGGAAATGGATGGTATTTGGCTAGGGTTTGGGCATGGGTGCCAACATAAGGTGTTGTGTCCAGCACCATATGTATCATGTCATAATGACACGACATATCATGTCGTGGAGTCTTGTGTTATATGAGTCTTTTGTGTCAAAAATAGAATGAGATTTTGGTTGGGTCATGAAACAAGTTCGAGGTCAGAAATAGAACGTGTTTAAGTAGTTTTAGGTTTAAAGCAACTTCTATGTTGAACCAAAAACACAAAATACCTAAATATATTGTCTAGTTTGGAAACAAAATGGATTCAGGTGACAATTTGAATCTGAAACAACCAATTTGGATCTAGATGTTGTGTTAGACTCATAATTAAATAAGTTTTAATATTATAATTATTTAAAATTATTTAAAAATTAAAATTAGAGGATTTAGTAATGATAAAGCATGATTTGATATGTATATATGCTCTTTCAAGTAGAGAATTATGCATTCTTTGATAGAACCTTGCTAACAATGATTTTTTTTTTATTTTGAATAATTTAAATGTTCATGATTATTGAATATTTTATGGATACTTCTTGAATGATATTTTAAATTGTGCATTATCGATAAAGAGCATGATTTGATATGTATAGTGCTTGGTATAAAAATGCTATTGGAATATTGTGTGGATATGAATTTAGATATATGAATCTTAATATAAATTTCTGAATGTGATAAGATGCAATTGGTTTTGAAAGATAATAATGTATGAATACATGAGTTGTACTTGGGTGGTTTGTATAGGGTCTCTAGAGACTTTTTTGTCCCCGTGGTTTGTGTAACGATGTGATAATTATCTTAACTGATTGATGTGTGTAAGTATAAATTTGAAATGATGAGTTGGAATGTAAATGTGATTTACTATAAAATGATTGAGAAACATGTATGCTTTTTAGTATGAATTCCTTTAAAGGATATATAACTCCTCTATTAAGCTATGAGTCGAACCTCACCCTATTATTTTATAGTTTATCCTAAAGTTACTACTTTAAAAACACATGATCCCGAGTAGAGATTGATCGAGGTGCATTTTAAGATGATACGATATAGTGAAGATAGTTAGAGTTGTTTTGTTTAGATATTTATACATGATTGGTGAAACGGTCTCTCACATGAATCGATTCGATGGGCCGGGGGTCCCTCGGCTTCTAATCTTTTCACAAAACAAAAGTTTTTCTACTCGAATCCAAGTTTAATGGATTTCAACCAAAGCGCTTGTAAGAGATACAGACCCCTGATCAGTTCGCTTATCGAACAAGTGACTCCCGGGATACAGAAGAACATGCATGCTATCCAATAACCCGCACCTTGACAAGCATGGAAGTATCGCTCCCGCGCTCACTTTTCCTTTATGTGAAGAGATGTACGTACGGAAAGCAGTTCCGCTTCTGCTACGCCCATAGGGCGGCACAGACATGCTAAAGTCACGTCATAGTTTTGGCGTGTTAGCGTGTAACATTTTTTCTTCTTTTTTTTTTTAAAAGATACGCGGAGTTAAGATGCTCCAAAAACCATAACAAAGACCACCCGTTGGCCGCTTGAAGAGGTTCATCACTTGTAGTTTAAAAGAAAAAAAGGAGAAAGCCTTCTCACTTAAGTTGCATAGACGCCATTATGATCTATCTTGTATGATGTTAACATGTAACTTAAAAAAAGCAAGATTATGTCATGATTTTCTTTGGAATACTTTTTAAGTTTGTCCACGTCTCTCCAAATGTTTAAGCCACTAAACATTTGCTTTTATTGGTGTAAGACACGGAAAAAAGAGGAACGTTTTAGAACTCATCCACATCTATTCTAAAAATTATGAGACGCAACTTTCGGAAATTATAGAAACAAGTTAGTCATTGGTGGCGACCTGCCGTAAAATGCCTACAGCGAAATGCCCAATCAAAGTGTTCCTCTGTAATGTTCCATGGAAGTCGACTGTTTGGTGGGTTCGGCCATGATGATTCCTCTCGCCTTCTTCCGGGGGAAGGAAGGTATTTATTTCATTAAAGATGGAAAACCAGGTTTTCTAGTGATCAGTATCATAGTTACCAGGATATGAAATGGATGAACAAGGAGCATGGGTCACCCACGGATAGGCGGCAGCTCGGTAGAGCCTTCAAGTGAAAGATCATGAGTTCAAGCCCTCACGTGCGCATCCGATAAGGGTACTACCTAAGCCCATCTTGGGTATTATTATCCTGATCCAGCAGCTGACAAAGGGGATGGCTGGAACAGAGAGCATACTGGACGCGATTCAACTCGTGGAGACTCTTGAGCAACTGGAGTAATAAACCAATAATGAGCAGAGGTCGCGTCAAGCACGTCAGGCAAAGCTTAACTACAACGCAGGTCAGACATGCCACTAGCATACTTCAACAGGCAAAGAATTGACCAAACCAACAGGAAAGCAACCAAAGGTGATTATACCATTTTACAAAGACAACCTGAACCAGGAACCCAAAAGGAATAGATGGCTTTCTTTCTTTCCATCAAGAGTGCAACCAGCAGGCATCTTAGAAATGAGAAGAGACTGGATTCCCCTTCCGATGTCAATACCTGCAGAGGAAGCAGGCCAGGGAGCCCCGAGATTCGTCCAGCCGACGACATTCCTGCCGAGATGTGACAGATATCGTTCGGTACTACCCCAGAAAGCACCCCTTTTGCTTACAACTACCAAGTTAATGGCGGCACTACATTCTCACCCACTGCTCATGATCCTTCTGAAACCATACAAACTTGTTCGGAGTGTCAGAAATAAAGCCTCTCTTCTGGTTCACCTACCATAAAGCATACAGAACATGGCCTCGTCAAACATACACGAATATATAACATTTCCTTTATGTAGAGACACGGCTTAGAATAGGACAACTATCATCCCAATCCAAGCCACAAAAAATACAATTTTTGTGCCATTTAATTTCTCAAATTACTTGAGTATAAATCTCAAAAAGAACCGAAGCATGACCTTCGCTTTAACACAGGCAGGCATATCGCAATAAGCCAGGAGCAAGAGCCCTGCCTTCTATGCATATCCCATGTTAGCAGGTCAATTTGCCAAACATGAATGAAACCAGTAATTGAAGTACACAACCCCGCAATATGAATTACTCTGCGGCCACGAATCATGAAGATTCATAAGCGAAAACAGAAATTTGAACTCGTACGAAAACACCAAGTGGCAGAAGAAAAGAATTCCAGATCTTCCTCCAGCATGTACAGTAACACAACTTGTAGGCAAATCCAAAAACCAAATCTTTCTCCATATGTAGTGTAACACAAACAACCAGGCAAATCCAGTTGGTTCTCACGTTATGACACACAACCGGCCAACCCAATCAGGACACATTTCTCAAAAATGCAAGTGATTAATACAAAGTGGGCGCTTAAACGCTTGTTTCACAATCCAAACAGCTCACGGGAACTCCACAAGCTGCTAATTAAGCATGTTGACTTCACAAGTCTCTTCAGAACACCCTTCATCGATCATATCAAATCAGCAACATTCATTGGCATTTCATCTATTTGGGTACTATAGTACTGTTCTATGTCTCTCAAAATCCTGATGTCATCACTCCGAACAAAGTTTATGGCAACACCCTGTAACAAAGGGAAGTTTTCAGTTCCACAAAATCATATTTAGCGTTTGCCAAAGGAAATCATCTTTAGCACCAAAAAGAAGAGTCACACAGTCACCATATGTATAGCAATCAATTCTTGTATAACAGTAAAACACATTCAGAGAGAAGAGGACTGCAACATCACAAACATAGCTTGGAGCTAGCTTGAGCAACACACATAATGCTGGAATTAGGAAAACCGATGTAATAATGTGCGCAATACAAAAAAATTATTGCAAAAGAAATTTAAATAAAAGTAACTCGTCAAGATCTTAAGTAGACTGAACGAAAGACTCGCGGTAGAAAGTTCATTGGATTAAGCACTTGGTGGGCACAAGCCCCTGTTCACAACTTTTAAAAAGAATTAAGAATCCCAACCTTGCAAATGGAACCCACGCTAGTCAAAGCATAGGACCCAACTCTTAGATCATGCAACCTCCCACGAATATCAAGGCTAAATGACGCTTGAAACATCAAACTTCCAAAATGTTTACAACTTTCAAACGCAATAAAATTGCCAATAGACATTTGATTTTGACAATCTAAGTGCTCCTAAACCTTTACCATGCCGGACAAACCTCCCCAGTTGGTTTTTCCAGAGAGCAGCGAGTGCCTGCACACGCACTTGGAGGTGTGTGCGTTGTATTGTGTGTGCATCATATCTGCATCAGTTCAGCAATTTGAAGCCGCATATGCATAGACAAGAAAATACTCAAATTCAGCCATGAAAGACGAAGAACTTGAGCAAACTCAAGCACTGTGCCATGCGAAGTTATGAGTCCTGTTCCCCAAACTATTGAGTGCTTTTACTGACATAAGAAAGAGAAACTTTTTCCTCCAACAAGTCAGATCTCAAGTAGAAGAGATTACTGTCTAAATAAGCATAAAGCATACCTTACGGCCAAATCGACCAGAGCGACCAATACGATGGATGTAAAGTTCTCGGTTGTTGGGGAGATCATAATTAATGACCAGAGAGACCTGTTATAACAAAATAGAGTTAGATTAAACATGACAAGTTCCTGCAAATTATACATCATGATGATCATCATAAGAAAAAAGAAGACTACCATCACCATCATTGCTGTGATCATATTACGATAACTAGTGTTATCATTAACAATCAGCATAAGGCAGTGCATGACTAACAACTAACAAACTATAGTACTAGGCCACTTGCCTGCTGAACATCAATTCCACGAGCCCATACATCTGTCGTGATCAGAACACGTGTTGTTCCTGACCTAAACTCCGACATTATAGCATCACGTTCCTTCTGAGGCATGTCTCCATGCATTGAGGATACAGTGAAATTGTTGCTGCACATCTTTTCTGTTAACCAATCCACCTGCAAGTAAACATCAAGAGTTTACACATGAATTGGAATGAAGAACCAGTATTACGAAAACCACACGAAATGTTTTCAAGAAAGCAAACAAAACAAGCAATGTAATAATACTTCAGTGCCCGAGACAATGGACGAAACATTCTGAGGAGGTCACCTTTCGCTTGGTATTGCAGAATATGACAGCTTGAGTAATTGTAAGGGTATCATACAAGTCACAAAGGGTATCAAATTTCCACTCTTCACGTTCAACAGCAACAAAGAATTGTTTAATTCCCTGACAATACGGAAAGATGTATGACATATTAGTGATAGTTACAAAAATACATATTGTTAAGCTTGTCCTAAAAGGAGGGTAGTGAAAGATATACCTCCAAGGTCAACTCATCACGCTTGACAAGTATCCGAACTGGATCAGTCATGAACTTGCTAGTTATCTCCAGAATTTCGTTGGGCAATGTTGCAGAAATTAAGACAACCTAGGACCATGAACAGAGTCAGGTGAGGAATTGCATGGCCAGTTAATCAAGCAGATGCATTATGTCTAGTTCGTTATAAAGGACAGATTAATTTCAAATCTTCCTAAAGAGAAAAAAAGAATAAAATGATCCAAGTGGCTAAATGTAGAACTGCAGTGTGCTCGTGGAAACATGACCACAACAACAACAACTAAGCCTTTTAATACTTTCCAAAAATCGGAGGCCTTTGCTTTCTAATGTTTCTCTCCATAGTTCCAATTTTCTATTAACTTTTTCCTTAGACTCCTCCACTAATACAATGTCATCTGCAAATAACATACACCAAGGTACTTCATCTTGAATATGTTTTGTTAACTCATCCATCACCATTATAAATAAGTATGGACTTAAAGTTGATCCTTGATGTAACCCAATATTAACTTCAAAGAAGTCCGTCGTTCCTTCATGAGTCCTCACACATGTTTTTGCACCATCATACATGTCTCTTATAAGGTTAATATATGTCAATGGGATACCTCTTTTTTCCAAAGTTCTCCAAAGAACCTCCCTCGGTACCCTATCATAAGCTTTTTCCAGATCAATAAATATCATGTGAAGGTCTTTCTTTTTTGCTCTAAAATGTTCCATAAGACGTCTCAAAAGGTGAATCGCTTCAATAGTAGATCTGCCTCGCATGAATCCAAATTGGTTCTCTGTTGTACTTGATACTTGTCTTAACCTACGTTCGATAATTCTTTCCCATAATTTCATAGTATGACTCATTAACTTCATACCTCGATAATTCGCACAATTTTGAATGTCTCCCTTGTTCTTATATATGGGTATAAGTGTACTTGCTCTCCATTCCTCGAGCATCTGTTGGTTTTTTCATATTTCATTAAATAGTCTTGTGAGCCAAGTGATTCCTATTTGTCCTAGTATTTTCCAAACTTCTATAGGAATATTATCTGATCCTACCGATTTACCACCCTTCGTATGTTTAAGAGCCTCTTTGACTTCATTCTTTTGAATACGTCAGTAGAAATTGTGGTTTATATACTTTTCTGACTTGGCTAAATCTCCTAAACTAATACTAATATCTTTATTTTCATTAAAAAGATTATAAAAATAGTTTTTTCCATCTATTTCTTATATCATCATTTGCCACTAGAATTTTTTCATCCTCGCCTTTTATGCATCTAACATAATTAAGATCTTTAGTTTTCTTATCTCTAGCCCTAGCTATCCTAAAAATATCTCTTTCACCCTCTTTTGAGTTGAGTTTTTTATATAAGTCCTCCCAATTCTTAGCTTTTGCTTCACTAACGGCTTTTTTCGCTTCCTTCTTTGCTTTCTTATAAGCTTCTAAAGTTTCACTAGTTTTCTTGGCATAATGTAATTTGTAACATGCCCTCTTTGCCTTGATTTTATTTTGTACTACTTCACTCCACCACCAAGCTTCTTTTTGTGCCGGTACACCTCCCTTAGATACCCCTAAGACATCTTTCGCCACTTTCCTAATATGTATAACCATATTGTTCCACATATCACAGGGTGTGCCAACATAATTCCAAACATCTCCTTGAAGGACTTTCTGCTTAAATATATCTTCTTTCTCGCTTTTGAGGTTCCACCATTTAGTCCGAATAGCTCGATGCACTCTTTTCTTCTTTGTCCATTTTTTTATTTGTAAATCCATAACTAAAAGTCGATGTTGAGTGGTTAAGCTTTCTCCTGGAATTACCTTACAATCTTTACAACACACTCTATCTTTTTTTCTACAAATAAAGTAATCAATTTGTGTTTGTGATAAGCCACTCTTATAAGTAATTAAATGTTTATCTCGTTTTTTGAAGATTGTATTGACTATAAAAGGATCAAATGCCAATTCAAAATTTAAAATCTCCCTACCTTCCTCGTTTATATCCCCAAAACCAAAGTTTTCATGAATCCCTTGATATCGTAATGCCTCTTTACCGACATGTCCATTTAAATCTTCTCCTAAACAAATCATCTCCCTTTGTGGAATCTTTTGAAACACCTTATCTAACTCTTTCCAAAAAATTGTCTTTATACTATCTTCTAGTCCTACTTGAGGTGCGTAAGCACAAACTATATTCAAAACCTCCGCTCCTAACACTAATTTCAACGTCATGATTCGGTCACCATATCGTTGTATGTCTACTACACTCTCCTTTAAATCTTTATTTATGATAATACCAACTCCGTTTCGAGCCTTTTCTTTATCCGAGTACCATAATTTAAAACATGTATCCTCTATCTCCTTTGCTTTTTCTCCAACCCATTTTGTCTCTTGTAAACATAGAATATGAATCTTTCTCTGAATCATAGTATCTACCACATCCATTAGCTTACCGGATAATGTTCCGATATTCCAAGAACCAATACGAATCTTATTATCTAGGACTAGCTTCCGTACCCTTCGCATCCGTCCATAATCAAAATGCGGAGACCCTCTCTGAACATTTTTCACTACGTTCGGGCAGCAATGTAGCGGGACTAACTTCTTTAGCCACACCCGTCCATGATCTGGGAACCCTCTCTGCAATTGATTCACTACATTTGGGAGAAAATGTAGTGGCCCTTGCTTATTTCTTATTGCATTCGGGCTCTGTAGCACGTCGCTAGGCGGGGACGCCCCAAAGCAATGCTCATCATTTTTGTAATCCATGTTATAAAAATCTGACAAAGTTTTACGCTGGCTATCGGAAGCCTAACACAACCCTCCTCCTTTATCCGGGCTTGGGACCAGCAATGCAAGGGTGATCCCTTACATGGGCGGAGTTCTCGTGAAAACATGACCAATTTCAAATTTTCATTCAACATAATGTGGAACATGTGATGATTGGATCCTAATCCAACACTAAATTCAAAAGATGCTTACCTCCAACATTTAACATGAAGCGTGTGTGTGAGACACACACACACACACACAGAGAGAGAGAGAGAGAGAGACCAAAATGCACATGGTAGGGCAGAGAAAATTACTTTTATTAATGGAAAGTACATCCATCAGGTGTCTACCAATATACAACAGATCATATGAGCAGCAGGAGCAGTCCAATATGGGGAGCGAATGAGAAACTTGGAAGAAAAAAATAAATGTCAAAAGATAAACAGATAAGATCTGTCTAACAGAGATTGGTTTAAAAGGGAAGAAAAGTTAGCCAGAACATATAGAGGAACACATGTGAAAGAACTGAGCAACAATCTCTAAGGAAATCTCCATGCTTGTTCCAAAATGCAATGGTACCAAAGTATGATATCGAGAAGGGTTACAGCAACATAAAAGAAGTAAGCAGGAAATAATATCACCACGAAAATCGGGAAAACAAATTGGCTTCCCCATTGCATACCTGAAGCTCAGGGGGCAGATATCTATAGACATCATATATCTGATCCTTGAACCCTCGACTCAACATTTCATCTGATTCATCCTTCGAAATAGACATGACCACGTCAACAACCAAACCTTAAATTTTACCGGATTGCAAGGAGCAGAACCAACAAAATGAGAAAAACATAGTTTCCACTTACAAGGATTAATAGCTTAATGGCCCTGGTGCGTAGTGTTCTTCTCTTGATCATGTCACAAACTCTGCCAGGTGTCCCAGATACAACATGAACACCATATTCTAGTTTCCTGATATCCTCTCCAAGACTCTTACCACCAATGCAGGCATGCGCTTGCACATTGATGTAATCTCCAATAGCTAATATCACTTTCTCAGTCTGAGAAGCGAGTTCTCTTGTAGGCGATAAAATTAGAGCTTGAACCCTATCAGGTGGTGTTGTCATTTGTTAGTATCAACTGAAATGCATAGAAGAATGCTACTCATGAAAAATGTGGATAAGAATCTAATTCAGATCCTCAAACAAAATATTCAACAAGAGACCAATTTATAAGTGCTGATGGAAAATATCATCATCAAAGAGATACACAAAAGTATGTTGTCTTTGGCTACACATAGATGTTACAAACAAGTCGTCTGTTATCCGGAGGTGCCCTCTACTGTATCTATACCATGAAGAATGGACAAAGGCTACTGCCTTACACATAGGGATCCAGGACTATCCTGCCTCAATGCCCTCAGGGTTGCTATTTTGGGATAAATAGACTAGAATTCCGGAGAAGGAAATCCATTTTCAGTACATCTATATCAACCACCAACATTTTACTGTGTTGTATATGTGAAGAGGTTTCAGATGCTAGATATGGTTGCTTGAAACAACAAGAAGCAATGCAACATTATGGCCTCACTCATAAATAGGTATATAAGAACTTGTAGATGTTCACTAGAGAAAGATAAGTAGAAGAGACACAAGAGTTTGTGCTACTCGTCTCAGATCATAATAGTCTTCAAAGTTGAAGAATGGTACATACTCCTCTGTTCAAAATCGAGGCAGGAGAATAACATGTGGTCGGTCTTCACCTACAATTATCAGATCTACGTACTCTATGAATGGTTGTTAAATATGTTACCAACAGCATCACACGTACTATCCACTGGATATACTAACACGACCATAAACACTGTCTCATTGCGATCACATCTCCATATCAACAAGATATAAGTGCTGACTATTTCACAGAATTTCACTTGTTGATACCACAGCACCACATTTCATTTGTACAATCAAATGACATTTCCATGTAATTGCAAAAGTGGGCCTAATATTGCCACATTTCCTGCTTCATAGTGTTCTTCCATCACCAAACTTGATTCGGTATGAAATTGACCGTGTCTGCTATTTACAAATGTGAGAGGAAGAATATTAGCAAAAATGAGTTACGGGAATCAGGGGGAGTTGCAGACAGGGAGGACGAGAATGGTCAACAAAGGAGTAGAAACTACAATAGATTTTGTTGCGGTTGCATTCACCAACGATAGACATCTCCAACTTTATCCATGAAAATAAACATGCTCACATTCAATATATAACTTGCAGCACTAGTCTTTTCCTCTGACTCATTAGTCATAGACTCATAGTAATGTCTCTAGAACACTCGATCCCCTATGAGACAAAGGTATCCAAGGATGATCATCATTCCCCATCCAGTCGGTCAGCTATCATTTCCAGTGCATCCCTGTCCAACGAAAAGTAAAGGGGCTCCACGCATACTCTGCAAGATGCAATAAAAGCCACTGTACTACTGCCATCTTACACTTACTAGCAACTAAGCATGCAATAGGTCACCAGTTCCCTCCCGCACGGCACATGTACGGACAACACCTATCCTGTCTGCTGACGCACGTTTCTACTTCGATAATGAAGTCTTGTACAACTCTTTCCCCAACCACTGCTCTGTTAAAATTCGGTCTGCAGGGTACCATCAACTCGGTGCATTTACATCGTTCAGTAGAGCTTCAACTAAGTGTTAATGACAATGGAAGTGAAGTTTTTATTTTCGATTTATTTCACCGCAATAAACAAACAGGGAAAGCTTTTAGATAAAGCGCCTAGGGATGTTCATCGGGTGGAACGAGGTAGGACTGGGGATCAAAGTCCCTATTTCCGTTCCCGTTTCAAAACCCCGTCTCCGTCCCCACCCTCACGACGGGACCAACAACCAAGAAGGCTCTCATCCCGCCTCCATCTCTCCCACGAGTCCTTATGGAGACCCATCGAGAAAAATGACGAGTATATCATAATTGCCGTAGAAGGAGAAGCCAATAACGTTCTTGTCTAAGTGTAATCATAAGTCCCTTAAACTACGATTCCTAGAAACTCCATCACAAAAAACGACTTTCAAGAAAAGCGGAAAGAACAAGAAAATGAACAGAAGAATAGTAAGAGATACCCTAATTTTCTCCTCTCCGTATATCGCAAGTCTGACTTACTACGATTCCAAAAAATACCATTATAAGATGAACTCTTAAAACAACGGGAACAATAAGTTAGAACAAACTTTAACCCTAATTTTCCAGAATCAGACGAGACAACAATCAGAAACCCTATAACGAGAGAGAGGCCATACTCGCGGCTTGTGGTGTCGACCATCTGGCAGACCGCGAGGGCGATCATGGAGGTCTTTCCGGTGCCTGATTGTGCCTGCGCGATGACGTCGCGGCCGGCGATGATGGGCATGACTGCCCTCTGCTGGATGGCCGACGGCTTCTCGAAGCCGTAGGCGTAGATCCCACGGAGAAGGTCGTCGCGGATGCCCATCTGGTCGAAGCTCGATATGGCCTCAACCCCGGGGCTCGTCTCGAAGACCAGGTTCTCGTCCTCCATGACCCCACCCCCTCTCTGCCGATTCCGGGGAACAACCGATCCACCAGCAACAGCAGCAGCCATGGCGACCGCCACCACCGCCACCCGCGCAACACCACCCCGAGAGAGACGGAGACGGAGACCCTTATACCTTGCTCGTTGCGATTAGGGAATCGATTGATGGTCCGTTACAAAATTATCGGGCAATTAAATCGTTAAAAGTTTGCCCATAAATAACTATTTTTGACTCATTTACGCTTTTAGTTTTAACGAGAATTTGCGTTTTCACAAATACAATTTGGACTAAAATGGCACAACGAGCAATAACTCACCTGGCTAAGTGGTCAACCAACAAGTAGGAGACCATGAGTTCGATATCCGGGGCTTGCATCTCTATTGTACCAAAAAAGAAACATCTAAACTGAAATGCGGTCCGTCCATCTTTCAGATGCTATTATCAGACCAAAGTCTGGATGCCCATTGTTAGGGCCGGTAAAAGAACCGAGCTGCACGTGGTTCAGCTCATGTTCATCTTGTTAACCTGGGTTCTTCATTTTAAAATGTCAAATGTGACCTGTCTTGTTAGGTTTTTCGAGCTAAGCACGGACACTGTGCTACATAAACAAAGCTGCTCGTGGTTAAGCTCAGCTCAGCTCAGCTCGCGCTGATCTCATTCATGTAGGTTTTGTGATTTAAATAAGTCAAACACAACCTGACTCGTTAAGTTAAACATGAATACTACTGTAAGTTCTCTTGGTTATTTACACACAGGTTTTCACTTTCTATATCGGATGAGCACAACAACAACTAAAACTTTTCCCATATTACATGAGATCGGCTACATAGATTCTTTGTTTCCACATAGCCCTATCATAATTTATAGAATTCATGGTAAATAAGTTCGACAAAGTTTTACGCTCGCTGTCGGATGCCTAATGCAACCCTCATTCTTTATCTATGCTTGAGACCGAAAGGTGATCCCTTGCATGAGGAGAGTTATATCATATCAACACAATTTAAATTAAATGGCCAATTTTAATTCTAAACAAAATTGTATGAAGAATAAGATTAAGATTTAATAATAAATAAAATTTTCTAGAAACAAATATATGTGTGTGCGTAATCACTTGATCAACACAATCCCTAGCTCGTAAGAGTCATCGAGTCGGCCTGCCCACCATGACCAGGTATCTGAAGGATACGCTCCCGACCTAAATTGGCCGTCTAGGATTGGCAACCCACTTGATCAACCAGGCGCGTGGAGCAACTTTATGTTCTGGTTCTTGCTTGTATTATGTCATCACGTTCGTTTCAAGAACAGATTATTAGGTCGCTAACTCAAACAACCTGATGTGGCTACGTCACTTTGGGTGGGCATACACAAAGAATCTATATATGGTCATCGCTCGTGTCAGTTTTTTTTAATCGTTTTTGCTATTGTCAGTAATTTAGTGTTTCAGGTCATGCTTGTGTTGTGTCATTTCGTGTTTTCATCTCAAGGAAATGTCAAAAGCATGACAACTGAACATGGCCGGATTTTTTCATGCGACTTTGGGTGATTTTATGTCCGTGTCTGAAATTACAAGAGCCCGTCAAAGTTTAGGCATGGGTCCTTAATTTAAGTATATGCCCATACCCCAAGAAGGGGGCAAATTAGAGTGGGTTGGTCCCAAATTTAGAGTCCAATTAAGAAAGATTTCGGAAAGGGTCTAACCAAGACAACCCATTTGGACCCCCTGGGTACCGGGCAATTCCTTAACTGAGCAGACCATGAACAGTGCGCGGTACGATCAGCTCAGCTCACCAAGGAAAAACGAGTGTATGTGAATTATTTGACTTGTCATAATCTCGTCCAGATATTCTCTATACATAATCTCATCTAGGCATCACGTATATATATATATATATATAGTGATGGGATCCTCCCTACTATTTATGTTGTTATAATATCTTTTATTCTTTTTAAAAACCTTTAATGTTTTCAAATTACATGCTACCAAAAAACAATATTAAAACATGTAAAAAATGAGCAACATCCGGTTTTCTCATATATATCTGAATATTATTTGGAAAATGATCCAAAACAAAATAATCCACCTAATGTGGGGAAAGCTTGATAGTTGTCTTTGTTGTAGCCTAAACAAACACGAACATGACTTCAAACGAGCTCAAAGACGAGTCTGTTCGAGCACAAATGAGTTCAGACGAGTTGAACTCAGGTACTGTGAATGCATACTCATTCACACAGACCAGGTAGTTTGTACGGTAACCAAGCCGAACATGAATTCGTTCTTAGGCTATTATACCAGCCTTACCGTACAATTTATTGACTACTACTTGGTAGCTAGACTCCCCGGGTCATTGTTTGCCTACCTAAACTCGTATCTTTTAGGTTAGAAAAAGACTAGATGTGTATTGTTTACTTCTTGGACGTAAAGGTGTTCGTCAAACTATTTAGCTCACCAAACTCAGACCAACCATGAATCAAGATCAGTCACCCATCTCAGCAAGTTTTTCTCATAGTTTTTTGTTTGCTCAACTCCCCAAAACTCTCCTACTTTCACTCAATCTCCTTCCTTTCAAATTCTTGCGAGCTTGCTGTACTTTCTCATACAACCAACAATGGCTTCAGGCTCTGTTATCAAGATGGCTGCCCTCATTGCACAAGACCCCCATGACGAGAACTACTTCACCTCTGAATCTACATCCTCTCCTTCCTCTGTTTCAGATGCATATCCCCCCAACCTGACCTACAAATTATCCATTACAAACCTTTCTTACTCGTCGCATCTCCAAACAAAGATAACCCAGGTTTCGCGAACCAAGGTAGATCATAGCATCAACCTGCTCAAAAACATCTCCTTCTCTGCAAACCCATCAGAGATCCTCGCAATCGTCGGTCCGAGTGGCGTCGGCAAGTCGACTCTTCTTCGAATAGTCGCTGGCCGTATTGGCGACCCCTGCTCCGTTTCCATCAATGGTGACCGAGTCAAGAGCCCCGCCGATTTAAGAAAGCTGTGTGGTTTCATTACTCAAGAGGATACTGTTAGAGAGACACTCATGTATAGTGCTATGCTGAGGCTTCCCGAGGGGCGAAAAGTGGCTGCTACCAGAGTTGCAGAATTGATGAAGGAACTTGGGTTGGACCATATTGCAGATTCAAGAATTGGTGGAGGATCAAACCATGGGATATCAGGTGGGGAAAGGCGTAGAGTTTCCATTGGTGTTGATTTAGTTCATGACCCTGCAGTTATCTTGATTGATGAACCAACTTCAGGGTTGGATTCAGCATCAGCTCTTAATGTAGTTTCATTGCTTAGACTAATGGCATTTAATCAAGGTAAGACAATTGTTTTAACTATCCACCAACCTGGGTTCCGAATCTTAGAGCTATTTGATGGCCTCATTTTGCTTTCTGATGGATTTGTCATGCATAATGGTTCATTGAATCTTCTTGAGGCTAGGCTCAAGTTAGCTGGGCATCACATTCCCACCATGTCAATGTCCTTGAATTTGCCCTCTGATGATGTGATGGAAAGCTTGGTTATAACTTCAGAATATGGGAACAACCAGTTTCTTCTCATAGACAAAGAGCACCAAGATCACAAGTTGAGGATGCAGTACTCTAAGGTTGTCAAAGAAAAGGCTCTTTTGTACTCAAATTCTCCAATGGAGGAGATTTTAATCCTTGGACAAAGATTTTGCTGCAACATATTCAGAACCAAGCAACTCTTTGCTGCCCGAGTCATACAGGCCTTAGTAGCTGGATTTGTACTAGGGACCATATTTTTGAATGTTGGCAGCCAACAAGGTCAAGTAGCATTGCAAACACGAAGTGGCTTTTTGCTTTCAGCCTTACCTTTTTGTTATCATCAACAACAGAAGGCCTGCCTATTTTCTTGGAGGAGAGAAGAACTTTCATGAGAGAGACCTCAAGAGGAGCTTATAGAGTTTCTTCCTATGTTTTAGCAAATACCCTTGTGTTTCTTCCTTTCCTCCTAATGGTTGGTCTTCTATACACTAGTCCAGTTTATTGGCTGGTAGGATTAAGGAAAGACATTGATGGGTTCTTTTACTTCTCTTTAGTGGTTTGGTTGGTCCTCCTCATGTCCAATGCTCTTGTGGCTTGTTTCAGTGCTCTAGTGCCAAATTTCATCCTGGGTAACTCGGTGATTGCTGGGCTAATGGGGTCTTTCTTTCTATTTTCAGGGTATTTCATATCAACTTCTTCCTTTTCTTCTTTTCTCTCTCTATCTCTGTCTATTCGATGAGTTTACACTGGCCTTATGCTATAAGATCGTCATCTTTTGGTCTTTTTCTTCCCACAGCTTGCTAGCTATTCTCTCTTAATTAGCCATTAAAAGTTCCAGTGATTGTTAGTATTCAGTACTGTTAGCCGTCAACAAACTACATGTCTATACTAATTCAGCAAATAAAAGTTTAAATGCCAATTTCAAAACATAGTTGAAAATAAAACCAACATATAGTAAACATGAGTTGAGCATGACAAGAATCATATATAAGTTTTGAACTGCATTAAAAAAGAATAGTTTTGACTTAGTGGATAATTGTTCGCTCATACTCTCTCTTAACTTTCCTCCCCTCTCTTCCCTCTGACTCTCGACAACGTTGTTCCCCTCTAACTTTTGTTGTTTCAAATACTGGTTCAAGTTGTCAGTGAGACCCTCCAAACTGACAGATTTAAAGAAGTTGATTGAGGTTTTAGCATCTTGGGTGTTATCCCTTGGAAAGAGTCCCTCGAGAGACAGTTCCATTTTGCAACTTTTCCTTCTATGTCGGTGTGCCAAGTAGCTGATCTAAATCCTGTGAATCGAGAAAATTAAGTTGTTTTTATTTTACAACAAAAACAGAATTAAAATTAACCACCTAGTTTCAAGAACTCTTGAGAAGCTATGGCTGGATTCTTAGCGGTGAGCTGGATATGGGCCGAAGCATTCCATGGTAATAAATACTTTCCAAGAAGATGCACGAAGAACCAATATTGTAAAAATAATATCGTATCATATGATACAATATGATTTATCGTGTATCGTATGAGAATACTGTATGATATAAGCACACGTATTGCAAGAAATGATTTATTGTAGCGTATCATACCGTATCGTATGATACAAAGTTGTATCATACTGTATTACATGTTACATGGTTGTATCGTATCATATAAAACTCGTATCGTATGAGTCGATATTGATTTTTTTTAGTATAAAATCCGAGAAACCGAAGTTGTGAAAATGACTTATGCTTCTTCTCAAACCTTTTTTCACCCAATTCCATTGCTATCAAATCATTTTTTTATCCTTGTTCTTGTTGATTTCATGGTTTATTCAAAGTTTTTCATGTTTTTCACCCAATTAAACTCTCCATCTTTAGGGCTTTTGTCAAATCCATGACATACTCATTTCTTTTTATATTCTACCAGATTATTCATTTTAAAATTTAAGATTTTTATAGATTTCGTAATTCTTGATATCTAAAAGCCCTTTTATCTTTTTGATCGTCCCATCTTATTTTAATGGCTTCCAATTGGGTCGATCCGACATGAAAATATTATATCCCGGTGTAAAAGGCAATAGGTTTATGAATAAGTGCATGTTTTGCAATAAAGTAAGTATGATGATAGTATAAAACACCACTTTGAAGGAACTAAGAATGATACTCGTGCTTGTCCTCGGGTTTTTAAAGCAGTGAAATAAAAGATTGAGTAGGTATTGGAGGCCTCGAAAGAGAGGAAGAGATTAAGGGTGAGAGAGATGACATAAATATGTGGTTGAGATATGTTTCAACTATTTAAAGATGCTTCGTAAGGGATGTATGGTGATGAATTTCATTGTGCAGCTCATATGGAAGAAGAGACCACTGAAGAGGGGAAGAGAAGGTGAGAAAAGGGAAAGAATATAAATTTTAGTGGTAGTAATAGTTGAGTTGATTCTAATTTCACTCCAAGAGATCCTACTTGCTCGATGCGTACGAGAGGTACTAAAAGAGGAGCCAGAGCAAGAGGTAGTAGGATGCCTTCATTTTTTTCTCACGTACGACTCTGGGAGCTCAACATACATTAGATCAATTATGACTTCAAAATAGGTAATTAAGAAAGTAGATTTGAAGTGTGAAGAATTTTTTTATGAAAATTGTCTCCTTTTTCAATGTTACAAACTCATTTTCTTTTTAAAGTATGGTGGATGCTAAAGCTAGTGTGAGATCGGGTTAAAGAGTCCATACTTATTATATTTTGGGGGATATATTACTATAGAAATGGGTTGTTATTATTAATACATGGAGTTATGAATTTAGAGAGTTGTGGAAGGACACAAGATTTTTTACTATGGCTGATGTTTGGATAGATGGTCATCGTAGGTTTTTGGAAAACTTCTTCGTCTACTGTCTCAAAGGGACATTGTTTTTGAAATCACGACTTGTCCTATATTGATAAAATTGCAGATAATTTACTTGTTGAAGATGTAGGTTTTCAAATATTGTTCAATTCATTATTGATAATATTGTACATTTTATAGCAACTCATAAGATGCTTGAGGTAAACCATTTATCCTTAGTATGGACTTCATTCTCATGAATTTGCAATAGATGAAATAAGAGGGATTATAGATGCATACAAAAATGTTATAAAGTTTATTTATAATCATTCTTCTATATTTTATTTGATGCAAATCTATACAGGTGGAAGAGAATTGATTAGGATTTCATTGACAAGATTTGCTATGAATGTCATTATTATGTAAAGTCTTGTCATAAAGAAAAATACATTGAAAAAATGTTTGCATATGATGAATGAGGTTCTATTAATTAGTTTAGAAAGAGGGAGGAGATTGTTGTGGTAAATGTTATTTTCAATGCTAATTTTTTACATGATTACAACAAATTTTTTAGGATGACTGTACCTTTAGTTAAGGTAATGAGAATGATAAAAAGTTAAGATAGGCCTAGTATACTTTATACATATAATGCTGTGGATAAGGCCAAATTAAAAATATAAGCAAACATTAACCATAAGCGGTCACTTCTAAAAGAGGTTTGAAAGATAATTGATGCACACTTGAACCGTCAAATGCATCATGATATGCATGCTGCTACATATTTTCTTAACTTTTCTATTCAATTTTCTCTCAACTTTATAGAGGACAAAGAAGTAAAAAATGGTATATTGAATGAAATTGACCATGTAGAAGATTCATCTACTCGTTGTAATATCCATTTAAAGTTAAGCAAGTATATACAAAGTGTTAGAGATTTTGGAAGACCAATTGCAATTCAATTCTGCTATCAAATGTGACCAAATATTATATATTTTTATTAATATTCATTTAAGTTATCAATTGGTTGATTTTGAGTATTTCTTACTAATCATTATCATATTTTATTTTAGATAATTGGTGGACTCACTTTGATATAGATGCACCAAACTTGTAAAGGTTTACTCAACGTATATTGAGCCAAATATGTCGTTTTATTAGGTATAAGAGAAATTAGAGCTTTTCAAATGCATTTACACAAAAAAGAGAAATAGACTTGAGCATGATCAACTACATGGTTTGATATACATTATATATAACATGAAGTTAAGGTAAAGATAACAATTTTAAAACTATGCTCCCTAGTTATTTCTTATTAATAATGAATAATTGATAACTATGTTGCATTTGATATTCATTTTAATGTGGTTATTCTTTTTTTACAGACAAATACAAAGAAATGTAAGAATGACAATAAATATATCATGACCCGCTAAGCTACAAAAATATTGATATTCTTGATGATTGAGTTGAAGATGAGTCTTCCATCAATTTAGAGAATAAAAACTTGAGAGCAATACAAGCCGAAGCAAAACTTAGAGTTGGAGATGATGATGAAGATAAAAGTGTTGGATGGGTGGATCCAATTATGGAGAAGGAAGAGGAAGGAGATGATGATGACGGTGATGGTGATCCTAATTATGTCGATTCCAATGCTTTTGCTGATTATTATCCATGTTGTGGATGATTATTGTAAATATAATTATAACTTTGTAACGTTCTGATACAGATGATTGTAAGTTATAATTTTGTAACTTTATTATTTATTAATTAAAGGTATTCAATATTCATATTATGGCATGGATGATTGTTCATTATGAGATGTTATTTAACTTTATTATGCTCATAGTGTTCTCTTCTCACAATCTCTCTCAATATTCTTATAGAGTCATAGTCATTCCTAATTTTATTAGGAATTATTTGTTTCAAATCAATCTTTTGGATTCAATTTTGGTTAATATTGATTGTGTTATATATATTTTGCTCATTAATTTCAATTCTTTCATTTTTGAATTTATTAATATTTTTTTTATCAAGAAATAAAAAATTACACCATATACGATACGGTACGATTATCGCATATCCATGCCTAGTGCGATATGGGAACTAATACACTTTTTACAATATTACAAAGAACACGGCTGGAACACAACTGATTACACTATTCTATGAAACACTGCATCAAATATTCTTGGCATTTTGTGTGGAGAAATAGCAACATATATCACCTAATATGGGTCACAAGATCCTTTGTCTCTGCACCTCTCGACAAGCTCCTCGGACAAGGCCATCTGCATGGATCGAATCGAGTTTTTATTCAAATCCTATTCATAGAAGTTCTACACCACCATACAAGGCTTAAACTGGGAAGGTATGTCAATCCAACAAGGATGTAAATTAAGAGAAAGAAAAAACAAAGAGTTGAATTCAAATCCAAAAGGCAAAACCTTAGACAAGAAATCTTTGACAAATATTGTTTACCTTTTCACCAGGAAGCAATATATATATATATATGCGTGTGTGCCAGCTACAACCTCATGTTTGTGTTTGCCTCACAAAGATACGTACATAATAAACTGAAGCAAACACAATAAAATTGTGGTATTCTTAGTCGTTATTGACTTTGGTCTTATGTGCATTTAACTCCTAAGCAGTAACACCATATAACCATGTTATGAGGAAGCCAATAAAGAGAAAATTGTATGTGAAAACATACTGCCTGTTTCATGCAGGGCATTGGCAAGAAAGGCAGCTAGCTCCCTCCTTTGGACGAGACTACCTCCAGTCGTGCCGAAGCCCAGGTAGCTCTCGGCGGCGTTTATGAATGCATCATAGGTGTAAAAGTTACTCCCCTCACAGCCAGCTTTTATGGGGCCATTGAAGAAATCAGAAGTGACTTGTCCTGTGCCAAGCCCACTCCCCAAGAGAAGGGCAACAAAACTGGTGCCAAAAGGAAATCCTCCAAAACCCTTCATTTTGAATACTCAAGCTCTCATTGGCACCAAGATCAGGTTTGGCAGGTATTTATAGTCTTTCCTTGCTTCATATCGCACAAACTTCCCTTAGAAGTCCCACTAAAAAACAGGGTATTAGTAAGAAAAAAAATAGGGACGTGGAAAGACGATGCAAGATATTTGTAGCCAATTAAATGTAACGACGCGTCAGAGTCGCACACATTTTGAAGAAGAAAAAAAGCGTGAAGTTGTGGACATAATAAGCACGCACCATGGTGTAAACCTTAGGCTATTTCTGAAGCATCATGGCAACTATGGCTTAGACCAAAAAAGTTTTGAAAAAGTGACATATAAGAGATATGCATCTCACTCTATGAAATTTTTTCTAGATCGTGATGATTAATTGTAGCTAACTAAATGTCTTTGGCATGCTTTTTGTGGTTAACTTGGTCCTCGATCAAATTAATATATATATATATATATATATGTGCGCGTGTGTGTATCTATGTAGCTGTGTATATTGGGTACAATGGGAAGGTGAAAACCAGATGCTCACCCCAGGTATCGAACTCATGATCTTGAACTTGTGAGTGAAAGCCCCAGCCTGATGAGCTATTGCTTTTGTTTTGCAAATTCATATGCTTCTTGATGACGTGAAAATACTTGGGAGAAATGCAGCCACCATAGTTAAGATAGGGTTAGCCTGAGTCCTTGGCGATGGCTCCCCCAAGGCACCTGAAATTTGCATGGTCTGGTTGGATACTCGAAAGAAATGTTACGTTCATAAAGCCCTCTAATCTGAACCCCTGACTCGAGTTACCTGGCTACTTTGGCTTGCAGCTGGTAAAAGAGTTGAATGAACCCAGGTGCTTGGCTCGTTTTCTATTCGAGTTGAACCGAGTTGACAGGAATTTCCTTAAATACCAAAAATAAACCTACCCTCCATTTACCTAAAGTTTCCTTCCTAGAACAGTAAAAAGAAAAACTGACCCGTTATTTTCTTAAGCACCCTTATACAAATTTCCTTAGGATGACATTGTTTAGTTTAAGATTTTGAAAGTACCATTTTCTAGAAAATAACCTGAATATATTGTTGGACTTAATGGTTAATTAATTATGGTTGGGACTAATTAAGCTCATGTAACATTAATTACATTTAGTTGACAATTAGTATCCCTAAATGCTTAATATTATATATTTTTGATAATGGTGAAAGTCCAAAAGTGTTAAAGTCATGTGTGTGAGGGGCTTGTGGATGTGGCATTCTTTAGCACCATATTGATGGTTAAAAGAATCTCACATGACCTTATGTATATATATAGTAGCTCTTGAATCTTAGTTCAAAGAACTTGGGTAGGACATAGATGACCATACACAAGCATGTATGCATGCCAGATTGGGCTTAATTTTTGAAATTATCTTCGGTAATACTTTTGTACAAAATAATTTTGATCTAATAGACAATTGAGTTTTTTCATGAAAAGATGTGGAGTGGTTATGAGGCAGACTCGAGGAGGCACATCTCTTAGAGTAGATCCGAGATATGTTGGTTTATTACAAAACCTGATTAGGACTCTCTAATTAGTAATTACAAAAAACTCTATGCTCTCTCTCTCTCTCCTGTTTCTGCTCTTTTGTTTCTCCACGCTTTTGCATTTGCAATGACTGCTCATACTTCCTAATTGGCTAGGCAATTGAGGCATGGTCGAAAGCACCTTGAGTCTAGGTATGTGCTCCTACTCGCGTTGATAATTTTATCTTGGGAGAAAGGCATTGGTACTCATGTATACTTGATAGTGGAGTAATGATTTCTCTAGGGCAAGTCTGTGAAGATGACTCAACCAACATGTAAGTACTTTACTGACTTTATTCATTTTCTTTGTCCTTGCATTGTTAGCTATGAATTTCTTTGGATATATCGTTTTGGTTATATCGACATGTTACTATTGGTTGCATATTATTTATTTATGCATGTAGCTCTACGGTTTCTTCCAACATATATTATGTTTTCATTCAGCTCATATAGTTTAGTTTACTGAACCGAACAAGAGGCGAACCATAAACAACTAGGTCCATTTAGCAGTGCTACCTAGACATGCCAGTTTAGAACTTGTTCGACGTTTCGAACCAGAACCACAATGCCCATAATCAGCAGTAACTAGAACCAGCAGAACCGGCTTGAGGCCAGAAGTAGAACAAATGGTTATAAATCGTTGCTAAATATAGTTTAAATACTTTTTTCAAAACTCACTATCTCAAACTGATCGGTAACATTCAAAACTGTTGGGGAGTTCGACTCATAGAAGACACATTGCTCTTGTTTTTCAAAAAGAAAATTTCACCATGCCAATGGTTCCAAAGCTAGGGAATTCTAGGAGAACCAAGAGTCTCTCTCTTTACCACAAGTTTGCTAGGAGAAGGCGCAACCTCTATGGTTTAATTGATAGATTCTTTCCTTTCGAGTATTGATAAGAAAGTAGATAAGGGTCTCTCCAAGAGTAAGAACCTTTCTAGAACAAGATGAGAATTCTTGCACTAGACATTGGAGGCCTAAGGAGGGCATGGTCTCTTGTTGCATTAAAGGCAATGCTCTCAAAGTAGAAAGTTGATATAGCTTTTTTTTAAAATAAAATCGTTCAAGGTGTATGTTGGGTTTACTAGATATGTGATTTAGGACAATGTTGATTCTTCTCCTATCACTTGATTCATTCGTCTCACAAAGAATGGTTCTCTTTAGGTGCAGAAGACTTATGCATCGGAGCAATATTTTATTATTAAGGTGCAGCACAATGCCAAGTTGCTACACATCACCAAATTTTTTTATCATAATGCTTATACAGCTAGTTGCAACCTCTCGAATTCATTGTTTCAGTTTCACAGCACAAATCCCTAGCTGTTAGTAGGCGATTGAAACTCCTCCAAATCTAAAGATGAGCGAGTGGGCAGGAAAGGTAATACTCGGGCTGAGGTCAAATTTAATGAATGCATTACATATGACAATTTGATAGAGCTCCTAGTTTCAAAACTTTTATTTACATGGACTAATCGGCAAAAGTGTTGTCCCTTCATTGCTAGTCTGATAGATGCCTAGTTAATCTCTATGGGATGTAGGCATTTATTTCCAAATTCCTTGATTAAGATTTTTTCTCGAACTATCACTGACCATAGTTGACTGCTTGTAACTCTCAACATTGTAGCTTCAACAATAAAAACGCCATTCAAGTTCTTTAGAAGGTGGATAAGCATCCCCTCATGTGAGAAAGTTATGAAGCAAGCGTGGTCCACACTAGTACTTGGAGATATAACTAGTTGTTTAATTAACTGCCATAACCAATTAGAAAGATTGTAACATAGAGGAGACACTTATAATGCGACCCTAATGGATTAGGAAACTCTTATTCACGGCAAATTACAAAAGTTGAGAGAGCTTGAAGAGTGCTTTTGGAAACAAAAATGTAGGAATTAATGGTTGGTGTACGACGATCATAATGCAGCTTATTATCATGCTAAGTTCAAGAGAAACCTCGACCTTAACGACATTCATATACTTATTTGGGAAGATAGAACAAAATATACCACTTTAGCTAGCATTCAAGAAGAAGCTACCAACTACTTTCAGAGATTATTTACCAATAAAATTCTTGATATATCTGATTAGGGTGGTATGATTGAGCCTACAATTACTGATCAGGAAAATACAATGCTACTTGCCCGAGATGAAGAGATTTGACGAGTAGCCTTCGCTTTAAGGCTAGATAGTGCTATCGCTTCTAACATATTTTTTGGAGTTTTTATCAAGTTTATTGACACGTTTATGGGGTGACATATGCAAAGCCATTAAAAACATCTTCAAGTCAGGAAAGCTGCTAAAGGAAGTTAACGTTACCAATATTTTCTTATAAAAAAGCGCTTGAGAGCAAACGACTGGTTAGTCTTCCTATAGAAAATCATAGCAAAGATTATTGTTATCCCATGCAATAGACAAAATTGTTCCATGTGCAGGAGTCACAAAGACAAACATCCTATCTCATGCAAAACATTATCAAAGAAGGTAATGGGTCAGGTTCTTCACTACCCAGACTCCTAGATACTGAAGATCATCTAATGATTAGCATACTAAGAGTACTTGGCAACAGATGGATACAATCACGTGATCTTCATACTAGAGACCTTAAGCTCCACTTCATACTGATTTTATTTGTAGAAGAGTTTTGGTTGAGGAACTCATTCTAGTGACCTCAGGTTACTAATAGAATCTCTCCTCTACAAATAAATGATGTTGATAGTAGAGTGCTTTGTCTTTACCAGGTATGCTCTCTTTTGTGGTTCTATTATATATACATACTTGGATTGATTTTCTATCTAAAATAATACAACCTTGTTTGACATTAGTCATGCATAATAGATTAGCTTTACTCTTGTTTGAAAGTAACATAGGTACCTTCTTGTGTATCTTGTATATATCATATTTTTTGTACTAGTAGGGGATCCCATCCTGGTAATCCAAGAAAAAATCTTAGACATGAAACAAGTGTGAGTGCAATCTCAACACTTGTATGGCATCACGTTGATAATGTCTATGCAATAGGTAAAAATGAGTTGAAAATTTTCAAAGTAACCAATTTCTTGCAATAAAATCTGACCTTGCTTCGAAGTTAAGATCAACCTCATAAAACCCACATAAACTCTATTTAGTGTGAGAGAAGGATGGGACTTCGCAAAAGTTTTGATTTTTGGAAGGGAACTCTAAAACAGCCACAACTTTGTTAGGAAACCATTTCCTAGCACTAGCCAACAATAGAATCGCCAACCAATATGAATCCCTCTCTAAACTACTACATTAGCCATGAAATTTCCCTACCAAATTCCTTTCCAACTTGAGGTTTCAACTTTTTGACAGAATTGCAAGGAGGAGGACGTACTCTCCTTCCTACACAAGTGGGTGCCCTAAATTTTGCTTGTTGACAAAAGTGCCTTAAAAGTTCTCTTAAACTTTAAGCTTCAAGATACTCTCACATGGTCTAGTCCTTGATTATTTCTTCTTTGACATATCTCATCCTTGCTTCTCTCTCTCTCTCTCTCTCTAGATTCCTTTAGCGAAGATCCTAAAGAAATTGAAGTTTACATTAATACCATGGGTCGATCTATATCTAGACTCGGACCGTGTCCTTAGAGGGGTCCCCAAAATTGAAGTGTTACCAAAAATGGTGGGGCACAAGAATCACCGGCTGCCATGATTTCACCCCATTTTAGCATAGATTCATGATTGAGTGGGGTTCGACATCACGCCCATATGGATTCTTACCTCGAACGAACCCGAATGAGTAGCGATGTTGGAGGAAACACCAAAAGGGTACTTTTTTTTTAGTTTCTCCATTTTTTGTTTTGCTTCTCATTTTCCAACGAAATAGTCATGGTCACTCTTCAATTTGGGTGTGGGCTGGAGATTTTAGGTTGCCTTAGAGGCATGTATGTAATTGGTAGTCACGGGCGTCGATTTGGCCAAAAAAGGTCTTGGTTGCTATTCTTGCAAAATTAATGTTGTCTAATGTCGAATTCGGGTAGAATCAAAGGGCTTTTGATGGATTATCAGATAGGTTTTCAAACAGGCTGGATTGGCCTTGAATCAATTGCAAAATGGTGGATATCGTTGGATTTCTTCCTTAGCACTCTACAACCATTCTCTTCTTGTTTTTTCACCAAAATGCCACCTATTAGCGACTTCTCTAGGTTTGGGTTAGTAGTGGGAGGCCGTGTGATGGCGAGGGATCGTTGCAGCCAGAAAATAGCGAGAAATGCCATATTCAATGTTAGTTTTGTGAACTGTATTGGGCGTCTCCTATTTAGCATGTTGTGTCGTGTCTAACGGTAACTTGGTTGAATTTGGGTGTCTTTTGTCATATTCATGAGTCCTATATTACTAATTCATGTTGGGTCACAAAACATGTTTCTAGGTAGGGTTCAAGATTCAACATTGAATCCATTTAGTTAGATTCAAGTTTAGCACATGTATTGTGTTGACAATGTGACACAATATTTGTCTTAACTATAAGTTGGGCTAAAATGGATCCAAGTTATTTGTTTGGATCCAACACTCTCAATTAGACTTGTCATTTCTAGGTTTCTTAGCATTTGACTTGGAACAGGTTGGTCGTGTTAGACTTGTACTTGAATAATTTTAATATTGTTATTATTTTAAAATTATCTAGAGGACCAAATGAAAGGATTTGATAGAGATAAGATTGGACTAATAGTGTGGGGATTGGATCTTGGTACACCTTTAGGTAGATGTTTATACATTTCTTATTAGAACTATGTTAAAAATAAATTTTTTTATTTGATTGATTTGGTTATGGTATACAAATTTTAGGTTCTGTAGAACCCTAAACTTGTATTCAATCTTTTTAATTTTATAAAAGTAAACAAAAACTAAGTCAAGAGTGACTCACCTGTTATTCACTTTTATTTTTATGCATTGTGGGCCCTATACATATTCTTTTTGTAAATCACCTTCTTGCCCCAATGGATAAGGGTCGGCTCTTGTGCAACAAAATTCATTGCTAATAAAAGAAAAAATACCTATACTTGAATTGAAATATGACTACAAAAGGGTTGCTATTCCTATTGGTTTTGGGTCCTAATTGGGTCTGGATTCTAAACTAGATACAGGTTCTAATTGGGTAAGGATCTTGATCTTATATAGACCTCTAATGTGAACTTTGGGTTTTATGAAAACTACAAATTTAATGTGAACTTAATAGGGTTGACTAACTCTAATGGGTTGAACGACTCTAAATAATATGGGATAGTGTAAGCACTATATGATGATATATTGAAATAAGACTAAGTGCTGAAATTATATCCTATGAATAAAATCTAAGTATATTGGAATGTGTGAAAAAGATCTATATGCATATGCTGAAATTTGTCTATATGTTATGCAACTATATGATATGCTAAAACTTAACTATATGATTTGCTAAATTTATGCCAAGAATATGTGCTCAAGATGAAAATGATTATGTTATGCTTGTACTGGAATTTTCAGCAAGATATGAAATGAAGAGAAACTAATGCTGGAAATTAACTCTATGTGCTGAAATAAATTAATGCTGTTTGTAACTTATGCAAAACACTAATCTAATGTATGTGTTATAATTGACCTAAGTGCAGAATTTGACTATATGAATGCAGTAATATATTTAATGTTAAAACTAACCTAAGATGAAGAATTTTATTAAGGTGTTGTAATTATATTTGATGCTTATATGCGGGAACTAGACTAAGGTAATGGAAATAAATTTGCATGCAAAGATCAAGTATGTGCTATGAATTCTGAATGCAGAGGACATGATGACTGAAGATGTTGAAATATTTATAAAATATCTAAGATACTGAAATTATATACAATGCAGAATAATTAATTTGTGCAAGAAATACTTATATGCACGAAATATAGGAACTGATTGGAATACAGGATTTGGTATTGTGATGATCAAGGAGTATGAGCGATGATGCTAGGATGAGGATATAGCATATGATATGAAGACTAAGGGGTACTTAGAAATGACATACGTGGACGGGATATGCCTATGAAGGACTGGGCCAACAAGTATTTGTTGCACCTAAGTGGGGTAGGGAGTCTTTAGGGTTAGTTATGAAATACTTAAGCAACTGAACTATGCGAAACAAAATTAAAGAATTGGGGAGACCAAAGGGTCGAATTAGGATAAATGGTGTATGATGCAAATGCAAAAGTGGCTGGGGATATGGTGATGGGATGGTAAGATGTAAAAGCAAAATCAAACTTTGTCTATGATGCAATGATGATAACTATGATGGGCTATGATAACCTAATAATGATAACTATGATGTAGTGATCTTACAATGGTATAATAGTTAATGGATATCAATTTCATACTAAGGAGTACGAAGAAAATAAAGCTACCATGAATAGTGGGGTGTATATCTGAGAAGGCATATTTAACGAAGGTGATGCGGATTACTATGGTGTCATTGATGAGGTCTTGGAATTATCATATTTAAGATCTCAACATAATGTATTTGTTTTATGGTGTCATTGATTTAAACTATATGATGAGGTTCAGGTTGATAAGCATTATAACTTGACCAATGTAAACATAAAATCAAGGCTTTTATCTTGTGTGCCACTCGTATTGGCAAAAGACAAGTACAACAAGTGGATTATATAAGATACCCACAAGCTAGAGGTAGAGTTAGTGGTGACTCGTACAACTTCTCAGGTTTGAGCAAGGCTCTTCTTGATCGAGATTGAATAATGATGTTTAGGTCTTGAGTGAGCTAGCCACGAATAGACGATGAAGCAATTTCCTTGATTGACGTATATGCTCTATTGGAAGACATGGACATCAATGAGATACATAATCTCATGAACGTTTCTTTTGATGATCACTTCAATGATGACAATGAAGCAAGTGAAATTGAAAATGTTGATCGGAGGATGATTATATCTGTAGTTCCAATCTCTTCTCCATGAGTAATAAACAAACAATACTATATTCTATTTTATTCATTATTTCTTTATTTTATTATTCATATATCATATTTCACTTGCAGGAAAAGATTTACACAGAATGGTGTTACTCATGAGATTATGTCTCCAATTCTTGCATGGAAGTCAATCCCTGCACCAAAGTAGAGGGATTATCTCATTGATATTAAGAAAGCATTGTTTGATGTATTTATAGTAATGAATATTCTACACTCAATCTTGATGTAAATTTACATATATATATATATATATATATATATATATATATATATATATATATATATATATAGCACTAATCTATTTCTGAAGATTGCTATTTATGCATGAGAATTTCTCAAGATTGTTATTTCTTGATGCTATTTTTGCTTCAAAATGAAGTTTGAGTAACCCATTAATTGCATAGCTAAGTGTTCTTTCATTTGAGGACATTGTGTAACCTTACCCAAGCAGCAAATAAAACCATCCAAAGTAATAATGCATGCAGGACTAATGCTTCAACTATGTCTTTGTTTACCTTATTATTTCCTTGAAAAATGAATATTTGAAGTAAGCGGGGACTAAGAAACTAAGTGGAAGAGAAGCATAACATTTTAGAAGGGTCTTGAAGACTGGATCAAGTCCTAATGAATTTAATTATTGGGATGAATGTTATATGGAACACATAGATATGAGTATTAAAAAGTAAGCATTACTTGAGAATTAGGGGTAATCCATAGGAGAAAATGCCTAGCAATAATAACAAAGTAGCCTCAGCATTGGGGACACTAAGGGCTATCCAATAGGTGCTTGCCACATTTTTTACCTTAATGTGTGCTCACTTTATTGTAGGCGTGCTAAAGCAACTCAATCTAATGCATGGCTTCGAGCTCCCATTGCTTTGTTAGGTTTTGAATTTCATCCTTCGAACCTATACTTGTGCAACACTCATGCTCCTATGTATTTTCTTCGGGAGGAGAAATGTCCAAAGTGTGTGAAGTGGGCTCATGGGAATGGAACGCATCAAAGTGTATGTCTTTGAAAATTTTGGGGTGACTTGTGTAAAGAGAACCTCATGCCCCTCTTTGCTTGTGTGCCTAGGAATGTAGACTTCTTTTTCTTTATTTTTCTCTTTTATATTTTCATTTTTATTTTCAATTTTCATAATTTCATCATTTGCAATTTTTTGATTTTTAATTGTTTTTGATTTTTGAAGATTTTTCATATTTTTTTGGTTTTTCCAAATATAATTTTTCTTTGGATTTTCAATGGACAAAGGGGTTTTGGAAGTGGATAACTAGCAAGGTTAGGAAGAGATGGTTCAATCCTAACACTTGCTACATTTGTGAACTTGCATCCTTCATCGGATTTTGGGCTCAGTTTGGTTCTTCGGGCATGGTTTGTCTCCCTATGAACCCAAGATTGTTTCTTATGGGGACACGTGCCTTGACCTCTTGGATTAAGGCAATGATCTCCTTTTCAATTTGTATCTCTCTTAGTTCCTTCTTCAAAGAGGCGATTCTTTCTTCTCGGGTTTGAGAAAACTTTTTCATGGTTTTGGAAAACCAACTTGTGAAGCTTGATGAGACCTTCCTTGACATATTTTCAAAGGAATCATCCAAACTTGACATGGTGAATGTGCTTGAAATTTTCAAACTTGTGACCAAGTTTTCAAAAGAGTTTAAAACAAGGTTTTGGAATTGATTTGTTTCGAAATAAAGTGACTGGATTAAAATAACTCTTCTAAGACCCAAGTCCCACCGTGCGTGCTATTTTTGTTGCTCTAAACAAAATTTTACAATCGTACAATCGACTTAAAAATTCGTTTGCAAAAATAATGCGTAAGCATGCTAGTTTACTCAAACTTGCAAAGATGATTTTCTAACTTTTTGGCGATTGTAGACAAGTGAATTTTTATCATCGTAGAACTTCTTTAACCAATGCTTAAGGGCAGCCTAGACACTAAGAAAGAGTAATTTGTGACCCGAAATTTCTTTAAAACAAGTTTTAATTAAAAAGGATTTTCCAAAACCAATTTGTCATTCACTTGGTAAAAACATTTTCAATTATGAAAAATAGAATCGGTTTTGTTTCTAGCAACAAATATTTGTAATTTTTTTGGTATTTTGTGGGGATCCAAAAGTCCCCAAAAGTTTACCTACTCTAGGACTAGGATGGAGTTTATTGGAGTATTTTTATTTGGATGATTAGAATTAAATAAGGAAAGTTTCCAACCTTGAAATTCGAAGCAGACATGTTATGTCTTGAGTTAAGTTTGGTTTTTAATAATTTTATTTTTAGCCTTACTCATGTCTAAAATTCTTGAAACTTTTACTGGATGTTAGCTAGTATGCCTCTTAGTTTGAGTCATGGTTGGTCTTGTGACTTGTCTTTTGGTTGACTTGAGCTTGCTTCATAGCCTTGGCTCGTCCACATCAACTTGGTCAATTTTGTTTTGACTTGATTGAACTTGGTCCTTCTTGTCATAGCCAAGCTTGTTCTTACCTTTATTGGACTTGCTTTAATTTGATGACTCTTAAAAAGAGAGAATATGGTAAATACTGGTAAACATGTGAAAACTTTACATCCAAGTTTGAAGTTATGAATGCTAAAGTAGATGGAAAAAATTAGTTAGAATGAGCCAAATCTATATAATTGGTTACTCTAGCATGAGGTTGATGGGAGTATCTAAAAAATACTCAGCCAAGATTGGATGAAGGCAGACCAACCTATTTAAAGTGGAGAAATGATGATCCTTGGTGTCCTCATGGTTGGTGTTGCCAAAGAATATGAGATTTTAGAGAAAATCCAAAGTAAAAACACGGAACTTGGACTATTATTGAATATTTTGCATATCTATATGGATTATGGGATGAACTGTAATTTTATACTAATATCAAGTATCCTACATGTTACAAAAAAAGCAGTGAAGAAGTTGAAAAACACAAGGTATTTGATCTATTATGGAGTGTCACTTCTGATTATAAAGAGAAGAATTACCCTCCTTAAGTACATTTTACTCCTTACTTCTTAGAGAGAAAGATAGAAAAGGACTTGAAAAAGAACATGTGACCAATATTGAGAAAACAATAATTTTTGAGAAAAATCAGTATCAGCTTAATCAAGGGAGAGGAGGATACAATACTCATGATAGAGATTGTGGGCGCTTATCCACTAAAGGAAAGGAAAAGTTGAAATGTTTTCACTATGGTACACAAGACTAATACTGGGTTTTGATTGGTAGCCCGATTTTGTCAAAAATAAGGGGCACTACACTAATATATGATATTTGGTAATCAACCTTCCACCTTAGTTTTTCAAGTCATGATGGCTCAAACTTCATGCATGGTGAATGATAATTCTACTTCCTCTATATCTCGAATATGGGTTGTAAATTCTAGTGCAGGTGATCATATGGTCGAAGATAAAATTTGCTTATCTAATTATCAACTTCTTCATAACAAGGAGCCCATTAGATTGGTCAATAGTTCTTATATATTCATGATGGGAAAGCTAATCGCTCAAACTTCATTGTTTCATTTAACCTGTATTTGATGTCCCTAGTCTTCCTATAAACTTGTTATCTGTAAGGTCTCTAATCAAGCATCTCAACTGCTTATTTACATTATCTCCTCTTGGTTGTGTCTTTTAGGATATGAAAATGAGAATAATCTTTGGTCATGATAGCTTGAAAAGGGGGCTATATATCATTGAAGACTTACTGGTGAAATCTTCTCCTTGCACTCTTTTAGCCATTATTATCACTCAAGCAAAAATCAAATTATGGCACAATCATTTGGGGCATTCACCTATGTTAAAGGTCAAACACATGATTCCTAGCATTCCTCTCGAGTCCAATAATGGTGTTCGTAAAAAAGCAAAACATCGTATCTCTTATCTTCTTAGGGGTTATAAGTATTTTTTTTTCATAGATGATTATACACGTTTCACTATAGTCTATTTAATGAAAACAAATGATGAAGTTTCTATAGTCTTTCTAGTTGTTCATAAATTCATTGAAACCCAGTTTCATTATTTGCTAGGGATTTTTCATTTCGATATTGGTAGAGAATATATGTCAGGTTGACTATATGACTACCTATTTAAACAAGAAATTATATATCAAATTCATGCTTTAATACTGCTTAGTAAAATGGTATAGCAAAAACAAAAAATAACAAAATAGTCATTGGATGTGATGATCCTAAGTACTATTGGGTTGAAGCAATATTGGCTTAAGTTTATCTTATTAATAGAATGTTGAATTCTATACTATAGGGTAAGTCTCCTTGGAAGATTATTACTCTTGAGAACAAACTATTTCTTATTTCCCCTCGTATGTTTGTGTGTAACTGCCATGTCCATGTCCACTCTAATATCGGAGATAAATTGGATTCTCAAGCCACTAAGTGCATATTCATTGGATATTTCAATTCCTGGAAGGGGTATTAATGTTATGATCTAGTACATCGAAAGACTTACGTGTCCTTGGATATTACCATTTTTTAGTCCACTCCTTGTTATCCTTCTAAAGGGGAGTTTGTGGGTCCTGTAGTTAAACCTATTCTTATCCTTCTCTTAAGCTCCATTGAAGTAAAAACTAATCTTAATGAGAATGACATAATCAATATTATTCCCAAGGATATGAAGGCTTATGTTTGTCGAGGAAGGAAAGTAGTGATGCCTTATGCTCAAGTTAATGTGATCAAGGACTTCTCAAATTCAGAGCAACCTCTCGTAGATTATGATTTTGATCTTCCTATTGCTATTTGGAAATCCATGGTATAAAAATCCGATAATGTTTTATGCTGACTATCAAAAGCCTAACACAACCCTCCTTCTTTATCTAGGCTTGGGACTGGCCATGCAAGAGTGATCCCTTACATACCATTAAAGTGATGGGAGATGTTACACATAGAATTAATGTTGGTTGGTTAAAACAGAAAGAAGCATCAGGGATTCTTTGTGATAAGAAGATACCATTTAAGTTAAAAGGTAAATATTATAGAGTAGCAATTTGACCTGCCATGTTTTATGGTTCTCAGTGTTGGGAAATTAATAATTAACATGTACAAAAGATGTCTGTGACAGAAATGAAATGTTGAGATGGATGAGTGGTCATACAAGAAAAGACCCTATACACAATAAGGTTATTAGAAACAAATTAGGAGTGGCACCAATAGAAGATAAAATGACAGAATATCGTTTAAGGTGGTTTATCCATATAGAAAGAAGATCAAAAGAAAAACGTGTAAGAAGGTATGAAAAACTAAATTTTGAAAGTATTAAAAGAGGTAGAAGAAAACTATAAAAGTGTTGGAAAGAAACAATAAAGAATGATCTAGCTTATTGTGACATGGCACATGATAGGGCTATGTGGAAACAAAGAATCCATGTAGCCGACCCCATCTAATATGAGAAAAGGCTTAGTTGTTGTTGTTGTTGTATTGCTATTTGGAAAGGTAAGAGAACGTACACTCTTTATCCTATTTCTCAATATGTCTCTCATCATATACATAGAAATGTATATGAATGTACAAGAAACAAACTAAAGGAAAAGAGCGTACAGAAAACTATCAAAATTTTGTTATAAATGTCAAACTACATCCTATACATAGAAATATACAGGAAGCAAATTGAGTCCTTCAGTGGAAGGATGATATGCAAAGTGAATTAGATGTACTAGAAAATAATAATACCTAGACTATTGTTGATTTGCCCATAGGCAAAAAAATAGTAGGCTGCAAATGAATTTATAGAGTTATGTTTAAAGATGATGGAAATCTTGAACATTAATTACAAGGTAAGGCTGGTAACTAAGGGATATAATCTATTATATGGCATTGACTAAACTGAATCTTTTGCTCTAGTTGCAAAACTTATATCTATTAGAGTTATTTTAAGCCTAGTTACACACAAAGATTGGGATATATGACACTTAGATGTGAAGAATGCTTTTCTGTAGAAATCTTCAGTGAAGAGGTTTATGTGGAGCTACCTCCTAGATTTAATGAAAAAGGGCTAAATGGTAAGATATGCAAATTGAATAAAACTATTTATAGTCTCAAGAAATCTCTAAGAGTAGTTTTGAAAATTTTAGTGAAATGATTATACCTTATTCATTAAGAAGGGAGACATGAGCAATGTGGAGGAGTGAGCATGGATCATGAGGACAATCATATCGATAGTGCAGATGAGCTTTGGTGAATCTTTCATGCAGGTATGCAATCAATAACAATAATAATAATAATAACAAACGATTCAAATCTATGAACTGCATGAATATCACGAGACTAGACTTATCCTACTTCTTCATTGTTTTGCATTATCCTTCTTAGTTCATCATGATTATGGTTTTGTAGTGTTCAAACTTCTTGACAGCCACAACATTCATCAGATTTCATTTTAGGGAAAGTCCTTTGAGTTCCATGCCTATAATTCATATATAAATAGTGATGTGGATGCAATTTGTTGCTGACTAAAAAGACAGATTTCATGAATGAGATCTGATGATGCAATCTTAGTATATTCAACATTTGTTCACGTCCTTAAAATATTGTGACACTTTGTGTTTCTACAGCTAGGCCACGAACAGACTACACTATGATGGAATGAATGCATGGTGTTTTATTTTGTCTGGGCCAAACATATTACATGATATATCCAATGCCATATGAATTCAGTTTGTGCAGATGAAATATGTAACAGCAGAGATCCTGTTGAACTTTGAAATAATAGCTGTCAAAGACCATCCTGTTTCACCTAAGATCTCTGTGATCATAACCATGAAAAATGGCTCGCTAATGAGGGTGAGAAAAGGGATCAAAGAGAACACATGAATTCAGCTCACATGAATCACACACATATCAGTTAGTTTGCATGTTATCAGCTCATACATTGACAGTTGAATTTAAGCTTGGAAATTATAGGGAAGAGTTGTAGTTTCAGTAGAAACTGTTTTAAGTGGGACGAATTAATTTGCTACTATACCTATGTCACCTGGACACTTCAACATGTCCTCTTTGTCTGCTAAATTACATAAGAACTACGGGTCGTTGTGACTATTATTCTTATATATGAGTATTAATGTCCAGGAACAAAGTTGGCTTCCATTTATCATACATGTGAAATGTACGTGCAGTGTTAAAGCCTTTTGTTGTCTCTGTCCTGCTTCTGGTTTGTTTACAATAAAGCTATTACCTTTGTGTTCCTCTTTCTTTTAGTAACAAGCTGCAAGTGTTGGTGCAAGCAATTGTCACTGAACTTGGAATACCTCTATCTCAAAGTTCAGCAAGATCTCTGTTGATAGCAGAGACACTACCCATGACATGATAAAACAGCCTGAACCCATTGATTTCCTAGGCATGAGTTACTAATTACCTATATCAAGTATGCCATATACATTCAGTTTGTGCGACTAATAAGGAAAGATCTGAATATAAGTACAGATTTGTTGTGTATCATATCTTTCAACTGTTCATGCTTCACTATTCTATTGATATAAGTAGCACTACTGATGCAATTCTTAGCGCTGCTCGGTGTGTATGTGTGAGAGAGAGAGAGAACTATGTTAAAGCCATATCAAGGTTATACTGTTCAGTTGGATATACTGGTGGTATAAGCAAATATAATGGAGTTGTCTATATGAAATTAGTGAGCAACCTCCAAAGAAGAAAAAGTAAAGACTAAGAAAGAAAATGAAAGATCTTAGATGTTGAAGACTAATAACAGCCATCTCAAATTCATAAATATGTAGGTTGACATAAATATAAGGTTTCATCTAACCAGCTCATTATATCTATCAATTTGATTTTTGAAGCACATCAAAAGCATCTTTATTTGCTTATTGTGAGTTAAGCCCTAACATGGCACATGATAGGGCTATGTGGAAACAAAGAATCCATGTAGCCGACCCCGTCTAGCATGGAAAAAGTCTTAGTTGCTGTTTGTTGTTGTATCAAAAGCATCTTTGTTTGTTCGTGCATCATTATTGTCTCTATTATACTTTGTGGGTTTGTTGAGGCAAAGCACGTAAAACATGAAGATGTAGCTTATTACCTCACTATTATTGCTTGTATTACGCTTTGATGTTATGTCCGTATGGCAGCATGGTTATCAATTTGAGTTGTCATTCTTAGACACACATGACACTATAGATCATTAAGAATGTTTTTTCTTCTTATTGCAGAAGTGTATTTTTTTCTTATGAAAAGGTGGCAAAGACCATGAGGGAGATGCGGAGGAAGTTTTAGATGCATATCTGATGGCCTTTCATTGGATTATTCTCTCATTTAGTGCTTCTACCAATCTCTCATTTGTACATATAAATCCCTTCTTTTGATGTGAATTGCTCAAAAACAATGTTATATTTTGCTCAATATGATATCTATTTGATGTGCTTTAGGGGAAAGAGTGAATGAGTAGGTCATTGATCCTTGTTATATGCTTTTCATGCATTGACAGGTATATATATATATATATATATATATATATATATATATATATATATATATATATATATATATATATATATATATATATGTGTGTGTGTGTGTGTGTGTGTGTGTGTGTGTGTGTGTGTATGTATAACCACAACAGTAGTAAGGTGTGAAATACAGTATAGTGATGAAGTGTGAGTTATTAGAGATGAATGGATGATAAAGCGTTTTATTTCTGTTTTGCAGCGAAATTTTGTGTTTTCTGCGAAGGAATGGTGAGAGAAGTGCAACTGGTTTGCTGTGGATCAACGATAGATTTGACCGTCTCAAATTTGCCACCCATTTATGCAAAAGAAGAGTTTCATTGCTGATCAGTTGGCTTTCCATTGCAAATGCAATTCATCATAGAATTACGACGGCACCAAAATCTTGTAGTGTATATATATATATATATATGTAAATACCCAAAATTTTCTTAGAAAACTATGTTCTTAAAATAGGGTGAGACCTCGAGTCTTGGATTTTATAAAACTCATGTAAAGGAGAAATAAAAACATTTTGGATGAGAGAAGAAGAAAAGGAGGAATTTCAAATGTTTTGGATCCAAATAATAAAACATGCTTCACCCATATTTATTCTATGAAGTGGATCAACCATAACTGGTATTCTATCCCTCCTTAGATGTTTCTAACTTTAAATGAAGGTTGCTTCAAATTCTTGGGTCAGTTACACACATTTTTACTGAAAAAAACTCTAGTAGCCCAAAAATAAAAAATCTGCTTTTATTTGTTCATGGGATTTTATTAAAAGAAAAAATATTTATATTATGTATTCAATATAGGCTGGTTTTATATTTATTATGCATAAGAATTTCAGACCTTACATATATATAAATTGATGCATATTCAAGGTACCAAATAAGGTTTTATTTGTAAAAATGATGATCTCAATGTATATGTATAGGGATAGTTTTCATAAAAACCATGTATTTTGGAAATTATTGAACACATAAATATATGGGAGAAGCCAAAATTAATGAAAGACATTTATCATTCTTTTCTTTTGTTCTTATCACTACCATTTTGTTAAAAAGCTCTATATTTATATTTATTTTCAAAAAAACAAGACAAAAAGGAGGCTTTATTTAAAAAATCTTTATTATACATTATGTATATGACTCAAGTCTTGAATCAATTAAGTTGAAGTCTTATTTGAACCTAACTTAGGTGACCCAAGCCTATCGGGTACACATTTGTTCTAGTAAACTACACTATGGTTTTGAAAATTCATTTGAGTCCAATTACTTAATTAAGCATTATATTAAAATTCAATTTTGAGCCAAACCAAGCCTACCTTAGTCATGACTCAACTCGCCTCATTGGAATTCACCTCACATCAAGCCACAATGGGTCATTCCACTTTGATGCTTCAAAGCTAACAATTATCAATGAAGTTTCAAGACGAAAAACACTCAAATTGGAATTGGGCCACAATGAGAAGGCATCTAAGCCATGTCAAGTCTCAAATCAAGTCGAGCCACTCAAGGAGCCCCAAGCCACATGAGAATTAGTCATGACCTCCAACCATCAAGCCAAAATTGAAACCACTTAGCTACATATGGTTTTCAAATAAAAGGAAGATTATTTCAAATCTTTAAAGTCCTATCTTTTTAGAATTGTTAGAGATTTTGTAAGGATCAAAATATAGTTCTAAAAGGATTGGATCCTCTCTATAAATAGCTACCTTGGCCTCCCATTGTATCCATCTCTCTCATTATCAAGCAACAACAATATTTTTAAGTATTCATCAAGTAAGGTCGTCCTCTTTTCTCTACTCTTTTATTTCTCTTGTTTTTGGTGTGTGTGTTGTGAGAGATCCGTCACCAAGGAGACTCACCTAGGCTTAGGACATGTTCAAGTTACCATCATCAAGTTCCTTTAATCCATACATCTTGATTGTCATTATTTTCTAAGCATCCATTAAATCCCTTATTCCTTGCATAAGCTCCTTTTGAATCATCTTGCATCTTTATTCTTTAGGTTTGTTCTTACATAGATAGTTTAATTCTTTGTTATGTTAGAATTATTTTATATATTAAATTTAATTCACACATTTTGAAGATCCTATTCTTGCATCCCCTTGAATAGGCTTTCTTTAAATTTCATGCATATTTGATTTTATAAATATATTTAAAATTTATGCATACTGCATATTAGGATATCTATATATCATGATTTTCTACATCTTAAGATTTATGCAAATTATGATTTTTTATATCTTAAGGTCTCTACAAATCATGATTTTCTGTAGCTTAAAATTTCTACATTTTAATACTTTATAATTAGTTGCATATTCCATTTATTGTATAATTTTTAATTAGGTTATTATGTCCCATATCCCATTTCTATTGTATAATTGTTAATTTATTGCATATTCCATTTTTACATCCTACTTCATCTATATTAACTCTCATATCCCATTTAGTATTTGTAAACACCCAAAAAAAATTTCAAAACAAAAAAATTTGATCTTTTAGAAATTTTGCCTTTTCCAAACAAAAATTACAGTTTTGGGTCTTTTAAGGGTTTCTCAAATAAATACATCTTAAATGAACTTAGTTCTGTATCAAAATTTTGTAGTAACCTCAAAATAAGGGTATATTGCATCCCTCTAAAAAAAAATCTAATTTTGACAAAAGTTTAAAAAAGTGATTACTTTGCCCTCAAGGAAAAATGGGCAAGATTATGCTTTTTCAAATGACTGCCTTCAAAGAAAGGATAATTGTAAACACCCTAAATAAACATTTCTGAAAACACTCCCATTCTCGAAAGCAAACTTGTTTTAAAAATCTTTTGCTTTAAAATGAGAATTTTAAATCTTTAAAATAAAGATTTTAAGGGTTTCAAATTGAAGCTAAAAGGATAAGGCCCAGAAGATTTGAGCAAATCAGGCGAAGATCAAGACAACGGTTGGAGCCTGCTTCAGGCCAGGATCAAGTTTGAGAAGGTCAAGCCGTGGAGCAAGGGAATAGATCAGGTCGAATCAAGGAATGTCTTCATCCAAGATCAAGTTAAATGGATAGCCTCACCAAACCTAACCCAGCCAAATTCGACTAAGTCCTAGACATGATTTGCTTGAATTAAACATGAAGCCTAACCTAGTGTGTGTCGAATGCCTGACTAAACTGAATTTTCCTAGCCTTGTACACCCTACATCATTGGGCTAAACATCAAATAACACTCCTACCTAACCTTGATTAAAGGGGACGAGCCAACAAGGAAAGCCACGTCAATTTGAAGAACAAGTTCAATCGGTTGCACTTTGAGATGTCTAGGACCTAGCCAACCATGGCTAGGTGTGCATGATTGGAGCCAACAACCAGCCCACATGGGCTGGTCCATATTTAACCAAGGGGACCACTCATCCACGTGAATTTGGAGCCTCTTGGGGCTGGGTTGGATCTTGGATCACCCGCCCCAAGAAAGGGCCTAGAAAGGCACCCCCTTGGCCTATAAATTGAGGCCAGGGGGGGGGGGCGTGATTCCCATCTTGGAGAGTTGGAAGAAAGGGCTGCACCTTGGGTCTTGGGCTGCTTCTTGGGAAGTTGTGGGCTACTAGGAAAGGGCTTAGAGAGGGAAGAGAGTGTAGGAATTAGGCCAAGTGTTGGTTTAAGTTTGAGTGAGAAAACAAGAGTGAAAAGAGGGAAGGTGAGGGCCGTGCACCACCATTTGGAGCTGTTCCTTGGGTAATCCGTGTAAGTATCATTCACCCTTGATTCATCTCCATCTCTTCTTCATATTCAATTAAAAAGGGGTTGTATTAATGGAGCTTTGTCTTCCCCCATGTTGTAATAAGAAGTAGATGTGTTGAAAATTTTCTTTTCTTACTTATGCACTCTATATGTTTGTGTTCTTAATTCTACCTCTCTATATGTTATAAACACCATATATATTCTAATCCCTCTATGCTTAAGCTAATAGATATATTTCCATTTCTTTCCCTTCAACAATTTAATTTGGGATATTGTATTGTTGCATTTTAATTCGTGTGACTTTTGCATCATATACGTTGATTGCTTTATTTTTCATTGTCAAACCGCTACTCTGATCACTCTAAAATTTTGCACACTGTATCTACACCCACAAGCCCACTTGTAATAAAATTTTCAAGAATTTTAGGGTTGTGTAATTTTATATTAAAAGCTATGCAAGATCAGGAAAATTTCTGTAAACTTTCTGTCAACTCTGTTTTTCTGCAACAAAGCTTGGGTATTCATATCATAACTCTATTTGTAGTTGTCCAAAATTGGTGATTCTTGGTTTATTTAAAAGATGACATCTATAGCTTTCCAACATGGAGCTTTGAGCACCGAGATACAAACCTATCTTTGGGTCTCTGTATTTCTGTGACAAAATAATTTCGGGTGTCTGAGAAGAGTTATTTTGTTGATTTAATTCTGCATCATCCTAATCTCAAATTCAAAATAAAAAAGTGTCTTAGAATCTCCACATTCTAGGCTCTGTCTTGTAAATGTTTCATGAATTTTGGAGGTGTTTAAGTTATTCAAAAAAATTCAAGAAACAAGCTTTAAAAACAAAACCAATTTATGTTTTTCAGAACTTGTTGATTTTAAACTTGAAAACCAAGTGCACTAGTCTATTCTTATCAACACTCTATTTTTACATAAATTTGAAACATCACCTGCACATTTGGAATCTTTAAAGCGCTTAGCCTAACCCTTGAGCATCGATTGAAGAAGGTATAAAGCGAAAAGATCCTGCTTAGCCACAATCGCCAAGTCAGATTCACAATTTTGCTAGTTTTTGGAAACTAACTGGCATGCTCGTACATGTAGTGTTGAAAAGTTTTCTTCAAGTCTCTACATAGGCTTGGAGTAAAATTTTTACATTTACAGAATTGGCACTCCCGGTGGGACTTGAGTCTTTTAGGATTTCAAACTTAGGTGATTTTTCAAATTCCAATTCTTCAAAACTTTGGTATTAATACCTCTTTTGTGCACAAGCTGATTTTGAAACAATGTGAAGTTTAGATGATTCCTTTGAAAACAAGCCAAGGAAAGCCTCATCACATTTCCCAAATCGGTTTTCCAAAAGCTCAAGAAAATCCTCTAAAAGCCGAGATGAAGAGCTTGCCTCTTTTAGGAAAAGAGCAAGGCAACTTAAAGGGGAAATAATGAAGAAAATAGATGAAAAAAATCGTTGTCCTAAGCCAAAAGGCCAAGGCACATCAATCCATGAAAATTCATCTCGGGTACAAAGAGAGAAAAAGCATACCCAAAAAACCAAATGGAGCCCAAAATCCGATGAAGGAAATGAGGCTACAAATGTAGCAAGTGTTGAGATTCAAGCATCTAACCTTGCCAATCCTCCAAGCACCCCATTTTCCATCAAAAAATCAAAAAAAGCTTTTTACGTTTGGAAAGATAAAAAAAATTAGAAAATCTTCAAAAGTCAAAAATATTTGAAAATAAAAAATTTGAAATTCCAAAAGTTGAAGGTGAAGTTCACATTTCTAGGCACATAAGCAGAGTGGGGCATGAGGGTCACTTCACCCAAGTCACTCTACATGTTTCACAAAAATTCGCTTCGATGGGTTCCAATCCCTTGAGCATCACCTCACATATTTCACAAAACACAAGGGAGAATGAGTGTTGCACACACATAGGCTTGGAGGATGAAATCCAAGACCTTGAAAAGCAATAGGAGCTCGAAGCCGTGCATGAGCTAGAGCAACCTTAGGACACCTGCAAGGATGCTTGCTCTCACTATGAAAAGGTAGACAAGCTTGAAAAAGGTATGTCCGAAACTCATTCCCCCATAAACTCCCTACTGGATCCTCTCCTTCTTAGTGTAGGATTGGTAGATCATTCATATACATTGGATGCATCAAATCACACTCATGCACCCATAAACCCATAAAATGTGCCCAAGGATGTGGATTTTCAATGTGCGCCGAATGTCCCGCACCAAGAAAAAGAATTTCAAAAAAAAAAACAAGATCAAAATAAAGTTCAAAATATGGAAGACATGGTTACTCCTAAGGCATGCATCGACATCCTAGGTACATATAACCTTACCATGTATAAACAAGTCTCCTTGAGCCTAGGTTTGTATCATGAACCCAAACCTATGACCATGATTTCTCCCAACATCCCTTAAACCCACCAAGAGACCATCCATGGTTTTCCTTGGAATCCATACCTTCACAATTTGCAAGGGATCAAATATGCTTTCTCTTTGCATATACTCAAACCATCAACCCCTAGGGCACACTTGGTTGCACCTAGGATCTATCCCCCTATCATCCACCTACTAGGAGAAACTGAGCCACACTTGGCCAAGATTGTCCATCTCCTAGAGGAACCTAATTCAAAGCCCAAGCCATCCAAACCTAGGGTTGTGTGTCCCCTAGGGAAGTCCAATTCTTCCACCATCCAAAACTACATCTCTTGGACAAACTTAAAATAAATCGAGTGTATAACCATGATATTGATGACACTCAATTCCAAGGCCATCCACTTTACAAAAAATTTTCAAAACTCAAAAAACCTTGGAATATGATGTTAAACATGGGATATACACCGTATCAAGATCTAGGAGCCAAGAACCAAGGTAGGTTAGAGCCCATCCTACCTATGCTAAATCCAAATCAACATGAATTGGGCTACATCCCATCCATACCCCCTAAGCCACCACCTAAGACCACTTCGGTCAAGGGTACCCTAGAACCCACTAACACTAGAACCTATGGTTTAGACCTCTTGTTTAGAGTCTAATTCATGGTATTTTCTTTGTAGGTTTGATGGAAGACCCCTCCTTTAACAAAAATCCAAAAAATTATATATTTGGAAAACCCAAAAAAATTTGAAAAACTTTCAAAATTCAAAAATATTTGAAAAACCTGAAAATTTCAAAAAGAAAGTTATTTATGTTCATTCTCCTAGCCTTTGTTTGGAAAGAGCTAAAAAAATTGAAAAATCTGAAAATCTCAAAAAGAAAGTCTTTTATATTCATCCTTTTAGCATTTGCTTTGAAAAAGACAAAAAAATTGAAAATTTTGAAAATTCCAAAAACATTGGCCATGTACACTGCCCATTTTTGAGTTCTTCCAAGCTTGCATATATTCCCAAACCAAAATCGTCCAACCTTGTCATTCACAACCCCACTCTCTTGCCTAACACTTCCCTAGAAATTAAAGTACTTGTCATTCCAAGCTTCTAATACTTTCAAAGCAAGGAGGAAGGTCCCCTCATCCATGAGGAAGATCCAACTTCCGAGCTTCCCGAATTTCATAGAATCCTTGACTTAGAAAAACCTTCAAATTCTATAGGAGGGGATTTTGTAGAAATCAATCTAGGGAGTGAGTCTAACCCAAAGTGTGTCAAAATAGGTGCATGTTTGCATGAGCATGAAAAAGCATTATTCATTGCATTTTTAAAATCTTATGTAGATGTATTTGCATGAACCTATGAAGATATGCTGGGTCTAGACCCTAAAATTGTGGAACATCATCTTTCCTTAGAACCCAATGCAAAACTCGTGAAACAAAAGCTTAGAAAAATCCATCTCGATATTCACTCCCAAGTGAAAGAGGGTTTAGAAGATCTTTTAAAAGCCAGATTTATAAAACCCATCGCTTATTCTGAATGGCTTTCAAATATTGTTGTGGTTCGAAAATCCAATGGGAAAATTTGAATTTGCATTGATTTTAGAAATTTGAATAAAGCCACTCCAAAAGATAATTTTCCTCCTCCAAACATTGATTTGATAGTGGATAGCTCTGCAAATCATGAAATGTTTTCTTTCATGGATGCCTATTCGGGTTATAACCAAATCAAGTTAGCACTAAAAGATCAGGCAAAAACTTCTTTTACTACACCTTGGGGTACATACTGTTACACGGTTATGCCTTTTGGTTTGAAAAATGCCAGTGCCACTTACCAAAGAGCTACGACTACTATTTTCCATGATCAAATCCATGAGCTCTTGGAAGTATATGGAGATGATCTTTTGGTAAAATAAAAAATTGGATACACACACATAGAATCTTTGCAAAAAGTTTTCAAAAGACTTAGGCTTTATAAAGTGAAGCTAAACCCTCAAAAATGTGTTTTTCGAGTGGAATTGGAAAAACTTTTAGGATTCATGGTAAGACAGGGGCATAGAAGTCGACCCCTCTAAGTGTCAAGCCATCATAGATATGGCTCCACCCTCCAACTTGACCCAAATCCGAAGCCTCCAAGGTCGACTCCAAGCAATTAGGAGATTTATCTCCAATTTAGCAACAATATGCGAACCTTTCAATAGGCTTTTGAGAAAAGGGGATAAATTTGAATGGGATGCCGATTGCTAAAAAACTTTTGAAAGATTAAAAACTTATTTGGTAAATCCTCTGATTTTAAAACCTCCAAAGCAAGGAAAACCTTTTTTGCTTTACATTTCCATTCATGCGAATGCATTGGGTGCTTTACTTGCTCGATATGAGGATGATAGTCTTAATGAATTTGCTATTTACTACATTTCGAAAACTCTATTGGCATATGAAAGAAATTATCAAGCCATAGAGAAAACATGCTTGGCCTTGGTATGGGCTTGCCAAAAGTTTAGGCATTATTTCATAGATCATGAAATTTGGATCTAAGATCTAGATCCAAATAGTGTTTGGATCGAACATGGATTTCACGATCCAAACTTAAGACCCATATCCAAGACCCACCTCATTTGCCTATAAATAGAGGTGAGGGGGTCCAAGAAGAGGGGTTCATGCAAATGCTTGGGAGGAGAGAGTGTGAGAGAGGGACCTAGCCATGTGGGCTCATGAGTGAAGTGGGCTTAAGCCATGTGGACCTAGACCTAGCCAAGGTCTACAACCAAGAAGTGGGCTCGACAAGAGGTGGCTGCAACCAAGCTTGGACATGGGCTGGACCGACTCCAAGAGGTAAGCCTAACCTAACCTAGCCGTTCTCTCTATACCCCTCTAAACCTAACCCACATGAGCCTAATCCTAGCCACTACCCTAAACCGCCCCAACCAATTGACCCCACTCGGCTAGCCCACCTGCACCTTACTGGCCGAACCTCCCTTAGCCACCCGCAGTTGAACAAGCCCACCTAAACCTGCACCTAGCTAGGACACCACCCTCTTCCATAACCGACTTGCTCAGCCTGAGCCACCACCAACCAGATTGGCCTGCCCTTGGCTGGCCGACCCCACCCTAAGACCTAACCTTCCCCAACCAAGACCTCACCCACTTGACCTAGCCGAACTCGCCTCTTCCCAACAACTTGGCCACCACCTAGCTGATGGTCGAACCCCACCTAACTGACCACCGCCTCAACCAAACCCCACCTAACTGATCACCGCCTCAACCAAACCCCACCTGAATTGCACCTGGGCTCGCTTGTCCTGAACCTAGCTCAGCCCCACCTTCAACACTGCCCTACCCGACCTCCTTGAACCCCTGCACCTTAGCAGACCGACCTAACAAACCTAACTACCCACGACCGACTCACCAAACCACACCCCATCTAGCTGCCCAGCTGAACTGAGCTCACTAGGACCTAACCCTAAACCTGCACCGAACCCAGCCTTGGCCGAACTACTTGGCCCCCTTGTTGCGGGCTGAACCTAACTGAACCCGGCTGGCCACTACCTAGCTCACTGTCCTAGGATCACACCGACCTAGTTGGTTCCCCTAGGACCAAACCGAGCCCTCCCATATCAAACCTAACTCGAGTCACCCTAGCTAAATCGCCACTTGCTGGCCCTAAACCAAAGCCTATAACCTAACCTAAGTCAAGCTAAACCTAAACTAGTTAGGACTCAACTAAAACCTAAACCAAAACCTAACTAACTGGCCCGTAATCTAACCTAACAGAAATGAACCTAACCTAGTTAGGGCTTCAGCCCAAACATCAATTCTCTTGGCTCGAGTTAAGCCAACCCCTCCAAGGCCTAGACCCGGGCTGCACCAAATCAGCCCGAGTCACCCTAAGCCCTCCTCAAATCAAACTCAAGCCACCTTGGCTCGAGTCATCCTAAAACCAGCCTAAGTCACCCTAAGCCATACAAGGCCCATACAAGCCCACAAATAAGCCCACTCAAACACCTCTCTCAAAGCAAACACCCAAGCAACCTCCATATGAACCCGTCGGGCGGAGATTGAAGATTGAACCGGTGCATACAAGGGTACGAACTCACTAAGGCGTACGCGTCCTAGACACCCCACATAGCGGGCTAGGTAAGTTGTAAGTCCTTTACATTTGGTACTTAATTAAATTTTGATACGGGGTTGTAGTAATGGAGCATTGTCTCCCCCCGGAATGTAATATGGATGCTTGACACACGAGACACACACGTGCACTTGAGCTTCAGCTCTTATCTCGTACACCAAGCACCCACGTACACAATTGAGCTTTCGCTCTTACTCCAAAGACTCTAGTAAGAGCCATATATGCTGCAATTTCATTCAGGTTGTTAATTTTCAGTCGTGTGAGTTTGTCATTTCAATTACACACTCGCACCCAAGGAATACCCAAGCACTTGCTCAAGCACTCACGCACCATTTTGGCCTTGGCAGCCACTAAGATATAGACATATCTATATATTTTCAGCTGCGTGAGTTTTCCCGGTTGAGTTGTGTATGTCTTTCAATTCCGGGTTGTTAAGGTTCAGTCGTGTGAGTTGTCTTTACATTTACACACAACACACATGCACACGTTGACGCCTAACGGCTCATATATATATATATATATATATATATATATAGTTGTATTTCCCTTTCGGCTTGGTTTTACATTCCAAGTCGTGTGAGTTGTCTTTACATTTACACACAACACACACGCACACGTTGACGCCTAACGCCTCATATATATATAGTTGTATCTCCCTTTCAGCTGGGTTTTACATTCAAAGTCGTGTGAGTTGTCTTTACATTTATACACAACACACACGCCCACAATTGAGCCTTTCTGCTCTTATATCTATATCTCCCTTTCAGTTGCGTTTTAAGGTTCAGCTGTGTGAGTTGTCTTTCAATATATACACAACACACACGCACACATTGAGCCTTTTCGCTCTTAAGATATAGATATATTTCCCTTCCGCAATTTTTCTTCAGCTATGTCTTTCAATTTCGGGTTTTAAGGTTCAGTTGTGTGGGTTGCATTGCATATCCGCCATACTTGAGATAGTGCGCATACTTGCATCAAAACAACCCTGAACAAACCCGTGCAAACACGCCAATCTTAGGCCACTTGATACACATACATCATGCCTAAGTAGATAAAATTGAAAGACTCAGGGTCGCCCAACCCTTGTAAAGTAAAACTCGCCAAAGTGCATGATTTCATAAAGATTTTAAATACATTCGTTCAAAGTAAATTTTGAAGATAACTTGTTTTAAAACGAAGTCTCTAAAGCGTATAAACTGACCCTTGAGCATCGGTTCAAGAAGGTTTGCGATGAAAAGATCCTACTTGCCCACAATTGCCTTAAAAAGTCAGATATTTCAAAACATACTTCGCTAGTTTAAGTAAGCTAGCTGGCACGCCCTAAAAGCGACGTAAGTACGAAAAGGTTCACTTCAGGCCTAAGAACCCAGAGTGAAAATTTTTTGGTATCTACAGTAATCAATGTCAAGTGCATGGACACACCATTCATATCCCATTGTCTACCTTGCATTCCATTGTGAGCCCATGGCTCTTCACCATGTGGGCATTTGACATCATAGGGCCAATCTCTCCAACTGCATCCAATAGACATAGGTTCATTTTAGGAGCCATCGAATATTTTTCTAAATGGGTTGAAGCTACCACCTTGGCTAATGTTCAAGGATAACATGTAGTGGCATTCATTAAGAAAAGTATCTTGGCTCGATTTGGAGTTCCAAGGGACCTAGTGTTGGATAATGACACCCCTTTCAAGAATGAGAAGATGGAAAAGTTATGTAATACCTATGGCATAACTCAACACTTCTCATCGCCCTACTACCCTCAAGGCAACGGCCAAGCCGAAGCCACAAACAAAACTCTCATAAGCATCATTGAGAAAACCTTAGAGAAGGGTAGGACATGGCATGAGAAGCTTAATGAAACCTTATGGTCTTATAGAACTTCCATCTGAACACCCATAAATGCCACACCATTTGAGTTGTTGTATGGTACAAATGCTATCCTCCCCATTCATATCAAATTGCATTCATTTCATACATCACTTGCACTCGACCTACCCAAAGAGACTTTACAGCATGCTAGAATGGCTGAGCTTGATCTATTAGATGAGAAGAGGCTTCTTGCCATGGATCATGCACATGCATACTGACAAAGGGTAGCCTGACATTATGAAAAGCATATGAAGGCTCTCCACTTCAAAGTGGGAGATCTTGTATTGAAAATCATCCACCATCGTGACCCACATTCACTTGGAAAGTGGTGGCCCAAGTGGGATGATCCCTATGTCGTAAGGGAAACAACCATGAATAATGCATATTGGTTGATTGATGTTGAGGGCAGAAATTTAGTAGACCCTATAAATACCCAATACTTGAAAAAATATTATGTATATGGTCTATGTAAAATTCTTTCGAAAAGATTTTAAAATGGGTCTCCTTTGAACTTCTTGACAAAAGGATCAAGATGGATTGTATGGCCCTAAATGAGGGAATCGATGCTTTATGAAAAGTAGAGTTTTCAAAATCATTTGGTAACCTTTCAAAAATCTTTGGCAAAATATTGAAGCCTAGTTCCATATAGCAAAATATTTTCAATTGGTAGATGCTATTAGGAAATGGGATGATCTTGGTTGAATCGAGTAGCCAAAGGGATAAGTTTTCCTCCTATTTTTCTTCTCTCTCAAAAGGAAAATTGACAAAATTCAAAAGAAAAAGAGAATCCAAAAACTCCTCCATAAAGAGGTCTTCCCTTCAAATAGAAAGAGGGAATATAAAAATTGCTCTGAAAGAGGTCTTCTTTTTGAAAGAAAAAAAAGAAAAAGAAAAAGTGAATACAAAAACTCCTCCATAAAGACGTATTCCCTTCAAATAGAAAGAGGGAATACAAAAATTCCTCTGAAAGAGGTCTTCTCTTTGAATGAAGAAAAAGAAAAAGATAGAAAAGAAAAAGCCAAAGCTCAAAAAGAATAATTTTCTATCTCATGGCCCTAAACCACGGGACACTTTAGAAGGGACCGTGGTAATTCTTTTCCAAATCCCTACAACTTATCCCAATGTTGAAAGGTTTATCCATGAAAATCCTAAAGTAGGAATAGAATCAACTTATTTGGGATTTCATTTTGTTTGAGAATTAGACTTTGTTATGTGGGAAATGAAATTTTGAAATGATTTCCAAAATTTCCTACAAAACCTCTGCTAAATAGTGGGTATTGAAACCCGAATGAGGGAAAATATAAAAAATTGAAAGTCCTTTTAATAGAAACAAAAAGGAGTTCGCATTGAATTTTTTTTTTTGAAAACCCGAAATGTCAAATGACATGGGATTGTCTTACTTGGGGCAGCCGGCCATCATAGGCTTCTCCTCATTCTCATCCATTTCATAAAAGAGTCTCTAAACCTCACACTTCATTTGCATTACACTCACACTTCATTTGCATCACACACCCCATGCATGCATACATCCAAAGTCGGCCATGCATGATCATGTTTTAGGACGGACACCGAGTGTGAGTCAAATCACCTTTGGCTGAAAATCCCCTCCTCTATGATCCAAGGAAAAGGTTTTATGTAATGAAGGACGATTTATATTCTCAAGATATTTGGGAACTAAATAAAAAAGGGTGTTTTATTCTTTGCCATTATCCAAATGAATTTGGATTAATACCAAAGAGGGGCATCTGTATACACCCTAAATAAAATTTTCTGAAAACACTCCCATTCTCAAAAGTAGACTCGAAAGCAGATTAATTCTCAAGATAATTTGGGAAGTAAATAAAAATGGGTGTTTGTTTGAGTTTGAGTGAGAAAACAAGAGTGAAAAGAGGAAAGGTGAGGGTTGTGTACTACCATTTGGAGCCACTCCTTGGGTAATCCGTGTAAGTATCATTCTCTCTTGATTCATCTCCATCTCTTCTTCATATTCAATTCAAAAGGGGTTGTATTAATGGAGCTTTATCTCCCCCCATGATGTAATAAGAAGTAGATGTGCTGAAATTTCCCTTTTCATGCTTATGCACTCTATATGTTTGTGTTCTTGATTCTACCTCTCTATATGTTATAAACACTCTATATCTTCTAATTCCCTCTATGCTTAAGCTAATAGATATATTTCCATTCCTTTTCCTTCAGTCATTTAATTTGGGATGTTGTGTTGTTGCATTTTAGTTCATGTGAGTTTTGCATCACGTATGTTAGAAAAATCGAAAAATATGATTTCAGCATCACAATATATGTTGATTGCTTTATTTTTCATTGCTAAACTGATGCTCCTATCCACACTGAATCTACACACAAAAATCCACTTGTAATAAAATTTTCAAGAATTTTAGGAATGTGCAACTACATATTAAAAGCTGTGAAAGATCAGAAAAATTTCTGTAAACTCCATTTTCCTGCAATAGAGCCTGGGTATTCATCTCATAAGTCTGTTTGCAGTTGTTCAAAATCGGTGATTATTAGTTCATTAAAAGGATGATATCCATAGCTTGCCAACAAGACCAAGTGCATTGAATTTGGAGCTTTGAGTACCGAGATACAAACTTATCTTTAGGTCTATGTATTTCTATAACAAAACAATTCCGAGTGTTTGAGCAGAGTTATTTTGTCGATTTAATTTTGTATCATCTCAACCCAAAATTCAAAATAAAAAAGTGTTTTAGTCACATTCCAGGCTCTGTCCTATAAATGTTTCATGAATTTTGGAGGTCTCTAAGTTACTCAAAATAATTTGGGAAACAAGCTCTTAAAATAGAACCAGTTTCTATTTTTCAGAACTTGTTGATTTTAAACTTGAAAACCAAGTGCACTAGTCTATTCTTGTCAACATCCTATTTTCACATGAATTTGAAACATCACCTATACATTTGGAATCATTAAACCGCTTAGGCTGAGCCTTGAGCATTGGTTGAAAAAGATCTAAAGTAAAAAGATCCCGCTTAGCTACAATCGCAAAGTTAGATTCACAATTTTGCTAGTTTTTGGAAACTAGCTGGCACACTCGCGAATGAAGTAGTGTTAAAAAGTTTTCTTTAAGTCTACATAATCTTAGAGTGAAATTTTCACATCTAAAATAATTTAAAACCATTTTTTGTAAAGAAACAGATGAAAATGAGACATTGAGAACTAAACCCATAAAATGTTTGCAAAATGTCAAATTTACAAAATTACCAAATCGATCTAAGCCAGACTTCAAAAATTTGCGTGATCAATGATAATCTTACTCCAAGACCCTACACCCAAGGGTTAAAGTGGTTCAAGGCCCTATACCCATCAAAAGGGTTAAAGTGGTTTGATACTCTACACCCAACAAAGGGTTAAAATGGTTGAAACAAGAAAGACTAAGTCACGAAGTGAAAGTAGGTTACCCATGCAAACAAACATTAGGAATGAGACTCAATTGTTTGAGAAAAGGAATATTTGAAGATTTCATTAAAACTCGATATTTTCAAATATATCTCAAATGAAATAGTTTTAAATAATCAAAAAGAAAATATTTGAAACTATAAATCTTAACTGAAAAGATAATCAAGCAAAACGTAATTCCTCAAGGTTAAGATTAAAGCAAATGATCACCAAGAAGAAATGGAGTTTGAAGAAGCATAATTCCAACACCTATAAGGCTCATCCCAAGCTAATCTCGATCCAATCCAACACTCGAGATGATCCATCCCATGAGAGCTAGTGATCATAAGAGGTGAAAGATTGAGCTAATTCAAGTCAAGGTTAAAGTTCATTCAAGCCTCAAATTCAAGCCAAAGGGTCAAGGAAGGCATCAAAGCAAAGCTATAGCTAAGGTACATGGTTGGGCGAAAATGATTCAACAAGACATTTTGGTTCAAATAAAGACAAGCCCAAATTAAGTCAAGCCAAGGATGAATTGATTAAGCCCTACACCATGCAAAGATGAACCATGCCTAGCCATAAGCTAGACCAAGTGAGAACTGCCCCCTTGAACCAAACCATGAAGGCGGGTTGCATCATGAATCAAATGAAGACCGCACCTAGGCGGGTAGCTCGATCAAGAGTAGGCTAGCCCACATGACTGCCCCAAGACTCATACCAACCCACATGGACCAAGAAAGGGGACCACTCCCCCAGCCCACATGCACCCATGTATAGCTATGGGCCAACCATTTGATCAAAAGGAGATGGATATTGGCCCAAAATCCAAAACCATTGAAGGACCTAGAGGCCTCCCTTGAAATCTATAAAAGGAGGCCTTGGGAGCTGATTTTAGGCATTGAAGAGAGATGGAAGAGAGAGTAAAGAAAGAGAGGAAATCATACAACAAATGAGAGAGAGAGAGAGAGAGAGAGAGAGAGAGAGGAAGGAGGAGGAGGAGAGTGGAGGTGTCGCCCCCTCCAAGCTGCCCCCCTCTAGTCGTCTGCCACAACTCGATCGACCTCAGTAAAACCTATTTCTTCACTTCTCTTTTAAATTTCTCTCTTCTTCACTTTAATTAAATTCAATGAGGTTGTAATTAAGGAGCAATTGACTACATTTTTGATGTAATAGTTAAGAGTTATGCTTCCCAATTTCTTTTATGTTCATGGATGCATGCTATGTATTTGATTTTCAGTTTCTTCTAACCCAATATACATTGTAAACTCTTATATCTCCTAATCCCCTTTATGCTTAAGCTATAATCATAATTTCCTTCATTTCCTTTAATCATTTACATTTTAATTATTTTGGATTGTCTTTTAAATTCGGACGACATGCATTCATGTATGTTGTAAAACTGAAAACCTGTTTTCTGCATCTTGTATATGTCTGATGTTTGATTTTTAATTCCTTCCTCTCTACTATGAATATGCCAAAATGTTGCACACCTAATCTACAGATACATACCCACTATAATTTTAGGATTGTGCAACCTCATAAATAAAATCAGATAAGATCGGACAAATTCAGAACAGAGTCTATAAAACCTGTATTTCCTACAATAGAGATTGTGTTATTATCCCATAACTTTTCTTATAGTAAACTAAGTTCGTAGAAATCGAAGGTCTGTGCACCAAGATATATCCATTTTTCTAAACTTTTTTTGTCATAGATCTGTCCCAAATACCTTAGTAAGGTATGTTCTCATATATAATTGAGTGCATCACTTAAAATCGAAATAAAAATAGTTTATGAATCTCTATATCAATCTCTGTTTCCTATAAAATTTTTTAAGATTTTTGGAGATTCAAAAGCTATTGAAAAAAATCTGAAAACATAACTAGTTTATGTTTTTCAGGATTTTTGAAACATTTTCTTTCAAAAGCTAAGTTCATGAGTTTGGTTAAGTCCTCGGGAATTGAAAGTGGATTTTGAAAACATACTAGACTTAAAACAATCATCAAAACATCTAGGCTGACCCTTAAGCATTGGTTCAAGAAGTTCTACGTCGAAAAAAATTCACATACCGACAATCGCTATAGAAGTCAGAAATCATCTTTGCTAGTTTAAGCAAACTAAGTAGCACATTCGTACACACGATGTAGTTTGTGAATTTGATTTCAAGTCTCTACATAAACTTCGGAATAAAATTTTACATCTACGGATTTGGCATTCCCTATGGGACTTGATTCTTTGAAAATTGTTTTAAAACAAAAATTCAAATTGTGATTCTTAAACTTCTCTCTTTTTCAAATCCCTTATTTGAGTTCAATTTCTAGCAACTCAATAATGTCAAGTTTGGATGATTCCTTTGAAGATATGTCAAGGAAGACCTCATCTACTTCCCAAATTGGTTTCCCAAAACCTCAAAGAAGTCTTCTCAAACCCGAGAAGAAATAATTGCCTCCTTGAGGAGGAGAGCGATACAACTTGAAAGGGAAATTGAGATCCTAAGCCAAGAGGCCAAGGCACATCATTCTCATGACAAACCTTCTCGGGTACATAGGGAGAAAAACCATACCGAACCGAGCCCAAAATTTGATGAAGGATATGAGGCCACAATTGTAGCAAGTGTGGAGATTGAATAATCTAACCTTGTTCATCATCCAAACACCTTTTGTCCATAGAAAAAGTCAAAAAAATCTAGAAAATTTTCAAAAATAAAAAACATTTCAAAATCAAAAAGTTAAAATTATAAAAGTTAAAAATGAAGAAAAAGTCTACATCCCTAAGCACGCAAACGAAGTGGGGCATGAGATTCACTTCACACAAATTACTCTAAATTGTTTCAAAACTTTCGCTCCGATGGGTTCCATTCCCATAAGCTCAATTTCACACACAAAGGAGAATGAGTGTTGCACACACATAGGCTTTGAGGATAAAATCTAACACCTCACAAAGCAATGGGAGCTCGAAGCCACGCATGAGCTAGAGCAACCTCGGGATGCTTGCAAGGAAGCTTGCTCTCACTATGAAAAGGTAGTCAAGCTCGAAAAAGGTATAACTAAAACTCACTCTCACCAAAACTCTCTACTCAATCATCTCCTTCTTAGTATAGGATCAGTAAATCATTCATATGCATTCTATCATACTCATGCACCCATGAGCTCACCAAATGTTTCCAAGGATGTGGATTTTCAAGGTGTGCCAAATGTCCCACACCAACAAAAAGAATTTCAAAATGAAAAACAAAATCAAAATAGAATTCAAAACTAGGTAGACATGATTATTTCTAAGGCATGCATCAACATCCTAGGTACACCTAACTCTACCATGTATAAACAAATCTCTTTGAGCCTGGGTTTGTCTAATAAACCTAAGCCTATGGCCCTGACTTCCTCGAACATCCCTAAACCAACCAATGGACCGACCATGGTTTCCCTTGGAATCCATACCTTTTCACTTTGCAAGAGATCAAACATGATCTCCCTTAGCATCTATATAAACACAAACTGTTCACCCCTAGGGGCACATCGGGTTGCACCTAGTATCAATCTCAAACCGTCTAGGGTCGCATGTACCCTAGAGGCACCCAAGTCAAACCCTTCCAAAGCCATACACCTCCTAGGCACACCCCAAATAACTTGAATGTATAATCATGACATGGACGATACATCATTCCAAGGCCATCTCCTTTATAAAAAAATTTCAAAATTTAAGAAGCCTTAGAATATGATATTAAACGTTGGGTATACACTATACTAGGGTCTAAGAGCCAAGAACCAAGGTAGATTAGAACCCGTCTTACCCTTGCCTAACTTAGGTCGACATGGCTTAGGATACAACCCATCCATTTCTCCTGAGCCACCACCTAAGACCACTTGGGTTAAGGGTAACCTAGAGCAAACTAAAACCAAAACCTATGGCCTAGACCTCTTTTTTGGAATCTAATTCATGGTGTTTTCTTTGTAGGCTTGATGGAAGACTCCTTACTTGAATTTTTTTTTAAAAAAGTATATATTTAGAAAACCAAAAAAATTTAGAAAACTCCCCAAAAGAAAGTCTTTTATATTCATCCTTCTAGCATTTGTTTGGAAAAATCCAAAAAAAGTTGAAAATTCCAAAAATTTTGGTTTTGAAAACCGGGTAAAAACTAAAAAATTGGTTCTTACAAAACCCGTGTACCTCAAACCCAAATCGTCTCATACCATTGTGAATAAACCTCTTGTACATAACTCTTCTCTTGTGCATAATCTTTTCCTAGAAATCAAAGCACTTGAGAGTGATCAAAGCGAGAAAAATCCCTTCATCCATGAGGATGATTAAGCCTCCGAGGTTCCCGAATTTCATAGAATCCTTGACTTGGAAAAACCTTCAAATTCAGTAGGGTTATGTACAAGAGAAGGATTATGAACACAAGTAGAGTGGGCATGGGATTCACTTCACACAAATCACTCCAAATTTTTCAAAATCATTTGCTCTGATAGGTTCCATTCCCATGAGCACCACCTCACACATTTCAGAAAATACAAAGGAGAATGAGTGTTGCACACACATAGGCTTGGGGGATGAAATCCAAGACCTCGCAAAGCAATGGGAGCTCGAAGTCATGCATGAGCTAGAGCAACCTCAGGATACCTGCAAAGATGTGCACTCTCACCATGGAAAGATAGTAAAGCTTGAAAAAGGTATACCTGAAACTCACTCTCCCCAAAACTCTCTACTTGATCCTCTTCTTTGTAGTATAGGACCGATAAATCATTCATATGCATCAAATCACACTCATACACCTATAAGCCCACCAAATGATGCCAATGATGTAGATTTTCAAGGTATGCCAAATGTCCCACACCAACAAAAAGAATTTCAAAATGAAAAAGTAAAAGAAAAAAAATTCAAAATATGATAGACATGGTTACTCCTAAGGCATGCATCAAAATCCTAGGTACACCTAACCGTACCTTATATAAACAAATCTCTTTGAGCCTATGTTTGTCTCATAAACCCAAGCCTATGGTCATGACTTCCCCAAACATCACTCAACCAACCAAGGGACTGACTATGGTTTCCCTTGAAATCCATATTTTTTCACTTCGCAAGGGATCAAACATGCTCTCCCTTAGCATCCATATAAACTCAAACCGTCCACCCCTAGGAGCACATTGGGTTGCACCTAGGATCAATCTCAAACCGTTTAGGGTTGTATGTATCCTAGAGGCATCCAAGTCAAATCCATCCAAAGCCATACTCCTCCTAGGCACACCCCAAATAACTCGAGTGTATAACCATGCCATGGATGATATATCATTCCAAGGTCATCCCCTTTATCAAAAATTTTCAAAACTTAAAAAGCCTTGGAATATGTTATTGAACATGGGGTATGCACCATACCAGGGTCTAGGAGCCAAAAATTAAGGTAGATTAGAACCCATCCTACCTCTTGCTAACCTGGGTCGATAAGGCTTAGGGTACAACCCATCCATACCCCCTGAGCCACCACCTAAGACCAATTGGGTCAAGGGTGCCCTAGAGCCGGCTAAAACTAAAACCTATGGCTTAGACCTCTTGTTTGGAGTTTAATTCATGGTGTTTTCTTTATAGGTTTGATGGAAGTTTGTAAACACCCTAAATAAAAATTTTCTGAAAATACTCCAAAATTCAAAAGTTGACTTGTTTTAAATTCTTTTAGTTTAAAATGAAAATTTTAAATCTTTAAAAGAAAGATTTTAAAAGGTTTCAAATTAAAGTTAAAAGTATAAAACCTAGAAGATTGGAGTAAATTAGGCAGAAAGCAGGTTGACAGGTGGGCCCACTTCGAGCAAGGGTCGAGTTCGCGAAGGACAAGTCGGGAATCAAGGGAGTAAATCAAGTCAAAGCATATCTTTATCCAAGATCGAATCAAAGTGGACAACCTCATCAAACCCAGCCCAATTCAACCAAGTGCTAGACATGATCGACTTGAGTTAAACATAAAGCCTTACTTTAATAAAATAATTCGACCAATATTAGAAATTTTCTTGCCTTGTTCATCTTACATCCTTGAGTTAAATACAAAATCACATGCCTACCTAGCCTTGATTAAATGGAGGAATCAACAAGGGAAGTCATGACCACTTGAAGAAGCAAGGACTGGCCAAAGTGGACTTGGAGGCCTCAAGCACCTAGTCGGTCCTGGCTAGGTGCACTCAATTAAGACCACAACTAGCCCACATGGGGCTGGTCCATGGCTGACCAATAGGGGACCACTCCTCTCACTCTTCCACATGAACATGGTGAGCAAATGAATTGGATATGGACCTTGAGCCACCGGCCCCAAAGAAGGGCCTAGAAAGGCCCCCCTTATCCAAATACATTTGGATCAATGCCAAAGAGAGGCATATGTAAACACCCCAAAATGGGAATGTTTTCAACAAACTCCTGAATTTCGAAAACCAGCTCACAACCTTGTTTTGAACTTTCAAAACCCCAAAAACTTTGAAGTTTTAAACTTTTCAGAAAATATTTCAAAACAAAGGTTTTAAATTCAAAGTAAAACCCCCAAGGATTGTAAAATATTTCCAACGGATAGGTGAAACCTGATCCAAAATCTAGCTCGAGCTCAAGTTAAAAGGTGAAGGAGAGGCCCACTCTATCCAGATAAAAGCAGACGGAGGATCAAAACTGGTGTCTACTTCAAAAGACAAGTTTAGCTTCAAAAACGCAAAATGAAACCAAGACCCTGATGAAGCCGTTAGAAATCAAAGGCCGGGCCTTTCAAAACAAAAATCAGAGTCCGTTGGAAAATTTGAGATTGACCTCATGAAAAACAAGCCCGAAACGGGACCAGATAGATGTCAAAAAGTCTTAAAAGTGAGAAATTGGTCGGTAAAAAGGATTGGGAAAAGCTCAGCCTAAAATTGGGTCACCGAGGAACTGGAGCCTGCTAAAAAATCGTCCATTTCATGCACCAGAGGACTCAAAAAGGAAAGTTTGGATTGGATCAAGACAAAAAAATCCAGATCCAGGTTCCCACTGAAGATTGGATTGGGTTGGATCCTAGGATCCAAACCCAACCCAAAGAACCACCCTTGGCCTATAAATAGGGCCAAGGGGGTTCACGTGAATTCATTCATGAAAATTTTAGAAGTGAGGAGAGAGAGGGAGTGAAAGTCAACAAAGGTGGGCTTGTGGGCTTGATCAAGATGAGGACTTTGCCAACAAAGGTGGCTCACGTGAAGTTCAAGTCAAAGAAGGGCCAAGGTGGAGTTCATGGCTGACCTTGGGCTGGCCGAACCACCTGCACCAAGTGAACCTTGAAGGACCTAGCTCTTGACCACACGGTTTTAACCTTGGAGCTAACCACACGGCACCAGCTGAACCGAACCCACCTTGGACTGAACCTAAGCACCGAACCTCCTTTGACCACCCGGTTGCACCTGGCCGAACCTTTGAGCTGCACCCTTTAACCACCCGACTGCACCTGGCCGAACCCTTGAACTACACCCGGTTGACTTGACCTGGCCATACCCCAGCTGAACCAAACTACACTTTAGAGGCTTGACCACACGACACCAACCTTGGGCCGGACCCAGTTGAACCAAACCGCAACTTGGGCTGAACCCAAGCACCAAACCAAACTGCAACTTGGGCTGAACCCAAGCACCAAACTGCACCAACTTGGGGTTGAACCCAAGCACCAATCCGCACCAACTTGGGGCTGAACTTGGATGGCTAGGGTGGCTGCACCTTGGGGTTGACTTCACCTGGCCGAACCACACCCAAAAGTGGGCTTGAGCGAACCACGAGCTTGATCGAAGGGAAAAATTATAAGTGTTTAAAATTTTATTTTAAACCGCTTTCTCAACACTCCATCCACTCGGCCAGGACCTGCACCTTCATCCTTCGGCCAGCACCTTCCCTTGCCGCGCCCATCCAAGGAGCTCCCTCTTGCAGCCCAAGGCGACTCACTAGGCCCAAGTGCAAGCAAGTCACACACGGACCAGCTATACGTAAGTGCCTAACTCGGTCCTTGTTATAGACTTGCTTATGCTTAATTAAATTTGATACGGGGTTGTAATAATGGAGCGTTGTCTCCGTAAATGCCGAAGGGAGATATGTATATAGGGTATATACGTGCCCTTACTTGGGGTCTTGCAAATAAGAGCGAAGGCTCAATGTGGGTGCGTGCTTGAATTGAAAGACTTACACACATGACATGAAATAAAACCCAAATATAACTTGCAGTATGGCCTTGATTAAGGTCTTGGGAATAAGAGCGAAAGCTCAATGTGTGTGAGTGCTTGAATTGAAGTACTACGCACACAACATGAAATTAAACCGAAATAGTATAACACGGCCCTTACTTGGGTCTTTCAAATAAGAGCGAAGGCTCAATGTGTGTGAGTGCTTGAATTGAAAGACAACACACCCAACTTAAGCAAAACCCTACGAAAGTTAAAGTATATATATATATATATATATATATATATATATATATATATATATATATATATATATATATATATATATATTAGGGGCTTATTAGGCCCGTGTGTGTTCAAAATCGTGCACGACTAAGAGAGTGCATGTGTGTGTGGGTGTGCCAAGCCACGTTATTACAAGCGGGGGGAGACTATGCTCCGTTATTACAACCCTGTATCGAATTGAATTTTAAGCAAGTATACAACTAAGGACCGAGTTAGGCACTTACTAATAGCTGGTCCGAAGATGCCTTGCTTGAGCGTGGGCTTGGCCTTCGCCTTGGGCTGCAAGAGGGAGCTCCGCGAAGTTGAACGACAAGGGGAGGTGCTGGCCGGATGTCTTGGGTGCGTGGGAGAGACGCTTTGAAGATGGCCGGCTGCCTAGCAAAGGGCTGGTTTTGTGTATGGGGCTAAGGTGACTATGTTGGGTCACTAAGAGAGGATAAGGTTAGGAAGTATGGCACTAAGGGAGCCTAAGGGAGTGTCTAATGGAGCACCTAAGGGAAGGATGTGGCTGGCCGAATGGAAGGTGACAGTCGGTTGGAGTGGCCGACTAGGGGAACTTGGTGGTGGCAGGCTGCTAGGGTGGCTATGGGTGGAGGATGGGAAGGAAGCTAGCTAGGGTATGAGGTAAGGTGGTGGTGGTTGTGGTAAGGTGATATGGGCAGGTTTTTAGGGAGTTGGGTGGAGTGGTCGGGTGTAGCTAGGGTGTCTAGGTAGTGACGTGTAGTTAGGGTGGTTATGGCCTGGCCGAGTGGGAGTGGTGGCGGCAAGTGGCTGGTATTAGGGTAAGGTGGTGGTATGGTGGGTGGCTGAGAGTGGAGAGGGAGTGGAGAAGGAGTAAGGTGGAGTGTGGGGTACTAACCGAGCGGTGGGAGGCGGCGGTTGGTTGAGGAGCAGTCGGGTGTGGTGGAGTGGTTGGTTCGGCCGGATGAAGAGGATGGTGACGGGTGGCTGGGGAGCGGTGGAGCAAGTGGAGCACGGTGGTGGCTGGTGGTGGTGCAGGTGGAAGAGCCGGCTAGGAGTGGGGTAGGTGGAACTTGATGGTGATCGGCTGGGAATGGGGGACCCAAAAAGCTGAAAAACCCGCCCACTAGGGGGGGGGGTTATAGCTTTTGTGAAGGGCGGTGGGGCTGGTTTTGGGGTAGTGGTTAGGTGGTTTAGGTAGGGTGGTGTAAACACCCCGAAATCCCACGAATTTCTTAAACGAATCTGGTTTTATACAAGCAGCCCCCAAAGGGCCATTTTGAGTTTGGAAACCCAGGAGCCTTCCAAACAACCCTGTATATATGTTTTAAACTTTATCTTTCAAAAACATATGATATAGCTTTTGAAAACCCTTTTAAAACATGTTTTGAAACCCCAAAGTGGCTTGGCCCGATCAAGACAGGACCAGGAGAGCCAAGAAGAGCCCGGAACCGGAGCACCTGTCAAGCCCGGCACAACAACTCTTGTATCTGATTCACACCCCAGGATCTCGAACGTCCAAGACCCTGTTCTTATCAAAATAGCATTTGAAGTCATCTCCGGAAGGCAGAAATGGAGGCGGACGACTATGTTGGCGAAGACCCAACGCAGACGGAGTACTGATGCTGTTAGGCCTCGCACAAATCGTCCGTCTCGAACCCAGCTCGAAGGAGTCAGAGTTCAGTTTGGATTGGATCTGGACCATATATATCCAGATTCCAATCCAAACCCATATGTGGACTTGGATTTGGATTTGGATCTAGAGATCCAATCCAATATCCATATCCATGGCCCACATCACCTTCTCATAAAGGGAGGTGGGGCCCACTTGAAATTCACGTGGGATATTGGGCATGAGAGAGAGTGGGGGTGAAAAATATCAAGAGTGTTGTATTAAGCTTGACTTGTGTGTCAAGTTTGGGTTAATCATGGGGGTTAGCCTAATTGAGTGGGTTTAAGCTTGTAATTAGCTAAAACCTAACCTAGGGCTGCACCAACATGGGGTGATCAAGGTCTATGGGCCATGCTAAGGGAGCTCCTTCACCTAAACCTAACCCAAAATGCCTAAACCTAGCCTAAACCCCTAATCCACCCCTAATCTGAACCTAATCACCTAACCCACTTCCCTAATCCCGGCCTAATCCCAACCTAATCACCTAACCCACTCCCCTAATCCTTCCCTAAACCTAGATTAGTTTCCCTAATCCTAGCCTAAACCTAGCCTAATCACCTAACCTAGCTCACTAAACCTCACCCTAAAACCCAACCACCTAACCTAGCCCTAAACCCCTAAACCACCCTTAGCCCACGATTTATCCAAACACCTAGTTTTAAAATATCTGGCCCAACCCCATCCAGCCCACCTTATCTACATACTACCCTACCTAAACCACCTAACCACTACCCACAGCCCAGCCCTAACCGACCTACCCATCCCCTATTTAAACCCCCCCCTCATTGTGGGCGGGTTTTCTAAGTGGGAACCACCCTTCCATCCAGCCGGGCCCTCTCCTTCTCCCATCTCTCATCCAGCCGTGACCACTCCCCAGCAGCTCCACCTGCTCCACCAGCCGCCACCTGCTCCGCCACCTTCCCTCTTCCGTCCACCACCACTGCCCCCCAGCCGGACGCCACCATCTTCCCCCAACTCCACCAGCCGACAGCCACCTGCCCGCCACTCTCCCACTCCATCCGCCACTTCTCCCCATTCGGTAAGTACCCCAAACTCCCTCAAAGCCCCTCTCTACCACCTCTCCACTCTTAGCCACCCATCTTCCCTTCAGCTCAGCCCCTTTGCCGCCACCACCTAAGCCTAGCCGAACCTAGGATAACCCAAGTGGCTGGCCACTACTTAGCCACCATCTCCCATTCGGCCAACCCCCCTAGGTGTCCTATTTGGCCTTCCCACTAGCTCACCTTTTAGGTCCAGTTTCCCTAAGTACCCAACTTCCCTAGTGATCCTAATACCCACTTGTTCAGCCACTCTAAACTCCCTACTTGAAGGCGCCACCTACTTGCCACCGGCCCCCTTCGAGGCGTCTATCCCGCGCCCCATTTGCAGCCGGCCAGCACCCTTGATCACATACCTTCGCGGAGCTCCCGTTTGCAGCCCAAAGCCAAGGCCACGCTCAAGCAAGACCTCTACGGACCAGCTACTCGTAAGTGTCTAAACTCGGTCTTTAGTCATACACTTGCTTGAAATTCAATTTGATACGGGGTTGTAATAACGGAGCATAGTCTCCCCCCGCGTGTAATAACGTGGCTTGGCACAACCACACACGTGCACTCTCTTAGTCGTGCACAATTTTGAACACACATGGGCCCAATCAGCCCCTAATATATAAGTGTATATATACTTTCATTTTCGAAGGGTTTTATTTAAGTTGGGTGCGTTGTCTTTCAATTCAAGCACTCTCACACACATTGAGCTTTCGCTCTTATTTGAAAGACCCAAGTAAGGGCCGACCTATACTATTTGGGTTTCATTTCTTGTCGTGTGAGTAAGTCTTTCAATTCAAGCACTCTCACACACATTGAGCTTTCGCTCTTATTTGAAAGACCCAAGTAAGGGCCGACCTATACTATTTGGGTTTCATTTCTTGTCGTGTGAGTAAGTCTTTCAATTCAAGCACTCTCACACACATTGAGCTTTCGCTCTTATTTGAAAGACCCAAGTAAGGGCCGACCTATACTATTTGGGTTTCATTTCTTGTCGTGTGAGTAAGTCTTTCAATTCAAGCACTCTCACACACATTGAGCTTTCGCTCTTATTTGAAAGACCCAAGTAAGGGCCGACCTATACTATTTGGGTTTCATTTCTTGTCGTGTGAGTAAGTCTTTCAATTCAAGCACTTTCACACACATTGAGCCTTCGCTCTTACTCCCAAGACCTTAGTCAAGGCCATACTGCAATTTATATTTGGGTTTAATTTCATGTCGTGTGTGTAAGTCTTTCAATTCAAGCACGCACCCACATTGAGCTTCGCTCTTATTTGCAAGACCCGAGTAAGGGCTCATATACATAAGATATATACATATTTCCCTTCGGTTATTTCCCTTCGGTTATTTCCCTTCGGTTATTTCCCTTCTGTTATTTCCCTTCAGTATTGTCTTTACATTTCGGGTTTTCCCTTTGGAGTAGCGTGAGTTTGCATTGCATCTACGCCATACCACGAGGTAGGACGCATATTGCATCAAAGCAAGCCCCGCTCGAATTCGCCCATGTAGTGGAGTGTTCATAACACACAAACTAGGCGACCCAAAAAGGGATAAAAGAAAAGACTTAGGCACGTGCAAATCCACGTGATCTAAAATATGCAATCGCATCTTAAAGACCCGAAATAGACACCTCGAACCGCTTCGTGGACTTTCTCCCCAAAAAACTCGATTTTTGCAAAAGCGTACAGACTGACCCTTGCGCATCGGTGCAAGAAGGTCTGCGACGACAAGAGCTTACTTGCTCACAGTCGCCACGTTTAGAAGTCAGTGTTAATATATCTTCGCTAGCTTAAGTAAGCTAGCTGGCACGCCCTATTTGTATACATAGGCCTTAGACGCACGATAAGATCCACTCCAAGCCCCGAAAGAGGCGAAGAGGCGGGGATTTTTCGCGCGTCTACAGGTGGTATGGTAGTAAGGTGGGCTGGTATTAGGGTAGGGCCAGATATTTTAAATACAAGGGGTTTTGGGTAGGTTGTGTGCTAGGTTTAGGTGGGGTGGTTTAGAGGTTTAGGGTTTAGCTAGGTGGGTTGGTTTTGGGGTGAGGTTTAGTGAGGTGGGTTAGGTGATTAGGCTAGGATTAGGTTAGGTTTAGGGAAATTAACCTAGGTTTAGGGAAGGATTAGGGAAGTGGGTTAGGTGATTAGGTTGGGATTAGGCCGGGATTAGGGAAGTGGGTTAGGTGATTAGGCTAGGATTATGACCGGATTAGGGTGGAAGGCTAGGATTAGTTGTTTTTGGTTAGGATTAGATGAAGGAGCTCCCTTTGCATGACCCATAGACCCTAATCATATCATGTTGGTGCAACCCTAGGTTAGGTTTTGGCTAATTACAAGCTAAACCCACTTAATTAGGCTAACCCACATGATTAACCCCAAACTTGACACACAAGTCAAGCTTAATTACAACACACACTTGATCTTATCCTCCCCCACTCTCTCTCATGCCCATAATCCCACGTGAAATTCAAGTGGGCCCCACCTCCATTTATGAGAAGGTGATGTGGGCCATGGATATGGATATTGGATTGGATTTTTGAATCCAAATCCAAATCTAAGTCCACACATGGGTTTGGATTGGGATCTGGATATATATGGTCCAGATCCAATCCAAACTGAATTCTGACTCCTTCGAGCTGTGTTCGAAACGAACGGTTTGTGCGGGGCTTGACAGCATCAGTACTCCGTTTGTGTTGGGTCTTCGCCAACATGATCATCCGCCTCTATTTTCGCCTTCCGGAGATGACTTCGAATGATGTTTTGATGATAACAGGGTCTTGGACGTTCGAGATCCTGGGGGTAGATTTGATACGAGAGTTGTTGTGCCGGGCTTGACATGTGCTCCGGTTCCGGGCTCTCTTTGGCTTTTCTGGTCCTGTCTTGATCAAGCCAAGCTACTTCGGGGTTTCAAAAACATGTTTAAAAAGGTTTTCAAAGCCATATTATATATTTTTGAAATATAAAGTTCAAAACATATATATAGGGTTGTTTGGAAGGCTCCTGGGTTTCCATACTCAAAATGACCCTTTGGGGCTGCTTTTTATAAAACTAGAGGGATTTGAGAAATTCGTGGGATTTCGGGGTGTTTACAGATGCCCCTCTTTGGCCTTGTCTAAATCGATTTGGATAAGGGCAAAGATGACAAACACCCCTTTGAATGTCTCCCTAGATCTAGCCACGAAGAATATGGGATCGTCCCAATTTTAGGAAAATCTCAATTTACAAACCCTGGTAGGAGGAGATATCACGCCAAAGGGATTTACTATGGAATCTGGTCCTAAATGGGTTTATGTTTATGCAAGTGCCATGCGTGGAATGTAGATGCAATGGGTGTGGTGCCAAGAGTGGCGACCTCCCAGACACCAGATGTGGTCGAACTCTAGAGACTTACAAGGCCTGTTGCTCCAAGTGAGCAGATCCTATGCTGTTCGATGTTCGATCTTCAAAACTTATTTACAAAACTATTTACAAAAAGGGACAACTGTCTTGAGTCTCGATCCCAAGGATCTCGAGCTCTTCGTGCTTGCCCTTGTTTGAGTCTTAACACTCGCTTATCTAGCGGAGGTTTTGTAAGAAAACAAGCTATATTTCAAATTCCTACACCTTACTCGAAATGTCGAATTCTCAAACAAGATGAAATTCAAGTAAGTAAATCCTATTTTTACTTTAGAATTCCTCGAAATGAACCATGCTTTAGCTTGGGATAAGCTAGGGATGGGAAAGAGATACCACGGTCCCTTCTGAAGCGTCCCGTGGTTTAAGGCATAGAAGGCGGAAAACTGCTCTTTTTGAGCTTTTTGGCCTCTTTTTCCTTTTTTCATAGAGGGTCTCCCTTTGGGAGTATTTTTTCTTTAATCCCTTTTTTTTACAAGAGAATCGATTTTTCCTTTTGAATTCTGGTTTCTTTCTTTTGGAAAGATGCTTTGAATGGGAAATTCCCTTTGTTTGGGCCTTTGTTTTCCTTTTGGAAGGAGAAAAGAAGAGGGGAGGTCTTATCCCAAGCCTATACTCGATCCATTCCAGATCAGCCTATTTAGAAATAGCACGTACTACTTGCAAGTATCTTGCTATGTTGAATTAGGCCTTTCTTTGTAAGAAGAAGGATTTTGAAATGTAACCACGATTTTGAAGACTCCACTCTTTTACAAGTGCGAATTCTCTCACTTAGGGTCACACGACTTTGCCTTTGCACCTTATTCACATGTCTCAGGGCAGCTATCCCTAAAATTTTCGAAAACTGGAATTTGATCCAAATCCTACACATAATATTTCTTTAAGTATTGAATATTGATAGGATCTGCTAAATTCCTACCTTCTACATCGATCAACCAATACGAATTGTTCGTGGTGGTTGCTCGTACAACATAGGGTCCGTCCCACTTGGGGCACCACTTTCCTAATGGATGTGGGCCACGATAATGGATGATTTTAAGACTAGATCCCCTACTTCAAAGTGGCGAGGTCTCATGTGTTTGCTATAATGTCGGGCTATCCTTTGCCGGTATGCACGAGCATGATCCATGGCAAGGAGTCGCCTCTCATCTAGCAAATCTAGTTCGGCCATCCTAGCATGCTGAAGCGTCTCTAAGGGGAGGTCGAGTGCAATGGATGTATGAAATGAATGCAGTTGAGTATGAATGGGAAGAATGACGTTTGTGCCATAGACCAATTCGAATGGTGTGGCATTCGTGGAAGTCCGGATGGAAGTCCTATAAGCCCATAAGGCTTCATCCAGCTTCTCGTGCCACGTCCTACCCTTCTCTAAGGTTTTCTCAATTATACTAATGAGAGTCTTGTTTATGGCTTCGGCTTGGCCGTTGCCTTGAGGGTAGTAGGGCGAAGAGAAGTGGTGAGTTATGCTATACGTGTTGCACAACTTAACCATCCGCTCGTTCTTGAATTGGGTGCCATTGTGGGACACAAGGTCTCGTGGAACCCCAAATCGAGCCAAGATATTTCTCCGGATGAAAGCCACCACATGTTGCCCCAACACGTTGGTTAGGGATATGGCTTCCACCCACTTGGAGAAATACTCCATGGTTGCTAAAATAAACTGATGCCCATTCGAGGCTTTTGGAAATATTGGGCCTATGATGTCAAACGCCCACATGGTGAATGGCCAGGGGCTGACCACGGAATGCAATGCAGATGAAGGGATATGAATGGCGTGCCCATGCACTTGACATGGATGACACTTTCTAACATGATCGTGACAATCCTTTTTTAGGGTGGACCAAAAATAGCCCCCTCTAAGTATTTTCATTGCCATCATATTGGCATTAACATGACCTCCACATTCTCCATCGTGGAATTCATGCATCACTACCCTAGCCTCCTCTAGGTCGATACACCTAAGCAGAATGCCGGTAAAACTTTTTTTGTATAAAACCCCACCCAGAATGGTGTATCGGGTCGAAATCTTACTAATGAATGCCTTATCTTTGGATGTGGCATCCTCAGCGAATCCCCCATTTTCTAGGAATTGTTTTATGTCATAAAACCAGGGTTTTTCAATAGACTCTAGGTTATTTTGGCAAATGTCCAAGTCGTGTGTGGATGGGTGGGGCGCATGCCATATTTCTAAAGATCTGGTCCCTGAAATGGGATCGACCTTTAGGGCTGAACCCAAGGAGGAGAGGGCATCGGCGATGCCATTGTCCTCTCTTCCTACGTGTGTGAGTTTACACGATTGGAAGGATTGGACCAATCGAGTGGCCAACTCGTGATATGGAAGTAGTTTTTCATTACGTACTTGCCAAATTTTCAAAACCTGGTTTATGACAAGGAGCGAATCTCGAAAGACCTCGATGCATGATGCCCCTAGAGTTTTCGAAATCCTTAAGCCTTGTATGAGTGCTTCATACTCAGCTACGTTGTTGGAACATTCGAAATCTAAGCAGACTGCTATAGGAATCTCGCCCTTTTCAGGGGAGATGAGGATGACCCCAGCACCAACCCCTCGTTGGTTTCGTGCCCCATCGAAGTGCATCTTCCACACTTGGTTTTCGAAAGAATTTGCCAAAATGTGGTTTTGAAAATGGTTTTGTAATATGCCTTCATCGGGCATTTCAACAAGAGTGGGATATGCGTCCTCTAAGGGGAACTCAGCCACGTAATCTGCTAGGGCTTGCCCCTTAATGGAGATTTGGTGATGGTATTTCAGATCATACTCCATTAAAAGGAGTTGCCATTTTCCCAATCTACCCGTGAGAATGGGTTTTTCGAACAAGTGCTTGATTGGATCAAGCTTGGACACTATCCAGATCTCATGATCCAGGAAATAGTGTCTGAATTCCTGGCAGGCCTAGACTAGGGCCAAGCACGTCTTCTCCATGGCTTGATAATTTCGTTCATAAGCCAAGAGAGTTTTTGAAATGTAATAGATGGCATACTCCTTATGGGTGTCATCCTCGTATTGAGCCAACAGGGCCCCTAAAGCGTTTGCATGCACGGAGATGTAAAGTAAAAGCAGTTTTCCTTGCTTTGGAGGGTTCAAAACGGGGGGATTAACCAAGTATGCCTTCAGTCTCTCGAAGGACTTCTGGCATTCGTCATCCCATGAGAATTTCGTGCCCTTCTTCAACAATTTGTTGAAGGGTTCGCATCTAGTTGCCAGATTCGATATGAATCGGCGAACGGATTGTAAATGACCCTGGAGGCTACGTATTTGAGTGAGATTGGAGGGTGGAGCCATGTCTATGATGGCTCGACACTTAGAGGGGTTGACTTCTATACCCCTTTGGCTCACCATAAAGCCCAGAAGCTTCCTTGATTCTACCCCGAATACACATTTTTGAGGGTTTAGCTTTACTTTGTAAAGCCTAAGCCTTTCGAAAATCTTTTGTAAACATTCGATATGGGTGCCTCGGGTTTTGGATTTTGCCAAGAGATCATCTACATACACTTCTACGAGCTCATGAATTTGATCATGGAAGATCGTGGTCATGGCTCGTTGGTATGTTGCACCGGCATTTTTCAAACTAAAGGCCATGACTGTATAGCAGTACGTGCCCCATGGGGTTGTGAAGGCGGTCTTACCCTGATCTCGTGGACTTAGTTTGATTTGATTATAGCCTGAATAACCATCCATAAACGAAAACATTTCATGATTTGCAGTACTATCAACTATCAAATCTATGTTTGGTAAAGGATAATTATCCTTTGGAGTGGCTTTATTCAGGTTTCTGAAATCGATGCATATTCGAATTTTCCCATTTGTTTTTCGAACTACAACGATGTTTGACAACCAATCAGAATACGCAATGGGTTTTATAAATCCGGCTTTTAACAGATCTTCTAAACCCTCTTTGACTTGCATGTGTACATTCGGGTGTATTTTCCTAAGCTTCTGCTTTATGGGTTTTACATCCACATCTAAGGGAAGACGATGCTCGACAATGCTGGGGTCTATGTCCGGCATGTCTTCATACGTCCATGCAAACACATCTAAATAGGTTCGTAGAAATGCAATGAATGCTAACCTTTTAGTTTCATGCAAGCATGCGCCTATTTTGATGGTTTTGGGATTGGAATCATCCCCTAGGTTCACCTCTATGAAATCTCCTCCTACTGAATGGGAAGGTCTTTCAAAATAGAGAATTTTATGAAATTCTGGGAGCTTAGAAGTGGGATCTTCCTCAAGGGGATCCACTTCTGGGCTTTGATGATTCTCGTGGGCTATAGACCCATGGGAATTTGATGCGTGGTTTTCAAAATGACCTGGTTTTGTACTCGGATTTTCAAGTGGTTTCGAAATTTTTGGTCTGGCTATGCAGACGACGTTTCTTTCGAAATCTTTTTCTTTTGCCAAAGTGCTACCAGGAGCAGCTATATACAAAATCTTTTTGGTATTTTTCAAAATTTTGATTTTTTTGGGTTTTTGTAAAACAAGAACTTTAGGAACTATACAAAGCACTCTATTTTCGAGTTTTTGTTTTTCCATTATTTTTGGTTTTTCTTCTTTTTTGATTTTTTTGATTTTTAGTTTTTCAAATGTTTTTGTATTTTTATAAAAGGGATCTTCCATCATACCTACAAGGGGAAGACACTACGGGTTAGACTCGGAATTGGAGATCTAAATCGTAGGTCTCTTCTAAGGCAGGTTCAAGGGCACCCTTGACCCAAGTGGTCACAAGGGGTGGCTCTGGCGGTATTCGGGGAGTATAGCCGATCCCATACCGGCTTGGATTGGCTCTAGGAAGGATGGGCTCTAGGAGACCCTGGTTCTGCGCCCCTAGACTCTTGTAGGGCGTATAGCCCATGTTCAACAACATGTTCCACGATTTTCTATTTTTTGAAAAGGCGTGGTAAAAATCGTGGTCCTGGAACATGCTGTCATCCATATTGTGCTCATATGGCCTCTTGTCCAGGGGCTTTGGAAATAGGGAACGCTTGGATCGTCCTAGAAGGGTTAGAATCGGGAGGGGGCCGGCTTTGGGTGGCCCCTTCACACATACAACCTTCCTAGGGTTGTTCAACACAAGCCGAGGTGGCTCAACCATAATTTGCCCCAAGTTAGCCTCATGGGCCTGGGAGCTCGATAAACAAGGGGAGTTTATGATCCCTTGAAGCTGTGGGTGACTCTCACCTAGGATCACTATGACTTGGTCCCTAAAAGGGATCTTGACACACCAGTGGAAGGTGGATGGCACAGCGCACAAACTGTGTATCCAGGGTCTTCCCAGCAACAGGTTATAATGGGGGTGGATGTTCAAGACATGGAACACCCTCGTGTGTTCGATCCCTCCCGTTTCCATTGGGAATTCGATGGATCCTAACGGCCTAGATCCATTCCCATCGTATCCAGTGATAACGATGGGGCTTGGGTTTACTGAAGTCAAGGTGACTCCGATTTTATATGCCACATGAAGTGGAAGGATGTTGAGCCCTCCTCCACCATCGACTAGGCACCTGTCTAGAGAGTGGTTATTCAGAACCACCTTGATATGCAGGGCCTGGTTGTGAGATTCGTAGGGTCTATCTACATCATCTTTCGAGAAAGTGATGGGCGATTTTGCTCCTAATAAAGCCACTTGGGCAAACAAGGATTCTGAACTTATGTTCGAATCAACCTTGGCCCTTTCTAGAATTTTCTCTAATACAAGTCTATGCCTAGGCGAGGTTTGTATAAGCTCTAAGATAGACATGTGAATAGGAATCTTTGAAAGGTGGTTTTCGAAGTCATAAGGATTTAGGATGACTTTATCCTTATCTGCTTTTGGCAGAACACTAGGGATACATGCTTTTGAGGGGCCAGGCACACTGACCACCTTTTGAGCACCTTGAAGGTGCGGGGGTTGATAGATCCTCCCGGATCTAGTCACCTCCCCCACGACCAGCTAGGGTTCGCGCTAAACTTGGCTCTAAGGATGAGTTGAGGAGAACCTTGGATTTTCAAAACTGGTTTTGCCGGGGATTCCACTTTTGGTGGTCCCCGAATGACGACTTGGGCGGGCTTCTTGTATAACACAAGAGTGGGCGCACAAGTGGGTCGACCAGACTCTGGTTTTTGCGCTAGTTCCTTAGAAATGGTGAGGGTACATACCTCTTTTCCTTTCCCACTGCCACTGGCATGTTTGGGAAAGGGTTCTTTGAAGATAGCTTGAGGTGGCTCAGGTTCCGCAGTGACTTGGAGCCGGTCTTCTGCTATCAAGTTCTCAATTTTATTTAAAAGGGAGAAACAACGTTTGGTATCATGGCCTTTGAGCCGATGATACTTACAAAATCGGTTTAAATACCCCCCCTTGGAAGTGACTCCTTCGGGGATTTCGGGGAGTTCTATCATGCCTTGGGCAAGTAGGAGGTCTAGGACCTCCGACACAGGTTGCCCCAGCAGAGTATACTCCCGTTTTTCAACTGGTTTTTGAAAGGTTCGCTCCCTTTTATTTTCTAGTTTTTCAAAATTTTTAGAAGTGCCTGCTACGCCTGGATCCACCCGGACATTGGCGATTTTATGGGGCTTTGCCCCTTTGTCCATCGTGGGTAGCCCATAAGTGATGGGCTTTTCCAAACGGGTTTTGGAAACGACACTTCCTTTCCATAAGTGATCGTATGTCCCTTTTCTCAAGTTGGTTTCGAAAAGGGATGCCTTTTTGATCAACTTATGGAAAGTTGAGATCTCATGGAGTGAGAGAAGGGTTTTTAACTCGCTTTTAAAGTTATCCAGGATGAGCATGACTGCGCATCCTTCGGATATGAGCTCTCGCACTTGGCCCAAAAGTGACCTCCATCTTATAATGAAGGCATGTACGTCTTCGTTCATGCCTTGCTTTGTATCCCTTAAGGTATTTAGAGTCGGCGTGACTTCTACGTTGTGTGCAAATCTTTGCATAAAGCAGTTCGCTAACTCTTGAAAAGTAGCGAACTGGCTTAAGTCATAGGAAGCCAGCCATTTGGCAGCTGTGCCTTTAAGGGATAGAGGGAACCAATACACCCATTTCATCGAGTCCTTTTTCTTCTTATGGGCTCGACGTGAGAAAAGTTGCAAGTAAGACCTAGGGTCTCCCATGCCATCATACCGATGGAAGTTCGGTATTTCATCGTCACTATCTGTTTCGTAATCCATAGGAAGGAAATCAGATAGGGCGTAGCTTCTTTTCTCTTTATTCTGCCCTTTCAGCAATTGCTGTAGGGCTTTACAGTCCTTTTGTGTGAAGAACTCGTGGTATTGGTTGCCTTCCATTACGAAGGCCTCTTTGTGCTTGCGAGGTTTTTCAGATTTTTTCTTAGGCCTTTGTTCACCATTTGATGAACACGAATCGCCTACTTCAGCCTCTTGGCTGAGAGTATCGATTTTGGCCTCAAACTCCCTTCTCAGGTCCTCGATCTCATCTAGTTTTATTTTGTTTTTGAAAATCCTCCTAGAGTGAGAACTTGATGCGCATGAGCCTTGGCTTGACGTTTCACTTGGATTGGATTTTGACATGCTTTTCAAGCTTTTTCAAAAATTTCATAAGTAGAAGCAAAGAAAACAAGTTAAAAACGACACCTTTTTAACAAAATTTTTCGCAAGCTTCTAACTTAAAACTCGATTTTTGAAAGGCTCACGTCCCACCGAGCGTGCCAATCTTTGTAGACGCGCGAAAATCCCCACCTCTGGCTTCTCAGGGCATGGAGCAAATCCTCTCTTGTGTCTAAGGCCTATTTATATAAACAGGGCATGCCAGCTAGCTTACCTAAGCTAGCGAAGATATATTTTAAGCTGACTTCTAACGTGGTGACTGTGAGCAAGTGAGCTCTTGTCGTCGCAGACCTTCTTACACCGATGCACCAGGGTCAGTCTGTACGCTTTGAAAAATCGAGTTTTTGGGATAGAAAAAGCTTACGAAGCGGTTCGAGGTGTTTTTGATTCGGGTCTTTAATACGATGGCAGATTTTAGATCACGTGGATTTGCACGTGCCTAAGTCTTTCTTTTTATCCCTTTATGGGCCTCCTAAGTGTGTGTTATGAACACTCCACTACATGGGGCAAATTTGAGCGGGAGTACGGGGCTTGCTTCGATGCAATATGCGTCCTACCTCGTGGTATGGCATAGATGCAATGCAAACTCACTCTACTCCAAAGGGAAAACCCGAATGTAAAGACAATGCCGAAGGGAAATAACTGAAGGGAAATAACCGAATGGAAATGACCGAAGGGAAATGACTTGTAATGTAAATGCCGAAGGGAGATATGTATATAGGGTATATACGTGCCCTTACTTGGGTCTTGCAAATAAGAGCGAAGGCTCAATGTGGGTGCGTGCTTGAATTGAACAACTTACACACACGACATGAAATAAAACCCAAATATAACTTGTAGTATGGCCTTGATTAAGGTCTTGGGAATAAGAGCGAAAGCTCAATGTGTGTGAGTGCTTGAATTGAAGTACTACACACACAACATGAAATTAAACCCAAATAGTATAACGCAACCCTTACTTGGGTCTTTCAAATAAGAGCGAAGGCTCAATGTATGTGAGTGCTTGAATTGAAAGACAACACACCCAACTTAAGCAAAACCCTACGAAAGTTAAAGTATATATATATATATATTAGGGGCTGATTAGGCCCGTGTGTGTTCAAAATCGTGCACGACTAAGAGAGTGCACGTGTGTGTGGGTGTGCCAAGCCACGTTATTACAAGCGGGGGGAGACTATGCTCCGTTATTACAACCCCGTATCGAATTGAATTTTAAGCAAGTATACAACTAAGGACCGAGTTAGGCACTTACTAATAGCTGGTCCGAAGATGCCTTGCTTGAGCGTGGGCTCGGCCTTCCCCTTGGGCTGCAAGAGGGAGCTCCGCGAAGTTGAACGGCAAGGGGAGGTGCTGGCCGGATGTCTTGGGTGCGCGAGAGAGACGCCTTGAAGATGGCCGGCTGCCTAGCAAAGGGCTGGTTTTGTGTATGGGGCTAAGGTGACTATGTAGGGTCACTAAGAGAGGATAAGGTTAGGAAGTATGGCACTAAGGGAGCCTAAGGGAGTGTCTAATGGAGCACCTAAGGCAAGGATGTGGCTGGCCGAATGGAAGGTGACAGTCGGTTGGAGTGGCCGACTAGGGGAACTTGGTGGTGGCGGGTTGCTAGGGTGGCTATGGGTGGAGGATGGGAAGGAAGCTAGCTAGGTTATGGGGTAAGGTGGTGGTGGTTGTGGTAAGGTGATATGGGCAGGTTTTTAGGGAGTTGGGTGGAGTGGCCGGGTGTAGCTAGGGTGTCTAGGTAGTGGCGGGTAGTTAGGGTGGTTATGGCCTGGCCGAGTGGGAGTGGTGGCAGCAAGTGGCTGGTATTAGGGTAAGGTGGTGGTATGGTGGGTGGTTGAGAGTGGAGAGGGAGTGGAGAAGGAGTAAGGTGGAGTGTGGGGTACTAACCGAGCGGTGGGAGGCGGCAGTTGGTTGAGGAGCAGCCGGGTGTGGTGGAGTGGTTGGTTCGGCCAGATGAAGAGGATGGCGACGGGTGGCTGGGGAGTGGTGGAGCAGGTGGAGCACGGTGGTGGCTGGTGGTGGTGCAGGTGGAAGAGCCGGCTAGGAGTGGGGCAGGTGGAGCTTGATGGTGATCGGCTAGGAATGGGGGACCCAAAAGCTGAAAAACCTGCCCACTAGGGGGGGGGGGTTATAGCTTTTGTGAAGGGCGGTGGGGCTGGTTTTGGGGTAGTGGTTAGGTGGTTTAGGTAGGGTGGTATGGTAGTAAGGTGGGCTGGTATTAGGGTAGGGCCAGATATTTTAAATACAAGGGGTTTTGGGTAGGTTGTGTGCTAGGTTTAGGTGGGGTGGTTTAGAGGTTTAGGGTTTAGCTAGGTGGGTTGGTTTTGGGGTGAGGTTTAGTGAGGTGGGTTAGGTGATTAGGCTAGGATTATGTTAGGTTTGGGGAAATTAACCTAGGTTTAGGGAAGTGGGTTAGGTGATTATGTTGGGATTAGGCCGGGATTAGGGAAGTGAGTTAGGTGATTAGGCTAGGATTAGGACCGGATTAGGGTGGAAGGCTAGGATTAGGTGTTTTTGGTTAGGATTAGATGAAGGAGCTCCCTTTGCATGACCCATAGACCCTAATCATATCATGTTGGTGCAGCCCTAGGTTAGGTTTTGGCTAATTACAAGCTAAACCCACTTAATTAGGCTAACCCACATGATTAACCCCAAACTTGACACACAAGTCAAGCTTAATTACAACACACTTGATCTTATCCTCCCCCACTCTCTCTCATGCCCATAATCCCACGTGAAATTCAAGTGGGCCCCACCTCCATTTATGAGAAGGTGATGTGGGCCATGGATATGGATATTGGATTGGATTTTTGAATCCAAATCCAAATCTAAGTCCACACATGGATTTGGATTGGGATCTGGATATATATGGTCCAGATCCAATCCAAACTGAATTCTGACTCCTTCGAGCTGTGTTCAAAACGTACGGTTTGTACGGGGCCTGACAGCATCAGTACTCCGTCTGTGTTGGGTCTTCGCCAACATGATCGTCCGCCTCTATTTTCGCCTTCCGGAGATGACTTCGAATGATGTTTTGATGATAACAGGGTCTTGGACGTTCGAGATCCTGGGGGTAGATTTGATACGAGAGTTGCTGTGCCGGGCTCGACATGTGCTCCGATTCTGGGCTCTCTTTGGCTTTTCTGGTCCTGTCTTGATCAGGCCAAGCTGCTTCGGGGTTTTAAAAACATGTTTAAAAAGGTTTTCAAAGCCATATTATATATTTTTGAAATATAAAGTTCAAAACATATGTACAGGGTTGTCTGGAAGGCTCCTGGGTTTCGAAACTCAAAATGGCCCTTTGGGGCTGCTTTTTATAAAACCAGAGGGATTTGAGAAATTCGTGGGATTTCAGGGTGTTTACACTTGCTCACAGTCGCCCCGATAGATGTCAGATTTCAAAAACTTTCTTCGCTAGCTTAAGCAAGCTAGCTGGCACGCCCTTTTGCTAAAATACGACTTAGACACACGAAAAGATTTGCTTTAGGCCTAAGAACCAGAGGCGAGGATTTTCAGTGTCTACATTTTCTAAATAGGCTAATGTGGAATGGATCGAGTATGACCTTGGGATAAGTCCTCCCCTCTTCTCTTCTCCTTCCAAAAAGGAAAATTTGGCCAAAAATAAAGGGAAATCCCCGCCAAAATCTCTTTCCCAAAGAAAGAAACCTGAGTCAAAACCAAAATTCGATTCTTTTATGGAAAAAAGGGATTAAAGAAAAAATACTCCCAAAGGGAGACCCTCTATGAAAAAAAAGAAGAAAAGGCCGAAAGGTTCAAAAAGAGCAGTTTTCCGCCTTCTATGCCTAAAACCACGGGACGCTTCAGAAGGGACCGTGGTATCTCTTTCCCATCCCTATGACTTATCCCAAGTAAAACATGGTTCATTTCGAGGAATCCTAAAGTAAAAATAGGATTTACTTACTTGAATTTCAGTTTGTTTAAGAATTCGACGTTTTGAGTAAGGCGTAGGAATTTTGAAATATAGCTTGTTTCTTATAAAACCTCCACTAGATTAGTGAGTATCAAGACTCAAGCAAAGGCAAATGTGAAGAGCTTGAGATCCTTAGGACCGAGGCTAAAAGCAGTTTCCCTGTTGTAAATAGATTTTGAAAAATCGAACATCGAGCAACTTAGGGCCCGCTCACTTGAAGCAGCACGTCTTCGTAAGTCTCAAGAGTTCGACCATACCATCTGGTCTCTAGGAGGTCGCCCTTCTTGGCGTCTCATCCATGTCATGCATGTGCATATTCACACATGAACACTTGCATAACATGATCCCCATTTAGGACCAGAAACCATAGAAAACTATCCCCTTTGGCGTGATATCTCCTCCTACTAGGTTTTAAAGAGAGATTTTGCTAAAAACATTGGGACAATCCCATATTTTCATGTATAGATCCAGGGAAACATTGAAAGGGGTTGGATAATGCCAAAGAGGGGCATCTGTAAACACCCCGAAATTCTATGATTTTCATAAAATATACCTGGTTTTAAAATCCCCTTTTCAAGACTAGATTTTTAGTTTTCGAAAGCCCACGAGTTGTAAAAGCTCTAAATTTTGTATAAAACCCCATTTTGATATAAAATGTCTTATACTTGGGCCAAGTCCCAATTTTGCAAAGAGCTGAATCCAACGGGTACAACTTGATCAAAAGCAACCACAAAAACGGGTGAAAAAGCTCCAAAAGCCTCCTGGCCTGATAAAAGTGGATCGAAAAGGTAAAGGAGAGCCTAGACCCAAAGCATACTTCAAGCCCGACATATCAACTCTCATGTCAAAAGCATCCCCAAATTCTCAGACATCCAAGCCCCAAATAGTAGAAATATGATCAAAATGAAATCTCGAAGGTGAGAAGGAGATCAGACGAAAATGTTGGCGAAGACCCAACGCAAGACAGAGTACTAATGAAGTCAGGCCCCACACAAGCCATCCGTCTCGAAACGCCATGAAGGAACCAAAAAAATCAAATTTGGATCTGATATGGACCATATATATCCAGATCCAAACCCAAAATGTATTTGGATTTGGATTTGGATCCCAAGATCCAAATCCAATATCTATATCCATGGCCCACGTCACCTCCCCATAAATGGGGGTGAGGGGCCCATAAAAGTTTACGTGAATACTCTTGGAAGGCTTGGGTAGAGAGAGAAAAGGACCATAAAGTAAGAGTGAGAAAGTTGGTAGGCTTGACTTTTTTTGGTCAAAGTGGGTTAGCCTTGTGGGTTTAACCAAGAGTGTGGGTTTAAGCTTGTATGCACCTACACTTGACCTAGGGCTGCACCAACTTGGATATGGCTGCAACTAAAGTGGTGGACCGGCTCCAAGAGGTGGTTCCTAAACCTAGCCCTAAGTTAGCCTATTGTAAACACCTCGAAATCCCACGAATTCCTTAAACAAACCTGGTTTTGTACAAGCAGTCCCAAAGGGCCATTTTTGAGTTTGGAAACCCAGGAGCCTTTCAGACAACCCTGTATATATGTTTTAAACTATATCTTTCAAAAACATACGATATGGCTTTTGAAAACCCTTTTAAAACATGTTTTGAAACCCCAAAGTGGCATGGCTTGATCAAGACAGGACCAGGAGAGCTAAGAAGAGCCCGGAACCGGAGCACACGTCAAGCCCGGTGCAGCAACTCTTGTATCTGATTCACACCCCCAGGATCTCGAACGTCCAAGACCCTGTTCTTATCAAAATATCATTTGAAGTCATCTCCAGAAGGCAGAAACGGAGGCGGACGACCATGTTGGCGAAGACCCAACGCAGACGGAGTACTGATGCTGTCAGGCCCCGCACGAATCGTCCGTTTCGAACCCAGCTCGAAGGAGTCAGAGTTCAGTTTGGATTGGATCTGGACCATATATATCCAGATTCCAATCCAAACCCATATCTAGACTTGGATTTGGATTTGGATCCAGAGATCCAATCCAATATCCATATCCATGGCCCACATCACCTTCTCATAAATGGAGGTGGGGCCCACTTGAAATTCACGTGGGATATTGGGCATGAGAGAGAGTGGGGGTGAAAAATATCAAGAGTGTTGTATTAAGCTTGACTTGTGTGTCAAGTTTGGGTTTAATCATGTGGGTTAGCCTAATTGAGTGGGTTCAAGCTTGTAATTAGCTAAAACCTAACCTAGGGCTGCACCAACATGGGGTGATCAAGGTCTATGGGCCATGCTAAGGGAGCTCCTTCACCTAAACCTAACCCAAAATGCCTAATCCTAGCCTAAGCCCCTAATCCACCCCTAATCTGAACCTAATCACCTAACCCACTTCCCTAATCCCGTCCTAATCCCAACCTAATCACCTAACCCACTTCCCTAATCCTTCCCTAAACCTAGATTAGTTTCCCTAATCCTAGCCTAAACCTAGCCTAATCACCTAACCTAGCTCACTAAACCTCACCCTAAAACCCAACCACCTAACCTAGCCCTAAACCCCTAAACCACCCTTAGCCCACAATCTACCCAAACCCCTAGTTTTAAAATATCTGGCCCAACCCTTTTCAGCCCACCTTATCTACATACCACCCTACCTAAACCACCTAACCACTACCCTCAGCCCAGCCCTAACCGACCTACCCATCCCCTATTTAAACCCCTCCCCTTTGGGGGAGGGTTTTAAAAAAAGTGGAAACCCTCACCTCACCCAGCTGGGCCCTCTCCTTCTCCCACTTCCTCACCTAGCCGGGACCACTCTCCATCACCTCCGCCTGCTCCACCTGCTCCACCTGCACCGCCACCTTCCCTCTTCCATCCATCACCACCTCACCCAGCCGGACGCCACCACCTTCATCCAACCGAACCAGCCGAGCTCCCATCAACACCCGGCTTCTCTCTTCATCCACCCGCCACTTCTCCCCATCCGGTAAGCCTTCTCTAACCCTACCTAAACCCTTCTCTACTACCTCTCCACTCCTAGCCACCCACCCTATCATCATCTCAGCCTTTGCCACCACCCTTTTCACCTAGCCGAACCTAGTATAACCTAAACTATTGGCCACTACCTAACCATCCTATCCCATTCGGCCTTCCCCTAGCTGTCCCATTCGGCCTTCCCATAAATTCACCTTTTAGGTCCAGTTTCCCTAAACTCTCAACTCTCTTAGTGACCCTAAGAACCCACTTATTCAGCCCCTTTAAACCCCCACCTCGAGGCGACATCTACTTGCCACCGGCCACCTTCGAGGCGCCTATCCCGCGCCCCACTTGCAGCCGGCCAGCACCTTTGATCACCTATCTTCGCGGAGCTCCCGTTTGCAGCCCAAGGTGAAGGTCAAGCCCACGCTCAAGCAAGGCCTCTACGGACCAGCTACTCGTAAGTGCCTAAACTCGGTCCTTAGTTGTATACTTGCTTGAGATTCAATTGGATACGGGGTTGTAATAACGGAGCATAGTCTCCCCCCGCTTGTAATAACGTGGCTTGGCACAACCACACACGTGTACTCTCTTAGTCGTGCACGATTTTGAACACACACGGGCCTAATCAGCCCCTAATACATAAGTGTATATATATACTTTCATTTTCGAAGGGTTTTGTTTAAGTTGGGTGCGTTGTCTTTCAATTCAAGCACTCACACACATTGAGCTTTCGCTCTTAGTTGAAAGACCCAAGTAAGGGCCGACCTATACTATTTGAGTTTCATTTCAAGTCGTGTGAGTAAGTCTTTCAATTGAAGCACTCTCACACACATTGAGCTTTCGCTCTTATTTGAAAGACCCAAGTAAGGGCCGACCTATACTATTTGGGTTTCATTTCATGTCGTGTGAGTAAGTCTTTCAATTCAAGCACTCTCACACACATTGAGCTTTCGCTCTTAGTTGAAAGACCCAAGTAAGGGCCAACCTATACTATTTGGGTTTCATTTCATGTCGTGTGAGTAAGTCTTTCAATTCAAGCACTCTCACACACATTGAGCTTTCGCTCTTATTTGAAAGACCCAAGTAAGGGCCGACCTATACTATTTGGGTTTCATTTCATGTCGTGTGAGTAAGTCTTTCAATTCAAGCACTCTCACACACATTGAGCTTTCACTCTTATTTGAAAGACCCAAGTAAGGGCCGACCTATACTATTTGGGTTTCATTTCATGTCGTGTGAGTAAGTCTTTCAATTCAAGCACTCTCACACACATTGAGCTTTCGCTCTTATTTGAAAGACCCAAGTAAGGGCCGACCTATACTATTTGGGTTTCATTTCATGTCGTGTGTGTAAGTCTTTCAATTCAAGCACACACCCACATTGAGCCTTCGCTCTTATTTGCAAGACCCGAGTAAGGGCTCATATACATAAGCTATATACATATCTCCCTTCGGTTATTTCCCTTCGGTTATTTCCCTTCTGTTATTTCCCTTCAGTATTGTCTTTACATTTCGGGTTTTCCCTTTGGAGTAGCGTGAGTTTGCATTGCATCTACGCCATACCACGAGGTAGGACGCATATTGCATCAAAGCAAGCCCCGCTCGAATTCGCCCATGTAGTGGATTGTTCATAACACACAAACTAGGTGGCCCGAAAAGGGATAAAAGAAAAGACTTAGGCACGTGCAAATCCACGTGATCTAAAATATGCAATCGCATCCTAAAGACCCGAAATAGACACCTCGAACCACTTCGTAGACTTTCTCTCCAAAACTCGATTTTTGCAAAGCGTACAGACTGACCCTTGCGCATCGGTGCAAGAAGGTCTGCGACGACAAGAGCTTACTTGCTCACAGTCGCCACGTTTAGAAGTCAGTGTTAAAAATATCTTCGCTAGCTTAAGTAAGCTAGCTGGCACGCCCTATTTGTATACATAGGCCTTAGACACACGAGAAGATCCACTCCAAGCCCCGAAAGAGGCAAAGAGGCGGGGATTTTCGCGCGTCTACACCTATCTCACCTAGCCATCTTTCCTAAACCTAACCCAAACCTAGCCTAGACCTAGCCTTTCTCACCCAAAATCACACCCACCTCACCTAGCTAGACCACCTAGACCCTAACCAACTAGCCCTAAGCTAACCTTAGTTCACCTAACTAAGTCCCTCACCAACTAAACCCAGCCCACCTAACCAACCTACCCAAACCACTAGCCCAGCCCACAATATCCCCTAAACTGACCTAAACAAGTTGCAGCCACCTGCATCCTAAACCATAAAATATCTAGTCCACAATATATCCCAGCCCACCTAATATAAATATCTGGCCCCCAGCCCACCTAACTAAGCTTGGTTCCTAACTAGACCCAGTCACTCCCTAACTAGCTAAGCCTAACCGACCTTAGCTATTAGAAGCCCAACCGACCTTGCTTCCTAACTAGACCCAGCCACCCACTAACCAACCGACCTAGCTCCCTTATCCCCCCAGCACTCATCCTCCCTTCCCATTCGGCCAACACTCATTGGGAACCCCTCTCACCTTCGGCGAGGAGCTCCATCTCACTCCATCATCTTCCTTCATTCCCAGCCGGCCAACTCCATCACTTCCCTTCCACCTACAACACCTGCCACCTCCCTTCCACCAGGCCACCAACACCACCTGCCGTCTCCTTCCTAGCCAAGCACCACCTCCTTTCCACCCGGCCAACAACACCACCTTCCTTCCACCCGACCAGTAGCTCCATCTCTCCCAATCGAGCACCACCATCATCCATCCTCTTCACTCCCAACTGAGCACCACCAGCATCATCCTCCCTTCATTCCCGGTCAGCATAACTCTCCCATCCCTTCCACCGAGAGATCCACCTGCCAGTAGCTCCATCTCCCCCTACCACCAGCATCATCCTCCCTACAATCCCAGCCGAGCACCATCTTCCACCTGGCCGGCATCACTCCCATCCACCTGCCATTCTCCCATCTCTCCCAGCCAAGCACCACCTGCCACCCCTAGTCGCCCAACTCCCAGCACCACACCTTAGACCAACAACCTAACACCTTAGCTCCCATAAACCAGCCGTCTAGCCCCCTACTCGTCCCTAATCATACTCAAATCCCAGTCTTTTCTCAAACTACCTAACGCACTCCTTATGGCCGCCCAAGGCGAATCACAAGTCCAAATCCAAGCAAGTTGAAGATGGACCAGCGACATGTAAGTGTCTAAACTTGGCCTATTACATTAACTTGCTTTATATTCAATTAAATTTTGATATGGGGTTGTAATAATGGAGCGTAGTCTCCCCCCCAAGATGTAATATTGATGTATGACACACAAGCACACACGTGTACTTGAGCCTTTCCGCTCTTAGTTGCACACTTTTTGCACACACACGGGCCTTGACAGCCCCTAAGATATAGTCTTATTTATATAAGTTCAGCTACGTATGTTTACATTCAAGTCGTGTGTGTTGTATTTCATTTCCACACTCACACACATTGAGCTTTTGCTCTTACTCCCAAGACTCTAATAAGAGCCATATTGCTATTCAATTTGGGGTTTACATTCAAGTTGTGTGCGTGGTCTTTCAATTCCACACTCACACACATTGAGCTTTCGCTCTTACTCCTAAGACTCTAATAAGAGCCATATCGCAATTCAATTTGGGTGTTATTTTCAAGTTGTGTGAGTTGTCTTTACATTTACACACAACACACATGCACACGTTGGCGACCTTCGGGCCCATATATATATAGTTGTATTTCCTTTCCGCTGTCTTTAAGATTTGGGTTTTAAGGTTCAGCTGTGTGAGTAGTCTTTCAATATATACTCGACACACACTTACACAATTGAGCCTTTCCACTCTTAAGATATAGCCATATTTCCCTTTTGCAATTTCCCTTACGCAATTTCCCTTCGGCTATGTCTTTCAATTCCAGGTTTTTCCGTTCCGTTGTGTGAGTTTGCATTGCATATTCGCCATACCACGAGTTAGGACGCATATTGCATCAAAGCAAACCCCATACACCCGTGCAAAACTCGCCACATTTAGGCACTTGACGCACATATCTCACGCCCAAATTGGCTAAAATCAAAGACATAGGCACGTGCAAATCCCACGTTAAATAAAATCTTCAATAATACAAATAAAACCCAATCAAACACTTCGTATGTTTTCAAAGAGGTTGCACTTATTCAAAATTGACTTTGCTAAGCATACAAATTGACCCTTGCGCATCGGTGCAAGAAGGTCTGCGACGAAAAGAGCCCACTTGCTCACAGTCACCCCAAACAAGTCAGATATTCTCAAAACTTACTTCGCTAGCTTGAGTAAGCTAGCTGGCACGCCCTTTAAACGACTTAGACATACGGAAAGGTTCGCTCTAGGCCCTAAGAAGCCTAGGGTCAGAAATTTCCATGTGTCTACACATTGGCGAGAACTTCAAAGAATTTTGAGAGTTTTGAAAACAGAAAAGACAAAAAAATGCAAAAACCTTTTGAAAAATGGGAGTACACTCCGCTGGGGCAACCTATGTTGGAGGTCCTAGACCTCCTACTCGCCCAAGTTATGATCGAACTCCTTGAAATCCCCGAGGGAATCACTTCCAAAGGGAGGTTTTTGAATCGATTCTGCAAGTATCATCGGCTCAAAGGCCACGATACCAAGTAGTGTTTTTCCCTCCTTAACCAAATTGAGAACTTGATAGCAGAGGGCCGGCTCCAGGTCATTGAGGAACTAGAGCCTGCCCAAGCTATTTTCAAAGAACCCTTCCCCAATCACGCAAGTACCAGTGGGAAGGGCAAAGAGGTATGTGCTCTCACAATTTCGAAGAGTATAGCACGTACATATGAGTCTGGTTTTTCTACTCATGCATCTACACTCATCCTTCATAGGAAACCTGCCCAAGTAGTGATTCGGGGACCACCAAGAGTTCTATCCCCGGTTAAACCAGTTTTGAAAATTCAAGGTGCTCCAAAACATTCGATTAAAACCACGTTAGGTGCGAACCCTAGGTTGATCGTGGGGGAGGTGACAAGATCCGGGAGGATCTATCAACCCCCACATCTGCAAAATGCTAAAAAAGTGGTCAGTGTGACTGGCCCTTCAAAAGCATGTATTCCTAGAGTTCCGTCGAAAACGGACAAAGGAAAAGTCATCTTAAACTTGTATGATTTCGAAAACCATCTTTCAAAGATTCCCATTAACATGTCCATCCTAGAGCTGATACAAACCTCACCTAGGCATAGACTCGTGTTAGAGAAAATTCTAGAAAGAGCAAAGGTTCGTTTGAACATAACCCAGAATCCTTGTCTAACTAAGTGGCGTCCAAAGGTGCAAAAACACCTATCATGTTTTCGGAAGAGGATCTCCAAAGACCCTATGAATCCCATAATCAGGCCCTACATATCGAGGTGGTATTGAATCACCACTCTCTGGATAGGTGCCTAGTTGACAGAGGAGGAGGGCTCAACATCCTTCCACTTCACATAGCATATCAGATTGGAGTCACCTTGACTTTCATGAATCCAAGCCCCATCGTAATCACTAGATACGATGGGAATGCGTCTAAACCTTTAGGATCCATTGAACTACCCATGGAAACAGGAGGGATAGCTCACGTGGGGGTATTCCATGTTTTGGACATGCACCCCCACTACAACCTATTACTGGGAAGGCCTTGGATACACAGCCTGCATGCTGTGTCATCCACCTTCCATAGGTGTATCAAAATCTCTTTTGAAAATCAAATAGTTGTGATCCTAGGTGAGAGTCACCCACAACTTCAAGGAATCCAGAATTCCTCATGTTTTTCAAGTTCTCAGGCCTACGAGGCCAACCTAGGGCAAACCAGGGTCGAGCCACCAAAGCTCACACTTCAGATACCTAGGAAGGTCGTGTATATCCAGGGGCCGCCCAAGGCTGGCCCACTCAAAACATTAACCATCCCAGGAAAATCCAAGCCTCAATTGTTTCCAAAACCCCTGGACAGAAAGCCTTATGTGCATAACATGGACGATAGCAAGTTCCAGAACCACGAATTATATGAAAACTTTTCCAAAAACAAAAAATTGTGGAACATGTTATTGAACATGGGGTATATGCCATACAAAAGTCTAGGGGCACAAAACCAAGGTCTCGTAGAACTCATATTGCCCAAGGCCAACCAAAGCCGACATGGGATCGGCTGTACTCCCAAAATACCACCAGAACCACTCCCTGTGACCACTTGGGTCAAGGGTGCCCTGGAGCCTACCCAAGCAGAAACCTACGATTTAGACCTCTTGTTTAGAGTCTAACCTGTGGCGTTTTTCTTTGTAGGTATGATGGAAAATCCCTCAATCAAAAACACAAAAACATTTGAAAAACTTGAAATTCAAAAAATTGAAAAATCCACAAAACCAAAAACATTAGAAAAAGATGAAAAACTCGAAAAAAGAGTTATTTGTATAGTTCCCAAAGTTCTTTCCTTACAAAAATCCAAAAAAATCGAAAATCTGCAAAATACCAAAAATAAAGTCCTGTATTTAGCAGCTCCTGGTAAAGGTTTTGAAAAAGCCAAGGATTTCGAAAAGAAAGTCCTCTTCATAAAAGGACCAAAATCTTCAAAACCTGTAGAAAATCCAAAACAAAAACCAGGCGTTTGTGAAAACTGTGCGTCAAGTCCAAATTCCCTAGGATTTAGAATTCTTAAGAATGATCAAAGGCTAGAAGTAGATCCCCTCGAGGAAGATCCCACTCCTGAGCTCCCAGAATTTCATAAAATTCTCGATTTTGAAAAACCTTCGAAATCAGTAAGAGGAGATTTCATAGAGATAAACTTAGGGAGTGATTCAAAGCCAAAACTCATTAAGGTAGGTGCATGTTTGCATGAGCATGAAAGAGCATCATTCATTGCATTTTTGAAAACCTACGTTGATGTGTTTGCATGGACGTATGAAGACATGCCGGGTATAGACTCGAATATGGTAGAGCATCGTCTTCCCTTAGATTCAGATGCAAAACCCGTAAAACAAAAGCTAAGGAAGATACATCCGAACGTGCATTCACAGGTCATAGAGGGTTTAGAAGATCTGTTAAAAGCCGGATTTATAAAACCCATTGTGTATTCTGATTGGTTGTCCAATATAGTTGTTGTTTGAAAAACCAGTAGGAAAATTCGAATATGCATCGATTTCAGAAACCTGAATAAAGCCACGCCCAAAGATAATTTTCCTTTACCAAACATTGATTTGATAATCAATAGTACTGCAAATCATGAGATGTTTTCATTCATGGATGGCTATTCAGGGTACAACCAAATCAAACTAAGCCCACGAGATCAGGCTAAGACCGCTTTATACAGTCATGCCCTTTGGTTTGAAAAATGATGGCGCCACGTACCAGAGAGCTATGACTTTGATCTTTCACCATCAGATTCATGAGCTCGCAGAGGTATATGTAGATGATCTCCTGACTAAGTCAAAAACTTGATGCACTCATCTCGAATATTTGCAAAAGATTTTTGAAAGGCTTAGACTTCACAAAGTAAAACTAAACCCTCAAAAATGCATGTTCGGGGTAGAATCTGGTAAGCTTTTAGGATTTATGGTAAGCCAAAGGTGCATAGAAGTCGACCCCTCTAAGTGTCGAGCCATCATAGACATGGCTCCACCCTCCAATCTAGCGCAAATTCGCAGCCTCCAAGGTCATCTACAGTCCATTCGCAGGTTTATTTCAAACCTGGCAACTAGATGCGAACCCTTCAACAAGTTGTTGAGAAAGGGCACGAAATTTTTATGGGATGACAAATGTCAAAAATCGTTTGAAAGGCTAAAGGCATACTTAGTTAATCCCTCTATTTTAAATCCTCCAAAGCAAGGAAAACCTCTTCTGCTTTACATTTTTGTGCATGCGAACGCCTTGGGTGCCTTGTTAGCTCAATACGACGATGACACTCATAAGGAGTATGCCATATACTATCTTTCGAAAACTCTCCTGGCTTATGAAAGGAATTACCAAGCCATGGAGAAGACGTGCTTGGCCTTGGTATGGGCATGCCAGAAATTTCGACACTACTTCCTAGATCATGAGATATGGATAGTGTCCAAACTCGATCCCATCAAGCACTTGTTTGAAAAACCCATTCTCACGGGTAGATTGGGCAAATGGCAACTCCTTCTAATGGAGTATGACTTGAAATACCATCACCAGATCTCCATTAAGGGGCAAGCTCTAGCAGACTACGTGGCTGAGTTCCCCCTAGAAGATGCTTATCCCACACCCAATGAAATGCCTGATGAAGGCTTGCAAAACCATTTTCAAAACCACATTTTGGCAAACTCTTTCGAAAACCTAGTGTGGAAGATGCACTTCGACGGGGCACGAAACCAACGAGGGGCTGGTGCTGGGATCATCCTCGTATCTCCTGAAAAGGGCGAAATCCCCATAGCAATTCACTTAGATTTCGAATGTTCCAACAACATAGCTGAGTATGAAACACTCATGCAAGGTTTAAGGATTTCGAAAACCCTAGGGGCATCATGCATCGAGGTCTTTGGAGATTCATTACTCGTTATAAACCAAGTTTTAAAAATTTGGTAAGTTCGGAATGAAAAACTGCTTCCATATCATGAGTTGGCCACTCGACTGGTCGAGTCGTTCCAATTATGTACACTCACACATGTAGGAAGAGAGGATAATGGCATTGCCGATGCCCTCTCATCCCTGGGTTCAGCCCTAAGGGTCTATCCCACTTTGGAAACCAGACCCCTTGAAATATGGCACGCACCCACTCCTTCCATACACGATTTCGAAATTTGCCAAAATAACACGGATCTTGATGAAAAACCTTGGTTTTATGACATAAAGCATTTTTTAGAAAATGGGGGATTTGTTGAAAATGCCACATCTAAAGATAAGGCATTCATCCGAAAGATTTCTACCCGATACACGATTCTGGGTGGGGTTCTGTACAAAAAGAGTTTTACCGGCATCTTACTGAGATGCGTCGACCTAGAGGAGGCTAGGACTGTTATGCATGAATTCCACAATGGAGAATGTGGAGGTCATGTCAATGCCAACATGATGGCGATGAAAATACTTAGAGCAGGTTATTTTTGGTCCACCCTGAGAAAAGATTGCCACGATCATGTTAGGAAGTGTCATCCATGTCAAGTGCATGGGCACGCCATTCATATCCCCTCATCATCATTGCATTTCGTGGTCAGCCCCTGGCCATTCACCATGTGGGCATTTGATATTGTAGGACCAATTTTTCCAAAGGCATCGAATGGACATAGGTTCATTTTAGCAGCCACTGAGTATTTTCCCAAATGGGTAGTAGCCACCTCCCTAACCAATGTCCAGGGACAACATGTGGTGGCTTTCATTAGGAAAAACATCTTGGCTCGATTTGGAGTTCCAAGAGATCTTGTGTCCGATAATGGCACCCCATTTAAAAATGAGCAGATGGTCAAGCTGTACAACAAGTATGGCATAAATCATCACTTCTCGTCGCCTTACTACCCTCAAGGCAATGGCCAAGCCGAAGCCACCAACAAGACTCTCATCAACATTATTGAGAAAACCTTAGAGAAGGGTAGAATGTGGCACGAGAAGTTGGATGAGGCCTTATGGGCTTATAGGACTTCCATCCGAACTCCCACAAATGCCACGCCCTTTGAGTTGGTCTATGGCACAAACGTCATTCTCCCCATTCATACACGACTGCGTTCATTTCATACATCCATTGCACTCGACCTCCCCCTAGAAACGCTTTAGCATGCTAGGATGGCCGAACTAGATCTATTCGATGAGAGGCGACTCCTTGCTATGGATCATGCTCATGCATACTGGCAAAGGATTGCCCGACACTATGAGAAACATATGAAACCTCGCCATTTTGAAGTGGGAGATCTCGTTTTAAAAATCATCCACCACCATGGCCCACATCCACTTGGAAAATGGCGGCCCAAGTGGGATGGCCCTTATGTTGTGCGTGGAACCACCACGAACAATTCTTATTGGTTAACCGATGTCGAAGGTAGGAATTTAGCAGATCCTATCAATATTCAATATTTGAAAAAGTATCATGTGTAGGGTCTAAGTTTAAATTCCCATTTTGCAAAAATGTTTTAGGGAAAGCTGCTTTAAACCCTCGAAAGTAAGGATGAAAGGCAAATTGTGTGACCCTGAATAAGAGAATCGACCCTTGTGAAAAAGTGGAGCTTTCCAAATACGTGGTTACATTTGAAAATTCTTCTTCGTACAAAGAAAGGCCTAGTTCAATATAGCAAGATACTTGCAAGTAGTGCGTGCTATTTCTAAATAGGCTGATCTGGAATGGATCGAGTATGACCTTGGGATAAGTCCTCCCCTCTTCTCTTCTCCGTCCAAAAGGAAAATTTGGCCAAAACAAAGGGAAATCCCTATCTTAATCTCTTTCCCAGAGAAAGAAAGTTGAATCAGAAATAGAAAATTGATTCCTATATGAAAAAGAGGGAATAAAGAAAAAATACTCCCGAAGGGAGACCCTCTATGAAAAAAAGAAAGAAAAAGCCAAAAAGCTCAAAAGGAGCAGTTTTCCGCTTCTTTGCTTCAAACCACGGGACATTTCAGAAGGGACCATGGTATCTCTTTTCCCCGTCCCTGTGACTTATCCCAAGTAAAACATGGTTCATTTCAAGGAATCCTAAAGTAAAAATAGGATTTGCTTACTTGAATTTCATCCTGTTTGAGAATTCGACATTTTGAGTAAGGCGTAGGAATTTTGAAATTTAGCTTGTTTTCTTATAAAACCTCCACTAGATTAGCGAGTGTTAAGACTCAAGTAAAGGCAAATACAAAGAGCTAAAGGTCCTTAGGATCGAGGCTAAAAGGAATTTCCCTCTTGAAATGAATTTCAAAAACTCGAACGTTGAGCAACATAAGGCCCGCTCACTTGAAGCAGCAGGTCTTCATAAGACTCAAGGGTTCGACCAGTTGATCAAGTCTCTACGAAGTCGACCTTCCTAAATGTCTCATCCATTCACTTGCATGTTCAAGCATAAACACTTCATACATTTTGGGACGATCCCATATTCCCGAGATCAAATCCAGGGAGAAAACAAATAGGGGTATTATCTTCTTCGCCATTATCCAAATCAATTTGGATAATGCCAAAGAGGGGCATCTGTAAACACCCCGAAATCCAAAGATTTTGCAAAAACCAACACTTGGTTCGAAAATCAGCTCAAAAAGCCAAGTCTGGAATTTTCGAAAACCCAGGAGCTCAAATACTTCAAACCTTCACTTTCCAACCCCGTTTAAAACATGAAATCCTAAAAAGTGGATGAAAGTCTCATTTCTGCAAAAGCCCAGACGAACAGGTGAAGCCTGGCTCAAAGCAGCTTCAAAGAGATTCAAAAACTCAAAGATCAAGCCCAGCCCGATGAAAAGCAAACTTCAGAGACAAAAGGGGAGCTCAGGCCACAAGTGGACTTCAAGCCTGAAGCATCGAAGGCCAAGCCAAAAGCACATATGAAATCACGAGCAATCCAAGTCAAAAAACAAGAAAAATAAGTTGAAATAGAGTGCAAAAAGGTGAAAAGGAGCTCGGACAACGAAATTGGGAAAAACCCAGCATAAGACGGAGCGTTGATGAACTCAGGGCCTGCACAAAACGTTCGGCTCGGAACGCCAGGAAGGACTGAAGAAGAGAAAAATTTGGATCAAAATATCCAGATCCAGACCTAAGATCCAGATCCAAATAAGACTTGGATTGGATCCGGATTTTAGAACCAATCAAAGATCCAATATCCAATCCCCTTGCCTATAAAAGGACGTGAGGGGGGGAGGTCCAGGATTCGTTTTTTTTCACGTGAAAGCTTGGTGGGTGGAGAGAGAGAGAGAGAGGAAAGCAAGTCAAGAATGGTGGCTTGACTTGGCCTTTCCATTGTGGGCTGATGTTGTGGGTTGATATTGTGGGCAAGAAGGATTTCACGCAAGTAAGGTGCTGCAACAAGATGGAATCCGATAGCATGGATGGCTCTCCCATTGCGTGAAGGTTGGATGCGTGGAAGCCAATAGGAGCTGGCCGGTTTCCCCACTAAGGTCAGTTCCTAAACACTACCCTAAGCCCCTCTTTCCATAATCCTCTAAACTACCCAAAATACATCCCCTAGAACCCACCCAAGCTCGGCCAAAGTGCTGGCCGAGCCTTGCTTAAACCCATCCTAATCTACCCAAAACCGTTCCCACACAAAACCACCCAAGCTCGGCCACTATCTGGCAGAGCTTTCCCTAGATCTACCCCACTAATCACCCTAAGTCTTGGCCTTAAACCCTCCCTTAGATCCTTACCATTCAGCCTAAAAAGCCTAACCAAATCGAGTGCCTAATGCACTCGATTTCCTTAGCCACCCACACTCACTTAGCTCGGCCATTAGCTGGCCGAGTGTTGGCTTGAACCTATTGTAGACGCGCGAAAATCCCCGCCTCTTCTGCCTTTTTCAGGGCTTCGAGCGGATCCTCTCGTGTGTCTAAGGCCTATATATGCAAATAGGGTGTGCCAGCTAGCTTACTTAAGCTAGCGAAGATATTTTTAACACTGACTTCTAAACGTGGCGACTGTGAGCAAGTAAGCTCTTGTCGTCGCAGACCTTCTTGCATCGATGCGCAAGGGTCAGTCTGTACGCTTTGCAAAAATCGAGTTTTTGGAGGAAAGTCTACGAAGCGGTTCGAGGTGTCTATTTCAGGTCTTTAAGATGCGGTTGCATGTTTTAGATCACGTGGATTTGCACGTGCCTAAGTCTTTTCTTTTATCCCTTTTCGGGCCACCTAGTTTGTGTGTTATGAACACTCCACTACATGGGCGAATTCGAGCGGGGCTTGCTTCGATGCAATATGCGTCGTACCTCGTGGTATGGCGTAGATGCAATGCAAACTCACGCTACTCCAAAGGGAAAACCCGAAATGTAAAGTCAATATTGAAGGGAAATGACTGAAGGGAAGTAACCGAAGGGAAATAACCGAAGGGAAATAACCGAAGGAAATAACCGAAGGGAGATATGTATATAGATTATGTATATGAGCCCTTACTCGGGTCTTGCAAATAAGAGCGAAGGCTCAATGTGGGTGCGTGCTTGAATTGAAAGACTTACACACACGACATGAAATTAAACCCAAATAGTATAGGTCGGCCCTTACTTGGGTCTTTCAAATAAGAGCGAAAGCTCAATGTGTGTGAGAGTGCTTGAATTGAAAGACTTACTCACACGACATGAAATGAAACCCAAATAGTATAGGTCGGCCCTTACTTGGGTCTTTCAAATAAGAGCGAAAGCTCAATGTGTGTGAGAGTGCTTGAATTGAAAGACTTACTCACACGACATGAAATGAAACCCAAATAGTATAGGTCGGCCCTTACTTGGGTCTTTCAAATAAGAGCGAAAGCTCAATGTGTGTGAGAGTGCTTGAATTGAAAGACTTACTCACACGACATGAAATGAAACCCAAATAGTATAGGTCGGCCCTTACTTGGGTCTTTCAAATAAGAGCGAAAGCTCAATGTGTGTGAGTGCTTGAATTGAAAGACAATGCACCCAACTTAAACAAAACCCTTCGAAAATGAAAGTATATATATACACTTATGTATTAGGGGCTGATTAGGCCCGTGTGTGTTTAAAATCGTGCACGACTAAGAGAGTGCACATGTGTGGTTGTGCCAAGCCACGTTATTACAAGCAGGGGGAGACTATGCTCCGTTATTACAACCCCGTATCAAATTGAATCTCAAGCAAGTATACAACTAAAGACCGAGTTTAGACACTTACGAGTAGGTGGTCCGTAGAGGTCTTGCTTGAGCGTGGGCTTGTCCTTCGCCTTGGGCTGCAAACGGGAGCTCCGCGAGGATAGGTGATCAAAGGTGCTGGCCGGCTGCAAGTGGGGCGCGGGATAGGCTCCTCAAGGGTGGCCGGTTGCAAGTGGATGTCGCCTCGAGGTGGGGGGTTAAAGGGGTTGAACGAGTGAGTTTTTAGGGTTACTAGGGGAGTTGATTGTTTAGGGAAACTGGACCTAAAGGAGAGTTTGTGGGAAGGCCGAATGGGACACCTAGGGGAATGGTGATGACTGGCCGAATGAAGGAATAGTCGGTTGGAGTGGCCGACTAGGAAGATGTGGTGGTGGCGGGCTGCTAGGGTGACTAAGGTTGGAGTATGGGAAGGTAGCTAGTTAGGTGATGGGGCTAGGTGATAGTGGGAATAGTAGGTTTAAGGGAGTGTTACGGGCAGGTCTTAGGAAATCTAATAGGGCGATCGGGTGTAGTTGAGGGGAGTTAGGCAGTGGCCGGCAGTTTGGGTTGTGCTAGGTTCGGCTAAGTTAAAGTGGTGGTGGCAAAAGCTGAGATGATGATAGGGTGGGTGGCTAGGAGTGGAGAGGTAGTAGAGAAGGGCTTTGGGTAGAGTTAGAGAGTGCTTACCGGATGGGGAGAGGTGGTGGATGAAGTGGGAAGCCGGGTGTGGATGGGAGCTCGGCTGGTTCGGTTAGATGAAGGTGGTGGCGTCCGGCTGGGTGAGGTGATGGATGGAAGAGGGAAGGTGGCGGTGCAGGTAGTGCTGGTGGAGAGTGGTCCCGGCTGGCAGGTAGAGAGTGGAGCAGGCGGGCAGGTGGAGAGTGGTGCCGGCTGGGCTGAGGTGAGGGCTCTCCCTTGCAAAACCCGCCCCCAAAGGGGAGGGGTTTAAATAGGGGATGGGTAGGTCGGTTAGGGCTGGGCTGTGGGTAGTGGTTAGGTGGTTTAGGTAGGGTGGTATGTAGATAAGGTGGGCTGGAAAGGGTTGGGCCAGATATTTTGAAACTAGGGGTTTGGGTAGATTGTGGGCTAGGGGTGGTTTAGGGGTTTAGGGCTAGGTTAGGTGGTTGGGTTTTAGGGTGAGGTTTAGTGAGCTAGGTTAGGTGATTAGGCTAGGTTTAGGCTAGGATTAGGGAAATTAATCTAGGTTTAGGGAAGGATTAGGGAAGTGGGTTAGGTGATTAGGTTGGGATTAGGACGGGATTAGGGAAGTGGGTTAGGTGATTAGGTTCAGATTAGGGGTGGATTAGGGGTTTAGGCTAGGATTAGGCATTTTGGGTTAGGTTTAGGTGAAGGAGCTCCCTTAGCATGGCCCATAGACCTTGATCACCTCATGTTGGTGCAACTTTAGGTTAGGTTTTAGCTAATTACAAGCTTAAACCCACTCAATTAGGCTAACCCACATGATTAACCCCAAACTTGACACACAAGTCAATCTTAATACAACACTCTTGATATTTTTCACCCCCACTCTCTCTCATGCCCAATATCCCACGTGAATTTCAAGTGGGCCCCACCTCCATTTATGAGAAGGTGATGTGGGCCATGGATATGGATATTGGATTGGATCTCTGGATCCAAATCCAAATCCAAGTCCACATATGGGTTTGGATTGGAATCTGGATATATATGGTCCAGATCCAATCCAAACTGAACTCTGACTCCTTCGAGCTGGGTTCGAAACGGACGATTCGTGCGGGGCCTGACAGCATCAGTACTCCGTCTAGCTGGGTCTTCGCCAACATAGTCGTCCGCCTCCGTTTCTGCCTTCCGGAGATGACTTCAAATGCTATTTTGATAAGAACAGGGTCTTGGACGTTCGAGATCCTGGGGGTGTGGATGTGATACAAGAGGTACTGTGCCGGGCTTGACATGTGCTCCGGTTCCGGGCTCTCCTTAGCTCTCCTGGTCCTGTCTTGATCGGGCCAAGCTGCTTCGGGGTTTCAAAAACGTGTTTTAAAAGGTTTTCAAAAGCCATATTATATGTTTTTGAAATATAAAGTTAAAAACATATATACAGGGTTGTCTGGAAGGCTTCTGGATTTCCAGACTCAAAAATGGCCCTTTGGGGCTACTTGTATAAAACCAGGTTGTTTTGAAGAAATTCGTGGGATTTCGGGGTGTTTACAGATGCCCCTCTTTGGCCTTGTCCAAATCGATTTGGATAAGGGCAAAGATGACAAACACCCCTTTTAATGTCTCCCTAGATCTAGCCACGAAGAATATGGGATCATTCCATTTTTAGCAAAATCTCAATTTACAAACTCTGGTAGGAGGAGATATCACGCCAAAGGGTTTTTACTATGGAATCTGGTCCTGAATGGAATCATGTTCATGCAAGTACCATGCGTGAAATGCAGATGACATGGGTGTGGTGCCAAGAGTGGCGACCTCCCAGAGACCAGATGTGGTCGAACTCTAGAGACTTACAAGGTCTATTGCTCTAGTGAGCAAATCCTATGTTGTTCGATGTTTGGTTTTCAAAACTTATTTACAAAAGCTATTTACAAAAGGGACAACTGTCTTGAGCCTCGATCCTAAGGATCTCGAGCTCTTCGTGCTTGCCCTTGTTTGAGTCTTAACACTCGCTTATCTAGCGGAGGTTTTATAAGAAAACCAGCTTCATTTCAAATTCCTACGTCTTACTCGAAACGTCGAATTCTCAAACAAGATGAAATTCAAGTAAGTAAATCCTATTTTTACTTTAGGATTCCTCGAAATGAACCATGCTTTAGCTTGGGATAAGCGAGGGATGGGAAAGAGATACCACGGTCCCTTCTGAAACGTCCCGTGGTTTAAGGCACAGAAGGCGGAAAACTGCTCTTTTTGAGCTTTTTGGCCTCTTTTTCCTTTTTTTCATAGAGGGTCTCCCTTTGGGAGTATTTTTTTTCTTTAATCCCTCTTTTTCACACGAGAATCGATTTTCTTTTTTATTCTGGTTTCTTTCTTTTGGAAAGAGACTTTGAATGGGCAATTCCCTTTTGTTTTGGGCCTTCGTTTTCCTTTTGGAAGGAGAAGAGAAGAGGGGAGGACTTATCCCAAGCATACACTCGATTCATTCCAAATCAGCCTATTTAGAAATAGCACGTACTACTTGCAAGTATCTTGCTATGTTGAACTAGGCCTTTCTTTGTAAGATGAAGGATTTTGAAATGCAACCACGATTTTGAAAACTCCACTCTTTCACAAGTGCGAATTCTCTTACTTAGGGTCACACGAGTTCGCCTTTGCACCTTATTCACATGTCTCAGGGCAGCTATCCCTATAAAATTTTCGAAAACTGGAATTTAATCCAGATCCTACACATGATACTTCTTTAAGTATTGAATATTAATAGGATCTGCTAAATTCCTACCTTCTACATCGATCAACCAATACGAATTGTTCGTAGTGGTTGCTCGTACAACATAGGGTCCATCCCAGTTGAGGCGCCACTTGCCTAGGGGGTGTGGCCACGATGGTGGATGGTTTTTAAGACCAGATCTCCCACTTCCAAGTGGCGAGGTCTCATGTGTTTGCTATAATGTCGGGCTATCCTTTGCCGGTATGCACGAGCATGATCCATGGCAAGGAGTCGCCTCTCATCTAGCAAATCTAGTTCGGCCATCCTAGCATGCTGAAGTGTCTCTAGGGGGAGGTCGAGTGCTATGGATGTATGAAATGAATGCAGTTGAGTATGAATGGGAAGAATGGCGTTTGTGCCATAGACCAACTCGAATGGTGTGGCATTCGTGGGAGTCCGGATGGAAGTCCTATAAGCCCATAAGGCTTCATCCAGCTTCTCGTGCCACATCCTACCCTTCTCTAAGGTTTTCTCAATAATACTAATGAGAGTTTTGTTTGTGGCTTCGGCTTGGCTGTTGCCTTGAGGGTAGTAGGGCGAGGAGAAGTGGTGAGTTATGCCATACGTGTTGCACAACTTGACCATCCGCTCATTCTTGAATGGGGTACCATTATCAGACACAAGGTCTCGTGGAACCCCAAATCGAGCCAAGATATTCCTCCGGATGAAAGCCACCACATGTTGCCCCATTACATTCGTTAGGGAAATGGCTTCCACCCACTTGGAGAAATACTCCGTGGCTGCTAAAATAAAATGATGCCCATTCGAGGCCTTTGGAAATATTGGGCCTACAATGTCAAATGCCCACATGGTAAATGGCCAGGGGCTGACCACTGAATGCAATGCAGATGAAGGGATATGAATGGCGTGCCCATGCACTTGACACGGATGACACTTCCTAACATGATCGTGACAATCCTTTTTCATGGTGGACCAGAAATAGCCCCCTCTAAGTATTTTCATTGCCATCATGTTGGCATTAACATGACCTCCACATTCTCCATCGTGGAACTCATGCATTACTATCCTAGCCTCCTCTAGGTCGATACACCTAAGCAGAATGCCGGTAAAACTCTTTTTGTATAAGATCCCACCCAGAATGGTGTATCGGGTCGAAATCTTACGAATGAATGCCTTATCTTTGGATGTGGCATCCTCGGTGAATCCCCCATTTTCTAAAAATTGTTTTATGTCATAGAACCAGGGTTTTTCAATAGACTCTAGGTTGTTTTGGCAAATATCCAAGTCGTGTGTGGATGGATGGGATGCATGCCATATTTCCAAAGATCTGGTCCCTGAAATGGGATCGACCTTCAGGGCTAAACCCAAGGAGGAGAGGGCATCGGCGATGCCATTGTCCTCTCTTCCTACGTGTGTGAGCTTACACGATTGGAAGGACTGGACCAATCGAGTGGCCAACTCGTGATATGGAAGTAGTTTCTCATTACGTACTTGCCAAATTTTTAAAACCTGGTTTATGACAAGGAGCGAATCTCCAAAGACCTCGATGCATGATGCCCCTAGAGTTTTCGAAATCCTTAAGCCTTGTATGAGTGCTGCATACTCAGCTACGTTGTTGGAACATTCGAAATCTAAGCGGACTGCTATGGGAATCTCACCCTTTTCAGGGGAGATTAGGATGACCCCAGCACCAGCCCCTCGTTGGTTTCGTGCCCCGTTGAAGTGCATCTTCCACACTTGGTTTTCGAAAGAATTTGCCAAAATGTGGTTTTGAAAATGGTTTTGCAATATGCCTTCATCAGGCATTTCGACAAGAGAGGGGAATGCGTCCTCTAAGGGGAATTCAGCCACGTAATCTGCTAGGGCTTGCCCCTTAATGGAGATCTGGTGATGGTATTTTAGGTCATACTCCATTAGAAGGAGTTGCCATTTGCCCAATCTACCCGTGAGAATGGGTTTTTCGAACAAGTGCTTGATTGGATCAAGCTTGGACACTATCCAGATCTCATGATCTAGGAAATAGTGTCTGAACTTCTGGCAGGCCCAGACTAGGGCCAAGCACGTCTTCTCCATGGCTTGATAATTTCGTTCATAAGCCAAGAGAGTTTTCGAAATGTAGTAGATGGCATACTCCTTATGGGTGTCATCCTCGTATTGAGCCAACAGGGCTCCTAAAGCATTTACATGCACGGAGATGTATAATAAAAGCGGTTTTCCTTGTTTTGGAGGATTCAAAACGGGGGGATTAACCAAGTATGCCTTCAGTCTCTCGAAGGACTTTTGGCATTCGTCATCCCATAAGAATTTCGTCCCCTTTCTCAACAATTTGTTGAAGGGTTCGCATCTAGTTGCCAGATTCGATATGAATCGGCGCACGGATTGTAATCGACCCTGGAGGCTACGGATTTGGGTGAGATTGGAGGGTGGAGCCATGTCTATGATGGCTCGACACTTAGAGGGGTCGACTTCTATTCCCCTTTGGCTCACCATAAAGCCTAGAAGCTTCCCTGATTCTACCCCGAACACACATTTTTGAGGGTTTAGCTTTACTTTGTAAAGCCTAAGCCTCTTGAAAATCTTTTGTAAACATTCAATATGGGTGCATCGGGTTTTGGATTTCGCCAAGAGATCATCTACATACACTTCTACAAGCTCATGAATTTGATCATGGAAGATCGTGTTCATGGCTCGTTGGTATGTTGCGCCGGCATTTTTCAAACAAAAGGGCATGACTGTATAACAGTACGTGCCCCATGGGGTTGTGAAGGCGGTCTTACCCTGATCTCGTGGACTTAGTTTGATTTGATTATAGCCTGAATAGCCATCCATGAATGAAAACATTTCATGATTTGCAGTACTATCGACTATCAAATCTATGTTTGGTAAAGGATAATTATCCTTTGGAGTGGCTTTATTCAGGTTTCTGAAATCGATGCATATTCGAATTTTCCCATTGGTTTTTCGAACCACAACGATATTTGACAACCAATCAGAATACACAATGGGTTTTATAAATCCGGCTTTTAGCAGATCTTCTAAACCCTCTTTGACTTGCGTGTGTATATTCGGGTGTATTTTCCTAAGCTTCTGCTTTATTGGTTTTACACCCACATCTAAGGGAAGACGATGCTCGACTATGCTGGGATCTATGCCCGGCATGTCTTCGTACGTCCATGCAAACACATCTAAATAGGTTTGTAGAAATGCAATGAATGCTAACTTTTCAGTTTCATGCAAGCATGCGCCTATTTTGATGGTTTTGGGATTGGAATCATCCCCTAGGTTCACCTCTATGAAATCTCCTCCTACTGATTGGGAAGGTCTTTCAAAATCGAGAATTCTATGAAATTCGGGGAGCTTAGAAGTGGGATCTTCCTCAAGGGGATCCATTTCTGGGCTTTGATCATTCTCGTGGGCTATAGACCCGAGGGAACTTGATGCGTGGTCTGGCTATGCAGACGACACTTCTTTCAAAATCCTTTTCTTTTGCTAAAGTCCTACCAGGAGCAGCTATGTACAAAATCTTTTTGGTATTTTCCAAATTTTTGATTTTTTTGGGTTTTTGTAAAACAAGAACTTTGGGAACTATACAAAGCACTCTTTTTTCGAGTTTTTGTTTTTCCATTGTTTTTGGTTTTTCTTGTTTTTCGATTTTTTTGATTTTAAGTTTTTCAAATGTTTTTGGTATTTTTAGAAAAGGGATCTTCCGTCATACCTACAAAGGGAAAACACTACGGGTTAGACTCGGAATAGGAGGTCTAAATCGTAGGTCTCTTCTAAGACAGGCTCCGGGGCACCCTTGACCCAGGTGGTCACAGGGGGCGGCTCTGGCAGTATTTGGGGAGTATAGCCAATCCCATATCGGCTTGGGTTGGCCCTAGGCAGGATGGGCTCTAGGAGACCCTGGTTTTGTGCCCCCAGACTCTTGTAGGGCGTGTAGCCCATGTTTAATAACATGTTCCACGACCTTTTATTTTTTGAAAAGATGGGATATAAGTCGTGGTCCTGGAACATGCTATCGTCCATATTAGGCTCGTATGGCCTCTTGTCCAGGGGCTTTGGAAATAGGGAACGCTTGGGTTTTCCTAGGAGGATTAGAGTCGGGAGGGGGCCTGCTTTGGGCGGCCCCTTCACACATACAACCTTCCTAGGGTTGTTCAACACGAGCCGAGGTGTCTCAACCATGATTTACCCCAGGTTAGCCTCATGGGCTTGGGAGCTTGATAAACAAGGGGAGTTTATGATCCCCTGAAGCGGTGGGTGACTCTCACCTAGGATCACTACGACCTGGTCCCTAAAAGGGATCTTGACACACCTGTGGAAGGTGGATGGCACAGCGCACAAACTGTGTATCCAGGGCCTTCCCAGCAACAGGTTATAATGGGGGTGGATGTCCAAGACATGGAACACCCCCGTGTGTTCGATCCCTCCTATTTCCATTGGGAGTTCGATGGATCCTAAAGGCCTACACGCATTCCCATCGTATCCAGTGATAACGATGGGACTTGGGTTCACTGAAGTCAAGGTGACTCCGATTTTGTACGCCACATGGAGTGGAAGGATGTTGAGCCCTCCTCAACCATCGACTAGGCACCTGTCCAGAGAGTGGTTGTTTAGAAGTACCTCGATATGCAGGGCCTGGTTATGGGTTTCGTAGGGTCTATCTACATCATCTTCTGAAAAGGTGATGGGCGATTTTGCTCCTAATAAAGCCACTTGGGCAGACAAGGATTCCAGACTTATGTTCGAATCAACCTTGGCCCTTTCTAGAATTTTCTCTAATACAAGTCTATGCCTAGGCGAGGTTTTGATAAGCTCTAGGATAGACATGTGAATAGGAATCTTTGAAAGGTGGTTTTCGAAATCATAAGGATTTAGGATGACTTTGTCCTTATCTGCTTTTGGCAGACCACTAGGGATACATGCTTTTGAGGGGCCAAGCACACTGACCACCTTTTAAGCACCTTGAAGGTGCGGGGGTTGATAGATCCTCCCGGATCTAGTGACTTCCCCCACAACCAGCCTAGGGTTCGCGCTAAACTTGGCTCTAAGGATGAGCTGAGGAGAACCTTGGATTTTCAAAACTGGTTTTACCGGGGTTTCCACTTTTGGTGGTCCCTGAATGACGACTTGGGCGGGCCTCTTGTATAGTACAAGGATGGGCGCACAAGTAGGTCGACCAGGTTCTGGCTTTTGCGCTAGTTCCTTGGAAATGGTGAGGGTACATACCTCCTTTTCTTTCCCACTACCACTGGCGTGTTTGGGAAAGGGTTCTTTGAAGATAGCTTGAGGTGGCTCAGGTTCCGCAGTGACCTGGAGCCGGCCTTTTGCTATCAAGTTCTCAATTTTATTTAAAAGAGAGAAGCAGCGTTTGGTATCATGGCCTTTGAGCCGATGATACTTACAAAATCGGTTTAAATACCCCCCCTTGGACGTGACTCCTTCAGGGATTTCAGGGAGTTCGATCATGCCCTGGGCAAGGAGGAGGTCTAGGACCTCTCACACAGGTTGCCCTAGCGGAGTATACTCCCGTTTTTCAACCGGTTTTTGAAAATTGCGTTCTCTCTTATTTTCTAATTTTTCAAAATTTTTAGAAGTGCCCGCCATGCCTGGATCCACCCGGACATTGGCGATTTTATGGGGTTTTGCCCCTTTGTCCGTCGTGGGCAGCCCATATGCGATGGGCTTTTCCAAACGGGTTTTTGGAATGACACTTCCTTTCCATAAGTGGTCGTATGTCCCTTTTCACAAGTTGGTTTCGAAAAGGGAGGCCTTTTTGATCAACTTATGGAAAGTTGAAATCTCATGGAGCGAGAGAAGGGTTTTTAACTCGCTTTTGAAATTATCCAGGATGAGCATTACTGCACATCCTTCGGATATGGGCTCTCGCACTTGGCCCAAAAGCGACCTCCATCTTATAATGAAGGCATGTACGTCTTCGTTCATGCCTTGCTTTGTATCCCTTAAGGTATTCAGGGTTGGCGTGACTTCTACGTTGTGTGCAAATCTTTGCATGAAGCAGTTCGCTAACTCTTCAAAAGTAGCGAACTGGCTTAAGTCGTAGGAAGCCAGCCATTTGGCAGCTGTGCCTTTAAGGGATAGAGGGAACCAATACACCCATTTCATCGAGTCCTTTTTCTTCTTATGGGCTCGACGTGAGAAAAGCTGCAAGTGAGACCTAGGGTCTCCCATGCCATCATATCGATGGAAGTTCGGTATTTCATCGTCACTGTCTGTTTCGTAGTCCATAGGAAGGAAATCAGACAGGGCGTAGCTTCTTTTCTCTTTATTCTGCCCTTTTAGCAACTGCTGTAGGGCTTTACGGTCCTTTTGTGTGAAGGACTCGTGGTATTGGTTGCCTTCCATTACGGAGGCCTCTTTTTGCTTGCGAGTTTTTTCAGATTTCTTTTTAGGCCTTTGTTCACCGTTTGATGAACATGAATCGCCTACTTCAGCCTCTTGGCTGAGAGCATCGATTTTGGCCTCAAACTCCCTTCTCAAGTCCTTGATTTCATCTAGTTTTATTTTGTTTTTGAAAATCCTCCTAGAGTGAGAACTTGATGCGCATGAGCCTTGGCTCGACACTTCACTTGGATTGGATTTTGACATGCTTTTCAAGCTTTTTCAAAATGTCCTAAGTACAAGCAAACAAAACGAGTTAAAACGACACCTTTTTACAAAATTTTCGCAAGACTTCTACAAGCAAACTCGATTTTTGAAAAGGCTCACGTCCCACCGGGCGTGCCAATCTCTGTAGACGCGCGAAAATCCCTGCCTCTTCTGCCTTTTTCAGGGCTTGGAGCAGATCCTCTCGTGTGTCTAAGGCCTATATATGCAAATAGGGCATGCCAGCTAGCTTACTTAAGCTAGCGAAGATATTTTTAACACTGACTTCTAAACGTGGCGACTGTGAGCAAGTAAGCTCTTGTCGTCGCAGACCTTCTTCCACCGATGCGCAAGGGTCAGTCTGTACGCTTTGCAAAAATCGAGTTTTTGGAGGAAAGTCTACGAAGCGGTTCAAGGTGTCTATTTCGGGTCTTTAAGATGCGGTTGCATGTTTTAGATCACATGGATTTGCACGTGCCTAAGTCTTTTCTTTTATCCCTTTTCGGGCCACCTAGTTTGTGTGTTATGAACACTCCACTACATGGGCGAATTCGAGCGGGGCTTGCTTCGATGCAATATGCGTCGTACCTCGTGGTATGGCGTAGATGCAATGCAAACTCACGCTACTCCAAAGGGAAAACCCGAAATGTAAAGTCAATACTGAAGGGAAATGACTGAAGGGAAATAACCGAAGGGAAATAACCGAAGGAAATAACCGAAGGGAGATATGTATATAGATTATGTATATGAGCCCTTACTCGGGTCTTGCAAATAAGAGCGAAGGCTCAATGTGGGTGCGTGCTTGAATTGAAAGACTTACACACACGACATGAAATTAAACCCAAATAGTATAGGTCGGCCCTTACTTGGGTCTTTCAAATAAGAGCGAAAGCTCAATGTGTGTGAGAGTGCTTGAATTGAAAGACTTACTCACACGACATGAAATGAAACCCAAATAGTATAGGTCGGCCCTTACTTGGGTCTTTCAAATAAGAGTGAAAGCTCAATGTGTGTGAGAGTGCTTGAATTGAAAGACTTACTCACACGACAAGAAATGAAACCCAAATAGTATAGGTCGGCCCTTACTTGGGTCTTTCAAATAAGAGCGAAAGCTCAATGTGTGTGAGAGTGCTTGAATTGAAAGACTTACTCACACGACATGAAATGAAACCCAAATAGTATAGGTCGGCCCTTACTTGGGTCTTTCAAATAAGAGCGAAAGCTCAATGTGTGTGAGTGCTTGAATTGAAAGACAACGCACCCAACTTAAACAAAACCCTTCGAAAATGAAAGTATATATATACACTTATGTATTAGGGGCTGATTAGGCCCGTGTGTGTTTAAAATCGTGCACGACTAAGAGAGTGCACGTGTGTGGTTGTGCCAAGCCACGTTATTACAAGCGGGGGGAGACTATGCTCCGTTATTACAACCCCGTATCAAATTGAATCTCAAGCAAGTATACAACTAAAGACCGAGTTTAGACACTTACGAGTAGCTGGTCCGTAGAGGTCTTGCTTGAGCGTGGGCTTGGCCTTCGCCTTGGGGTGCAAACGGGAGCTCCGCGAGGATAGGTGATCAAAGGTGCTGGCCGGCTGCAAGTGGGGCGCGGGATAGGCGCCTCAAGGGTGGCCGGTTGCAAGTGGATGTCGCCTCGAGGTGGGGGGTTAAAGGGGCTGAACGAGTGAGTTTTTAGGGTCACTAGGGGAGTTGATTGTTTAGGGAAACTGGACCTAAAGGAGAGTTTGTGGGAAGGCCGAATGGGACACCTAGGGGAATGGTGATGACTGGCCGAATGAAGGAATAGTCGGTTGGAGTGGCCGACTAGGAAGATGTGGTGGTGGTGGGCTGCTAGGGTGACTAAGGTTGGAGTATGGGAAGGTAGCTAGTTAGGTGATGGGGCTAGGTGATAGTGGGAATAGTAGGTTTAAGGGAGTGTTACGGGTAGGTCTTAGGAAATCTAATAGGGCAATCGGGTGTAGTTGAGGGGAGTTAGGCAGTGGCCGGCAGTTTGGGTTGTGCTAGGTTCGGCTAAGTTAAAGTGGTGGTGGCAAAAGCTGAGATGATGATAGGGTGGGTGGCTAGGAGTGGAGAGGTAGTAGAGAAGGGCTTTGGGTAGAGTTAGAGAGTGCTTACCGGATGGGGAGAGGTGGTGGATGAAGTGGGAAGCCGGGTGTGGATGGGAGCTCGGCTGGTTCGGTTAGATGAAGGTGGTGGCGTCCGGCTGGGTGAGGTGATGGATGGAAGAGGGAAGGTGGCGGTGCAGGTAGTGCTGGTGGAGAGTGGTCCCGGCTGGCAGGTAGAGAGTGGAGCAGGCGGGCAGGTGGAGAGTGGTGCCGGCTGGGCTGAGGTGAGGGCTCTCCCTTGCAAAACCCGCCCCCAAAGGGGAGGGGTTTAAATAGGGGATGGGTAGGTCGGTTAGGGCTGGGCTTGGGGTAGTGGTTAGGTGGTTTAGGTAGGGTGGTATGTAGATAAGGTGGGCTGGAAAGGGTTGGGCCAGATATTTTGAAACTAGGGGTTTGGGTAGATTGTGGGCTAGGGGTGGTTTAGGGGTTTAGGGCTTGGTTAGGTGGTTGGGTTTTAGGGTGAGGTTTAGTGAGCTAGGTTAGGTGATTAGGCTAGGTTTAGGCTAGGATTAGGGAAATTAATCTAGGTTTAGGGAAGGATTAGGGAAGTGGGTTAGGTGATTAGGTTGGGATTAGGACGGGATTAGGGAAGTGGGTTAGGTGATTAGGTTCAGATTAGGGGTGGATTAGGGGTTTAGGCTAGGATTAGGCATTTTGGGTTAGGTTTAGGTGAAGGAGCTCCCTTAGCATGGCCCATAGACCTTGATCACCTCATGTTGGTGCAGCTTTAGGTTAGGTTTTAGCTAATTACAAGCTTAAACCCACTCAATTAGGCTAACCCACATGATTAACCCCAAACTTGACACACAAGTCAATCTTCATACAACACTCTTGATATTTTTCACCCCCACTCTCTCTCATGCCCAATATCCCACGTGAATTTCAAGTGGGCCCTACCTCCATTTATGAGAAGGTGATGTGGGCCATGGATATGGATATTGGATTGGATCTCTGGATCCAAGTCCACATATGGGTTTTGATTGGAATCTGGATATATATGGTCCAGATCCAATCCAAACTGAACTCTGACTCCTTCGAGCTGGGTTCGAAACGGACGATTCGTGCGGGGCCTGACAGCATCAGTACTCCGTCTAGCTGGGTCTTCGCCAACATAGTCGTCCGCCTCCGTTTCTGCCTTCCAGAGATGACTTCAAATGCTATTTTGATAAGAACAGGGTCTTGGACGTTCGAGATCCTGGGGGTGTGGATGTGATACAAGAGGTACTGTGCCGGGCTTGACATGTGCTCCGGTTCCGGGCTCTCCTTAGCTCTCCTGGTCCTGTCTTGATCGGGCCAAGCTGCTTCGGGGTTTCAAAAACGTGTTTTAAAAGGTTTTCAAAAGCCATATTATATGTTTTTGAAATATAAAGTTTAAAACATATATACAGGGTTGTCTGGAAGGCTCCTGGGTTTCCAGACTCAAAAATGGCCCTTTGGGGCTGCTTGTATAAAACCAGGTTGTTTTGAAGAAATTCGTGGGATTTCGGGGTGTTTACACCTACCTAAGACCATCCCAAGCTCAACCATTAGTTGGCCGAGCTCACCCTAGATCTGTCCCATTAAGCTCCTAAACCTTAACCCCCTACCTTAGCTTAAACTCTACCTAAGCCAATCCTAAAAACTACCCAGCTCGGTCACCATTGGCCTAGCTATTTCCTTAGGATCCCATCTTAGATCCTACCTAAGACAAGTCTTCAAAATCTGCCCAGCTCGGCCACCATTTGGCCGAGCCATTTCCTTAGGATCTCGCCTTAAACCTTACCTAAGACCACTTCCTAAACCTACCCAGCTCGGCCACCATTTGGCCGAGCACTTCCTTAGGATCTCGCCTAGGGTCATCCACAAGACATCAACTAGGCTCGGCCATTAGCTGGCCGAGCATTCCTTTAAGACCTAGCCTAAAACTACCCATAAAACATCACCCAAATCGGCCATCAGCTGGCCGAGTATCCCCTTAGGACCTTGGCTTAACTCTTACTAAAGACCACCCATTTAGACCTGGCCTAGATCCCTTATATCTCGCCCTAGATCTGTCCATGTCTTACCCAAACCCATAGCCTACCATATGTCGACCTAGCCTAGATCAAAGATTACTATCAACACCCCACGCAGCTGATCTATTCGCAGCGAGAGGTCCATCCAATGGCTGTACCCAAGGTCGGATTTCATTGATAAAGAAAGCCCAAGCAGATGACGTGTAAGTGTTCGAATATGGTCTTTTACATTACTTCAAGTTCAATTAAATTCATATGGGGTTGTAATAACGGAGCTTGTCTCCCCCCGGATGTAATATATGTGCTTGATGCAAAACACACACACGTACACTCGAGCCTTTCCGCTCTTATCTGCACACTTTTGATAACAAACGGGCCTTAATAGCCCATAGGATATAGCTCTATTTATATACATTCAGCTGGGTTTTAAGGTTCAAGTCGTGTGAGTTGTCTTTTATTTTATATACTCAAAGCACTCACTCACATTGAGCCTTTCCGCTCTTACGTATATATACGTATTTCCCTTTCAGCTGGGTTTTAAATTCAAGTTGCGTGAGTTGCCTTTCAATTTATACACTCAAAGCACTCACTCACATTGAGCCTTCTCACTCTTAAGATATAGCTATATATTTCCTTTCCGCATCTAAGATATAGCCATATTTTCCCTTCTGCAATTTCCCTTTTGCTATGTCTTTAAATTCTGAGTTTTCCCTTCAAGTTGTGTGAGTTGCATTGCATATACGCCACACTCGAGATACGAAGCATACTTGCATCGAACAATCCTAAGCAAACTCGTGTAGAATTTGACAAAATCGAGCACTTGATGCACACAATTACACACCAAAATTTGTTAAAACCCAAAGACATAGGAACGTGTGGATCCCATGAATAAAATCTGCAATTTGACTAAAGCCAATTGACCAAACACTTTCGTACTTTTCAAAAAGGTTGTATTTGTTCAAAATCGAGTTTTCCTAAGCGTACAGACTGGCCCTTGTGCATCGGTGCAAGAAGGTCTGCGACGAAAAGAGCCCACTTATCCACAATCGCCCCAAAAGTCAAATATTTTCAAAATTTACTTCACTAGTTTGAGTAAGCTAGCTGGCAAAAAGTGAACGTAGATTGCGAAAAGATTCACTCCAGGCCTCAGAACCCGGAGTCGAAGATTTTCCATGTCTACATAAGCCAAGAGAAGAATTGTGCTTGGCCTTGCTGTAGGCCTCCAAATTTTGAGACATCATCTCCCCTATCCTGAAAAGGGAATGATGTTCATTAAAGCACTCATTTGAAAAACCTATCTTAAACAGATAGGCAAGATAGATGGCAGCCCTTTTCAAATGGAGTATGAGTTCAAACTCAAGACTCCATTAAGGGACAAGCCCTACATCGTGTGGCTGAAAGTGCCTCCTTGAGACACATTCCCCATACTTGATCAAATGCCCCATGAAGGCATGAATCTTCAAAATGAATTCCAAAAACCATGCTTGACCAAAACCAAGTATGGAAAACATATTTTGATCAAAAGGGCTGGTATAAAACCATCTTCATATAGAAAGGGAGGATTTCTCAAAATTGCTTTCTCAAAAGGCATCAAAATTTTGAAAATTTAACCCTACATATGGCTTTGAAAAGAAAGATTTCTCAAACTTTGGGTTTATATAAAAACCTTGATTGTGTTAGGATAAAGCACATGAGTTTCACGATGAAAATCTGGAGACCATGTCGAAATCAAACATGATGGCCATGACGATCACTTAGGGCTGGTTGTGTTTTCCATCCTTGAAGCAAAAAAATATCATGATCATGTTAGAAAACCATGGAAGTGCATGGGCATGAACATACCATTGTCCATCCAAAATCCTTTTGAAAAGCCATGGCCCTTCACCATATGGCCATGCGAAATTCCCATCAAGCTAGGGGCATTTTTAAATACAGCCCTGTAGACGCGCGAAAATCCCCGCCTCTTCGTCCCTTCCGGGGGCTTGGAGTGGATCTTCCCGTGCGTCTAAGGCCTAGGTATACAAATAGGGCGTGCCAGCTAGCTTACTTAAGCTAGCGAAGATATTTTTATCACTGACTTCTAAACGTGGCGACTGTGAGCAAGTAAGCTCTTGTCATCGCAGACCTTCCTGCACCGATGCGCAAGGGTCAGTCTATACGCTTTTGCAAAAATCGAGTTTTGGAGAGAAAGTCTACGAAGCGGTTCGAGGTGTCTATTTCGGGTCTTTAAGATGCGATTGCATGTTTTAGATCACGTGGATTTGCACGTGCCTAAGTCTTTTCTTTTATCCCTTTTCGGGCCACCTAGTTTGTGTGTTATGAACACTCCACTACATGGGCGAATTCGAGCGGGGCTTGCTTCGATGCAATATGCGTCCTACCTCGTGGTATGGCGTAGATGCAATGCAAACTCACGCTACTCCAAAGGGAAAACCCGAAATGTAAAGATGATACTGAAGGGAAATAACAGAAGGGAAATAACCGAAGGGAAATAACCGAAGGGAAATGACCGAAGGGAAATGACCGAAGGGAAATATGTATATAGCTTATATATATGAGCCCTTACTCGGGTCTTGCAAATAAGAGCGAAGGCTCAATGTGGGTGCGTGCTTGAATTGAAAGACTTACACACACGACATGAAATTAAACCCAAATATAAATTGCAGTATGGCCTTGACTAAGGTCTTGGGAGTAAGAGCGAAGGCTCAATGTGTGTGAGAGTGCTTGAATTGAAAGACTTACTCACACGACATGAAATGAAACCCAAATAGTATAGGTCGGCCCTTACTTGGGTCTTTCAAATAAGAGCGAAAGCTCAATGTGTGTGAGAGTGCTTGAATTGAAAGACTTACTCACACGACAAGAAATGAAACCCAAATAGTATAGGTCGGCCCTTACTTGGGTCTTTCAAATAAGAGCGAAAGCTCAATGTGTGTGAGAGTGCTTGAATTGAAAGACTTACTCACACGACAAGAAATGAAACCCAAATAGTATAGGTCGGCCCTTACTTGGGTCTTTCAAATAAGAGCGAAAGCTCAATGTGTGTGAGAGTGCTTGAATTGAAAGACAACGCACCCAACTTAAACAAAAACCCTTCGAAAATGAAAGTATATGTACACTTATATATTAGGGGCTGATTAGGCCCGTGTGTGTTCAAGATTGTGCACGACTAAGAGAGTGCACGTGTGTGGTTGTGCCAAGCCACGTTATTACAAGCGGGGGGAGACTATGCTCCGTTATTACAACCCCGTATCAAATTGAATCTCAAGCAAGTGTACAACTAAAGACCGAGTTTAGACACTTACGAGTAGCTGGTCCGTAGAGGTCTTGCTTGAGCGTGGACTTGGCCTTGGGCTGCAAACGGGAGCTCCGCGAAGGTAGGTGATCAAGGGTGCTGGCCGGCTGCAAGTGGGGCGCGGGATAGGCGCCTCGGAGGTGGCCGGTGGCAAGTAGATGGCGCCTCAAGGTAAGGGGTTTAAATGGGCTGAACGAGTGAGGTATTAGGATCACTAGGGGAGTTGGGTACTTAGGGAAACTGGACCTAAAAGGTGAGCTGGTGGGAAGGCCAAATAGGACACCTAGGGGAGGGCCGAATGGGAGATGATGGCTAGGTAGTGGCCGGCAGCTTGGGTTATACTAGGTTCGGCTAGGTTAAAATGGTGGTGGCAAAGGGGCTGAGATGAAGGTAGGATGGGTGTCTAAGAGTGGAGAGGTGGTAGAGAAGGGGGCTAGGTAAGGTGCAGGGTACTTACCGAATGGGGAGAGGTGGCGGATGAAGTGGGAAGCAGGCGGGCAGGTGGCTGTTGGCTGGTTCGGTTGGGTGGAGGTGATGGCGTCCGGCTGAGGGATGGTGGTGGTGGATGGAAGAAGGAAGGTGGCAGAGCAGGTGGGGCTGGTGGAGCAGATGGAGCAGGCGGAGGTGGGGAGTGGTCCCGGCTGGGTGAGAGAAGGGAGAGGGAGAGGGCCCGGCTGGGTGAAATAGTGGTTCCCACTTGGAAAACCCGCCCACAAGGAGGGGGGTTTAAATAGGGGATGGGTAGGTCGGTTAGGGCTGGGCTGTGGGTAGTGGTTAGGTGGTTTAGGTAGGGTGGTATGTAGATAAGGTGGGCTGGAAGGGGTTGGGCCAGATATTTTAAAACTAGGGGTTTGGGTAAATCGTGGGCTAAGGGTGGTTTAGGGGTTTAGGGCTAGGTTAGGTGGTTGGGTTTTAGGGTGAGGTTTAGTGAGCTAGGTTAGGTGATTAGGCTAGGTTTAGGCTAGGATTAGGGAAATTAATCTAGGTTTAGGGAAGGATTAGGGAAGTGGGTTAGGTGATTAGGTTGGGATTAGGACGAGATTAGGGAAGTGGGTTAGGTGATTAGGTTCAGATTAGGGGTGGATTAGGGGTTTAGGCTAGGTTTAGGCATTTTGGGCTAGGTTTAGGTGAAGGAGCTCCCTTAGCATGGCCCATAGACCTTGATCACCCCATGTTGGTGCAGCCCTAGGTTAGGTTTTAGCTAATTACAAGCTTAAACCCACTCAATTAGGCTAACCCACATGATTAACCCAAACTTGACACACAAGTCAAGCTTAATACAACACTCTTGATATTTTTCAACCCCACTCTCTCTTATGCCCAATATCCCACGTGAATTTCAAGTGGGCCCCACCTCCATTTATGAGAAGGTGATGTGGGCCATGGATATGGATATTGGATTGGATCTCTGGATCCAAATCCAAATCCAAGTCCACATATGGGTTTGGATTGGAATCTGGATATATATGGTCCAGATCCAATCCAAACTGAACTCTGACTCCTTCGAGTTGGGTTCGAAACGGACGATTCGTGCGGGGCCTGACAGCATCAGTACTCCGTCTGCGTTGGGTCTTCGCCAACATAGTCGTCCGCCTCCGTTTCTGCCTTTCGGAGATGACTTCAAATGCTATTTTGATAAGAATAGGGTCTTGGACGTTCGAGATCCTAGGGTGTGAATCAGATACAAGAGTTGCTGCGCCGGGCTCGACAGGTGCTCCGGTTCCGGGCTCTTCTTGGCTCTCCTGGTCCTGTCTTGATCGGGCCAAGCCACTTCGGGGTTTCAAAACGTGTTTTAAAAGGGTTTTCAAAAGCCATATTATATGTTTTTGAAATATAAAGTTTAAAACATATATGCAGGGTTGTTTGGAAGGCTCCTGGGTTTCCAAACTCAAAATGGCCCTTTGGGGCTGCTTGTATAAAAACCAGCTAGATTTTGAGAAATTCGTGGGATTTCGGGGTGTTTACAAGCCCCTAGACACTTTCCATGGATAAACGAATGCATCTCCTTCATGATTTGTGAGATACATTTCATATGTTCATCGTTGCATAAAAGCATGTATTTCCATTTTAAAACACATGGAGTGCATAGCATGCATCATATCACCCCAAAGAAAACCCAAAAGGGTGGAAAACTCGAGTAGGAATGTCCCCATATCTTCAAAAGGGCAACAAAAGTCGGAAATTTGTTGATATTGTGGGTAGAAATTAGCAAAACCCCGAAAATGCCCGAATATTCAAAAGGGTTTATGTTAAATTCTTTTTCAAAAAGATTTTGAAAAATCGAACTCCTTTGAAACTTCTTGAAAGAAGGATCAAAGTTGATTGTATAACCCTGAATGGAGGAATTTATACTTTGCGAAAGGTAGAGTATTCCAAAAACGAATTGGCAACATTTCAAAAATCCCTGGCTTACAAGATTAAGCCTTGCTCAAAAGATCAAAATATTTTCGAATAGCAGATGCTATTAAGAAATAGGACGATCTCGTTTGAATCGAGTAACTAAAGGGATAAGCCTTCCCCCATCCTACTTTCTCTCCGAAAAGGAAAATTGGCTATGTTCAAAAGAAAAAGAAAAACAAGAATACAAAAACTCCTCCGAAAGTGGTCTTCTCTTCATAAATAGGGAATATAAAAACTCCTCCGAAAGAGGTCTTCTCTTTTCAAAAGAAAAAGGAGATATAAAAAAATACCTCCCAAAGAGGTCTTCCATTCATAAATAGGGAATACAAAAAATCCTCCAAAGAGCTGCTCTCCTTTAAAGAAAAGAGGGATTAATGAAAAAATACTCCCAAAGGGAGACCCTCTGTGAAAAAAGAAACAAAAAGCCAAAGCTTCAAAGAGCAATTTTCTGATTCTTTGCCTAAAACCACGGGATGCTTCAGAAGGGACCATGGTATCTCTTTCCCATATCCCTACGGCTTATCCCCGAGGAAAAAGATTCAAATTTGCGAAAATCCTAAAGTATGAATAAAATCGACTTATTTAGATTTCATTTTGTTTGAGAACTTGGCTCTGTTTTGTAGGAAATGAAATTTTGAAATATTTTCCAAGTTTTCCTACCCAAAAACCTCTACTGAGTAGTAGGTATCGAAACCCGAATGAAGGGAAGTATGAAAAATGGAAGTCCTTTTCGATACAAGTTAAAAGGAGTTCCTTTTCAAAAAGAAATTTTCGAAAAACCCACGAATGTCAAAAAGACAAGGATAGAACCTACTTAGAGCAAACAACCTCAAAAGGCTCTCTCTAAAGCTCAAAAACCCAGAAAATGTCAAGAAGACATGGGTAAAAACCTGTTGAGAGCAGCCAGCCTCAAAAGGCTCTCTTCGGGCTCAAAACCCAAAAATAAAATTTTTCTCATGCATGCATTTAAAGAGTCGTTCGTACATGATCATACATATAGGGAAATAGCTAGGAAAAGCCCCTTTTGCTAAAAATCCCCACCTGTAGAAAAAGAAAATAGGGTTTTTGCGAAATAAATGGTGTACTCTCGAGAAAATTTGAGAGAAAAAACAAAATGGGGTGTTTCTCCTTTGCCATTATCCAAATACATTTGGATAATGCCAAAGAGGGGCATCTGTAAACACCCCAAATCTTCTATTTCAAAAACTCTCAAAAACACCAAAAAGCTTGTTTGAGCCAAAACGACAACCTATTTTAAAATGTGAAAACAGGTACAAAAGGCAAAAGGAGACCCTAGGACAGAAGAGGATTCAAGCCCATAGCTTCAAAAGCCACTCCCTGATCAAAAACAAGAGAAAGCAAAGCCCGTTTGATGAAAAGCTCAACGGAGTCCAGAACGGCGAGACGGAGTCCGGACGACAAAGTTGGGGAAAACCCAGTACCAGATGGAGCGCTGATGAAGCCAGTTGTAGACACGAAAAATCCTCGTCTCCGGGTTCTTAGGCCTGAAGCGAATCTTTTTGTGCTTACGTTGCTTTTAAAAAGGGCGTGCCAGCTAGCTTTCTCAAACTAGCGAAGTGATTTTTGAAAATATCTGACTTTTGGGGTGACTGTGGAGAAGTGGGTTCTTTTCGTTGCAGACTTTCTTGCACCGACATGCAAGGGTCAGTCTGTATGCTTTAGAAAAACTCGATTTTACACAAACACGACTCTTTTGAAAACTTTGAAAGTATTTTATCGATTGGTTTTGTCAAATTTGCAACTTTTATACATGGGATCTATGCGCTCCTATGTCTCTCGGGTTTTAGCCAATTTTGGCGTGTAGTCGTGTGCATCCAGTGCTCGATTTAAGGCAAGTTCTACACGATTTGATCAATCTGGTTCGATGCAAGTATGCTCCCTATCTCGAGTGTGGCGGATATGCAATGCAAACTCACACAATTTGAAGGGAAAACCCAGAATTTAAAGACATAGCAGAAGGGAAATAGCAGAAAGGGAAATATGGCTATATCTTAAATGCGGAAGGGAAAATATATATAGCTATATCTTAAGAGCGAGAAGGCTCATTGTGAGTGAGTGCTTTGAGTGTATAAATTGAAAGGGCAACTCACACGACTTGAACCTTAAAAACCCAACTGAAAGGGGAAATACGAAAATATATATGTAAGAGCGGAAAGGCTCAATGTGAGTGAGTGCTTTGAGTGTATAAAATGAAAGACAACTCACACGACTTGAACCTTAAAACCCAGCTGAATGTATATAAATAGAGCTATATCCTATAGGCTGTTGAGGCCCGTTTTGTGTGCAAAAGGTGTGCAGATAAGAGCAGAAAGGCTCGAGTGTACGTGTGTGATTCGTGTTTCAAACCATAATATTACATCTCGGGGGGAGACTATGCTCCATTATTACAACCCCGTATCGAATTTAATTGAAACTTGAATCAATGTAAAAGATCAGGTTCGAGCACTTACACGTCGTTTGCTTGGACTTCCTTTATCAGCGAAATCTGACCTTGGATATAGCCGTTGGATGGACCTTTCTCTGCAAAACGACCAGCTGCGTGGAAGGTTGATCCTAGATCGTGACCTGGGCTAGGTTGACACAGTAAGGTGCTATGGGTTCTGGACTTAGACACGACAGATCTAAGGTGCTATGGGTTCTGGACTTAGACACAACAGATCTAGGGTGAGAACTAATGGATCTAGGTTAGGTCTAGGCGGGTTGTTTTGGTTAAAAGCTAGACCAAGGTCCTAAGGGAAAAACCCGACCAACTAATGGTCGAGTTAGGTGGTGTCTACGGGATTATTTTAGGTGAGACACTATGGAATGCTCGGCCAACTAATGGCCGAGCTTGGGTGGGGATTAGTGAATGATCTTAGGGGAGATCCTAAGGTGAGTTCTAGGGTAATGCTCGGCCAAAGGGTGGCCGAGCGGGGCAGGTTTTTTTTTTGGAGAAGGATTAGGTAGGATCTAAGGTGAATCCTAAGGAAAGAGCTCGGCCAAATGGTGGCCGAGCTTTGGTTGATGTTAGATGGTTGATCTCGGGTGAGATCCTACTGGGTAGGTTTAGAGTGGTTTTTTTTTTTAGTTAGGGTCTAACTTGGGTAATGGTTTAAGGTTAGGGATAGACCTAAGATGAGCTCGGCCACTATGGACCGAGCTAAATGGGTGAGGATGGGTTCGACAAGAGGGGGGAACCGAGTGTTTTAGACACTCGGTTTTGCCAGGTTTTTGGGAGTGGTTTTGAATTAGGAAATGAGTTAGGTAGTGGTTTTTATGTTAGGATTTTCTTTAGGACAGATCTAAGGTGAGCTCGACCAGCCAATGGCCGAGCTGGGTATGGTCCTAGGTTATGATGGTCTTAGGTAGAACTAGGTCAGCCCCTTTAGTGAAGTTCGGCCAACTCCTTGGCTGGACTTTGCTGTGGCTTGTCGTTAGTGGTCTAGGTGGTTTAGAGAGGTGAGAAAAGAGATGGTTTTGGGCAGGAACTAGGGGACTTACCTTGACAACGTTTCAGCCATTTGATCCTTGGTTCCCACGCAGCTAATCCTCACCAAGCAAGGGCCATCCAATGCCGCCAGATTTCATTTCTTTTCAGCCATGTACAAACCGTGATCTACAAACCCCAGCCCACCCACAACTTTCACCCACAATCTCACGAAACAAGAGGGGAAGGCCAGCCCCTTTTGTTGACTTTCCTCTCTCTCTCTCTCTCTCTCTCTCTCTCTCTCTCTCTCTCTTTTCCCCAAGTGGAGAGGCGTGAAATGCTGGAAAAAAATCCTCTCCAAGGCCAGCCCTCTCACGTCCTTTTATAGGCCTCTTATTTGGATATGGATCCTTTGTTGGGTTGTGAAATCCGGATCCAATTCAAGCCTTGTTTGGATATGGATCTTGGATCTGGATCTGGGTATTGGGATCCAGATTCGATCCAAAATTTTCTCTTCTTCAGTCCTTCCTGCCATTTCGAGCCGGGCGCTTCGTGTGGGTCTTGAGTTCATCAAGATTCCGTCTTATGCTGGGTTTTTCCCAATTTCATCGTCCGAGCTTCTTTTCGTCTTTCTCAACTCTGTTTCAACTCTTTCTTTTGTTTTTTGACTTGGATTGCTCGTGATTTCAGATGTGCTTTCGGCTTGGCCTTCGATGCTTCAGTCTTGAAGTACACTCGTGGCCTGGGCTCCTTTTTCATCTTTGAAATTCACTTTTCATCGGGCTGGGCTTGACCTTTGAGCTTTTTGAATCTTTTGCAACTGTTTTGAGCCAGGCTTCATCTGTTCGTCTAGTCTTTTGTAAAAATAGGACTTTCGTCCACTTTCGAGATTTTTTTATGTTTTAAACAAGGTTGGAAAATAGAGTTTTGAAGGGTTTGAGTTCCTGAGTTTTTTTTGAAATCTCCAAACTTGGTTTTTTGAGCTAATTTTCGAACCAGGCATTTGGTTTTGGAAAATATTTGGATTTTGGGGTGTTTACACCAGTGCCCGCACACATCGTTTGCCTCGAGAAGCCAAGAAGGACTGTCCAAAGAAATTTTGATTTGGATTTGGACCATAAATATCCAGATCCAAATCCATGTAATGAATATTTTTTTGGATTTGGGCCAATCCAAATAGTGTTTGGATTGGATTGGATCGGATCTAGACCAAAATATCCAGATCCGTATCCATAAAAATGTTGGGTTTGGATCGGATACGGATCTCAAAATATCCGAGATCCATGATCCAAATCCAAATAGTGTTTGGATTTGGGTCTGGATCCAAATCCCAAACCCAAACCCAAATCCAAGACCCACCTCAAATGTCTATAAATAGAGGTGAGGGGTCCATGTAAAGGGTTCATGCAAATGCTTGGGAGGAGAGAGAGGGAGTGATAAACCTAGCCATGCGGGCTCATGAGTGAAGTGGGCTTGAGCCATGTTGGCCAAGGCTAGATCAAGGGGTTGCACCAACTTGAGCCTAGCTGCACCAAGAGGTGGACTGCGGGCGTGGAAGTGGGCTGGACCGATTGGAGGTGGCTGGACCTAGTGGGCTGCACCTAAGGTAAGCCTCAACTAAACCTAGCCCTTCTCTCTACCCTTCTAAATCTAACACATATGAACCCACCTACACCTAACTAACCCTAAACTGCCACAAGTAAGTCCAGCCAAGTGCTGGCCGAACTCGACAAAACCCCCCAACCGACCTGCCCTAGCTGGCTGAACTCTACCTCGCCACCTACCAACCTCCCTTAGTCGCCTCCTCCACCACCGGCTGCAACCTGACCGAACCCACCTATCACCGCCTCAACCAAACCCCAACTACACCCCTGCCCTAGCCAACCTTCCCTTAACCACCCAACTCCACCTGCACCGACTAGCCTACCACCACCTAAAACCGCCACCCTCAACCTGCCTTTAACCAAACCCCCATTTTGCCACCATCCCTCGCCCCAAACCAAACCCAATGGCCTGCTCCTTTGCAGGTCATTCTCTTTAGAAAACCCACGGCCTGTTGGTGCAAGCCGTGCCTCATCCAAACCCAGCCAGGGCCTGCCACTCGGCTGACCACTTCTTACCAAAAAACCGTAAAGGCTGCCACTCGGCAGGCCCTCTCCCTACAAGCCCATGGCCTGCTAGTGCAGGCCGGGCTTCCCCTCCTTTACCAAGGGCAGGGCCTGCCACTCGGCAAGCCACCTCTCCCTGGAAACCCCACGTCCTGCCGTGTCCCTTCCTTCACCCCCAAGCCCACGGCCTGCTGGTGTAGGCCGTGTATCATCCACACTACAAGAGCCCTGACCTGCCACAAAGTAGGCCGTTTCCTTGGGCCACCTACCTCTGGCCGTGACTCCCCCCCCAACCAGGCCGAGCCCTAGCTCAGCCCTGGCCGACCTGCCTTGGCCCTGACCGACTGAACCTAACCTAGTTAGGGTTTCCCCTAAAACCCAACTCGAGCCACCTTGGCTCGAGTCATCCTAAGGCAGCCCCCTGCAAGGCCAAAGCCTGGGTTGCACCAAGACAGCCCGAGTTGTCCCAAGCTCCCCTAGAACCCAACTCGAGCCACCTTGGCTCGACTCATCCCAAAACCAGGCCCATACCAAGCCTATACAAAGCTCACACGAGCCCACTCAAACACCTCTCCCAAGTCCTCAAAGGTTCTCAAACACCTCCAAGCTAGCCGGTTCCACTTCCATGTGATCCGAGCTCCACACGCAAGGCGTACACGTCGTAGACACACCCCACATAGCGGGCTAGGTGAGTTGTAAGTCCTTACATTTGGTGTTTTATTAAATTTTGATACGGGGTTGTAGTAAAGGAGCTTTGTCTCCCCCCGATTGTAATAACTTGGTTTGGCACAAACACACACGTGCACTTGAGCCTTTCCGCTCTTAGTTGCACACCTTTTTGCACACACACGGGCCTAAACAACCCCTAAGATATAGTTGTATATATATATTCAGCTGCATGGGTTTTCATTTAAGTTGTGTGCGTTGTCTTTCAATTCTACACTCACACACATTGAGCTTTCGCTCTTACTCCCAAGACCCTAGTAAGGGCCATATTGCAATTCCATTTGGGTGTTTTAAATTCAAGTTGTGTGCGTGGTCTTTCAATTCCACACTCACACACATTGAGCTTTCACTCTTACTCCCAAGACCCTAGTAAGGGTCATATTGCAATTCTATTTGGGTTTACATTACAAGTCATGTGAGTTGTCTTTACATATACACACAACACCCACGCACACGTTGGCGACCTTCAGGCCCATATATATTATAAGTATTTTCCTTCCGCTATGTCTTTAAGATTTGGGTTTTAAAGTTCAGCTGTGTGAGTAGTCTTTCCATATATCCACGACACACACTTGCACAATTGAGCCTTTCTGCTCTTAAGATATAGATTTACATTACGCAATTTTCCTCAAGCATTGTCTTTCAATTTCGGGTTTTCCCTTGGAGTTGTGTGAGTTGCATTGCATACTCGCCATACTCGAGCTAGAGTGCATACCTGCATCAAAGAAAATCCTGAATCAATAGTGCAAACATGCCAAGACTTAGGCTATTTCGATGCACACACATCGTGCCTAAGTAGATTAAAATTGAAAGACTTAGGGTCGTCCAACCCTTGTAAAATCAAAATCGCCCAAGTGCATGGTTTTCAAAAGGTTTTAAAACACTTCTTCATTCAAAATATATTTTGAGTTAAACTTGTTTCAAAATGAAGTCTCTAAGCATACAGATTGACCCTTGCGCATCAGTGCAAGAAGGTCTGCGACGTAAAGATCCCGCTTGCCTACAATCACCTTCAAAAAGTCAGATTATTTCAAAACATACTTTGCTAGTTAAAATAAACTAGCTGGCACGCCCATAAAGCGAAGTAGATTGCGAAAAGGTTCACTTCAGGCCTAAGAACCCGTAAGTAAAAATTTTCGGTGTCTACAGTTATGTAACACGTATGGCATAACCCACCACTTCTCATCTCCCTACTACCCTCAAGGCAACGGCCAAGTCGAAGCCACAAATAAGACTCTCATAAGCATTATTGAGAAAACTTTAGAGAAGGATAGGACGTGGCATGAGAAGCTGGATGAAGCCTTATGGGCTTATAGGACTTCCATCCGAACTCCCACAAATGCCACGCCATTTGAGTTGATCTATGGCACAAACGCCATTCTCCACATTCATACCAAAATTCATTCATTCCATACATCCATTGCATTCGACCTTCCCCTAGAGACGCTTCAGCATGCTAGAATGGCCGAACTTGACTTATTAGATGAGCGAAGGCTCCTTGCCATGGATCATGCACATGCATACCGGCAAAGGGTAGCCCGACACTATGAGAAGCATATGAGACCTCGCCACTTCAAAGTGGGAGACCTTGTGCTCAAAATCATCCAATATCGTGGCCCACATCCACTTGGAAAGTGGCGGCCCAAGTGGGATGGCCCTTATGTTGTGCGTGGAACCACCACAAACAATGCCTATTGGCTAGTCGATGTTGAGGGTAGGAACTTAGCAGATCCTATGAATGCTCAATTTTTGAAAAGATACTATGTGTAGGGTCTAAGCTAAGCCCCATTTCGAAAATAATTTTGAAACCTCCTTTTGAAATTTCGTGAGTGAGGATCAAAGCAAATCGTGCAACCCTGAATGAGAGACTCGATTGCTTGCGAAAAAGCGGAGTTTTCCAAAACCAATGGGTCACATTTCAAAAATCCTTCTTCTTACAAAAGAAGGCCTGGTTCAAAATAGCAAGATACTTGCAAGTAGTACGTGCTATTTCTAAATAGGCTGATCTGGAATGAATTGAGTAGATCTTTGGGATAAGTCCATCCCCGTTTCTCTTCTCTTCCCCAAAAGGAAAACTTGGCCAAAAAGAAAAAAAGGGAAATCCCTGCAAAGTCTCTTTCCCAAAAAGAAAGTTGAATCAAAAGAAAAAACGTGTATTTTATGGAAAAGAGGGAATAAAGAAAAAATACTCCTAAAGGGAGACCCTCTATGAAAAAAATAGAAAAATGGCCAAAAAACTCAAAAAGACCAGTTTTTCACCTCTATACCTCAAACCACGGGACAGTCCAGAAGGGACCGTGGTAAACTCTTTCCCATCCCTGCGACTTATCCCAAGGTGAGGAAAGGTTCATTCTAAGGAATCCTAAAGTAAAAATAGGATTTGCTTACTTGAATCTCATCTTGTTTGAGAGTTAGATGTCTAAGTAAGGAGTAGGAATTTTCGAAATATGGCTTGATTTTTCGAATAAAACCTCTGCTAGATTAGCGAGTGTCAAGAATCAAATAAAGGAAAAACACGAAAAGCTGAAATCCTTAGGATTGAAGTTAAAATGAGCTTTCCTCTTTCAAAAACGAGTTTAGAAAATCCTTGAACATCGAGCAACATAGGACCAGCTCACTTGGTGCAGCAGGTCTTCATGGGTGCATCGAATTTTTGATTTAGCCAAAAGATCATCCACATATACCTCTACGAGCTCATGAATTTGATCGTGAAAGATCGTGGTCATGGCTCTTTGGTAGGTGGTACCGGTATTTTTCAAACCAAAGGGCATGACTGTATAGCAGTACGTGCCCTAGGGTGTGGTGAAAGCAGTTTTAGCTTGATCTCTTGGGGCTAATTTGATTTGGTTATACCCTGAATAGCCATCCATGAATGAAAACATTTCATGATTTGCAGTACTATCGACTATCAAATCAATGTTAGGTAAAGGAAAGTTATCCTTTGTAGTGGCTTTGTTCAGGTTTCTAAAATCGATGCATATTCGAATTTTCCCATTGGTTTTTTGAACTACAACAATATTTGACAACCAATCAGAGTACGCAATGGGTTTTATAAAACCGGCCTTTAGCAGATCTTCTAAACCCTCTTTAACTTGAGTATGCACGTTCGGATGAATCTTCCTAAGCTTTTGCTTTACGGGTTTCAAATCCGAATCTAGGGGAAGACAATGCTCTATGACTCTTGGGTCTATACCTGGCATGTCTTCATACGTCCATGCAAACACATCTATATAGGTTTTCAAAAATGTACATGCTCATGCAAACATGCGCCTATCTTAATGTGTTTGGGCTTTGTTTCACTCCCTAGGTTGATTTCTATGAAATCTCCTCCTACAGAATTCGAAGGTTTTTCAAAATCGAGAATTTTATGAAACTCGGGGAGCTCGGAAGTTGAATCCTCCTCAAGGAGAAGGGGATCTTCTTCCGCGCTTCGATCATTCTCGAGAATATTGAATCCTAGGGAATTTGAACTTGATCCATGGGTTTTGAAAACACCTAGTTTTTTACTTGGAATTTCAACGGGTTTCGAAGCTTTTGGTCTTGTTATAAAGACAACTTTCTTTTCGAAATCCTTAGCCTTTTCCAAATTTTTACCAGGAGCTGGTATATACAGGATTTTGTTTTTGGGAATTTATAATTTTTTGATTTTTTTGGATTTTTGTAAAGAAAGGATTTTGGGAACTATACAAACAACCCTTTTTCTGATTTTTTCATTTTTTTCAAGTTTTTTTGGTTTTTGGGATTTTCCAAATTGTTTTTGAATTTCGAGATTTTTCATTTTTTTTATTTTTGGTTTAAGAAGGGATCTTCCATCATACCTACAAAGGAAAACGTCACAAGTTAGACTCTAAATAGGAGGTCTAAATCGTAGGTTTCTGCTTCACTAGGTTCTAGGGCACCCTTGACCCAAGTGGTCACAGGTGGTGGTTCTGGTAGTATTTTGAGAGTATAGCCGATCCCATATTAGCTTGGGTTGGCACTGGGCACTATGGGCTTGAGGCAACCTTGGTTTTGATTCCCTAGACTTTGGTATGACATGTATCCCACATTCAATAGCATGTTCCACAACTTTTTGTTTTTTGAAAAATTTTGATATAGTTCATGATTTTGGAACTTGCTATCGTCCATGTTATACATGAATGGTTTCTTGTCTAGGGCTTTTTGGAATAGGTGACACTTGGTCTTTCCTAGGATCGTGATGGTTTTGAGTGGGCGAGCCTTGGGCTGCCCCTTGATGTACAACACCATCCTAGGCTTTTGAAGGATGAGCTTGGGTGGCACGACCAAGACTTGCCCCAAATTATCCTCAATGGCTGGGTGACCTGATAAGCATGGGAAATTCTATATTCCCTGAAGCTGAGGGTGTCTCTCACCTAGAATTACCACGACTTAGTCTTCGAAGGAGATTTTTACACACCTATGATAGGTGGATGGCACAGCACACAGGCTATGTATCCAAGGCCTTCCTAGCAATAGGTTGTAGTGGGGGTGGATGTCCAAGACATGGAACACCCCCATGTGGGCTATGCCGCCCGTTTCTATGGGTAATTCTATGGATCCTAAGGGTCTAGATGCATTCCCATCGTATCTAGCGATCACGATGGGGCTTGGGTTCACGGAGGTCAAGGCGACTTCAATTTGATACGCCACGTGGAGCAGAAGGATGTTGAGCCCTCCTCCCCCATCAACTAAGCACCTGTCCAGAGAATGGTAATTCAATACCACCTCGATATGCAGGGCCTGATTGTGGGATTCATAGGGTCTTTTCATATCCTCTTCCGAGAATACGATGGGCATTTTTGCACCTATAGATGCCACTTGGGTTGACAAGGACTCCGAGGTTATGTTTGAGCTAACCTTGGCTCTTTCTAAAATTTTCTCTAAAACAAGTCTATGCCTAGGCAAGGTTTGTATCAGCTCTAAGATGCACATGTTAATTGGAATCTTTGAAAGATGATTTTCAAAATCATACAAGGTTAAAACAACTTTCCCTTTGTCCATTTTTGGCGAGATCCTAGGAATACATGCTTTTGAAGGGCCAGGAACACTGACCATTTTCTTAGCATTTTGTAGATTTGGGGATTGATAGATCCTTCCGAACCTGGTCACCTCCCCCATGATCAACCTAGGGCTCGTGCCTATGATGGCTCTACTCGTGTGCTTTGAATCACCTTGGATTTGTAAAACAGGCTTAATCGGGGGCGAGATTCTGGGCGCTCCCCCGATTACTACTTGGGCGATTTTCCTATGAAGGATGAGAGATGGTGCACAAGTAGAAAACCCAGAATGATATGCATGCGCTAGACTCTTTGAAATCGTTAAAGCACATACCTCTTTACCCTTCCCACTGGTACTTACATGGTTGGGGAAGGGTTCTTTGAAAATAGCTTGGGCAATCCCTGCTAGCCTATGATGGCACAACCCTGCTTGTAGACACTGAAAAATCCTCGCCTCTAGTTCTTAGGCCTGAAGCGAATCTTTTCGTGTGTCTAAGTCATATTTTAGCAAAAAGGGCGTGCCAGTTAGCTTGCTTAAGCTAGCGAAGAAAGTTTTTGAAATCTGACTTCTATCAGGGCGACTGTGAGCAAGCAAGCTCTTTTCGTCGCAGACCTTCTTGCACCGATGCGCAAGGGTCAGTCTATACGCTTAGAAAATTGAGTTTTACACATGATAACCTAAGGAAAATGTTTGAGGTGTTCGATTGGGCAGATTTGTATGGTTTCAAGTTTTATTTTCACATGGATTTGCATGTGTCTATGTCTTTCTTTTATCTCTTTTCGGGCCAACTAGGTGTGTGTACAAGTGACCTAAGTTGAGCGATTTTGAGCAGGAGTGTGGGGTTCTCTTTGATGCAATATGCATCCTAACTCGTGGTATGGCGTATATGCAATGCAAACTCACGCAACTCCAAAAGGGAAAACCCGAATTGAAAGACAATGCGGAAGAAAAATGACTTAATGTAAATTTGCAAAAGGGAAATTACAAAAGGGAAATATGGCTATATCTTAAGAGCCGAAAGGCTCAATTGTGCAAGTGTGTGCCGTGTATATATGTAAAGACTACGCACACTACTGAACCTTAAAACCCAAATCTTAAAGACATAGCCGAAGGGAAATACTTATAATATATATGGGCCCGAAGGTCGCCAACGTGTGCGTGGGTGTTGTGTGTATATTGAAAGACAACTCACACAACTTGTAAATGAAACCCAAATATAATTGCAATATGGCCTTGACTAAGGTCTTGGGAGTAACAGCGAAAGCTCAATGTGTGTGAGTGTAGAATTGAAATACTACGCACACGACATGAATTTAAACCCAAATATAATTGCAATAGGCCTTGACTAAGGTCTTGGGAGTAAGAGCGAAAGCTCAATGTGTGTGAGTGTAGAATTGAAATACTACGCACACGACATGAATTTAAACCCAAATATAATTGCAATAGGCCTTGACTAAGGTCTTGGGAGTAAGAGCGAAAGCTCAATGTGTGTGAGTGTGAAAATTGAAAGACAACACACACAACTTAATAAAAACCCACGCAACTTAAATTATATAAGTATAGCTATATCTTAAGGGCTGATTAGTCCCATGTGTGTGTCAAAATCATGTGCAGCTAAGAGCAGGATAGGCTCAAGTGCACGTGTGTGTGGGTGTGCCAAACCACATTATTACAAGCGGGGGGAGACAACGCTCCATTATTACAACCCCGTATCAAATTTAATTAAGCGTAAGCAAGTCTATAACAAGGACCGAGTTAGGCACTTACGTATAGCTGGTCCGGGTGTGACTTGCTTGCACTTGGCCTAGAAAGTCGCCTTGGGCTGCAAGAGGGAGCTCCTTGGATGGGCGCGGCCAGGGAAGGTGCTGGCCGGATGGCGCCTTGGTGCGGGTCCTGGCCGAGTGGATGGGGTGCTGCCTTGGCTGGGCTTGAAGTACTTAGGGGAGGTAGGTGGAACTAGGGTGTGTCACTAAGGCGTGGGGCAGGTCTTAGGGAGAGGTAAGGTGGGTGTAAGGCACGGCTGGTTAAGAGAAGAGGGGCAGGTGGTGCAGCCGGGTGATGCTGGCCGAATGGTGGAAGGTTGCGAGAGAAGGTGGAGGTGGTTGGTGGAGTTGGCCTAGGGGATGAGATGGAGGAGAAGAAGGGGAAAGTGAGAGGTGAGGCTTACCTAAGGGAAACCGTGGAAGGAAGTTGGCCGAATGGGTGAGGAAGAGGCGGCAGGTGGCGTGGGATGATGTTGGCCCGGTGCAGCGGGTGGAAGGTGGAGTGGTGCTGGCCAAAGAGTGGAGGTGGCGTGGAGTGGTGTTGGCCGAAGGGTGGAGGTGGCGGGTTCCAAGAGGGTGAGAGAGAGAGGGCAGGTGAGAGAGGAGAGAAAGGGCTGAGCTACCCAAAATTCCATGCAAAACCTGCCCAAAAAGGGGGTTTTTATAGGCTTAGTGGGTCGGTTGGGCTGGTATTGGGGGGGTCAGTTAGGCTGGTTTGGGGGTGGTGGTTTGGGGGTATGGTGTGCTAGATATTTAGGTGGGCCAGATATTTGTTTTAGGTGGTTTGGGGATATGGTGTGCTAGGTGTTTAGGTGGGCTGGTTTAGTGGTTTTGGGCTTAGCTAGGTGGGTTGGGCTTAGGGTGAGGTTTAGTGAAGTGGGTTAGGTGTTTAGGCTAGGATTAGGGTGAGGTTAGGGGGATTAGGCTAGGATTAGAGAAGGATTAGGAAAGTGGGTTAGGTGATTAGGCTAGGATTAGGGAAGTGAGTTAGGTGATTAGGCTAGGATTAGGTCGGGTTTAGGGGGAAATGGCTAGGTAAGGTGGGTTAGCTTAGGCTTAGGGTTAGGAGCATCCCTTTGCCTTCGACCCATGGACCTAGTTGCAGCAAGTTGGTGCAGCCCTAGGTTAGGTGTAGGTGCATACAAGCTTACACCCACACTCATTAGGCTAACCCACATCATTAACCCAAAACTTGATACAAAAGTCAAGCCTACTACATTTTCACTCATATTTTATCCCCTCCTTCTCTCTCATGCCCAAGCTTTTCACGTGAATTTCTTGTGGGCCCCACCTCCATTTATGAGAAGGTAATGTGGGCCATGGATGTGGATATTGGATTGGATCTTTGGATCCAAATCCATATGCATGTTTGGATTTGGATCTGGATATATATGGTCCAGATCCGATCCAAAGCTAAATCTCTGACTCCTTCATGGTATGTTTGAAACGGACGGTTTGTGCGGGGCCAAACAGCATCAGTACTCCGTCTTCCGTTGGGTCTTCGCCAACATTATCGTCTGCTCCGCTTTTCACCTTTCGGAGATCATTTCAAACAGTTCGTTGATAACAGGGGCTTGGATGTCCAAGATTCTGGGGATGAATCTGATACGAGAGTTGATGTGCCGGGCTTGACATATGCTCCGATTTTGGGCTCTCTTTTGCTTCTCTGGTCTTGCTTTCATCAGGCCAAGTTGCTTTATGGGGTTTCAAAACACCTTTTTAAAGGTTTTAAAACTATATAACACATATTTTAAAACACGTATAGTTTAAACATATGTACAGGGTTTGCCTGGAAGGCTCCTGGGTTTCCAGACTCAAAATAGCCCTTTGGGGCAGCTTTTGTAAAACTAGGTGTTTTGGGGAAAATCGTGGGATTTTTGGGTGTTTACAGATGCCCCTCTTTGGCATTATCCAAATTGATTTGGATAATGGCAAAGACGACAACACCCCTTTCAATGTCTCCCTAAATCTATCCACGAAAATATGGGATCGTTCCAAATTTTAGCAAAATCTCACTTTTAAAACCCTGGTAGGAGGAGATATCACGCCAAAGGCACAAAATGGTTTCTGGTCCTAAACGGGATCATGTTTATGCAAGTGTCCATGCGTGGCTATGCAGATGCATGACATGGATGAGACGCCAAGAATGGCGACCTCCCAGAGACCAGATATGGTCGAACTCTTGAGACTTACAAAGGCCTGCTGCTCCAAGTGAACAAACCCTATGTTGTTCGATGTTCGATTTTTCAAAATCTATTTACAAAAGGGAAAACTGCTTTGAGTTTCAATCTGAAGGATCTCGAACTCTTCGTGTTTCCCTTTTCTTGAGTCTTGACACTCGCTAATCTAGCAGAGGTTTTATAAGAAAACAAGTTATATTTCAAAATTCCTACGTCTTACTCGAAACGTCGAATTCTCAAACAAAATGAAATTCAAGCAAGTAAATCCTATTTTTACTTTAGAATTCCTCAAAATGAACCATGTTTTACTTGGGATAAGCCAGGGATGGGAAAGAGATACCACGGTCCCTTCTGAAGCATCCCATGGTTTAAGGCATAGAAGGCGGAAAACTGCTCTTTTTGAGCTTTTTGGCCTCTTTTTCCTTTTTTTTTTTATAGAGGGTCTCCCTTTGGGAGTATTTTTTCTTTAATCCCTCTTTTTCACAAGAGAATCGACTTTTCCTTTTTTATTCTAGTTTCTTTCTTTTGGAAAGAGACTTTGGATGGGGAATTCCCTTCATTTTGGCCATATTTTCCTTTTGGAAGGAGAAGAGAAGAGGGGAGGACTTATCCGAAGGTCACACTCGATCCATTCCAGATCAGCCTATTTAGAAATAGTACGTACTACTTGCAAGTATCTTGCTATATTGAACTAGGTCTTTCTTTGAAAGAAGAAGGATTTTGAAATGTAACCACGTGTTTGGAAAGCTCCACTCATTCACAAGTGCGAATTCTCTCACTCAGGGTCACACGATTCGCCTTTGAAGCTCACTTTCGAAGTTTCAAAGCAGTTATCCCTAAGGGTTTTTGAAAATGGGAATTTAACCCAAATCCTACACATAATACTTCTTTAAGTATTGAATATTGATAGGATCTGCTAAATTCCTACCTTCTACATCGCTCAACCAATACGAGTTGTTCGTGGTGATTGCACGTACAACATAGGGTCCATCCCATTTGGGGCGCCACTTTCCAAGGGGATGTGGGCCATGATAGTGGATGATTTTCAAAACCAGATCTCCCACTTTAAAGTGATGAGGTCTCATGTGTTTGTCATAGTGTCGGGCTATCCTTTGCCAATGTTCATGAGCATGATCCATGGCAAGGAGTCACCTCTCATCTAGCAAATCTAGCTCGGCCATCCTAGCATGCTGAAGCGTCTCTAGGGGGAGGTCGAGTGCGATGGATGTATGGAATGAATGCAATTGTGTATGAATGGGAAGAATGGCGTTTGTGCCATAGACCAATTCGAATGGTGTGGCATTCGTGGGAGTTCGGATGGAAGTCCTATAAGCCCATAAGGCTTCATCCAGCTTCTCGTGCCATGTCCTACCCTTCTCTAAAGTCTTCTCAATTATACTAATGAGAGTCTTGTTCGTGGCTTCGGCTTGGTCATTGCCTTGAGGGTAGTAGGGCGAGGAGAAGTGGTGAGTTATGCCATACGTGTTGCACAACTTAACCATCCGCTCGTTTTTGAATGGGGTGCCATTATCTGACACAAGGTCTCGTGGAACCCCAAATCGAGCCAAAATGTTCCTCCTAATGAAAGCCACCACATGTTGCCCCTGTACGTTGGTCAGGGAGATGGCTTCCACCCACTTGGAGAAATACTCAGTGGCTGCTAAAATGAATCTATGCCCATTCGATGCTTTTGGAAAGATCGGGCGTACGATATCAAACGCCCACATGGTAAATGGCCAGGGGCTGACCACGGAATGCAATGCAGATGATGGGATATGAATGGCGTGCCCATGCACTTAACATGGATGACACTTCCTAACATGATCGTGACAATCCTTTTTCAAGGTGGACCAAAAATAGCCCGCTCTAAGTATTTTCATTGCCATCATGTTGGCATTAACATGACCTCCACATTCTCCATCGTGGAACTCATGCATAACAGTCCTAGCCTCCTCTAATCGACACATCTTAGTAGGATGCCGGTAAAGCTTTTCTTATATAGAACCCCACCTAGAATGGTGTATCGGGTTGAAATTTTACGGATGAATGCCTTATCTTTGGATGTAGCATCCTCGGTGAATCCTCCATTTTCTAGAAAACATTTGATGTCATAAAACCAAGGTTTTTCAACAAAATCTGGGTTATTTTGGCAAATATCCAAATCGTGTGTGGATGGGTTGGGCGCATGCCATATCTCTAAAGATCGAGTTCTCGAAATGGGATCGACCTTTAGGGCTGAACCCAAGGAGGAGAGGGCGTCGGCATTGCCATTATCCTCTCTTCCTACGTGTGTGAGTTTACACGATTGGAATGACTCGACCAATCGAGTGGCCAACTCGTGATATGGAAGAAGTTTTTCATTTCGCACTTGCCAAATTTTCAAAACATGGTTTATAACAAGGAGCGAATCTCCAAAGACCTCGATGCATGAGGCCCCTAGAGTTTTCGAAACCCTTAAGCCTTGTATGAGTGCTTCATACTCAGCTACGTTGTTGGAACATTCGAAATCTAGGCGGATTGCTATGGGAATATCGCCCTTTTTAGGGGATATGAGGATGACGCCAGCACCAGCCCCTCGTTGGTTTTGTTCCCCATCGAAGTGCATTTTCCACACTTGGTTTTCGAAAGAGTTTGCCAAAATGTGGTTTTGAAAATGGTTTTGCAATATGCCTTCATCAGGCATTTCATCAAATGTGGGATATGCGTCCTCCAGGGGGAAGTCAGTTACGTAGTCAGCTAGGGCTTGCCCCTTAACGGAGATCTAGTGATGGTATTTTAGGTCATACTCCATTAGAAGGAGTTGCCATTTGCCCAATCTACTAGTGAGAATGGGTTTTTCGAATAAGTGCTTGATTGGATCAAGCTTGGATACTATCCAGATCTCATGATCTAGGAAATAGTGTCAAAATTTCTGGCAGGCCCAGACTAGGGCCAAGCACGTCTTCTCCATGGCTTGATAATTCCTTTCGTAAGCCAAGAGAGTTTTCGAAATATAATAGATGGCATACTGCTTATGGGTGTCATCCTCGTATTGAGCTAATAGAGCTCCCAAAGCATTTGCATGCACGGAAATGTAAAGCAAAATAGGTTTTACTTGCTTCGGAGGATTCAAAACAGGGGGATTAACGAGGTATGCCTTTAGTCTTTCGAAGGACTTCTGGCAGTCGTCATCCCATGAAAATTTTGTGCCCTTCCTCAACAGTTTGTTGAAGGGTTCTTATCTAGTCGCCAGGTTTGATATAAATCGGCGAATGGACTGTAATCAACCCTAGAGGCTACGAATCTGTGTGAGATTGGAGGATGGAGTCATGTCTATGATGGCTCGACACTTAGAGGGGTCGACTTTTATACCCCTTTGGCTCACCATAAAGCCTAGAAGCTTTCCGGACTCTACTCTGAATACACATTTTTGAGGGTTTAGCTTTACTTTGTAAAGTCTAAGCCTTTCGAAAATCTTTTGCAAACATTCGATATGAGTGCATCGGGTTTTGGATTTTGCCAAGAGATCATCTACATACACTTCTACGAGCTCATGAATCTGATCATGGAAGATCGTGGTCATGGCTCTCTGGTATGTTGCGTAGGCATTTTTCAATCCAAAGGGCATGACTGTATAGCAGTACGTGCCCCATGGGGTTGTGAATACAGTCTTACCCTGATCCTGTGGACTTAATTTAATTTGATTATACCCTGAATAGCCATCCATAAACAAAAACATCTCATGATTTGCAGTGCTATCGACTATCAAATCTATGTTCGGTAAAGGATAATTATCCTTTGGAGTGGCTTTATTCAGGTTTCTGAAATCGATGCATATTCGAATCTTCCCATTGGTTTTTCGAACCACAACGATGTTTGATAACCAATCAGAATACGCAATGGGTTTTATAAATCCGGCTTTTAACAGATCTTCTAAACCCTCTTTGACCTGTGCGTGTATATTCGGATGTATTTTCCTAAGCTTCTGCTTTATGGGTTTCACATCCGCATCTAAGGGAAGACGATGTTCGACAATGCTGGGGTCTATGCCCGGCATGTCTTCATACGTCCATGCAAACACATCTAAGTAGGTTCGTAGAAATGCAATGAATGTTGATCTTTCATGCTCATGCAAACATGCGCCTACTTTAATGAATTTGGGATTGAAATCACTCCCTAGGTTCACCTCTATGAAATCTCCTCCTACTGAATTGGAAGGTCTTTCAAAATCGAGAATTTTATGAAATTCTGGGAGCTCAGAAGCGGGATCTTCCTTAAGGACATCCACTTCTGGGCTTCGATCATTCTCGTGGGTTATAGACCCGAGAGAATTTGAGGCGTGGATTTTCAAAAGACCTGGTTTTACACTTGGAATTTCAATTGATTTCTAAATTTTTGGTCTCGTTATGCAGACGACGTTCCTTTTGAAATCCTTTTCTTTTTCCAAAGCCTTACCAGGAGTAGCTATGTACAAAATCTTTTTGGTATTTTGTAGATTTTCGATTTTTTTGTGTTTTTGCAAAACAAGAACTTTAGGAGCTATACAAACTACTCTATTTTCGAGTTTTTGATTTTCTAATGTTTTTGGTTTTTACAATTTTTCCATTTTTTCGATTTCAAGTTTTTCAAATGTTTTTGCATTTTTGTAAAAGGGATCTTCCATCATACCTACAAAGGGAAAACACTACGGGTTAGACTCGGAATAAGAGGTCTAAATCGTAGGTTTCTTCTAGGGTAGGCTCCAGGGCACCCTTGACCCAGGTGGTCACAAGGGGTGGCTCTGGTGGTATTTTGGAAGTATAGCCGATCCCATATCGGCTTGGGTTGGCCCTAGGCACTATGGGTTCTAGGAGACCCTGATTCTGCACCCCTAGACTGGTATATGGCATGTAGCCCATGTTTAACAACATGGTCCACGACTTTTTGTTTTTAGAAAAGTTTGAATATAGGTCGTGGTCCTAGAACTTGCTGTCGTCTATGTCATGGACATAGGGCTTTCTGTCCAGGGGTTTTGGAAATAAGGGATTCTTGGGTTTTCCCAGGATGGTCAAGATTGAGAGGGGGCCAGCTTTGGGTGGTCCCCTGACGCATACGACCTTCGTAGGATTTTTCAAAGTGAGCCTTGGCGGCTCGACCATGGTCTGCCCCAGGTTAGCCTCATGGGCCTGGGAACTCGATAAACAAGGAGAGTTTATGATCTCCTGAAGCTGAGGGTGACTCTCACCTAGGATCACCATGACTTGGTCTCTGAAAGGGATCTTGACACACCTGTGGAAGGTGGATGGCATAGCGCACAAGTTGTGTATATAGGGCCTTCCCAACAACAGGTTATAATGGGGGTGAATATCCAAGACATGGAACACCCCCGTGTGTGTGATCCCTCCCATTTCCATAGGGAGTTCGATTGATCCTAAGGGTCTAGACGCATTCTCATCGTATCCAATGATAACGATGGGACTTGGGTTTACAGAAGTCAAGGTGACTCCGATTTGATACACCACATGAAGTGGAAGGATGTTGAGCCCTCCTCCCCCATCGACAAGGCACCTGTCCAGAGAGTGGTTATTTAGAACCACCTCGATATGTAGGGTCTGGTTATGGTACTCGTAGGGTCTTTCTACATCATCTTCCGAGAAGGTGATGGGCGATTTTGCTCCTATTAACGACACTTGGTCAGACAGAGATTCAGGGGTTATGTTCGAACTAACCTTAGCTCTTTCTAGAATTTTCTCTAGCACAAGTCTATGCCTAGGCGAGGTTTGTATTAGCTCTAGGATGGACATGTGGATAGGAATCTTTGAAAGATGGTTTTCGGAATCATAAGGGTTTAAAATGATTTTCCCATTGTCTGTTTTTGGCAGAACTCTAGGAATACATGCTTTTGAGGGACCAAGCACACTGACCACCTTTTTAGCACTTTGTAGGTGCGGGGGTTGATAGATCCTTCCAGATCTTGTTACTTCCCCCATGACCAACCTAGGGTTCGCACCTAATATGGCTCTAACCGTGAGTTTTGGAGCACCTTGAATCTTTAAAACTGGTTTAGCCGGGGATTCAGCTCTTGGTGGTCCCCGGATGATTACTTGGGAGGGTTTCTTATAAAGTACAAGAGTAGACGCACAAGTGGATCGACCAGACTCAGATGGATGTGCTAGATCTTTTGAAAAGATGAGGGTACATACCTATTTTCCCTTCCCACTGCTACTGGCGTGCTTGGGAAAGGGTTCTTTAAAGATAGCTTGGGCAGGCTCGGGTTCCTCAGTGACCTAAAGCCGGCCCTCCGCTATCAAGTTCTCAATTTTATTTAAAAGGGAGAAACATCGCTTTGTATCATGGCCCTTGAGCCGATGATACTTGCAAAAGCGGTTTGAAAACCCTCCTTTGGAAGTGACTCCCTCGGGAATTTTGGGGAGTTCAATCATGCCCTGGGCAAGTAGGAGGTCTAGGACCTCCGACACAGGTTGCCCCAGCGGAGTATACTCCCATTTTTCAAAGGGTTTTTGGAAGTTTTTCTCCCTTTTGTTTTCTATTTTTTCAAAATTTTTCGAAGTGTTCACCGGGCTTGGATCCACCCGGACATTGGTAATTTTGTGGGGTTTTGCCCCTTTATCCATCGCGGGTAGCCCATAAGTGATGGGCTTCTCCAAGCAGGTTTTCGAAATGACACTTCCTTTCCATAAGTGATCGTATATCCCTTTCTTCAAATTGGTTTCAAAAAGGGATGCTTTTTAATCAACTTATGGAAAGTTAAGATTTCGTGAAAAGAGAGAAGGGTTTTTAACTCATTTTTAAAATTATCCAGGATGAGCATGACTGCGCATCCTTTGGATATTGGCTCTCGCACTTGCCCTAAAAGGGACCTCCATCGAATAATGAAGGCATGTACGTCTTCGTTCATGCCTTGCTTTGTATCCCTTAAAGTATTTAAATTCGGCGTGACTTCTACGTTATGTGCAAATCTTTGCATAAAGCAGTTCGCTAACTCTTCAAAAGTAGCAAACTGGCTTAGATCGTAGGAAGCCAGCCATTTGGCAGTTATGCCTTTAAGGGATAGAGGGAACCAATACACCCATTTTATCGAGTCCTTTTTCTTCTTATGGTCTCAACGTGAGAAAAGTTGCAGGTGAGACCTAGGGTCTCCCATGCCATCATACCGATGGAAGTTCGGTATTTCATCGTCATTATCTGTTTCATAATCCATAAGTAGGAAATCAGACAGGGCGTAACTCCTTTTCTCTTTACTTTGCCCTTTTAGCAGCTGTTGTAGGGCTTTACAGTCCTTTTGTATGAAGGACTCGTGGTATTGGTTGCCTTCCATTACGGAAGCCTCTTTATGTTTGCGAGCTTTTTCAGGTCTTTTCTTGGCCTTTTGTTCACCATTCGATGAACATGAATCGCCTGCTTCAGCCTCTTGGCTAAGAGCATCAATTTTGGCCTCGAATTCCCTTCTCAAATCTTCTATCTCTTCTAGTTTGTTTTTATTTTTCAAAAACCTCCGAGAGTGAGAACTTGATGCGCATGAGCCATGGCTCGACACTTCACTTGGATTTGATTTCGACATGCTTTCAAGCTTTCAAAATCGTATGTATGAAGTACAACAAGTAAAAGAGTTAAAATGACACCTTTGAAAAAAATTTCGTAAGATTTCTAATATGACTCGATTTTTCAAAAGACTCACGTCCCACCGGGCGTGCCAAATCCTGTAGACACTGAAAAATCCTCGCCTCTAGTTCTTAGGCCTGAAGCGAATCTTTTCGTGTGTCTAAGTCGTATTTTAGTAAAAAGGGCATGCCAGCTAGCTTGCTTAAGCTAGCGAAGAAAGTTTTTGAAATCTGACTTCTATCGGGGTGACTGTGAGCAAGCAAGCTCTTTTCGTCGCAGACCTTCTTGCACTGATGCACAAGGGTCAGTCTGTACGCTTAGAAAATCGAGTTTTAAACATGATAACCTAAGGAAAATGTTTGAGGTGTTCGATTGGGTTGATTTGTATGGTTTCAAGTTTTATTTTCACGTGGATTTGCACATGCCTATGTCTTTCTTTTTATCTCTTTTCGGGCCAACTAGGTGTGTGTGTACAAGTGACCTAAGTTGGGCGATTTTGAGCGGGAGTGTGGGGTTCGCTTTGATGCAATATGCATCCTAACTCGTGGTATGGCATATATGCAATGCAAACTCACGCAACTCCAAAAGGGAAAACCCAAATTGAAAGACAATACAACAACAACAACAACAACTAAGCCTTTTCCCATACTAGACGGGGTCGGCTACATGGATTCTTTGTTTCCACAGATCCCTATCGTGTGCCATGTTAGCAGTTAACTCCCAATAAGCTAGATCATTCTTTATTGTTTCTTTCCAACACTTTTGTGGTCGTCCTCTACCTCTTTTAATAATTTCCAAATTTAGTTTTTCTAACCTTCTTACAGGTTCTTCTTTTGATCTTCTTTATATATGTCCAAACCATCTTAAACGATGTTCTCTCATTTTATCCTCTATTGGTGCCACTCCTAATTTGTTTCTAATAACCTCATTATGTATACGGTCTTTTCTTGTATGACCACTCATCCATCTCAACATCTTCATTTCTGTCACAGACATCTTTTGTACATGTTGATGATTAACTACCCAACACTCAGAACCATAAAACATGGCAGGCCTAATTGCTGCTCTATAATATTTACCTTTTAATTTTAATGGTATCTTCTTATCACAAAGAATACCTGATGCTCCTCTCCATTTTAACCAACCAGCATTAATTCTATGCGAAACATCTCCATCAATTCTTCCATCACTTTGAAAAATTGACCCTAGGTATTTAAAACTTTCCTTTTGGGTAATGCAATGTGTGCCAATTTTAATTTCTATGTTCTCTGAAGTAACCAAATGATCAAACTTATATTCCATATATTTTGTCTTTGTTCTACTAAGTCGGAGGCCTTTGTTTTCTAATGTTTCTCTCCATAGTTCCAATTTTCTATTAACTTTTTCCTTAGACTCCTCCACTAATACAATGTCATCTGCAAATAACATACACCAAGGTACTTCATCTTGAATATGTTTTGTTAACTCATCCATCACCATTATAAATAAGTATGGACTTAAAGTTGATCCTTGATGTAACCCAATATTAACTTCAAAGAAGTCTGTCGTTCCTTCATGAGTCCTCACACATGTTTTTGCACCATCATACATGTCTCTTATAAGGTTAATATATGTCAATGGGATACCTCTTTTTTCCAAAGTTCTCCAAAGAACCTCCCTCGGTACACTATCATAAGCTTTTTCTAGATCAATAAATATCATGTGAAGGTCTTTCTTTTTTGCTCTAAAATGTTCCATAAGACGTCTCAAAAGGTGAATCGCTTCAATAGTAGATCTACCTGGCATAAATCCAAATTGGTTCTCTATTGTACTTGATACTTGTCTTAACCTACGTTCGATAATTCTTTCCCATAATTTCATAGTATGACTCATTAACTTGATATCTTGATAATTCGCACAATTTTGAATGTCTCCCTTGTTCTTATATACGGGTATAAGTGTACTTGCTCTCCATTCCTCGGGCATCTTTTGGTTTTTCCATATTTCATTAAATAGTCTTGTGAGCCAAGTGATTCCTATTTCTCCTAGTATTTTCCAAACTTCTATAGGAATATTATCTGGTCCTACCGATTTACCACTCTTCATATGTTTAAGAGCCTCTTTGACTTCATTCTTTTGAATACGTCGGTAGAAATTGTGGTTTATATACTTTTCTGACTTGGCTAAATCTCCTAAACTAATACTAACATCTTTATTTTCATTAAAAAGATTATAAAAATAGTTTTTTCATCTATTTCTTATATCATCATTTGCCACTAGAATTTTTTCATCCACGTCTTTTATGCATCTAACATAATTAAGATCTTTAGTTTTCTTATCTCTAGCCCTAGCTATCCTAAAAATATCTCTTTCACCCTCTTTTGAGTTGAGTTTTTTATATAAGTCCTCCCAAATCTTAGCTTTTGCTTCACTAACGGCCTTTTCTGCTTCCTTCTTTGCTTTCTTATAAGCTTCTAAAGTTTCACTAGTTTTCTTAGCATAATGTAATTTGTAACATGCCCTCTTTCCCTTGATTTTATTTTGTACTACTTCACTCCACCACCAAGCTTCTTTTTGTGCCGGTACACCTCCCTTAGATACCCCTAACACATCTTTCGCCACTTTCCTAATATGTATAGCCATATTGTTCCACATATCAGAGGGTGTGCCAACATAATTCCAAACATCTCCTTGAAGGACTTTCTGTTTAAATATATCTTCTTTCTCGCTTTTCAGGTTCCACCATTTAGTCCGAATAGCTCGATGCACTCTTTTCTTCTTTGTCCATTTTTTTATTTGTAAATCCATAACTAAAAGTCGATGTTGGGTGGTTAAGCTTTCTCCTGGAATTACCTTACAATCTTTACAACACGCTCTATCTTTTTTTCTACAAATAAAGTAATCAATTTGTGTTTGTGATAAGCCACTCTTATAAGTAATTAAATGTTCATCTCGTTTTTTGAAGATTGTATTGACTATAAAGAGATCAAATGACATAGCAAAATTTAAAATCTCCCTACCTTCCTCGTTTATATCCCCATAACCAAAGTTTCCATGAATCCCTTGATATCCTAATGCCTCTTTACCGACATGTCCATTTAAATCTCCTCCTAAACAAATCATCTCCCTTTGTGGAATCTTTTGAAACACCTTATCTAACTCTTCCCAAAAAACTGTCTTTATACTATCTTCTAGTCCTACTTGGGGTGCGCAAGCACAAACTATATTCAAAACCTCTACTCCTAACACTTATTTCAATGTCATGATTCGGTCACCATATCGTTGTATGTCTACTACACTCTCCTTTAAATCTTTATTTATGATAATACCAACTCCGTTTCGGGCCTTTTCTTTACCTGAGTACCATAATTTAAAACCTGTATCCTCTATCTCCTTTGCTTTTTCTCCAACCCATTTTGTCTCTTGTAAACATAGAATATGAATCTTTCTCCGAATCATAGTATCTACCACCTCCATTAGCTTACCCGATAATGTTTCGATATTCCAAGAACCAATACGAATCTTATTATCTAGGACTAGCTTCCTTACCCCCTACATCCGTCCATAATCAAAATGCGGAGACCCTCTCTGAAATTTTTTCACTACATTCGGGCGGCAATGTAGCGGGACTAACTTCTTTACCCACTCCCGTCCATGATGTGGGAACCCTCTTTGCAATTGATTCACTACATTCGGGCGAAAATGTAGTCGCCCTTGCTTACTTCTTACTGCATTCGGGCTCTACAGCACGTCGCTAGGCGGGGACGCCCCAAAGCAATGCTCATAATTTTTGTAATCCATGTTGTAGAAATCCGACGAAGTTTTACGTTGGCTGTCGGAAGCCTAACACAACCCTCCTCCTTTATCTGGGCTTGGGACTGGCAATGCAAGGGTAATCCCTTACATGGGCGGACTTTGGAAGACAATGCGGAAGGGAAATGACTTAATGTAAATTTGCAAAAGGTAAATTACAAAAGGGAAATATGGCTATATCTTAAGAGCGGAAAGGCTCAATTGTGCAAGTGTGTGCCATGTATATATGTAAAGACTACGCACACTGCTGAACCTTAAAACCCAAATCTTAAAGACATAGCCGAAGGGAAATACTTATAATATATATGGGCCGGAAGGTCGCCAACGTGTGCGTGGGTGTTGTGTGTATATTGAAAGACAACTCACACGACTTGTAAATGAAACCCAAATATAATTGCAATATGGCCTTGACTAAGGTCTTGGGAGTAAGAGCGAAAGCTCAATGTGTGTGAGTGTAGAATTGAAATACTACGCACACGACATGAATTTAAACCCAAATATAATTGCAATAGGCCTTGACTAAGGTCTTGAGAGTAAGAGCAAAAGCTCAATGTGTGTGAGTGTGAAAATTGAAAGACAACACACACAACTTAATAAAAACCCACGCAACTTAAATTATATAAGTATAGCTATATCTTAAGGGCTGATTAGGCCCATGTGTGTGTCAAAATCGTGTGTAGCTAAGAGTGGGATAGGCTCAAGTGCACATGTGTGTGGGTGTGCCAAACCACATTATTACAAGCGGGGGGAGACAACGCTCCATTATTACAACCCCGTATCAAATTTAATTAAGCGTAAGCAAGTCTATAACAAGGACCGAGTTAGGCACTTACGTATAGCTGGTCCGGGTGTGACTTGCTTGTGCTTGGCCTAGAGAGTCACCTTGGGCTGCAAGAGGAAGCTCCTTGGATGGGCGCGGCAAGGGAAGGTGCTGGCCGGATGGCGCCTTGGTGCGGGTCCTGGCCGAGTGGATGGGGTGCTGCCTTGGCTGGGCTTGAAGTACTTAGGGAGGTAGGTGGAACTAGGGTGTGTTACTAAGGCGTGGGGCAGGTCTTAGGGAGAGGTAAGGTGGGTGTAAGGCACGACTGGTTAAGAGAAGAGGGGCAGGTGGTGTAGTTGGGTGATGCTGGCCGAATGGTGGAAGGTTGCGAGAGAAGGTGGAGGTGGCTGGTGGAGTTGGCTGGTGGAGTTGGCCTAGGGGATGAGATGGAGGAGAAGAAGGGGAGAGTGAGAGGTGAGGCTTACCTAAGAGAAACCGTAGAAGGAAGTTGGCCGAATGGGTGAGGAAGAGGCCGCAGGTGGCGTGGGATGATGTTGGCCAGGTGCAGCGAGTGGAAGGTGGAGTGGTGCTGGCCAAAGAGTGGAGGTGGCGTGTAGTGGTGCTGGCCGAAGGGTGGAGGTGGTGGGTTCCAAGAGGGTGAGAGAGAGAGGGCAGGTGAGAGAGGAGAGAAAGGGCTAAGCTACCCAAGATTCCATGCAAAACCCGCCCAAAAAGGGGTTTTTTATAGGCTTAGTGGGGTCGGTTGGGCTGGTATTGGGGGGGTCGGTTGGGCTGGTTTGGTGGTGGTGGTTTGGGGGTATGGTGTGCTAGATATTTAGGTGGGCCAGATATTTGTTTTAGGTCATTTGGGGATATGGTGTGTTAGGTGTTTAGGTGGGCCGGTTTAGTGGTTTTGGGCTTAGGGTGAGGTTTAGTGAAGTGGGTTAGGTGTTTAGGCTAGGATTAGGGTGAGGTTAGGGGGATTAGGCTAGGATTAGGGAAGGATTAGGAAAGTAGGTTAGGTGATTAGGCTAGGATTAGGGAAGTGAGTTAGGTGATTAGGCTAGGATTAGGTTGGGTTTAGGGGGAAATGGCTAGGTAAGGTGGGTTAGCTTAGGTTTAGGGTTAGGAGAATCCCTTTGCCTTCGACCCATGGACCTAGTTGCAGCAAGTTGGTGCAGCCCTAGGTTAGGTGTAGGTGCATACAAGCTTAAACCCACACTCATTAGGCTAACCCACATGATTAACCCAAAACTTGACACAAAAGTCAAGCCTACTACATTTTCACTCATATATTATCCCCCCCTTCTCTCTCATGCCCAAGCTTTTCACGTGAATTTCTTGTGGGCCCCACCTTCATTTATGAGAAGGTGATGTGGGCCATGGATGTGGATATTGGATTGGATCTTTGGATCCAAATCCAAATCCATATGCATGTTTAGATTTGGATTTGGATATATATGGTCTAGATCCGATCCAAAGCTAAATCTCTGACTCCTTCATGGTATGTTCGAAACGGACGGTTTGTGCGGGGCCTAACAGCATCAATACTCCATCTTACATTGGGTCTTCGCCAACATTGTCGTTCGCTCCTCTTTTCACCTTCTGGAGATCATTTCAAACAGTTCGCTGATAACAGGGGCTTGGATGTCCGAGATTCTGGGGATGAATATGATACAAGAGTTGATGTGCCGGGCTCGACATATGCTCCGGTTCTGGACTCTCTTTTGCTTCTCTAGTCCTGCTTTCATCAGGCCAAGTTGTTTTTCGGGGTTACAAAATACCTTTTTAAAGGTTTTAAAACTATATAATATATATTTTAAAACATGTATAGTTTAAACATATATACAGGGTTTGCCTGGGAGGCTCCTGGGTTTCTAGACTCAAAATAGCCCTTTGGGGCAACTTTTGTAAAACCAGGTGTTTTAAGGAAAATCGTGGGATTTTGGGGTGTTTACACTGCTCTATCAAGTTCTCAATCTTGTTGAGTAGGGAAAAACATTGCTTTGTATCATGGCCTTTGAGCCGATGATACTTGTAAAATCGATTTAAAAATCTCCCTTTGAAAGTGGTTCTCTCGGGAATCTCAGGGAGTTCGATCATTCCTTGGGCAAGTAGGAGGTCTAGGACCTCTGACACAGGTTGCCCCAGTGGAGTATACTCCTGTTTTTCAAAAGGCTTTTATAATTTTTTCTCTTTTTTATTTTCAAAATTCTCAAAATTTTTAGAAGTGCTCACCGGGCTTGGATCCACTCGGACGTTTGCAACTTTGTGGGCCTTTGCCCCTTTGTCCATTTGGGCAACCCGTAAGTTCCGGGTTTTTCCAAGCGAGTTTTTGAAACAACACTCCCTTTCCACAAGTGATCGTAGACTCCCTTCTTTAGATTTGTTTCGAAAAGAGAAGCTTTCTTGATCAACTTGTGAAAAGTAGAGATTTCATGTAGGGAGAGAAGAGTTTTTAACTCAGGTTTAAAATTATTGAGGATGAGCATTGTTGCACATCCTTCTAATATTGGCTCTCTTACTTGCCCCAAGAGGGACCTCCATCGAACGATGAATGCGTGTACATCCTCGTTCGTTGCTTGTTTTGTATCTCTCAAAGTATTTAAAGTTGGCATCACCTCTACGTTATACAAAAATCTTTGCATAAAGTAGTTCGCTAACTCTTCAAAAGTTGCGAACTGACTCAAATCATAAGAAGCGAGCCACTTTGAAGTGGTTCCTTTGAGGGAAAGGGGAAACCAATAAATCCACTTCATTGAGTCCTTTTTCTTGTGGGCTCGACGAGAAAAGAGTTGCAGGTGAGATCTAGGATCTCCCGTGCCATCATAACGATGGAAATTCGGTATTTCGTCGTCACTGTCTGTTTCATAGTCTAAAGGAAGGAAATCAGACAGGGCGTACGTTCTTTTCTTTTTATTTTGCCCTTTTAGCAGCTGTTGTAGGGCTTTATGGTCCTTGTGAGTGAAGGACTCGTGGTATTGGTTTTCCTCCATAGCGGAGGTTTCCTTGGGTTTGCGAGTTTTTTCAAATTTCTTTTTATCCTTTGCTGGTTCGCTGTGAGACGAACACGAATCTGCTGCCTCGGCCTCTTGGCTAAGTGCAGCAATCTTGGCTTCAAAGTCTTTTCGTAAATCCTCGATTTCTTCTCTCCTATTTCGATTTTTCGAAAATCTCTTTGAGTGAGAACTTGATGTGCGCGAGACCTGGCTGGTCACCTCATTGGAGTCTGAACTCGACATGACTCCGATGCTTTTCAAAAACCAACTATGAAAATGCACAAAAAGGCAAAGAGTTAAATACTTTTATGAAAAAAATTTCAAGAGCTTTGCTTGTTTTTATCAACTTTTCTTAAGACCCACGTCCCACCGGGCCTGCTAATCCTGTAAGCACGAAAATTTCTACGCTCCTGGTTTACAAGACTAGAAACGAGCCTTTTCACGTGTACGTCGCTTTTAAGGGCGTGCCAGCTAGCTTACTCAAACTAGCGAAGTATTTTTGAAATATATGACTTGTGGGGCAATTATGGACAAGTGGGATCTTTTCGTTGTAAACCTTCTTGAACCGGTGCTCAAGGGTCGGTTTAAACGCTTAGAAAATATCGATTTTGAACAAGCATAGACTTTTTGAAAAGAGTATGAAAGTATTTGATCGATTTGTATGCCTATTTGCAGATTTTATTTACGTGGGGTTGCACGTATCTAAGTCTTTTGGTTTTATCTACTTAGGCGGGATGTGTGTGCATCAAGTGGCCTAAGATTGGCGTGTTTGCACGGGGTATTCGGGCTTCTTTGGATGCAAGTATGCGCAATATCTCAAGTTTGGCAGATATGCTATGCAACTTACACAACTTGAATGTAAAACCCGAAATTGAAAGACATAGCTGAAGGGAAATTGCGAAAGGGAGATATAGCTATATCTTAAGAGCGGAAAGGCTCAATGTGTGCGTGTGTGTTGTGTATATATTGAAAGACAACTCACACGACTTGGAATGTAAAACCCCGCTCGACTTAAATGTAAAGTGCGGAATGGAAAATACGTATATATATATGAGCCCGAAGGTCATCAACGTGTGCGTGTGTGTTGTATATAAATATAAAGACAACTCACACGACTGAAAATTAACAACTTGGAATGTAAAGACATACACAACTGAACCGGGAAAACTCACACAGCTGAAAGTATATAGATAAACTCACTCGACGTTCATAAAAGTAAACCCACACGAATTTAAATTGCAACTCTACTTTCACAAAGTAAACCCATGCGAATTTAAATTGCAACTCTACTTTCACGAAAGTAAACTCACGCGAATTTAAATTTCAACTCTACTTTCACGAAAGTAAACTCACGCAAATTTAAGTGTAACTCACTCTGCTTTCATGAAAGTAAACCCACGCGAATTTAAATTGCAACTCTACTTTCACGAAGTAAACCCATGGGAATTTAAATTGCAACTCTACTTTTATGAAAGTAAACTCACGCGAATTTAAGTGCAACTCACTCTGCCTTCACGAAAGTAAACCCATGCAAATTTAAAGTAAGTATACTTGCTTAAGAAAAGATGGGGTTCGAAGTATAGAATGTTTATAATTGTATATTGGGGCAGAGAGCGGAAAGGCTCAAGTGCATGTGAGTGTAAAGAGCGAAAAGGCTCAAGTGCTCGTGGGTGCGATCGTGTTCATGCACAAATATTACAACTCAGGGAGAGACTTCGCTCCATTAATATAAAAAGCGGTTTGAAATAAAAGTTTAAGAAAACTTACACTTTTCCCTTTGATCAAGCTCGAGATTTGGCTAGGTCAAGCCCAACCAGCCCCAAGATGGTGTTGATGTGATTCAGCCAAGTCGAGCCAGCCCAAGGTTCGGCCAAGTGGTGCAGCCAAGGTAGGTCGGCCCAAGGTGGTTCAGCCCAAGTGGGTCGGTTCAAGGTAGGTCTTCGGTTCAGCCCAAGTGGGTCTTTGGCATGGTTTTAGTCAAGTCAAGCTAAGGGGCAGCAAAGAGGTTCGGCCGTGGTTTAGCCATGAGCTAGGTGGGTTCAGCCAAGGTCGGTTCAAATGGTGCAACCCTAGGTCGGTTCAAGTGGTGCAACCCTAGGTTGGCCCAAGGTGGTTCAGCCCAAGGGTTCAGTCGAGTGGTGCAGCCCTAGGTCAAAGGCGGTTCAGCCAAGGTGCAGCCAATGAGTCCAGTCGAGCAAGGTCAAAGGCGATTAGGCCAAGGTGCAGTCAACCCAAGGTTCGGCTAGGTTCAGCTAGGTTCAACCGTGAGCTAGGTGGGTTTAAGGGTTCAAGGCGGTGCAAGGTTCGGCCAACTTGTTGCAATCGTGGTGTAGTCCACCCAAGGTTGCAGCTGTGTGGTTCAATCAAGAGGTGAGCTAGGTGGGTTCAGCCAAAGCTCAAGGCGGTGTAGGTCAGTTCAAGGCAGGTGTAACCCAAGGTTCGGTCAAGGTGTGGTTCAGCCAGGTTTAGGTCGGCCAGGCTTGGTTCAGTTGCAGCCAACTTGGTTCAGTCAAAGGGCAGCTAGGTTGGCTTTGGTGCAGCGCCAAGTCAAGGGGTAGCCAAGAGGTTCGGGGTGCAGCACAAGTGATGTAGCCAAGGGGTGTAGCTGGGCCACCCAAGTGGGCTCAGTTAAGGCTTACCTCGTTGCAACCGTGTTTGGTCAAGCTTAGTTCAAGGTGCAGCCGGTCCACCTTGGTTGCAGCCCACCTTTGTTCGTCAAGAGCCCTTGGTTGCTGCCACCTTTGGTCAAGCCTTCATGTTGGTGCAACCACCTTAGCCTAGGTCAAGCCCACAAGCTCAAGTCTATCCACTTTGGTTGCAGCCCACCCCCTAGGTCAAAGACACAAGGTTGCAACCCATTAGCCCTAGGTCAAGCCCACCTTTGTTGACTTTCACTCCCTCTCTCTCTTCCTTTCTCCAAGCTCCAAATTGCCAAACTTGTCCCCCTTGACCCTATTTATAGGCCAAGGGTGGTTCTTGGTTTTGGGTTTGGATCCTATGATCCAACCCAATCCAAACTCCAAATGGACTTGGATATGGATTTTTTTGTCCAGATCCAATCCAAACTTTCCTTTTTGAGTCCTCCTTTGGTGCATGAAACGGGCGATTTTTTAGTAGGCCCCAATTCCTCGGTGACCTGATTTTAGGCTGGGTTTTTTTCAGTCCTTTTGACCGACCAATTTCTCACTTTCAGGACTTTTTGATGTTTGGTTTTGATATGTCTGGTCTCGTCTCAGGATTTGTTTTGGATGAGGTCAATCTTGGATTTTCCAATAGACTTTTGATTTTCGTTTTGACAGGCCTGGTGCTTGATCTCCGACGGCTTCATCAGGGTCTTTGCTTCTTCTTTTGTATTTTGGAGCTGAATTTTGATTTTGACATGGATGTCAGTTTTGATTTTCTGCCTCGTTTTTATCCGGATGGGCTGAGCCTCTCCTTCATTTTTGACCCAATCCTGAGCTGGATTTTGGATCGGGTTTCACCTGTTTGTTTGTGCTGCTTTGCAATCTTGGGTTTTTTGCTTGAATTCGAAACCTTTATTTTTGAAATATTTTTTGAAAAGGTTTAAACTTCAAAACTTTTGGGTTTTTACAAGTTCAAAAGGTTGTGAGCTGGTTTTTGAAATTCAAGAGTTTGTTGAAAATGTTCCCATTTTGGGGTGTTTACACTATTCATAAGGCACAATTTGGTTTTGGTCCCTACCTTGGTGAAGAAAGGTTTTGAATTCAGGTTTATCCCTAATAAAAAAATCGTGGAGAAGCATGAAAAGATAGCCTTTTTTCGATTGTTCAATGTTGAACAAGGATTGTTCAATGTTGAACAAGGATTGTTCAAGTTGAATATAAATGATGATTCTTTTGCTTATATTGATGGTGCCTTAAATATTGATGTGAATGTATGGTATATACGCCTACGACACGTAAGTTTAGAAAAGTTAAGGAAATTATCCAACTTTGACTTATTACCTAGTTTTCAGGAAAACACTTTTAACAAATGTAAAACTGGTATACAAGAGAAAATGATAAAAAAATATTTCTTAAAGACATAACAAGGGTAACAACCCTATTAAAAATCATTCACTTTGATTTATGTGGACCCTTTAGGGTAAGATCTCATTGTAGTAAGGTATATTTCATAACCTTTATCGATGATTATTTGAGATATACCTATATATCTCTTAGCACATAAATCTGAGGCACTTGAAGTATTCAAATAATTTAAGCATAAAGTTGAGAACCAACTAGGGCATGCAATCAAAGTTTTAAGATCTGATTGAGGTGGGAGTATACCTCTATAAAATTTTAGAATTCTCGAAAGACTTTGGTATTTTAAAACAAAATACAATACTCAAAACACCTCAATAAAATTGTATAACAGAAAGATATAACATAACCTTACTAAATATGATAAGGTGTATGTTAATAGATGCTTCTCTACCTGGGATATTTTGGAAAGAAATAGTAAATACAATTATGTATATACTAAATAGAGTTTCATGTAAGGTTGTATTCACTATACCATATGAGATATAGTTTGGAAAAAAACCAAACCTAGGTCATCTGAGGAGGTGGGGATCTCTAGAACATGTGAAGATCCTTGATCAGTCTAAAGATAAGCTAGACAACAGGTCCTTAAGATGTATATTTATTGGATATCCTAAAGGTTCCAAAGGATATCGATTTTATCACAAGAACCATAGATTAATAGAAAGTAGTGATGTTGAATTCTTAAAGGATACTAAGAATGATGATGAATGTGTTGCTGATTTAATAGACCTAGATCCATCATCTAAACCGAGAAATAATGATGATCTTCTTGAACAAATCAAAACTATAAGTTGACATAAAAGATTTAGGGTCACATCGTACTACTTAAAGAATTATCACACTTATCTTGCAGAGAAAGTGTGTAATTCAATGAATTTAGATGAGTTGACTGATAGTTTGACATATTAATAGGTTATTGACTCATCTGAATTGACATATTAGGAAAAAGCTATGGATGAGAAAATTAAATCTATTGAGAAAAATCAAGTCTGCGAATTGATGGATTTGCTAAAAGGAAGGAAAGTCATAGAGTGTAAATGGGTTCTGAAAAAGAAATATAAAATTGATAGATTTATCGATAAGTTTAAGGTGAGGTTGGTTACAAAGAGATTTTTGTAAAAAGAAGGGATAGATTTTGTTAAGACATATTCCTCTATTATGAAATTTGTATCCATAAGGATAATTTTGGCAATATCAACATATTATGATTTTGATTTACATCAATTAGATATAAAGAATGTTTTTCTAAATGGAGATTTAGATAAAATGATATATGTAATAACCCCAAGGATATAGAGTTAAAGGACAAGAAGAAAAAGTATATAGGTTGAAAAAATCCCTATGTGACCTTCAACAATCACCTTGTCAATCGTATTTGACTTTTCAAAATGTCATAGTTGAATTTGGGTTTGTAGTTAATGAACTTGACCACTTTGTATATGTTTGGAATAGTGGGAGCCACTTTGTCATACTCTCATTGTATGCAGATTACATCTTGTTGACTAGGAATGACAATAAGATGATTGTCAAAACCAAGTCATGGTTAGACTCAAGGTTTAAAATAAAGGATATGGGAGATGCATCTTATATTCTGGAATAAAGATTTCTTGAGATAGAGAATCTAAACTCTTATGCCTAAGTGAAAAGAGACATATAAACTATAGTCTCAAGAAGTTTAAAATGGGTGAATGTAAGTGCATCTACACCCATTGCAAAAGGGGTCAAACTGAGTAAGGTTGATTGTCCCGGTGAGAGGGATGACAAGCCTAATATTCCTTATGCATAAGTTGTTGATAGCTTGATGTATGTTATACTGTGTACAAGATCTAATATCAACTTTGTTATTGGTCTTTTAAGTAGATATCGAAGTAATCTTTGTTAGCAACATTGGATAGTTGTGAAAAGGATTCTAAGATATCTCAAAGTTACAAAAGACTTGAAACTGTGTTTTCAAGCAGATGCACTAAAAGTGGTAGGATACTAAGATGTTGTCTTTGTTGGAGCAAAGATGATAATAAATTAATGTCTAGACAAATATTCTTATTTTGAGGTAGAATTATTTCTTGGGCTTATAAGAAGCAAGGTTGTATAGCATTGCATATACAAGAAGTTGAGTATGTTGCTTTCAGTATGACTGCAACAAGTGTCATTTGGATAAGCTGCTTCATATGTGATTTGAAGTTGGATATAACCAACGAGCCTATTGTCATTTATTGTGACAAAAATCTAGCAATTACTTTGATTAAGAGTGGAGTTGATAACTCACAAGGAAGCATATAATGGTTAAATACCGCTATGTTCATGATATGGTTATGAGAAAGAAAATATTCATCTCATATATGCCAACTAATGATATGTTGACAGACTTCTTAACTAAAGGTATAACAGAGAATATTTTCTCAAAGCATGTTATAAACATGGGTTTGATATATGTTTGATTGTTGTGTAGGTAAGAAACTACACAACGGGTAATGATTGCAATAACATTCATAGATAACATAACTTGGAAAATCCCACAAAAGTGGTAGGTAAAACCAATGTGTCATAAACCTTGGCTCGAGTGACAAAGTGAGAGATGTAATGCAACCGGATTTAGCCATTCTCTGTTTAAATTCGTGAAAATGTTACATACACAGAAAACATATACGTTACAAAAATAAAGAGGAAAACAACTTGTAATGGAAAACCCAAACATGAAAAATAAGAAAGATGAAGTCGGACTCTCTCTATAAATACTATATATAAGAATACAGGATTACTACAGAAAAAGTACACAAAAAAGATTACAATGTGAGGGAAGCAGTGTATCTTCCTTGGGAAAATCATATATGGGAAACCGTGACATCTCTCCCTCATCTTCTCACCTTTATTTATTCATTCTTTCTTAGGTAAGAAACCTGTTTTTGTCCCATTCTTCACTCTGATGCATCACTGACATCACCAGCAATGAACCTATGAAGAAGAAATTGATCCATCATACAATTCTTGTTAAGTTACACACGTTGAAGTGTATCCCTGCTTGTGAGTATAATAACATTCAATATTATGTGCAAAGTGAAGGATGGTGTGCCAAGTAGCTTATCCAAACCTGTGAATCAAGAAACTTAAGTTGCTTTTCTTTTAAAAGAAAAGCAAAATTAAAATTAACCACCTACTTGGAATAGAAGGTTCAAGAACTCTTGAGAAGCTATGGTCGTGTTCAAGAACAGTTGATCATTGGACACTACTCTACAAAACACTACATCAAATGTTTCCGACATTCTGTGTGGTAAAATAGCAACATATATCACTTGATATGGGTCACAAGATCCTTTGTCTCTACGATTCTCGTCAAGCCCATCGGACAAGGCCATCTGCATGATCGAATCACATTTTTATTCAAATCCTATTCACAGAAGTTCTACACCACCAGATACAAGGCTTAAATTGGGAAGGTATGTCAATCCAATGAAGACGTAAATTAAGAGAAAGAAAAAACAAAGAGTTGAATTCAAATATAAAAGGCAAAACCTTAAACAAGAAATCTTTGACAAATCTGGTTTACCTTTTCACCAGACGCCATACATATAGATAGATATATGTGTGTGTGCGCATGTCCAGCTACAACCGCGTGTTTGTGTTTGCCTCACACAAAGATACATAATAAACCAAAGCAAACACAATAAAATTGTGGTATTCTTTGTCATTATTGACTTTGGTCTTATGTGCATTTAACTCCTAAACAATAAGGCCATATTGTATTGTTTCAATAATTAGAAACTTCCTTTTCTTCATTTAAAGTGGTTACCATCTAATTTTTCAACAACTTAAATTTATCCCTCATATTTAATTTTCTATTGGTGTCACAGTGACAGCTACTCATACGATCTTTCAAATGCGGCCATATACCCATTTCAATATCTCAATCACTACCGTGGATGTTTTTTATAATATTATTGGTTGATTGCCCAACACGCGATACCATCGAGCATTTACTGTTCTTATTAGCCTCAAATTGATTGATTTTTTTCACATAAACCACCAAGTACAACTCTTTTTTAGTCAACATATATTAATCCATACAATGTCTTCATCAATTCTTTCGTATCTTTGAAAAATTGATCATAAACATTTAAAATTTTCTTCCATGAGACCTCTTTGTCAGTTTAACTCTTCTTTGTGGTTCAAGTTTGTTTTCAACTTTTTCTCTCATCTCATCCACCAAAGTACACTATCTTAAACATGTTTTTTTACTTCATTGATAACCAAGGAAAACTTGTATGGGTTTAGTATCGCTTCTTGATATAATATGATTTTAACATAAAAAGTTATTTATCTCAGTCCAAATGTTTCATCATATGTCTTTTAAAAAGGCTAATTTACACAAGACAAACTAAAAAATATCTCGTAAGATCATATTATATACATTTTCTAAACTAATGAATGCCACATGTTGGTTCTTCTTCAGCCGTAAAGTGTTTTATTAGATAGGGTAATAAGTTAATAGTTGCAACAGTAAATATCCATGGCATAAATCTATATTGTTTTCCTATTGTGTTAGCACTCATTTCACAATCAATTTTCTGTAGTTGCACTACACGACTTATTAACTTAATGCTCCTATAACTTGTGACACTTGATATACCTTCTGTGGATATCATTGTACGTGTTTGCCATTCCTCTAAAATCATTTTTGCCTAGTATTTTACATCAATTAACTTTGTAAGTCGAGTGATTCCTGTTTTCTTAATATTTTTCATTTTTGGCCTTGTGGACTCACTACATATTGTAAGTGGCTTCCTTTAAATATATTCTTTTTAATGCATAACATTTTGTACAATTCGACTATGCTTTTGAGTTGCTTCCTATGCTAATTTGAAGTTAAAATGTCACCTAAAATAGAAAAATTCCCCCATTTATTACTTTCAATGTACAATGAATTGTTTAACTTGTGAATGCTATTCAGTTGGTTCCTAAGCTAATCTGAAGTTAAAATGGTCCCGATGTCTGAGAAATTCCTCCTAACCCATCTCTCAAACTAAATACCTCTGTAGAATCTACTCATGTGTAATTGGAAGTTGGAATTGAATGGTACTTGAACTCTGCAAACCAAAAAGCATGATCAGCAAAACAATTCATGCATACAAAGTGTATATGGTTCTTTGCATAGTCATCCAAAAGTCCTTTATATATATATATGTATATAAATGTTAGGATATTTGAGGACTATTATTATTCATTTGCCCTTGATGGATGATCAAGATGGCTTGTTGGTATTGTATCCATTTGTTCATTAGGTTAGCATCGGAGAAGGTTAGCATCAAAGAATATATACTCTCAAAATACCTTATGATTCCTAATATATATATAAACATAGGTATACTTATACATATATAGAACATTATAAATGCATGCATCTCATCAATTCATAAATATACTTAAAGATCTCAATTATTTGATCAATAAGATCAACGGTTTAAATGTAAATTTAAAAAGGTCAAAAAGTTTCATGATACTATTTTATTTTTTGCTTTAAAATCTTGTCTTAAAGGTTGAACGGTTGAAACCTTGAGATTTTAATATGGATGAGTTTAGGGATTGACTATATATTATAGAGAGGATGTGAAAATTATTCAAATCGGATTCACGCTCAAATCTACTTTATCATCTCGTAATCAATCTTTGAGATAAAAGTTGATGTAATAAAGTAAAAGTATTTAACACAAATAGTGCATTAAATGCTAGTTACAAAAGTATAACCATACTTTTAATTCAAATCTTCACAATTGATTATGCTAATCAAATGTTAAAAATGTTTAAGTAAATTTGATTGGATCACCATTACCTCCCTCTCTCTCTCTCTCTCTCTATATATATATATATATATATATATATATATATATATATATATATATATATATATATATCACATGGCTAATTGTGCTCTGATTGGATCACCATTTGCAAGTACAGTGGAAATAACAATTATAAAAATCAATACCTATTTACTTATCCCAGAGAGAGAGAGACAGGTGCATAGTGGGTTAAGTTGTTCCCCTTAAGGGTTGAAGGTGCCGGTTACAAGTGCTATAACTGGCTTGGTGTAGAAAACTACCATGTTCCGGCTACTCTGTATCTGGACATTACTGTGGAGTCTCAACAACAGAGTGACGTTGCTGCGAAGGCCTCGGACACAGTAGTTCAATTTAATGGTGAAGATGTTCAAGAAGGTCTTCGGCAGTGGTCTCAAAGTTTGTCATGTACTACCAAAATATTAATCCAAGATTGTTGCAGACTTCGAAGTTCGATACTTTTTTAAGAGATTGGTGGATAAAGATATTTTAAATTATTTTTGGGAATTCCCTATATGTTTTGTTTATGATTGTTCTATTCTTGCACCTTTCATTAAGTTAATGAAACTTTGTATTTTTGGTGGCAAAAAAGAAAAACTTAGTTATCCATGCGTGCTGATTACACCATCTATTAGAAAGCAGAGGAGAAATCACTACGCCAAGAAACAAATCTATTTGGTTACCCACACGTTTTACCTATTGTTGTTTTACTTTGAAAGGTGAAAGATCACCTAAGCTCTTAGCGACTTAAACGTGGTGAAAGATCTTTTCAACCAAATATTTTTAAAAAGCAGTGACAATGATAATAGCCAAACGTGGAACCTGTACTCACAGGCTTCCTGGGTCAGATTCGAAAGCCTAAAAGGAAGGCATGTGCATGATGAGCTAATTGAAGTGATTAAAATATACAAAAAGTATTTCTTCAAAGAGCAGCAAAGAGAAAGGAAGAGTTCGCAGTGGATCAATCTCTCCTTTTGACTTTTACCCCTTTGTTGTTTGATAATCTATTGCTGAAATAAAGTGGGTAGTCTTTACTGTATTTTATTTAATTATTTGAATGTGTTCTTATTATAGGTGCAGTAGTCAGTCATATGCCATAAATACAATGCAATCCTTCCACAAACATGAACATGTTCCTGCTGTTGAAGTACAGTAGGCTGCAAGAGTTGTACTAACAAGAAGCCTACCGAAGGCACTGCATTGCGTTCCAGTCTGAAAACTGCAGGATGTGGAGTGTGCGAGAGGGAGAGAGAATATGTTAGAATCAGGTGAGAGAGAGAAAGAGATTTGACGCCAACGACGCACCCACTCAATCACATTGACACCTTCACATAGTGCAGGTCTGTTTAAGTGGTACGAGCACCCTGGGGTGAAGAGAAAGCAGAAGAGAAGCGTGGGAGGCCACCATACACCACTGTCAGCCTTTTTTGGTATATAGAGAGAGAGACTTGTGTCTTGTTAGTTTGATTGAGAAAAGGAAGAGGTTTCGGTCATGATTTGTGACTAATCAGAACAGATGTTCAGAAGCGTACCTACCGCAGGATTCGGGTGCACATGAATGAAAACACCACGCTTGCGCCACCTGAAAAAAGGGAAATCTCTCTCACTCTCTCAGAGTACCAACTGGAAAGGGCTTGACGTTATACTTGATTCGACTGAGAGGAGAGCTTAGCTTTTCTTTGAACAGAATGACTCGTATAGCAAGCTTGAGTGAGATTGGTGGTCAATCTCTCGTTCAAAGTCGAAAATGGTTGGGTTCTGCCGAGTATTATTTGCTAATCTCGAAGGTTAATCTACAGCGCGTGGTCATCTTAAATCACCATTGTGTCCTCACACTTTTGGAGGACTTTGTTTTTATTATCAAGATGGGTTAAGCACACTCCTACCAGAGTAGGATGAGGAAGCTGGACAAAACAAAGGTTCATATTGGAGCCCTTCAAGAACAAGAAGAGGATCCAGGTATTCCCAACCTTAATACAGGTTTTTTAAGACACCTATTACAGACGCAATAGTCTGGACACTAGGATATGATCCCAGAAGTGAACTGTTTCTGAGGCTAATAACTGAGTAAAGAACAGTTGGTAATTCTTTGAAGATCTTCGGCATCTGGATCTGTAATTTTGCTGGAGCATTGGTTTCATCAGATGTGTCTATTATTGGATTGCCTATGCTCCGATAAGGAATTGCCAGTGATCATTGCAATAATGTTCCTTCCTGAAATGTAGGTAAAGTCCCTCTACATGTTGGTGAAGCCGTTGGATTCCAGTAAAGGGGTTTGTCTTTCGAATGGTATGAGCATCCAATTGCTGCCATACGAGCTAATGGAGGCTAATTTCTCTTGTTTCGATGTGGTTTGGTAGGAGTCGATGAGAAGTTTGACCGAGGATTCCTTAATGTCATTAGTAACTATCCCTTTAGCTGTTGTAAATTGCTTTCCTTTAATGCTCACCTTAATGTTATGTCCTTGTTCCTCTTAATTCCAGTGTTCTTACTTGAGGAGATTCTGCACCAGAAACTGTTTCAGGTAAGTGTGGGACTCCAGAATCAGGATGGGCTCCTCTCATGGAGGCCAGAGGTTGCATTTAGCCGCTGAGGAAATCTGTCGAGCGCTTGGTGAGCTAGTGCCTTTATGCCTGCTGCTGAAAATCTTCCAATCTTCAGTGACACGACCATGGCCCTGACGCTACTTTTGGAAGACTTACTGGTGCATGTTTTACATTGGTTATGAACTTGGATGTGTGTTTATAGTTTGGTGTTTGTGAAAATATAGAGAATGCATAACATAAGTACGTGCAATAGGACTCTAAAAAGAGATTTTGCCATGCAAATTTGTACTGAAAGTAATAAGCACCGGAGCGGCAAACCCAACGTGTAACGCGAACCTCAAAAGCTTCTCTAGGATGACGGGTCAGGTGAGTGAAACTAAGCTGGGGCAGTTCATATGAACATTCAACAAATTAATTAAGACATACGTGTAGAGATTAGAGGGGGAATTCCTGCCTCACTTCACCCAACGAGTAGGTCCACCACTGTGGTCAGTGCCGTTGGCTAGGATCAATGCTTTGGGTTCAATCCATTCATCCAAATATTTCTCAATTCTATTAATTAATGACGTAAACAAATGATTATAGACAACTCTAGAAACATCTTCAATTCGTGCTAATGCAATCCCAGAAGAATCCGTTTATAGTTAATTATATTTGGGTATAACGGAGAGGCCGGACCAGATACATGCCACCGGGTATCAAACACATAACCTTCAATTTGAGTCGACCCCCTGACCAGGTTAGCCCAACTCATGACCTTCAACTTGTGAGTGAACCCCTTAGCTAGGTAAGCGATTGTTCGCTGTGCTTATAGTCAAATTTTTGGATTGAGCAGACTTGTAAAACCTTTTCAGTTCGAACTATTTAGTACAGTTTTGGAGCTACACGCTTCTTACCAAAACTTTGTCCACAATAGTCAAAACCATCAAACCTCCAGGATCGATATTTTCCCTTAACACTTTAAGACTATAACATTCAATCACAACGGCGTCATTTCAACCAAGGGTTTGACACCACTGTGATGCACGCTACGTAGTGTGTGAGGTCTGCATCAACTGAAATAGTGGATTTCAGTGAGACCGATGCAGTGTAAGATGGGCATATTTCCGTAAGAAAAGCATGTGTGAAAGGAACTGGGTCACATGAGCAAGGCTGGCAGAGATTCTTGTTTCTGAGAGCATCATGAATGCCTTCGATCACTTGTCAAATCAGATGGACATGACCGACTATAACAGGCCCTTTCCCTCCCATCACTTTTGCTAGCTACCGCTCTCAACATAAAAGGCCCTCCAGACTACTTGGTTCCACCTACCGACCACCGGACCGACTACAGGCTCTCTCTCTCTCTCTCTCTCTCTCTCTATATATATATATATATATATATATATATATATATATATATATTCACTAAAATGGGACAACGAGGAACAACTTAGTGTTTAGCTGAATTGTTTTTTTCTTTTCTAACAGACTACAGAAAAAGTTGAGTATTTTACAAAATACCGTTGTAATGCCGTCACAATTCCTTGACAATTACACAAGAGTTACACATAGGCATGAGCCGTAAACCATGATCACATTTCCCTGGTAGCGTTTAATTACAGAAGGATTCCACCCTAACAATCAGTATAAAGCAGTATCCTTTAATTGTTTCTTTCGCACCTGTGCTGAAATGGTTGTGCCATCTAAAAACCAGGTTTTCAGAGTAACCTAGGACGAGATTAGCCAAAATCGAGATTTTAGAGTAATTGGGTCCCTAATTACTTTACATTCCCCTACCGCCTAAGTGGAGAATAAAAGAACCCCAGAGATTACTTAGACAACCAAAACCACGTCAAGGTGTCAAAAACCCAGTTTTTTTAACCATGCAAGAACAATTTCGCTAGATCAATTTGGATCCAGGACAACAATTAGTCTTAAAATCTCAAATCTTAACATTTTGCAGCTATTTAATCAGCAAATTATTCTCCCTCTCTCACCGTTATTTCGTGCCAGTCCCACTCGAGGCCCTCAACATATATTAACACTTCTCTTATTTTACTATTGAAAAGAAATCTTTCACCAGCTTCTGAAGGAAAGAGAGGTTGGCCAACTCTCGCCCTCGCTCAATATGTTTTAATTCTTTTTCACTCCATCACTTCTCAACTCTTCTACAATGTCACTCATATATACCCCAGCCAATAGGCCAACCTTGTATGCATCAGACATGAATGATGGAAACACTCATCCCGGCCTTGTGCAAGGACCCATGGTCACCTTCATCTGGAGATGAGTTTGGTTGTCATTCTTGATCGGTTGAAGTACAACTATGAAGGGTTATGTTAGGAGAGGTATCGACTCTTCCTATTAGAGGCCTCGAAAGGAGAAATGCCTTCAGCAATTTTAGAACAAAGAGGGCTCATTTCACTAAAACAAAAAAGGTTAGCTTTCAACACGACCGACAAAGATTAATTAGTACAAGCCCACAGTAAGCGAAGGATCCATCACCATAATAAACGATGTGTGCATCGCATGGCAACTTGTACACGACATGAACGATCATGGCGATCATCATCCCATGCAATACGAAGAATGCCACTCTCAATAAGGAGAGGGCCTGGAGGAAGGCACCCACGTGAAAGCATCATGCGGAAGTTGGCAACTCAATGAACTATACATTGGTAAAGACGAACAGGGCTCCATTTCCGCGTCATTCTCCTTCTTAACACTAACAACACCGTTTCCCATCTTACCATCGCCGGATTCCTCCCCTTCGTCGGACGAAAGCCTGTGAAAGGAGGGGTTGGTGAAGGCGGCCGCTATCAGGACGATGGTTCCGGCAGAAATGAGACTTCCAGCAACGGTACCTCCGACGACCTGGCCCTGGGCACCGGCGAGGGAGATGGTGAAGGAAGAGGCTGAAGGGTTAGAAGGAAGATACGTCCCGGTAAGTGAAAGGATATCGAAGCGGCCATGAAAGGTGAGCGTAGTGGCGGCGGAGGCGCGGCCAGAGGAGTTGCTTCCGGCGAGGGCGACGTTGCCGACGGTTCCTTTGGCGGTGAGGACGCAGAGGGCGACGTTGTGGCGGCGGGTGAATTGCGCAACGCTGTTTACGACGTCGCAGCCGGCGGAGAGTTCAAGGACGTGAGGGCGCATCGCGTTCTCTGGGTCGCGCGTTATCACGATCGGGGACTTCGGCTTGTTCTTCGATCCCGGTGGTCGGCCCCGCGGCTTCCGAGAGACGTCAATCGCCGTTTCTGACGGTGTTTTCTTTGGGTTGCCGGAGGTTGCAGCTCCGCCTACGTTGGCGGGGCTCCCACTCTCTCCCGCCTCTTCGTCCTCTGAGCCTCCGGTGCATTCTCGGCCTCCTCTAGCCACCATTGACATCGCCGTCGCTTCTCCTCCCCCTATGTAGTCTGTCATCTTCTTCAAGGCCGAAGGGGTGAAACTCCCAAGGAGAGAGAGAGGGGTTTCTTTCTTGGAGGTGTTTATATCCTGATCTCCTGAGAAGGCTTTAGATTTTATAAGGAAAGGGGAAGACTGGAAAGGCCGGGGAGGTAGGGTTTTGTCTTATGGTCAGTTAAAAGGGCACACCTTGTGGTTGAAGGTTACCCCGCAGATCAACCATCGATTCTTTGTCTGCAATCTGCTCGGACCTCTCTCTCTCTCCCCCTCTCTCTTGACATGAAATTCGATTGACCTCCAGAAAGTACAACTATGAGGAAATGGTTTGGCTTGGCTGGATGCGTTCATTATATCAACCATTGACGCCCCATGCTAAGCAAAGACGATTGTGCCTCGTCATTCATTTCTAGAAACAAAATAGTGCTGAGCTCTTTCTGCACAAGTATTCGACATTCACTTCTACCACTTAGAGGGCGGTCCTCAACTTCTCACTCTGGTTGACATCACGAATATAACTTTACGCCGTTGATCTAAAGAGAATCCATCTCGTGTTTGACATCTTACAGGGGATCATGGCAAAGTTGATATACATACGTTTTGTTTCATGGGTCGTGTAGACGCCGAAAAATCCTTGTCTCTGGTTCTTAGGCCTGAAGCGAAGCTTTTCGTGTGTCTAAGTCCTATTTAAGCAAAAGGGCGTGTTAACTAGCTTGCTTAAGCTAGCGAGAAATATTTTGAAGTCTGACTCCTATCGTGGCGATTGTGAGCAAGCAAGCTCTTTTCGTCGCAGACCTTCTTGCACCGATACGCAAGGGTCGGTCTGTATGCTTAGAAAATCGAGTTTTTAGATATGATAACCTAGGAAAAATGTTTAAGGTGTTCGATTCGGGCTGATTTGTATGGTTTTCAAGTTTTATTTCACGTGGATTTGCACGTGCCTATGTCTTTCTTTTTATCCCTTTTTGAGCCAATTAGGTGTGTGTATGCACACGTGACCTAAGTAGGGCGATTTTGAGCGGGAGTGTGGGGTTTACTTTGATGCAATATGCGTTCTAACTCATGGTATGGCGTATATGCAATGCAAACTCACGCAACTCCAAAGGGAAAACCCGAATTGAAAGACAATGCAGAAGGGAAATGACTTAATGTAAATTGCAAAAGGGAAATTACAAAAAGGGAAATATGGTTATATCTTAAGAGCGGAAAGACTCAATTGTGCAAGTGTGTGCCGTGTATATATGTAAAGACTACGCACATTGCTGAACCTTAAAACCCAAATCTTAAAGACATAGTCGAAAGGGAAATACTTATAATATATATGGGCCCGAAGGTCGCCAACGTGTGCGTGGGTGTTGTGTGTATATTGAAAGACAACTCACACGACTTGTAAATGAAACCCAAATATAATTGCAATATGGCCTTAACTAAGGTCTTGGGAGTAAGAGCGAAAGCTCAATGTGTGTGAGTGTAGAATTGAAATACTATGCACACGACATGTAATGAAACCTAAATATAATTGCAATATGGCCTTAACTAAGGTCTTGGGAGTAAGAGCGAAAGTTCAATGTGTGTGAGTGTAGAATTGAAGTACTACGCACACGACATGAATTTAAACACCCAAGGGAAATTGTAATAGGCCCTTACTTGGGTCTTGAAAATAAGAGCGAAAGCTCAATGTGTGTGAGTATGAAAATTGAAAGACAACACACACAACTTAAACAAAACCCACGCAACTTAAATTATATAGGTATAGCTATATCTTAAGGGTTGATTAGGTCCATGTGTGTGTCAAAATCGTGTGCAGCTAAGAGCGGAATAGGCTCAAGTGCATGTGTGTGTGGGTGTGTCAAACCACATTATTAAAAGCGGGGGGAGACAACGCTCCATTATTACAACCCCGTATCAAATTTAATTAAGCATAAGCAAGTCTATAAACAAGGACCAAGTTAGGCACTTACGTATAGCTGGTCCGGGTGTGACTTGCTTGCGCTTGGACTAGAGTGTCGCCTTGGGCTGCAAGAGGGAGCTCCTTGGAAGGGCGCGGCAAAGGAAGGTGTTGGCTGAATGGTAAAGGTGCAGTGGGTGGCGCCTTGGCGCTAGCCGAGTGGATGGGGTGCTGCCTTGGGTGGGGTTGGGGTGCTTAGGGAAGGTAAGGGGAGCTAGGGTGTGTCACTAAGGCGTGGGGGAGGTCTTAGGGAGAGGTAAGGCTGAGGGTGTAAGTCACGGCTGGTTTAAGGGAAGATGTGGCAGGTGGTGGAGCCGGGTGATGCTGGCCGAGTGGATGGAGGGTAGCAGGTGGTGGACGGTTGGATGAGGGGCTAGCTAGGCTAAGGGAGAGTGGCAAATGGTGGCTAAGAATGGAGGGGGAGTGAAGAACATGTGGTGTTGAGAGGGGGGTACTAACCGGAGTGGAAGGCTGGCCGAAGGGTGAAGGTGGCGGGTGTCAAGGTGCAGCCGATTGAGGGAAGGTGGCAGGTGCAGCCGGTGGCATGGAGTGGAGCTGGCCGGGGGATGGAGGTGGCGTGGAGTGGAGCTGGCTGGGTTCCAAGGGGGGGGAGCAGGTGAGAGAAGAGAGAAAGGGATGAGAGAGGAGAGGAAGGGCTCAGCTGCCCAAGCATTTCATGCAAAACCCGCCCATAAGAGGGGGGGGTTTATAGGTTTTAGTGGGTCGGTTTGGGCTGCTATTGGGGGGGTCGGTTGGGCTAGTTAGGTGGTAATGGTTTGGGGATATGGTAGACTAGGCATTTAGGTGGGGCAGATATTTGTGTCTTAGGTGGGTTGGGGATATGGTGTGCTAGGGATTTAGGTGGGCTGGTTTAGTGGTTTAGGGCTTAGCTAGGTGGGTTGAGCTTAGGGTGAGGTTTAGTGGAGTGGGTTAGGTGATTAGGCTAGGATTAGGGAAGTGGGTTAGGTGATTAGGCTAGGATTAGGTCGGGATTAGAGGGAAACGGCTAGGTAAGGTGGATTTAACTTAGGATTAGGGTTAGGAGCATCCCTTTGCATGACCCATGGACCTAGTTGCATCAAGTTGGTGCAGCCCTAGGTTAGGTGTAGGTGCATACAAGCTTAAACCCTATACTTATTAGGCTAACCCACATGATTAACCCAAAACTTGACACACAAGTCAAGCTTAACACATTTCACTCATATCTTATCCTCCCCATTCTCTCTCATACCCAAGATTTCCACATGAATTTCTTGTGGGCCCCACCTCCATTTATGAGAGGGTGATGTGGGCCATGGATGTGGATATTGGATTGGATCTTTGGATCCCAATTCCAATCCAAATCCAAATCCACATATATGTTTGGATTTGGATATGGATATATATGGTCCAGATCCAATCCAAAGCTGAATTTCTGACTCCTTCGTGGTGTGTTCGAAACGAACGGTTTGTGCGGGGCTTGACAGCATTAGTACTCCGTCTTGTGTTGGGTCTTCGCCAACATTGTCGTCCGCTCCTCTTTTTACCTTTCGGAGATGATTTTAAGCAGTTTGTTTATAACAGGGGCTTGGATGTTCGAGATTCTGGGGATGAATCTAATACGAGAGTTGATGTGCCGAGCTCGACATGTGCTCCGGTTCCGGGCTCTCTTTTGCTCTTCTGGTCCTGCTTTCATCAGGCCAAGTCGCTTTGTGGGGTTTCAAAACATCTTTTAAAAGGTTTTAAAACTATATTATATATATTTTAAAATATATATAGTTTAAAGCATATATACAGGGTTGCTTGGAAGGCTCTTGGGTTTCCAAACTCAAAATAGCCCTTTGGGGCAGCTTTTGTAAAACCAGGTTATTTGAGAGATTCGTGGGATTTCGGGGTGTTTACAGGTCCACACTCCATGGTTCCGTGAGGCTGAGCTACATTGGTAATTTGACGGCAGGCCTCGTTCTACAAAAGGAATCTTACCAGAACAAGTTCCAAATATGTTTTCATAAGAAACGACATTATAACTATCTTATTATACAACTACTGCTACAGCTAAACCTTGTGGGTTGACTATATAAATTCTTTATTTCATAGATCAATTCTTTATTTCATATAACTAGACACTGTACAATGTTAATAATTAACCTAATAAAAGTTAAATAATTCTTTATTATTTATTTTCAACCCTTTTATAATCTTCTTCTTCCTCTTTTAATATTTTTATTTTCGAGTTTCTCATTCTTCCTTATTGAAGCTTCTTTTGGTCATATTTTAATATATCCAAATTATCTAAAACAAATTTTCTATTTTATTTTTCATTGGCATCTCTCGTAGTTTGTCTCTAATAACCTCATTATGAATGTGGTCTTTCTTTATGTAATTATACATCCATCTCATCATCTTTATTTCTGTCATGGATGCTATTAGCACTACTTGATGATCAACTATCCAATGCTTAACATTATATGGTAGCGGGTTTAATTGTTGCTCTATAATATTTTTCTTTCAATTTTAATGGTATATTTTTTTCATATAAATATGTAATGCACCTCTTCATTTTAATATACTTGTATTAATTCAAAGTGTAACATCTCCACTGATTTTTGGCTTGCTTTGAAATTTTGACTTTAGGTATTCAATTTTTTTAGAGATGTTATTAAGTGTGTCAATTTTAATTTTCACATCATTTTTAATAACAAAGTAATTGGACTTGCATTACAAATATTTTAACTTTATTCTACTAAGTTGAAAGCCTTTATTTTTCAATGCTTGTCTCTTAGGTTCTAAAAACAATTAAGCTAATTAATCCAATCCAATCCAAACCAAATAAATTGATCCAAAACTATGGTATTGTTCGACATGTTTCTGTTTGAAAAGAAATACAAAACGTTTGTTTGATTCACTGAATCAAACTAGAACAAATGGTTGGGTTTGGTTCTTTTCACTGATTTATAATTGTTTACTGTGGTTCAAAAAGAAGAATCAATTATATTGGTATGGCTTGATGTTGAACCTAGAACCAAGCCAAACCGAACGGAGCCCAGATATAATACCAGAGATTTGTATGGTTTTGCCTACTCATTGGTGCATACCTAACAACACGGTAGAATCTTAGTGTGATATATGATATCATTGAATAATTTTTCACTTTATTTATGAACCTTTTTGTTCAATTAATAAAGAAATGGAGCATCTATGGTATCATATGATACGATAAGAACTATACTTCGATCTATCTCCTGCTCCATGTTGGGTCCAATATCATGTTTACAACATTCTCAATAATCAGCAACCAATGCTGATTTCTTTTCTTCCTTTTATTGACCAGCTAGGGTGAAGTAGATTCCTTCAGGAAATGCACCATGTTATCAAACTCACGAACTTGTTTAGGCAAATGCCTTTTGATCGAACCCCAAACCACTATAAAGGCAGCGGCTCGTGGTGCAACTGCTCCTCATTTAGAATGCGACTAGGTTTTGACGTTCACAATGCCCCTAGTCGGGTTTCACTCTGGCAGTACTATTTGGTGCACTAACTTAGTATGTAATAGCCTATTTGCATTCTTCCAATAGAAACATATCTAATTCATTGCAGGTAGTTGTTTACTCTCTTCTTGATGCCTTGTCTTAATTTTCGTACGTTGTGAGATGATAATGTTTGGGTATGAGCTCAATGATTGATCCCAGTTACCATCGGCGTTTGAAACATACACTCGAAGCTGGCATTGACACCTGCTAGAGTAATAGCTTCTCGTGGACTTCGGTTAGAGGATGCATGCTACATAACAATATCACAATGTGTTTCTACAGTTAAACTCCAAGCATATCTCAAACCCATGTTTGTAATTTGCTTTGTAAAGAGATCTCATTATATGCCTTTAGTCAATGGGTTAGCCAACATATGAGTAGTTCATATATAAGATATAGATATCTTATTCCTCTTAAGCATATTAGGAATATAGTAGTATTTAACCATTATATACTTCTAGAGCTATCAACTCTAGTCTTAATAAAAGTAATTGCTGCATTGTTGTCATAATAAATGATAATTGCTTCATTGGCTATGCCCAACTTCAAATCACATATGAAGTGACTTATCCAAACGATACTTATTGCAAGCATACTGTAAGCAACATACTGTAAACACCCCAAATTCCAAAAAATTTTGCAAAAACAAATGCCTGGTTCGAAAATGAGCTCAAAAAGCCAAAATTGGAATTTTCGAAAACCCAGGAACTCAAATACTTCAAACCTCCGTTTTTCAACCCTATCGGAACATAAATTCTTAAAAATGGAGGCCAAGCCAACAGTGCCCCTGAAATCACGAACAACCCAAGTCAAAAAAAACCAAAATCAGTTGAAACAGAGTCCGGAAAGGCGAAAAGGATCTCGGACGATGAAATGGGGAAAACCCCCACTTAGGATGGAGCGTTGATGAACTCAAGGCTCGCACGAAGCGTTCGGCTCGAAACGCCAAGAAGGACCGAAGAAGAGAAAAATTTGGATCAAATCCGGATCCAAATATCCAGATCCAGACCCAAGATCCAGATCCAAACAAGACTTGGATTGGATCCGGATTTCAGAATCAACCCAGGATCCATATCCAAATAAGAAGTCTATAAAAGGATGTGAGAGGCTGATTCACAAGGGGTTGCAAAAACTTTTTCACGCCACTTTGCTTGGGTAGGAGAGAGAGAGAGGGGAAGAAAGTCAACAAAAGGGGCTGATTTCCCCCTTTGTCTTTTATAAGTCGTGGGCTGGTTTTGTAAGCTTGGAAGCCACACCATTTCACGTCAAAACTTGCTGCAACTCATGTGGATCCGACAGCCATGGATGGCCCACTTGATGTGAAGAGAAGGTGCATGGAGATCACCCAAACCGTGGCCAAGGTGAGTCCCTAGAACCCATCAAAGCCATTCTATCCTTTGCCCCTCTAAAACCGCCTAACTATCTTGAGAAAACCCAACAAGATTCGACCAAACACATGCTGGCTGAATTTTGCAAAACTACCTAGACTCTACCCAAAAACCGTCCCACCCAAAACCCATACCAAGCTCGGCCAATAGCTGGCCGAGCTCACCCTAGGTCGGTCCTAGTGAGTCCCTAATACCAAACTAAATCAAACCCACATTGCCCCAGCTCGGCCACCCTTGGCCGAGCCATTCCCCTTAGCCATTTCATCCCAAATCCCACCTAAACTAAACCCAAGTTGATCAGCTCGGCCACCCTTGGCCGAGCCATTTCCTTTAGCATTTTCACCCTAAGTCCTAACCTAGACTAACCCTAAGTCTTGACCAGCTCGGCCACCCTTGGCCGAATCCTTCCTTTAGGACTCACCCTAGGACTATTCCCAAGAAAACCCCAAACCAGCTCGGCCACCACTTGGCCGAACTTTTCCTTAGCACCCTTCCTAAATCCGCACTAGGACCCTCACCAAACTCGAACCTCAGCTGGTCGCCCATCGCCTTAGGACTTAGAGTCAAACCTACCTAAGCCCCTCACCTTAGATCCCCTTCATCTTGCCTTAGGTTCGATCGAATCTCACCCAAAACTCCACGCATCGGATCGGTTCGCAGCGAGAGGACCATCCAACGGTTATATCCAAGGTCGGATTCCATTGATAAGAAAAGCCTAAGCAAACGACGTGTAAGTGTTCGAATCTGATCTTTTACATTGTTTCAAGTTCAATTAAATTCGATACGGGGTTGTAATAATGGAGCATAGTCTCCCCCCGAGATGTAATATTATGGTTTGAAACACGAATCACACACGTACACTCGAGCCTTTCCGCTCTTATCTGCACACCTTTGCACATAAACATGCCTCAACAGCCCATAGGATATAGCTCTATTTATATACATTCAGCTGGGTTTTAAGGTTCAAGTCGTGTGAGTTGTCTTTCATTTTATATACTCAAAGCACTCACTCACATTGAGCCTTTCCGCTCTTACATATATATACGTATTTTTCCTTCAGCTGGGTTTTTAAGGTTCAAGTTGCGTGAGTTGTCTTTCAATTTATACACTCAAAAGCACTCACTCACATTGAGCCTTCTTGCTCTTAAGATATAGCTATATATTTTCTTTCCGCATCTAAGATATAGCCATATTTTCCTTTTGCTATTTCCCTTCCGCTATGTCTTTAAATTCCGGGTTTTCCCTTCAAGTTGTGTGAGTTTGCATTGCATATCCGCCACACTCGAGTTAGGGAGCATATTTGCATCGAACCAGATTGATCAAATCGTGTAGAACTTGCCCGAAATCGAGCACTGGATGCACACGACTACACGCCAAAATTGGCTAAAACCCGAGAGACATAGGAACGCATAGATCCTATGTACAAAAGTTGCAATTTTGACAAAACTAATCGATAAAACACTTTCAAGTTTTCAAAAGAGTCGTGTTTGTTTAAAATCGAGTTTTCCTAAGCGTACAGACTAACCCTTGCGCGCCGGTGCAAGAAAGTCTGCGACGAAAAGAACCCACTTATCCAGAGTCGCCCCAAAAGTTTGATATTTTCAAAACTTACTTCGCTAGTTTGAGAAAGATAGCTGTCACGCCCTTTTAAAGCGACGTAAGCACGAAAAGATTCGCTTTAGGCCTAAAGAGACCCGGAGTCGAGATTTTTCCGTGTCTACAGATTTGGCACGCCCGGTGGGAGGTGGGTCTTAAGGAAAAATCGATACAAACAAACCAGTCTCTGAAAAATTCATTTTCAAAGAAAAGTGTTTTAACTCTTTGTCTTCTTGCATTTCATAGTTGGATTTAAAAGCGTTGGAGTCATGTCGAGTTCAGACTCCAATGAAGTGTCTAGCCGGTTCTCATGCTCTTCAAGTTCTCATTCTAGAAGATCTTTGAAAAATCGAAAACAAAAAGAGGAAGAGTTAAGAAGAGAGTACGAGGCCAAGATCGCTGCTCTCAGCCAAGAGGCTGAAGCAGCTGATTCGTGTTCGTCACATGGCGAACCAATAAAGGCCAAAAAGAAGTTTGGAAAAACTCGTAAACACAAGGAGACCTTTGAGATGGAAGGCAACCAATACCTCGATTCCTTCACTCACAAGGATTGTAAAGCCCTACAGCAGTTGCTGAAGGGGCAAAATAAAGAGAAAACAACGTACATCTTGTCTGATTTTCTCCCTTTAGATTATGAAACAGACAGTGATAACGAAATACCGAATTTCCATCGGTATGATGGCACGAGAGACCCTAGGTCTCACTTACAGCTTTTCTCTCATCGAGCCCACAAGAAAAAGAAGGACTCGATGAAATGGGTGTATTGGTTCCCCTTATCCCTCAAAGGCACAGCTTCTAAATGGCTGGCTTCCTACGATTTGAGCCAATTTGCAACTTTTGAAGAGTTGGCGAACTGCTTCATGCAAAGATTTTCACACAACGTAGAAGTCACGCCTACATTGAACACTTTGAGGGATACAAAGCAAGGTATGAACGAAGATGTGCATACATTTATCGTTCGATGGAGGTCGCTCCTTGGGCAGGTGCGAGAACCCATATCTGAAGGATGCACAGTAATGTTCATCTTGGATAATTTCAAAACTGAATTGAAAACTCTTCTTTCTTTACATGAAATCTCTACTTTCCACAAACTGATTAAAAAAGCATCTCTTTTTGAGACAAATTTGAAAAAAGGGGTTTACGACTGTAGACGCAGGAAAATCCCCGCCTCCCTTTGGCTTCTCAGGGCCTGGAGTGAATCCTTTCGTGTGTCTAAGTCCTATTTGTACAAACAGGGCGTGCCAGCTAGCTTACGTAAGCTAGCGAAGATATATATTTTAATCTGACTTCTAACGTGGCGACTATGAGCAAGTGAGCTCTTGTCGTCGCAGACCTTCCTGCACCGATGCGCAAGGGTCAGTCTGTACGCTTTAAAAATCGAGTTTAGGGTAGGAAAAAGCCTACGAAAGCGGTTCGAGGTGTTTGATTCGAGTCTTTTTAATGCGATTGCAGATTTTAGATCACGTGGATTTGCACGTGCCTAAGTCTTTCTTTTTATCCCTTTATGGGCCACCTAGGTGTGTGTTATGAACACTCCACTACATGGGGCGAATTTGAGCGGGAGTACGGGGTTTTGCTTCGATGCAATATGCGTCGTACCTCGTGGTATGGCGTAGATGCAATGCAAACTCACGCTACTCCAAAGGGAAAACCCGAATGTAAAGACAATGCCAAAGGGAAATAACCGAAGGGAAATGACTTGTAATGTAAATGCTGAAGGGAGATATGTATATAAGGTATATATGGGCCCTTACTCGGGTCTTGCAAATAAGAGCGAAGGCTCAATGTGGGTGCGTGCTTGAATTGAAAGACTACACACACGACATGAAATGAAACCCAAATATAACTTGCAATATGGCCTTGATTAAGGTCTTGGGAATAAGAGCGAAAGCTCAATGTGTGTGAGTGCTTGAATTGAAGTACTACGCACACAACATGAAATTAAACCCAAATAGTATAGCACGGCCCTTACTTGGGTCTTACAAATAAGAGCGAAGGCTCAATGTGTGTGAGTGCTTGAATTGAAAGACTACACACACGACATGAAATAAAACCCAAATATAAATTGCAGTATGGCCTTAACTAAGGTCTTGGGAATAAGAGCGAAAGCTCAATGTGTGTGAGTGCTTGAATTGAAGTACTACGCACACAACATGAAATTAAACCCAAATGGTATAGCGCGGCCCTTACTTGGGTCTTACAAATAAGATCGAAGGCTTAATGTGTGTGCGTGCTTGAATTGAAAGACAACACACCCAACTTAAGCAAAACCCTACGTAAGTTAAAGTATATATATTTTTATGTATTAGGGGTTGATTAGGCCCGTGTGTGTTCAAAATCGTGCACGACTAAGAGAGTGCACGTGTGTGTGGGTGTGCCAAGCCATGTTATTACAAGCGGGGGGAGACTATGCTCTGTTATTACAACCCCGTATCGAATTAAATTTAAGCATGTATACAACTAAGGACCAAGTTAGGCACTTACTTATAGCTGGTCCGAAGATGCCTTGCTTGAGCGTGGGCTTGGCCTTCGCCTTGGGCTGCAAGAGGGAGCTCCGCGGAGTTGAACGGCAAAGGGGCTGCTGGCCGGATGCCTTGGGTGCGCGGGAAGGGCGACTTAAAGGTGGCCGGCTGCTTAGCAAAGGGGCTGGCTTTGTGTGTTGGGCTAAAGTGACTAAGTAGGGTCACTAAGGGAGGGTGTAGTGTTAGGAAATATGGCACTAAATGGGAGCCTAAGGGAGTATCTAAGGGAGTGCCTAGGGGAAGTATGTGGCTGGCGGGTTGCTGGCCGAATGGATATGGGACAGTCGGTTGGAGTGGCCGGCTAAGGGAGACTCGGTGGTGGTGGTTGCTAAGGTGGCTATGGGTGGTGTGGATGGGAAGGAAACTAACTAGGGTATGGGGTAAGGTGGAGTTAGGGGCTGAGGGGAATGATATGGGTAGGTTTTAGGGAGTTAAGTGGAGTGGCCGGGTGTAGCTAGGGTGGCTAGGTAATGGCAGGTGTTTGAAGTGGCTGAGGTTTGGCCGAATGGGTAGGATGGAAGGTGGCTGGTGTTAGGGTGATGTGATGGTGGTGTAGGTGGCTGGGAGTGGAGGGGGAGCGAAGAAGAGGTGGAGTGAAGTGAAGATACTAAACGGTGGTGATGGGAGGCGATGGATGGAAGAGGAGCAGCCGGGCAGTTGAGGTGGGTGGTTCGGCCGGATGAAAAGGGTGGCGACGGATGGTTGGCCGGCTGGGATGTGGTGGAGCAGGTGGAGCGAGGTGGTGGCTGGCTATGGGGCAAGTGGAGCAAGGTTGGAGTCGGCTGGGCTGGAAGGTCAAGGTGGAGAACTTGAAAACCCGCCCACTAGGGGGGGTTTATAGTTTTTTTGAAGGGCGGTTGGGGCTGGTATTAGGAGGGTGGTTAGGTGGTTTAGGTAGGGGTGGTGTGGTGATAAGGTGGGCTAGTTTTGGGGTAGGGCCAGATATTTTCACACAAGGGGTTTTGTGTAGATGGTGTGCTAGGTTTAGGTGGGGTGGTTTAGAGGTTTAGGGTTTAGCTAGGTGGGTTGGTTTTGGGGTGAGGTTTAGTGAGGTGGGTTAGGTGATTAGGCTAGGATTAGGTTAGGTTTAGGGAAATTAACCTAGGTTTAGGGAAGGATTAGGGAAGTGGGTTAGGTGATTAGGTTGGGATTAGGCCGGGATTAGGGAAGTGGGTTAGGTGATTAGGCTAGGATTAGGACAGGATTAGGGTAAAAGGCTAGGATTAGGTGTTTTTGGTTAGGATTGGATTAAGGAGCTCCCTTTGCATGACCCATAGACCTTAATTACATCATGTTGGTGTAGCCCTAGGTTAGGTTTTGGCTAATTACAAGCTTAAACCCATTTTAATTAGGCTAACCCACATGATTATCCCCAAACTTGACACACAAGTCAAGCTTAATTACAACACACTCCAATCTTATCCTCCCCCACTCTCTCTCATGCCCATAATCCCACGTGAAATTCAAGTGGGCCCCACCTCCATTTATGAGAAGGTGATGTGGGCCATGGATATGGATATTAGATTGGATCTCTGGATCTAAATCCAAATCCAAGTCCACACATGGGTTTGGATTGAGATTTGGATATATATGGTCCAGATCCGATCTAAACTGAATTCTGACTCCTTCGGGCTGTGTTCAAAATGAACGGTTTGTGCGGGGTCTGACAGCATCAGTACTCCGTCTGCATTGGGTCTTCGCTAACATGATTGTCTACCTCTGTTTTCGCCTTTCGAAGCTGATTTCAAGTAATGTTTTGATGATAACAGGGTCTTGGACGTTCGAGATCCTGGGGGTGGATTCAATACGAGAGTTGCTGTGCCGGACTCGACATGTGCTCCGGTTTCGGGCTCTCTTTAGCTTTTCTGGTCCTATCTTGATCAGGCCAAGCTGCTTCGGGGTTTCAAAAACGTGTTTTAAAAGGTTTTTAAAGCCACATTATACATTTTTAAAATACAAAGTTCAAAACATATGTACAGGGTCGCCTGGAAGGCTCTTGGGTTTCCAGACTCAAAATGGCCCTTTGGGGCTGCATTTTATAAAACCAGGTTGTTTTGAGGAATTCGTGGGATTTTAGGGTATTTACAATGACCACTTGTGGAAAGGGAGCGTAAATTCAAAGACTCGCTTGGAAAAGCCCGGCAATTACGGGCTACCCACCATGGACAAAGGGGAAAACCCCCACAAGATCGCCAATGTCCGGGTAGATCTAAGGCTGGCGAGCACTTCAAAGAATTTTGAAAATTTTGAAAATAGAAAAGACAAAAAAATACAAAAACCATTTGAAAAACAGGAGTACACTCCGCTGGAGCAACCTGTGTCGGAGGTCCTAGACCTCCTACTCGCCGAAGGCATGATCGAACTCCCTGAAATCCCCGAGGGAATCACTTCCAAAGGGAGGTTTTTGAATCGATTCTGTAAGTATCATTGGCTCAAAGGCTATAATACGAAGCAGTGTTTTTCCCTCCTAAACCAAATCGTGAACTTGATAGCAGAGGGTCGGCTCCAGGTCACTGAGGAACCGGAGCCTGCCCAAGCTGTTTTCAAAGAACCCTTCCCCAATCATGCAAGTACCAATGGGAAGGGCAAAGAGGTATGTGCTCTCACAATTTCAAAGAGTCTAGCGCATATATATAAGTCTAGTTTTTCACTTGTGCATCTACACTCATCTTTCACAGGAAACCTGCCCAAGTAGTGATTCGGGGACCACCAAGAGTTCCGTCCCCGATTAAACCAGTTTTAAAAATTCAAGGTGCTCCAAAACATTCGATTAGAGCCATCTTAAGTGCGAACCCTAGGTTGATCGTGGGGGAAGTGACAAGATCCGGAAGGATCTATCAACCCCCACATCTGCAAAATGCTAAAAAGATGGTTAGTGTGCCTGACCCTTCAAAAGTATGTATTCTTGGAGTTCTGCCCAAAACGGACAAAGGAAAGTCATTTTGAATTTGTATGATTTCGAAAACCATCTTTCAAAGATTCCCATTAACATGTCCATCCTAGAGCTGATACAAACCTCGCCTAGGCATAGACTCGTGTTAGAGAAAATTCTAGAAAGAGCAAAGGTTAGTTCGGACATAACCCCAGAATCCTTATCCAATCAAGTGGCGTCCATAGGTGCAAAAACACCTATCATGTTTTCGGAAGAGGATCTCGAAAAACCCTATGAATCCCATAATTAGGCCCTACACATTGAGGTGGTATTGAATCACCACTCTCTGGATAGGTGCCTAGTTGACAGAGGAGGAGGGCTCAACGTCCTTCCGCTTCACATAGCATAACATATTGGAGTCACCTTGACTTCCATGAATCCAAGCCCCATCGTAATCACCGGATACGATGGAAATGCGTCTAGACCTTTAGGATCCATTGAACTACCCATGGAAACAGGAGGGATAGCTCACGTGGGGGTATTCCATGTTTTGGACATCCACCCCCACTACAACCTATTACTGGGAAGGCCTTGGATACACAGCCTGCATGCTGTGTCATCCACCTTCCATAGGTGTATCAAAATCTCTTTTGAAAATCAAATAGTTGTGATCCTAGGTGAGAGTCACCCACAACTTCAAGGAATCCAGAATTCCCCATGTTTTTCAAGTTCTCAGGCCTACGAGGCCAACCTAGGGCAAACCAGGGTCGAGCCACCAAAGCTCACACTTCAGATACCTAGGAAGGTCGTGTATATCCAGGGGCCGCCCAAGGCTGGCCCACTCAAAACATTAACCATCCCAGGAAAATCCAAGCCTCAACTGTTTCCAAAACCCCTGGACAGAAAGCCTTATGTGCATAACATGGACGATAGCAAGTTCTAGGATCACAAATTATATGAAAACTTTTCCAAAAACAAAAAATCGTATAACATGTTATTGAACATGGGGTATATGCCATACAAGAGTCTAGGGGCACAAAACCAGAGTCTTGTAGAACCCATCTTGCCCAAAGCCAACCAAAGCCGACATGGGATCGACTATACTCCTAGAATACCACCAGAACCACCCCCTGTGACCACCTAGGTCAAGGGTGTCCTGGAGCCTACCCAAGTAGAAACCTACGATTTAGATCTCTTGTTCGGAGTCTAACTAGTGACATTTTTCTTTGTAGGTATGATGAAAGATCCCTCAATCAAAAACCCAAAAACATTTGAAAAACTCGAAATTCAAAAAATTGAAAAATCCCAAAAACCAAAAACATTTGAAAAAGATCAAAAACTCGACAAAAGAGTTGTTTGTGTAGTTCCCAAAGTTCTTTCCTTGCAAAAATCCAAAAAAATCAAAAATTCACAAAATACCAAAAACAAAATCCTGTATTTAGCAACTCCTGGTAAAAGTTTTGAAAAAGCCAAGAATTTCGAAAAGAAAGTCCTCTTCATAAGAGGACCAAAATCTTCAAAACCTACGGAAAATCCAAAACAAAAACCAGGTGTTTGTGAAAACTGTGCGTCAAGTCCAAATTCCCTAGGATTTAGAAGTCTTGAGAATGATCAAAGCCTGGAAATGGATTCCCTCGAGGAAGATCCTACTTCTGAGCTCCCGGAATTTTATAAAATTCTCGATTTTGAAAAACCTTCGAAATCAGTAGGAGGGGATTTCATAGAGATAAACTTAGGGAGTGATTTAAAGCCCAAACTCATTAAGGTAGGCGCATGTTTGCATAAGCATGAAAGAGCATCGTTCATTGCATTTTTGAAAACCTACGTTGATGTGTTTGCATGGACATATGAAGACATGTCGGGTATAGACCCGAATGTCATAGGGCATCGTCTTCCCTTAGATTCAGATGCAAAACCCGTAAAACAAAAGCTTAGGAAGATACATCCGAACATGCATTCACAAGTTAAAGAGGGTTTAGAAGATCTGTTAAAAGCCAGATTTATAAAACCCATTGCGTATTCTGATTGGTTATCCAATATAGTTGTTGTTCGAAAAACCAGTGGGAAAATTCAGATATGCATCGATTTCAGAAACCTGAATAAAGCCACGCCAAAAGATAATTTCCCTTTGCCAAACATTGATTTGATAGTCGATAGTACTACAAATCATGAAATGTTTTCATTCTTGGATGGCTATTCAGGATATAACCAAATCAAACTAAGCCCATGAGATCAGGCTCAGACCGCTTTCACGACCCCATGGGCCACGTACTGCTATACAGTCATACCCTTTGGTTTGAAAAATGCTGGCGCCACATACCAGAGAGCTATGACCTCGATCTTTCACGATCAGATTCATGAGGTCGTAGAGGTATATGTAGATGATCTCTTGGCTAAGTCAAAAACTCGATGCACTCATCTCGAATGCTTACAAAAGATTTTCGAAAGGCTTAGACTTTACAATGTAAAGCTAAACCCTCAAAAGTGCGTATTCGGTGTAGAATCCGGTAAGCTTTTAGGATTTATGGTAAGCCAAAGGGGCATAGAGGTCGACCCCTCTAAGTGTCGAGCCATCATAGACATGGCTCCACCCTCCAATCTCACGCAGATTCATAGCCTCCTGGGTCGCCTACAGTCCATTCGCAGGTTTATTTCAAACCTAGCAACTAGATGCGAACCCTTCAACAAGTTGTTGAGAAAGGGTACCAAATTTTTAGGGGATGACGAGTGCCAAAAATCGTTTGAAAGGTTAAAGGCGTACTTAGTTAATCCCCCTGTTTTAATCCCTCCAAAGCAAGGAAAACCTCTTCTACTTTACATTTCTGTGCATGCGAATGCCTTGGGAGCTCTGTTAGCTCAATACGAGGATGACACTCACAAGGAATGTGCCATATACTATCTTTCGAAAACTCTCCTGGCCTATGAAAGAAATTATCAGGCCATGGAGAAGACGTGCTTGGCCCTAGTTTGGGCCTGCCAGAAATTTCGACACTATTTCCTAGATCATGAGATCTGGATAGTGTCCAAGCTTGACCCAATCAAGCACTTATTCGAAAAACCCATTCTCACGGGTAGATTGGGCAAATGGCAACTCCTTCTAATGGAGTATGATTTGAAATACCATCACCAGGTCTCCATTAAGGGGCAAGCCCTGGCAGACTACGTGGCTGAGTTCCCCCTAGGAGATGCGTATCCCACACTCAATGAAATGCCGGATGAAGGCATATTGCAAAACCATTTTCAAAACCACATTTTGGCAAACTCTTTCGAAAACCAAGTGTGGAATATGTACTTCGACGGGGCACGAAACCAACGAGGGGCTGGTGCCGGGATCATCCTCGTATCACCTGAAAAGGGAGAGATCCCCATAGCAATTCGCCTAGATTTCGAATGTTCCAACAATATAGCTGAGTATGAAGCACTCATACAAGGTTTAAAAGTTTCGAAAACTCTAGGGGCATCATGCATCGAGGTCTTTGGAGATTCACTCCTTGTTATAAACCAAGTTTTAAAAATTTGGCAAGTTCGAAATGAAAAATTGCTTCCATACCATGAGTTGGCCACTCGACTAGGCAAGTCGTTCCAATCGTGTACTCTCACACACGTAGGAAGAGAGGATAATGAAGTCGCTAATGCCCTCTCATCCTTGGGTTCAGCCCTAAGGGTCGATCCCACTTTGGGAACCAGACCCCTTGAAATATGGCACTCACCCACTCCTTCCATACACGATTTGCAAATTTGCCAAAATAACCTTGATTCTGATGAAAAACCTTGGTTTTATGATATAAAGAATTTTCTAGAAAATGGGGGATTCACTGAGGATGCCACATCTAAAGATAAGGCATTCATTCGAAAAATTTCTACCCGATACACGATTTTGGGTGGGGTTCTGTACAAAAAGAGTTTTACTGACACCCTACTAAGATGCATCGACCTAGAGGAGGCTAGGACTGTTATGCAAGAATTCCATGATGGAGAATGTGGAGGTCATGTCAATGCCAACATGATGGCGATGAAAATACTTAGAGCGGGTTATTTTTGGTCTACCATGAGAAAGGATTGCCACGATCATGTTAGGAAGTGTCACCCGTGTCAAGTGCATGGTCATGCCATTCATATCCCCTCATCATCAGTGCATTCCGTGGTCAGCCCCTGGCCATTCACCATGTGGGCGTTTGATATCGTAGGACCAATTTTTCCAAAGGCCTCGAACGGACACAGGTTCATTTTAGCAGCCACTGAGTATTTTTCCAAGTGGGTCGAAGCCGCCTCCTTGACAAATGTCCAGGGGCAACATGTGGTGGCTTTCATTAGGAAAAACATCTTGGCTCGATTTGGAGTTCCAAGAGATCTTGTGTCCGATAATGGCACCCCATTTAAAAATGAGCGGATGGTCAAGCTGTGCAACAAGTATGGCATAAATCATCACTTCTCATCGCCTTACTACCCTCAAGGCAACGGCCAAGCCGAAGCCACCAACAAGACTCTCATCAGCATTGTTGAGAAAACCTTAGAGAAGGGTAGAACATGGCACGAGAAGCTAGATGAAGCCTTATGGGCTTATAGGACTTCCATCCGCACTCCCACAAATGCCACGCCCTTTGAGTTGGTTTACGGCATAAACGTCGTTCTCCCCATCCATACACGTCTGCATTCATTTCATACATCCATTGCACTCGACCTCTCCCTAGAGACACTTCAGCATGCTAGGATGGCCGAACTAGATCTATTAGATGAGAGGCGACTCCTTGCTATGGATCATGCTCACGCATACCGGCAAAGGATCACCCGACATTATGAGAAACATATGAAACCTCGCCACTTTGAAGTGGGAGAGCTCGTTTTGAAAATCATCCACCATCGTGGCCCACATCCACTTGGAAAGTGGCAGCCCAAGTGGGATGGCCCTTACGTCGTGCGTGGAACCACCACGAACAATTCTTATTGGTTAACCGATGTTGAAGGTAGGAATTTAGCAGATCCTATCAACATTCAGTATTTGAAAAAGTACCACGTATAGGGTCCGAGTTAAATTCTCGTTTTGCAAAAATATTTTAGGGAAATCTGCTTTGAAACTTCGAAACCAAGGATTAAAGGTGAGTTGTGTGACCCTGAATGAGAGAATCGACATTTTGTGAAAAAGCGGAGCTTTCCAAATGCATGGTTACATTTCAAAATCCTTCTTCTTACAAAGAAAGGCCTAATTCAATATAGCAAGATACTTGCAAGTTGTACTTGCTATTTCTAAATAGGCTGATCTAGAATGGATCGAGTATAACCTTGGGATAAGTCCTCCCCTCTTCTCTTCTCCTTCCAAAAGGAAAACTTGGCCAAAACAAAGGGAAATCCCCGCCAAAAATCTCTTTCCCAAAGAAAGAAAAATGAATCAAAAAGAAAATTCGAGTCTTCTATGGAAAAGAGGGATTAAAGAAAAAATACTCCCAAAGGGAGACCCTTAATGGAAAAAAGAAAGAAAAAGGTCAAAAGCTCAAAAAGAGTAGTTTTTCGCCTTCTTTGCCTCAAACCACGGGACACTTCAGAAGGGACCGTGGTACTTCTTTCCCATCCCTACGACTTATCCCGAGCGAAACATGGTTCATTTCAGGGAATCCTAAAGTAAAAATAGGATTTACTTACTTGAATTTCATCTTGTTTGAGAATACGATGTTTTGAGTAAGGCGTAAAAATTTTGAAATGTGGCTTGTTTTCTCATAAAACCTCTACTAGATTAGCAAGTGTCGAGACTCAAGTAAAGGAAAATACGAGGAGTTAAAGGTCCTTAGGATTAACGGTTCAGAAAAACTTTCCCTCTTAAAAACGAATTTCAAAAACTCGAACATCGAGCATACGTAAGGCCCGCTCACTTGGAGCAGAGGTTTTCATAAAGTCTCAAAAGTTCGACCATATAATCTAGTCTCTAGGAGGTCGCCCCTTTCTAGCACCTCAGCCATGTCATGCACTTTGCATATCCACGCATGAGCACCTCATACATGATCTTCATTTAGGGCTAGATCCATAGAAAGTCCCCTTTTGGCGAAAAATCTCCTCCTATCAGGCTTAAAAGAAAATGTTTTTCTCAAATATTGGGACGATCCCATATTCTCAAGATCAAATCTGGGGAGAAAACAATTAGGGGTGTTATCTTCTTCGCCATTATCCAAATCAATTTGGATAATGACAAAGAGGGGCATCTGTAAACACCCCAAATTCCAAAAAATTTTGCAAAAACAAATGCCTGGTTCGAAAATGAGCTCAGAAAGCCAAAATTGGAATTTTCGAAAACCTAGGAACTCAAATACTTCAAACCTCCATTTTCCAACCTTGTCGGAACATAAATTCTTGAAAATGGATGAAAGTCCTATTTTTGCAAAAGCCCAGACAGATAGGTAAAGCCTGGCCCAAAGTAGTTGCAACAAAGGTTCGAAAAATTCAAAGAGCAAGCCCAGCCCGATGAAAAGCCAAATTCAAAAACAAAAGAGGAGCCCAGGCTGCAAATGGACTTCAAGCTAGAAGCATCGGAGGCCAAGACAACAGTGCCCCTGAAATCATGAACAACCCAAGTCGAAAAAAACCAAAATCAGTTGAAATAGAGTCTGAGAAGGCGAAAAGGAGCTCGAACGATGAAATGGGGAAAACCCCCGCTTAAGACGGAGCGTTGATGAACTCAAGGCCCGCACGAAGCGTTCGGCTCGAAACGCCAAGAAGGACCGAAGAAGAGAAAAATTTGGATCCAAATATCCAGATCCAGATCCAAACAAGACTTGGATTGGATCCGGATTTCAGAATCAACCTAGGATCTATATCCAAATAAGAAGTCTATAAAAGGACGTGAGGGGCTGATTCATAAGGGGCTGCAAAAACTTTTTCACGCCACTTTGCTTGGGTAAGAGAGAGAGAGAGAGGGGAAGAAAGTCAACAAAAGGGGTTGATTTCCCCCTTTGTCTTTTGTAAGTCGTGGGCTGGTTTTGTAAGCTTGGAAGCCACACCATTTCACGTCAAAACTTGCTGCAACTCATGTGGATTCGGCAGCCATGGATGGCCCACTTGATGTGAAGAGAAGGTGTGTGGAGATCACCCAAACCGTGGCCAAGGTGAGTCCCTAGAACCCATCAAAGCCATTCTATCCTTTGCCCCTCTAAAACCACCAAACTATCTTGAGAAAACCCAACAAGATTCGACCAAACACATGCTGGCCAAATTTTGCAAAACCACTTGGACTCTACCCAAAAACCGTCCCACCCAAAACCCATACCAAGCTCGGCCAATAGCTGGCCGAGCTCACCCTAGGTCGGTCCTAGTGAGTCCCTAATACCAAACTAAATCAAACCCACATTGCCCCAGCTCGGCCACCCTTGGCCGAGCCATTCCCCTTAGCCATTTCATCCCAAATCCCACCTAAACTAAACCCAAGTTGATCAGCTCGGCCACCCTTGGCCGAGCCATTCCCTTTAGCATTTTCACCCTAAGTCCTAACCTAGACTAACCCTAAGTCTTGACCAGCTCGGCCACCCTTGGCCGAGCCGTTCCTTTAGGACTCACCCTAAGACTATTCCCAAGAAAACCCCAAACCAGCTCGGCCAATGGTGGTTTTATTTTCAAAGCTTGTTGTTAGATTTTTCTTATCAGCTTCAGAATCTCCAAAATTCACGAACATTTTAGAATATGTAAGCAGGAATATGGAGATCCTAGAACTATTTTTATTTTATTTTTGTGTATTGTGATTATACAAAATTAAATCTAAGAAGTGCCTCTACTCAGGCGTTCAGAACTGATCTGTTACACAAATACAGAGGTTTAAAGAAATGTCTATATTTCAGTGTACAAAGCTCCGATTTTTATGAATTTTGTCTTGTTGGAAAGCTATGGTTGTCAGCTTTCCAATAAAACTAGTGTAAACACGAAATTTTTGCTTCAAGCCTATGTAGAGACTTGAAATGATAATTTCTTATCTATATGGTGTGCGAGCGTGCCAACTAGTTTGCCAAAAACTAGCAAAGTTTTGATAAATCAGACTCTTACTTGGCGATTGGGCTAAGCGAGCTCTTTTCACTTTAGACATTCTTGAACTGATGTTCAAGGGTCAGCTTAAGTGCTTAAAAACTTCAACTTTAAAAATGGTGAACTCCAATCCACATGAAAATAGGATATTTTCAAAGCAAATGTGAAATGTGCTTGGTTCAAACTCAAAAGATGAACAAGTGCTGGAAAACAGAATGTTCTGTTTTCTAGCCTTATTTCCTAAATCAATTTCAGTATCTTATAGACCTCCTAAAATCATCAAAATTTAACAAGACTTAGCCTGTGATGTGCAAGATCTGTAACATTTGACAAATCGTGATTGGGAATTGTATTGAAGCATAATTAAATCATGGAAATATCTCTGCCCTAGTACCCAGAACTGTCCTATCACAGAAATATAGAGGCTCAAAGATGAGCCTGTATCTCGGTGATCTGAGTCTAAATTTAGTAAATTTAATCTTGATGGAAAGTTATGGATGCCGTCTTTTCAATGAATCAAAATTCATCCGATTTGGAGGCCTACAGACAGACTTATGGGATAAAAACCCAAGCTCTGTTGCAGGAAAACAGAATGTTTAGACAATAGACAAACATTAACCCGATTTTACACAATTTTAATTATATCGTTACATGGCCCTAAAATTCTTCAAAATTTTATTATGGGTGGATTATATGTGTAGAATGTGTGTATAAAATGTTGGATCAATTGGAGCAGAGAATCAAGAATTAAAAATACAGCAACCAACGTATGTAGAGACGTGAAAATTCAGTTTCAGATTTTTAAGAACATACGTGATGCAAACTCACACGAATTGAAATTGCAACAACTCTACATCATGAATTAAACTCACACGAATTGAAATTGTAACAACTCTATATCATGAACATAATTAAATCATGGAAATATCTCTGCCCTGGTACCGAGAACTGTCTTGTCATAGAAATACAGAGGCTCAAAGATGAGCCTGTATCTCGGTGATCTGAGTCTAAATTTAGTAAATTTAATCTTCATGGAAAGTTATGGATGCCATCTTTTCAATGAATCAAAATTTATCTAATTTGGAGGCCTACAGACAGAGTTATGGGATAAAAACCCAAACTCTGTTGAAGGAAAACAAAATGTTCAGAGAACAGATAAACATTAACTCGATTTTACACAATTTTAATTACATGGTTAAATGGCCCTAAAATTCTTCAAAATTTTATTATGGGTGGATTATGTGTGTAGAATGTGTGTAAAAAATTTTGAATCAATTGGAGCAGAGAATCGGAAATTAAAAATATAGCAACCAACGTATGCAAAGATGCAAAAATTCAGTTTCAGATTTTTAAGAACATACGTGATGCAAACTCACACGAATTGAAATTGCAACAACTCTACATCATGAATTAAACTCACACGAATTGAAATTGTAACAACTCTACATCACAAAGAAAATGAAAGAAAATATTCATATAAGCTTAAGCATAGAGGGGGTAGAGAGTATAAAGTGTTCTATAGAATATATTGGGGTAGAATCACATAATCAAACACAGAGTGCGTGTGTAAATGAAAATTCAACAAGAGAATGAAAATTCAACAACTCTAATTATTACAACATGGGGGGCAGACAATGCTCCATTAATACAACCCCTTTCAAATTGAATGAATAGAGAAGAAGAATTGAGAATCAAAGTATGAAGGCACTTACATGTTTCCACCAAATGGCCATGAGTTCCAAGAATGAAATCCGACCCTTCTCTTCTTCTTGCTTGCTTTTCAAACTCTCTTGCCCTCACCACCTAATTCTACCCCACTCTTCTACCTTCCTTACCTTCACCCTTGCAGCCCACGACCCACTATTGGAGCAACACTTCCTTGCTTGAACTAACCCCTAGCTCTCTCACCCAAGTGACAAGGAATCCTCATAACTCTCCAAGATGTTCAACTCTCCCCCCCTTTGGCCCTATTTATAGGCCAAGGGGCTAGTTCTAGGCCTTTCCTTGAGGCGGAAATCCAACCTTGATCCATGTTGACGTGGTCCCCCTTTGTGATGGAATGTACCAGCCCCATGTGGGTTGGTCTGTAGGTGAGTTCGGCCTTGACTAGGCTCCATCGAGTGCACCTTCTTGACCGGTCAAGCATGACGTGAACTTGAATTGTTGTGGTTCGATCCTATGATGAAACCTTAGTGATTCTTACAACCTTTGAAACCCATTTTACTTGATACAATATAGTTCATCCTGGCCGTGTATATGTACTTGAATTGCCTATTGGGATTTGAATTGATTCATCCTAAGCTTGACCCCATCTTATCCATGCATTTGAGATTGGATTGCCTTGAAATGAACCATCTAGTGAGGTTTGATTCAATCCACAATTCTGGCCCAATCCACCTATGGTCTTACTTCTGATAGGCTTCAATCTTTGTATCTGGAATTGGTCTCGATCTGAATTTGGATTGGATCTCACCTGTTTGTCGGATTTGTTTTTGAAATTCAGGGGTTGTTTAACTTGAATTTAAACCTTTATTTTGAAAGTTTCTTAAAAACTTGAAACGTTGGGTTTCTCGATTTGACAAATCATAAAGGCTTTAAATTGATTTTTGAATTTGGAGAGTTTTGAAAATATTTTTATTTTGGGTGTTTACAACTAGTTTCAATAGATTTGGTTAAATGCAGATAAAGTTATAGGATGATTACCCAACCTCTGTTGTAAGAAATACAAACTAGACAGACTTGGTTATGAATTTGTCTGACCTTCACCAATTTTAATTACGTTGTTGAACGGACCTAAAATTTATGAAAATTTTATCATATATGGGATTGTGTGTGAGGATTCGGTGTACCAAATTTCAGATTATTTGGGGCATAGATAAGGAAATAAAAAATAAAATATCATACATATATAGGATGCTGAAAACATATTTCTATGCTTAAAACATACGTGGATGCATTCGTCCGAAATTAAAAGACTAATCACACCAAATTTAAAGCAAAAGACTGAAGGGAAATAAATTGAAATATGTTTATAGCTTAAGCATAGAGGGGATTAGAAGATATAAGAGGATATATCATATAGAGAGGTAGGAGAAACTTAAAATCAAACATGTAAATTGTATGAATGTAAAGGAATAAAATGGATAACATTACTACGCTATTATATAATAGGGGGAGACAAATGCTCCATTAATACAACCCCTTTGAATTGAATGAGAATAAGGAGAGATTGAATTAAGCAAAAGATGAGAATGAAACCTTGCAATCGGACCTTAGTGGGCGCCGGATATGAGTGAGGTAGGAAGGGATTGACTCCTTCCTTCCTTCTCTCCTTTTTCTTCCTCTCTCTCTCTTTCTCTTTCTTTCCCTCTCTTCCTCTCTCTCTTGCTGCAACTCTCGCTCTTTCTCTTAGGCTCTCTATACTCTTCCTTCAATGCTAAAAATCAACCCTCAAGATCTCTTTTTATAGGCCTCAAGTGGGGAAGGCCTAGAGCCTTCCACGATTTGGATTGGGTGGGTCTTTGAAGCCCATGCCTTGATCCAATCCTTGGTTGGCCACATGGCCTTCACGTGACCTCTTGATTATCCTCCCTTGATCAATACTAGCACAATCCCATGTGGCTAGGTCGGTCCAGCCTTGATGCAGCCAAATGCTTTTGGTCAAGGTAGGTTTGGTTGAGTGCTTCTCAATATGATCGACTGGACTTGATTTGGTGCAGCCGACTGGATGGACGTGGCCCGGCTAAGTTTAACTTGGGGCAGCCTTGTACCATATTTGATGGAGTCTTGGCATGGTTCATGTCTTCATTTTAGTCCACACATCAACGTGTTCGACTCGATTATAAATCGAGTCTTTTGCCTTTGACCTTAGGCTCTTGATTTGGCCTAACACATCTTGGTTTCAACTTCCCTAGCCCATTTAACACTAGGTCCTTCGTCTTGGTCCACATGAGCTCGGTCTTTGCTTGATGTGAGCTTGACTTGACTGTTGCTTTGATCCTCACTCCCATCTCGAATCTTCGGCGGGGATGATTTGTTCTTATCCCTGCTTGACTTGACTTTAATCCCTCAACATCTTTTTAAATTTTCAAATTCGATTCCGTAACTTCAAATTTGAAAACATTTGATTTTGAAATCTTTATTTTATAGATTTTGTGAAATTCATAGTTTTCATTTAAATCAGGGATTTAAAACTATAAACACCCCAAAAATTTCATGTTTTTCAAAACTCTTGAACTTTTAAAAGCCAGCTCGAGGCCAAATCAAAGAAAGAGGGAAGGCCCAAACGCGGTCGAAGGAAAGCCAGACAAAAGATTGGAACTGACATCCGTGTCAAAATCAAGTTCAACCCCAAAAGGCAAAAAAGAAGCCAAGACCCTGATGAATCCGACAAAAATCAAAGACCCGACCTGTCAAAATGAAGAAAAGAGTCCGTGAGAAAATCTGAGATTGACCTCATAAAAAATGAGCTGAAAACGGAAACAAACGTATCAAATCAAACTCCAAAAATGTCTTGAAAAAGTGAAACATCGGCCGAAAAAAGAACTTGAGAAAAACTCAGGTTGAAATCGGGTCATCGAGGAATCGGAGCCTGCTCGAAACCGACCATTGCATGTACCAAAAAGGACTCAAGAAAGAAATGAAAAAAGTTTGATTGGATCTGAACCAAAATATCCAGATCCAATAGGAAATTAGATCGAATTTGGATCTTAGGATCCAGATCCAAATCCAAATAACCCATCCCCTTGGCTTATAAATAAGACCAAGGGGGTTCACGTGAAACCCTTGGATGGTGTTAAAAAGGGCTTAAAGAAGGAGAGAGAAGGAGTGGAAGGCCTTTCACGTGGAGCAAGGTCAACAAAGCAAAGTTAATAAAGGTGGCTTGACTAAGCCAAGGGGCCTTGACTAAGCAACAAAGCTTGACCTGGGCTAAGGTGGCTGCACCAACATGAAGGCTTGACCAAAGGTGACTACAACCAAGGGCTCTTGACCAATAAAGGTGGGTTGCAACTGAGGTAAGCCTTGAACTAAGCTTTGACCAGTTGAACCAAGCTTTTGCCGAACCTTGGGCCGACCTGCACCTAACTGCCTTTGACCTAGCTCATTACCTACCTTGGTTGAAACCACACCCATCTTGACTCGTGGCTGAACCTTTTTTTTTTGTGCTGGTCGAACCCCAACAAAGGACCCCACCTGGCCGACCCACTCGGCTGGCTGCATTGAACCACTTGGCCGACCTGCTCTTGGTTGACCTGCCCTTGAGACTGAACCCAGCTGAACCGGTTGGTTTGACTTGGGCAGACCACACCTTAAACTCTTGACTCAAACTTGGCCAACTTGACCCATCCTGGCCGACCTTTGGCCAGCTGCAGAAAACCGACCCAAGCACCTGTCTTAAACCATCTTGTGGGCTGAACCGAGCCCTAGTTGAACCTGCACCTCATGTCTGAACTGAACAGTTGCATCCTTTGACCAAGCCCCAACTAAACCAAGCACCTAGCTCGACCTTACTGCACCTTGAACTGAACCCTTATTGCAACAAGCCGAACTGAACTGAACCGCCTTGGCCAGTTGCAACTTGCCCCTAGCCTAACCTTCAAGACTCAACCTTGGCTGGGTTTTGACCTTGCTAAGCCCCTATTGGCCTTGATCGAACCTTGGGCTGCAGGACTGAACCTACCTTGACCTGCACTTGACTGCAACCAGTTCGCTGCCAACCGAACCTCGACTTGGGCTTGGGCTGAACCATAAAGAAGACCTTAAAGCTGACCACCGGCTGCAACCAGTTTGCTGCAAAACTGAACCGCATCACTTGACCCAATCTTAGGGAAATTGCTGGCCGACTTGCACCTGAACCATCTTGGCTGAAACCCACTTTGACCTGTGTAAACACCCCGAAATCCCACGAATTTCTCAAATCCATCTGGTATTGTAAAAGCAGCCCGAAAGGGCCATTTTGAGTCTGGAAACCTAGGAGCCTTCCAGACAACCCTGTATATGTGTTTTAAACTTTATATTTTAAAAATATGTGATATGGTTTTTGAAAACCTTTTAAAACATGTTTTGGAACCCCGAAGCAGCTTGGCCTAATCCAGACAGGACCAGGAAAGCTAAGAAGAGCCCAGAACTGGAGCACATGTCGAGCCCGGCACAGCAACTCTCGTATCAAATCCACACCCCCAGGATCTCGAACGTCCAAGACCCTGTTATCATCGAAACATTGTTTGAAGTCATCTTCGGAAGGCGAAAACAGAGACGGACGATCATGTTGGCGAAGACCCAACGCAGACGGAGTATTGATGCTGTCAGGCCCCGCACAAACCGTTCGTTTCGAACACAGCTCGAAGGAGTCAGAATTCAGTTTGGATCGGATCTGGACCATATATATCCAGATCCCAATCCAAACCCATGTATGGACTTAGATTTGGATTTGGATTCAAAAATCCAATCCAATATCCATATCCATGGCCCACATCACCTTCTCATAAATGGAGGTGGGGCCCACTTGAAATTCACGTGGGATTATGGGCATGAGAGAGAGTGGGGGTGGATAAGATCAAGTGTGTGTTGTAATTAACCTTGACTTGTGTGTCAAGTTTGGGGTTAATCATGTGGGTTAGCCTAATTAAGTGTGTTTAAGCTTGTAATTAGCCAAAACCTAACCTAGGGCTACACCAACATGATGTGGTTAAGGTCTATGGGCCATGCAAAGGGAGCTCCTTCACCTAAACCTAACCAAAAACACCTAATCCTAGCCTTCTACCCTAATCCGGTCCTAATCCGAGCCTAATCACCTAACCCACTTCCCTAATCCCGGCCTAATCCCAACCTAATCACCTAACCCACTTCCCTAATCCTTCCCTAAATCTAGGTTAATTTCCCTAAACCTAGCCTAATCACCTAACCTACCTCACTAAACCTCACCCTAAAACCAACCCACCTAGCTAAACCCTAAACCTCTAAACCACCCCTAGCACACAACCTACCCAAACCACTTGTATTTAAAATATCTGGCCCTACCCTTTCCAGCCCACCTTATCACCACACCACCCTATCTAAACCACCTAACCACTACCCCAAAACCAGCCCTAACCGACATAGCCCAGCCCTATATAAACCCCCCCCTTTGGGGCGGGTTTTTCCCATCCTCAAGCTCCACCCTCCAATGTCGGGTCCTCCACTTTCCGGCCCAGCCAACTCCACCTGCCCCACAGTCAGCCACCACCTGCGCTCCTACCTTCCAGCCGAGCACTACCACCACCACCACCATTCCAGCCGAGGCCCACATCGCCACCCTTCTTCCCGGTTGAACTCCATCCTGCGCACCCCAACCACCCGGCTGCTACCCTTCCATCCGCCACCACCTCTTCACTCGGTTAGTACCCTACACTCCACCTTACTCCTTCTTCACTCCCTCTCCACTCTCAGCCACCTAACCCCCTACCATATCACCCTAACACCAGCCATTCCACTTGCTGCCACCATTCCCACTCGGCCAGGCCCATAACCACCCTAACTACCCGCCACCACCTAGACACCTTAGCTCCATTCGGCCACCCTATCCGACTCCCTAAGACCTGCCCATATCACCCCACTACACCCACTACACCCACTACCACCTGACCCCATCTCCTAGCTAGTTCCCTTCCCTTACACCACTCCTAGCCACCCTAACAGCCCGCCACCGCCAAGCACCCTTAGTCGGCCACTCCACCCGACTGTCACCTTTTCATTCGGCCAGCCATCTGCCAGCCATAACCTTCCCCTAGCTAGTTCCCTTCCCTTAGTGCCATACTCCCTTAGTGACCCTACTTAGGCCCTTTAGCCCGACACACCAAAAACAGCCCCTCCTTAGTAGCCGGCCATCTTTAAGGCGCCTCTTCCGTGCACCAAGGACATCCGGCCAGCACCTCCCCTTGCCGTTCAACCTCGCAAAGCTCCCTTTTGCAGCCCAAGGCGAAGGCCAAGCCCATGCTCAAGCAAGGCATCTTCGGACCAGCTATTAGTAAGTGCCTAACTCGGTCCTTAGTTGTATACTTGCTTAAGATTCAATTCGATACGGGGTTGTAATAACGGAGTGTAGTCTCCCCCCGCTTGTAATAACGTGGCTTGGCACACCCACACACGTGCACTCTCTTAGTTGTGCACGATTTTGAACACACACGGGCCTAATCAGCCCCTAATACATAAGTGTAGATATATACTTTAATTTTCGTAGGGTTTTGCTTAAGTTGGGTGTGTTGTCTTTCAATTCAAGCACTCACACACATTGAGCCTTCGCTCTTATTTGAAAGACCCAAGTAAGGGCCGTGTTATACTATTTGGGCTTTCATTTCATGTCGTGTGTGTAAGTCTTTCAATTCAAGCACTCACACACATTGAGCCTTCGCTCTTATTTTAAAGACCCAAGTAAGGGCCGTGTTATACTATTTGGGTTTAATTTCATGTCGTGTGCGTAGTACTTCAATTCAAGCACTCACACACATTGAGCTTTCGCTCTTATTCCCAAGACCTTAGTCAAGGCCATACTGCAAGTTATATTTGGGTTTAATTTCATGTCGTGTGTGTAAGTCTTTCAATTCAAGCACGCACCCACATTGAGCCTTCGCTCTTATTTGCAAGACCCGAGTAAGGGCCCATATACATACTCTATATACATATCTCCCTTTGGCATTTACATTACAAGTCATTTCCCTTCGGTTATTTCCCTTCAGCATTGTCTTCACATTCGGGTTTTCCCTTTGGAGTAGTGTGAGTTTGCATTGCATCTACACCATACCACGAGGTAGGACGCATATTGCATCAAAGCAAGCCCCGCTCAAATTTGCCCATGTAGTGGAGTGTTCATAACACACAAACTAGGTGGCCCATAAAGGGATAAAAGGAAAGACTTAGGCACGTGCAAATCCACGTGATCTAAAAATCTGCAATCGCATCTAAAAGACCCGAATTAAACACCTCGAACCGCTTCGTAGGCTTTCTATCCCAAAAACTCGATTTTTCAAAGCGTACAGACTGATCCTTGCGCATCGGTGCAAGAAGGTCTGCGACGACAAGAGCTCACTTGCTCACAGTCGCCACGATTAGAAGTCATTTTAATATCTTCGTTAGCTTAGGTAAGCTAGCTGGCACGCCCTGTTTATATAAATAGGCCTTAGACGCATGAGAGGATCCGCTCCAAGCCCTAAAAAGGCGAAGAGGCGGGGATTTTTCGCTGCGTCTACAACCTGGACCAAATCCTTCAACAAAAACTTGACCAAATCGGCACCTGGTTGCACCCAACTTTGACTTGGGCTGAAGTGAACCAAATGTTGGCCACCTTGCTGCACCCGGCCTTGACCTGGCTGCACCAAACCCAACTGAGTTGGCTGCAGCTGAACCGTGGAGGCCTTGGGCTGACCACGACCTGGAACTTGGCTGCAACATCAACATGAAGCTGGTTTGACCAAGGCTCGATACAAAGTGGAGGACCTGACCTAGTTCGTGGCAGACCAAGGCTCGACACCAAAAGGAGGACTTGACCTAGCTCACGGTTGCGACGAAGTGGACTCGAGTGAATCCAACAAGCTGAATCAAGGGCTAAACCGAACGAAAACTTGTAAGTACAGTTAGTTTCAGTTTTAAACCACTTGTTTCATTCAATTCAATTCGAAACGGGGTTGTATTAATGGAGCGAAGTCTCTCCCAGGGTTGTAATATTAGTGCATGAACACGATCACAACCACGAGCACTTGAGCCTTTTCGCTTTTAAACTGGTAGATGAACACGATCACACACACGTGCACTTGAGCCTTTTCGCTCTTAAACTAGTGGATGAACACGATTGCACCCACGAGCACTTGAGCCTTTTCGCTCTTAAACTGGTGGATGAACACGATCGCACCCACGAGCACTTGAGCCTTTTCGCTCTTTACACTCACATGTACTTGAGCCTTTTCACTCTCTGCCCCAATATACAATTATAAAAATTCTACATCTTTTCTTAAGCAAGTATACTTACTTTAAATTCGCGTGGGTTTACTTTCGTGAACGTTGAGTGAGTTGCACTTAAATTCGCGTGAGTTTACTTTCGTGAAAGTAGAGTTGCAATTTAAATTCGCATGAGTTTACTTTCATGAAAGAAGAGTTGCAATTTAAATTCGCGTGAGTTTACTTTTGTGAAAGTAGAGTTGCAATTTAAATTCGTGTGAGTTTACTTTCGTGAAAGTAGAGTTGCAATTTAAATTCGCATGAGTTTACTTTCGTGAAAGAGGAGTTGCAATTTAAATTCGCGTGAGTTTACTTTTGTGAAAGTAGAGTTACAATTTAAATTCGCTTGAGTTTACTTTCGTGAAAGAAGAGTTGTAATTTAAATTCGTGTGAGTTTACTTTTGTGAAAGTAGAGTTGCAATTTAAATTCGCGTGAGTTTACTTCATGAAAGTAGAGTTGCACTTAAATTCGCGTGAGTTTACTTTTGTGAAAGTCGAGTAATCACACCCACGAACACTCAAGCCTTTCTACTCTTTACACTCACATGCATTCAAGCCTTTTCACTCTTAAGCTAAATATATATATTTCAATTCGGGTGAATTTACATTCAAGTCGTGTGAGTTGCAATTAAATTCGGGTGAATTTACTTTCAAGTCGTGTGAGTTGCACTTAAATTCGGATAAATTTACTTTCAAGCAGAGTAAGTTGCAATTTCAATTTAGGTGAGTTCGCATCATCGCTCTCGAAAACCCTCTAGACACAAAAAATCTTCGACTCCGGGTTCTTAGGCCTGGAGTGAATCTTTTCACAATCTACGTTCGCTTTTAGGGTGTGCCAGCTAGCTTACTCAAACTAGCGAAGTAGTTTTGAAATATCTGACTTTTAAAAGGCAATTGCAGGCAAGCGGGATCTTTCGTCGCAGACCTTCTTGCACCGATGCGCAAGGGTCAGTTTGTACGCTTAGAGACTTTGTTTGAAACAAGTTAAACTCAAATTCGATTTTTGAACAAACAGGTGTTTGAAAACTTTGGAAATCATGCACTTTGGCGATTTTTTATTTGGGCAACCCTAAGTCTTTCAGTTTCAACCACTTAGGCGTGGAGTGTGTGCAAAGTGGCCTAAGTTGGGCGTCTTGCACGATTTTGTTCGGGGTTTGTTCGATGCAGGTATGCACTCTGGCTCGAGTATGGCGAGTATGCAATGCAACTCACACAACTTGTATGTAAAACCCGAATTTGAAAGACATAATAGAAGGAAAAACCCAATTTGAATGCAACTCACACGACTTGAATGTAAATTGCAGAAATTTAAATATATCTATATCTTAAGAGTGGAAAGGCTCAATGTGTGTGTGGGTGTTGTGTATAAATTGAAATGCAACACACGCAACTGAATTGTAAAACGAAGCAGAAGGGAGATATAGATATATATAAGAGCGAAAAGGCTCAATTGTGGTGCGTGTGTGTATGTATCAATTGAAAGACAACACACACGACTGAATTTAAAACCCGAAATTGAAATGCGTACACAGCTGAACCGGGAAAACTCACGCAGCAGAAAATATATAGATATGGCTATATCTTAGTGGCTTCTGAGGCCAAAATGTGCATGAGGTGTTTGAGCAATCGCTCGGGTGTTTCTTTGGTGCGAGTGTGTAATTAAAAGACAAACTCACATGACTTAATGTAATAACCCAACTGAATTGAAATACGTATATATGATAAGAGTGAAAAAGGCTCAATTGTGTACGTGGTGCTTGTGTACAAGATAAGAGCGAAAAGGCTCAAGTGTACGTGTGTGTCTCGTGTGTCCAACACCGTTATTACATTCCGGGGGGAGACGATGCTCCGTTATTACAACCCCGTATCACGAATTGAATTGAATGGAAAAGAGACTTTATATATATCAAACGACTTACACTTTTCCAAGTTCTTGAGTTAGGATTGTACAAGGGACGAGTTCATCGTCATCTCATGGCATTCGAGGCATGTGGGAGCGAAGCCGGAGAGCTTGAGAGATTGGAGAGACTTGGAATTTCGGGAGCTGCAAGTTATACTGGGTTTGGGGCTACTTGGGGCCGGTTTGGGTAAGGCATGATTCGAGCCGAGGTGGATCGAGTGATAAGGTTTTGGTTTAGGATTCGGCCAGCATTTGGCCTTGGTTTAGGTATAGGATAGAGTTGGTTGGTCCTAGGTTAGGTATTGGCTGAAGTTTTGAGATTTCGGCCAAGGTTTATGGCCTTTGTTTGGTCTTGTGAGACTTGAGCCAAGGTGGCTCGAGTGAACTCGGTTTTTAGGATGTAGTTGGGGTCGATCCTAGGCAAGTCACGGCTAGGTTAGGGGCTGGTTTAAAAGGTAAATGGCCTGCCAAAAGGGTAGGCCGGGTTTTAGGCGAGTGGGGGGAGGAAAACGGCCTGGTTAGGCTGTGGGTTTTGTTTAGGTGGCCTGCCTCAATGCAGGCTAGGTTTTGGCGAAAAACAAGGAGGCGCGACCACCTTTGGCTGGGCTCTTTTAGGTAGGTGGGGAAGGAAAACCCAGCCAATGGCTGGGCGGATTTTAGGGTAGTTGGCCTGCCTCAAGGCAGGCCAAACTTTAGGTAAAAAAAAGGACACGGCCTGTTGGTGCAGGCCGTGGGTTTTTAGGGAAAGGGCTCGATCCAAGGTGGCTTGAGGTAGGTTTGTTTCAAAGGGGAGTTCAGCCAAGGCTCGTCGAACTTGGCGGGTTCAAGGTGGGAGTTCGGCCAGGTGGTGGCCGAAATCGGTTTTCGTCTTAGGATAGCTTGTTTAGGTGGTGGTCTAGGGTAGAAGTCTTGGTGAAAACCGGCCAGAACTTGGCTGGTTTAATGGTGTTTTTAGGGGGCTGGTTTAGCTAGGATGGGTGGTCTAGAGGATTAGGGGAAGAAGTGGGTTAGGTTAGGGCTGAGGGGACTCACCTTAGTTTGCAGCTGCACTCCCGGCCGCCTCCAAGCTGCCAAGATCCACCATGCAATGCTCCACTTCAGCTTGAAGGAGACGCCACCTTGTTGGTGCAGCCCTTGCCTCCATGGGCCAATCCCAAGCCCTCAAACAAACACGTTTTGGCCAATAGGGCCTTTCTCTCTCACCCCTCTCTTTTCCACGTGAAAAGCCTCTCCCCTTTGAGCCTCACGTCCCGGATTTTTCAAGCCCCCTCACCTCTATTTATGGAGGTTTCAAATGGGTCTTGGATATTGGGTCTTGGATTTGGGTCTGGGTATCCGAATCCAATCCAAACCCTATTGGATTTGGATCGCGGATCTCGGATATTTTCAGATCCAAATCCAGTCCAAATATTTATTTGGGTTTGGATCTTGGATCTCAGATATTTTGAGATCTAGATCCAATCCAAACACTATTTGGATCTAGATCTGGATATTTTTGGGTCCAGACCCAATCCAAAATTTTCTTCTACTCCTTGATTTTCTGATCCTTTCTGGTGCTTTTCACCGTCGGTTTCGAGCGGGCTTCGATTCATCAGATGCCCAACTCTAGCCTGGGTCTTCCCCAAGTCTTCCTTCTAACTAGTGTTCTGCTTTTCATGACCTTTTCGGCGTTCGTTTCGGTCCGCCGTTTTGGTTTCGGGCCGATTCCTAGTGATATCGAACTCAGATTGCTGCACGGATTTCGTTCTTCATTCTGACGAGACGTGTCTCGGACTTCTATTGAATTCCTTAGGTATTGGGCTTCTTTCTGCATTTTGGAGCTGCTTTGCGCTTTTCTTTGACCCAAATTACACTTTTACCCCTTTGTCGGGCTTTTTTCTGAGCGGGCTCTCCTTTCTTCCATTTTTGAGCAGGGGGTGGCTTTTGGGACTCCGGGCTCGATTTCCTCTTCTTGTCGGGGCTCTCCTTTTGCCTTTTGTACATGTTTTCACAATTTAAAAGAGGTTGTCGTTTTGGCTCAAACGAGCTTTTTGTGTTTTTGAGAGTTTTTGATTTTTGGAAAATTCGGGGTGTTTACAGATACCCCTCTTTGGTATTATCCAAATTGATTTGGATAATGACAAAGAAGAAACACTCCATTTTGGTTTTTCTCTTAAATTTTCTCGAGAATTCACCATTTATTTTGCAAAACCCTGTTTTCTTTTACCACAGGTGGGGATTTTTAGCAAAAGGGGACTTTTCCTAAGTTTCCCTATATATGATCATGCATGGACGATTTTTTGGATGCATGCATGAGAAAAATGTTTTTGTTTTTGGGGTTTTGAGCCCGAAGAGTGCCTTTTGAGGCAGGCTACTCCGAGCAGGTTTTACCCATGTCTTCTAGACGTTTTCGGGTTTTCGAGCTTTGGAGCAAGCCTTTTGAGGCTGTCTGCTCCAAGCAGGTTCTACCCTTGTCTTTTTGACATTCGTAGGCTTTTTTTGAAAATTTCTTTTTGAAAAGGAACTCCTTTTAACTTGTATCGAAAAGGACTTCCATTTTTCATACTTCCCTTCATTCGGGTTTCAATACCTGCTACTCAGTAGAGGTTTTTGGGTAGGAAAACTTGAAAAACATTTCAAAGTTCCATTTCCTACAAAACAGAGTCGAGTTCTCAAACAAAATTAAATCCAAATAAGCCGATTTTATTCGTACTTTAGGATTTTTGCAAATTTGAATCTTTTTTCTCGGGGATAAGCCGTAGGGATATGGGAAAGAGATACCATGGTCCCTTCTGAAGCGTCCCATGGTTTTATTTAAGAATCGGAAAATCGCTCTTTGGAGCTTTGGCTTTTTGTTTCTTTTTTTCACAAAGGGTCTCCCTTTGGCAGTATTTTTTCATTAATCCCTCTTTTCTTTAAAGGAGAGCAGCTCTTTGGAGGAGTTTTTGTATTCCCTATTTATGAAGGGAAGATCTCTTTGGGAGGAGTTTTTTTATATCTCCTTTTCCTTTTGAACGAGAAGACCTCTTTCGGAGGAGTTTTTGTATTCCCTGTTTATGAAGGGAAGACCACTTTCGAAGGAGTTTTTGTATTCTCGTTTTTTTCTTTTTCTTTTGAACACAGCCAATTTTCCTTTTCGGAGAGAAAGTAGAATGGGGGAAGGCTTATCCCTTTGGTTACTCGATTCAAACGAGATCGTCCTATTTCTTAATAGCATCTGCTATTCGAAAATATTTTGATATTTTGAACAAGGCTTAATCTTGTAAGCCAGGGATTTTTGAAATGTTGCCAATTCGTTTTTGGAAGACTCTACCTTTCGCAAAGTATAAATTCCTCCATTCAGGGTTATACAATCAACTTTGATCCTTCTTTCAAGAAGTTTCAAAGGAGTTCGATTTTTCAAAATCTTATTGAAAAAAGAATTTAACATAAACCCTTTTGAATATTCGGGCATTTACGGGGTTTTGCTAATTTCGACCCACAATATCAACAAATTTCCGATTTTTGTTGCCCTTTGAAGACATGGAGACATTTCTACTCGAATTGCTAGCCTCTTGGGCTTTCTTCGGGGTGATATGATGCATGCTATGCACTCCATGTGATTTAAAATGGAAATACATGTTTTTATGCAACGATGAACATATGAAATGTATCTCACAAATCATGAAGGAGATGCATTCGTTTATCCATGGAAAGTGTCTAGGGGCTGTATTTAAAAATGCCCCTAACTTGATGGGAATTTCGCATGGCCATATGGTGAAGGGCCATGGCTTTTCAAAAGGATTTTGGATGGACAATGGTATATTCATGTCCATGCACTTCCATGGTTTTTCTAACATGATCATGATACTTTTTTGCTCAAGGATGAAGACATAACCAACCCTAAGTGATCGTCATGGCCATCAGGTTTTTGACATGGTCTCCATATTTCATCGTGAGATTCATGTTCTTTATCCCAACACAGTCAAGGTTTTCATATAAACCAGAAGTTGAAAAATCTTTCTTTTCAAAGCCATATGTAGGGTTAAAATTTTTGAAATTTTGATCCCTTTTGAGAAAACAATTTTGGGAAATCCTCCCTTTCTATATGAAGATGGTCTTATACCAACCCCTTTGATCGAAGTATGTTTCCCATACTTGGTTTTGGTCAAGCATGGTTTCATTTTGAAAATTCATGCCTTCATGGGGCATTTGATCAAGTATGGGGAATGTGTCTCAAAGAGGCACTTTCAGCCACACGATATAGGGTTTGTCCCTAAATGGAGTCTTGAGTTTGAACTCATACTCCATTTGAAAAGGGCTGCCATCTATCTTGCCTATCTGTTTAAGATAGGTTTTTCAAATGAGTGCTTTAATGAACATCATTTCCCTTCTATGACATAGGGGATGGTGTTTCAAATTTTTGAAAGCCTACAGCAAGGCCAAGCACGATTTTCTCTTTTGGCTTTGATGATTCTTTCTCATGCCAAGAGAGTTTTCGAAAATGTATGGCACACTTAGTATGAACAACATCTTCATTTGATCAAGTTAAGCAGACAATGCATGAATTGCAATGCTTGAGAGGTTTTTATCAAAAGAATGTTTGAAAGGCTTTTGTGAAATGCTAACCCTTTTTCGAGATTTCTCATTTCCTTTTGAAATTTGCCTTGAAGGTGTTGGTTTTGATTCGTATGGAGACATGCCTATGAAGGCTCGATACTTAGGGGTCGACTCTTATTGCCCCTTTGATTTTTCAAAACCCTGAATTCGAGTTCTAGGATGATATCTAGACTCGATGCACATGAATGATTTCAGAGTGTGATGCATGATGCTTATGCACACACTATGGGTCAGGCTCATTTCTAAAAATCCCCAATCTTTGCATAAGTCAAGGATCTTGCGAATTTTAGGAAGTTCAGAGGTTTTTATTCCTCCTGGCTCTGATGATTCTCGAGCTTTCCATTTTGAAAAAGCTCTAGGCAAAATGGTGTTCAAGACCAGTTTTTGGATACTTGGGTTCTGGGAGTATATACAATTTTCGAAAAAGCTTTTTTACAATTTTCGAAAATGGACTTTGTACATGGCCAAATGCTTTTGAAACAAAATTTCTTTTTGGAATTTTTATTTTTCCAAATGTTTTTGAGATTTTGAGGGTTTTCAATTTTTTTGTTTTTGGTCATATCCAATTTTTTTGGTTTTTTTTCAAAAGTAGGGATCTTCCATTGAACCTACAAAGAAAACATTCATGAATCAGACTCTAATTAATAGGTCTAAGACATGGGTTTCGGTTTGAGAGGTTCTACAGGGCACCCTTGACCCAAGTGGTCTTAGGTGGCGGCTCTGGGGGTATGGGTGGGCTGTAGCCCAATCCATACTTTTGTTGATTGGCCTGAGGTAGGACAGGTTCAAGCCTACCTTGGTTTTGGGTTCCCAGGCCCTAGTAGGGTTTATATCCCATATTCAGAATCATGTTCCAAGACTTTTTGCTTTTCGAAAAGTTTCGGTATAAATCATGGTTTTGGAACATGGAATCATCCATGTCGGGGATATATACCCTTTTGGATATTGGGAGTTTGGATTCTGGGGTGATGGAAGACTTGGGCTTCCATACAAACCTAGTTTGGGAGACATGTCTCTCAAAGAAAACCATGCTTGGTTCTTTAAGAGGCTTTGGATATTTCGGGATGATGGAAGACTTGGGCTTCCACGCATCCCAGGTTTGGAAGATGTGTCTTTCAAGGGAAACCCAGACTTGGTCCTTCGAGAGACTTTGGATTTTTCAGGATGGTGGAAAACTCGAGTTTCCACACAACTTGTTTTTGGGAAAATTTTTCTTCAAGGGAAGACAAACTTGCTCCCTCGATGTTTTTGATTTGCTCCCTAGGTTCAACTCGTGGTGCCCCTAGGGATGGATTTTTTTGTTTCAAAGCCATAGTCTTGGTTCCATGGTACAAGACTAGGCTTGAAGTAGTGGGTTTTTCTATGACAGGGTTATGAGCTCCTAAGATGTTGATGCATGCATTAGGGGTCTCCATGTCTACCATTTTTTGAACTTCTTTTTCTTTTTGTTTTTGAAATTCTTTTGGGTGGTGCGGGATATTTGGCGCACCTTGAAAATCCTCAAATTTTGGCACAATTTGTGGGTTTGTATGTGCAGAGGGGTTATCCAATGCATCTGATGACCTTATATGAAGAAGAGAGTTTTGAGGAGGATAGGTTTCGGACATACCTCTTTGTGGCTTGTCTACCTTTTCATGGTGAGAGCCGGCCGATTTCCCGGGTAACTCTGTTTTGAGCCCCCGTGGCTTCACGAGGCGTTCCTTTTCGAGACCTACCTGTTTTTCACTCTCATCTCTTTGTGGGGTGTGGGTTTTATGTCCCATTGTGTGTGTGTACCTAGACTTAGGTTTTTCACTTGAATTTTTTGAAATTTCAAAATTTTGTTTTCAATTTTTTTGTATTTTTGCAAATTTTCAAGATTTTTTTGATTTTTTGAAACAAAAACATCTTTTTCAGATTTTTCAAAATTTGGAAGTGTGGGAGTGGATGGCTCGTCCCTTTCTTGGGTTTGGCCTTTTACCTTACATCCTTCATTGAGTTTAAGATCGGTTTTCTTTTCACGATCTTTATGTGCCCTAGAAGAGCTGCTATGGGATCAATGGGCTTTTAAAGCATTCATCTTTTGAAACATTTTTTGAATATCATCGAGCTCTCTTTGGGCTTTATCTGTTTTCAAAGTCTTTCTTAGTTCACTCAATGAGGATTGTATCTTTTCATCCCTTTTCTTGTAATTTTCCAAAGTATGCATGATTTTTTTTGGAAAAACACTTTTTTTTCGAAAATTTTGAGTGTGACTTGTTTGTTTGAAGTCTACTTAAGTCCCGAGTCCCACCGGGCGTGCCAAATCTGTAGACACAAAAAATCTTCGACTCTGGGTTCTTAGGCCTGGAGTGAATCTTTTTGCAATCTACGTTCGCTTTTAGGGCGTGCCAGCTAGCTTACTCAAACTAGCGAAGTAGTTTTGAAATATCTAACTTTTAAAAGGCAATTGCAGGCAAGCGGGATCTTTCGTCGCAGACCTTCTTGCACCGATGCGCAAGGGTCAGTCTGTACGCTTAGAGACTTCGTTTGAAACGAGTTAAACTCAAATTCGATTTTTGAACAAACAGGTGTTTGAAAACTTTGGAAATCATGCACTTTGACAATTTTTTATTTGGGCGACCCTAAGTCTTTCAGTTTCAACCACTTAGGTGTGGAGTGTGTGCAAAGTGGCCTAAGTTGGGCATCTTGCACGATTTTGTTCGGGGTTTGTTCGATGCAGGTATGCACTCTGGCTCGAGTATGGCGAGTATGTAATGCAACTCACACAACTTGTATGTAAAACCCGAATTTGAAAGACATAACAGAAGGGAAAACCCAATTTGAATGCCTTGAATGTAAATTGCAGAAATTTAAATATATCTATATCTTAAGAGCGGAAAGGCTCAATGTGTGCGTGGGTGTTGTGTATAAATTGAAATGCAACACACGCAACTAAACCGTAAAACACAGCAGAAGGGAGATATAGATATATATAAGAGCGAAAAGGCTCAATTGTGGTGCGTGTGTGTATGTATCAATTGGAAGACAATACACACGACTGAATTTAAAACCCAGAATTGAAATGCATACACAACTGAACTGGGAAAGCTCACGCAGCAGAAAATATATAGATATGGCTATATCTTAGTGGCTTCTGAGGCCAAAATGTGTGTGAGGTGTTTGAGCAATCGCTCGGGTGTTTCTTGGGTGCGAGTGTGGAATTAAAAGACAAACTCACACGACTTAATGTAACAACCCAGCTAAATTGAAATACGTATATATGATAAGAGCGAAAAAGGCTCAATTGTGTACGTGGTGCTTGTGTACGAGATAAGAGCGAAAAGGCTCAAGTGTACGTGTGTCTCGTGTGTCCAGCACCGTTATTACATTCCGGGGGGAGACGATGCTCCGTTATTACAACCCCGTATCACGAATTGAATTGAATGGAAAAGAGACTTTATATATATCAAACGACTTACACTTTTCCAAGTTCTTGAGTTAGGATTGTACAAGGGATGAGTTCATCGTCATCTCATGGCATTCGAGGCATGTGGGAGCGAAGCCGGAGAGCTTGAGAGCTTGGAGAGAATTGGGTAAGGCATGACTCAAGCCAAGGTGGCTCGAGTGATAAGGTTTTGGTTTAGGATTCGGCTAGCATTTGGCATTGGTTTAGGTATAGGATAGAGTTGGTTGGTCCTAGGTTAGGTATTGGCTGAAGTTTTGAGATTTTGGCCAAGGTTTATGGCCTTTGTTTGGTCTTGTGAGACTTGAGCCAAGGTGGCTCGAGTGAACTCGGTTTTTAGGATGTAGTTGGGGTCGATCCTAGGCAAGTCACGGCTTGGTTAGGGGCTGGTTTAAAAGGTAAATGGCCTGCCAAAAGGGCAGGCCAGGTTTTAGGCAAGTGGGGGGAGGAAAATGGCCTGGTTAGGCCATGGGTTTTGGCTAGGTGGCCTGCCTCAATGCAGGCCAGGTTTTGGCGAAAAACAAGGAGGCCCGGCCACCTTTGGCCGGGCTGTTTTAGGTAGGTGGGGAAGGAAAACCCAGCCAATGGCTGGGCGGTTTTTAGGGTAGTTGGCCTGCCTCAAGGCAGGCCAAACTTTAGGTAAAAAAAGGACACGGCCTGTTGGTGCAGGCCGTGGGTTTTTAGGGAAAGGGCTCGATCCAAGGTGGCTTGAGGTAGGTTTGTTTCAAAGGGGAGTTCGGCCAACGCTGGCTGAACTTGGCGGGTTCAAGGTGGGAGTTCGGCCAGGTGGTGGCCGAAATCGGTTTTTGTCTTAGGATAGCTTGTTTAGGTGGTGGTCTAGGGTAGAAGTCTTGGTGAAAACCGGCCAGAACTTGGCTGGTTTAGCTAGGATGGGTGGTCTAGAGGATTAGGGGAAGAAGTGGGTTAGGTTAGGGCTTAGGGGACTCACCTTAGTGTGCAGCTCCACTCCCGGCCTCCTCCAAGCCGCCAAGCTCCACCATGCAATGCTCCACTTCAGCTTGAAGGAGACTGTAGACGCGCGAAAATCCCCGCCTCTTCGCCTCTTTCGTGGCTTGGAGTGGATCTTATCGTGCGTCTAAGGCCTATGTATACAAATAGGGCGTGCCAGCTAGCTTACTTAAGCTAGCGAAGATATATTTAACACTGACTTCTAAACGTGGCGACTGTGAGCAAGTAAGCTCTTGTCGTCGCAGACCTTCTTGCACCGATGCGCAAGGGTCAGTCTGTACGCTTTTGCAAAAATCGAGTTTTGGGGAGAAAGTCTACGAAACGGTTCGAGGTGTCTATTTCGGTTCTTTAAGATGCGATTGCATGTTTTAGATCACGTGGATTTGCACGTGCCTAAGTCTTTTCTTTTATCCCTTTTTGGGTCGCCTAGTTTGTGTGTTATGAACACTCCACTACATGGGCGAATTCGAGCGGGGGTTGCTTCGATGCAATATGCGTCCTACCTCGTGGTATGGCGTAGATGCAATGCAAACTCACGCTACTCCAAAGGGAAAACCCGAAATGTAAAGACAATACTGAAGGGAAATAATAGAAGGGAAATAACCGAAGGGAAATAACCGAAGGGAAATAACCGAAGGGAGATATGTATATATCTTATGTATATGAGCCCTTACTCGGGTCTTGCAAATAAGAGCGAAGGCTCAATGTGGGTGCGTGCTTGAATTGAAAGACTTACACACACGACATGAAATTAAACCCAAATATAAATTGCAGTATGGCCTTGACTAAGGTCTTGGGAGTAAGAGCGAAGGCTCAATGTGTGTGAGAGTGCTTGAATTGAAGTACTACACACACGACATAAATGAAACCCAAATATAACTGCAATAAGGCCTTTACTAAGGTCTTGGGAGTAAGAGCGAAGGCTCAATGTGTGTGAAAGTGCTTGAATTGAAAGACTTACTCACACGACAAGAAATGAAACCCAAATAGTATAGGTCGGCCCTTACTTGGGTCTTTCAAATAAGAGCGAAAGCTCAATGTGTGTGAGAGTGCTTGAATTGAAAGACAACTCACACGACAAGAAATGAAACCCAAATAGTATAGGTCGGCCCTTACTTGGGTCTTTCAAATAAGAGCGAAAGCTCAATGTGTGTGAGAGTGCTTGAATTGAAAGACAACGCACCCAACTTAAACAAAACCCTTCGAAAATAAAAGTATATATACACTTATATATTAGGGGCTGATTAGGCCCGTGTGTGTTCAAAATTGTGCACGACTAAGAGAGTGCACGTGTGTGGTTGTGCCAAGCCACGTTATTACAAGCGGGGGGAGACTATGCTCCGTTATTACAACCCCGTATCAAATTGAATTTCAAGCAAGTGTACGACTAAAGACCGAGTTTAGACACTTACGAGTAGCTGGTCCGTAGAGGTCTTGCTTGAGCGTGGCCTTGGCCTTGGGCTGCAAACGGGAGCTCCGCGAAGGTAGGTGATCAAGAGTGCTGGCCGGCTGCAAGTGGGGCGCGGGATAGGCGCCTCGGAGGTGGCCGGCGGCAAGTAGATGGCGCCTCAAGGTAAGGGGTTTAAATGGCTGAATGAGTGGGTTCTTAGGGTCACTAGGGGAGTTGGGAGTTTAGGGAAATTGGACCTAAGAGGTGAGCTGGTGGGAGGGCCGAGTAGGACACCTAGGGGAAAGCCGAATGGGACATGATAGCTAGGTAGTGGCCGGCAGCTTGGGTTATACTAGGTTCGGCTAGGTTTAGGTGGTGGCGGCAAAAGGGCTGAGATGAAGGTAGGATGGGTGGCTAAGAGTGGAGAGGTGGTAGAGAGGGGCTTTGAGGGAGTTTGGGGTACTTACCGAATGGGGAGAGGTGGCGGATGAAGTGGGAAGGTGGCGGGCAGGTGGCTGTCGGCTGGTTCGGTTGGGGGAAGATGATGGCGTCCGGCTGAGGGGTGATGGTGGTGGATGGAAGAGGGAAGGTGGTGGAGCAGGTGGCGGCTGGTGGAGCAGGTGGAGCTGTTGGGGAGTGGTCCCGGCTGGGTGAGAGATGGGAGAAGGAGAGGGCCCGGCTGGGTGGAAGGGTGGTTCCCACTTGGAAAACCCGCCCACAAGGAGGGGGGTTTAAATAGGGGATGGGTAGGTCGGTTAGGGCTGGGCTGTGGGTAGTGGTTAGGTGGTTTAGGTAGGGTGGTATGTAGATAAGGTGGGCTGGATGGGGTTGGGCCAGATATTTTAAAACTAGGGGTTTGGGTAAATCGTGGGCTAAGGGTGGTTTAGGGGTTTAGGGCTAGGTTAGGTGGTTGGGTTTTAGGGTGAGGTTTAGTGAGCTAGGTTAGGTGGTTTAGGCTAGGATTAGGGAAATTAATCTAGGTTTAGGGAAGGATTAGGGGAGTGGGTTAGGTGATTAGGTTGGGATTAGGCCGGGATTAGGGAAGTGGGTTAGGTGATTAGGTTCAGATTAGGGGTGGATTAGGGGTTTAGGCTAGGTTTAGGCATTTTGGGCTAGGTTTAGGTGAAGGAGCTCCCTTAGCATGGCCCATAGACCTTGATCACCCCATGTTGGTGCAGCCCTAGGTTAGGTTTTAGCTAATTACAAGCTTAAACCCACTCAATTAGGCTAACCCATATGATTAACCCAAACTTGACACACAAGTCAAGCTTAATACAACACTCTTGATATTTTTCAACCCCACTCTCTCTCATGCCCAATATCCCACGTGAATTTCAAGTGGGCCCCACCTCCATTTATGAGAAGGTGATGTGGGCCATGGATATGGATATTGGATTGGATCTCTAGATCCAAATCCAAATCCAAGTCCACATATGGGTTTGGATTGGAATCTGGATATATATGGTCCAGATCCAATCCAAACTGAACTCTGACTCCTTCGAGCTGGGTTCGAAACGGACGATTCGTGCGGGGCCTGACAGCATCAGTACTCCGTCTGCGTTGGGTCTTCGCCAACATGGTCGTCCGCCTCCGTTTCTGCCTTCTGGAGATGACTTCAAATGCTATTTTGATAAGAACAGGGTCTTGGACGTTCGAGATCCTGGGGTGTGAATCAGATACAAGAGTTGCTGTGCCGGGCTTGACATGTGCTCCGGTTCCGGGCTCTTCTTGGCTCTCCTGGTCCTGTCTTGATCGGGCCAAGCCACTTTGGGGTTTCAAAACATGTTTTAAAAGGGTTTTCAAAAGCTATATTATATGTTTTTGAAAGATAAAGTTTAAAGCATATATACAGGGTTGTTTGGAAGGCTCCTGGGTTTCCAAACTCAAAAATGGCCCTTTGGGGCTGCTTGTATAAAACCAGATGGATTTTGAGAAATTCGTGGGATTTCGGGGTGTTTACAGATGCCCCTCTTTGGCCTTGTCCAAATAGATTTGGATAAGGGCAAAGATGACAAACACCCCTTTTAATGTCTCCCTAGATCTAGCCACGAAGAATATGGGATCGTCCCATTTTAACAAAATCTCAATTTTACAAACTCTGGTAGGAGGAGATATCACGCCAAAGGGTTTACTTATGGAATCTGGTCCTAAATGGGATCATGTTCATGCAAGTACCATGCGTGGAATGCAGATGGCATGGGTGTGGTGCCAAGAGTGGCGACCTCCCAGAGACCAGGTGGGGTCGAACTCTAGAGACTTACAAGGCCTACTGCTCCAAGTGAGCAAAAACCCTATGATGTTCGATGTTCGGTTTTTAAAACTTATTTACAAAAGCTATTTACAAAAGGGACAACTGTCTTGAGTCTCGATCCTAAGGATCTCGAGCTCTTCGTGCTTGCCCTTGTTTGAGTCTTAACACTCGCTTATTTAGCGGAGGTTTTTATAAGAAAACCAGCTTCATTTCAAATTCCTACGCTTTACTCGAAACGTCAAATTCTCAAACAAGATGAAATTCAAGTAAGTAAATCCTATTTTTACTTTAGGATTCCTCGAAATGAACCATGCTTTAGCTTGGGATAAGCCAGGGATGGGAAAGAGATACCACGGTCCCTTCTGAAGCGTCCCGTGGTTTAAGGCATAGAAGGCGGAAAACTGCTCTTTTTGAGCTTTTTGGCCTCTTTCTCCTTTTTTTTCATAGAGGGTCTCCCTTTGGGAGTATTTTTTCTTTAATCCCTCTTTTTTATAAGAGAATCGATTTTTCTTTTTGAAGTCTGGTTTCTTTCTTTTGGAAAGAGATCTTAAATGGGAAATTCCCTTTTGATTTGGGCCTTTGTTTTCCTTTTGGAAGGAGAAGAGAAGAGGGGAGGACTTATCCCAAGCCTACACTCGATCCATTCCAGATCAGCCTATTTAGAAATAACACGTACTACTTGCAAGTATCTTGCTATGTTGAACTAGGCCTTTCTTTGTAAGATGAAGGATTTTGAAATGCAACCTCGATTTTGAAAACTCCACTCTTTCACAAGTGCGAATTCTCTTACTTAGGGTCACACGAGTTCGCCTTTGCACCTTATTCACATGTCTCAGGGCAGCTATCCCTTTAAAATTTTCAAAAACTGGAATTTAATCCAGATCCTACACATGATACTTCTTTAAGTATTGAATATTGATAGGATCTGCTAAATTCCTACCTTCTACATCGATCAACCAATACGAATTGTTCGTAGTGGTTGCTCGTACAACATAGGGTCTATCCCAGTTGGGGCGCCACTTGCCTAGGGGGTGTGGGCCACGATGGTGGATGGTTTTCAAGACCAGATCTCCCACTTCAAAGTGGCGAGGTCTTATGTGTTTGCTATAATGTCGGGCTATCCTTTGCCGGTATGCACGAGCATGATCCATGGCCAGGAGTCGCCTCTCATCTAGCAAATCTAGTTCGGCCATCCTAGCATGCTGAAGCGTCTCTAGGGGGAGGTCGAGTGCAATGGATGTATGGAATGAATGCAGTTGGGTATGAATGGGAAGAATGGCGTTTGTGCCATAGACCAATTCAAATGGTGTGGCATTCGTGGGAGTCCGGATGGAAGTCCTATAAGCCCATAAGGCTTCATCCAGCTTCTCATGCCACCTCCTACCCTTCTCTAAGGTTTTCTCAATGATACCAATGAGAGTCTTGTTTGTGGCTTCGGCTTGGCCGTTGCCTTGAGGGTAGTAGGGCGAGGAGAAGTGGTGAGTTATGCCATATGTGTTGCACAACTTAACCATCCGCTCGTTCTTGAATGGGGTACCATTATCAGACACAAGGTCTCGTGGAACCCCAAATCGAGCCAAGATATTCCTCCGGATGAAAGCCACCACATGTTGCCCCATTACATTCGTTAGGGAAATGGCTTCCACCCACTTGGAGAAATACTCCGTGGCTGCTAAAATGAAACGATGCCCATTCGAGGCTTTTGGAAATATTGGGCCTACTATGTCAAACGCCCACATGGTAAATGGCCAGGGGCTGACCACGGAATGCAATGTAGATGAAGGGATATGAATGGCGTGCCCATGTACTTGACATGGATGACACTTCCTAACATGATCGTGACAATCCTTTTTCAGGGTGGACCAAAAATAGCCCCCTCTAAGTATTTTCATCGCCATCATGTTGGCATTAACATGACCTCCACATTCTCCGTCGTGGAACTCGTGCATCACTATCCTAGCCTCCTCTAGGTCGATACACCTAAGCAGAATGCTGGTAAAACTCTTTTTGTATAAGACCCCACCCAGAATGGTGTATCGGGTCGAAATCTTACGAATGAATGCCCTATCTTTGGATGTGGCATCCTCGGTGAATCCCCCATTTTCTAAAAATTGTTTTATGTCATAGAACCAAGGTTTTTCAATAGACTCTGGGTTGTTTTGGCAAATATCCAAGTCGTGTGTGGATGGATGGGGCGCATGCCATATTTCCAAAGATCTGGTCCCTGAAATGGGATCGACCCTCAGGGCTGAACCCAAGGAAGAGAGGGCATCGGCGATGCCATTGTCCTCTCTTCCCACGTGTGTGAGCTTACACGACTGGAAGGATTGGACCAATCGGGTGGCCAACTCGTGATATGGAAGTAGTTTCTCATTACGTACTTGCCAAATTTTTAAAACCTGGTTTATGACAAGGAGCGAATCTCCAAAGACCTCGATGCATGATGCCCCTAGAGTTTTCGAAATCCTTAAGCCTTGTATGAGTGCTTCATACTCAGCTACGTTGTTGGAACATTCGAAATCTAAGCGGACTGCTATGGGAATCTCGCCCTTTTCAGGGGAGATTAGGATGATCCCGGCACCAGCCCCTCGTTGGTTTTGTGCCCCGTCGAAGTGCATCTTCCACACTTGGTTTTCGAAAGAATTTGCCAAAATGTGGTTTTGAAAATGGTTTTGCAATATGCCTTCATCAGGCATCTCGACAAGAGTGGGATATGCGTCCTCCAAGGGGAAGTCAGCCACGTAATCTGCTAGGGCTTGCCCCTTAATGGAGATCTGGTGATGGTATTTCAGATCATACTCCATTAGAAGGAGTTGCCATTTGCCCAATCTACCCGTGAGAATGGGTTTTTCGAACAAGTGCTTGATTGGATCAAGCTTGGACACTATCCAGATCTCATGATCTAGGAAATAGTGTCTGAATTTCTGGCAGGCCCAAACTAGGGCCAAGCACGTCTTCTCCATGGCTTGATAATTTCGTTCATAAGCCAAGAGAGTTTTTGAAATATAGTAGATGGCATACTCCTTATGGGTGTCATCCTCGTATTGAGCCAACAGGGCTCCTAAAGCATTTACATGCACGGAGATGTATAATAAAAGCGGTTTTCCTTGTTTTGGAGGATTCAAAACAGGGGGAATTAACCAAGTATGCCTTTAGTCTCTCGAAGGACTTTTGGCATTCGTCATCCCATAAGAATTTCGTACCCTTCCTCAACAGTTTGTTGAAGGGTTCGCATCTAGTTGCCAGATTCGATATGAATCGGCACACAGATTGTAATCGACCCTGGAGGCTACGGACTTGGGTGAGATTGGAGGGTGGAGCCATGTCTATGATGGCTCGACACTTAGAGGGGTCGACTTCTATTCCCCTTTGGCTCACCATAAAGCCTAGAAGCTTCCCTGATTCTACCCTGAACACACATTTTTGAGGGTTTAGCTTTACTTTGTAAAGCCTAAGCCTTTCGAAAATCTTTTGTAAACATTCGATATGGGTGCATCGGGTTTTGGATTTTGCCAAGAGATCATCTACATACACTTCTACAAGCTCGTGAATTTGATCATGGAAGATCGTGTTCATGGCTCGTTGGTATGTTGCGCCGGCATTTTTCAAACCAAAGGGCATGACTGTATAGCAGTACGTGCCCCATGGGGTTGTGAAGGCGGTCTTACCCTGATCTCGTGGACTTAGTTTGATTTGATTATAGCCTGAATAGCCATCCATAAATGAAAACATTTCATGATTTGCAGTACTATCGACTATCAAATCTATGCTTGGTAAAGGATAATTATCCTTTGGAGTGGCTTTATTCAGGTTTCTGAAATCGATGCATATTCGAATTTTCCCATTGGTTTTTCGAACTACAACGATATTTGACAACCAATCAGAATACGCAATGGGTTTTATAAATCCGGCTTTTAGCAGATCTTCTAAACCCTCTTTGACTTGCGTGTGTACATTCGGGTGTATTTTCCTAAGCTTCTGCTTTGTTGGTTTTACACCTATATCTAAGGGAAGACGATGCTCGACTATGCTGGGATCTATGCCCGGCATGTCTTCATACGTCCATGCAAACACATCTAAATAGGTTCGTAGAAATGCAATGAATGCTAACTTTTCAGTTTCATGCAAGCATGCACCTATTTTGATGGTTTTGGGATTGGAATCATCCCCTAGGTTCACCTCTACGAAATCTCCTCCTACTGTTTGGGAAGGTCTTTCAAAATCGAGAATTCTATGAAACTCTGGGAGCTCAGAAGTGGGATCTTCCTCAAGAGGATCCACTTCTGGGCTTTGATCATTCTCGTGGGCTTTAGACCCGAGGGAACTTGATGCGTGGTTTTCAAAATAACCTGGTTTTGTACTTGGATTTTCAAGTGATTTCGAAATTTTTGGTCTGGCTATGCAGACGACGTTTCTTTCGAAATCCTTTTCTTTCGCCAAAGTCATACCAGGAGCAGCTATGTACAAAATCTTTTTGGTATTTTCTAGATTTTCGATTTTTTTGGGTTTTTGTAGAACAAGAACTTTGGGAACTATACAAAGCATACTTTTTTCGAGTTTTTGTTTTTCCATTGTTTTTGGTTTTTCTTGTTTTTCGATTTTTTGATTTTAAGTTTTCAAATGTTTTTGGTTTTTTTAGAAAAAGGGATCTTCCGTCATACCTACAAAGGGAGAATACTATGGGTTAGACTCGGAACAGGAGGTCTAAACCATAGGTTTCTTCTAAGACAGGCTCCGGGGCACCCTTGACCCAGGTGGTCACAGGGGGTGGTTCCCGCGGTATTTGGGGAGTATAGCCGATCCCATATCGGCTTGGATTGGCCCTAGGCAGGATGGGCTCTAGGAGACCCTGGTTTTGTGCCCCTAGACTCTTGTAGGGCGTGTAGCCCATGTTCAATAACATGTTCCATGACCTTTTGTTTTTTGAAAAGATGGGATACAAGTCGTGGTCCTGGAACATGCTATCGTCCATATTAGGCTCGTATGGCCTTTTGTCCAGGGGTTTTGGAAATAGGGAACGCTTGGGTTTTTCTAGGAGGATTAGAGTCGGGAGGGGGCCTGCTTTGGGCGGCCCCTTCACACATACAACCTTCCTAGGGTTGTTCAACACGAGCCGAGGTGGCTCAACCATAATTTGCCCCAAGTTAGCCTCATGGGCCTGGGAGCTCGATAAACAAGGGGAGTTTATGATCCCCTGAAGCTGTGGGTGACTCTCACCTAGGATCACTACGATTTGGTCCCTAAAAGGGATCTTGACACACTTGTGGAAGGTGGATGGCACAGCGCACAAACTGTGTATCCAGGGTCTTCCCAGTAATAGGTTATAATGGGGGTGGATGTCCAGGACATGGAACACCCCCGTGTGTTTGATCCCTTCCGTTTCCATTGGGAGTTCGATGGATCCTAAAGGCCTAGACGCATTCCCATCGTATCCAGTGATAACGATGGGGCTTGGGTTCACTGAAGTCAAGGTGACTCCGATTTTGTACGCCACGTGAAGTGGAAGGATGTTGAGCCCTCCTCCACCATCGACTAGGCACCTGTCCAGAGAGTGGTTGTTTAGAACCACCTCGATATGCAGGGCCTGGTTATGGGTTTCGTAGGGTCTATCTACATCATCTTCCGAAAAGGTGATGGGCGATTTTGCTCCTAATAAAGCCACTTGGGCAGACAAGGATTCCGGACTTATGTTCGAATCAACCTTGGCCCTTTCTAGAATTTTCTCTAAGACAAGTCTATGCCTAGGCGAGGTTTTGATAAGCTCTAGAATAGACATGTGAATAGGAATCTTTGAAAGGTGGTTTTCGAAATCATAAGGATTTAGGACGATTTTGTCCTTATCTGCTTTCGGCAGACCACTAGGGATACATGCTTTTGAGGGGCCAGGCACACTGACCACCTTTTGAGCACCTTGAAGGTGCGGGGGTTGGTAGATCCTCCCGGATCTAGTGACTTCCCCACGACCAGCCTAGGGTTTGCGCTAGACTTGGCTCTAAGGATGAGCTGAGGAGAACCTTGGATTTTCAAAACTGGTTTTGTCGGGGTTTCCACTTTTGATGGTCCCCGGATGACGACTTGGGCGGGCCTCTTGTATAGTACAAGGATGGGCGCACAAGCAGGTCGACCAGGTTCGGGCTTTTGCGCTAGTTCCTTGGAAATGGTGAGGGTACATACCTCCTTTCCTTTCCCACTGCCACTGGCATGTTTGGGAAAGGGTTCCTTGAAGATAGCTTGAGGTGGCTCAGGTTCCGCAGTGACCTGGAGCCGGCCCTCCGCTATCAAGTTCTCAATTTTATTTAAAAGAGAGAAGCAGCGTTTGGTATCATGGCCTTTGAGCCGATGATACTTGCAAAATCGGTTTAAATACCCCCCTTTGGACGTGACTCCTTCGGGGATTTCAGGGAGTTCGATCATGCCCTGGGCAAGTAAGAGGTCTAGGACCTCCGACACAGGTTGCCCCAGCGGAGTGTACTCCCGTTTTTCAATTGGTTTTGAAAAATTGCGTTCTCTCTTATTTTCTATTTTTTCAAAATTTTTAGAAGTGCCCGCCATGCCTGGATCCACCCGGACATTGGCGATTTTATGGGGCTTTGCCCCTTTGTCCGTTGTGGGCAGCCCATATGCGATGGGCTTTTCCACACGTGTTTTGGGAACGGCACTTCCTTTCCATAAGTGGTCGTATGTCCCTTTTCGCAAGTTGGTTTCGAAAAGGGAGGCCTTTTTGATCAACTTATGGAAAGTTGAAATCTCATGGAGCGAGAGAAGGGTTTTTAACTCGCTTTTGAAATTATCCAGGATGAGCATTACTGCGCATCCTTCGGATATAGGCTCTCGCACTTGGCCCAAAAGAGACCTCCATCTTATAATGAAGGCATGCACGTCTTCGTTCATGCCTTGCTTTGTATCCCTTAAGGTATTCAGGGTTGGCGTGACTTCCACGTTGTGTGCAAACCTTTGCATGAAGCAGTTCGCTAACTCTTCAAAAGTAGCGAACTGGCTTAAGTCGTAGGAAGCCAGCCATTTGGCAGCTGTGCCTTTAAGGGATAGGGGGAACCAATACACCCATTTCATCGAGTCCTTTTTCTTCTTATGGGTTCGACGTGAGAAAAGCTGCAAGTGAGACCTAGGGTCTCCCATGCCATCATACCGATGGAAGTTCGGTATTTCATCGTCACTGTCTGTTTCGTAATCCATAGGAAGGAAATCAGACAGGGCGTAGCTTCTTTCTCTTTATTTTGCCCTTTCAGCAGCTGCTGTAGGGCTTTACGGTCCTTTTGTGTGAAGGACTCGTGGTATTGGTTGCCTTCCATTACGGAGGCCTCTTTTTGCTTGCGAGGTTTTTCAATTTTCTTTTTAGGCCTTTGTTCACCGTTTGATGAACATGAATCGCCTACTTCAGCCTCTTGGCTGAGAGCATCGATTTTGGCCTCAAATTCCCTTCTCAAGTCCTCGATTTCATCATCTAGTTTTATTTTGTTTTTGAAAATCCTCCTAGAGTGAGAACTTGATGCGCATGAGCCTTGGCTCGACACTTCACTTGGATTGGATTTTGACATGCTTTTCAAGCTTTTTCAAAATTTCCTAAGTAAAAGCAAAGAAAACAAGTTAAAACGACACCTTTATAAAATTTTCGCAAGACTTCTACAAGTAAACTCGATTTTTGAAAAGGCTCACGTCCCACCGGGCGTGCCAAACTCTGTAGACGCGCGAAAATCCCCGCCTCTTCGCCTCTTTCGTGGCTTGGAGTGGATCTTATCGTGCGTCTAAGGCCTATGTATACAAATAGGGCGTGCCAGCTAGCTTACTTAAGCTAGCGAAGATATATTTAACACTGACTTCTAAACGTGGCGACTGTGAGCAAGTAAGCTCTTGTCGTCGCAGACCTTCTTGCACCGATGCGCAAGGGTCAGTCTGTACGCTTTTGCAAAAATCGAGTTTTGGGGAGAAAGTCTACGAAACGGTTCGAGGTGTCTATTTCGGGTCTTTAAGATGCGATTGCATGTTTTAGATCACGTGGATTTGCACGTGCCTAAGTCTTTTCTTTTATCCCTTTTTGGGTCGCCTAGTTTGTGTGTTATGAACACTCCACTACATGGGCGAATTCAAGCGGGGGTTGCTTCGATGCAATATGCGTCCTACCTCGTGGTATGGCGTAGATGCAATGCAAACTCACGCTACTCCAAAGGGAAAACCCGAAATGTAAAGACAATACTGAAGGGAAATAACAGATGGGAAATAACCGAAGGGAAATAACCGAAGGGAAATAACCGAAGGGAAATAACCGAAGGGAGATATGTATATATCTTATGTATATGAGCCCTTACTCGGGTCTTGCAAATAAGAGCGAAGGCTCAATGTGGGTGCGTGCTTGAATTGAAAGACTTACACACACGACATGAAATTAAACCCAAATATAAATTGCAGTATGGCCTTGACTAAGGTCTTGGGAGTAAGAGCGAAGGCTCAATGTGTGTGAGAGTGCTTGAATTGAAGTACTACACACACGACATAAATGAAACCCAAATATAACTGCAATAAGGCCTTTACTAGGGTCTTGGGAGTAAGAGCGAAGGCTCAATGTGTGTGAAAGTGCTTGAATTGAAAGACTTACTCACACGACAAGAAATGAAACCCAAATAGTATAGGTCGGCCCTTACTTGGGTCTTTCAAATAAGAGCGAAAGCTCAATGTGTGTGAGAGTGCTTGAATTGAAAGACAACTCACACGACAAGAAATGAAACCCAAATAGTATAGGTCGGCCCTTACTTGGGTCTTTCAAATAAGAGCGAAAGCTCAATGTGTGTGAGAGTGCTTGAATTGAAAGACAACGCACCCAACTTAAACAAAACCCTTCGAAAATAAAAGTATATATACACTTTTATATTAGGGGCTGATTAGGCCCGTGTGTGTTCAAAATTGTGCACGACTAAGAGAGTGCACGTGTGTGGTTGTGCCAAGCCACGTTATTACAAGCGGGGGGAGACTATGCTCCGTTATTACAACCCCGTATCAAATTGAATTTCAAGCAAGTGTACGACTAAAGATCGAGTTTAGACACTTACGAGTAGCTGGTCTGTAGAGGTCTTGCTTGAGCGTGGCCTTGGCCTTGGGCTGCAAACGGGAGCTCCGCGAAGGTAGGTGATCAAGAGTGCTGGCCGGCTGCAAGTGGGGCGCGGGATAGGCGCCTCGGAGGTGGCCGGCGGCAAGTAGATGGCGCCTCAAGGTAAGGGGTTTAAATGGCTGAATGAGTGGGTTCTTAGGGTCACTAGGGGAGTTGGGAGTTTAGGGAAATTGGACCTAAGAGGTGAGCTGGTGGGAGGGCCGAGTAGGACACCTAGGGGAAAGCCGAATGGGACATGATAGCTAGGTAGTGGCCGGCAGCTTGGGTTATACTAGGTTCGGCTAGGTTTAGGTGGTGGCGGCAAAAGGGCTGAGATGAAGGTAGGATGGGTGGCTAAGAGTGGAGAGGTGGTAGAGAGGGGCTTTGAGGGAGTTTGGGGTACTTACCGAATGGGGAGAGGTGGCGGATGAAGTGGGAAGGTGGCGGGCAGGTGGCTGTCGGCTGGTTCGGTTGGGGGAAGATGATGGCGTCCGGCTGAGGGGTGATGGTGGTGGATGGAAGAGGGAAGGTGGTGGAGCAGGTGGCGGCTGGTGGAGCAGGTGGAGCTGTTGGGGAGTGGTCCCGGCTGGGTGAGAGATGGGAGAAGGAGAGGGCCCGGCTGGGTGGAAGGGTGGTTCCCACTTGGAAAACCCGCCCACAAGGAGGGGGGTTTAAATAGGGGATGGGTAGGTCGGTTAGGGCTGGGCTGTGGGTAGTGGTTAGGTGGTTTAGGTAGGGTGGTATGTAGATAAGGTGGGCTGGATGGGGTTGGGCCAGATATTTTAAAACTAGGGGTTTGGGTAAATCGTGGGCTAAGGGTGGTTTAGGGGTTTAGGGCTAGGTTAGGTGGTTGGGTTTTAGGGTGAGGTTTAGTGAGCTAGGTTAGGTGGTTTAGGCTAGGTTTAGGCTAGGATTAGGGAAATTAATCTAGGTTTAGGGAAGGATTAGGGGAGTGGGTTAGGTGATTAGGTTGGGATTAGGCCGGGATTAGGGAAGTGGGTTAGGTGATTAGGTTCAGATTAGGGGTGGATTAGGGGTTTAGGCTAGGTTTAGGCATTTTGGGCTAGGTTTAGGTGAAGGAGCTCCCTTAGCATGGCCCATAGACCTTGATCACCCCATGTTGGTGCAGCCCTAGGTTAGGTTTTAGCTAATTACAAGCTTAAACCCACTCAATTAGGCTAACCCATATGATTAACCCAAACTTGACACACAAGTCAAGCTTAATACAACACTCTTGATATTTTTCAACCCCACTCTCTCTCATGCCCAATATCCCACGTGAATTTCAAGTGGGCCCCACCTCCATTTATGAGAAGGTGATGTGGGCCATGGATATGGATATTGGATTGGATCTCTAGATCCAAATCCAAATCCAAGTCCACATATGGGTTTGGATTGGAATCTGGATATATATGGTCCAGATCCAATCCAAACTGAACTCTGACTCCTTCGAGCTGGGTTCGAAACGGACGATTCGTGTGGGGCCTGACAGCATCAGTACTCCGTCTGCGTTGGGTCTTCGCCAACATGGTCGTCCGCCTCCGTTTCTGCCTTCCGGAGATGACTTCAAATGCTATTTTGATAAGAACAGGGTCTTGGACGTTCGAGATCCTGGGGTGTGAATCAGATACAAGAGTTGCTGTGCCGGGCTTGACATGTGCTCCGGTTCCGGGCTCTTCTTGGCTCTCCTGGTCCTGTCTTGATCGGGCCAAGCCACTTTGGGGTTTCAAAACATGTTTTAAAAGGGTTTTCAAAAGTTATATTATATGTTTTTGAAAGATAAAGTTTAAAGCATATATACAGGGTTGTTTGGAAGGCTCCTGGGTTTCCAAACTCAAAAATGGCCCTTTGGGGCTGCTTGTATAAAACCAGATGGATTTTGAGAAATTTGTGGGATTTCGGGGTGTTTACAGAGACGCCACCTTGTTGGTGTAGCCCTTGCCTCCATGGGCCAATCCCAAGCCCTCAAACAAACACGTTTTGGCCAATAGGGCCTTTCTCTCTCATCCCTCTCTTTTCCACGTGAAAGGCCTCTCCCCTTTGAGCCTCACATCCCGGATTTTTCAAGCCCCCTTACCTCTATTTACAGTGGTTTCAAATGGGTCTTGGATATTGGGTCTTGGATTTGGGTCTGGGTATCCGAATCCAATCCAAACCCTATTTGGATTTGGATCGCGGATCTCGGATATTTTGAGATCCAGATCCAATCCAAACACTATTTGGATCTAGATCTGGATATTTTTGGGTCCAGACCCAATCCAAAATTTTCTTCTACTCCTTGGTTTTCTCGTCCTTTTTGATGCTTTTCACCGTCAGTTTTGAGCGGGCTTCGATTCATCGGGAGCCCAACTCTGGCTTGGGTCTTCCCCAAGTCTTCCTTCCAACCGGTGTTCTGCTTTTTAGGACCTTTTTGGCATTTGTTTTGGTCCGCTGTTTTGGTTTCGGGCCGGTTCTTGGTGATATTGAACTCAAATTAACGCACGGATTCCGTTCTTCATTCTGACGGGATGTGTCTCGGACTTCTGTCGACTTCCTTAGGTACTGGGCTTCTTTCTGCATTTTGGAGCTGCTTTGCGCTTTTCTTTGACCCAAATTACACTTTTACCCTTTTGTCGGGCTTTTTTCTGAGCGGGCTCTCCTTTCTTCCGTTTTTGAGCAGGGGGTGGCTTTTGAGACTCCGGGCTCGATTTCCTCTTCTTGTCGGGGCTCTCCTTTTGCCTTTTGTACTTGTTTTCACATTTTAAAACAGGTTGTCATTTTGTTTCAAATGAGCTTTTTGTGTTTTTGAGAGTTTTTGATTTTTGGAAAATTCGGGGTGTTTACAAACCCAAAAAGGATTTCTAGCATCCCTGCATTTGCTCGTCGCTTTGAAAGCCCTCGAACATATCGCTCAATTCAAGCTGAAATTAGGCCACACATTCCACACACACATCAGGCCTAAACAGGTAAAACTTGCAAGAACTTAGGGACGTCCAGCCTCGTAATAAAATTTGCAAAGTGTGCACGAACCGAATTCGTCAAAACACTTGTGGTTCAAGTTAGTTTGAAGTAAAAACTTGTTTGAAAATCGAAGCTTCTAAGCACTTAAACCAACCCTTGAGTATCGGTTCAAGAAGGTTTAAAGCGAAAAGAGTCCGCTTGCCTACAATCACCAAAGTCAGAAAATCATTTCAAAAACCTTCGCTAGTTTGAGTAAGCTAGCCGGCACGCTCGCAAAAGCGTAGGTACGAAAAAGTTCACTTCGAATTCCATAAACTGGGAGTGAAAATTTTCATGTTTACAAAAACAAACCTATTTTCAAAATTTCGAGAGCATGCTTGGATATGCTTTTAAATTTTTTTTTAGGGTGTTTACATAAACATTAGGATTATTTTTTCTCTCACTGAAATCATCAACCTTACTAAGTTTGATTCCTTTAGCAACATGTATATTTGATGGTTTGAATCACCCATTCTTAATTTCTTAAAGCCGCTTAAAATTTTAGTTTGTTTAGGAGGGTTATTTGGATCAGAATTCATGGATTTAAATGATAATAGATCCAGATCCACAAGATCATTATTACCTTCATAATCATTTTAAAGAATGTTACTCTTAGTATCTTCTAATAATTCAACATCCCTACTTTCTATTAAGCCATGGTACTTGTGATAAAATCAATATCTCTTGAAATGTTTAGGGTATCCAATAAAAATATATCTGAACTGGTAAAAGATCTTAACATGTGATATGGACCTCCATCTCCTAAAATGACTCAGGTTTAGTTTTTTACCAAATCACATCTCATATGATATACAAAACACAACCTTATATGGTACTATATTTAATATATACACGTTATAGTCACTACTTCTTTCCAAATTACAAAAGAAAGAGAAACATCTATTGACATGGACCTAGTCATATTCAATAAAGTCATGTTATATCTTTCAACTACACCATTTTGTTAAAGTATTTTGGGTATGATATTTTGTTTCTAAAATACCAAATTCTTTACCGTATTATAAGAATTTGTGGATGTATATTCACCACCATAGTCAGACCTTAAAACTTTGATTATTTATCCTAATTGATTTTTAACTTCTTATTTATATTATTTAAATATATCTAGTGTCTCAGATTTATGTGTTAAGAGATATAAATATCTATATATCAAATAATCATCTATTAAGATTATAAAATAAACCTTTTCATGATGAGATCTTATCCAAAAGGATCCATATATATATGTGTGAGTGATTTTTAATAGGGTTGTTGTACTAACTATTTTTTTAGGAAATGACTTTCTAGTGATTTTCTCTTATATATAGGCTTCACACTTATTACAAGTATTTTCTTGAAATTCAAGTAATAATTCAAAATTGACTAATTTTCTCAACTTGTTCAAACTTATATGCCCTAACCGGTTATGCCACACATTCATATCAATCATGAGTGCACAATCAATATAAGTAGAAGATACATAATGTTTAATTTAAACAAACCATGCTCAAATAAGTAAAAAAACTATTCTACCATGTTTTCCTACAATGACTTTCCAGAGACAAATATGACCTCAAACCCTGTCTTAACCAAGAGAGGCACTGACATAATTCAGCCTCATAGAAGGTACAATTAATATATCAGTAAGTACAACTAGTATGACTTATATAAAATTGTAAAAGTCCCAACCCTTAGAACATCAACAAATGAATTATTTACCATATAAACTCGATGTTCTCTAGGCTTGTATTCCTTTAGGTCTATAGTTCCCTCTTTGCTCTTCGAGATATGTCGGGTTGCTCAATAATTGATCCACCAACCAACCAAAGGGTGGTCCATGTGTAAACATTCAAAAATGACATAGATCATATCATGTTTCTCCATAGGATAGTGGCATTGGGTGTTTCTACTGTTGTTCCTTTTGTTGTAGTAATCCATTTTAAAGTGTCCCATTTTACCACAGTTGAAGCACTTGATCCAAAAAGTGAATTACTATGATTTCTTAAAATACTGACCACCCTCTTATTATATTATATTTGTCAAACTTTTTATTTAGCTTTCTTTTATTTTGATTGTTGTTAAAGCTAGACCCTAAATTATCTTGAGAAACTAAACTTTTTCTCTTTTACCCTTGTTCATATATTTTTGTTCGATTATTAGTTTAAGAGGAAGTTTAGAAAGTGTAAAATCATATCCAAGTCTAAGAGTTATAATCACCATACTCCATGAAAAGAAAGACTATTAAGGATAATAGATATTTGCATGGGTTCAGTGATGACTGATTTCACTATAGCTAAATCTCTAGTTATAACTAATATTTTGTTGATGTGTTCAACTATATTGTCCCCTTATTTTGTTTTATGAGAATTATATTTTGAAAGAGTAATTGAACGTGGAGTTTAGCTCTACTATCATATTTAGTTGTTATAGAGTCACGCATCACTTTTCAAGTTTCATATTTCCTAAAGACTCTAATCAGGTCATCCTCTATATATGTAAGCATAATTGCCTTAGCTATTGTGTCATCCTTTATAAAAGTTTTAAAATTTTCTTTTTTCTTGTTTGTTGCATTTGGTGTAAGGGACAAAATTGTTTCCCTAAGTACATAGTCAACATCCTTCAGGGTCAAAACCAATAGAATTCTTCTTTTTATGTTTGAAAATTTAGGTCATTTAATTTCTCAGTCTTTACCAACTCAAAAACACAAATTTTGGTTGTTATTTTTAAATATTTGATAAACATAACAATAAGAGGGTCTAAATATTTTAAATTGAAAACAATAACCAAGCAACAAATAAAAGAAATTAATACAAACTCCATTATACAACTAATATAACTTAGTTAGGCACTAAACTGCAATAACAAAAATATCCAAGTACTAAACTATAAATATTTCAAGTACCTACCTACAATATCAAACAAACTACAAGTACCATTTTGTAAATAAGGAGAACCTAAATAGAATAAGTAATTTCAAAACAACTCTAGGGATAATACAATAAAATTCCCTATTTGTCTATTTTTATAAATCTCAATATAGCAAATGGGTATACTGGTAATTTTAATTATTTATCTATTTTGGTAATTTTGTAAAAGTCTTAGAGGTAGAACACTAAAATCATGTTTTGATAATTTTATAAATTGAATAAACAATTCATAGTAGAACAATAAATGTGCCCTTTGATGTTTCTTTAAGTATGTGCTTTGAGTAACACCACTCTCAATACTCTTAGTCATTAAAAAAACTCTGATACTAGTGCTGAGATCTTACACACCTTGAGCAGACAAATCAAAGTGGAAGACGAGAGCATAACCAAGGAAGAAGGAAAAGAGAGGAGGAAGAAGAACATGGCTATCCTCAAAGGGTTTTGAGTAGGGAAGCTTTCTTTTTCGTGTATATGCCACATATATAAACAAACATTGTATTTATTTATATACTCGGTTTTACATCTTTGTGATTTCCTCTCTCGACTTTCTGTTAAAGCCATTATCCTCTATGAGAGATTTTTACTGTTGTTCTTAATAAAGCAAAAGATGTTTTGTTTTAAAGGTTTATATTTATAAAAAGGCATTTCCAAAATCCAGAAAGATGACCCCTTCTTCATCGATTTTCCAAGTGCACATTATTTGAGTCACAAGGGGCCACATGATAACGCACAAAAACAACCTCCAACCACATTTACCACTAATGTAAGTGTGACTTGTGGATGCTTGGATGCTTGAGAGTCTTTTTACTTGCACGACATTGATTGGCTTCAAGGGAGCAAAGACATCAAAGGAAACATCCATAAAATGGTCTACTTTTGACATTCTTTTTCGATTTTCTGTTAGACTTTAGTTTTTGTATGATGGAATCATCATCATCTATCTTTTGAGGCTTGGAATAGGAGGTTCTTGTGTGGATTTGAGTCATCAGGTGTAGTCAACAATTGTTGATCGTGAACCAACTGAAGATGAGTTTTACCAATTTTTTGATAGAAAACAAATGTAGCTATGGATTGATTTGCTTTCATGAATAAATTGCCACCATTCGACTACAAATTTGTTACGAGTCATGGGATTTTTGAATGATCTTGGTCTCGAGGAGAGACAACAACCTTCACTAGCCTTGATTCAGTGAAAAAATAGTCCCTACTAGTTGGATTTTGCCTTTTGTTAAGCTATTCTATCTATTCTCTTTTTTGTTTTGATTTTGTCGGTAAAATACCATTACCTATGGCCAATCTTGTCCTTCATGAGGAGAGGAGGCCAAGCAAAAGGCAAGGGACCATCACCAGCCCCTGACATTGCTAAAAATCAATCAGATAAGGTTGGTATGATTTTTGTGGTAAGGTTGCTGGGACTAAATTCTACCAAATTCGAGACAAATTGAGTATTTTGTGGTATTTCCAAGCAAAACAATTTTTATACCAGTTTAGTAATTTAGTCAAAAGAAGTTGTCTCTCTTCAGGTAAGACAATGCTTAATTTGTTTGTCTAGGAGTGTCATTAATTCCCAAATTCAACTTCTGCTAAAAGATCAACAAGAGTGGAATTTGGGTCATATTTTTTATTTTAGCGTTAAATTTTGCTCCTCCCCTTCTCGTGGAAATATTGTTTGAGTAGAGAATCACTCAGGATGCCCCCAAGCATAATTGGAATGCTCCCCTTGACCCTTTCTTGGCTTGAAAATCCTTAAACCATTTGATATAGGAATTGATTACCCAAAAATTCTCATCCATAGGTGACCTTTGGTCTGAACCTATTACCTAAAGATGGTGAAGATATCCAGACTTGTAGAGAAGTTGCCATTCTCATGATCCCAAACCATGATTGAGTCTCATACTTTATCAGAAATGTGGTTACTCCAGGCAAAATAGGGCCCAATAAATCCTAAATCAATATTTGCAAGATAACTGATGAAGTCTCTAAACAGTTTGATTTCAATTGAAGATTTTTATCCTACTCGTATTGGTGTCTGTGTTGCATAAGGTACCAATACATGATAATCGTGTCATATCATATGATATGGTACATTTAATCTTGTATAATAAAAATTATAAAAAACAAAAAATAAAAGATTTTTAGAAAACTTAACAAGTAGTTAATAAGTAATAACTAATCAACAATTAAATATTGATATGGCAATGGCATTTCATAATCAATAATACCTACAAGACTAAGAAAGTTAAAGTTGTTAAATTATAAGTACAAACTGAAATTAACATGTCGGTTCAAAATTAAGATTACAATTTACCAAAGACAAATACAAATTACAAATTACAAATTACAAAGTTCAAACTTCATAGTTCAATTTTAATGTTTTATCATAAACATTATAGTTTGGGTCATCGTCATCATCATTATCACTACCATCACCATCATCTCCCTCCTCTTCCTCCAACGCCTTCCACATTGTCATCTCCAAAGTTTGCTTTTGCCTCTATTGTTCTCCAGTTTTCATCCTCTAAACTGATTATGCTTCTTCTTTTTTGAAACAATCATCAAGGATATCGATATTTTCGTAGCTAAGTGGTTATATGAAACTTTCCTTCCCCTTTTTGCATCTCTTTGCATTTGTTCCAAAGAAAGAATTCAAGAATATTATGCACTTAGAAAATCATTCAAATTGATATGAATGTTATGCGTATAAGGAGTAACAAGCATATTATAATTAAAGTATTACCTCTGTCTTAACTTTATATTGTATGTAACATATACCAAGTCATGAAGACAAGCATGCTCCAATCTTTGTTTTCTTTGTGTGAATGCATTAAAAAACTTTAATTTTTTTTACATCCACTTAATATGTTGGATTAATATACGTTGAGTAAACATCGATAAGTTTGGTATATCTATACCAAAGTGAGTCCACCATTTATCTAAAATAAAACATAATAATAAGAATTAAGAAGTAATACAAACAATAAAGTAATAATAATTTATCAAAAAATTGAATCATGTCTACATCTAAGAGTAAAGTATTGCAATTGGCCTTCCAAAATCTCCAATACAATGTGTATACTTAGTTTTAAATGAATGTTACACCGAGTGACTTAATCTTGTATAAGGTCAATTTTATTCAATATTTCTTTCTTAATTTTTCATCCTCTACAAAGTTGAGAGAAAATCTAATAATCATTCATATTCAAATCACACTCGTGCACCCACAACCTCACCAAATATGCCCAAGGATGTGGCTTTTCAAGATGCGCCGAATGTCTCGCACCAACAAAAAGAATTTGAAAGTAAAAAACAAAATCAAAATAAAATTCAAAACATGGTAGGCATGGTTATTCCTAAGGCATGCATCGACATCCTAGGTATACCTAACCTTACGATGTATAAACAAATCTCTTTGAGCCTAGGTTTGTACCATAAACCCAAGCCTATGTCCATGACTTCCCCAAACATCCATAAACCAACCAAGGGACAGACCATGGTTTCCCCTGGAATCCATTTCTCTCCATTTTGCAAAGGATCAAACATGTTCTCCCTTAGCATCCATATAAACTCAAACCGTCCACCCCTAGGGGCACATGGTTGCACCTAGGATCCATCCCAAACCCTCTAGGGTCACATGTATCCTAGGAGAACCCAACTCGCACCCTTCCAAGGTTGTTCATCTCCTAGGAACACCCAAATCACCCAAGTCTTCCACTCTTAGGGTCACATACATCCTAGGGGAGTCAAACACCTTCACCTCCAAAGCCATACTCCTCCTAGGCACACCCAATAAAACGCGAGTGTATAACCATGCTATAGACGATACATTATTCCAAGGTCATCCTCTTTATCAAAAAATTTCAAAATTTTAGAAGCCTTGGAATATGTTATTGAACATGGGGTATGCACCATACAAGGGCTTAGGAGCCAAGAACCAAGGTAGACTAAAACCCATCTTATCTCTACCTAACCTGGGTTGATATGGCTTAGAGTACATCCCATCCATACCTCCTTAGCCACCACCTAAGACCAATTTGGTAAAGGGTGCCCTAGAGCCGACTAAAGCCAAAACCTATGACCTAGACCTCTTATTTGGAGTCTAATTCATGGTATTTTCTTTGTAGGTTTGATGGAAGACCCCTTTCTTGAAAAAAATCTAAAAAGTATATATTTGGAAAAACCATTTTTTTAAAACTCTCAAAAATAAAAAACATTTGAAAAATCTAAAAATTCCAAAAAGAAAGTCTTTTATGTTCTTTCTTCTGACATTAGTTTGGAAAAATCCAAAAAAAAATGGTTTTCAAAATTGGGTACAAACTAAGCATTGGTTTTGACAAAATCCATATACATTCTGAAAACCGAATTGTCTTATAATCCTTTTGTCCATAACCCTTCTCTTATGCATAATACTTCCCTAGAAATCAAAGCACTTGAGAGTGATCCAAAATTTGATCTTATCAAATGCAAGTCCTCGGGGAATTAATCATTATGATCACACATCTTTTGCTTCCAAGTCCTCTGGCATGATGATCAAACTTATCCAAGGTGAATAGCGAGCCTTAGTGGTATGAACATCTGCTAAGAAAGGATCTTCGTCAACCTCAATTACTTTGACAATATCGTTTATTTAGAACATGAGCTTCTAGTGCAAAGTAAAAGGAGCATATTAATTTTCATAGATCCAATCCATTTGAAGAAGCAAAAAATAACCCAACTTTGAATCCATCACGAAGAATGGATTGTTGGGGGTCCTCAATATGACTATAAGTTTAACAACTATGACCACCACTGTAACAGATGGTTTACCATAGAAGCCTAAGATCTTCAAATTAGTTTGGATTAAGCCAATGACCTCCTTTTCAATCTGACCCAAGGTCTCTAGGGCATATGATGTTTAGCACTACCAAAACCCCTTCGTACAAATTGGTCTTTGTTATTGCCTTGACATACAATTGCCTCAAGTGGAATGTTACAACATCATGCCGAAAGAAGATCATTGTTGAGTCAAATTGTCTTACTAGTGTAACTTGGTATGGGTTGTCCACTAAAATGTCATCTTTTGTATGTATATACTCTAGATGTGGAAAATTTACTCTGAAGTCTACATAGAGACTTGAAATAAACTTTCACACACTACATCATGCGCGAGCCTGCCAGCTAGTTTTACTTAAACTAGCAAAGTTGTATTTTCTGATTTTAATGGGATTGTGGGGAAGTGAGATCTTTTCGACTTAGGCCTTCTTGAACTGACGCTCAAGGGTCAACCTAGATGCTTTGAGGATTGGTTTGAATCAGATGTGTTTCCAAAATCCACTTTCAAATACAAATTGCTTAATCAAATTTGTGAAACTAGGTCTTGAAAAGATGTATTTCAAAGTTCTGAAAAACAGAAACTGATTATGTTTTCAGAACATTTTCCCGAATTTTTCTTGATAACTTCTTAGTCTCCAAAAATCAAGAAACTTTTACAAGGTTTTCCTTGCTTTGGAGGTTTTAAAATCGGAGGATTTATCAAATATATTTTCAATCTTTCAAAAGTTTTTTGGCAATCGGAATCCCACTCAAATTTAACCCCTTTTCTTAAAATCCTATTAAAAGGTTCGCATCTTGTTGCTAGGTTGGAGATAAATCTCCTAATTGCTTGGAGTTGATCTTGGAGGCTTCGGATTTGGGTCAAGTTGGAGGGTGGAGGCATGTCTATGATGGCTCGACACTTAGTGGGGTCAACCTCTATGCCCCTTTGGTTAACCGTGAACCCTAAGAGTTTTCCTAATTCCACTCTAAAAACATATTTTTGAAGGTTTAGTTTCACTTTATAAAGCCTAAGCCTTTTGAAAACTTTTTGCAAAGATTCAATGTGTGTGCATCGGGTTTTTGATTTCACCAAAAGGTCATCCACATATACTTTTAAGAGCTCATGGATTTGATCATGAAAAATAGTAGTCATGGCTCTTTGGTATGTGGCACCGACATTTTCACACCAAAAGGCATAACTGTGTAACAGTATGTGCCCCAAGGTGTAGTAAAAGCAGTTTTTGCCTAATCTTTTGGTTCTAGTTTGATTTGGTTATAACCCGAATAGCCATCCATGAAAGAAAACATTTCATGATTTGTAGTGCTATCAACTATCAAATCAATGTTTGGAAGTGAAAAATTATCTTTTGGAGTGGCTTTGTTCAAATTTCTAAAATTAATGCAAATACGAATTTTCCCAATGGATTTTCAAACTACAACAATATTTGAAAGCCATTTAGAATAGGCAATGGGTTTTATAAATCTGGCTTTTAAAAGATCATCTAAACCCTCTTTTACTTGGGAGTGAACATTGGGATGGATTTTTCTAAGCTTTTGCTTCACGGGTTTTGTATTTGGTTCTAAGAGTAGATGATGTTCTACGATCCTAGGGTCTAAACTCGGCATGTCTTCATAGGTCCATGCAAATACATCCACATAAGATTTCAAAAATATAATGAATGATGCTCTTTCATGCCCATGCAGACAAGTACCTATTTTGACACACTTTGGGTTAGACTCGCTTCCTAGATTGATTTCTAGAAAATCCCCTCCTACGGAATTTGAAGGTTTTTTCAGATGTTCACAAGAGGAGTGGGACTAGTGGTGGTTTACCAGTCAAGGATTTTATGAAATTCGGGAAGCTCGGAGGCTTGATCTTCCTCATGGATGAGGGGATCTTCCTCCTTGCTCTGATCACTCTCAAGTGCTTTAATATCTAGGGAAGTGTCATACAAGAGAGTGGGGTTATACATAATGGATTTGGACAATTTTGGCTTAAGAATGTAAAGCTTTGCAAAAATCAAAATTGGAGTTTGTACGTGGTTTTGCAAATCAAGATTTTTTAGATTTTTCAATTTTTTTGGCTTTTTCGAAACAAATTCTAAGAGAATGAACACAAAAGATTTTCTTTTTGGAATTTTCAAAATTTTCAAATATTTTTGGGTTTTGAAAGTTTTCTAGATTTTTTTGGTTTTTCCAAATATATAATTTTTTTGGATTTTTTTCTAGAGAGGGGTCTTTTAAAGTGGTTTGATACCCTACACCCATCTAGGGTTAAAGTGGTTTGATATCCCATACCCAACAAAGGGTTAAAGTGTTTAAAACGGTAAAGATCAACTTACGGGGCGAAAAGCAGGTCACCCATACAAGCAAACACTAGAAATGAAACTCAGTTGTTTTTAAAAGAATATTTGAAGATTTTGACAAAACTCAATATTTTCAAATATAATTTTAAACGAAATGATTTTAAATAATCTAAAAGAAAATATTTGAAACCATGAATGAAAAGGGATAAAGATGAATCATCCCCACCGAAGATTTAGGCAACAATTAAAACATGCTCACATCAAGTAGGGAGCGAGCTCAGGTGGACCCAGACAAAGCAGGACTTGACCCAAGGCACACAATTAGTCATGGCCAAGTCCACATTATCGGACCAATGGGGAAAAGCTTCATGAAGACATGGCTCGAGCATGCAAGGATACCTTGGTCGGGCTTGATTCAATTGGTTAGAAGAACACAAGAAACAAGACTGCACCTTGCCAATGTCGGTCTTGTCTTGAAGATTGTGGGTTGCACCTTGGCTAAAACAAGCTCATCTTGGCTGAACCTAAATGGACCACATAGAGGATGGATGGACTCACCAAGGATGGGATGAACCACAATTAAAAGCTTTGGGCCAAGACAAGGAAGCACCATGTTGAAGTCAAGCCCCATGTGGGCCGATTGCACTTGGAAGCACCTAGCTAAGTGCACCCAGCTCAAGCCAAGGACCAACCCACATGGGGCTGGTCCAACACGTTATTAAGAGGGACCACAAGGGTCCATGTGATGGTCTTGGAGTGGAGCAAGACATGGGCCAAAAGACTCATGTCCAACCCACCCCATGGAAGGGTCTAGCAAGACCCCCCCTTGGCCTATAAATAGAGGCTAAGTGGGGACATTTCCAATAACTTAGGATCTTGCACATAGAGAGAGGCTTCTCAAGGCTGGAGTGAAGGGAGAGGAAGAGTTTAGGATAGGTAGGAGTTGTTGCAATTAGAAAGAGAGAGAGAAAAAGAGAAAAGAGAGAAAAGAGAGAAAGAAGAGAAAGTAGAAGAGGAAGGGGACGATCCCTCTTGTGTCCAGTTTTTCTTGGAGGCTGGTAAGTAGGTACTTCTCTTCCATTATTAATCTTGATTCTCTTCTTAATATTCAATTTAAGAAAGGGGTTGTAATAATGGAGCTTCATCTCCCCCCATGTCGTAATAGCAAGTAGATATGATAACAATTTCGTTTCATACTTTTGCACTCTACTTGTTTGCTTTCTTGATTCTCTACCTCTCTAGATTCTATAAACTCCTATAATTCTTAACCCCCTCTATACTTAAGCTAATATATACATTTATATTTATTTTCTTTCAGTAATTTGCTTTAAGTTTGTTGTGATTATGCCATTTAATCTGGAATGAATGCATCACGTAGGTTGTAAACACAGAAAATCTGTTTTCAGCATTTCAGCATACATCTGATGTTTTATTTTTCATTTCCACATCTCTGCTCTGATTGACCTAAAACTTAGAACACTTAATCTTAACACAATAGCCCACATAGGATAACATTTTTAAGAATTTTAAGGTCGTGCAACCATGTAATTAAAAGTGTGTAAGATTGGGAAAATCCAGAACCAACTCTATCAAAATTGTATTCCCTACAACAATGATTGGGTAATTATCCCATAACTCTTTGTGTAGTGATCCAATTTTAGTAAAACTGGATTCATTGGAAAGTTGACATCCATATCTTTCCAACCAGACTAAGTTAATAAAAATTGGAACTCTATGCACCGAGATACAGACTTTTCTTTAAGTCAATGTATTTCTATAACAGCACAGTTTCGAGTATCTGAGCAAAGACACTTTCTGGATCTAATTCTGAATAATCACAACACCCAAAAATAAAATAAAAATAGTTTCAAAATCTCCACATTTGAGTCAAATTGTGAATTTTTCATAATTTTTGGAGATTCGGAAGTTATTGAAAAAAAATTAGAAAGGAAGGTTTGAAAACAGAACAAGTTTCTATTTTTCAAAGCTTAGCAAAATTTTGCTTCAAAACACTTGCTGCACGAATTTGATCAAGTCTCTTAGATTTTCTTAAAGTCAGTTTTTAAAATATACACCAGCACAAATAAATCCTCAAAGCACATAGGCACCCTTGAACATTAGTTCAAGAAGGCCTAAGGTGAAAAGATCTCACTTAGCCACAATCGCCTACGAAGTCAGGATTACACTTTGTTAGTTTTAGTGAAACTAGCTGGCACACTCGTGTATAAAATGAAGTAGGTTGAGAAGTTTGTTTCAAGCCTCTACATAGGCTTTGGAATAAAATTTTTACATTGTAGATGTAAAATTTTCACTCCAAGCCTATGTAGAGACTTGGAATAAAACTCTCAACTCCACTTGATGCATGAGCATGCCGGCAAGTTTTCTAAAAACTAGCAAAAGTTAAATCTGATGGGCGATTGTGGCTAAGCGGGCTCTTTTTGCTTTAGACCTTCTTGAACCGATGCTCAAGGGTCAGTTTAAGTACTTAGGGATTCCAACTAAACAGGTGAGACTTCCAAATTTATGTAAAAAGCAAAGGTGTTGAGAATGAAAACATGTGCACTTGATTCAAGTTTGAAAATGAACAAGTTTTGAAAAACAGAAAACTTTATTTTCAAAACTTGTTTCCCGAATCCTTTTAAATGCCTTTTGGACCTCCAAAAATTATCAAAATTTTTTAGGCCTAAGCCTAAGATGTGGAGAGTCTAGAGAATCTTTCAGATTATGATTCAGAGCTATGTTGTTGCATAATTAAATCTAGGAAATGCCTCTGCTCAAGCACCTAGAACTGTTCTATCATAGAAATATAGAGACTCAAAGATAAGCCTGTATCTCAGTGCTAAGAGTTTCAAATTTAATGAATTTGATCTTGATGGAAAGATATAGATGTTAGCTTTCTAATGGATCAAAATTCATCCATTTTGGATATACATAGACAGAGTTATGGGATAAATACCTAGACTCTATTGTAGAAAAACTTGCTGGACAAACAGTTTACAAAAACTTTCCTGATTTTGCATAATTTTAATTATGATGTTTTACGGCCTGAAAATTCTTACAAATTTTATTTGAAGTGGTCCTGTGTGTGTAGAAGAAGTCAGAACAATTGGAGCAGAGGTTCGGGAATTAAAAATCAAGCAATTCACGTATGTAGAGATGATGAAATCTAGATTTCAGGTTTTTAGAATCATACATGATGCAAACTCACACGAAATGAAAAGCAACAACCCAACATCACGAATCAAATTATTGAAGGGAAATGAATTGAAATATACTTAATAACTTAAGCATAGAGAGGATTATAAAATATAGAGAGCTAGAATCAAGAAATAAAACACATAGAGTGCATAACGAAATAAAGGAAAATTTTAGCAACATCTACTTCTATTACATCATGGGTGAAGACAAAGCTCCATTAATACAACCCCTTTTGAATTAAATTTGAAGAAGAGATGTAGAAGAATGAATTGGAGCAACACTTACCCGGACTTACACAATAGATCGTCCTCCAAGGTAATGGCCGGCCATCCCCTTGCACCCTTTCCCCTTTTCTTGATCACTCAAACTCTCTCTCTAAGCCTTGGCCTAGATGCTACACTCTCTTCCCTCTCTAATGCTCTTCCCTTGCAACTCTCACAACTCACACAACTCTCAAAGTGCAACACCTTTGATGGCCTCCCCTTAGTCTCTCCAAGATGCCTCACGCCCCCACCCTTGGCCTCAATTTATAGGACAAGAGTGGATCTTCTAGTGTTTTCCTTGGGGCGGGTTATCCAAGGTCCAAACCCAGCCCCAAGGCCTTCCAATTCACGTGGCCTTCATGATCCCTTGTGGTCAAAGTTGGACTAGCCCCATGTGGGTTGGTTTAGGCTTGAGTCCCATGCCTTGGTCCTATTTGATTGGACTTGAAGGCACTCGGCTAGGCTTGAGCAACCTCTTGTGTAGCTCGTCTTGACCTTGCTCGATCTTAATTTGATATATGGGCTGGATAAAACTTTGATAAACCTTTGAAATCAGCCCCTAAGTTCAACCATTTTCAATTTGCATAAGCCAGCCAATCTTTATCAAAAGATTGCATTTGTTTCGAACAAAATCTTGATTTGCTTTAATACACCACTCGAGTTGCTTTGATGCTGACTCATTTGATTTGATTTATTGATGAAGATATGTTTTTCACATGGTCCACTCCTCTGTTTTCGGGCTTGAGCTCGATTTTGGATTGAATTGGGCCCCACCTGTTTGCCTGATTTGCTCGAATCATTTGAGCTTTCTAACTTTAATTTAAAAGCTTTAATTTGAAATATTTTTAAAGGATTTTAACTTTTCATTTAAAGAAAAAAGGTTTTAAATCATTTGGATTTTTGAAATTGGGAGTGTTAGGATTTTTTTTTTGATTTAGGGTGTTTACAGATGCCTCTCTTTGGCATTAATTCAAATTTATTTGGATAATGGCAAAGAAGAAAATACACTTTTTGATTTACTTCTTAGATTATTCTTGAGAATATAAATCGTCCGTTATTTCCTAAAAATCCTTTTTCTCAGA